>OX402556.1:5853160-7284576 GCA_948098915.1 Lampropteryx suffumata | reverse complement strand
CAAACCCCTACAACCCCTAAAAACCCCTACAACCACTAATAAATCCTACAAACCCCTACAACACCTAAAAACCCATAAAACCCCTACAAACCCCTACAACCCCTAAAAACCCCTACAACCCCTAAAAATCCCTACAACCCCTAAAAACCCCTAGAACCCCTAAAAACCCCTACAACCCCTAAAAACCCCTACAAACCCCTACAACCCCTAAAAACCCCTACAACCCCTAAAAACCCCTACAACCCCTAAAAATCCCTACAACCCCTAAAGACCCCTACAACCCCTAAAAACCCCTACAACCCCTAAAAACCCCTACAAACCCCTACAACCCCTAAAAACCCCTACAACCCTTAAAAACCCCTACAAAACCCTACAACCCCTAAAAACCCCTACAACCCCTAAAAACCCCTACAACCCCTAAAAACCCCTTTAAACCCCTACAACCCCTAAAAACCCCTACAACCCCTAAAAATCCCTACAACCCCTTAAATTCCCTACAACCCTTAAAAACCCCTACAACCCCTAAAAACCCCTACAACCCCTAAAAACCCCTTCAAACCCCTACAACCCCTAAAAACCCCTACAACCCCTAAAAACCCCTACAACCCCTAAAAACCCCTACAAACCCCTACAACCCCTAAAAACCCCTACAACCCCTAAAAATCCCTACAACCCTTAAAAACCCCTACAAAACCCTACAACCCCTAAAAACCCCTACAACCCCTAAAAACCCCTACAACCCCTAAAAACCCCTACAAACCCCTACAACCCCTAGAACCCCTAAAAACCCCTAAAAATCCCTACAACCCTTAAAAACCCCTACAAAACCCTACAACCCCTAAAAACCCCTAAAACCCCAAATAATCCTAAAAACCCCTACAACCCCTAAAAACCCCTACAACCCCTAAAAATCCCTACAACCCCTAAAAACCCTTAAAACCCCTAAAAACCCCTAAAAACCCCTAGAACCCCTAAAAACCCCTGCAAACCCCTACAACCCCTAAAAACCCTATAACCCCTAAAAACCCCTACAAACCCCTACAACCCTTAAAAACCCCTACAACCCCTAATCACCCCTAAAAACCCCTAAACCCCTAAAAAATCCTACAAATCCCTACAACCTTTAAAAACCCCTACAACCCCTAAAAACCCATACAACCCACAAAAACCCCTACAAAACCTTACAACCCCTAAAAACCCCTAAAAACCCCTACAACCCCTAAAACCCCTACAAACCCCTACAACCCCTAAAAACCCCTAAAAACCCTAAACACCCCTAAAAACCCCTACAACCTCTACAAACCCCTACAACCCCTAAAAATCCCTACAACCCCTAAAAACCCCTACAACCCCTAAAAAATCCTACAAATCCCTACAACCCCTAAAAACCCCTACAACCCATAAAAACCCCTACAACCCCTAAAAACCCCTACAACCCCTAAAAATCCCTACAACCCCTTAAAATCCCTACAACCCCTATAAACCCCTACAACCCCTAAAAAGCCCTACAACCCCTAAAAACCCCTACAAACCCATACAACCCCTAAAAACCCCTACAACCCCCAAAAAACCCCTACAACCCCTTAAAACCCCTACAAACCCCTACATCCCCTAAAAACCCCTACAAACCCTAAAAAACCCCTAAAAAACCCTAAAAACACCAACAACCCCTAAAACTCCTATAACCCCTACAACCCCTAAAAACCCCTACAAACCCCTACAACCCCTAAAAACCCCTACAAACCCCTACAACCCCTAAAAACCCCTACAAGCCCTAAAAACCCCTACAAACCCCTACAACCCCTAAAAACCCCTACAACCCCTAAAAACCCCTACAAACCCCAACAACCCCTAAAAACCCCTACAACCCCTAAAAAATCCTACAATTCCCTACAACCCCTACAAAACCCTACAACCCCTAAAAACCCCTACAACCCCTAAAAATCCCTACAACCCCTAAAAATCCCTACAACCCCTAAAAACCCCTACAACCCCTCAAAACCCCTACAACCCCTAAAAACCCCTACAAACCCCTACAACCCCTAAAAACCCCTACAACCCCTAAAAACCCCTACAACCCCTAAAAACCCCTACAAACCCCTACATCCCCTAAAAACCCCTACAAACCCTAAAAAACCCTATAACCCCTAAAAACCCCTACAAACCCCTACAACCCTTAAAAACCCCTACAACCCCTAATCACCCCTAAAAACCCCTAAACCCCTAAAAAATCCTACAAATCCCTACAACCTTTAAAAACCCCTACAACCCCTAAAAACCCATACAACCCACAAAAACCCCTACAAAACCCTACAACCCCTAAAAACCCCTAAAAACCCCTACAACCCCTAAAAACCCCTACAAACCCCTACAACCCCTAAAAACCCCTAAAAACCCTAAACACCCCTTAAAACCCCTACAACCCCTTAAAAATCCTACAAACCCCTACAACCCCTAAAAACCCCTACAACCCCTACAAACCCCTACAACCCCTAAAAATCCCTACAACCCCTAAAAACCCCTACAACCCCTAAAAAATCCTACAAATCCCTACAACCCCTAAAAACTCCTACAACCCCTAAAAACCCCTACAAACCCCTACAACCCCTAAAAACCCCTACAAACCCCTACAACCCCTAAAAACCCCTGAAAAACCCCAACAACCCCTAAAAACCCCAACAACCCCTAAAAAATCCTACAAATCCCTACAACCCCTAATAACCCCAACTACCCCTAAAACTCCCTACAACCAATAAAAAATCTTACAAACCCCTACAACCCCTAAAAACCCCTACAACCCCTAAAAACCCCAACAAACCCCTACAACCCCTAAAAATCCCTACAACCCCTAAAAACCCCTACAACCCCTAAAAATCTTTAAAGTTTTTTATTTCTGAATCGGATAATGAAGTAGTTCTTGAGCAATATTTGATAGAGCACCATCCCTCTTCGACTTGTAGTTTCCGAGATAAGTGGAGAGAGAGAGAGAGGGGTCAGAGGAGGCAAGGACGGGGGGTCGGGTAACACATTTTTTTTTCAACTCTACGAAGCATTCTCTATACGATCCCACCGAAGTGTACAACCCTACATGATGCCATCAAGTCTGCGAGATTTTGTATGGGTATGCACATTTTTGTATGGGACAATATTTTTTTGTATGGCGGCCATCTTTTTTTTTATGGATTCGGATATTGAAAAGGGTCTTGAGCAACATTAGTTTGAGCACCAACCCTCTACGACTTGTAGTTTCTGAGATAATGTGTGGGGGGGTCAGTTGGGGGGGGAAAAGGGGTACTTTAGGATTTTTCCCCAAGTCACCAAAACCCCCTCTACAGCTTTCCATAAAAAAAAACACACCTCCCCATCCACCATCTGGGAGAACAATGATGTCAGTGAGTGAGTCAGTGGTAATTAAGCTATATATAGTATAATAATAGTAGGTACCTTTCATATAAAATAACTACGGATTATTTTTGCTCAAATCACAAAGAAACACACAGCTATTATTCCAATTATTCACACCCGAGTCAATAACTCTAGCTCTATTACAATAAAAACACCAAAATTACTAATAAAACCCGAATAAGAGCGCAATGTTTTCTTCGCAAGACGACCAAAAATAATCTATAATGGCATCTGTTTAAATGTCAATTTTGTAAATTTTGCCAGTGTTATGTATTTTTTTTGTTATTATATCATTATAAAGATACAGTCGATTGTCATTTGTCTATTCTAAACGCCATTGCGGAATAGAATTTTCTTAGATTCCTCGTATATATCACACTTATATTCAAATTATCTACACTTGTGCTATGAAGTCACCAATTATTAATTAAGGAAAAGATGCGCCAAGATTTTGAAATTAGATATGATCTAATAATAATAATAATAAAGATGCCGGAACATTTAACACAGCATCATCTGGCCCCAAAGTAAGCAGAGCTTGTGTTATGGGTACCAAATGACTGAGATACTACTTATATACTTAACAATAGAAATATCATGAGAAAAGCTAATTAACTCAAAAAAGCTGTTATTTCATTAAAAACGAAGAATGAGAGGGAATAGTACATTGTACACCTAGGCGAGAAGGTGCCCAATTCCTACCGAGTGTCATTAGAGGCCCGAGGCGCAGCCGAGGGCATTGAAACACACGAGGTAGGAATCGCACTTTCTCCCGAGTGATACATACCTAGTGCTATACCTACGAGGAATAAAATCATAGAAATAGAAATAGAAAAGTTTTTATTTGCATTAACACAAAAAAATATACAATAAAAATATAATATACAAAATGAATGGTTGCCGCAAAATGGACCCTAACTCAGCATATGCGGATTGCAGTGTCAACAACCCGCGCTGGTCTTCCGTTAGGACCAATTCTGTTTAGCGGACATGAAACTTCACCATCACTTGACGACATTCTTTAGAATTCATAATAATTACCAAACCCTTTTTCAAATTTCGAAGAAATTCCCGCGCATGCCTTTATTACTTGGGTTCTTTTTTCAAAATATTGTTCGGATATCGGAAGAGGAATAAATAATTTGGCGGACTTGGAGTAAAACTTTTTGCCGTTTGACCTATGATGAAAATAACCATAAATACCGCCTGGTCGCTGAAGAAATAAAAAAAAACACGTTAAGTATTGATTTCCATACACTTTTCTCTCTCGCGTTAAGCATTAAAAATGAAATTCCACAGACTTTTCCGTCCCGCATTTTAGTAGGCCTGAAATGATGTACTTTCTAAGTTATATTTGGAAAAGGAATGGGCAAGTTTCTCAGTCAGTGTGGTATAAATATTATTCATAGTATTATTTTCAGTCGTAATCGGAATCAAGTATATTTAAGTCTAAGTATTATGACAAAGCTAAATTGAAAAGAACTTGCTATTACTTGATTCAGATCACGAATATAAATATATAATTCGCCCTTAAAGTTACCAAAGGGCTCGTTGCCTTGAACAGGTAGTTAAATAAGGGAGCCAGATTAAAGTTTGAACCTCTGACATTGCCAAGATTTAGTAGTATTTTGATTGTTTGTGCTTTTGGCAATGCGTTTCCCAGCTTCGGGAAACGCATTCCGCCCGTTTCAAAATTTTGGATTCTCATTAGAGTTTGTTACTAATAGTAGTTAGGTACCTTTATTTGTAGTTCCTTGAGAAATATTTACAACTAGCAAACCCACCCCGGCTTTGTCTTAAATTTTACAATATAATGTTTTTGTATTTTATTATATATTATATATATATTTAGTATTATAAACATATTTCATTATATATATCATAAATAGTATTTGCAGCATTGGCTACCTTTTATAGACTAATTGGGTTACAGCAACTTTCGCAATTTTTTGTATTTTTTTGACGTGTTAACGTTGATCGATTATAAATCGATGAACACCGGTTGCACGCACGAATTGTTACGTTCCGTCTGAGCCGAGCGTGCAAGCGTGAGCGCTGAAGAAGCAACAGAGAGGCACGATCAGGTTCAAAAATCAATTTTTCTTCAACGTTTTCTTATGACGTTATCATGTAAAATTATCGTCCGTAAACCGTGTTTATGGACAACCATTTTTTTATTATAAAATACTGTTATTGTTACCCAAACTGATAAGGAAGCATTCTGTGGTTTACAGAATCTTAGAAAGCAATTGAGTAGATAATTTTTCAGTTTAGCCTGTTTAAATCAGTTTGAATAGATTAAATATTATTTCTAAACTTTTTAGAAGGTAAGAAATAAGGTTTGGCAACCTGGATGTTAGGTAACGTTGAAACTTGTAGTATAACTAGTGTATCCTAAACAATGCTTACTGATGACGTATGCAATAGTGTAAACTTAAACAACAATTAAAGTTCAAATTGGCACAAACAATTGCAAGGATTGTGTACACAAGGGATGATAGTGATGCGAATCTATGGATGAAATTGACAGTTTCAATATAGTTATATAGCAATCAATTGTATTCTCGTTGTTTTAGCGCATGCTATGTATAAATAATAATAATAATGATGGATATTATAACACAACATCATCGGGCCCCAAAGTAAGCAGAGCTTGTGTTATGGGTATGACTGCTATACTACTTATTAACTTTTTTTCGTAAATAGATACAATATTATACATAGAAACACCCAAACCCGAGATAAATATTTGCAGATCATTCAAACATATGTCCTGCAGCGGGAATGCATCTTAGCCGGGCCTTGGCGAACTTCGTCACAGAGGTCGTCATAAATAAATAATTCTTGACATTTCAAACAGCCCCTTCTATCTATTATATCTAGCCCCTTGTAAATACAAACATGTCTATCTATATATATATAAATATATATAAAACAAAGTCGTGTTAGTTACACCGCATATAACTCGAAAACGGTATTACCGATTTTCATGATTTTTAATTTGTTAGATTTGTCTTCACCCCGAATAGCAGAATAACTATTAAAACATCTGAAAAACTGCAAAAATGAGTTCAGTTTGATACGACCTTTGACGTCGTTCGGTTTGTTAGATTATGACAGTTTTCATTGTACGCCTATTAATAATTGCGTCATTATAGAAGCAAAATCAAGTGTTTTAATGTAATATATTTTTCTTTTTTAAACGCGCGGACGAAGTCACGAGCGGGCTAGCTAGTTGTTAGTTACCTTAATTTTTGTAAAACAAGTATTTTTGTTTTTTTTTTGTGACAAAAAGTGTGTTCTTCTCCACAATGCATATTCATATTCACCAATACATATTTATACATCTTCTTAACAAATTTTACTATGATCTGTTCAGCCGTTTAGCCATAAAAACGTAACAAACAGACAGAGACACTTTCGCATTTATAATATAAATATAGATAAATCGATGCACAAATATTAAGCAGGAAATATTTCTCAGGAACATGGTCTGATCTAGTCATCTTATCGGTCTGCTTTAAATACGAATAGAAATCTATCGATAATTACATCACTATGCACTGATCAACTCTATCAATCAGCGATGAGTATCAGATACCGCTAAGCACTCGTGTATTTAATGCGAATCAGCGATATCGCATGTGGTTTAGTAAACAAACCGGATTGCTTCTGTTGGATGATTTACCTTCATGCTATCATCATCATCTGCAGCCCGACACACACTGCTGGGTACAAGCCCCCTTTTTTATGTGCTGTTTTCGGTGTCAGCTTCATACAGGTTCGGCCGCGTTGCTTGCGGTATCCTCTACCCATCTCACTGTTGGACGACAAAAATTTCTTAACCCGTCTCTGGACGCGATTCAGTCAGTGTGAAAGCCTACACACGGCCGAAGACTGAAGCAAGTGGAAAGCGATTGTGCAAAGAATGATTCGCGGAGGTCACGACCTTCAACAATAAGGAACACTATACAAGAAGGAGGTGTCCTGCCCAACTCCATATTAGTTCCGTAATGCGGTCTTCAATGCTGTTTTCATGCTATTGCATAAACCTATTTTTCCTATCCTGTAACGATTGGATCCATCTGTCATCAGCTGACCTTGCTAAAAACAAGCAAATATCACAAACAAAACGAGGGCATTCCATGCAGAGAAATAAGACGTGCTATATGATGATGATACCTACTTTCAAATAGACCAACACATTAGAAACAATATCAAGTTTCGAAGTGCTGACCGTTCAATAATAGCCTAACCTATCGCAACAACCACATAGCATGCTTTAAACCCGTGCATGTAGCTAGTTGTGTACACAAGAGCATCCTTTGTAGCGGAAATGTGGCCGGTCCCAATATGTTAGTCGACGGATGTGAGCCATCCATCACTGTTCGTGTTTTGTCCAACCCTTCTGCTGCTCTAGATATTTATTATTTACCCTTTTGCCAGAACCCAAGGCTTTATTTGATGAGTGGAATTTTTGTGGACAATGTTTGTGCGAATTTCCCTTTGTACCACATATAAACAAGACTAGCTCCACGGCCAGAACTATAATATCGACGCTGGATTATTTAGAAATTCCTTTAGCTTTCGCAATGAATGTTTTTCCTTAAGAATATTAGTAGGTACCAAAATAGTAATGCAACTTACTTTTGAAATCCTTACTGCTTCCTACATGGGTTGCATATCGGGTATTCTTTCTTAATCGACGTCTACACGCTATATAGAACAAACTCTTCAATTTCCAAATCATTGCGACAAACGGTTTAGTCTGTACGTTGTCTAATATTAGTCAGGAAACTATAAAGTCCCATATCTTGCCGTTGCCACCTCATAGCAAACTAAATAAGCTTTTGAGCAGAAGTTCATAACCCGCGGTCTAGCGTCCATTATTCTGAGAACAAAGTTACAAGTGGCCGCCACGCTACCCTTTGGGGCCAAAGAGACCATGATTCAATTCACCTGCCATTTGTGCCCTTTGAGCTTTCGAATGGATCGTATTGGTAGCTTGGGTTGTGGTCTTGGGACGTCCTGAGTTGTTAAATGTACGTAGTGTAACTATAGGTACCTACTTACATTAGATTATCAAATAGGTCGGGGAACAGGCGAGTGTAATGTAGCATATTGTGTTACCTCTGTGATACATACATATGTATTACTATTGTGACACCTCTGTAGTGCAGTAGATCAAGGCCTGGCTAAGACGCAGATGTTTACGGGTTTGATTCCCGCCACGAGACAAATTTGTGTATGATCTGCAATTATTTATCTCGGGTCTGGGTGTTTCTATGTACAATATGTGGGAATTTACAAAAAAACACATAAGTGGTACATATCATGTGGTACCAAGAACACAAGCTCTGCTTACTTTGAGGCCAGGTAATGCTGAGTGAAATGTCTGGCTTTATTTTGTTATTTATTTACGATAGTACCTATGATAAATACAATCATAATACTAATTTTATGCGAATATTTGTTTAGATATGGATTCGGACCTGGAGTAACCTTTAAGCTTAATTTTATTTATTTATATTTGTAAAATCAACAGCTAAAAAACAACATCATACTAAAAAAAGAAACAGAGAGTCATCAATTACAGGTTTTCACTGATGGAAACATTGTAGTCAAAGGTGAGAATACTATTTTAACGCACCTTCATGAAAAGAGGTTCATACATACATCAAGATACATACCACACGGTTAGAAGCTAGTATTGTATACTTTGTAAACACATACCTGTCACAAACACAATCACCTTAAAACAAAATGTCCGATATGCATATAAGGTTAGTTTGAAACAAAAAATACACTAAGCGAAAATAACGCTTGACAAAATCGAGCGATACCACGCGCCTACTGCATACGAATGTGATTGAGTGAGCACAGCGAGCAGACGCAATAAATTGTTTTTGTAAACGTTCGAAATCCCGTTCTTTTTGGAGTACGAGCAACAAGACAAAGGTATAAACCAATTCCGACCCCGTCTGCCACCCCGATACCCGCATTGTTTGCGCGAGCCGCCGATAAGTTAAATGAAAAGCAACTTTTGATTGTTCCAGCCGCCGCGCGAACAATGTTTTGAATCGGTGGAAAAACTGTTTTTACGATACGTCAGAACTGAATCGGCGTTTTTTCGGTGAAAACAAGAGAGGACTTGTTACCGTTCGTTGTACACGCCAATTTTTGTCAACCGCTCTAGGTGAAAATTCTATGCTCGCGTTGTTGTAAATTCCATTTACTTCTCGGGAACTCCATAAACAAATTAGTCACTGTTTTATTGCTAAAAATATGAATTGCTGGTAGAGGTATATTCCCAGGGATTGAGCTAAGCAATTCTAATAAACCGAACACTAAACAAAAGCCAACTTCATTTTCACCACGTTTTCGTCATAAATTCTAACGGGAATTGATAATGTTCATTGATTATCGACTGTCGAGTTTCACTTTCATAACGACAAGCAGTTCCAAGTGTCGAAGTAAACGGAAAATACGAAACTCAAATAAAACTTGTCCTCTTCTATGTTCGGAGAAAATTCAGGATTGATTTTCATGAAATGTAATGTGCGCGAATGTTCTTTATGAGACATTTATTTGAGAGCTTTTTTGTCAATGCGGGTTTTGCTAGGAATAAACTGTAAAAATCATAGCTACGAGACTTTGGTATTGAATTTATGATTATGCAGCCCATCGGAACAACTTTTTCATGCCTACTATTATAGTCAGGATCGATACATAATAAATAAATAAATATTGATGGACAATGCACACAACACCATCTAGTCCCAAACTAAGTATAGCTTGTATTATGGTGACTAGATGACTTATAGAATACTTATATATTTTTAAATACATACTTATGATACTTTATAACACCCAGACACAGAGCAAACACCTATGTTCTTCACACAAATGTTTATCCTGGGAGGGAATCGAATCCTCAACCTACAGCGCAGAAGGCAGAGTTACTACCAACTGTGCTGACAGGCCAGTCATTTGGATATTAAATCGTGTATTCTATTTACCTATATTTCTATATTATATTTTTATTTCTATTTCTATTTTTTCTATTTATTAAAATCCGAAGCATGTTAACGCTAATCGCAGTTGCAAATACCATCAGCGGTCAGCGATCCAAGTTAGACCAAGCTGAACGTTGTTGTTGTGTTTGATAAAGATTAAAGAAGTTAGGCAATGAGTATTTCCCTCTAGTGGCGTGTGAGATTCTTGCAAAAATACGTCCTATTACTTGTACACTCTTCGCGACCAAACTTTATATTTTAAAGTACGAGTAACATTTTTGTAAAACTTTTAAAATGTTCTCGTCCAGTCCATTCGAAGTGAGACGGACGTCCGGATCGTGATCTACGTCTCTGTTTGTGTTGTGTTTACTGTTGGTGCCAGACTTGAAGTTACTTCATCGACGAGTAGCACGAGTTGAAGCCTTTTTAAATATTAGTGCAAATAAACAAATAGATTACAAGTCATGCGGGGATTTCACTAAGAACACAAAAACACACAATCCTTTGACAATTCCATATTAAAAAAAATGCGTGAAACTACTTATTTCATGAATGAATAAGAGTTTTAGATTAACTTATAATGATTTTCTTGTGAAATGGTTAGTAAATACACAATTTGAATATCCAAATGACTGGCCTGTCAGTACAGTTAGTATTAACTCTGCCTTCGGCGCTGTAGGTTGATGTTTGTTTCCCTCCCAGTATAAACATTTGTGTTATAAACATAGGTGTTTGTTCTGTTTCTTGGTGTTATATAATGTTATAAGAACGTATTTAAAAATATATATGTATTCTATGAGTCATCTGGTCACCATAATCTTGTATTATGCTATTCTTAGTTTTATGTTTTAGGCTAGATGGTGTTGCGTGCAATATCCTTAAATATTTTTTGAAAAAAATAAGTAGTAGGTAAAGTATAGGTAGGTAAGTCAGTACCTACCAAGGTTCAGAACCGTCGACGCCAAGTTGTCGTCGGAAGCTCACCTACAGGCGAAACCGCCGAACTGCCGTTTAGGATCGGAAACGGAGATCGGCAACAACTCGCCAAGTTTCACTTCCCGATTGGATCCGATCCCGAAAATGTCTGCTCTATTTACGAAGAAGCTTGCAAACGGGGGATTTCTACTTACAAATATACTTACTTATAGAACAAGAATTCAACGTATTGACTCTACTAACCTAGGTACAAAATGATGAACCTCGATTAAAACCTCGTGGAAATTAATGATGTACATATATATAAAAAAATACTTTTTCTCAATTAGCACGTAAGCACTATAGTTTCATTTAATTAAATGAATACTTAACTACTAATGTTTTTTTTCTCGTTAGTCTCTTTTTACATGAAAGAGCGTATTGTTTTCTTTTTTTTTTAATTTAATTGTCTCCGAATCAGCTTAGAAAAAATGCTTTCATATATTTCTACACGAACGGGGTCCGGCCGGCGTCTGTCCGGATATTCTCCTCTACAGGTCGCTTTTCTCAACTGATTCTCGTAAAATTTTGTGAGCAGGTTCCATATAGATGTTTTTGTCGAGTCAGTTTTTGAAAATTTTTCAAAATGGCGGAGATATGGAGGTTGAAAACTAGAAAACGTTAAAAAGTTATATTTTAGTAATTTTCAGTCTACAGCTAACAGAGCCCCTAGTTATTCAACTTATTATTATAAAATTTGTAAAAAATCTGGCAACTTTACCGTGACTAAACATACCTGTGAGTTTAAAACTTAGTTGTAAGCAGGCGTAGCATAGCATAGTCATTTTATTATCCTCCCTGTGCTGTCTTCAACTCAAGGGTCTACATAAAATGGCAATATGTGAATAAAATTAATTGCTAATAGTTGCCCGTCTACAAGCACAAGTAGCATAGCTGTGGCTTCATTCTAAACTTGGCCAACTCCAACTTGCTAGTGGTTGGCCGCTGACTTGAGCTTTGGGATTTGAAAGTTGAAAACTGTCCTAGTAATGGTGATGAATACAGGCGAACCTATTTGTTGACACTTTTCTTTAGTAAATTTTTGTTTGAGTGCATAAAGCAATGTCTAGTACAATGTCCTTACTTACTTGCTCACTTGCCTCACTTGCACCTATAAATATTGATCGGTCAACTGAAGGTTTCAATCCAGTGGAAAAATAACTTTAAGTTTTTAAAGAAATCTCGCGTCACGATGTTTTTCCGAAGTAAACTGTGAATCTACGTTACAAATTTTTATGAATGTTTTTGCTAACTTTGTGTAATTTGTTCAAACTTAAAAGATAGGATAGTTTTTTCTCGATTTTTTTTTATTTTAAATCAAATATTTTCTTACAATAACTTTAAAAAAATAATATGGTCGAATAACCCAAGAATACGTATCTAAAACCGGGTCCATCCCCCGAAATCACTGCTATTTTCTTTAGCTTGGTAAGTTTCACCCAAGAATAATAGAGTATAAGGTCAACATTAATAAAAGCTGGCCAAAGCGAGCGCTAAACCGTCTTCTTTAATCACGCCCATACGTTTCCCGGCTTCCAATAAATTTGAGCTAAAACGTTGGAAAACCAGCCACAAAGTCTTTCTTGAAGCCGCATTTATAGAGTCAATCTGAGATAGGTTCTACTGGCAAATTTTCTGTAGATTTTATTTAACGAAAACTTTCAAAAACGACTAGGTATAATGACGTCCCAAAAACTAAAAATAAACGACTTTATCAGGTATATAAAAAATATCAATATATACAATTTTAAGATTTTTGTTGATATTTTAAAAACCGCTCGACCAATTTCGATATAATTAAAATGGAACTAACTGGGAAGTATACCCTTTTAAACTTTTAATAAAAAAAAAATCCAAATCGGTTCAGGCGTCTTTGATTAATTGGGGAACGTACATAAAAAAAGATTCCGTCGAATTGAGAACCTCCTGCTTTTTTTGAAGTCAGTTAAAAATTACAGAGAACTACCATAAAAAACTTGTAGTCAATAACGACTGCGGCGCAGCGTTGTTTCGAGCAGATGAATATTACAAGTCACTGTCGGTCGGTTAGGTTAGTCGGTTAGGTCATATATATATTCGTACAATGATCAGAATCACTTCCAATGAATTTATTGTCTTCAATAAAAATAATAAAACATTGAACACAATAAAACATCAATGCATTGCCCCACATACACTTGTGACACATAAAAAGTTAATTATGAGCCCCGTCTAGCTTTTATGACGAAACGCTTTTACGCCAAATTGAAAACAACTCATGGTTTATTCACATCACGCAGGCTATCGCTGGCCAATATAAAAAGAGCTTTTTGACATCTCCCGACCGCAACTATTCCCCCAACCCCTATTCAAACTGAGAGATCTAGATAATTTTGTCGTTATTCTATAGAACATTGGCAATGACTTCGCTATAACATTTAATTTTTGGTGTATTTATTTTTTACTAGGTGAATTTTCTAAATTATGTCAGTCCTTTAAGAATATGAACTGTTTCGTTCGTACTAACAGCCATATTTGCCGATTTTCATATCGTGGACGTAGTTTGCATACTAAATCATTAAAAATTTACCACGGTCACTAAATAAATCCATTTTTGACAAAAGGTATTTTATATACAAACATTTCAGTACCACAAAAGTAGCTAACTAAAACAATAAGCGTGTGCTATCTTTTAGTACCCGGATAGCTTAAAGCTTGGTGACTCGGACAGAATAGAAAATTTATCGCTTTACAACAATGCAGCGCTTAATCCAATTCCGCTGGAGTCCAGTGATTTCATTCTCTCATACGAGGTGTTATACGTAAGTTTTTATTATACAAAAAGCTATACTCGTTCAAGTTTTTCATCGAACAAGGTTGCTTATGGAATAAAAGGGCTAGTTAATGCTTTTATATATTTTATTTTTTTACCCACCTGAGACTTTTAGATGTCCGAGTTTTTATTACCGAATACTGAGTGGAATTTTCCTTTGTAAGGTTATAAAACAGCTTTTTGGCTTTGCTTAGGTTACTTCTTTTTTACTGTTGGTTTTTTAGAGGGTGTAAAAATTAAACTAAAAGGTTTGCCACCATAAAAGTTAAAAGTTAAAAAGTTTTAGATAAAATGAATAGGAACAGTAATCCATCTTAAATATTTTTAGTGTTTCTGATGTTTCAGGCAACAAAGTTATCATTGGTGCATGAACATCTAAATATAAATCAAAGTGCAGTATTATTATTAATATTACTTTTCTTGCACATTGCCGGATAAAAGGCAAAGTCAAAAGATATTTTATTCAATACAATCACAAGGATCATTTTGAAACATCTTACATACTAGGTGAATTTAGGTGCCAATTCGTCCTAACCCAAGCCCGAGAAAAACTGGCAAGAGACTCGACCTAGTTCTAGCGCTTTTTACATGATTCATCTTATAACTAGGTACCTTAACTACGAAAAACTAACACAAGAGAGTTTATACATTTCAAAACGTTTAACTGTCTGAGGGCAGAACAACATGAGGCCATGCATTTTTATCAATAATATAGATAGATAGATAGATAGATAGATAAACACTTTATTGTACACAAGAGAATATACAAAAAAAATAATGATTAGCAGTACAGTTGTACAATGGGCGGCCTTATCGCTAAAAGCGATCTCTTCCAGGCAACCTTTGGATGGACAGGATAGACAAAATACCAAAAAGTCGGCGGTGTACAAAAAAAAGTTACCTATACTTAATCTAATACATAAAAATACAAAATATAACAATAACTATAAAAATGCCTATAATTCATAACTATAAAAATGACAAAAATTACACAAAGAAAGATGACATACATACCCACCATCAAACAATTTTCTATAGTGATAGAAGCTAACAACCAGTTAGCAGTTTCCAGATAAAGACAAATAAAGGTTATGGACTTTGATTTTAAATATATGAATAGATTTAGATAAGCGAATAGATAAAGGTAAGGAGTTCCATAAGTGTACAGCTTGAACAGTGAAGGATTCACCATACATAGCTGAACTATGAACAGGAGTAAGGAGTTGGAGAGTGTCAGACGAACGCAGATCACGATCGTTTGACTGGTGCAGAAAAATAAACCGTTCCTTTAAATAGTGGGGAGATGAAGACAGATAAAGGATGTTGTATAACAGCGTCAGGATATGAGCATTCCGGCGAAAACGAATAGGGAGCCACTTGAGCTTCATGCAAAATTCTGAAACATGGTCATATTTGCGCAAGCCATATATAAACCGAATGCAGAGGTTTTGAAGACGCTCAAGTTAGTTAAGATGGACTTCGGATAGATCAAGATAGCTGGCGTCTGCATAATCTAATATTGGATGAAGCAGGGATTGTGCAAGCATAATTTTGGTAGCGGTTGGCAGAAAATTACGAAGTCTTCGTAAAGACGCAGATGATGCGAACATTTTTCGACTAATTATAAATATAGTCATTTATATTTAAATGTTTATTAAGTAAATGTTTAGATAATTCTGATCGAATTGCAATAATAATATACAAATAAATATACAACTTATGAACCTAGAATCTAATCGAAATAACATTGATATCATAAAGAAACCTCAATCAAATTGATTTACCCCTTTTCAAAGACAAAAGTTGGAGCCCAAACACAACATCAATAAGAAAACAGGAAAGACGAATCTTTCAAAGAAAATCAGTAAATTGGTTTATTTACGTATTTATATTTTCTTTTAGGATACCCAATCATTTTTTACGTTAAGGTTATGATTTTTATGATATTTGTGAGCAACGCTAAATGTAAGAAAGTTTACGTCAGGGCCCGATTTATAATATTAATAATGCAGGATATTTCACATAGCACATCTGGCCGCAAAGTAAGCAGAGCTTGTGTTATGGGTACCACAGGACTGATAAACTACTTATATACTTTTTTTTTGTAAATACATACATTTTATACATATAAACACCCAGACCCGAGACAAATAGTTGCAGATCATACAAACATTTGTCTCGCGGCGGGAATCGAACCCGCAACCTTCTGCGTCTCAGGCAGGCCTTCACCCACTCCGCCACATAGGTCGTAACATAAGTCATAACATAACTCTTGTTATATACTTACTAGCTGTTGCTCGCGACAGCTAGTAAGTATATAACAGCTCGCAACTTCGCCCGCATTTTTTTAAAAGTATTGTTGCTTAAAACCTTCCCCACGATGCAATTTATCTCCTTGCCAAATTTTATTGATAACTTTCAAACCAATCACACCCACTACCCATTAAAAAGTTTCCATACAACGATTCACATCCAATTTTACTCCTTTATGAGAGTTATTTTGTATGTATTTACAAAAAAAAGTATATAGGTAAGTATTATATCAGTCATGTGGTACCCATAACACAAGCTCTGCTTACTTTGGGGCCAGATGATGCTGTGTCAATTGTCCGTATTATTATTATTATTTTGAAAAATCCTGAAACACGTATTCATTTATTTTGCAATTTTAAGTATCCAAACCAAGTTTCTAAGAAATCACAAAACCCGTTAAAAAGTTCTGATACAAACTTTAACACCCATTTTACCCCTCTGTTAGGCTTATTTTGAAAAATCCTGAAATACTTGTCTAATTATTTGGTATTTTATTTATTCATATCAAGTTTCAAGCAAATCGCACCACGCGTTAAAACGTTTCATACATTCGTTTTCACCCCTTTTCACCCTCTTAGGGGTTGAATTTCAAAAAATCTCGCCTTAGTAGGTGGTTTTGCTGTAAAAGGAAGCTACCTTCCAAATTTCACCTTTCTAGATTCAGCGGCTTAGGCTCGGCAACGATGAAACAGTCAGTCAGGTTAAGCTCTTTTTAACCGACATCATTCTCAAAAAGGAGGAAGTTCTCAAATCGTCGGTTTTTTAATGTATGTTCACCGATTACTCAAAGACGCCTGAACCGATTTAAAAATTCTGTTTGTCTTCTTTTTTTTGTTTAAATCGGTCGGGCGGTTTTAAACTATCATCAAAAATCCAAAAATTGTATACATCGATAATATTTTCGTTAGCAGAGCAGAGCAGTGCGTTTAGTTGGTCTACCCATATTATATATAATCAAAATACATGTAGGTACTTCCACTAAAAATTTACAAATAAAATAATTTTACGCTCTCAAATTGTATTCAATGAAGTCGGTTTTATTTTTAGTTTATAAAACGTAATTATGTAGGTACCTATAGATTAGTTGTGACTTTTCAACGTATTTAAAAAACCATCGGTAATGTTTCTGAATTAAATAGATAAATAAGATTTTAGGCGCGAAGCCGGAAAATTCGCGTTTGCCGTGGGTTCGTTAAATACCTCGCATTTATAATTTAGCCAATCAGGCGGTTGCTGTCAATCCAGTTGTCAGTTAATGATCATCCAACTCCAATCCAACTTCGATCTCTCGTTTAGGATCACTTAGCTAAATACATTCCTGACCAAAGGCGAAGCAATGGTAGGTCTCGCATTATTGTTTCTACTCTGAACCGAGTTTAAGTAGAGAAAAATAAAGTAGGTAGCTACTTAAAAAATATTTTTCCAGAGAGTAATTTGTCATGAGTAGCGTGACTGTCACAATGACGTCCGTATTAAAGCGTTAATAGCATTTAATCTTAGGCCAGGGCGGGGATTTAATAGCGCAATGACCTGCGTCAAATATAAAATGGTGTTGCTTATTTTACTTTCTCGCGCAAATATTTTCTATTTGAGAAACGGAAACGACCACGAAAAGTCAACATTTTTTCTACAAGGGTCAGGACTGTACAGTCATCCAATGCCATCAATCACGTAGTGAATGGAAGTCAATAAGTACTGACCCGTCATCACAGCGTTTTACGTGTCACTCCAACATTGTGTTTTACCAAAATATAATTTGGGCTGTAGTTTTTTGTGTTGACTGTGCTATCAATAGTCGGTGCTTTATGCTGGTATTATCGGTTGACAATATTTTTGTTTTAAGATCCGAATTTTGTATAACTGCTTTCTTGGTTTGTTAACAAATTGGTACGGGTTAGATCGAGAAATTATGTTACGTATACCAATGCTATGCATAAATTGCATTAGTAGCATGCATGCTTGGGAATTTGTAATAATATCTTTCTTTGAAAGAACTTTGATAATATCGAGGTAACAATATAACTTTCAACTTACCTCTCAACTATACCAACAGGTAAATAGGACTAGCATGAGTTTCAGAGTACCAATGTCGAGTGGGTCAGTCAGCTTAGTGTTATTTTAAACAAGTAAAACATTAGGAGACACGGCTTAAAATACTCTCACTTTATAACACTCCAGTTAATTAAACATGACCTAAAAATTCAAGTCCGCAATCAGAGAAGCCCAGTGTGGAGCTCACCAACAAAGGCCCATCACTGAATGCGTTGATTAATATGTGGACGCACGCTTCATTTTGATAAGGCCATGCAATTCCGCGGAGTGCTACCTATGGAGACTTCTTCACATGCTGAGCGACCAGCGGGAATGTGGCTGGACATGAAAAAACAAAAATGTTCATTTCACCTTGTTCTCTATTTTTTCACATCACCAAAGACCCTTTTTAACCGACTTCAAGGTTCTCAATTCAATTGTATTTTTAATATGTTTGTTACCCTGATTAACAATCATGTAACCGATTTAAAAAAATCTGATTTCATGTGAAAGAATATACTTCCAGATTGGCCCCATATAAATTTCATCAAAATCGGTTTATTAGTTAGGCTTTAGAATGAAAAAAAAACTAAATTAAACGATATGTCATCCACTTGGATGAGACGAAATTTTGATCTTTTGCTTTTTTATACATGAAGTAGGTTGTCTTTTTAGTTTTTAAAACGTAATTATTTTTAAAAGCTTTAAGGTATAAACCTAAAAAGAATGGTGTTCCGCTTCCAAAAATGGGGGTGATGCTACTAGACGAAGCTAAGTTTATGCATATACTCGAAAGTGGCACAATCAGACAGAAGAAACTGAGTTATCTTGTTGTTGCTAATATTCAGTTGGACATAATATGTAAATCTTATCCAGTTTTTTACCAAGTACATACTGGATGTTCCATCCAGCATTGCTATCATATAGCTCAATTATGCTTCCGTTTGTCCTCGTCAGCTTATGGTCTTCTTGTGTTTCAGTGATGAGAAACACAGCAACTTATATTCATTTGGAAAGATTGCAACCTTTACTCCGTTGTAATCCGTCATATTTATATCATCACTAGTGTGTGAAAGAGTAAAAAACATCCATACATCCATACATACATACTTTCGCGTTTATAATATTAGTAAGTGTCGCGTATCCAAACAATGGCAGGCGCACAAACGTCATCCTATTAAAAATACTATACTAAATACATTCAAGATGAGCACAGAACCTAGGGCTAGGTCTAATCCCCGTATCAATTAACAGTTACAGACGATGACGAGACAAATAAACTATTACGTGACCTAACAAAAAAGCGAGGTATTATAAAAGGACGTCTTACTCGCTTCTCTAACTATCTAAGTACATTAAAAACAGACAAAATGTTGCCTTTACAAACGCAAGTAGACTTGAAGCTACGTATTCAGGGAGCCTCAAGCCTGTTTAACGAGTTTAATAATCTTCAAACTCAGCTGGAAGAATCGGTTTTAGAAATAGATCTCGATGAACAGTTAAATTAACGCGAATTGTTTGAAGAAACTTACTACGATACGCTGGCTAGGGCTGAATGTATGCTTAGTAGTAGTGAAGCAAATACAATGTCAGTTAAATTACCAACGATATCGATACCTACCGTCGATGGTTCATACGAGCACTGGTTGGAATTCAGGGACACCTTTCAGTCGCTCATTCACAACGCCAATCACATAAGTAGCATCCAAAAGTTCCACTACCTAAAGTCGTAATTAAAAGGCAGTGCTGCGTTGGTGATAGATTCGTTGGAGTTCTCTGCTGCAAACTATGCGGTAGCATGGGAACTACTTCTCACTAGGTACGATAATAGTAGGTTACTTGTTTACAATCACGTAAAATCATTATTTACCATTCAGGTTTTGACAAAAGAGGCACCGGATCAATTATTTAAAGAATTTACGCGCTTTAAAACTGTTAGATGAACCAGTAGACAGCTGGGACACGTTGATTATTTATATTGTAGTCTCAAAGTTAGATAGAACCACAGAACGCGAGTGGGAACAATATAAAATTACAGCACTAAAACAGTCCGGTGACTCCAAGTCAATACTGAAGGTGGATGTATTGCTGTCGTTCCTAAAAGATAGGGCGGATATGCTGGAGACATTGCAAGTGTCTCACGCAAGCACTCATAACAATACAAAACAAAACACTAGCAATCAGAACAGTCGCAAGATTCACTGCAATGTTTCCATCAACAATCCGCACGATCAAGCAAGACGGGTATGTGTACTCTGCAAACATTATAGTCATCCTCTTTACGCATGCCAAAAGTTCATGAGTTCTAATTTAGAAGCTAGGCTAGCTAGCTAGGCTAGCTCAAACTAGTTAAAGAAAACAGTCTATGTGAGAACTGTTTACGCGCAGGACATAGTGTGGAATATTGCAGGTTCGGTCCTTGTAGAAAATGCGAGCAAAAGCACAACTCATTAATTCACAGAGATAGTTCAGTTAGTCACGACGTACCAGTTATCACTACGGGTGACGATAGTAAACCAGCTTTGGCGATGCACTCGTTCATCGCGTCACCGCCCACTAACCCTTCCTGCAATAAGAGTACAATAGGCACGCACACTAATATTCTATGCGCTAATTACCCTGGTGTGCAACCTGTCTTGCTATGGACAGCATTAGTGGAGGTCAAGGACAGGTACGGTGAATATCATCAAGCGCGTGCGCTCCTAGATTCGGAGAGCCAGCGATGTATTATTACGCAATCACTATGCGACAAACTAGACGCACCAACGACACAGTCCACTCACGAAATACGCGGGGTTGGTAATTCGGCATTACAGTCTACGCAAATATGTGATGTCGATGTCAAATCGCGGATCAGCCCATATACAATGCGAATAAAATGTTTTGTTTTACCTAACATCACATCTACATTGCCAGCGATATCCAAACTACACGCGCAGTTTGAGATCCCTGTCAATTCACAATTAGCCGATCCCAATTTCCATGAATCCCAAGAAATCGACATCCTGATAGGCGCAGATAAATTTTGGGATTTATTAAGCGAGGGAAAGATGCGTTTACCCAAAGGTCCATTTTTACACAATACGCAGTTAGGATGGATCATAGCGGGTACCTTTAATACTAAACGAAACCTAAATTACATTCGATGTAATTGTTAACACTGTTCATTAACAATCAAGCATGTTTAGGGACACCCAGACTTTGTGAGACACACTCCGAGGAACATAAAGAATGTGAAGACCATTTCATCGTAAGTACGATGCGCAATGATGATGAAAGGCTCAACATTCTATTCATGTCCTCACCACAATGTCCGGGGAATACGTGTCTTCCAGCGGGCCTAGCACGGCACGAGGAGAAATAGTCTTTCCACCTTTTTATCCACCTGTCAGTGGAAATACACCACCACCTATCCACCACATGTGGATAAAAACGGGGGAAAGACTATTTCTCCTCGTGCCGTGCTAGGCCTGCTGATCTCTTAAAAAACGATGCGAATATACTTATTAGTTACGAAATAATACTTAATGCGGAACCCGTCGTTATTGAACAATTTAGACTGGGAAGCGCGGAGACTAAAAACCGGTTGGCTACCACTACTAGACTTTCTGCGCTGGCAAGCGTTCGAGTACCGCGCCACGTTATAGGTAGGTAGTGAGACTAGGTATACATAACAACACAGCCTACAATGCGTTTCAAATGGCTAACGGCTCGTGCGCTTATCTTTGCACGATCAGCGATAAGGATGCGATGCGATGTATCATTCGCACCATTGATTGACACCTGTATGATGCCTATGATCATACCTAGACTCGAACTTTGCAATCTTGCTAAGCACACTATATATTAAAAAAAAAACCCATGCCACACTTAGCATACCATAATGTTTATACAATACCATAATGTTTAGACTGCGTTAGTTTAGCCTCAGATTCAAGTCCAATCATAATGCGGAACTATCTATCTGAGATTATAACTAGCGCGGTAAACAGTGTCAATAGGTACTAATTTAAAATATAAATTAATTATACAAATACATTTTCAGTTTTGCTTATGCGTACGCACCAACAACAACGCAACGCCTGCTTCATGCCACTCCTCCATTGCTGTACGACGCGACGTTCGACAGTGCAGTAGTCAGATGAGAGAAGGTGATATAGGAATGATTGGGTCCTACCTACTTATTCATAATGCGGGGTAGAATGCGCGGGACTAGCGTTCTTATTCGAGTAGAAAATGCGACTGAATGCGTTGTGTGCGAGCGATTGAAAAGGTTCTAAGTAATCTACACAAGGAACAATAAAATTGGGTCCAGTGTTCATACTGAATCGCGAAAATAGGTAAACTGAAAATTAGCCAAGTAAATACTGAAGCATACGTTCAGCTCTAACTGTTTACAGCTAACAATACCGTCAACAATGACAAATTATTTTACTGATATTAGGTACTTATGCACGAGTAGGTATCTACCTAACCAAAGATTTCTTTTAATTTTAATTTTCGTACAAAGCTCATTTTGGAGGTCTTTTCGGGAAGTTGGAGTACTAATATAAGCATCAAACAGCGTACCATGGTTTGACACACAAGTATCCGTCCCGAATTCCTAATCTTTTGACCCATTATCCTCTAATCCTTTCTACATACTTCCTCTCAGTCCAGGTCCTTTCTTGGTGGGTCGTCTCTGTTCACAGCGCTGGAATAGCAGACAGGACATGCGAGGCGATCCTGAACGACTGCTTAACCGGTACAAGCTTGAATAACAGAATCAATCGCATATTTTGGGACACGCGAAGTGAGGTGTCTTGTGAAGCTGAGAGCTTCGGACCAGATAAGAATGGAGAAGTGACGACAATCTGAAGTCAACCAAGACGGTTTCTAATGCAGCAGCATTAAAATAAAATGTTCCTGTCCCTGTACGAAGAGGCTAAGCAGCAAGAAGATGACTACACGCAACTATCTACTTATCTTTGAAGCTGGAGCTTCCAAGGCCGGGGGCATGTCGCGTATCCAAACAATGGCAGGCGCACAAACGTCATCCTATTAAAAATATAATTTTGACAGCCGATGTCAAAGTGGCAAATCATTTACAACCACCCGAGAGGAACCCCTGTGTCGGCGCAGACAGTAAGCATTATATAATACTATCTGACCCGGCAAACGTTGTTTTGCCATATAAATATCTTTCGTATTTTTTTTATCCTATGTTACTTCTAATTCTTTTACCTCCAAGAGTATGTGTACAAAGTTTCATGATGATCGGTTAAGTAGTTTTCGCGTGAAAGCGTAACAAACAAACTTACATTTATAATATTAAGTAGGATTTATATATTTGTAATTGAATCTTTTGATAAGGACAATAATATGACGATGCTTTTGCTAATAAATAAATAAACAAACGCACTAGTCGCCACTACGATTTCCTTAACCTCCTTAACCTCCTTTTATTTGAAGTTGGTTAAAAAATAGAGTAGACTGCGCGAAGTATATTAAACGAATTGTAAGTTATATAACATTAAATACTACACACATACACATAAATGAAAATTAAAACGTACAAACTAAATAGATATCTATGAGAGTGATGTGAGATAATGATGGCATACCTAGATTTTTTAATATAGGTAGGTATATGGCATACCGGATGGAGACAAGGAGTTCATTCCAAAGCTTCCCGGCCTGCAGGGTAAAAGAGCTCCCATATAAATTAGATTTATGAGCAGGAGTTTTAAGCTTACTACATATTATGTATTTTAGCATTTAATTAAATTTAGGCCTAATAAAAGCAGAATTTTAAAATCGCTCAACGGCCCGCCTATAACCAATCCACCGCCTGAGGATTAAAATGAATTTTGTCGAGAGCACCAAAACATAAAAATAGAAGAACAAGCGTATGATTGAAATCGCCATCACGTTCTGTTGACACATCCGCCAGCCATTTTGGAGTAATTCGCGAGTTTACATGTTTTTATGGGACATTCGTGTTATTTAAAATTTACTGATGGCTGCTTGTTTTATTTGTCCTCCATTATTGATCTATCTATGTATTGGTATTGTTTTGATTCGACTGAGGCTGCTGGTAAAAATACAGGCACACGGGAAATTTTATTCTGAATTACTCAGGGTGACGTAAAGGTGCCTAAAATAGGTAGTATTGTAATTGTCAGATACTCATGCTAAATATAAGTTTAAATACTGGTGGCCAAAACACACAACACCATCTAGCCCAAACTAAGCATAAATAGTATTATGGTGATCACGTGACTGATAGAATACTTATGTTTAAATACATTGATATTTAATGACTCTCAGATACAGAAGAATCACTATGAAAACGCTCTCCATCAATTTATAACGAGTTTACCTGGGACCTGATCCCTAGTATTTCATAAAGGATACTTTATGATTTTTAAAACCTTCTGTGCATGTTCACATGCAACTTGGGCATTTTTTCCAAATACCTAAAAACAACCCTTTTGCAAAAACAACTGACGTGCCATCAAACAAAACTGCTATTCACGCTACTGCATTATCACCGCAAGTTTCTTTTGTTTTGACAATATCCACGAAAACTTCTGCAAAAGTTCCCCGTAACCGTGTCTAGCGTCTTTTCGGCGCCAGATGGTTGTGACGGCCTTTTTGATGCTTCAACACTGTGCACAAAAAAGAAAACATTTTTCATACATGCCATTGTCACGTCCCGTATACATACTCGTATAACTACAGTTACCATATTGAGTTTCCAATAAAAGTGTTGTATGTAGGTATTAGGTTGCTTGGTGCTAGCTTACTATCTATACTCATGGATTAATTTAGAGGAACACCTAACTACACTCATGGACCTATTTAACGCTTCATCGATGAAAAAAAATTTTGAAATATGTTGTAAAAGTTTTTATTACACACTGACCACACATATGAATGTTTAATTTGAAAAAATACTTCAAGCGTCTTTTCGGAGTTAAATTTTTTTGTTTATTTGTTATTTGCATTAACCCAGTGTAATAATTTTCCTGGCGTGTGCATTCATTTTATCGATTTCCGTTTGTATTTTAGAATTTTTAAAGTTAAAATAAGGAATGCATGATGCCGAATCTCTACATAGCTTTAAAAGCTGTGATTTTAAGTGTAAAAGTGGCTCAAACATTGCAACTTTCCAAGACAAGATCTATCGAAATGTTAGACCATAGACCACAGACTGGAGAGAACACGAGACGTGCAGGGCAAGGATGCGCGATAATCACATCAGTAAAGGACGATCGATTTATTTATGGTGATCAAAGTCCTTAGAAATCGCACTTTGACTTCTTCCGAAGTTCGAGCTACTCCTCAGGAAGTTTGGCAAGTGACAGTTAGCACTAAAACAGTAAGAAGAAAACTCAAACAGGCTTGCTAGCCACAGGCTTCGTTGAGGCCATTGAGTAGCTCAGGCCAACTTTGCTCGCTCATACCAAAACTGGAATGATCATCCCAGTTTCGGTAAAAGTACGGTTTGGGAAAAGTACTGTTCACTGACGAGTCCCGGTTTTGTGTTAAGCCAGATGATATCCTTATATCGTCTGGCTTAACAAAGGGCAAATGTTTGGAAACGACCCGGAGAAAGATTCGCTCAATGCAACAATGTCGAGAGCGAGCCATATGGTGGAGGGTCAATAATGGTAAGGGGCGTATTTGCATAGGGGCACGGAGACACATATCGTAGAAAATGGGTCTCTAAACTAACATGTTAGAGCCTATTGTGGTGCCTTTTGGTCGGTATATCGGAGGTAGTTTACGTTTAATGCAGGATAAGGCTTGGCCTCGTACTGCAGCGATAGCTTTGGGGTATCTTCGGAAGGCCGAAATCGATGTTCTGGAGTAGGCAGCACATGCTCGCAGGACCAAAACCCGATTGAACTTGTTTGGGATAAGCTCGGAAGACCAGCATAATAAGAGATCTCAAAAGTACACTGAAGATGAAGAGTGGAATTGCCACATTTTTTTTTTGATGACTTGATAAAAAGTATGACAAAAAGAATGCAGGGAGTTTTGACAGTTAGAGGGAGTTACACCAAGTACTGATTGTGCCCAAACATACGGCAAAGAGACCTCGTACTGTCAGAACACTTACATTATCGAGGGTCATTAGGGTTATATTGTTCAAAACATCATTTTTGAGATTTCTGTTAATAACAATTTTTTTTATGAATTAAGTTTTTTTGATTAAAACAGCGACAATAATATTAAATAATATATAAAAATATTAAATATTATGCCATATATACATATACAATAGTTGTAATCCTGATTCGATTAATTTTTGCAGCGTTCCTCTAAATAAGCCCATTAGTATGTTTTTTTGTGATAGGTTAAAATTATAAGTTTTTACCTAGCTAATTAAATAAAAGTTAAAGCCTCTAAAATTTGAGGTACCAAATTAAAGTTCATACTATTTATAACATAATATCATATCTATTTACAGAACTCGGAGATAAAATAGCTAATACATTGATTTCACTTTTCATCGTTTTTTATTCTGTAATTAACCGGCTATAAAAATATATGCAAAGTCTTCCAATTTATATGCAAAGATCAATGGCGTCTAGGGTCGCTTGTTTTAACAAGTTCTCAAAGGTCGGAAATCTCAGAATTCACAAAGTTACAAAATAGGTACTAACAATTATTTTGATTTTGAATTCCTAGATCTGCACAATTTCACACAATTACTATATTCAATTGAACGTACCTAATAAACAAAATGAAATTATTTTTTAGATAAAAGAAATATACCAAAACTTTATGGAAACGTCTGCTGAAGTCTAAAACACTCCATTTTTACTAACCCAAAACTCTCAGTCTGCTGTTTTTATTTCAGAGTTGCCAACAATTTACAGCACAAATGGCGACAAATTCAAATAACTTCTATTTATGCAAACATCTATTACCTTATTTTTCTATGGGTTGGGAAACAATCCGTTCAGATTCATAGTTAAATTAAGTGACGGATGTTTTATTTTACAAGAATCGGACACTACGTACTAAAAATCCGAGCTTGTGCTATGCACTAATGCGTTGCGTCTCATAGACAAACATTTTACGTGGGTTATTACGTAAAAGTAGCAGTAACGACAGAATTAGCACCGCGAAGAATATTTGCGAAATGAGTCTTAAGTCGTAAATTTTTAATTTACAGCAAGTAACTGGCAGCTCTTTACTCGCCTGTCCCATAAACAGAAACGCTTACAGCAGAGATTTTAGCCAACAAAAATTGTGTTAGACTGCAGTGATCACGCGATTTATGCCTATCACTATTAATCGCGTAATCTCCGGACGTGTCCCATCCCTGCTTCGACTAATCAACGAGCAGACTTCAATATGGAGGGATGTTTTATTTTTATTACCTCTCCAATCCAGTGATTTATAGTCTGGTTTAATTCGACGGGATCGACTTGGCTTGATTTGCGACTCAAGTAATTTGCAATGTCTCCAATGACTGAAATATCTTCATTTACTTTTAACGATGGGAAAGGGTTACTAGCTATAAGTTTATTTTGCTGTTTTGATTTCTGTTCATTGTCCACCAACATTCATTTATTTATTATTATAAGGGGTAGGAGAAACTCCATATATACCTATTCTACTTTTTTGGACATTGCTTTTTAAACCCACAATGGCACTAAAATAAATTTAGAGTTACGATTGCTTTTATTCCCTGTTATGGATGTACAAAGGAGTAGTCAGGAGCACATCTGATAATTCAGAATTTGGATCAAGACTTTTATATTTAAACATTTTCATTTAAATTCTTTGTAAAAAACTTACTATAAAATAAACTTTTGTCTGGAAAATCTTAGCGTACGCCAGCGCAAGATGCCAAAATGCAAATACGATGCTTGATAAAAAAATCAGCAATACAGGGTGTCTTAAAGACAGTAAACTAAATAAATCGTTCATTTTTGTTAAACATGTTCCTGTGCTTTACAGAGTTCCGATTTGGGGACGCATAGTTAGTACGAGTTAGTTGAGTTGAGAACCTTTGAATGACCGTTCAACCTTAGTTTCTATTTATAAGTCGATCAAAAACCTTATTTTTGAAGTGATAACGTTTTATGGGAGGGTAAACCGCTTCGTTACGTAACGCATTACGGCGCCAGTCTGTCTGGCTTCCCTTTCTCTCACGCATACGTCAGCGGTAGGCAGGCTCCTCCTCTCTTATTCTAACCCACAGCGCTTAACTAGCGCTATTTTATTTAAGTTTAGAGATTAGTTTAAGTTATCACTTCTGTCGGGCGTCCCGAAACGCACACTTTTTTGTGATACCGCAGTACTAGGTAAGTAGATACAGTACAAAGCACCTACACTTTACGAGTAGTTCCTTAATTTGCTTAATAATATATTTTGCTTCGTAACACCCTGTATAAAACTTCGACTATAATTCTTCTGAACTTCCAACCAAAACACTTCGGGCAATGACCCCCGTAAACAAAGACAGTCAATTTACCCTTAGCATCAGTTTGTGACGTAGGATTGAGATGATGCCGTTAATTTTGTTGTAACGAATCAAAAGCAAGTTGCAGAGATTGCCAAAAAGCCAGCGGCGCTACCAAGTGCTACTTATGGATCTTAACGTTAAAGTCTACAGCTTAATATGATACAGCTATACCTATCATGTTATATCAATCTATATATACCACACACAAATTAATAATCCCTACTATCTATAGATACTATTCTAGTATTATGAAGTGGAAAGATTTGATTGTTTGAATTGAATAGGCTCCGAAACTACTGGACCGATTTGAAAAAATATTTTATCCCCGGCTAACATAGGCTACTTTTTATCCCAGGGAAATTGGTTTGTCCCGAGAAAAATCTTCAACGCAGGCGAAACTGCGCGCGGACAGCTAGTAATATTATGTAAATGTGAAAGTACTCCGCAATTTCGATGAATTTTGGTATAGAGATAGATGGAACCTTGGAGAAGGACGTAGGACATACTTTATATGTAAGTACCATGCGTGCGAAGCAGCGGGCAGCAGCTAGTTTAAATAAAAATCATAAATAATTCTGAACATTTCACATAGCATCATCCAGCCCTAAATTAAGCAGAGCTTTTGTTATGGGAACCTCATGTCTCTTCTTCTTCTTCTTATAGTGTCACTAGTTATTTTGAAACAGTGTGATGAAAGGATTAAAGTGATTGATATAGGTATGATTGATATAATATTTTTTTTTGTAAATACATACATATTATACATAATATAGACACAGGCTCGACTTTTGACATACCTTTTGTTTTGGTTCAATTAGTAATTAAACAAAAAGAACCTAAATTGTTTCGTTAAATTACTTAATAACTTTTTTTTTACACCATCGGAAAGTAGAGATTTCAACGAACAGAAAGCACATCAACTTTTTGAAAAAGCTGATATTTTGACGGGTGAATTTTCGATTGAATATTAGAGTGCTTTTTCCATATTAAGTCAAAATAAGGTGGAAAAAATAAATATTTCAAATCAAATAAATTACAGTGTATTTGAGACATAAAAAGCTTACTTTTCACCAAATTTCGTATATAAAAAAATTTGTAAAAGATTCATATAAAAAACCAAAAACATGGTTTTTTGAACTTTTTACATCAATTTTGAGGTTATGTGAAAAAAGTGTTAACACATAAATTGTAGATCTTTTTATCACCTACAACTTTGCAATTTGATTTTTTTCCATAGGACTTGTAGTTTTGCCGGAAATCGAGATAAACTGTTTTTTACCCTTAAAAACTCACCCCCTTCCCCTTCCCGACCTCAGATCGCCCGTAAATAATTTTTCCTTCCATTTTGATAATATTCTCCTCCTTTTCCAATGGGTTTCTACTATTATTTTATTTGTTTCAAAAATTATCGACCCTGGTGTAATGGGCTCTAATTTCATTCAATGAAGTCGGTTTTATTTTTAGTTTTTAAATCGTAATTACTTACAAAAATTATCATTCTATTGCAATCTAAGTTTCTGGATTAAAGTGCGCCTCAGAGGCTCCTTTCGTGCACTTCAAGGTCAGCCTTAATGTAAGCGAGAGCTTTTCCGACAGGACCCGCAGGAAAGACGAATCAGTACATGCGGTGTTGGTCCGGTTGCAGGTACTTGTGCTATTCAATTCAATTTCATTTATTTTAGCCTTCATAGGTATATGTACAAATTAGAGCCATATTTATCATAATAATAATATAAAAACAAACTTAAATAAAACAAAGAAATTAAAAATTAAGACTGCATGCACCACATCATTACATCAAAGCGAATTCCAAAAGGCTTTGTTTTTTGTATTTTATGTTATGACAAGTAGTTTTTAAAATTAGTTAGTATTGATTATTGACATTGTGATGTGACTTTTAAATGTAATTTTATTGTATATTCAAATGGCTATGACTTTTAATCCGATTTTATTTAGCAAATTTAATTAATGTTGACAAATTTAGAAGTATGGTAGTCCATTATCAAATTACTTTGACATTATAATATATGTTTTTATGTAGTACGTAAGTAAATTATCTTGTTTTTGGGTATCTCTTAAATGATGAATGTAAATGATTGTATAATTTTTAATATTAATACTTATTAAGACTAGGCTAGACTAGAATATAAGGTACTCTATCGCATTGGGGGTGCCTGTAAGGATAGAGGTACATGTTTATAAATAAAAAAAATAAAATCACCGGTGCGAATGGTGCACCTCTGTGCAGTGCTTCATGAAGATGCAGTCAGTATCCAGCCTTCCTGCTATAAGTTGCAGGTAACTGTTGGTGCTGTCCCTGCTGTCCTGCTGTGCTATGAAGTCACAATTTATTTAATAAAAATCCGCTAAGAATACTGAATAAAACATGCAATACCACGAGAAAAAAATCATAATTTAGAAGTGTTATGTTACTTCATGAAATCATAAACGAAGAATCGCCCTAAGATGTAATGAACCAACTGTTCATATTTTAATCTGTAAAAGTCTTGAAGGCAACTATATCTTAGTCAAACTGAGCATCTAAACATTATTTTAATGCTTTGTCTGATGAAAGGAGTTGGTATTCTATGAAGGTGCCTATTGTGCTATTCGAAAACATTTATTGAATTCATTTGTATTGGTCAAATAAACGTGAAGTTAATTACGAAATAATCTATGGGCAGAATTCGTCGATGTCACCGTACTTTTTTTCTTCTTCGTTAATAGCATGTGTCATAATTATGTCAATATTGCCAGTGTCAAGTATTTTAATTGTTTATAATATGTCACAAAGCCGTACATTGTCGTTCGTCATTTGTTATTTTATATAAAACAAGCGACCCGCCCCGGCTTTGCACGGGTGCAATGCTGATACTAATTATGCTACAGAATGGTTATTCCTAAGAGATAGCCGTATACCATCGCGGACTTTTGTGTAGATCTTTTTAAGGTGTACAATACTGTAGTACATTATTTTGATCTATCTCGTAGGGTTCAGCCAGCGTTTGCAATGCAAGCTCAAAAAAATGTATTTATTTACAACACCACTTTAGAAACCTTTAAAATAATCAGTGTTTCTCTACTATATTATGCATGTTTTATACATATAAAACTTTCTCTTGAATTACACTATCTATTAAAAAAAACCACATCAAAATCCATTGCATAGTTTTAAAGATCTAAGCATACATTGGGACAGACAGACAGCGGGAGGCGACTTTGTTTTATACTATGTAATGATGATGGTGCCTTTTAATTAATATAACTAGGGATTATTTTTGCTCGAATCATAAAGAAACAAAACTTTTATTCCAATTATTCACACCCGAGTCTAGCTCTATTTAAATAAAAACACCAAAATCCTTACTAATATTATAAATGCGAAAGTCTGCGATCTTTGTCTGACTGTCTGTCTCGCTTTCACGCCAAAACTACTAAACTGATTTAAATGAAATTTGGTACACAGATAGTCTAAAGCCTGAGAAAGGACATAGGCTACTTTTTAATTGGAAAAAAGTGTTGTTAAGGGTTAGGACCTTGGAGAAGGACATAGGCTACTTTTTATGTAGGTACCAGCAGGTATATACTAATAAAACCGGAAATAACTCGAGATATATAAATAATATAAGATCGCAAATTTTGCATCGCAAGACAATCAAAAATAATCCACCGTAATCATCTATTTTTGTTTGAATTTAATGCGATTCGAAAAGAACTGTCTAAAATATCCGAGTTCTTTCTTACGAGTATTCGATGAATCCAATTAAGCATAGCCATAATAAAGGTGAAAATATAAAAGAAAGGTTTGTTGAAAAGGTTTGTCGTTCGGCTACATTTTATTATTACTCCGTGTTATAAAGTGGAAATGGAGAGCACCACTACCACTAGTAATCTCGCCTTCCGATTCAAAGGTCGTGAATTCTAATCCGATCGATAGATATCTAAATAAATAAATATTGCCGGACATTTCACACAGCGTCATATGGCCTCAAAGTAAGCAGAGCTTGTGTTATGGGTACCACATGTCTGATACACTACTTACATAGGTTTTTTTTTTTGTAAATACATAAATATTATACATAGAAACACCCAGACCCGAGACAAATACTTGCAGATCATACAAACATTTGTCTCGCGGCAGGAATCGAACCCGCAACCGTTTGCGTCTCAGCCGGACCTAAGCCCACTGCGCCATATATTTGACTTTTGACTGGCCTGTCAGCTCAGTTGGCTGTCAGCTCTACCTTTTGCGCTGTAGGTTGAGGATTCGATTCCCTCCCAGGATAAACATTTGTGTGATGAACACAGGTGTTTGCTCTGTGTCTGGGTGTTATAAAGTATCATTAGTATGTATTAGAAAACATATAGGTATTCTATCAGTCATCTAGTCACCATAATACAAGCTATGCTTAGCTTAGGACTAGATGGTGTTGTGTGCATTGTCCAGTAATATTTATTTATTATTATATATTTATACATATATCCACCAAGAGCTCGTGATATATACTATCTCTAAGGAGCTATGTTATTCCTTAGAGAAAAAAAAAGTCAATTTTCATTTTAATTTATTAAACGTATATCTATATCGAAGAACTGTTTAACTGTATTAGCGTATTAGCATTGATATGCAAAGTGGCAATGCCGCTAATGTTTTGTGAACACTGCTGCCCTCTGGCAGTGATCTCGATCAGTTGAGCTGTCTATAGATCGTTTTAAACGTAGGACCGTTTAAAACGATATATAAAGCTCTCTATAGATAGCTCAAATGTTTCATATGTATTTTATATTGTTGTATATTATTCTGTACATCTCTGTAATGATTACTGTATTGTAAAAAGTTTTTATTTCATAACTTTATATTTCATCAAGACAAACAAATAGACTACAAACAAAGCCTCTGATTAGATACGGACAGGCAGAAAGACCGATAGACGGACGGACGACGATACCTTATGACCATCGAAACAAAAAAAAATTGTTGTCTGTAAAGTCGGTTTACTGACGATAACTTTACGTGATAACGTCATAAGAAAACATTAATCTAAAATTGCATACTTTTAATCAATTAAGATGCGTCACAAGCTGCGAACGCTTAGGCCGATCGTGCCTCTCTATCGTTTTTTCCGGGCTCTCGCTTACACGCTCGGCTCAGGCGGCGTGACAATTCCGGCCGGCGCCGGCATAGCCGGCGCCGGCATAGCCGGCGTTCATCGATATAATAAATTGTATATTTCATTTTAGTTATAACTGTTTGCACGTAAATGTTTAAGTTCCATTAACCCGTGAAGTCTAACTAACAACATGTGCGTTTCGAAAGCCTAGGGGTTGACTCTGTAAATTTACAATAGTTATGGTACCATTCTAATCCATCTATCTAATTATCTCTATGACCAAACAAAAGAAAACATTCGATCGATTGTTGACGACTTTGTAAACGTAGCGTAAGCTGAGTCATTGTTCATTAGCATTATACGAAAACAGTGCGGTTCGATTCTAATCGAGCTAACAGAAATTAGTAGAATGAACCACCTACCACAGAGTTCGTAATGGCCCCAACCTGAAATTTACAGCTACAAACTATTATATAAATAATTTACTAAAATTGAATTCGAACTAATGCTCTCGATTTGCATAATGAAGGCTTGTGAGTAAGTCTGCAGTGTAATGACCTGGGAAAACCTATCCACGTGATTGCATACATTTTCAGTTTGATTCTGGTAGAGCGTTTGCAATATGAGTTGTGAATGCGTTTTGAATTATATGTCATTGATATAAAGTAATCTCAGCACTCCGATCTAGCCTTCCGATCCTAAGGTCGCGGGTTAAAATCCGGCCGTGCACCGATGGATTTTTTTATTTTAAATGTAGCAACTTAGAGTGTTGCTACATTTATCAAATAAAAAAATCCACGGTGACGGTGAAAGAAAAACATTGTGAGGCAACCAGTATGTCGTAGAACCTAAAAAGTTTGAAGACATGTTCCAAATGCACGTTACATATGAATACTTCTGTGGCATAGTAGGTCTAGGCCCGGCTGAGACGCGGAAGTTTGCGGGTTTGATTCTCGCCGCGAGATAAATGTTCGTATTACCTGCAAGTATTTGTCTCGGCTCTATGTATAATATGTACATATGTTTATAAAATAAATAGTATATAAGTAGTACATCAGTCATGTGGTACCCATAACACAAGGTCAGCTTACTTTGGAGCCAGGTGATGCTGTGTGAAATGTCCAGCATTATTTATTTATTTATGAATTTATCAACACGATAAAAACTTAATTTAATTAGGTGCAATGCCAAACTAATAATGATTCTTAATCATTATTACATAAGATCCCAGTAAGAATTTGTGATTATACTTTAATGTACCTGTCTATTTTATTTTACAATAGAATTTGTCTCACCTTTCAAAAATAAGACCCCCTGATTCGTCATGTACCAAGAAAATCCATTAATACTTTCAATAATGACAAACACGAAGTAACAGGAGCTTTTTCAACAGACTTCGCATTTCTAAGGACTATTTAATTTGGCAAAACAATGCGATTTGCGAATGAATCCGATTCTTCGCAGTCACTGATGAGCTTTGGAGTAATAATAAACAAGAGGATAACTTTTTGGAGGAGGAGGAGTTTTTTGGGTATGAACATCAGTCAATCTATCAAGCGCGAAAGGAGACTGTGAAAACGAATGTATGAAACTTTTTAACGCGTAGTGCGATTTGCTTGAAACTTGATATGAATAAATAAAATGCAAAATAAATGGACACGTGTTTTAGGATTTTACAAAATAATCATAACAAAGGGGTTAAATAGGGTGTTAAAGTTTGTATGGGAACTTTTTAAAGGGTGGTGTGTTTTCTTAGAAACTTGGTTGGGATACTTAAAATACAAAATAAATGTGGACGTGTTTCAGGATTTTTCAAAATAACCCTTATAAAGGAGTAAAATGGGGTGTGTATGTTTGTATGGAAACTTTTTAATAGGTGGTGGGTGTGATTGGTTTGAAACTTATTAATAAAATTTGGCAGGGAGATAAAAAGCATTCTGGGGAAGGATTAAAGCTACAATTCCTATCAAAAAAAATGCGGATGAAGTCGCGAGCAACAGCTTGTAGTTACTATATGTTTTAAGTCGGTTTTTTTTGTTAAAATGATACATTCAATTGTTTCCGAATTGTTTTTACCGTATTGCAAGGATTATAAGTGCGCCTCAAAGGATCCGTACATTTGGCACATGTCTTTGAACTTTAAGTTCTACGACATAACGGTTTCACGATGTTTCCTTCACTGTTTGACAGTACTAGTATGCCGCACAATATTTTGATGTAATAATGTGACGTTTTATAAATCGATGAAAAATCATGACTCATAGTCAAGTTCCGCCTGAGCCCAGTGTGCAAGCGAGAGCGCGGTTTTCTTATGACGTTATCATTTATCGTCCGTAAACCGACTTTACAGACAACCATTTTTTTTCTCAGAAAAATACATTAGGGCACTTATTTCTAACCTATGATTTGATTAACTCAGGTTTACTTTTATAGAAACGAATACCACATTTATCTCCGCGACTCGTCTAACTTCTCTTGAAACGCACTTTTATAATGCTTAAAAAGTGCAGCGTTGTATAAAACCTTTGCAAACTGTGCCTCAGCTTTATACTTGAGTTCTATAGGCTTTATTGTGGCTCTTTTAGGTAGTGTCTCGTCTCGACGCTATGAAGGTTGTGCAAAAGCAGTATTAAAGCTCCTTAATTACCGTTTCTTCGGTGCACTAAGGGGTTTTAGACAACAAAGGAGATCGATCCTGAATTCATTTTGTAGTCATTGTTTGCACGAATTTATTGATACCATTATGTATGTAGATAGATAATAACAATATAGGTCGACATAGAACAACACAATAATAAAAACAATATTTTTGTACTATTATATTATATAATATGTTTTGAAACATATTGTTTTAGTACATCACAGGTATTTATATCGTTTTACTTATTAATTTATTCACGACGTTGCAATGTTTCAATAACCGTGGTCGCGGAATGAATGGATGCTTTGGCAGGGCGCAAACGTGAACAATTTTGTGTCTTGTGTCAGATAAAATATTTTTTCGAATAATTTAGATAATTAACTTGAGATTTAATTTAAAAAAATCAGTTAGTAATAAATATTTGATAATCATAAAATCGACATATTTTATCCTTGCTTCCTCTGGGAAAAAAAATAAAAAAAAAATCTAATTGTTAATCAAAATATTTCATCAAAATCGTTCCAGCCGTTTAGGAGTTAAATTACAAAGATGTATGTATTACATATTATAAAACAAAGTTGCCTCCCGCTGTCTGTCTGTCCCGATGTATGCTTAGATCTTTAAAACTATGTAACTTCAAAAAGGATTTTGATGCAGTTTTTTTAATACATAAAGTAATTCAAGCGGAAGGTTTTTATGTATAATACATGCATAATATAGTAGCGAAACACTGATAATTTTAGAGGTTTCTAATGTGACGTCGTAAATAAACTCATTTTTTTGCGCTTACATTGCAAACGCTGGCTGAACCCTACGAGATAGATCAAAATAATGTACTACAGTATTGTACACCCTCAAAAGATCTACAAAAAAGTCCGCGATGGTATATGGCTATCTCTTAGGGATAACCATTCTGTAGTATAAAATTAGTATCAGCATTGCACCCGTGCGAAGCCGGGGTGGGTCGCTAGTTTACAATAAATAAAAGTATATTAGTAGTATATCAGTCATGTGGTACTCATAACACAAGCTCTGCGTTGTTAATAAAATTAACTATATTATCTGAGTACATAATTTACTTTACACGCCTCATTGTAATCTTCATAATGCGAAATTACCTTTTGAGATTTAATTATGAAAGCGCTGTTCAAAGGGAATGTAGCAAGGGTTTTATGAGTTTTCCTAGTAATAAAAGTGAGCTGGAGAGTTCATAATAACGTAAATAAGTCTTGAACGCCTTTGACTTATTAGCTCATTAATTTATCACTTTAGATTTAGTTTGAAAAACTGCTTTGCTGTTGGACCAAGGCCTGGCTCAGACGCAGACATTTAATTCCGCGGGATACAAATTGTTGTATGATTTGCAAGTATTTGACTCGGGTATTCCTATCTATCTTATACCATGAAACGAGCAATTCTTGTATATTATGTACATAAATATATAATCTGAATCTCGGAAACCACTCCAACAATTTTCATTAAATTTAGTTTGCAGAGGGTTTCATTTTGCAGAAAAAAAAATTCTCCGTGTTTTATACCCAACAAAGCTCAGTTATCCAGGTACTGTATATTATGTATTTATTTTCAAAAAAATAAGTATTTAAGTATATCAGTCATGTGGTACCCATCACACAAGCTCTGCTAACTTTACGGCTAGACGATGCTGTATGAAAGGTCAGGTATCATTATTATGTATCTAGTCAGTCCGCGACTGCGGTTGTTACATAACGGAAACGTGCGGAATAAATTACAACGTACGATAAATACTCGTTAACACTAAACAATATTCTAATGGTATAACTTTCAAAACATTCGTGAATTGTTCATTTTCAGAAACACGGATTTAATAATAATTACGTTTTAAAAACTAAAAAGACAACCGAATTGAAGTAGGTATAAATGTCATCGATGAAAACATTGTTAGATTTTTGTTGATATTTTAAACACCACTCTAAAAACCTAGGAAATATACCCTTTGAAACAAAACGGTGTAATCGGTGAACATGATTCCGACGAATTGAGAACCTTTTAATTTTTTGAAGTCTGTTAAAAAACTGTATACTAGTAGGTAAAAACCAGTGTTTCTCAAACCAATATTTTGATAGTGTAATAATAATGAAATGGCTAAGTAGGGTAGGAATAAGTTCTGTTGCATAGTGCGATAGCTTACAATAGTCACTAAATTGGACCTTCCTAATACATTCTAACTGACTTAACCACTAACTAGCAGCCAACTACATAGACAAACCAACGTATAAAGCTACATGCAAACCAGCGCGACTATGCGGCGAGACGGCGACGCAATGCTGGCAAACCATTCTAAGTAACAAAATAAACAATCGTAGAAAATAATAGTTATCGATCTGATAGTACCCATGTATCCTGGAAACTTTAAAATTAGAATGTAAGTAATGAATGAATGAATGAATGAATAAATGAATGAATTATAAATGAATGAATGGATGGATGAATGAATGAATGAACGAATTAATTAATTAATTAATGAGTGATTGAACATTTGTACACCCTAAAATAAACAATAAATAATTTGACAACTAGTATAGATGTACACTTAAAAAATTATGTACATTTATGTACTAAAATTATGTATAGTTCATAGGTGTCTTAATTTTATTGTAATTTATGTTGCAAAGAACATGTTGAAAGAACGCAATTAACCGCGTCAGTGCGGTTAATGCTTAAGGCGCTGCTAAATACAGTAATGATAGTCCGCTCCTCGTTTGTCATGCTAACTAACCTCCAGCTAATTGCAACCATCCGCCTGATTGGCGTTTCATCCATTTAATTGTAAACCGATTTACTTAATAACTGGGACCATGATACGGTCAATTTAATAAGCCATTTTTAACACTCGCGCAGTAAATTACTGCGAGTAATATAGCCTTAATAGGACCTTTTTACGGCTGATTTATGGATTTACGGTTTTGCGTTTAATCGTATTTATATGAGTGAGAGAAGTTCTAGAATTGTGAACACGAATAAGAACGTACAGCCCGGAACCTATCACTACTTTCGTAATTGTGAGTGATAATTTCTGGAGATGAATTAATAGGCCGCCCAAAGGTCTCCATCATTGTCTAACAATTTTCCAGAAGTCGGGGCCTGACGTGCCCTCCAAAGCACGGAAGCGCCCAGATGAATAAGCCACTGCGATCACTTATCCAGGTACTGACACAGCGTTTCTTAACTACGTTGATATGTTAGGCCGCTGCTAATCGATGAGCCTTCATCATTGTGAAGTTAGTTGAAAGTTAAGAATAATATATAATCAAATTTGACGACCTCTGTGGCGCAGTGGGCTAAGGTCTGGCTGAGACGCAGAAGGTTGCGGGTTCGATTCCCACCACGGGACAAATGTTTGTATGTTCTGCAAGTATTTGTCTCGGGTCTGGGTGTTTCTATGTATAATATGTATGTATTTAAGAAAAAATATGTATTTAAGTACTATATCAGTCATGTGGTACCCATAACACAAGCTCTGCTTACTTTGGGGCCAGATGATGCTGTGTGATATGTCCGGCATTATTATTATTATTATTATTAAATAAAATACATGCAAAACAGGTGAGCTATCTAAGGAACGTTTGGTAGCATGTGACTTAAGGCTGTGTTGTTATGATTATGGCCAATTAAATGTCAAAACATTGAGTTGTTTGTTGCCTCCTCAAAGGCAAATCTTCGTAGCGTTTCTTTTTAGGGTTCTGAAGTTCAACAAGGAACCCTTATAGTTTCGCCATGTCCGTCTATCTGTGTGTCCGCACCTAATCAGAGTTCTTATTCGCAGATACTCCTAAGATTAGTCTTATGATATATGAAAATTATGATGGTTGTACGTAATAATGGTCCCTACAAAGTTATTAAATACAAAATGCGTGATTGTCGTGGAACACTCGGTTAGAACGAAGTTCCTATCGTAGTATATTATTATTGATAAGGGTATTATATTATTGATTAACAAATACAAATGGATGAGTTACTAGCGTCTAAGAGCAATTAAATGAAACGGAGAAATAACTAATTAATTCAAGAAATGGTAGGAAACTTCGTAAATATTAGTCTTTTCGAGTTGAAAAATAAACATTTTATTGTACTCGTACATCATTCATTTCATCTAATTCATTTGTTCATTCGTGTCACCCACGTCACCTTATGGATAATCGTCTACACTAAAGAAATAGTCGTGACGGAAAATCTTATACTTTTTTTCATCTAGCCCCATCCGCCAAGTCCGTACCGATAGGGATAAGTGATAAGAAACTTCGTTCCAAAAGTTTCATAAAAATATTTTGCTGGAAGTGTGATTGTTGCATGGTAAAATTATAATGGTCCTTATATTACGGCTAATAGCAATTTATTAGTTTATGAGTAACAGCCAGATTTGTAAATCTTAAAAAACATGAAAGCTCTACATTTTTTTGTTATTTTGCTAAACTATTATGGTGTTGTATAGGTCTGAGACCCGTCCACCATTCATTCCTATCCTTACTTACTTTGGAAACCTTAACTATGCATGACCAAAATTTATTTGTACTATCGATAATAGTACTCTCAGAAACTGATGATATCAGCTTATTATAATTTCGTATTGCTATACAGCTGGTGAATAGTTATTCTGTATCCAGTGCTTTTCACAAAGTATAATTCCACGGACGGTACGTAGCTCAACAGGAACTGTGAGGAAGTAAGGAGCAACTAAAAATACCGCCTTGAGCCATTAATTTCTCTAAAAGCCATTGCTAATCCTTCTCAAAGCTAGCAGAATCCTTGGCTACCACTAGCATTGAAATTGGCCCATTGTTGGGATCGATCCGAAGCTCGTTTACCAACAAAAGGGATGGGGCCGAGGGCCATTTGAGAACCTTAACGAGACCCATTGAAAACTAACAATGGCAAGGAATCTCGATGAAATCTCAACTTATACGCATTAAATGCGTGAGTTCTGGGAGAAACCTAAAAGTCTGCCCCCTTATTACTCAACTTTATTTGAAATTGCAACAGACACGCACTTTTTCTTTTAGTATCCTTAAGTTTTATGTTTTTACCATTATGTATAATAGTACCATTGATTGACGACTTATTATATACCTACATATTTTTGGCAAAAAAATTAACGTTGCATTTTTTCTAAAAACAAACCTAACCTAACCTAAATGCCTTCATTTAGGTTAGGCAGGTTAGCAACTGGACAGAGTTATGTATCTAGACAGACGAATTACATTCTTCAAGCGCTTTGGCGGCCGCTGCCGCGGTACGTTCGCTTTGCTCGCTCGCCTTGCGCGTTGTTTTCTATACTCTAACATAACCTAACCAACTGGTTTCCATCTGATTTAACAAAAAAGTAAATACACGGTATAAACTAGTATCTATATTAATGGTACTAAGGACACAGTAATATCACTAGTAAAATCAATGGTACTATAGACACAGTGTCAAAAATTCAATCGAAGTTACCATTATGACTCAACGCCAACTATGTGATGAGACCGTTGAGCCCAGGACCGTTTTTTATCTAATTTACATAAAAAGATGAACAACAATCTTTGTTTAGACTTTTAGAATTACTACATGTGGTTTCGTATCAGTAGGGCAAACGCGCTATTTGGCAATTTATTTACCATCAAATATGAAACGTTTGGTTAGGACAAATCAAAATCATTTATTTGACACCGCTACCAAAAAATCGCGTCGTTAAAATGATTAGCGTGGTACAAAATGTGCATAACATAATATGGGTAATAGTTTAGTTTTGGTATAGACGTTTATATTACCGCAGTCGACTCTACAAAGTAATTGCCTTACAAGATTTTAAAGTTTTCTCGGCCATTTGAAAGCAGCTTTCGCGACTGTCAATATCAACAAGGAAGTAAATAAAACTCCCATAGGGTCGCGGCAACAGAAATTTAAATAATGCGAAAATCTTTGAGCTCCTCTCACAGTCTAGACAGGCTCTAGACTTCAATTTAGCGGGAGCGAGGCATCAATATTGTTACTGACAAAGCTTAATAACGTTGGAAACCACCGTCGGTACTCTAAGCTTATAAGAGGTTGTATTACCTGTTCTATAAGAGCATAAGTAATAAAGTCAGAGAGTTATACTCTTATTAGCTTATAACAGACTTGCGGCTTTGCACACGTGGTACGTTGATAATAAATACGTATTAAAAACAAAAAAATAAAACCGTCTGTTTTGAATGAAACTTGAGTGCATGAAAATTCAATCGAATTGAGAACTTCTTCCATTTTTTGAATCAAGAAACAAGATTTTGCTTAATATGAAATTTCGTTTACTTGGGTGACATTATGTATATATATTTTTCTTTATTTTCATAAAAAAATCCAAACTACTGAAGTGATTTTGATGAAATTTCTATGGTACTAATAGGAAAAGATTTTTTCAAATCGGTTCTTAAGTGACGGAGTTACGAGGTAACAAATAAAAAAAAACAACTGAATTAAGAACCTCCTCCTTTTTTTAAGACATTTTGAAAGTATGTTGTATATTATGCCAGGTTATGTTATCTTTGAGGGGGTTTGGCCTTGTTTTTATACGGTGACCGGCCAGCTTGGTCTGGCTAAAATGGAATTAGGACGGACACGTACGTATAATAAAAATGCTAGGTGGGCAAAGATAGAAGAATGGATACCATTGGAAGGCAAGAGGAAAATAGGAAGACCGGATTGGATGAGGAAGGCGGGAGAAAGAGACCAGTGGATCGATTTGGGGGAGGCCTACAGTGATGATTTTTACCGAAAGTGAAGGATACATTTGTATTAGGTAGTAGAATATTGAAACACGTATCTTTACCGTGTTTAATCTATATATATACGAGTACATAATAAAATCACAGAGCTATGTATATCAAACTTTTTAACAAAAAAAATTGCCACCGAAAAAACTGAAAAGCAAAATATAATATTTTTTTTTATTTAACCTTAATAACTTATATAAGTATACCTAAGTAATTTGAAGTCGCCAAACAAGCAAATTAATTAATTACGTAAAGCGTGATGCGCGGCAGCGTTCATGAAGTTAATGTTTGGCGACTCAAAATTACTTAGGTATACGTACATTAGTTTAAGAATTTAGTTATTATTAAGGTTAAATAAAAAAGGTTTATTATATATTGCTTTTTAGTGTTTTCGCAGGTTTAATTTTTTGTTAAAAATATTTATATTATTTTTTTTGTGGCTATAATCTACTAATTACTACATGCTATATATAATACTAATCTTTGATTACTATTAAAATACCTACCATACTATCATCATTACCTACCATTACCTATCATACATTACAATCAGTGAGTGAACCACCAACCATCCCCTGTTTTCTTACCCTTAGGGTTGTTTTTTTTCCAAATTTATATGGGACCAACCTTTTCCATTATTTTTTTTTTTATTAAAATTATCAAAATCGGACTACTCTGTAAAAAGTTATGCGTGGTCATATACTATCATATACCATCATATACTATTATATACCATCTTAAACTATATATATATCATATACATATAACTTTTTACGGTAACTGTTGATCCAGTATGAATTCTGAACTAATGTTGATCCACCTATTTCATGTGTACATTCGACTCCAGATCAAGAAAACAGATAATACTTTGATCCAGAGCTAAAGAGTACCTGCCGAAGCTGGATCCCAAATGTTGATCCGAAGATTCTGGAGCCACAAATGACTGGTTCGACTGCTCGTTTCTATTTACAAAGCGGCAACGTCGCACGCGCAGTTTGGCCGGCCCTCTTTAGAAGCGGCTCGAAAATCACCACTTATTAATCAAAAGCTACTTATTCCTGATTAACTTGACTTCTATAATCATTCTGTTGATGATAAACAAGATAAAAACGATTTCGACGTCGTTCATTATGTACTAAATACAATTATTACGTCTTTTTCTTATAGATATTGTTAACGTGGACATAGATATTGTTAAAGGACATGGATGCAAGTATTAAGTTGCATCCATGTCCTCTTTTTAAGAATAGGCTCTTTTTTTAAAACTTCCATACACACGCTCTTACCAGGGTTATTTTTTTTATTTATGCTTGGAAATGTTTTTTGACTTTCTTAATCTGTTCTTCCAACCACTTTCTGTGTGTAGTTTTGTTTCTTTTTTGAAGTGGTTTCTCTTCATCACCATCACTGTCGCTTAAACTTGGTACTCTATTATTCTTCTTTTTCGGTTGAATTTTATTCCGTTTCACTTTGGTTTTATGATTTTCCGCATTGTTACTACTTTCACTTGAACAGCTAGTCTTTGGTTTTTGTAAAATTTGTACTTGGTTTTACTTTGGTTTCTCTAGTTTTAGGTCTTCGTTTCACTAAATTCACTTGGTCATCATCATTTTCTTTGTTGGAGGATAATAATATTTTTTCAGGTCTTTTATTGTTTTTTAAATCAAAATTTGTGATAGGAATTTTATCCAAATTTTCCTCATTATTTGAAAGAGAGCTGTTAGATATCCTTGTTTCTATTTTATTCCGTTTTACAAAATTTTGTACTTTTCTTGCTAGTAGTTATTTGTCATTTTTTTTTTGATCGTTAATTCTTCTATTTACATTCGTATTTTCAGGATCTTCATTTTTGTGTGTCAATTCGGGCTGTTGATTTTCATTTCTATTTTCTGGTTCTTCATTTTCAAGTGTAATTTCGGGCTCTTTATTATCATTTATATTGTCTGGTTCTTTGTTTTCATTTGTATTTTCTGGTTCTGCATTCTCATTATCAGGAATTATCTTTGAAGAGATTTTGATCTTTGAAAGGTCGCTTGTACAGGATGTAGTTTCAGGGGCTTTGTTTGTTCTGTCAGGGTTTTGACTAAGGCTTTAGACTGAAAACGCTGAGCTCTAAGTTCAAAATTATTCAGATCAAAGTTGCTTAACTTTTTATCTTGTCAAAATTGATTCTTGCAATCTGGTGCAAACGAAAACCGACTCTAAGGTGACGGACCTTTTCATTACGTGACTGTACATTATAAAAAAACGTCGAATTCGTTTTTATCCTGTTTGTCTTCAACAGAATGATTATAGAAGTCAAGTTAATCAGGAAGAAGTCGATTTTGATCAATAAGTGGTCATTTTGATTTATTTGTTACGTTTAAATATAATTAAAAAAAAAACAGGTTATTTTAGCTTTTGGTTTTCGATTTGATCTTCTTGTCGTGTCACTAGTTCTTCCGAACCAGTGTGGTGAAAGGATTTTAAGTGCGTCTCAAAGAGGCTCCTTCGTGCACTTGGATGCGCCAAGTGCACGAAAGGAGCCTCTTGGAATTTATTAGGTTTTAAGACATGCCAGTTTCCTCACGATGTTTTTTCTCACCGTTTGAGAGTACCTTAACTGGCGTAGTGCACATAATTTTTTTGGACAGAAAAACTCTTTGGTGCACGACCGGATTTATTTATTATTTATTTATTATTTATTAATTAGTACGAACATGTCAATAACACTAATTAAAAAATAACAATACCTACTGGAAACCTTAAATGAAAATACAAATAAAAAATATTAACTGGTTGTAAGGTCTATCTACACACTCAAACAGACTTCTCACAGAATCTCAGACATTCAGATAGAATCACCTTCCATCCGTCCGCAAACACATCACATTCTGGGCTCTCATTTGAACCCACGACCTTAGGATCGGAAGACCGGGCCGCTACCACTAGACCAATAGTGGTTTTTTTTTATTTGATATTAAGTGAACATCTGATTTAGTAAGACTGATTTAAAATTATATACATTGACAATTATTTTTAGTAAACGTTTTATTCCTTACCTACCTGCTAAACAAAACATAAGTAACATTAAGGCAGGAATGCGCCTTAAAAAACTTCTAATATAGTTACAAGATCGTTGATCTGCCACCGTGCTGCGTTTGAATTGGTGTGCAGTTTCAGTATGCAACATCTGCACAGAGTGGCAACGTTGCAGTCACTATCGACCAATAAGACGTTTACTGCGTTCTCATTGGTTCATTTGAATCGGATCAACATTTTAAAGGTGAAATTGTATATTGGATCAATAAGCGATGACGTAAAACCAGGGCTACGAGGGTCCCAAAGGATGATCCGGGTCGGAGCCACACTTGTTAGTGAAAATGCAAATTAGATGAACAAATGAAGCTGTGATCAACATGTGTTTTCGGATCAACAAAGTGCTCGCCTAAAGTCGTCATTGATCAACATTTACCGTAAAGTCATATCTATATATTTATTCATTTATTTTATTTATTTATTTATAAAAAGTACTTGCACTATTTTTACAGGGGCCCCTAATGCAAAATAGTGTATAAAAAAATAATTAAAATTAATTAAAATAATGATAGCATTTGTCAGACCTAGATAATATAAATAAACATGAACTAAAAAATTCAAAGTTACACATTAACATTAATAACTTCGAATTACTTAATATCAAACCAAATGTCAAAAAAAAATAATTAAAAACGTAATGTCAAATAGAATAAATAAAATAAAAAACTTGGTAATCAATATCCAATGTCAAATAATATCACAATAAACATAACAATTCTTCAATTAATAAATTCAAATTACATAAAGTCAAACCAAATAAAATATGAAAATTCGTCAATCAATATACCATGTCCAATAACTACACAATGTCAAATCTAATTATAATAGCACAGAATAAATAACAGAGTCCTGTGACATTCGTTCAGGGAGCTGTAAAAAGATCGACTCTCTCCGCTACTACATTGAGCGTGTGAATGGAACGCGTTAGAGGTGCCTTATTCAGGAGGTTGGTCCTTCCTCTTGGTACAGTCGGTGCACAAACTCATCAGGTACATTTAGCCGCAATTCCTCTAAAATGCCTGGGTTGGCTATCATCCTACGAAGTATTGTAACCAAATACAGAGCTGCATCTCTCCTCACCTCCAGTTTTGTTGTATCCAACCATGCCTATAACAAACAAGGTTGGATACATCAACGGGAAGAACGGATAGATGCCGTAAATCTTCAAGTATAGAAATCTGGTAAATTTGTTTTGAATGCGCTCCACCATTTGACTGTACTTGGCCTCGTGTGGTGCCCATACCGCAGCGTTGAACTCTAAATGGCTTCTCACCAATGCGTCGTATAGAGTCTTTACTGCTTTCATATTTGTAAAGTTGTCCGTCTGATGGAGCACAAATCCTAGGGTCTTAAATGCCTTCTTACAGATGTTAGCTACATGTACACGGAAATGCAGCTTGTCGTCGAGGCGAACCCCCAAATCCCTCTCCGAATTGACTCTCTTCAACTGTGAACCCTTCAACTGGTAATTGTGGTGGATTGGTGTTTTCGCTCTACTAAAAGTTATGATGGAACACTTACTGACGTTGAACTGTAGTTCGTTCTCACAAGTCCACTCTACTACTCTGTCCACGTCACGTTGAAGGCGTCTACAGTCCTCTTCGTCTTTTATCGGTAAGAGTAACTTGAGGTCATCCACGAACAACAAGCATTTCGCGTCCTTGACTACTGTCGGGAGATCGTTGACCATGATAATGAACTCTAGAGGCCCCAAATTGCTTCCCTGGCTCACTCCCTGGTTAAGGTAGACTAAGGCTCCGATTTGCATATCGCGTAGTCGACTTATTGCTGCCGGTTCTTCATGTAGCTCGCGAAGAACCGCAGCAGTTTGGTTGTACAGCCGATCGTCGCCAACTTCTGGAGCAGTATGTCATTATCGACCAAGTCGAATGCTTTTTTGAAGTCGAAGTATGCGGCGTCGACTTGCACTCCGGCGTCGACCCATGGTAGCATAAAGTTCTTTGAGTCAAGGAGGTTACTAGAGGTGCTACGAACGGGCCGAAAACCGTGCTGCTCATCGGATAGCCGCGACGACACTTGCTCCTGCATGCCGCGCTGCACTGCCGACTCGAAGACCTTCGCCGTCGTCGACAGAACGGCCACTGGTCTGAATTCGGTCACATCTGCTCCGGAGCCCTTAGGTATAGGAATAACTCTTGTTATCTTCCATCGTTCTGGAAAATGCGACTCCTCTAGGCAACGATTATAAATATAAGCGAGTGGCTCGGCCAGAGACATCCGACAGTCTCTCATAATATAGAAAGGGATCCCGTCCGGACCTGCGGAGTGCTTCGGCTTGAGCCTCGTCAACGCCGAGCGCACCTCGGCCAGCGCCAGGCGCGGCACGTGCACACGCGCGCCACTGGCATGACTCGCCGCCTCCGCCGCTGCCACGTCCAGGTCAGCAACCGAAGTGCCGTAAACCGAATGAAAGTACTTTGCGAATTCCGTTGCACATTCTGTTTTTTTCAGAGTTCTTACATTCAAGGAGATTTGCTTTCGGTTCACGGCCCCTCGCTTTGCCCTCACATAATTCCAAAACGATTTCGGATCCTCCGTCAGACGATGCCCCACTTGTTTCTGATGCTGCACCTGAGCCTCCTCTATCATCCTTTTCACTCCGGCTCTACATTTCGAGAAAGCTCCATATTTGGATCCACTTACCTTGTACTGCTTGTGTAATCTTGCCTTTACTTTAATTTCTCTGATTATCTCCGCAGTGTACCAATTTGGATATATGTATCTCGAGTTCTTTCTCGGCAGACGTTTTTTAGGAACACAACTGTCAAAAATATCAAATAAAATGCTATAAAATATAAAATATATAAACCTACGGCCTCCTCGGGATCTCGTATAACATGGAGGGGATTCCAATCCACTTCCGCTATCGATGAGTACAGTAATTGGTCAGCTTTAGAAAAGTTCCCCTGCTGTTCGTCTATAATAGGCGGGGATGGCGGCGTGGAACTAGGCCCGCGCGTGGCTGGCGGCGCGCGGCGCACCGACACCACACATCTTTATTCATTGAGTCTACAGACAAACACAGAGCATATTTAAACTCCACGGTAGCTTAGTCGGGTTAGTCTATACCATGCTATATCCAAATAGATTTAGTGTTATATTTTTGTTACTCATTATTGCGTTGTTGAGTAACAAACAATTATATCCAAACATCCACAAACATTCACATACACATACGACAATTAGGAGTATGGTCCAAAGACCAATAAATAGTTCGGGAAAAATCTTCAATAGATCAAACGCAGCTTTACATCATAATAAAATATATAGATGGATAGATAGATAGATAAACACTTTATTGTACACAAGAGAACACAAAATAAATAATGATTAGCAATACAGTTGTACAATGGGCGGCCGCTAAAAGTCGCTATATCGCTAAAAGTGATCTCTTCCAGGCAGGATGGACAGTATAGACAAAAAACCAAAAAGTCGGCGGTGTACAAAAAAAAGTTACCTATACATAATCTAATACATAAAAATACAAAATATGACAATAACTATAACAATGCCTATAATTAAGCCTACACAACAAAAATTACACAAAGAAAGATGACATACATACCTACCAACAAACAACTTTCTATAGCGATAGAAGCTAACAACCAGTTAGAAATTTCCAGATAAAGATAGATAAAGGTTATGGACTTTGATTTTATATATATGAATAGATTTAGATAAGCGAATAGATAAGGATAAGGAGTTCCATAAGTCGATAGATCAAGTCCATAGGTCGATCAACAGCTGATGCAGGTATAGCGCTCTTAAAGCATATATTTGAGGCCTGGGAGAAGTCACAGGATGCAGTTGGGGTATTCTGCGATCTATCTAAAGCCTTTGACTGTGTGAGTCATGCAACCCTAATCACAAAGTTAAAATATTATGGCATTAAAAACCGGGCGATTGACCTCATACAGTCTTATCTATCCAATAGAGTCCAGAAAGTAGACGTGGGTGGTGAGAGGTCTTTGGGATCAATTATTGATATAGGGGTACCTCAGGGATCGATACTAGGCCCTTTTTTATTCCTTGTATACTTTCCTTATTTCCTTATTTCCTTATTTATTCTTTGTTAACGATTTACCTTTTTTTGTTAAAAATATTTGTGATATAGTTTTATTTGCAGACGATACGTCTTTAATTATTTATGTTGATAGAGGTAAAACCAGTATTTGCGATAACGTAAATGAATCCTTATCGTTAGTTCTTAACTGGTTCACTGTAAATAATCTTTTGCTTAATTCAAAAGAAACTAAATGTATCAAATTCACTTTGCCAAATGTTTTTCATAGCCCGTCCAACATTGAAATAAATGGAGAGGCAATTAATTTTGTAAATTCCACGATCTTTCTAGGTCTTAATATTGATGCAAAACTACAGTGGGGACCACAAATTGAAACACTTGCTGGTAGGCTTAGTTCCGCTGCATATGCAGTTCGTGCGATACGGTGGCTTACTGAAGCTACAGCTAGACTAGTTTATTTCAGTTACTTCCATAGTGTTATGTCATACGGCGTCATTCTCTGGGAGAAAGCAGCTGATATTGGTAAAATATTTGTAATTCAAAGAAGGGCAATACGTGCCATTTATAAAATGAAACCACGAGAATCTTTGAGAGAAATATTCAAAGAAATTAATATTTTCACAATAGCTTCACAATATATATATATATGAAAATTTGTTATACACACATAAAAATAGAGATGGGATTCAGCAAAATAGTGACCTTCATAAAATCAACACTAGGAATAAACATAAATTATACATCCCTAGGTTTCGACTAAAAAAAGTTAATAAGTCATTTATGGGGAACACGGTGCGCTTCTATAATAAGCTTCCTGAAAATGCTACTAAACTACCTATAAGAAATTTAAAGCAGACATTAAAGGTAGTCTTTTGAAAAAAGCTTATTATAATATAGATGACTATATTATTGATAAGAATGCATGGCCTCGTGTCGCTCTGCCGTCAGACAGTTAACCGACACACTTGAAATGTATAAACTCTCTTGTATTAGTATTTCGTAGTTAAGGTAGTTATAAGATGGATCATATAAAAAAGCTCTAGGACCAAGACGAGTTTCTTGCCAATTCTTCTCGAGCTTGGGTTAGGATGAATTGGCACCTAAATTCACCTAGTATGTAAGACGTTTCAAAGTGATCCTTGTGATTGTATTGAATAAATCATCTTTTGACCTTTGACCTTTGAGTGTACAGCTTGAACAGTGAAGGATGGACAGGATAGACAAAAAATCAAAAAGTCGGCGGTGTACAAAAAGAAGTTACCTATACATAATCTTATACATAAAAATACAAAATATAACAATAACTATAACAATGCCTATAATTAAGCCTACAAAACAAAAATTACACAACGAAAGATGACATATATACCTACCAACAAACAACTTTCTATAGTGATAGAAGCTAATAACCAGTTAGCAATTTCCAGATAAAGGTTATGGACTTTGATTTTAAATAATAGGTTGGGGAAAAAGATTCTTCGCATTTTTTAAGAAAATTCAAAACATTTTTTAATATAGTTTATTTACATTTAACTAAAGTATGTAGGTACCATTTTGTTCGATAACTTTTTGCCATCTTGTAGGTAGGGACATGATCCCATTGCTATAGAAATTTTGGGACTTCTGATCAAAATACCGCGACAAGTGCTTTTGGCAGTCCTCTCGTGATGTTAACCTGACACTGCCTAAAGAATTCTGTAGAGAACGAAACAGGTGGAAATCTGAAGGTGCAAGGTCAAGACTATACGGCGGATGCATTAACACCTCCCAGCCAAACTCTCTTAATTTTTGCTGAGTGGCTGAAGATGTGTGAGGTTTAGCGTTATCATGATGAAAAACCACACCCCTTCTGTTGATTAATTCCGGCCGCTTTCTCTCAACTTCTTGCTTTAATCTCATCAGTTGTTCGCAGTAGAGTTCAGAATCGATGGTCCTGCCTGGTGGTAACAGCTCATAATGAATAATGCCCTTCCAATCCCACCACACACACAGCATCACCTTGTTGCGAATTAACCCGGGTTTCGCCACAGTCTGTGAAGCCTGACCGGCCTTTGACCACGACCTTTTTCACACGTTCTTGTCGTACGTGATCCACTTTTCATCACCAGTTATCAGCTTCTTCAAAAATGGTTCGGTTTCATTACGCCGTAATCAAGAATCACAAATGAGTACACGGTTCATTAGGTTTCTTTCAGTGAGCTCGTGAGGTACCGAAATATCGAGCTTGTGTACCCAGTTTTTTTCAAATGCGCCAAAACCGTTTCAATTTCAATCAAACCGTGGTCAATTTCCAGTTCTTCAGCTACATCGTAACTACTGATATGCCGATCTTGCTCCACTTTTTCAAAAATGGCATCCATTTTATCCGTAATAGGGCGACCAGAGCGACGTGCATCTTTGACAGATTTAAAATTTCCGGATTGAAAATGCTTAAACCAAATTTGTGCTACTCTCACAGACACTGCACTAGGTCCATAAACATCGCAAATTTTTTTCGAGGCTTGCGTTGCATTTTTACCTTTTTTGTAGTAAAATTTTAAAATGTATCGAATTTCTTCATTAGATTCACTCATCTTGACAGTACGAAAAACAAATAAAAATCACACATTTTCCTAATTTGAATTTAAAATTATGTTCTTTAAAATTTAAACTTTTAATGATACCAAAATCAGCCAGATAGAAATAGTATAGCCAAAGAGATTTTATTACAAGTTCATACATACTATAATGCGAAAAGACTTTTTCCCCAACCTAATATATGAATAGATTTAGATAAGCGAATAGATAAAGGTAAGGAGTTCCATAAGTGTACAGCTTGAACAGTGAAGGATAGGTGAACTATGAACAGGAGTAAGGAGTTGGAGAGTGTCAGACGAACGCAGATCACGATCGTTTGACTGGTGAAGAAAAATAAAACGTTCCTTTAAATAGTGGGGAGACGAAGACAGAAAAAGGATGTTGTATAATAGCGTCAGGATATAAGCATTCTGGCGAAAACGAATAGGGAGCCACTTGAGCTTCATGCGAAATTCTGAAACATGGTCATATTTGCGCAAGCCAAATATAAACCGGATGCAGAGGTTTTGAAGACGCTCAAGTTTGTTAAGATGGACTTCGGAAAGATCAAGATAACTGGCGTCTGCATAATCTAATATTAGATGGAGCAGGGACTGTGCAAGCATAACTTTGGTAGCGGTTGGCAGAAAATTACGAAGTCTTCGTAAAGACGCAGATGATGCGAACATTTTTCGACTAGTTTCATTAATCCACTGCCATGTCAACTTAGTATCCATTATAATACCTAATTTTTTAACCGACTGACTGATCGGAATATGTGTACCATTAAATATTATAGGTGAGAGATTATGATTAAGTTTAGCGATTTGCCTAGAACTACCAATTATGATGGCCTGAGTTTTGCTAGGATTAACACTAAGTCCGTAACACTTACTCCATTCACAAACTCGGCCTAGATCAGAGTTAATCAGATTAATGGCTCCGTTGACATTATGAACAGTAGTATGACAGTATATTTGAAGATCATCTGCATACAGGTGGTAGGAAGATGAAAGATTTTGCGTTATGAAATTAATAACAATAGTAAAGAGAAGAGGAGAGAGGACGCCGCCTTCGGGGACACCAGCAGTGAGGTTACACCATGAAGAGAATGTGTCCTCAGCACAAATGCGCTGCTGCCGATCGAATAAGTAGCTACGGAACCAGTCAACTGCCGACGGAGATATATTAAGAGAGCTAAGCACACCCAAAAGAAGATCAAAATCAACATTACAAAAAGCAATGCTGAAGTCGAGGAGTGTATACCTTTCCACTGTCCATTCCGAAACGAATGTCATCGGTAATTTTTACTAAAGCCGTAACGGTGCTGTGGCCTGGACGGAACCCAGATTGGTATGAGTTGAGAAAGGAGTTATTAGAAACAATCTTATAAATTTTATCTTATCAATCAAAATATCTTCTATCCAAGTTAGGCTCCTCTCAATCATTCAATAATAGAAGAGTCACGGACACATCATTGCAATTCGACAGTCTATCTTATGATCACATATTATGTGCACGAAAAAAGCCTTTAAGGTGCACTTTAATCTTTTCACCACACTGGTTAAAAAAAACCAGTGATAAGAAGAAGAATCGAATGTCATATATATTTCTGGGTGTTTCTATGTATAATATATTATACTCGCTGTCCTATTCGCGACTTCGTCCACGCATTTAAAAAGAAAACAAAAAAAAAATGAAAATATAAAATATTCTCAAATGCAATGGAACTAACAAAAAAATTTCATCAAAATCGGTCTAGCCGTTTAGCAGAAGTTTTATTACAAACACACGCAAAGAAGATTTATATAAATAAGGATGTATTTAAAAAATATACATATATATATATATGGTACCGAGCATTACTCCACGATATTGAACAATAAAGTTTTATTCGGGCGAAAAGACCTTCTGACCCGGCTCTCATGAATATTAAAGTAAATGGCTAAACCCGATCCCGGGGTTTACTGGGCTATTTAAATCTATTTATGTGTATTTCCGGTATGTCGCTTCCAGAGCGCGGAACGTGCAATCACGAGTTATTCAGAAAGTTGGTCACTACTCATATGTATAAAGAAGAACTAAAATTCAATCTCACCCAACAATAAAATCATACTAAACATTACCACAGAAATGTACACAATAAAATTATTAATCTCTTTATCAGGTTAAATGTACAGAATCACTACATAGTATAAAACAAAGTCGCTTCCCGCTGTCTGTCTGTCCGTATGTATGCTTAGATCTTTAAAACTACGCTACGGATTTTTATGCGGTTTTTTTTAATAGATAGAGTCATCATTGGCAGCGTCCCCAAGACATTGACGGCATTGCCACGTTGAATAGCAATGCTAATACGCTGGGCCAAATAGTAACCAGCTCTTGAGTCACACGACGTATCTACCAGAAAGTATAGGTACAGATCTGAATATGAGTTGTTTTTATTTTGTCAGTATCGACACAATAAACCTTTTTGAGGCCATCAAACCTGGATTACCGATATGGGACTAAAAATGAGTAGCATGTACCTATGCTAAGAGAAAAGTGCTGGAGTATCGCTTAGGTCAATGACACAAGATACAAAATGAAACGATTGACGACTTTATTCATATTAAACATACAAGTTCTTTATCTTCTTTCTTGGTTATGTATAGCAAAAAGCTGTAGTATCTTTAATTATAGCAAAAAGTTTCACTTCATGTCCTCTTACTCGAACAACATTACTGTTTTTAAGTTTTTCAGGTTGGCAGCACTGGTTGGTAATGGCGTCCAAACGTCATCTGTCAAAGTAAAAACTTTTCAGTATACTCTGCCATTTCATCATAGAAAGACTTGCAAACGAGCAAAGATTGCAAATTCTTGAAATTTATTATCAAACAGGTCCATGAAAAACCGCTGTTTTATCGAAAAATTGTGTTCAGCGATGAGGCTCACTTCTGGCTCAACGAATACGTAAATAAATAAAACTGTCGCATCTGGAGTGATGAACAGCCACATGCCATACAAGATTTACTGATGCATCCCGAAAAAACGACAGTGTGGTGTGGTTTATGGGTTGGTGGCATCATCGGTCCATTTTTCTTCAAATATGACCGTGGAAGAAAAGTTACCGTCAACGGCGAACGATATCGAGCCATGATACGCGACTTTTTTTTGCCCCAGTTGGCTGAGTTGACCTTGGTTGACATGTGGTTTCATCAAGACGGTGCCACATGCCACACAGCTCGTGAAACAATAGACATGTTGAAGGATGAATTTGGTGAGCAGCTTATCTCTCGAAATGGTTTAATTATTCAAGAGTTACCTTATTGAAGTGATGACTTCTTATGGGAGGGTAAACAGCTTCGTTACGTAACGCGTTACGGTGCCAGTCTGTCTGGCTTCCTTTTCTCTCACGCATACGGCAGCGGTAGGCAGACTCCTCCTCTCTCACTTTAACCCATAGCGCTAGTTAGATTAGTTTGAGTTATCACTTCTGTCGGACGTCCCGAGACGCACAGTTTTTTTTTTTAACTAATAATCTTCATGTTTTTTTCGCGAAAGTTTTAAGTAGGAATCCCGTCTAACATGATTAGAAATCTCAATCTTACTATCCTTCTTGCACGTCTATTATTTTCTCACACTATGCTAGCTGAAACAGCATGCATTTTTAACCTACTTCAAAAAACGAAGGTTATTCAATTCGATTCGTATATATTTTTTTATGTGTGTTCGCGGATAACTTTGTCGTTTATGAACCGATTTTGATGATTCTTATTTTGTTGGAAAAGAGTTATTCCAATGGTGGTACCATGATTAAGAAACCAGGATCTGATGATGGCATCTTAGAGAAATCGTGGGGAACTTTCGAAAATCGTAGTGGTGACTAGTGCTTTTGTTTATTTTTTATTAAAGTATTTTAAAGCACTACTATTTAATGAAGGTCTGGAATCGATCTGATGATGGAACCGAAAGACAATCGAGGGAACTCCTCAACGATTTACAGCAATTACCTGGTGTTTGGGCAATATTCATTTGTATTGATGAGAATTGTGCACCTAGATGGGTTATGGCTGTCATTAGGGGTCTGATGATGAAGACGAAGGACAGTCAAGGGAACTCTCCTCAACGTTTTACAGTAGCTACCTTGTGTATATAGGTACATGAAGTCGGTTGTCTTTTTAGTTATTAAAACGTAATTATAGCTGCGCCCATTGACGAGTAAGTGCATAGTGTATCCTTTGATTTTGTATAAGATATTATTCCTAAGTAACTGGGCGTTTCGTAAGTAAACTTTTAAACCACCTTGTTTACTCAACTCGGAAGTGCAAAGAGCAAAAACCCGTAAACAGAAAGGTCTGGCCATATATCGCGAGACGGTGGCCGTCCCTCTAGCTGATCGATGGCCACCAACTAAACGGCATTAGTGAAACTGTTTATAGCGTGTTTATCTGAGAAATAAATGAGGTTCGATATTTTATTTTATTTGCTATGAGAGTTTCTGAAACGCCAGTGTCTCTATCTTTTCTAAATTGTACCTACTTACACAGTTTTATTAGTCGCGTTTAATTTCAATGATAATACCTCACAGATGAGTTTCTACTGGGGGCCGATCGCGGTAACTTTGAACGTTTGAACCAAAAGCTAAACCAAATCTTAACCAAAGACAAAACGTTATTTTTGACATATTTCGTACCGCGCTAATCACTATAACGGAAACAATTAAGCTCTAATTTGGATTATACGTTAGTCAAACGTTGCGGGATCGCGTTATTTTGGGACAATGCGTTTAAACAAACGTTTTTGATTTAGTAGGTACATCCTAGTAGTCTGTGCATAGAGTAATACAAGGTAGTTCTATATATACATTTGTTCGATTGGTAAAATCAACGATTAAATCGTTCAGGAAGAACAGCGCGATACCATTTTGACATTCAGATTAGCCATATCCAAACCTTTAACAAAACCAATCCGTTCAATGGCAATTACGTTGACAAATAGCGCGATCGCCCTACAGTTCAGTTCAGCTCTGCAAACTGTGATGTAGGTAATCGGTTGATTCCCATACAGGAATTTTTTAACCAACTTAAAAAAAGAGGAGGTTCCCAATTCGACGATTTTTTTTTATGTATGTTCACCGATTACTCAAAGACGCCTAAACGGGTTTGAAAAATTATTTTTTTGTTTTAAATGGTATACTTCCCAGGTGGTCCTATTTAAATTTTATTTTTAACAATTTTTAGTTTTTGTTGATTTTTTAAAAACCGCTTGCCCGATTTCGATAAAATTTAAATGGGACCACCTGGGAAGTATACCATTTAAAAAAAAAGTCGGTTGTCTTTTTAGTTTTTAAAACGTAATTATGGTCTCGTATTCTTCTCATCGTGTCACTAGTTTTACGAACCAATGAGGTGATAGGATAAAAATGCACCTCGTAGGTTTCATTCATTCACATGGCACAGTATCAATAAGTTATACGACATGCCGGTTGTTACCTAGCGATGTTTTGCCTTACTGTTTGAGATTACTGGTATAACGCATATATTTTTTTCTTCTAACATAAAAATCCAGTAGTGCTCGACAGGATTCGAAAACACAACCTTTGGCTTGGAAGGCGTAGCCACTGTCACCAGACTATGAGTGCTCTCATTTGTGCGATGAACATAGATATTTGTCCTGTATCTGCCAGCTGCTGTAGTGTATTAATCGCTGTTCAACAATTCAGCAATGTTGCCAGCGACAAGATTTTATGTCAGAATCAGTACCTCCATGTCAGAAAGCACTTTGCCTGATACACTGTTCATCGGCCCCAATAAAACTAAAAGACAAAAGGAGGACACAAGGGACTCAGACCATGCTTCCTAAATGATTCACAAGACCAAAGTATCGTCTGATATTGTTTCAGATAGTCCTGTATTTCGTAGACGTGGTATCAGGCTTGCAATCGGTCACAGGAACCTAAACTATAACACTTGTTAATAAGGTGCGTATTTGTCAAAAATATTCTGGAGATATCGTGAGATCCATCGATTCTAGGGGCCTACTCGGCAAAACAATGGACGATATATCGGGCCAATAATCATGCAAAACCCTACTCTTAGTTACATCGTTTGGGATTTTTTTAACGATAGAACGACTGACATTAATTTTGACAATCGATGTCGTAAAACTCCACAACAGACGGAACGATAATTTTAATTTGATAACGATTCATGATAACGGAACATATGGAAGGAGTTGAGGGAGACCTTTGCCTAGCAGTAGGAATGTAAAGGTTAATAAAAAAAAACTGTACTTTTTGGGTCGTCTTGGGAATCAAACATTGTGCTCTTATATTACTTATTTTGAAATTATTCCCGGGTTTATTAGTAATTTTAGTGTTTTTTTTTTAATAGAACTAGAGTTATTGGCTATGTTTATTAATTTATTACAACATTAGTTTACCATAAGAAAATTTACAAAATAATTATTTGTTTCATTTTGACCCCCGTCCTTGCCATTCCGCGACCTTTTTGGACTCCCCTCGTAGATATGATCTAACTAAAAACAGCACTGTATTTTAATCTAAATAACAGATGCAACTCAAACTCGGCGCCAAACTGGTAAACAGCTATACCAATCTAACAACCTATATATTACAAATATACACCGAATGTATATATTTATATATATATACATTCTGTAAAAAAAGTATCGGGCATGTTTCAATATATATTTTTAAAAAAAATATATATAAGTAGTATATCAGTCATGTGGTACCCATAAAACAAGCTCTGCTTACTTTGGGGCCAGGTGATGCTGTGTGAAATGTCCGGAATTATTTATTATTATAATTATTAATACTTTATATCAAGACACAGAACTTATAGAAGGATCCTTGATATATATTTAGAACCTGCTTACTATTGACATAACCTAATTATGATAAATGGTGATAACTCTATGTCATCCTCACTCACCCCATACTTAGGTAGGTTGGTGCCTATTTACTATCATCCATCTTAAGGCTCTGTCACTACATAAAGTAATTAATTAATCTCCAAACTTGCTTTCTCATTCCTGGCCGAGAATATTGTAAGAGCCCCTTTACACTCTGTCCGAAAACGAGTAGTTTGTGGATAATAGTTTTGTCTAGAAATGGACATGCTCATTAGATGAACTTGTTTTATGAATTAAGAGATTTATAAAAAAGGTACCGACTTATGATTGAGTTAAAGGTACTTCGAACTCGTAATCATGTTAGAAAATTCTCCAGGAAAACTTAGGTAAATTTCGATTTTATATGGCATGAGCTCAGAAAAAAATGACAAACACTCAGAAAGTTTATATAAGGTTAGTAATTTATTAACATCAAATATCAAATTGAATATTCCGATATAGGCTCCAAGTTCCAATTTAAATAGCATACGAGTGTTTTCTTCCTGCTTTTCTTTTTTATATAGTTCAAAAAAATATTCATTATTCATTCATATTCACATATTCATTCATATTTCTAAAAGAAATATGAATATGTGATACCCAATAAACTTTTTGGTTTCACAAATATTATGATTAAAAAAGTAAAAATAGTTTATCAAGGAGATCGTTAACAAAGGTGTATTCTTCAGCCTATTACGTAGTATATTATTATTGTACCTACAAAATACAGGTAATTCTGGGTATTAAACATGTACCTACGAGTACTTATTGAAATAAACTAAGTAATTTGCCAAAATAATATTTTGGCATTAAAATGTGTTTAAAACAGCAGAATTAAGAACCTTTTTTATTTTTGTCAGTTAAGAAGCGACTATAGTTAAGTGCGAACTGTGAACGCGAGCGGCAACGAGCGGAGAGCAGATCACACTGATGAAGATTCTCTAGATTAATCGAAACAATGTCGGTGCCTCCATAATACGCGATTAAAACCCGTGTTTATCACAATGGGACCTAAAAATTGTGATACGTGTGGTTATTCATTAAATATTAAAAAATTATATAATATTGTTGAGATCCAGTCTGTGGTTTTAGCGTTGACCAATGGCACTCTTATATCACTGTGACTCAGAAATAACAGTACACAGCGTAGGCTATTGTAAAACAAACAAACGAACACTCATGCTCATTTATTCTTCCATCGTTCGAAATAAGAAGCTAACACGCAAAGAGAGTAATCTCTCAAAATTGCGAGTCCGTTATTTACTCATTAAAACTTAGGATTGACGTTCCCAATCGTTGGAAAGCAAAATAAAGTTTTCAATGACACGAACGAAACTTTACCTCGACATTTTCTTGATTTATTTTTATTTAACAAGCCAGGTAAGTCAGACTAATGAAACAAAATTTATGCTAGTTGAGTTGGGATAAAATATCAGAAATTTATTAAGTTTCTTTTCGATACGACAGGTAAACTTAACTTAACTCGTAAACTTAGAAAATAATTTACAAGTATTCAAAGTAATACATGTAAATTATTTTCTAAGTTTCAATCTCAGAAATTATGTTTTCATAAAACCAACGGAGAAGTAAAGTAGACAAAGTTAAGTACATACTGTCTATGAAAATTATTACACAGTATGTGTCATAATTTTCATAGACAGTATGTACTTAACTTTGTCTACTTTACTACTCCGTTTGTTTTATGAAAACATAATTTCTGAGATGAAAAATATTAAATTGAGCATTTCAGACTCTAGGAAGGCGTAATCGTTCAAAGAATCTAGGTAGAGTAAGTGGAGCACAGAGAAATATTCAAAGAACATTTCTTTGAACCGCTTTTGTGAGTTTAAACCAAATAAACAGTTACCTGTTTAGGTTTTGCAATTGCAAAAGCCTTTATTTCTTCTAGATTTTCAGAAAGACATCTCAAAGTCAACGTATAATGAATGAAAACAAACTCTGTTTTCACTTTTTCCTCATTCCCTAGATTCCAATTTTTCAATATCCTTCATATGCTTCTAAAACTCGTACCTACAAAAGCGGCTCAATATTCAGGAAGCATCACTACTACCAATCGCGCCAAATGGAAATATCGATTTCATTTTCCTTTGTGTTTGCGCTAAAGTGGGTAAATCAAATCGAAATATACCTATAAAACTTAAGTTAAACTTAATACTTAGGCTATTAAGTACAACTGGCTGATAAGGAATGCCAGGTATGCAAATAACAAATGACATCTCGGTAAGTAGACATTAATTAACTGCGCGAATTCGTATTTTACAAGTAGACGACCTGTGTGGCGCAGTGGGCTTAGGTCTGGCTGAGACGCAGAAGGTTGCGGGTTCGATTCCCGCCACGGGACAAATGTTTGTATGTTCTGCAAGTATTTGTCTCGGGTCTGGGTGTTTCTATGTATAATATGTATGTATTTAAGAAACAAAAAAATGTATTTAAGTAGTATATCAGTCATGTGGTACCCATAACACAAGCTCTGCTTACTTTGGGGCCAGACGATGCTGTGTGAAATGTCCGGCATTATTTATTATTTATTATTTATTTAGTTGTAAATTAAAGAGGCGTAACGTGAATTATTCCAATATCTTGAAAACAAAATTTTTAAAATTGCATTTGTACTTGAAAGCCGTGAGACTACAAGCATATGTTGCTCTACTGTAAAATTTGTGTATGATGCATGCCTCTGAGGTACAGAGCTTCTAAGTCATCTTCTGTCTGCCCTTATCCAACTGGATACAAAGTGAACCCGAGTCAATAACTCTAACTTTATATCAATAAAATCACCAAAATTACAAATGAAACCAGAAATAACTCGGGGAAAAATAAATAATAAAGAGCGCAATGCTACGCCAAAACGCCAAAAAATAATTCAAGCTATACTTTGTTTGGGGCTAGGTATTGTGTGTTCATTGTCCAGCATTTTTTCATTATTTATGTACCTAACATGTAAAAAGTTTTCGCAAAAAAGTGCAGCAACGAAAGTAATGAAATGTAATGAAACGTGTCAATGTTTATGTAAATAAAATCACGTGAACGAAGTCACAGGCGTGAGTACCTAATAAAATAAGGCACGCTTCAAAATCCAATAAAATCGCGGGACCACAAAGGCCGCTTCGATTGTGACGGATGTCGCCTCCGGAATTTAATATTTTATCGCCAGCGTTTGTGAGACTATTCCAAATTACCAGACAGATCTGACTAGTGCTGCCAGCTTCAACCTGTCAAAATGTTGAACAAATTGAGTGTAGGTAATTGAAATAAAGTCAATTTACAATTATGTTTATGTCCGGTGTGTGGACCGGACATAAACATAATTGTAAATTGACTTTAACGCTAACGCTAACTCTGATTCTTTCATTCGTAACACTTTATTTACCTACGCTCTTCTACCGCGGCTTTGCATGCATGGTATCCAAATATAAAATACACATAATGCTTTTCCAGATCACAGTCTATAACCATACTAAGTTTATCTCGAAATCCTTTTCACTGCTGATTTATCTATTAAAGATGATTTATTAATTATAATAAATATATAAATATTAGCACACAACACCATCTCGTTCCAAACTAAACATACCTTGTATTATGAATACGAGATGACTTTTATATTTTTACTAGCTGTGCCCCGCGGTGTTACCCGCGGTAACAAACAAAAAAAAAAGATATTTTCCCGCAATAAAACGTAACCTATGTGTTAATCCAGGGTGTCAGCTAACTCCATACTAAATTTCATTAAAATCGCTTCAGCCGTTTAGACGTGAAGAAGTAACAAACATACACACTCACACACTCACAAACTTTCGCCTTTATAATATTAGTGTGATTATAGTGTGATGTGATGTGATAAATACATACTAACACAAACCCCTCTCAAATGTTTAAAATATTCATCTTCTCAAATGTTAATCTCACAAATGTTTATCTTGGGAGGGAATCGAACCCTTAACCTACAGCGCGGAAGGCAGATCTATATTACCAACTGAGATGACAGGCCAGCCATAATATGAGCTCATAGCTGACTCATACGCCAATTATAGGCAAACACAACATTGGCGAGGCAATACGAGATCAAACCAATCATTTTATATATACAAATATCCACCCTTACTTTCCCATTTATAATAAATATTAGGATGTACCTGAAACACCTAAAACTATTTTTACTTTTATTTACTAACTGAAACTTACTACTACATAATCTTAGTTATTATTTGTACTTAATAACTAAATATCAAATTTAAGTAAAATTTAAGTAGGATTTACTGGTTCTATCAATTTGTATCACAAAAGTACTTAAATCTATTTAATAAAAATCAATTACTGTTCGTTGGTCTCACTAAAACTCGAGAACGGCTGGACTGATTTAGCTGATTTTGGTGTTGAAATGTTTGTCGTAGTCCAGGGAAGGTTTAAAAGGTGAGAAAATTTGTGGCATGGCAACACATGCCGGTTACAGCTAGTCATTTATATAAACGTTCTAAAAAAGCGTTAATAATAAATAAGACTAACCTATCAAAATAAAAATAAAAATTATATAAAAATAAATTAATTAATTGATGTGCCGTGCAGAAAATTTTAAATAGATCGACCGAGTTTGAAATTTTTTTTTACCATAAAAATCTATTGCTGTGCCCGGTTTTTTCATTTTGTTCGCTTCATACTGTGGTGGTTTACAATCAAATTAATATTAGGTGGGACAAAGATTACCGAGTCTTCTAATATGATAAAAAATATGTAGTTTCTTTATAGATATTTTACAACTACAACTTTTGGTGCATGCTGCAACAGGAGAATATTACCTCTCTAACTGGCAATATCATCAATTTCGTCAATTAAATAAAATTGTGTTGTTATTTGTGTAATATTGACTAAACAAACAAACATTTCTTTGTGCACTTCAAAATTAGAAAAATCACGAGTCCCGTTTGAAGAAATTTACGGTCCCCCAAACGTAAGGCCGTAGGGGCTCCCCAGGGCTCCTTCTTTATTAAAGAGGGGTCCGTAGTTATTAAAAGTAAGAGTGCAACAACGCGACGGGTTCCGAACACCTTTAGGGTGTGTCACTTGTTCTTTTCCTTTTCAGCTGAGATTTAATGTATTTGAGTCTTCAGGATGTTGAAAAAAACATTTAAAAAAATGGGAACGAAATGAAAAAAAATAAAAGTTTTTAAAAAAATCAAATTGTCATTTTCCCACAAAAGTACTTCTGTCTCGAGGAAATAAGTACATTTAATTTTTTTGTGGGCTTTTTCTGATGGCTTGTAGGTAATTTCCTAACCAATCTGGCTCTTAATTACGTAGTAACAATAGTAATAGACTGATGCTTCATTTTTGACGTTTGGTTGGCGCCCTGGATAGTTTAGATTCACAAATCAGCCCGGCAGATAGCGCTGCAGTCGGTACAATTAGATATATTTTTTTCTTTTTAAAACGCTCGGACGAAGTCGCGTACGGGACAGCTAGTATATATATATATATGTGTGTGAGATCGTGGGTAACTTCGTCGTTTATGAACCGATTTTGATAATTATTTTTTTGTTGGAAAGGAGATACCCCAGAGGTAGTACCATAAGGAAACCAGGGTTTGATGATGGCAGCTCAGAGAAATCAAGGGGATCCTACGAAAATCGTCGTGGCGACTAGTGCGTTTGTTAATTTTATTCATTAAGTATTTTAAAGTACTATTATTTAATGAAGGTCTGGAGTCAATCTGATGATGGAGCCGAAAGACAGTGGATGGAACTCCACAACGATTTACAGCAATTACCTGGAGATTGAGCTTGATTAATTTGTATTGATAAGAACTTTACACCTAGATGGGTTGTGACTGTCATTAGGGGTCTGATGAATGAAGTCGAAGGACAGTCAAGGGATTTTTTACTTTGTAGTTTCCTGTTCGAAGTAGTTTTTTTGTTTAAAATTAAATATAATATCGTTACAAAGTGGCAGATGACGGACGTTTGTCTATTTTAAACGTAATCGCGGAATGACCGTCTAGAATTTTCTTATAGTTCTCGTCACACATCAACACAATACATTTATAATTTAATTGTCTACGCTTATGCTAAGATGCTACAAATTATTGATTCAAATTCCGCTAAACCATGAAAAAATACAAGAAAACCAGTTAATTTATAAGAGCTGTTACTTCATAAAATGTTAATCTAAGAACGTGAAGCTCATTCTAAACCAGATCTACCAATGAGCGGATAGGCTGCGTCAGTCACTTTATTTCAAATTTAGAACAAGACCAATTGATTTCAAATTATGTAATTAAGGGGTGAATAAATAAGTGTTATCATTTATTAAAAATCTAATTAAATTGTTTCTTAACAATTTTAAAATGACGTTCCATTAAGTCAAACACTTTAACTTGAATTATGAAATGAATTCATTTTTACAAAGCTCTTTACGATGTCATAACGACATCCAAATGAAATGCTGAAGAAAGTTTTCAACTTGCTGTTAGACGAGAAACTTTTAGAGACAGACAGTAACTTTGAATACACTTACAATAAGTTACCGAGAGTACCTTGCTCAGAGTACTGGGGTGACATTTGTGTCAATGGCATAAGACATAAAATGCAAAAATTCACGACCCTATTAATATAAGACAGCAAGCATTTAAACAAAGACATAAAAACAAAACGAGCGACGAGAAACAATTACTAGTGTACTTTTTGATTGTCTTCCGATCTTACTGTGAAGTATATCCGCACTAGTAGTGCTGTAGTGTTGAAATACCTACTACAAATTGGTATATTAAGAAGTACTTACTGCTAACTATCTATAACTATAATGTTATTAAAGGTCCACACAAACTTTCATAATCTATAATATTCAATGGCATTATTAAAATGGCATTTTTTTATATAGCAACTATTGTTGCCGAACAAAGATTTGCTTTACAAATTGCCCGTGTGAGCAACTTTACATTTGTTGCAAAAGTTCCCTAAATTTGTTCACGCACCCCTAAATGAATTATTCAGGGCGGTAAAACACAGGGTAAGAAGTTTAAATAGGCAGTTGTCTATCTGCCTGTCAATAATGTATTTTCATTTGGGGACTAATTTCTGTTTCCTCGAGTTTTTTCGTTTGCAAACTCTGGGGGAGCGCGAGTGTTTCCAACATCTGGACTGTTTGTTGCCTAAGCGTTCTTTGTATTGTGTTTATCGTAAACTAGTCACACGCACGACTTCGTTCGCGTAAACTTTGACATCTAAGTTAATTCCCATAAAAGTCGTTTTCGTGTAAAAGAAAATCCTGTCCGGTCATTTGTATAACAAATTTAAATAAATCCGGTTCAGTTCTTAAGACGTGATATATACTTATATATGTATTTATTTAATTATTTAAAAATATTAAAAATAGTATGTCACGCAGCTAAATCATTGTTTTTGAGAAAAATATAAAAAAAATAAGAAATAAACTTAATAATACATGGAAATAACATAATAATATAACCACAAAAAACATAAATTACTTAGAAAAAAACCATTGTTTATGTATGATGATACCATAGGTCACACATGGTCACTACCAGTCCCTTATTATTGTTGTATATTTGTAAGTTTTACAGATCGAATTTTCTTTTAGAACAGTCTAGAATTTTCTTGGATTCCTATTCATACGAATTGGAACATCATACTCAAGATATACATAATCAAGATCTATTAACATAAGTACTTAAAGACAGGCTTTTAATATGAGAGACAGGATTTTAGACAGGATTCGTAGGTACCTTACTAACTTTACCTAACCTACGGTCGCTTAAACCAAACAAATTTTTATATTTGTAATTTGAAAGAAAGAAGACATAAATAGGTAACTATTTATGTCTTCTTTCTTTTGTTGACCTGTCCTGTTGACCTGTTTCTATTATTCCCTGCATTGCCAAAATTTTTGAACATGGCCTCAGCTCAAGAATTACAGAGTACCTGTCGGCAACGAATTCTCTTTCAGATAGACAATATGCCTATCGGGCCAGCAGGTCGACGACGGACGTAGCTCGCGAGCTGGCGCGGCGAGTGATGGAGGCTCGGGAGCAGCGGCAGCAGGTAGCGATGATTATGTGCGATCTGTCTAAGGCCTTTTACGTGGCCGACTACAATGTTCTCGTCGCTAAGATGAGACATTATGGTTTGGATGGATCGTCCGTAGAGCTGCTGACAGACTTCATGATGGACCGATACCAGACAGTTGTTGGTGATAAAGAAGGAATACTGTCAAAGCCACATAAAACGTGTATTGGGGTCGCCCAGGGGTCATCTCTCTATAACATCATGTTTACTATCCTCCTTAATGACTTGCCCGACTGCATAGACGGTGCGTACACATTAATGTACGCAGATGATGTCGCGGCTGTTGTCTCTGCACCCAATCTGGGACTCTTGGAGAGGCAACTAAACGTGGTGGCGGGGGAGTTGCATCAGTGGTTTCATCGTAATGGGTTTCTACTAAATGTAAAAAAACTAATTTCATGCATTTCAATCTTGCTGGCCGTTATTGTGAACCTTTGTGTGTATCCCTGGGTGGCATGGTAATAAACCAGGTTGCTTCGCGTTGTGGCGCCTGTCAGAAACTCTGGAAATTGGTATGACAAGGAGTTGCTATTTTGCTTCAGTTCACTCGCTACTCCAGTACGGCGTCGAGCTCTGGGGCAGAGCCGCTGACTGAGAGCGTGCGTTCAGAATGCAGAAAAGGGCAGTACGTGCCATAGTTAGAGTACCTTGGGATACTCCAGCTCGTCCAATCTTTCGCTCTCTAAAGATAATGACAGAGCCATCCCTTGTAATTTTCAAAGCAGCTACGTATGCGCGCAAACATCTGAACGATTACCCGAGACTGGGTGATAGTCACAGATATCCGACGCGGAACGCTCTGAAGCTGAGGGCCGTACCGAGGCGCCTCACTAAAACGGCGAAGTTGGTTCACGTGTTGGGGCCGTCAGTATACAACCGCTTACCAGTGGCTTTTACGAGTTTACAGACAACGCAATCTTTCAAGCATAAACTTAAAGAGATACTCATTCAGAAATCATACTATAATATTGATGATTTTTTTAAATGATTTATTATATTATATTATTATGTTACTAATTTATAAGTTCATTTGATTGTGTTATATTATTTATTATTAAAAAAAGTATTATTAATTTTATCTATAATTATTGTTACTGTGTGTTTATATTATGTAAAATTTATAAGAATTGAATTGACTTGTAACCATCTTGTTATTAATAAATAAACTTAACTTAAACTTAAACTACGAAAATCCTGTCTCTCATAATAAAGAACATCACTTCTAGAAACACTTCTTTTTCAAGTGGCTTAGTGATATCGTTTTCCTCACTGTAATATTTACGGCCAGAGGGTGTCACTTCCAGGGCATGTTGTCGTGATTTAATAAAATTTACTCTCACTCAAGGGCTCTTGAAGCAAGATTTTTTTACGGAAAAGGAGCTAAACTGCAGAAAAGACCATGATTTCTCATATAAACTTTATATCTAACGATATAACCGGGAGAATTAATAAGGGCGTGTCTACAAGAGGCAGACACGTCGTAAAAAAGACATAAAATTTATATGAACCTGTAAAAGAGAGTATTAATAAAAGTGTTCTTTAAAACTTCATGTTATGACGTGCTTTCGCAAAACGTATGAATATGTGAATTCACTATAAACAAATTAATAGTGAACAAAATTCACATAACATCATCTAGCCTCAAGTATCCACGGGATAGCAAAAGCAACGGAAACAGTGTTGCAGGGGAGCAGGCTCGTCTGAGACGCTGAAGGTACGGTTCCCGGGACAAATGTTTGTATGATCTGCAAATGTTTGCCTGGGTCTGGATGTTTTCTATGTATATGTCATGTAGTCATATGCTTCTTATAACACAAGCACTGCTTACTTTAGGGATAGATGATGCTGTTTGAAATGTTTAGCAATATTGTTTATTATTGGAAGAGGGGTGGACAGAAGTAAGGTTGGGAAGTCAAAATAAAGGAAATGGCTGGATCAAATCTGGCGACAAAGTTTATATAAATAAAAAAAAAATTGCTTTGGTACAAAATGTTTATTTATTGAAAAACTAGATCGTGCGGATTTTATTTCTTAAAAATAACACCATCTAAATGGCGACCGTTTTGTATATAAGTAGCCAAACTTCACGCATAATTTGTACTATGAAAAAAGGAAAAAGAGAGCACTGGTGATCTCGTGGTAGTGACCCCGACTTCTAGTCCTGAGGTCATGTGTTCGAATCCAGTCGTGCGCCAATTAATTATTCTGATCAAATATATGTGCGGTTTACCAGTTCTCTTAGACGGTTAATGAAAACATAGTGAGGAAACCAGCATGTCGTAGAACCTAGAGTTCGAAGACGTAACAAAGGAGCCCTTGAGCCACAATTTGACGACCTCTGTGACGCAGTGGGCCAAAGCGCCGCTGAAACGCAGAAGGTTCGATTCGATTCCCGCCTCGGGACAAATATTTGTATAAGCTGCAAGTATTTATCTCGGGTCTGGGTGTTTCTATGTGTAATATGTATTTTACAAAAAAAAAGTATATAAGTAGTATATCGGTAATGTAGTACCCATAACACTAGCTCAGCTTACTTTGGGGCCAGATGATGCTGTGTGGAATGTCCGGCATTATTTATTATTATTATTTTCATTCATTCACCACACTGGTACAAAATAAGTAGACACAATGGTTTGAGGACTATGAAAACCAGATGACTGTAGAAAATACCTACTCGTAAATACACACTTATAACACCCAGACACAGATTAAACATTTATATTCACACAAATATGTTTGCCATGGGGGTTTGTATTGGAATCGAACCCATTACCATCGGCGCAGAATGCAGAGTTACTGCTATAGTTAAAAGCTGTGACTCTGAGACGCCCTCTGAAGTCCTCTCTTATGTTCAAACAAAGTAATAATCAAACGTTACAAAAAATCTAATTTCAATATATTTGAAAAATCATATTCGTGAAATATTTAACACTTCGCAAATTAAAAAACAAATCTGGAACAACCGGCCTTAATGAAACGAAAAAACGCTCTGCGTCAACTGGCGGAATTAAGCAAATGGACCGCTATACAAAAAATTATACCTACAACCCAATTAAAAAGTGTAGTAGCACTAACTAATGAAAACCAAGTATATTGTTACTAGGTTTTAATTTCAAAACAAGTCAAATAAAAAAAATGCCTAAATATAAATCAAAAACGTGTGCGTCTCGGGACGCCCGACAGAAGTGATAACTTAAACTTATCTAACTAGCACAGCTGGTTAGAGTGAGAGAGGAGGAGCCTGCCTACCGCTGCCGTATGCGTAGAAAACGGAAAGCAAGGCAGACTGGGACCGTAACGCGTTACGTAACGAAGCGGTTTTCCCTCCCATAAGAAGTAATCACTTCAAAAATACATCCTATTCATTGAGACTATTCCATTGAGTTCAAATATGAAACCTGCTGCTGTAAGTTAATGAGGAGTTGGGTATCCTGCAGCATCAGGTTAAGATTATCATATTCTTGGAATACCATTGAAAAACGTTAAGCAGAAGGACAAATATTTAGTACTTTTTCGCTAATCTATTCTTTGAGTTAGACACGATGCAGACGCGTGCAACTCCCTCCCGCCCGCACTTGAAAAGCCGACACGACACGGCGAAATACGTGTCGGATGGTGAGCGCTAAACTTTTTACTTAAGCTTTGCATAACTTTTCAACTGCGGGCGGGAGGGAGGTGCACGCGTCTGCATCGTGTCATACTCATTAGGAATAGACTAGCGGGATAGTACCAAATATTTGTCCTTCTATTTAAAGTTTTGTATTTGATTTCCGCAAAGTCACGCCTGAATCAATTATCTATCAATACCAGTGTAGTAACAGGATATCAAATAATCAAATCATATTTTATAAATTTTTTTTGTTATCGTAAGAAACGCCTATGTACAGTCATACGATTAAATAAATTATTACTCGTAACTATATAATTAACTATATAATACGTATATTATTGCTGAAAGATATAGCTAAAAACTACTGCAAAAAGCGAGGGCGTGTTCCAAAAAGCGCTTGGTAAATTTATTTCTAATCGATGATGCCAAGTTGAGAGGTTAAAAAAATTCTGCATTACTACACGTTTTTAGATCACGCTATACAAACTCCACAACAACCCGCTCGCTTCACTCGCGCATCGCAAAAACGAAATGATTGTTTGATCGCCATTAAAAGTTTTCGGAACAATTCATTGAGGGACTTGAAATGTAAACAGATAGCGCGAATCGCTAAAGCCTTACCCAAAACAGTTTCTAAAAACAACTAAACAGTTACGTAAATAATTTCAACGCAAGCACTTTTGTTCTTAAGTCTACTTCTGCATCTTCGCTTAACGGACTTAGTAGAGCCGTCGCTTCTATACGTGAAGGCCGAGGGGGTAGTGGAATTCATGAAGCACAAGATCGGGCTCACCATAAGAGTCGTGAAGTTGGAATCACAACGTAACGTGAATTTCAATTTCATTTATGGTGAGAGTGCCGACGAATCGTCTCTCGTCATTCATGGATCGGTATCCATGGTTCTGGCGGAAAGGTGTCGTGTTCAGAAAATTCAATGGATCCCTGACACAAGACACCATGCGAACGTCTTCTGTGATCTAGTAATAAATTTTATATTTAGTGTGTACAGTCATTGTCAGTGTAATAAACGATTATTATTATTATACATGTACTAGTTTCACCAATTCGTCTTCGCCGAAATGCTCACAACCTTTCTCTTCTTTATTCCACTATGATTCTTCATTCCACTCCAGTCTACCTTAAGGAACGTTTTCAGTTCCTCCATCTATCCAATTCCCGATCCCTAAGTTCTTCTGAAACCCTGCAGCTAAAAACTCCTGTTCATACTTCGAGCTGCTATGGTGTTCTTTTACGCTGCAGGCTGTGAAGCTTTGGAATGAACTCCCTGTCTCCATCCGGTATGCTCAATCCTTACCAATTTTTAAAAACTTAGTATACCATCACTATCTTTCATCACTCTCGAAGATATATTTATATTTTATAAGTATTTATGTATTCATGTTTAAGTTTTGTTTAAGTAGGTTTATATGTATATACATAATGTTTAAGTAGGTATTTTTTATTTATGTTTATGTATGGTAGTAGTTATATTTAGAAATCACAATATTTGTTTAATGTACGCCGTGCCGTCCATTCTAATTCTTACATTCCTTTTCATACAAAGGTTGCCAGGAAGAGATCGCTCTCAAGCGATATGGTCACCCATTCATATTATACCAGTTAAGTATTCTTACTATGTTTAAATTGTTATTTTGTATATTTATTTCATAAGTTGTACAATAAAGTTATATTCTATTCTATTTTATTCTATGTTTAAATGTCTTTAAATGTCTATGTCAAAGTCAAAGTCAAAAGATATTTTATGCAATACAATACAAGGATCACTTTTAAACGTCTTACATACTATACTATTAAATACTATTATATTAGGTGAATTTAGGAGCCAGACAATTTGCTATTGAGCTGAAGTATTTGTGATAGGTAATAGACTTGTCTCATAGGCCAGTTGATAGTATCTCTACCTGTAGCGTGGTAGGTTGTAGGCTCAATTCCCCAACAGGAAATATATTTTTGCGATGGACACATGAGTAGATGTTTGTACTATGCCTGGGTGTTAAAAAATATCTTAAAGTATAAACATTTACAAGTATATAAGTATTCTATCAGCCACCTGGATTAGTACAATCTATGCTGAGTGTGCCGTATTGCATACCTAGGTATCGTACCGTGAATCCGAGCTTTGGACTGCACGCCATGACAACGGAGTTCGGGTGGCCTAAGAACATTATTAAGGTGACCTCTTTGCGGTTCTGCGTACTTAGTATATGTTTTAATACAAGAGCAATATATAAATTAAATAAATAATGCCGGACAATTCACACAGCATCAAGTTATGTGGTAACTGATAACTGATATACTACTTCTTTACTCTTTTTTTGTACAAGCAATACAAGTGAACAAGAGCTTAATTTTAATTATATTAATAAAATTGTATGAGGAAAACGGGAATGACTGTCATTACTGACATGGCAGAGCGAATTAGGTCGTGCGGTCGTATTGAAGTAATTTCTTATTCTACCTGTTTCTTATACCTAATATTGGTCTCTACTTTTAAGGTTTGCATTAGAGTTTTCGTCATCAATTTGTTAGCCGACTGTTCGACAATATGTATATTTTATAAGGCCCAAGATAGAGGTAGAAGCGATAAAGATACTCGAACGACATTAACGATTTCGTTGGTACGACCGACGTTTGAAAATTGCTAATTACTTTCTTACTTTGTTTTAGGTGTTGTGGCACGATGGTACACTGTAGTTTCTAATACCCATATCCATAGACAAAAAAAGGACACATGAAATCAACCCGTTCAGACTTAAGATACTGGTTTCGTGACAACCTGTAGACAAAGAAAAAAAATGTATTATTGATTTGGGTTATTTAACGGGTTTCAGGGTTTCAACCAGGGTTGGTACTCGTTTGAATTACTTGTAGCACTTGTTTAAACTAATAGTACTAGCAGGCTCGTTTAAACGCTTCCTCCTATCACGTGTATCAAGATATGAATTTAGGTAAGAGAGATACGAAAAAAATACTCGAGCATGTGAATAATTCAGTGAATTGCGAAAGTAAAAGCACTCTTCTCAGGCACGTCTGTCGGTCTGTCACTTATTTAGGTAGCTAAATTACGCAAAAACAAAATGGAAATATGTGTGTACGGAATCATCGGGGTAAATGGATCGCGTGAATTCAAAATTGGGAGTTTATTTTTGAGAATTTAAGAAGTCATGATTTTTTACTAAAGATCTAACTCCGGAATTATCATTATTATTATTATTAACTTATAACCACAATTAAGCGAATAAAACACAAAAATATTTTGTCATCGTTAGTCATTCACATTATTACATTAGAATGACAAGGACAGACAATACTTTAACGCCTGATTCTGTAGTTTCACCAGACCAGCTACAATTTCTTAAAATACGAGCGACCTTATTTTGCTTGTACCAAAATACACATTAGAGTAGAAATTTTAAATTACAGTTCTAAAATAAAATGTACATTTCATTCCATTATTTAATTGATTTTTCTAGGATTTTCCGCAGGTTTCTATGATGATTAATTAAAAAAAATATGAATTGGAAATCATTAAATTACAATTAAAAATTAAAATTATATTAAAATTAAACTAAAAGGCATTGATTTCATAAAATAATAATAATTTCAAAACAATAAATTTAATAAAGAATAATTGAAGACTTGTGTAGGTAGGAAAATATGGATGTACATAATAACCATCTGTGATCACCACTATATTGACATTAAAACGGATACTTATTTCACTTTTATATGGCATGTTTGTAGATTCTGCGTTTGTCATTTTATGAAGTAACATCATCATTACATAGTATCAAACAAAGTCGCCTCCCGCTGTCTGTCTGTCCCGATGTATGCTTAGATCATTAAAACTATGCAACGGATTTTGATGTGGTTTTTTTTAATAGATAGAGTAATTCAAGAGGAAGGTTTATATTTATAAAACATGCGTAATATAGTAGAGAAACACTGATAATTTTAGAGGTTTCTAATGTGGTGTCGTAAATAAACACATTTTTTTGCGCTTACATTGCAATCGCTGGCTGAACCCTACGAGATAGATCAAAATAATGTACTACTGTATTGTACACCTTAAAAAGGTCTACTCAAAAGTCCGCAATGGTATATGTCTATCTCTTAGTCTATGTTATTCTCTTAGATAACGTTGTATATAAAGACATTCTGTAGTATTAATTTAAAATCAGCATTGCACCCGAGCGAAGCCGGGGCGGGTCGCTAGTAGCACTTATAAATAAATATTTTTATCTCGTGCTATTGCATGTTTTATTCAGTTATCTTAGCGGAGTTTTTACAAAAAAATATTGTGACTTCATAGCACAAGTATGGACAATTGAATTATCAGTGTATTATGGTGCAATGTGATTTGAACGACGAGAGCTTACGGGGATTACTTTTCCCCGTAAGCTAATCACGAGAAAGTTTTAGACGGCCATTCCGCCATGATGTTTAGAATAGACATATGACGATCGATATTCGATTAAGACTTTATAATCAAAGCATCACTTGACACTGGCAAAATTTGTCAAGACAGATGCCATTATAGGAAGTAAAGAAGACGAAGAATTATTATATATTGTTAACGTATTTCGTAACGTGTAACCTTATTTGAATTATAATACCTACTTAAATTTCTATGTACTCGACCATTTTCTGCAATAGGTGTAGGTGTACAATGTAACTATAACTGTAGTTAATTATGTTAGACCTAAGCTGAACGTCTATTGAAGCATAAATAAAAATGAAAAAAAAAAAAATGAAATAAAATAAGTTCAGGACTGCAAAACACACAGAAACAAACTGTGTTTAAATGTTTATAGTTATTAATAATGTTTTGTAGAAAATAAACGGTCGCTGAAACATTGCGAATGTTTAACCTTTCATTATAACCAATGAACCAAACAGAAGGTAATCATTGTAAGGTAATGATGTGGACGACCGGCCAGCTGGCTATCCGGTCCGGACGAGGAGGAAACTCCACGCCTCTTCCGTGTCGACTCGCGTAATGGCATGTCACAAACTTTATAGACTGTAATCTATTTTTATTTTGCAATAATGAGGGGTGGGTTTGGCAAAATTCGCTTATTATCATAATTTAGATCTATTAGCATAATCAGTTTTGAATACTGAGTTAGGTAGAGTTGGTTTAATATGAGTAGTCTTCTTCTTCTCTTCCTATAATATAATTTAACTATAACGTCACTAAGTCGCAGACGATCGTCATTTGTCTATTCTAAACGACATCGGTAAATTACCATCTATCGGTTATACAACAATATGAATTCTAATCGCGAAAGAATAAAAATATAATTCAATCGACAATTTCAATTCAACAACACTTATGCTAAAAGTCACAGTTTATTGATACTAAATTAATAAAATAAATCATGAAATATCACCAGAAAAACTAATTCATTTATGTTATGTTACTATATAATATGTCAAACAAAGAATCCATTTGTAGAGTAGTGACTTCTGTATCTGTATTCACTCTTCTCTTAGCAAACAGTCTTTCTAATGACATTTCTATATCTTATGACATTGACATTGTGGTGACATTCACTCTTCTCTTAGCATACAGACTCATTAATAATAATAATAAATATTTCTGAACAATGCACACAACAGCATCTAGTCCCAAACTAAGCATAGCTTGTATTATGGTGACTAGAGGACTGATAGAATACTTATATATTTTTAAATACATACTTATGATACTTTATACTTTACTTTGACGACCTCTGTGACGCAGTGGCCAAGGCCCGGCTGAGACGCAAAAGGTTGCGGGTTCGATTCCCGCCACGGGACAAATGTTTGTATGATCTGCAAGTATTTGTCTCGGATCTGGGTGTTTATATGTATAATGTATGTATAATGTATGTATAATGTATAATGTATGTATAATGTATGTATAATGTATAATGTATGTATAATGTATGTATTTAAAAAAAAATAAAAAAAAGTATATAAGTAGTATATCAGTCATGTGGTACCCATAACACAAGCTCTGCTTACTTTGGGGCCAGATGATGTTGTGTGAAATGTCCGGCATTATTGTTTATTATTATTATTATTTATAACACCCAGACACAGAACAAACATCTTTGTTCTTCACACAAATTAATGATGTTTCTATATTTTATGTCATTAACTTTGTGGTGACATGTACATGTCAGTCAGTACTCTTTATTAGCAAACAGACTCCGTATCCATATCATATAGACTTATGACGTTCCGTATCTTATGTCATTGACATTGTGGTGACATTCACTGTTCTCTTAGCGAACAGACTCTCTAGTAACGTTTCTATATCATAATTATGTCATTGACGTTGTGGCGACATGCACTCTTCACATAGCGAAAAGACTCTCTTGTGACGTTTATGTATTTTTTGTCATTGACATTGTGGTGACATTTACTCTTCACTTAGCGGACAGACTTTCTAGTGGATTCTTCGTCTGTCATTTCATGGAGCAACATGACTCTGCTAATTTAATATTTTTTACCCGTTTTATTGCATGTTTTATTCATTAATCTTGGCGGCATTTTAATGAATAAATTGTGGCTGCGGGTCGGGTATGGACAATTGGATTGCATGTGTATTGTGGTGCAGTGTGATTTGAACGACGCGACGAGGAGTCCCAAGAAAATTCTAGACGCCATTCCGCGTGTCGTCTAGAATTGACAACTGACCATCGACTAAGACTTATAACAAACAAACTGAATATAAACTATAAACACTTGACATTGGCAGAATTGACATAAGTATGTCACAGGCCATTAACGAAGAAAAGAAAGAAGAAGACTTTCTAGTGACGTGTCTGTATCTTATGTCATTGACATTGTGGTGACATGCACTCTTCACTTTACGAGCATACCTACTCTCAAGTGACGTTTTTAGTGACTTTACTATTCGATCATAAAGTCATGGATTTAGATCCATCTGTGCTTTACTTTATTTTACTAGTTAAGTTTGACTACAGCTATAACTTTTATATACCAAATTCCGGCTATTAATCTAAATATTAAAACTTAAATAAGCCGGTATTCAATTTACAAATTCAGATAGTCTTTAGGTATTAATAACCTCAAGATCGTTCTATTGTTGTCCTCTTCTTCATAACCACTTTTAATTAGATAACGCATAATATACTGACTTCTTAATGTAGGTACTATTAGAATACCGGTATGCGAACACCAGTCAATTGCTAAATTGAAAGCGCATCGAATAAAAAAGTCCAATCCATTTCCCCGTTCCCAAAGTTTCTGAAAATCTAAGCCTTAGAAAAGAAAACAATAGGGTTTTCAATTGGCATACTTCCGCAGAATAAGTTCAAACAAAAGTGGCACTGTAGTGTGCCTACAGTATGTACACAAGTGCGCGAAACTGCATTTATTGAACCGGAAAATTGAGCTAGTGCCAATTTTATTTTCATTACGCGCCCTGTGGAAACAACTTGAACGGTTCTATTAGACTCTAATAAAAAAATGGGTAGTTTTAGACAGTGTTTTTGTTTTAGATACTTTGATACGTTTGTTTTAGATTGGAATTTCAACTAGAAAAATCTGGAAGGTTTAAATTTTTAAATTACAAAGTTTTAATTTCATTTCAATAGATTTAAATTTTGTAATTTAAAAATTATAACTACCAACAAATTTTCGGCTTTGGATAGATACCACGTGTCAAAATGGCAAACACACACACATATATATAACATGCAACTGAGCCGAAATGTCGAAAACAAGAATAACTCAAATCATGTTAAATATCTCATTTATAGTTAAAACTATAATATATATATATATATATATATATATATATCAGGAAAGAAACTTATTCAAGTACCTAATATACCTAAATATCTAGTTTATGGTGAAAATTATGAATAGATATGTAAATGATATTCAAAGCGTAGATACTTTAAAATGACTCCATTGAATGCGCATTATTGGCCATTAACATACTATTGCAGTATTTATCATAAAGGTGGCTCGCACACTGGCAATTTACACAGCAATTAATGACGTCTGATAGTTGCGAAAGGCAGTTTTGCAATTGAACAAAAAACGGCGATTGAAAGATGATACTAGATATTGTTCTCTGTGGCGCAGTGGGATAAGGCCCGGCTGAGACGCAGAAGTTTGCGGGTTCAACTTCCGCCGCGGGACAAATGTTTGTATTATCTGCAAGTATTTGTCTCGGGTCTGGGTGTTTCTATGTATGATATGTATGTATTTACAAAAAAATATAGTATATAAGTAGTATATTAGTCATGTGGTAACCATAACACAAGTTCTGCTTACTTTGGGGCCAGATGATGTTGTGTAAAATGTCCGGGGTTATTTATTTATTCATATTTTATTGTTGACAAAGTAAACTTATTTTCTTGCACACGCCGCTGGCAACTTTTTTATTCTTTACTAAATTGCTTAGCAAACATGAAGCTTAAAACTATCGTTGACGATTGTTGTAGAGAACACTGGTGGTCTAGTAGTGGCCTCGCCTTCTGTTCCTAGGGTCGAATCCGGTCGTGTAACAATAGATTTTTCTATTTAGAAAATATATATACGCTGCAGCAATACTTCAAACGGGTGATGGAAAACATCGTTAAGAAACAGGCATATCGTAGAACCTAAAAATGCTGTTCGGACGTTCTCGCAACTTTAATCGCCCGTGTAAAAACATATATAGACAACCATTCATACCTATATACTGTGAAACTGCCAAAAATTCAGCTTTTGGCTGGTTGTATGTCGATTAATTTCAATGTTAGTTCTTACTAGCATTGAATTGAATCGACATTTAATTCTTATTTATCAAAACAGTGTCGGCCACCAGGATCCCCTAACCCGATCCCCCAGGGGATCCCAGTGAACTCTTCGGTTCACCAGAATCCCAGTGAAATAAAATTAAGTTAAAAGATGTTTTAAACAGACTGTGCTTTAAAGACACTGTTTTAAAAAAATATTTTATATAACAATTTCTATGAAATGAGCTACGCTTATCTTATTGTTTAATAATTCCAATTGCGTTTCTTCACAAAGAAATTAATTAGATCGAAACTAGTTGGTTAGGTTATGTTAGAGTATAGAAAATAACGCGCAAGGCAAACGAGCAAAGCGAGCGAGCCGCGGCAGCGGCCGCCGAAGCACTAGAAGAATATAGTTCGTCTGTCGATTCAGTGTGAATATCTTGTGTGATAACATCTTTATACATTTTATTTCCAGGGGATTCTGGTGAATCGATGAGTTCACTGGGATCCCCTGGGGGATCGGGTTTGGGGATCCTGGTGGCCGCCATCAACAAACCATCCGTTTTTCAAAAAAAAGTTTACAGTTCAATTCAATTCAGAATCAATTAACTTCACTAATGAATAGAAGGGGTTGAAAGTGATCAAGTGTTTTTTTATATAATTGTTACATTGACAGCCCTTATTTATTAGGTAAATTTAGTTTTTGATATCCTATACTCAATTCTTACAAGAACTACACATTCCGATCTAGTATATTTCGTACAAATTACACCTCATACACTTTTATTCATCGTTCCATGAACTCGAATAATTTGGTAATGATTGTTTTGTATTTGTGATGAGATTTATTTTCTATGTTAAATATTTTGAACCTCTCCCTTCCCAAATTTAAACCCGCCATCAGAGAACAAGTGGTATCTTTAATAAACTTGTCTAATGTATGAATCTGTTCTTCTTTTTATTGTTCTTCTTCGTTTTATTCTTTTCTTCTTTTTTTGAAAAACATTCCTTTTTCAGAATTTCCACTTTATCTTCGTAAGTTTTTGAAAGTTGAAACTTTTAAGGATTATGTAATAATTTAGTTTATAAATTTGATTATTTGTTTTTCCAAATAAATCATCATCATTATCATTCAGCCCGATTGCACCCGCGTCTGGGTATATGCCTCCTCTTTATTATGCCACTTTTTGCGGTGCCTGGCAAGTCCCATACAGTGGTTTCCGACAACGCTGACTATATCGTTCGACCATCGGGCGGGTGGTCTACCTCTTGGCCGTTGAGCATCCCTTGGCCACCACTCTGTGACCACCTTTATCAGTGGTGGTGCCTCCATCGACAAATAAATACGTGGATAAAACCAGTGTTTATCAATTTTTATAATACAACTCGAAGAAAGTTTTGAAAGTAAAATACATAATAGTAATTTGAATTTATTTCCGTCGTTTCAGTTTTTTGTTTCACAGAACACAACTAGTAACCGACCGGTTTTCACGTTTTTACTTTACGTATTAAACGTGAGTAAAACCGGTGTTTATCAAAATGTAAACTATTATGGTATAAGTAATATGATATCCAAGTAAATCTATTACCTATAAAAGAGCTTAACCTGACTCGCCGAACCGAAACCGCTGAAGCTAGAAAACTGAAATTTGGAAAGTAGCTTCCTTTTACAGCAAAACCATCCACTAAGGCAGTATTTTTTGAATTTCAATTTCAGTGGGTGAAAACGGGTGAAAACGAATGTATGAAACTTTTTACCGCGTGGTGCGATTTGCTTGAAACTTGATTATGAATAAATAACATGCAAAATAAATGTACACGTGTTTCAGGATTTTTCAAAATAACCCTAACAAAGGGGTAAAATGGGGTGTTAAAGTTTGTATGAGAACTTTTTAACGGGTGGTGTGATTTCTTAGAAACTTGGTTTAGATACTTAAAACCTTCATAAAGGAGTAAAATAAGGTGTGACTGTTTGTATGGAATAATTTTAATGGATGGTCAAGTGATTGGTTTGAAACTTAGCTTAAAATTTGGCAACGAGATAAATTGCATCCTGGGGAAGGATTTAAGTTACAATTCCTTAAAAAAAATGCGGACGAAGTCATGAGCAACGGCTAGTTAAAAATAAAACGATACCACGTAAAACATATAGAAACATTGAATCCTCATTTCTTTATTTACAACAAATCAGTTGTTTTTTAACATTACATTAGTTACTAAAAAGACGTAGATTTTTCATTTCAGTCTCTCTCGGTATTCGGTAAAGACCACTAGATTAAACTTATCTCGTCGCACCATCGCGTCCATCTGGCTGTGATCCGTGAAGCTAAGAATAACGAAGTGTGTCTTGGAGTCGACAGTTACGTAATCAATCATAAGACGAGCGACAAGCGAGTGGCTGTTTTTGCCCCTCCAGTCTGTCCTTAGCAGATGAACTTTGAGGTTCAACCTTTTTGATCGCGACAAGCGATTTTAAGGTTATAAAGAAATAAAAAGTTGAAATACATAACATATTCACTATTGATACTATTTACTGATAGATATCCGGATATGGTCTCATAGCTTATTTTTTTAACTAAAAAAAAATTTTAATTAAAAAAACGTGTGCATCTCGGGACGCTCGACAGAAGTGATAACATAAACTAATCTAACTAGCGCTGTGGGTTAGAATGAGAGAGGAGGAGCTTGCCTACCGCTGCCGAATGCGTGAGACATAAGGCAGACAGACTGGTGCCGTAACGCGTTACGTAATGAAGCGGTTTATACTCCCATAAGAAGTTATCACTTCAATAACCCGTTATATAAACTAAAGTAGGAATTTTAGGAATTTAACAATCATTTAGGAGCAACCGCGCTATTTGTTTGAAAACATTTTGTCTTTGGTTCGGACAAATTAAAACCGTTCGTTATATTTTGACAGCACTGTCAAAATATAACGTGGTTTGATTAGCGCAATACGAAATTCGCATAACATAACAGTTTTGGTAGGTACTAGTTTAGCTTTGGCATTGACATTCAATTTAGTGCAGTCAGCCGCCTGGTTTCCATATATACTATGCTTGGCTTTAAAACTAGATGCTCGTGTAAATCCAGAGAAAAATATTTTCTTTCGCTTTGAAAAAATTAAACCGCTTCCCGCACGCAAAGAAGCGATGGTTCAAAGTAAATAACTAGACAAATGATGGCAATGACTAATTCTTCTTGGTGCCGAATTATAAAGACGGCTTATCTTTGAACTGTGGCCTATAATGGTTATTTTAGTTCGCACAAATTAAAATGTTTTCTCATTCAACAATATTTATATGAATCTCTATGGTGCCTACACCATACGAAGAGTTAGGTAGACGTGATCGCGGCCAAGTTAACAAAATATTTCCTTACCATATTCCTATCTATCACAATAGATATATAGAAAATACTTTCTTAAACACCATAATTACATTGGACTAGTAGAATAAGGAACAATGTTTTGTAGTCGGCAGTCTTATCGCTATGTAGCGATCTCTGCCAAGCAACCTTGGGATGGAGAATAATGATAATAATAGTAATACCGGACATTCCACACAGCATCATCTGGCCCCAAAGTAAGCAGAGCTGGTGTTTTGGGTACCACAGGATTGATATACTACTTATATACTCTTTTTTTTTGTAAATACATACATATTATACATAGAAACACCCAGACAGAGAATTTAATGTAGATGAAAAAAGATGATATGTTAATGAGTGATTTATGAAGAAAATAAGGTATACATACAAATTTACAGGATAAGATAAAAATACATACGTCAATACTAATTAATACGTATATACAATACAAACATTCTAAAATATTAGATACAACCTTATAAGATAAATGAAACAAACCAATACATACATATTCATTATATCTAGTGGTCGCCCACTGGTCGAAATTTGACGATAATTAATTAATAATAAATGTATTTTTTATGCATAATTTTACAAGAAAAATTTGCATTCTGCACTCCTTCTCTATATAAATAAACTATAAGTGTGCGAATTTTATACTCCTCCGTCCGCGCAATTTTCGTAAAAAGGGGTACAAAGTTATTGCTTCACGAATTAATATAGAAATGTCAATGTAGTAAATCAAATTCCTGCAGTGGCATTTTCATCAAAATGCTTTAAGCCATGACACGGCCTAAAGGCCTAAATGCATACTTTGGCAACTGACTCAAACAAAGTAGTAGTTAGTTACCTATCCATAACTACAATTAAATAAATTTCGACCTGAAACAATGAAATTTAAATTGAAAATTAATTGTAATCAACATAAAATATCAATGCATAATTTAGTTGAACAATATTAATTATGCACTCGTATCAATACCCGTGCACGCGACCATTGTAAATGAAAATACATTATACATTATCATAAGCGCGGACATTTGAAACAAAAAGCCGGGTCTAAACAAAGCTTGTCCATATAAACTATCAAGAATTTACTGCCCCATAACTAAATGCCGCACTATAAAAATAAAACGCAGAAAACATGCGAGAATCTCGGCTGATAAAGGGCTGTTCATACCCTCCCGTTCTGTGGCAGAGACGAGGCAAATAAAACAGTGAATGTTTCGCGGTTCTGACGTCCATAGAAAAGTGTTTGATCTATGCTATGGAGAAATATGGGTTCAAATGGGAATCGCTGTCGACAATAGAACACAAAATATATGTTCTGTGATGCCTTCTACTTTTTTAAACCCCAAGGTAAGAGAAAGAGAGTGTTATAAGTTTGAAGTGTGTTTGAGGTGAGTAGATTGCTACTCTGAGCCTATTCCGATATATCGAAACGATAAAGTCGTTTAAATATACGTCGAATTCAGTCGAATTTTTGAATCGTTGTCAAACCCAAATCATCGTCTGCTGTGGACTACGATATCGATTGTCAAAATTAAAGTCGGTCGCTCCATTGCTCAAACGAAACTAAGACCACGGTTTTGCTCAAATATTAATCCGATATATCAATTATCGATTTCAAGATGCGTGTCTGTCGATCCAACATCGAAGCTACTAAACGAGCGAACCGATTTTGATTAAGGGTTTTTTTGTTTAGGAGATGACTTGATCGAGCGTGATCTTAGCTATGATTCAAGTAAATCTGTTCAGCATTTGAAGATCAGTAAAAATCAGTTAATTTTTAATTGATGAAGGGATGCGAGCAACTTTAACAAATCTGATTGATTGTGTATCTTGTTACATCAATAACATTGCAAGAACATAGTTCTAGATATTTTCCTTGACCTGATTTTGCAGCATCAACTGCAGAATCTACAGAATGCGTTACTCCTTAGCAACTCACAGCAATGGTATCAGGATTGCAAGCAAGACCGCGGAACAAGCGATAGAAAGGCACGGTGGGTTCATCAATGTTTTCTTATTATGTTATCACGTAAAATTATCGTCTGTAAACCGACTTTACAGACAACCATTTTTTGTTGAAGTATTTTTATGTTTTTAATTTATACTTGTTATAGAACAAATTTAGCTGAATTTTGAGAATTAGCTGGCTGAGCTAATGTATTACTATGGTTTATAGTTATTATAGTAACATGAAAATTGCTCATAAATTTTAGTAAATACAATAATAAAATAATGTACGCTCACATTACCAAATTAGGTATAATTTGGTAATGTGAGCGTACATTATTTTCGTATGCAAAAAAGTTGTATACAGTATTTACAGTATTTTACTTATTTAACGTACACGTACTCTGGAGGGTTGCCTTTGGCAGAACATATACTGTCCACAATATATCTGACGCCACCGTTGCGTGTGGAAAGATCCTTAAATGAATAATTCATATCGTTTGGCATTTTATCGTATTCAAATGTTATATCAAGTTGTTATTTTTCTTTGGAATCTTGCCCTGGGCTGGTCATCCCATTTATTATAAGCTGCATTATATATGAGTATGCGTTTTCAGAAGTAGATAAGTACTATAATCTGCAGACGTAGGGTTCATTATTTTAATGCCATATTCGTAGTTCTAGAGCCTTATATGGCATAGGTACGTTGTTTTGATATTTAGATATAAGTAATTCATAGGTAGGTATAATATATATAAATTAATATTATTATATAATTCTATGAAACTTATAGAATAACTGATAGAATACATGTTATGTTTTACATACATACGAGTGATACTTTATAAGACTATAGAGTCTAGGTGTGTTTGGATCTTTTATGGCATACATTTCAGAAAGGTTCCCTGGAATTGCATTCCACCATCTCCTTTTCACAACAGGACAAGCAGACGTACCGCTCAGTACCTCGTCAGTCTTTATTCGTAAGGGCGGTAGACTGACAAGGTATTAGTACAAAGCAGAGCGCTCTGTTCGCAAAGCGCTTTGCTTCCACATTTATAATGCGTTCAGCCATGGATTGCAATACTTTGCCGTTCCTGAAAACTACAATCTGTGTCTCTTCAAGTAAAGATAAAATAGGTGTCTATTAAACCTCCGTGCCTCATCGTCGGCCACATTGTCGCTTACCATCAGGCGAGATCGTGGTCAAACATAGATCTTTCTAATTTAAAAAGAAATAAAAATATGTTAAAACCCAGATTACCTACACTTACTAAACATACACAAAAGTCTTCTTCTTCTTAACGTGTCATTAGTTATTGCTGACAATCTGCCACGATTTAAATTGCGCCCCTCAGAGGCTCTGTTCGTGAATTTGACACATGTCTTCGAACTTTTTAGGTTATACGAAACGCAACATTTTTCTGCACTGTTCAAAAGTACTCACATTTTTCAGTTAAATCCATTAATGCATACTTTGTCGTGGGTTCCAATCTAGGAACCCACGACCTTAGGCCACCTTATGACCTTATTGGAAGGCGTAGTTACTACCACAATAACACCAGTACTCTTATACAAAAAATGATAGTTATCTTGCATTTAAAATCAGACCATACAACACGTGTGAAGCAGCGTGGAATAGCTGAAGATAAACTGAAAGTGCGATCCACTGGACTGGAAGGACTGATAGTAAGCTGAAAAACGCTTCATAAAAGTTCCTACTATCAGTTGGTTCCAATAGCTTGTTTTAATTGTTATTGAAATGGTAAGGGTTAGCTGGGTAAAGCTTGCTTAAAACAGAGTCGAATACGGCTTACTCAGTTTGACGCTTTTGTTATGAAGGAGCTTCACATTTGAACGAAGCTATGCAATCAATATTGGCCTTAAAACGCTAAAATTTTTACAAGCTAGTCGTTCTCCAATCGATTTTTCCTTTCAAAAAGTGTATTTACACAATGCTAATGCTCACAAACGGTAAAGGAGAACATCCATCTAACAATCAAGAAACCTAGATCCTTATCCTAGAACCTGAAAAAATCGAATGTCGAAGGAGTTGGGAGATGGAAGATGGGAGATGGGAGATGGGAGATGCTGAAAATGAGGTTTACATTTTAATAAGCGGTGACGAGCTTGCACCCCACGGAACAGAAAGAACAATTCTGTTCTGTGTTGCAACCTGTCACGTAATACTAACTTCTGTGCAAAGCGTAAGCATGTGCTAATTATATAATGTTTGGATGTGCCTCTGACTACACCGTATAAGAACTATGTATCCTGCATGCATGCATGCATTAGCATGTGTTTTTTGTTATATAAAATTTACAAGTCTCGTTTTGAGAATGAGTAAGACAGAAAATGGTGCTAAGTGTGTAAGACTAACGAGCTCTCCACACACTTGTTTCCGCTATCATAAGCACGAATAAATTCACAGCAACAAAGGATTTAATCGCTGCAATGCCTTTGTTTTGTTAATTCAGAATAGAGAAGGGATTTTTTATAGTCGGACAAGTGTTGAGCCACAGATTTAGAGGTCAATTTATAAATTCATTATCGTTTTTTCCAAAATCCACTCTATACAGATAATTTAAACTTATTACCGAGATAATTATAGCCAACATTTTATTTTTATTAAACAGATAAAATCAAAAACGAATTAAGTATCTTAACAAATATTTGAGTGATAATAATAATAATATATAATAATGCCTGACATTTCACACAGCGTCGATTGACCCCAAAGTAAGCAGAGCTTGTGTTATGGGTACCATATGACTGTTAAACTACTTAATATATTTTTTGTAAATACATATATATATAATACATAGAAACACCCAGACTCGAGACAAATACTTGCAGATCATACAAAAATTTATCCCGCGGCGGGAAACGAACCCGCAAAATTGCCCTGGGCCTTGGCCTACTGCGCCATCGAGGTCGTCATGATGAAAGTGTTTGTTCTGTGCCTGGGCGTTATAAAGTATGTACCTATGTATTAAAAAAAATATAAGTATTCTCAGTCATTTGGTCACCATAATAAAAACTATGCTTAGTTCTAGGCTAGATGGTGTAGAGTGCATTGTTCACCAATATTTATTTATTTATACGTAAATTATTTGGTTAACAAACTAAATAACTATGGTAGAGCAAACAAAAATTCAGACAAATCATGCTATTTTTTTTGTTTTGCAACATATACACGCACTGAAACCACGACAGAGGCTTTCCGGCGGTCTATACACACACTCCATCACAAGAGCTAGATATGTATAATAATATTATAAATGATAAAATTTATTTGGAACAGATAAGCAAGAGGTACATAAACATTGAAAATCGATGACATCTGCAGAAGGGTAAAACTGTGTCGCAGATATCAACACCCTCCTCCGAGAAAATATACAAAATTCCTTAACATTGTACATTGACAACTTATACATGTAGTTAATTAAAGTAGCGGTCGGGGTATGTTTGCGTATGAGTGTGTGTGTGTAGGTGCGTGTATTTGTGCATAAAAATAGTAGTTCTAAACCTGTACTTTTTGTTTTAGCTGTCATTTTAGCCGTAGAAGTAGCCGTACAAATGACAAAAGTGAACCATCTCGTCACGTCTCTATTTAGCCATAGCAAGGTTGAGTTGGCAACTGCTCTCGCACAACTTGGCAAATCTGGCTGACCATTCAAACTAATGAACTGCTTCACGGTAGCTACCTCACCTTGGAACTGTGGAACCTTGGATGCTGAAACTTAGACTCTTTGTAAGTTAAGTAGAGAGAGAATGTTAAGTGACTAAAAGCGTGATGGAAGTTCGAGAGTAAACTCTTCACACGCTTCGGTTGCGGGGTAATCAGTGCCGGGTTGTGTGTGGGTTTTAAATGTTCTCTTTAACTTGAGAATCTCCTGCCTTTTCATACGTTATAATATTATTTTGGTATAAACTGGCCTCTCAGCTCTGTCGATAACTATGTAACGACCTCTGTGGCGCAGTGGGCCAAGGGTCGGGTGAGATGGGTTCGATTCCCGGTTCGGGACAAATGTTTGTATGATCTGCAAGTATTTCTCTCTATAATATGTATGTATTTACAACAATAAAAAAATATATTATGTAGTATATCATTGTCATTGTGATACTCATAACACAAGCTCTGCTTACTTTGGAGCCAGATGATACTGTGTGAAATGTCCGGGATTATTTATTATTATTTATTATAACTATGCTTTCTGCGCTGTAGGTTGTGGGTTCGAATCTTTCCCAGGATATTATAAGTATTTACTTACAAATATATACGTATTATATCAATCATCTGGTTCACATAGTACAAGGTTTGCATATTTTGGGAAAAGATAATACTGTGAAAATTGTTCAGTATATATTTATTTATTCAATTTTCTACTATTCTTTCTTGATTTTGTATGGCGTCTGTGATTGTATTTTTAACAATACCATGCAAATAATATTCTACCTATAAATTGATGTACTCCTATTCATCCCTACCTCCAAAAATATTGACGTCATGAATCGTCAACGTCATGTCAACCGCAATTTTGTGATATTTCTGCGCTACTCCGACGTGGTCTCCCAGGAGCCTATCTACTGTCAAATAATCGCAGTAGACACAAATGGGTCGAGTAAAGCTACATTTTGGATAACCTATTTATTATGAAAGGAGGTCAAAGAACATTTTTGTCTGAACCTGTCATTGATATTTTTCAGATCAGATTCCAATGAAAGACCAACGATTGGTAGCTAATGGTACCTAATGCTGAGTTGGAGCCTATTTTGTGATGTTCTTATATATGTATTACTAGTTTCTGCCCGCGGCTTCGCACGCGTGGTACCTACATAAAATGTAGCCTATGCCCTTCTTCAAGGTCCCATGTATCTTTATACCAAAAATTCATCAAAATCGGTTCAGCGGTTTAGGCGTGAAAACATGACAGACAAACAGACAGAGTTACTTTCAAATTTATAATATTAGTAAGAAAGTAAGGATTTGTAAAAAAAAAATCACAAACAAATATATTCCTTCTTTCTTTCTAACTTGGTCAATAAAATAAAATAAGTATATGCAACAGCGATGTTGGAAATCTGTTTATTTTTCAAAGCATGATCTTTGGCTCTCTCAGGTCTCAAATGTTTCTAATAAGAGCTCGGGGAGTCCAAAAACGGTCTGAAAATGACAATGTTTTGTTTTCAAAATCTTGTGATTCGTGACTTACAATTCCATATTTTTTCTACAAGGTCAGGCCCGAAATTTATATGATTTATTTAAAAGAGATACAAAATTCTATTGTATCCAATTCAGGCTCAGGCTCGGCCTTTGAATAACTTAGGTATGCTTCATCGTAGCAGACCGTCCGAAACAGAATTATATTAAAATCAGGTCCAAGGAAAATTCTATCGAATCTTTTTATTTTTATTGATTTATAACACAAAGGTTCGAGTTCTGGGCTCGATTGTGTGCTAAATTAATATTAGAAATATTCAGATACTCATAGATATAGTCCATGTATTTAAGACACAGTAATGTGAAAACTATTTTGGCGACATATGATGCCTACTATAAATATAGTGAATCTATTCTGAATGAGCTCTATTACTATACCTACAGCTGCTAAAATAGTAAACATACCCAGGTAAATTAAATACAGAAAGAAAAGCGGCAACGAGCGGTCCGCGGATTTAACTCACCCTGATGAAATAGAAATAGAAATAAAGAAAGAATACTATCAGTATTGCTCTTATTTTGTTACATTACGATTTTATTATATACATTGTTTTAGTGTCAAACATAAACCCTGTAAGGGCGGGAACAGTAATACTTAACTAGGGGCGCTATTTTTATGGCATGTAATTAAATCGATATCGGTGTATTCCCTTTTTTCGAACTAAATATTTCAAAGTTAAACCAAAAATACTGACTTGCACACAAGTTATGCACACTAAATAAATCAAATTATATATACTATTTAATGGTATTTGCAGAACTCTTATGCTCCTACCGTGACCTTTATTCTTCTGGCGCTTTTGGCGCCTTGCGCGTTGTTTTCTATATTCTAACATAACCTAACCAATTGTAGGACATGTTTAGTTAATCAATTGGTTTTTTAGCACAGCATTCATTTTTAATTTTTTTAGTGTGCTGAAAAATTATACAGATGTGCATTTAAAAATATCCCTATTTTTATATCGTACTGGTTGACCCTACAGGCGTTTTCCTGTCTTAACTGTGAATATTGAATACGAATTGGTATAGTCTGTAACTGTCAAACATTATGACAGTTATGTCAAACGCCATAAGTTTACATTAGAAAAGTTTATATTGTCAAAAGCGATAAGGTTACATTAGAAAAGTTAATATCGTCGTTAAGTTTTCTTAAATTTTCTAATTCTCCACGCTACTTTCTTATTTTTTTCTTTCATAAGAACCATTTCCTGATAATAACAAACACAACAATAAAAGAATTTGCGAAATCGGTCTAGCCGTTCTCACGTGCTGCCGGCCGTGACCAAAAACAATATGGATTATTTTTTATAGTATAGGTAATATAGATTAACTTATTAACTAATTTACTTCTTTCTTACCTAATAATGTATTACTACAACTATACAATACAATAGATAATCTTCACTAAGATTGGTTTAGGTTATCACTTAAACCAATCTTAGTGAAGATTCTCTATATCGAAACTCGAAACAGTTTTAGTGCTTTCATAGACCAAGTAATACGCGGGTATAACACGTGTTTACCAAAATGTATAGTACAACTTACGAACATTTTGAATGTGAAATATATCTTATATCATTGCATACATAAATGCACTCAGCACTCTTTCAATAGACAAACGAACTCTTACAGTAAACTCGACAGGTCAAATTATGAATTTGGCTGTCAAATGAACCAAATAATTCTTTCCAAGAACCCAAAATGAGTTCAGGTCATTGGTTCATTTGAAAACTCAGTACGTGTTTCTTTCACAGCTCTCTTTTGAAACCAAACCATGCGTAAAGTGAAGCAGGGAAGGGGACGTAAAAATGTCTAACCTACCCGCATTCCGATATTCATGAGGATATAATTTATTTGAGCTTTTGATATAGGAATAAAATGAGTTCAAAGAGGTTTTTATCGGTGATATTAAGCTTTGAGTTTTGTTTATTTTGAGGTAATTTTCCTCGCGTAAAAACCCCCAAAAAACATTAAAGTATTGGATCCGGAAACAAAATTGTATTCAGATTGTGTCTTCTACTTCCCCGTTTTTGACCCTCTGGTTTATGACTGCTTTTATATAAGTCTACTAACTTGTTACTCGTTAGTAACAAAACACAGGAGGATAAAGAAATAACCAATAGATACTTCACGCGACTTTGGTACAAGAGAAGAATACCAATATAAAATTGCATTACTCCAAAACCACTTGCAGCAAATCGATCTTAAAGCAAAGATCGTTTCACCCCGCATTTCTAGAAACCCAGATCTACTCAAGAAATTCCAGTGAGTCTATAGAATTTACTATCAAAGGAATGTGCCACTTCATTAGCTTACAGCGTAAAGTAAACTCTATATCGCTGGTTAATACGATTCAGAGTGGAACAAGATGACCTTGTAGTTATGATAATTAAAACAAAAAAGACTTACCACACATAAATATTTGAACGATTTGCATTTTTTTGATTTCTCAAACGTGGAGTAAAACATCCTGAAGAAACCGGCATGTTGTAGAACCTAAAAAAATTCGAATATATTTGCCAAGTACACAAAAGGAGCCTCTGAAACGCACTTGAATCCATTCATCACACTGGCTTAGAACCACTAGAGACAGAATATTACGTCTTAGTTTAAAAAAAAATTATAATCGCTATACAGATATGAAGTCAACCAAGTCCAACAACATCATATTTTCATGTAGAATAGAACAGAATAATGGTTTATTTGACACACAACACGAAAAAATAGAGAAACAAATAGGTATAATCAAAGTAGGTAGGCCAAATTACACATGGTAAGAGATTTAATTTTTCACTTGTCTTTTTAACCGACTTTATCAAAAAGGAGAAGGTTCTCAATTCATCGGATTTTTTTTATTTTTTTTCTGTATGTTCACCGATTACTCGAAAACGGCTGAACCGATTTGGAAAATTCTTGTTTTGTTTGAAACTTCACATACCATATAAATTTTACCAAAATCGGTCGAGCTGAAAAATCTACGATAATCTAAAAATTGTATACATGATGATGTGTTCATGTACTTCGATACCTCCTCATTGGAGCGGTGCGTTTATTTGACCTACCCATATTTTATATAATACAAAATACATCTTTCCACTAAAAATGTATTATAGGCTCAAATTTCATTCAATGAAGTCGGTTTCTTTTTAATTTTTAAAACGTAATTATGGTCATAACAGGTGCAAACATTGTATGCAGTGAAGTGAAACTTTTGTACTTAGCATTACTATTAAATGTGCGGGTTACTATCGGCACTCGGCGATATCGGCGAGACATTTGCCGAACTTTCCTTTCTTTACGTAGAGTAGTTCAGTGTAGCAGAACCAAATAAAGCACTCAAAAGACGTAGACATACATTACTCCTTCTTAAATTGGAATATAAAGTTTTGTTTGACTCTATTCTGACATTGTTACTACGTAGTTCCAGCGCCAATTTGAATGCTTGGCTAGCCTCCAGCTCAGCTCAATAGCGGCTAAATGGCCATCTGACATTACTTCTGAATTTAAGGATGTAGGTAACATGGATCGGGGTGCGAATTGGCCGCTACTTCTGTTTGAATATGCTAAGATAAAGTTTACTCAGAATATTTAGCTCGAAAAGCTTCCGAACCATGCGTGTGGTTTTTAGTAAATTATAAAGATCTATTGGTGGCAATTCGGTTTGCACCGACCTAACTAATTTTAGCTAAAATTAGGTTTAGACTGTCAAATTAAACATTGTTATTCTGCTGTTACCAACTTATCCTAATATAATTTTATCTAATTTAATTAAGTGTTCCTTATTTAATTAGATGGTACCAACCGAATAGGTTTTACAAATGATGACTAACTACAATATATTTTAGACATTCCAAAATTTAGAAATGAACCAACCGAATTGCCACCATTGTACGTGTTCTAAGTGCGTCAAGTTAGTAACTGCGTTTATTTGGGAATGTTATTAAATTGATTGAAAACTAGCTTCCGCGGGCGTGATACCTACATAACAGTCTGTGTGCGATTTTAGGACACAAATTAAGAGTGTTTCTTATATTTATCTGCAAGCAATATGCCATTGCATTTTGAAGTATAACGTAGCTAGAACCGAAATTCGGGAAGAGGCCCAGAGATAGTGCCGGAGGTACAGATGAGCGGCGCGATCATTAAAATGGTCAAGCAGCTTAAATACCAGGGGCATTTGCTGAAGGAGTCATTGAAAGACGACAGTGATATAGAGAGGGAGAGAAGGGCTATTGCAGTAAGGGGGAACATGCTCGCACGCCGGTTCGCTAGCTGCATCTCAGGTGTGAAGAAAACACTATTTAAGGCATATTGTCTAGGTATGTACATCTGCCAACTTCACGAGAAAATCCATCAGCACTATAAGAGTATAGTACAACAATGTGTACCGGGCTCTTATGAGGCTACCTAAATATTGTAGCGCGTCGAGTATGCTCTCTGATGCGGGGGTTCCGGACTTCTTCGCTATCATAAGAACGCGTATAGAAGCTTTTTGAAATAGATTAAGTCGGTCCAACAATATAATCCTGAGGGCTGTTTTTGACTACCTACCGAATCCAATTTAGAGGCACTGGATTTCCTGGATTTTTTATTTTTTGAAATAAAATATGACACCATACTATGGTAATAGGATTTTAAGGATTTTTTATTCATATACTTTTCTTCGTATTTAGATGTAAGTACGGAGACCACCGCGTTTTTTAAATCATTTCACGGCATCTGGTCTTGGGTCTTGGCTCTTGGCCTATCTGGCTCAGCGTATTAGCATTGCCATTCAACGTGGCAACGCCGCTAGTATTTTGGGAACGCTGCCCTCTGGCAGTGATCTGGATCAGTTGAGTTGTCTAGCTATAGATCGTTTTAAACGGTCCTAGATAGTTCAACTGTTTCACGTTTATTTTATAATTTATTGTATTATAATAATAAAAGTCGGCCTCAGATTTGGTATCCCTTATGGACGGTCTGTCACCGGAGCTACCACTGACTCAATACAAAGTATTCGTGGTGTATATTATATATTATTATATTAGTGGTGTAACTATTTCGTTGCTCTAACATTGTAGGTATATATACAATCTGTCAATAACCAAGATAAGGGCGACTGGAGAAGAAGAAACAAGGTGAGTTATACCCACCCTAATTTGGGTGAGTATCAATGTTTATTCAATCAGTAACAATCAATAACTAAACCTTGATTGCTACTGATTTTAGCATGGAATATTACCTTATAAAGTTATGATTATTAAGAAAAATAAGCTTGAAGTATTTGTCTCAGGTGAGGTTGCGTGTAACAGCAAACCGCATGGAGATTTTTCTTTCTTTTTTCACACAATCTCACTTCTCCTTGGTGGATACCAGCCCTAACTGGGATCTTATTGTGACAATAGAGACGTCCGCCAGATTTCGGTTTCAGCTGCAAATTGGTTTTGTGTCACGTTGATCGAATATTTGAATTGGTTTTAACCTCAGCGCGAAATAACTTTCCATATCGCGTGTTTTTACCTGTTATTGGCACATGGCCGTAGGGAAATTCTATTCACAAGTTTTTCATACGAATGAAAAATAAACTACTGTTATGTAGATATATAAAATTGTGTACTATTCTGAGCCGTATCTCGTAGTGGTAAGCTATGAAATTGCGTGATGGAGCTCTGTTCTGTTTTAACTAAATGAAATAGCTTTTATTATTTTAGAACTTGATATTGAGAGTTTTAAAACTGTTTTATGCATTTAGCACTTATGGAAGTTTCCTAGATTTTAGTTTTACTTCGCTCTACTTTCGAAGTTTACATTTTGAATGAGGATTCCAGGAGATCACTTAAATTAAATTATATTTACCAGAAATGTACAGAATAATCTAATAGGTAATCTAAAAAGTGTCTTCGCATTTTTTAAGAAAATTCAAAACATTTTTTAATATAGTTTATTTACATTTAACTAAAGTATGCCATCTTGTAGGTAGAGACATGATCCCATTGCTATAGAAATTTTGGGACTTCTGATCAAAATACCGCGACAAGTGGTTTTGGCAGACCTCTCGTGATGTTAACATGACACTGCCTAAAGAATTCTGAAGACACCGAAACAGGTGGAAATCTGAAGGTGCAAGGTCAGGACTATACGGCGGATGCATTAACTCCTCCCAGCCAAACTCTCTTAATTTTTGCTGAATGGCTAAAGATGTGTGAGGTCTAGCGTTATCATGATGAAAAACCACACCTCTTCTGTTGATTAATTCCGGCCGCTTTCTCTCAACTTCTTGCTTCAATCTCATCAGTTGTTCGCAGTAGAGTTCAGAATCGATGGTCCTGCCTGATGGTAACAGCTCATAATGAATAATGCCCTTCCAATCCCACCACACACACAGCATCACCTTGTTGCGAGTTAACCCGGGTTTCGCCACAGTCTGTGAAGCCTGACCGGCCTTTGACCTCGACCTTTTTCGCACGTTCTTGTCGTACGTGATCCACTTTTCATCACCAGTTATCAGCTTCTTCAAAAATGGTTCAGTTCACTAGGTTTCTTTCAGTGAGCTCGTGAGGTACCCAAATATCGAGCTTATTTGTGTACCCAGTTTTTTTTGAAACGCGCCAAAACTGTTTTGTGGTCAATTCCTAGTTATTCAGCTACGTCGTAACTACTGATATGCCGATCTTGCTCCACTTTTCAAAAATGGCATCCATTTTAGCCGTAATAGGGCGACCAGAGCGACGTGCATCTTTGAAATCAAAATTTCCGGATTGAAAACGCTTAAACCTTTTTTTCGAGGCTTGCGTTGCATTTTTACCTTTTTTGTAGTAAAATTTTAAAATGTATCGAATTTTTTCATTAGATTCATTCATCTTGACAGTACGAAAAACAAATAAAAATCACACATTTTCCTAGTTTGAATTTGGAATTATGTTCTTTAAAATTTAAACTTTTAATGATACCAAAACCAGCCAGATACAAATAGTATAGCCAAAGAGATTTTATTAAAAGTTCATACATACTATAATGCGAAAAGACTTTTTCCCCAACCTAATAAAAAAAATAATCCCTATTTCCTTAGCTCACTTCATAACTTGAGAACGACTTAACCAATTCCATCTTTTTTTTATGTTTTCTAATACTTTGTAGGACCTTAAGGAAAAAAAAAATACTACAGGCTATTTTTTATGTAATACGCGTTCGAAGTCGCGGGCGAAGTTCGAAGTTATATTATACAATAAAATAAAGTTCTTTAAAAAATCGTAGAGCTATCTAAGGACCTAAACGGTCCTAGATAGCTCAGCTGATCCAGGTCTTAGCCAGATGGCAGCATTCACAACATACTGACGGCATTGCCGAGAATGACAACGCTATAATTAATACGCTGGGCCATATACGAGACAGCTATTTGGTTGTGCGATATTCTCGGTTAATTTAATTTAAATTATATTATTTAATCAATTAATACTGATTATTTACTATTTACATTAAAAACATTAATTTTATCGCAACATTTCCGTTTCAGTTTCCTCTGCCATTGTTAGTTCATTTTTGTTAAATTAAAATAATTAATAACCGTCATTATCTGTCCTTTGTGTAGTAGGTACTCACCTACAATAAATTGTAGCAATGAAAGGACATAATTTATGTTTCACCGATTCATGAATATACAATCAGCCTCTAGGGTATTCATTTGAAAATCTATGTAAATCGAACCCTTTCTGTATACAGGGTGTTATATTTTTAGCTTCCATAAATATTTTTATAATATTGCTGTGTATATTACAAATTCAATAGGTAATTTGTTTTTTTTGTTGTATTGACGTTCCTAAGTAAACATTTATATTTATAACACAGTAATTACTAGCGTAATATTTTGTCGATGGAGGTACCTACATTGTTTCGATTTATCTAGAGAATCTTCATCAGGGTGAGTTTGAGATATAATACGTGAGTAAAGCCCGTGTTTATGTAAATGTATAGTGTTCACTTAAGAACGTAAGACTGTCGATTCAAGACTTTTGATGTGTAAAGCCACAAATGAAAAAGTGAATAAAGCGAAGCGATCATTAAACGTATCGTCGTACTATTTTTACATTCGCCTACAATTATAATATACATTTCATGGATGTAATGTGTGCAGTGTGAACGAAATGTATTAGCTGCTGCCTGCGGCTTTCCACGTAAATAAATAGTATGCCAGTATATCATTTCAAGTTCACATCTATATATATAGCAAGTTCCATCCAAGTTCGTTCAGCCGTTTGAGCGTGAAGATGCAACATACTAACAAACACGAGTTCCAACTTTTGTATTAATAAAATTAATGTGTTATGTATGTAGCGGCGTGCAGTGAATAAAATATACTATATTTTTAAGAACAATTTAATTCATTTTACTGCATTAACAACCAGTTGAAAATCCTTCCGCATTGAGGATGACAATGAAAAATGCCCGAGACTGTAATCCAGAGACTTAATAAGTATTTCTTCGAATTTCTTTCTTCAAACCTCTATAAGTATCATTATGATGGTGATAGTTATAACTTATTATTTCTAAAATTTAATCTTTAGAATAAAATCCGGATAAAAAGGGAATAACACTACCACTTCTAGAAACTACTTTCTTACGAGTCAGTAAAAAGTTGGCAAACTTATGAAAAGCTAGTGTGATTTTATTAATAAATATAAACAACGCACGTAAAAAACATTCACCTTAAATACATTTCACTGAATAAAAACGGCATCTATCACGTTTGACTTAGCCAGTCAATCGGTTTTTAGCTTGAAAAACAAATACCCTGTATAATGAAATGCAAGGTTAGCCTCATTGAAACTTAACAAGCCGATCATCCGTCCATTTGTGCCTGCAAAATAAATGCATCGTCTACCAATGGAGTGGAGGTTTGCAGACGAGATTTATTTTCTAAAAAGCGACTACCGTTATTGTATGATTGGAAATTTAAAAAAATATATATAACTTGGCATAGCTTATACTATGGTGACTAGATGACAGCTGGAATACATATATATTCTTTTAAACATATTTATGGCACTTTATAATACCCAGAGACTGGACAAACACATACACATGTTCATCACAAAAAATAAAAAATGATTGTTAATCGAACCCCTAACCTACAGCGCAGAATGCCTTCTGCTACTACCACCTGACTGACATGCTAGTTACAACGGTTAATACACGGTTGATGAATACTAATTTTAACCCCGTGTCCAAAAATAACGGACGTTTTCAGCTCTTCTTTTACATTAATGGCATATATCTTGATGACATATTTCAATGTCAAATGATTAAATTGTTTATTATTATGACGTCAAATATAGTCGTTTCTCATTTGCTCATTTGTTTTATTTAAGGGTGAGTTTTCATATTAAATAATCATACCAAGTAATTATTTTTACTCGATTCAGAAAGAAACACATAACATTTATTACAACCAGATCGTGACCCCGAGTATTTTTTTCTAGTTTAATATGAAAAAAATAAACTCCATAATACTAATGATATCTGAAATACCTCGAGATTAATTAATAATCTGTTTTTAGGTCTCCTCAAACTATGCGATGAATTTATAAACACTAAATTAAGAATTTATACTTCACTGTCAATAAATTTATTCAAGGGAAGTCCGAGTAGACTTCCTCTATAGACGATTCATTTTTAACCGACTTTATCAAAAAGGAGGAGGTTCTCAATTCGTCGGTTTTTTTTTTTATGTATGTGCACCGATTACTCGAAAACGGCTGAACCGATTTGGAAAATTATTTTTTTGTTTGAAAGGGTATACTTCACAGGTGGTCCCATATAAATTTTATCAAAATCGGTCGAGCTGAAAAATAAACGAAAATCTAAAAATTGTATACATCGATGATGTTTTCATGTATTTTCATACCTCGCTGTCTCATTGGAGCGTTGCGTTTATTTGGCCTACCCATATTATACATATACAAAATATATCTACTTTCTACTAAAAATGTATTATAGGCTCAATTTCATTAATAGGCTGTAATTTCATTTAATGAAGTCGGTTTCTTTTTAGTTTTTAAAACGTAATTATTCAATTCGTTTTCAATGTCAATTAAATTTAAAACCAATGGTGTATGATATGTCCATGTGGTTAGTTGACGTCTTGCTTGAGATGTAACTGTATATATAACAGGCCGAGACATCTTGATATAATAAATCCTCTGTGCGTGTGTTTGTAGTTAAACTCCACCTAAACGGCTGGGCCGATTTTATGAAATGTTTTCTGTAGGTTCAAGTGGATTAGAATTTTTTTTTTGATTTGATTTTTTTTTCTTATTTTTTCTTTTAAACGCGTGGACGAACTCGCGAACGGGATAGCTAGTTATCCTATATTTATCTTAGTGTTAATTTTGCCAATGTTTAGTTGTTATTTTTGTTAATGTAATAAGTCACAGGAAGTCGGTGGATGGAGAGGGCTCAAAATCGTTCTTCCTGGAAATCTATTGAGGAGGCCTATGTTCAGCAGTGGACTTTTTAAAGGCTAATTTGATGATGATGATGATGATGATGAATTAGTCACAAAGTAGTAGTCGATCGTCGTTTATCTATGGCATTTTTTCTATCTCCTAAGTATTAGGTACTTGACAACCCTAGTACCTAATATGACGGTCGAAGAATACCCTATGCACTAAATCTGTTCCAATATGCATGTGGCTGGCCGGCCCGATAGATAATGTGACGGTTCTAAGCCTGATTATCCTAATTTCAGGTAGACATTATGCGATGACTAATTTAATATTATTTTTAGCGCTTTGCTGAACTTAAGTGATAATAAACTGAATTATAATTATAAAATATGTCAAAGGTTGTTTTGATTAAACCTGTGATTTACTGACTCTGTGGCGCAGTGGGCCAAGGCCTGGCTGAGACGCTGAAGGTTGCAGGTTCGATTCCCGCGGGACTAGTTTTTTATGATCTGCAAGAATTTGTCTGGTGTCTGAGTGTTTCTATGTATAAATGTATTAGTAAGTATATCATTCATAAAGTAACCCTTAACACATGCTCTACTTACTTAATGGCCAGATGATGCTGTGTGAAATGTCCGACATCATTATCATTAATTGCGTAAAGTTGAGATCATTTCCTGGTGGTAGTCGCTCATCAGGACTTAAAAGATCAAGAGGAGGGGGCAATCTTTTTTGTCAAAGGTCCAGTCTATTATCTGGAGGGCTGCCCTGTAAAGCAGATAGTAGAGATGGAAGTAGAGATGGTTTTCAGACAGAGCCTAAAAATAATGATTGATGATTGATGTACGGTAGATACACGAAAGAAAACTAATAATATTGAACAAATCAATTAATTAATTCAAATAAGGTCATGGTTACAAGGTGCAATAAAATAAAATAATAATGTTCATACGATACCCGTTCATATTTATATTTAGAATAGGTGGAAACTACTTATCTGAACCTATATACTTTTTTTATTAATACATATTATACATAGAAAAACACCTGTAGCATTCTGTTGCGGGAATCGAACCCGCAACCTTCTGCGTCTCAAGCGGACCTCGGCCATTGCGCCTCAGAGGTCCGAAGAGAAAAGAAATTTTCTTGCTTGCTTGTCTTGCTGCTTGACTTGATTCACTAAGCTCATCCTATACATAGGCCGATTTAGATTACAATTTGAACAGATACAGTCAGTGAACTAGATAAATAGAAAGATAGATAATCTCTTTATTGCTATTCCACACAGTAAAATACAAAAACAATTATTTTACAATAAACGGCAATACAGTGGGCGGCCTTACCGCTAACAGCGATCTCTGCCAGTCAACCTTTGCATACTAGTCGTCAACTAGCGTAGCATTTAGCATATAATGCTACTTTTTACGCAGGTGCCACGCATGCGAGGTCGCGGGTAAGAATCTAGTAAAGCATACTATAAATCTAGGACCATTATACAAAGGTGCATAATATTCAAGTTCTGAAATCGTTAGCGAGGTGAACCAGTAAACTACTTTTACCATTGTATGAATAAAACCAGGGCACGCAGCTTGCAGTATTTGTATGGCGGTGCGTAGAGGACTCACGCTCTGCTGCACAGGGTGTGGTTGTCGTATGAGCGATAAGAGTAACCCTCGTTTTTAACCGAATTCATCAAAAAGGAGGTGGTTCTCAATTCGTCGGAATCTTTTTAATGTTTTTTTATGTATGTTCACCGATTACTCAAAAACGCCTGAACCGATTTGGAAAATTCTTTTTGTTTTTAAAAGGTATACTTCCCAGGTGGTCCCATTTAAATTTTATCGATATCGGTCGAGCTAAAATATCAACAAAAATATAAAAATTGTATAAGTACATCGATGATATTTTCGTTTACTCCGATACCTCGCTGTTTTATTGGAGCAGTGCGTTTATTTGGCCTACCCATACTATATATATACAAAAATATACATATAATAAACATCTACTTGCCATTAAAAATGTATTATAGGCTCAAATTTCATTCAATGAAGTTGGTTTTCTTTTTAACCGACTTTATCAAAAAGGAGGTGGTTCTCAATTCGTCGGAATCTTTTTTTTTTATTTATGTTCACCGATTACACGAAAACGGCGAGACCGATTTGGAAAATTCTTTTTTTGTTTGAAAGGGTATACTTCACAGGTACCATATAAATTTTATCAAAATCAGTTGAGCTGAAAAATCAACAAAAATCTAAAAATTGTATACATCGATAATGTTTTCATGTACTTCGTACATTCATACCTCGCTGTCTCATTGGAGCGGTGCGTTTATTTGGCCTACCCATATTATATATACAAAATACATCTACTTTCCACTAAAAATTTATTATAGGCTCAAATTTAATTCAATGAAGTCGGTTTCTTTTTACTTTTTAAAACGTAATAATTAGTTTTTAAAACGTATCTATGTTCTTGTATTTTTTGTTAACGGCATGTGTCATAATGATGCCTAATATTTCCAATGTCCAGTATTTAGATTGTAAGGTCAGTTTTTCGTTTACAATTTCAAAAATAAATGATTAAATAATGCGGGACATTTCATCTGGCCTTAAAGTAAGAAGAGTTTGCGTTATGTGTACCGTACCACATGACTCATATACTATTTATATACTTTTTTATATACATAGAAACACTTGGACCAGAGACAAATACCTGAACCAGATTAAACAACAGTTTTCCCCGCGGCGGGAAATGAACCCGCAACCTTCTGCGTCTCAGCTGGGCCTTGGCCCACTGCGCTACAGAGGTCGTCCCCTATCCTTTCTTCTAAGTTTCTTCTGAAATTTCTTGTGTAATTTCGTGTTTCATAGGGTAATCTTTGTGGAGTTAGTGAATTGTGACTCCTTAGTACTAGCGGCATTGCTACGTCGAATGGCAGTGCCAATACGTTGGGCCAAATTGAAGCCAGCTCTTGGGTCACCTGATGTTTCTACCAGAAGCAGTGATATAATTTTTAAAATGTGATGGGCTCCTGTTCCTACAAACCCAGGGGCTCGACTCCAAATGGCTCAATTTTTTATGAAATTTGTAAATATATATTTGAATGTCTTATTTACTAAACTCCTTTGTATCCATCTGTGGTATGCAAACTTTCTACCACACGCACGAAGCCTCAACTCTTTCACCTTGTAGTAACGATCCTCTATTAAGGCCGGAAGGGTGTCAAGCACTCCTCAACGCAGAATGTTTTGAGAAAATGATGAGGGCTTTTACTTTTCCCTTCGTAATATAAATGTCATATTATTATTTTCATTTTTGGAGCTCAGGCGAAATACGCATCATAGCTGAGCAGGTCTTAATATAGAATCGGTTCGCTGATGCTAAGATTTAGAGGCAAAAATAAGCAGTCGACAAGCCTGCTAGCTCAGTTGGTAGTAGCTCTGCTATTTGCGCTGTAGGTCAAGAGTTTGATTTTCTCCCAGGATTGTCATAAGTGTGATGAACATGGGTGTTTGTTCTGTCTGGGTGTTACAAAGAATCATATGTATGTATTTAAAAATATACATGTATTCTATCAGTCATCTGGCTACAATAATACAGGACTTAGTTTGGAGTATGTTGTTGTATGCATGGTCCATCATTATTTATTTTTAACCAATTTTATCAAAAAGGAGGAGGTTCTCAATTCGTCGGAAACTTTACTTTTGTGAGTAATTTTCCTTTTTTGAATGTGAAGTGTGTGTGTAAAGAAGAATGAATTGACATCAATAAGTATTTAAGGTTAAGAAAAATATGTTTATTAATCTTTAAACAAACAAAGGATAAAAGGGTAAGTTGAACGTGTGTATCCGTGTATGTGTGTATGTTTGCGGCATCGTATCACCCAAACAGGTGAACTGATTTAGATTTAGGTTTTGTGTTTGTAACACGATTTAGAGTGTTTTAGCTAGGATACTTGTATAAGAATGTTTGTGAAATAAATTTAAGATATTTTTAGTTGATGAACTAAAGGACGTGGGCCACCTTCACAAGTCTGATTTATCCGAAATTTGGTACCCAGCAGCATTACATGAAATCTGTAGAATACACTGCTCCTTGTAAACTTACAGAAAAGGTATCAGGTTTCCGCTCATTAGAACGGACTCAACGTTTAATTATAGGTATTACTATAAGTAGTTAGATATTTTTGTCTGTCGGAGGTTTTAAAAAAAAGTATTTTATGCTTTTTTTATATGCCATAACATAACGACGTTCAATCACAATCTTACGAGTACATCACCACACCGCCGCCGTTGGCCGACTACGGCCAACGGCAAGACGCAACGCCCGCCGCACTGAGAGCAATTCTCATGCAAGTATTGTACCTACTTAGGCCTATACTTAGGCACCCACCTATACTAATAGACACGATACCCAGGCTCCAATCAACAGTTTCGCACCCAGCAACAGAATGAACTTATGTCTTCAAAGAAAGGTTTGAAATAAATAAGTTAAAAATCATAGATCCTAAAAGAATCATGACAGTTTGATTTTTGTGTTGAGTTTTATCAGCTCTACTAACACGCTATATCAAAGCCCTAGTTAGAGCCCGTGTTAGTTCAGCAGATAAAAATCATTTTTAGTTTTACTACTCGTATTTCCATGCACGAGTGTCCCCATTATTACTTGTTGTCAAATATTTACGCCCGCCGCGCTATTGACGAGGGCAAATCTATTTTACGCTATTCTAACAAATATAAAGCCGCGAACACGCTTTCGAATCAATCTGTTACATTACAAACTTGTAAACTTCGTGTTGAGTTCGACGGAAACGTTCGCTACGATCCAATTGGTCCTCTCTGTATATAAATTGACTGTTAACTGGCCTGGTCGTAACTTAGTGTTTCAAAGTATCTTGTATGTATCTTGAAGTATTTAGGTTCTTAATTTCTATCATCTAAGTATTATCTGAATCATAATATATCTAAAGGACAAGCATTGCTTACATTAGGGCTTGATGGATCTGTGTGTTATGTCCACCAATATTTATATATTTATTTTTGATTTCAACTATAAACGGGAGATTTAAAATAATTTCCAAGATTTTATATTCCGATACTACGGTACAGTTTTGAATTCTTTGTATTGAATATTATAAACCAAAGTTATTTTAAACACTTGAAGTCTATTTTGGCAACAATTATATGACTTTGCGGTCACTTTATTTAAAATTGGAACACCATAATTATTTTCAAATATAGAACAGTGTTTGTTGAACTGTATTTTCGGAGTACAAACTTTTGCACTGAATCAATGTTCGTGTTCAAGAGTGTGTACGCGGTTTAAGATTTATCTGAAGTATATAAATATGAAACATGCTTAAGTGGAGCTGTCGGCTTTGATGGGTCGTAATGTGGATTTGTTGTAATATTTTTTGGAGGTTTTGTGGTTCGATTTAGATTGATCTAGGATGCAATAATTATTCAATCCATTATTAAATTGACAATTGAATTGAGAAGATTTTGAAAATATAAGGAAAATTTATACATTATACTAAGAAGAAAAAATTATACTAAGAAAATTCAGAGCACATAATTAGAAAAATTCAAATAAAAAACATAGGTATACCTATATAGAAATAAGTTAGAAACAGAGTAAAATGGATTGTCGCTTGTAGCACGGCTGCGAACATATAAGTTCAATTTGTGGAACTATTTTGTTTAATTTTCATCTAATGCAGGGTCTTATATTAAACAATCTCCCTACTAATAGCATACTCCAGTTATTTTTCATATTAGCTAAGAAACGTTCCGTTCTAATATTGCAGAGAAATCAACTGACAGAATCTACTAACGGATGTTTTTATTTAGATATAGAACCAAGCGTAGGATGAACTAAAATAACAGACAAGCCAAGATGAGTCCATAATATAAACTGTCATTTGAAAACAAAAATATACCATCTAGCTGGCTCTTATCTGGCTCAGCGTATTAGCATTGCCATTCAACGTGGCAATGCCGCCAGTGTCTTGGGAACCCTGCCCTCTGGTAGTGTTCTGAATCAGTTGAGCTATTTATAGATCGTTTTTAGCGGTTCTTAGTTAGATAGGTCAACTGTTTTACATGTATTTTATATTATTGTATTTTATACTATACTTTTCTGTTATTATTCTTGTAAATTTTGTAAAAATTATATAAAACATATCATAGGAGTATCAAATAGCTGTTATCAAACAGCGTCGGGAGAAGATTCTTTAAAGCAACACAAGCCACCCCCTTCACTACTCTACTAAAAATTCTTCAATTTAAAACAAAGTTATGTTAGTTACACCATTAATAACGCAAGAACGGCTAGAATTATTTTCATGATTTGTTGGATTTGCCCGCCCGGAACAGCTGAATAACAATTAAAGCATTTTCAAAATTTGTAAAATAAAAATAGTACCTATAGATTTAAGTGAGTTCAGCAAAGTTAGGCAAAGTGCTTATATGTTATTTTTATTTTTAAAACGCGCTGTCGAAGTCGCGAACGTGTCAGCTAGTGTGAATATTATAGATACTGTTAAAGTTTGTGAGGATGTCTGGATGTTTCAATGTTGGTTTGTGATGCAATCACTTTGCAACGGCTTTGTTTTGTGTAAGTGGGGAATGCTAGACAAGTCACGTGTACAGTGCGACTGTGGTGCTCCCTTCCAAACTATGTCTCATCTACTTGATTGCCCTACTTGCCCCCAACACCGCCTCGGACGCCGTTATAGCGGCAGCAACATTTTGGTCGAGGCAAATTAAAATTTTATGAGAGAAATTTGACACGAAAGAAGAACGGCTGAACAGATTTGAATGAAATTTTGGATATGTACAGCAATTCACTGACCTGGAATAATATATATATATATATATATATATATATATATATATATATATATATATATATATATATATCCCATATATATACAAGGTATCACGCGTGCGAAACGAATCAAATGATGTTTGTTTGTTATATATAAATTCAAATAAAATGTGAACGGCTGGCAGATGTGAAACATCGAAAATATTTTGTACAAGTAATAGGCATAAAAGTACAGATTATGTCAGGAACTAAATATGGTAAGATGAAAAATACAATATTACGAATTTTCTCTAGAAAATGATGACAGTTTATTAAATAAACATTTATTTTCTTTATATCACTTATAACACCCAGATGCAATAAATACCTATATTCATATCACAAATATTTGACCGGGAAGGGGAACCGAACCCTAGACCTACAGCGCAAGGCAGAGCTTCAACCAACTAAACTGACAGATCATATTATAGTTTATTATTTATTTATTATCAAAACACGAGTAGAACCCAAAGATTTTTCCACCTGTGCGATCCCGAGGCGAGTCATTACTGTCCCTATTTATTCAGGAAGAAAACAAAACACACCCTTCATGAAGTGTGAACTGCAATTTTATATTTTGACAGCGATAGACGAGAGGGGACTAAGAAAAAGATGGCTGTCATATTTTATGTTTCCGCACCCCATAATTGGGAAAACGCGGTAAATCATCTTGGTATTTATCAAATATATGAAAAATTACAATATTAATTGTTTTTTGGGTCGGAGAGCACTGTTGTTGGTAGCGGTAGTGGCCGGAAGGATCCGTGGGTTCAAATCCAGTCGTGCACCAATGTATTTTTCTGATAAATAATTGATTCAGGCGTGTCTTTGCGGAAATCCATTACAAAACATTTAACGGATGGATAAATATTTAGTACTAGTTTTAGATTTAGTTAATGTAGATAAGATTCTTCGACTGGCCTGTCAGCTCAGTTGGTAGTAGCTCTTTTTTTTTTTTTTTTTTTTGACGAGGAGAAATCTGTAAACAGATTTCCAATGCACTGAGGGGTGCAAATGGAATATGTGAGGTTGGCTGTCTATAAAACGACAGACGACTCACTAAAACTCCCCGGTGACCAGCCTCATTACATGTCAAGGGGCTCCGGGATCTCCATAGGAACGCACCGGTGCCCCTCTCGCAAAGTGCTACGGCCGCAGCCCATCCCAGGAGTGGCAAGCCACCCCCGCACATCCACCCGGTGCTTACGGCAGAACACGTCACACATGTTTACTGCCGCCTTCCCCGAGCCCGCGAACAGATAGCCGGGAGCCCTCACTCCGACTACCCACGGACCCAGTGCGCCGCTCAGTCCCACAAGAATCTAAAAGAAACTGCGAATACCTCGCGGCGAGACGTCGGCAAAGGAGATCCCATCTCGTAAGCCTGCTGGGTGTATAGACGACACTTACTCGCAGAGTGCCGCCGCCGGTCGGAACTAGTGGTACTGCGGGGTCCCCCGCCAGAATTCTTATCCAGGCAACTACACGCCAAGCTCGTCCCCGCTTCAACCACTGCACCCTCATTGAAGAGACGCGCGGAGGAAGCCCCCATCCCTTCCGCCACTCGGTCCCACTAAGGTCTGGCGACCCAGCGAATACCGAGCGGCCGAACGCTGGCCAGGAGGAAAATCCCCCTTAGCCTACCTGTGTGCATGCGACGACACCTCCTCGCAAAGTGCCGTCACCCCTCCGGAGGGCCAATGACTTCGGACGCCCTAAATCCTACCATCAAAGGCCCCCAAGATCACTCGGCCCACGGGTCTCCCCGACCCAGTGTGGGGGATCTCCGAGCGGCCGCAAGTCAGAAAACGACATTGCGAGTGTCCCTTCCCGACAAGCGACTGGGAAATGCACACCAAGCACGTCCCCGCTTCGTTGCTTTCGGACGTGGCCCGCACAACTCTGTCTTGCAAAGCAGAGCGCCTTACAAGACAGAGCTCTGCGAGCCATGGCCACAAGCCCATCCCTGGACCGCTGATACGGTCCTCTCCTCCTGCCTCGTCTCACTGTGCCCTCTGCTAATCAGAGGGACACGTGGAGAGATCCTCCGTGTCGGGTTATTGGCCACCGTGCGATACTTCTTTAGCGAACTAAAGAAGTATCCCACGGTGTTACCAGGGTGCACCACGAGGAGGTTACCCGACCTTGCACCCCTGGTAGTAGCTCTGCTCTAACTATTTATTTTATATTACTCATAAATATAAATACCTATTATAAATCATACATACTATTACTTACCTATTATTATTATAATACATTTACCACAATATTTATATATTGATCTAACAAAACATTTCGCATATTAAAAAGTTCCGAACGCCCGCTCGCTGTTGTAGTATGGAAACAAGAATTCTAAATATAGATACCTACAGAGTGCCGGCTCAAGGTGGGAACAAATTATAATAATAATATTTATTCAGCACAATTGAAACATAAGTTATTATAACTAATTATCTAATGGCCTCAGACGCCTAAACTAGGCTAAAAGCCTGTCCGATAGACATCTGCGATCCCCCATTATGCATTACACAGAAAATTACAATAATTATTGTTGCAAATAGGTAATTCTATAGTAATATATAATACAATTTAGATAACATGCCAAAATGGTAACTAAAGATATAAGTGAAATTAGATTGTGTGTGTATGTGCGCGTATGTAAGTGTGTGTATGTGTATGTGTGTGTGTGTGTGTGTGTGTGTGTGTGAGTGTGTAGGTATGTTTGTGCGTGTGAGATAGTCTGCAAAAAGATTCAACTGTAATCCTCGAACACAAAGCGACTCCAGTTTGCCCAACATATGCGGTATTGACACCGTGTCAAATGCTCTGGCAAGATCCAGAAAAATCGCAAGACATTTGGCACCAGAGTCAAGGCCTTTGACAATATAATCCGTTAAATTACCAACGGCATCATCTGTCGATTTGTTATGTCGACATCCATACTGATTGCAAGAGAGCAGTTCGCGATGCTCAAGATAGCCCATTAGTCTTTTATTTAAAATTCGTTCTAGAATTTTAGAAAAAGTTGAAAGGATCGAAATCGGCCGATAATTGCTGACATCATTCTTTGGTCCATTTTTGTGAATTGGTACAATTATTGCTTCTTGAACGCCTTAGGAAAACGTCCCTGATTGATAGCCAGATTACATACGTGGGTCAGAAGACCAGCCAAAGTATGTTTATTTTCCGTAAGTACTCGCGCTGAGATACCGTCGTATCCCGCTGTATTCGTACATTTAAGCGAGTCAATAATCATAACAACTTCAGACAGGTCAGTCTCTAGCAACGAAAAAGAGTTGATTGAATTAGTAGTGATTTGAGGTGGCGGCAGAGCTGATTTTACCAGGTTAGTTGTATTCATACCAAGAGCAATCGTTTTTCCCACAGCGGCGAAATAGTCGTTTGCCCTGTTAACAGCATCTAGGGGACACGGTAAAGCAGTCAGTAATTCATTCGAGTGAGACTTTGGTTTAGGGCGTGCTACATTGTTTATTACCTCCCACATCTTTTTAATTGAGTTAGCTTGCTGGATTTGGGAGCGTTCATACAGTAGTTTTGTTTTGCGTAGCAAACGCGTTAGAAAGTTACGATATCGGGAATAGGTAGCTCTTAAGGTGGGGTTTTCAGGGGACTTTCTCAATTTTTTATGTAAGTTATCTCTGTTTTTCGTGCACCGAATTAGTCCTGGTGATATCCAGGGTTTAATTGGTGATTTGCGTCTAGAAACCTTAGTTTCAACGGTGTTTGCTTTAATGATAGCAGAAACTTCAAGCGTTAACGATTCCGCAGCTGTATCACAGTCATCACAATCAATGATGCTCTGGAAGTCTCCATTCTCCAAAGCAGTGCGGATACCTAAATAATTTATTTTAGAGAAACTAATCAAGGGAGAGCGCTGCGTACGAATTTTCAGTTTGAGCGAACAAAGAACTGTAAAATGATCAGTAAGACTATTCTCAATGACCAGGGTCTCAGCTGGCAGTCTAGTCTTGAGCATCACATGGTCAAGGCAACTGCTGTTACGAGTAGGTAGAGTGTGTGCCGGGAGAAGGCCATGCGAAGCAGTGAGATTAAGGTATTCAGCGGCATGTCGGTCAGTAGAGTCATTCCCAATGTCCAATTATCGGACGCGTCCGTAAGCCGCGGCTGATGAACGCGGCTTGCTTATCTGGATAGTACAGATAAAAGCAAGACTATACTAAACTGTGCAAACTATCTGTCATAAGTAGCGGATGTGACCTTGTGCCGTCCTTGAGCGCACGGACGTCCGAATAGAATCTGGCCGGCTGGATATTTTTTCGTCCGCGGACGGTGTGAACGGGGCGGGGGACGCGTCCGCGGACGATTCGAGAGTCATAAGCGAATCAACCGCGCTCGAGGTGACATATCACGCGCTATGGAAGAAAAATAATCGAATGTGTTCGTAGTCATGAGTGCCTTTACAACCATAAACTGCAACATTATAAAAATGCTGCACTGAAAGAGGAAATCTGGGAACAAATAGCTTCTGAATTAAACACTACAGGTAAGAGTAATTACAACCCTATTTTTTTCTTTGTTAATTTGTCCAAGGCAAACGTCCATTTTCGGAACTAAAGTAGTCGCAAAACTTGTCTCGTATATCAAATGCCGCTCGAGTGGAATTATGATAAATACCTTCAAACGATATTAAGTTATCTGGTACACCATTAGGCAGTTCTTGCAAAAAGATATTGTCGACTTCGTCGTTCCGTAGCATATTGTGTAAGCAACAACTGGCTAAAATGATATTATCGACAAATTCTGGTTGCACTTCAATATCTGTATGGAATATCCGCCATCTTGCTGCCAAAATGCCAAATGCATTTTCGACTGTCCTCCTTGCACGCGATAATCTATAATTGAAGTTTTTTTTGTTTGCGTTGTTAGATACAGCTTCTTTACTGTATGGTTTCATGAAATATCGTTTTAATGGAAACGCTTGGTCTCCTATAATGACATGTGGCATGGGCTCACCACCATATTCCAATGGTGTATCTGCTGGTATATATGCAGTGTTATTCGCCAACGAAGTTCCCAGTTTTGACTCAGCCAACACACCACCGTCACTATTACGTCCAAAGGCCCCTACATCAACTGCAATAAATTTGTAGTTAGCGTCAACTAAGGCTAAAAGAACGACAGAATGTCGACCTTTATAATTGTAGAATGACGTTCCCGCATTATTAGGGCAAAACAGCATAACGTGCTTGCCATCTAAGCTGCCGACACAATTAGGAAACTGCCATTTGTCATTGTATGTTTTCGCAATTTGCTTCCACTTTTCTTTGGTAGGTTTTGGCATAAAAAATTGTTTTAAATTTTTCCAAATGGCAATAGTTACATCCAGTATGATAGCTCTTATTGTGCTGAATCCCATTCTATATCTAAATCCCAGCGACCGAAATGATTCTCCAGTGGCTAAAAACCTGAAAAAGAATCGTGTAGACTTAGTTTAATCAATCACCAAATATAAAAATATATAATGCCAAAAAATCGCTATGAGCGATTTTTTTAGCGATTTTTTATGCTGATTGAAGTATAAGTTATAGCGATTAATAATGTACTTAAATTCGTTTGTTTTTTTTTTTTAGGCTTCGGAATGCAAGACAAAATGGAATCTGTTACGAAATGCGTTTGTGCATGCCATGTCTAGACGAAAGACTGTAAAAGGCTAAGGAGTAAAGAACTGGAAGAAGTGGAAATTTAAAGATGAGATGTCTTTTTTGTTGCACTTTATGGTTCATAGGAACACTGTCTCTACTGTTGACGAGAGCGAACAAAACCAAAATTCAGGTTCAATTGAAGAAAACTCAAGCGAGAATAATAGACAACAAAGAAAACGGAAAGATAATAATAATAATTACCAGGAACAGATCTTAAATATAATGAAAACAAGAAATCAGAGTAAATCAGAAAAAGATGACATTGATTTATTTTTCGAAACGATGGCCAAGACAGTGAAGAAGTTCCCCAGATTAGAGCAAATTCAATTAAAGTTTGATATAATGAAAATAGTTCATGAAATAGAAATCAGATGCGAAACATCTGTAACAGGATCTTCTGCCTCTCCTACTTACATCCCGCAGTCTTCACTCTCACCTCAGAATGCTCACCTATCACCTTTTCCTCTCACTCAACAATTTTCTTCGCCTACTTACGTTCCGCAGACTTCACCCTCACCTCAGAATGCTCGCCAATCACCTTCTCCTCTCACTCAACAGTTTTCTTCGCCTACTTACGTCCCGCAGTCTTCACCCTCACCTCAGAATGCTCGCCAATCACCTTCTCCTCTCACTCAACAGTTTTCTTCGCCTATGTACTCTAATATAATCCAGCCATCTACTTCACAAATTCCTTACATGCAATACAACTCTCAGTCTTAATCACTGCAGACAAAACAAGATTCTGTTATTGAGCTTTCGATTCCAGAAGAAACAAATGAAGTTTACGATTCCATGAACGTGAGTCAACAAAGTGACAGTGTACTCTATGACGGTCCAGCAAAATCGCTGCTACAATTTTTTATTATGAAAAAGCGTAAATAAAACAATAAATTAATTATAATTTATTCACCTACCTCAAAGTTACTAGTAAACGCTCCTTTGCAGATATCGGTGTCCGAAACTGTGTCATTTGTTTTTCAATATCATTTTCAATTAGACTAAGTAGAAAATTAAATTGATATTCATTAATTCTTAAATAAATTTTATAACGTTTCTCATCCCTTGGTAAATCTGGATACAAAGTGTGAAATTCACCAAACTGTGGTCGTTTTTCATTTATATTATGTACCCAAATACTCCTTTTTATTCTTTTTTTTGATGAAAAACAGCGCAGCTACCGCTAGTGACTCTAAATATTCGTCTTCACTGTCGCTGCTTGACATGTTTCCCAGCTGACAATTCTATAGGAATGACCGAGTAGAGACATCTGAAGACGCCTTATGAACGACCGTACACATCGTTAAGCTGCGTCCGTCAGCCGTGGCTTACGGACGCGTCCGATAATTTGTTCCCACCTCAGCTATACGGCCGGCCGGCGGCTGCCCGTGCGCCGCGCCGCCACCCGCCAGTACAAAACCAGTCTCGAACTACCCGTTGCCCGCTAAGCTCGCGCTCCTGTGCTCCGCTCATACCTGTCGCGATCTATTTTTGCTTGTCAATTTAATGTTTATAGTTACTAGTGCTTACGCTTATTGCTGTATTTCTTCTTCCAAGCTATCTACCTCTCTGCCTTTTCCGCCTTCTATATTTTATGTGGTGTTTGTGGCGTAATAAACAATCTTGTGTGTTCTGTGAACTGGACTTACTTATTTCAATACGGATAACCTTACCTAGTCAGGTACCTACATACTACATAATAGGAATACACCTACCATCACCCCATACACCTATGCGTCTGCATCGTATCTAATTGATTGGGAATAGATTGGCGGAATAGTACTATATATCCAATAAATGTTTTGTATTTTTCTGGTAGAATAGCTAATGTGGGCAGTACTATCAAACTGTGAAGAATGACATCGGGAGGAAACCGGCATGTCGTAGAACCTAAAAATATCGAAGATATGTGTCAAGGCGCACTTTAATCCTTTTACCACAATGGTTTTAAATAGCTAATGACACAATAAGAAGAAGAAGGAGTAGGAAATGAACGTCTAAAGTACGTACCCACTAAACGATGATCAGATAACAGGTTTTACTTAGTATGAGTAGCACTTGCAGGGCAATTGCGCTATTTGTCAACATATTTATCTATAGATCGTTTTAAACGGACCTTAGATCAACTGTTTCACATGTATTTTGTATTATTGTATTTTATTTGACTGGCCTGTCAGCTCAGTTAGTAGTAGCTCTGGCTTATGCGCTGTAGGTTGAGGGTTCGATTCCCTCCCAGGAAAAACATTTGTAATGAGCATAGGTGTTTGTTTTGTGTCTGGGTGTTTAAAATGTATCATATGTAAGTTTAAAAAATATATATAAGTATTCTATCAGTCATCTGGTCACCATTGTACAAGAGATGTTTAGTTTGGGGCTAGATGGTGTGCATTGTCCACCAATATTTATTGATTTATCATTTTTATTTATTTTGTACATTTCTGTAAAAAAAAATCTAAAAAACTGTTAAAAAAAACAAGAATATCAGTAGTTTATCAGTCATGTGGTACCAATAACACAAGCTCTGCTAACTTTGGGGCCAGGTGATGTTGTGTGAAAAGTCGGGCATTATTTATTTTAATTATTTACTTTGGTTCACTTTCATTGTATGTATATATAAGTACTTATCTATTTTTGCAAATCTTGAATTTGAGCAGGCTTGGCTCATGATTTTCGTTATAATTTTATATTTGTTCATATATCGCTAGCCCCTAGCTCTTATAATCTAGTGATGAAATCCAAAGTGATTACGTCATCATACAACATTAACCGCTTACAAGAACATACTAACTCAATATTCAAAGTCCCTAGAATAGTCGAGCAATGTGGGAACAATATCAAACGTGCGAGTTCTGAACTGTCAAAGTTAAGGCACGTAAAGTCAGGGCGAATACCAAAGTGATTAATTCCATGTCCCCGACCGATATCTTAGTAAGTTGATTAAATTCTACGTAAGTACTTAGTGCCATGGAAGTGTGAAAATCTGATGAATATATGTATATAATACAAGCTGCTGCCCGCGGCTTTACATGCGTGGCACTTACGTAAGAAGCCTGTAACTGTACACAAGGTATATTATATTTATAACAAATTTTATTAATTAGTCGCTAAGCCGAAAGGTAACAAACAAACAAATAATGAAACAGACAGAGGCACTTTCATATTATAAAGGATATAGTTGTTTTTTGAAAGATTTCAATGTTATTATTCTCTATTAGTAAATCTCTGTTCTCTATCTTATCTTATACATAAATAAAGCGGCCAAGTGCGAGTCGGATTCGCCCATGAAGGGTTCCGTAGCAGCAAGTAACATAATATAAAAGTTCTTGTAGTTCGTTGTAACTTTGATCGATGTTTTAATAACAGTGTATTTTCTTAAATTAAGTTATTGATTACATTATAACACATTTATATTTGAGTTGATTGAATGAAAGGTAAATTGCGGTTTACGATTTATGACGTATTAAAAAAAAACTACTTACTAGATCTCGTACATCACATATTTTTTTTAGTTTTATCATTCTCTTATTTTAGAAGTTACAGGGAGGGGACACACATTTTACCACTTTGGAAGTGTCTCTCGCGCAAACTATTCAGTTTAGAAAAAAATGATAATAAAAACCTCAATATCATTTTTATAGACCTATCCATAGATACCCCACACGTATGGGTTTGCGTGGTTGGTTATCTGAATGCGGTTCACAGAATACATCTACTTACAAAGTTTCAACAGTATAGTTCTTATAGTTTCGGAAAAAAGTGGATGTGACATACGAACGGACAGACACTCAGACAGACAGACATGACGAATCCATAAGGGTTCCATTTTTGCCATTTGGCTACGGAACCCTTAAAATGAATGTTGCTAAGCACATAACTCAAGAATGGTTTGACCAATTCAGTGAATTTTTTTTTGCATGTTGCATAAGGCCCACGGAAGGTTTTAATACTAAAAAAAAAAGTTAGGCTACTTTTTGTCCCGGGAAAATTCTTCAACGCGGGCGAAACTTCGCACGGACAGCTACTTTTAAGTAATTATCTTCTTAAACGAATTATAATTATTCTTTAATGAAATTGCTGATGTTATAATTCTGTAATATATTTTATAATCCTGGACATTTTAACACATCATCTGGTCCCAACGCAGAGCTTGTATAATGGGTACCACATAGTACCACAATGACTAATATTCTACTTATATATGTAAATTTTAAGACATATATTTGCAGATCATTCAATCATTTGTCCTGCGACGCGAATCGAACCCGCAACTTTCTGTGTCTCTGTCGGTCCTTGGCCTAATTTTTGATATTGATAACTCGCTAACAAAAATGCACCTTTATTGCAATTTCTTAGAACAGAATTGCATTCACATCAACAGTAAAATATAGTGACAGATCTACGAGCTAATCTAAATATGCGGGAACCCGCATAATTGTCGACCTCACTCTACAATTATATCACTTTGCTTTTTCCTATGAAGATAGTAGTTCTAAGCTCTGTAACAACCGTCCTCAAACGTCGTAAAGTTTATATCGATTACAGTCTATAATTTCATCGGAGTTTGCGTCACAGTTTAGTAACTTGGGATAAAGGGTTGTTATGATGTCCCACCTGAGCAAAGGCTGTGATTAGTTCCCAGAATGGTATTGGAGTCACGTTTCTGGCAGCTACTGTGATTATTGTGATGCCTATAATGTAACTTGGATTCTTCGTTTGTCATTTCATGAAGTAACATAGCTCTGCTAATTTAATGTTTTTTACATGTCTTATTGCATGTTTTATTCAGTAATCTTAGCGGAATTGTAATGAATAAATTGTAACTATTTATTATAAATATTTACGGGTATTTATCGCGTTTATTTACCTATTTTTGGTCACGTGGTCACGGGATGAGTGATCCGACAGAGTGTAAACCTGTCGAAACGTCGGGAAAAAAAGGTAAATAAACGCGATAAATACCCGTAAATATTTATAATAATGTGTTCTGATCGCGTAAGTTTAAAAAACTTTAAATTGTGACTACATAATACAAGTATGGACAATTGAATTATAAGTGTACTATGGTGCAATGTGATTTGAATGACGAGGAATCCCAAGAAAATTCTAGACAGCCATTCCGCGATGACCAATTGAATAATAATTAATTAATTAGTTAAACGAATGAACGAATGGATTAAATAACAAAAATATCTCTTTTACATAAGAAGAAAACATTTTTAAAGACTAAATTATTGTAGGTTGTTTTGTGATGTGTATGTTATGTATATCCTTATCCCTACTAATATTATAAACGCGAATGTTTGTATGTATGTTTGTTACACTTTCACCCAAAAACTACTGAATGGATTGCAATGAAACTTTACAATAATATAGCTTATACATCAGAATAACACATAGGCTAAAATTTATAAAGATATTGTGTGAATTGTCCAAAATATAACGATAAGTGTCAAGTAAGCAGGAATAAAATCTGCCATCTGCAAAATTCTGGCGTGCGCTGCAAAAAACACCAAGTAATTATTACTTGGTGTTTTTGCAGCGCACGCACGCCTGCGCAGAGGAAGTCGCGGGTACCAGCTAGTAGAATATATTATGAAATATACTTAATATTAATATCAAAATCAGTGTTCTAAGTCTCTGTATACACGGAATAAAATTTGTAAATATATTAGAGATCAAAATTAAAAGTTGATGAGTACAAGTGTCAATGAGTCGGTAATAACTAACAAAATCTTATATGCAGATGGTCCGGCCAGAGAAGCCTGTAGCAATTTTAGAAAGAAAGAAAGGAATGTTTATTTTGTGTCACATTCAGATAGCATATAAGTAAATCATCATCATCATCATTGGCCTTCGTTCACCTGTTGAAGATGATTTAGGTGGCGTCAGTAAAGTTACAGAGCAGTTAATTGTTTATTTTCACAACTCGAAAAAATATGGTAATTCCGAAATCTCTTACCATGCTCTCAGGCGCTAGTAATTCATTAATTTGTATTTGTTAATCAATAATATAAAACGTTAGTCAATAATAATATACTACGATACGAACTTCGTTCCAACCGAGTGTTCCACGACACTCATGCATTTTGAATTATTCCTAAAATGTTTGTTGTATAACCAGAACATGACGAGAATAAACATGACAAAAATATGGTTGTACCATACGTGTTTTAAAGCCCCCAGCGGACACGCCAGTTGCAAAATCATTAAAGCCATTCAATTCTTTTCTCTCGAAAAATTCGTCCCGAAAATTAACAAACGAGGAGGTCCCTCGGGCAGTACATCCGAAAGATTAATTATAACACTCGGTGTGGGGACCCTCAACGGGAACGAGATATAATGTTCCCGCAAAAATAAGCGGGTTTCGACATATTTCGTGTGAAAATGGAAATTATATTTTGATTGGAAAACGACGGAGCGAGTTGACTTCATTGGTTTTTATTTGTATGTGATCATAATTTTTTAGTTATTTTTTTAAACCAACCTATTTAACTTTATATGAGGCAGAACTACAGCATAAATATTGTCATTTTCGTTGAACAAAAACTCTTTCAACAAGCTTAATTCAAAGTAGGTAAGGAGAAAAAACTTGGGTTGAATCTACTCTGACTTGGCTCGGCATCCGTAAGACAAATAGCAAGGATCATACAAAAACGCATTAGGACCTGACGAGTTTCTTACAGGATTTTTCCTGGATTAGGATTAAGAGAAATCGTCACCTACTTTCACCTAGCATGTAAAACGATTCAAAATGGGCCATGTGATTTTTTTTATTAAAATGTATCCTTCCTTACTACTATTATAAACGCGGAAATGTTTATGTATGTGATGTATGTATGTGTATGATTTTTATGAAACTTTACAATAATATAGCTTATACATCATATAATCATAGAATAACACATAGGCTATAATTTATAAAGATATTGTGTAAATTGTCCAAAATGTCAAGTAAGTAGGAAAAAATCTGACATCTGCAAGCTATTCTGGCGTGCGCTGCAAAAAGAATTACACGTATGTAATGGAAAGACAAATGCTTGCAAATCATCAAAAATTTGCCCTGCGGCTGGAATAGAACCCACAACCTTTTGCATCACGGCAGGCCTTCGCCCAGAGCGCCACAGAGGTTATGATCGGAAGACTACCACTAGACCTCCTAACGTATCTTGATAAAATTTTGTACGGAAGTAGATTGTATATTTGAGTTGGACATATGCTACTTTGTATTTAGGTAAGTAACATGCGTGCGAAGCCGCGGCCATTTACTAGTTATAAATAAATAATGCTGGATATTTCACACAGCATCATCTAGCCGCAAAGTAAGCAGGGCTTGTGTTATGTGAACCACATGACTGATATACTACATACTTATATACTGTGTTTTTGTAAATACATACAAGTATTATACATATAAAAACACCAAATATATAGTTGGAAATAAAACACAGTTTTTAACTTCACTACAACAAAAAACTTCTCAAATTTTACATAAAAATCTCTAGTAATGATAATATCCTTAAACAAAAAAATATAAATAGAAGGGTTTAAAATAATTAGCTTCCCGTCACTCCACGTTTTGTTGTTTAATTATTGCACACATTTATTAACACATTAGGTTAATGGCAAAAACAAAGACCCACATTTGGGATAAATCGCCTGTAGTATACAACAGACCCGAATGTATAGTAACTATTTGATACTCCGCGGCATAGTCATTTGTAACGTATATCGCCTTCGCTCAATATTGTGTGAAGAAACTAGGCTCATTGTTTGGCTCTTATCTCTTGAAAAGAATGTTTGTTTGATAAAAATGCTGTATTAGTCATGATTCTTTGAAGAGGAAATAGAACTTGTAGGAATACAAGCTTATTTACTAAGTAACTGCTACTTATTTCAATTAAGTTTACAAGCCGTGTCAGTGTCACTAGTTATTTCGAACCATTTTGGTGAATGGATTAAATGTCTTCGACCTTTTTAGATTCTACGACATGCCGGTTTCTTCACGGTTTCCTTCGCCGTTTGAGAGTACAGGTATAGCGCATATACAATCTTCGAACACAAAAACGGAAGGCCAGGAAGGCCATTAGACCACCGGCTTGTTTACTAAGTACTTAAAATACAAATTAAGGTTTTAGACTAACAAAACACTAATAAACTCTGAAGACACAGCTTAATCGATTCTGCTTCGATATGATCAGCAGCATTTTATCGATTCTCACAATATACAAAAATTTACGATTTAGGTCAATAAAGACCTTTTTAACCGACTTTATAAAAAAGGAGGAGGTTCTCAATTCGTCGGATTTTTTTTTTTTTTTTTTCATGTATTTTCACCGATTAGTCGAAAACGGCTGAACCGATTTGGAAAATTCTTTTTTTTGTTTGAAAGGGTATACTTCACAGGTGGTCACATATAAATTTTATCAAAATCGGACGAGCTGAAAATTAACCAAAATCAAAAAATTGTATACATCGATGATGTTTTCATGTACCTTCATTCCTCGCTGTCTCATTGGAGCGTTGCGTTTATTTGGCCTACCCATATTATATATATACAAAATACATCTAATTTCCACTAAAAATGTATTATAGGCTCAAATTTCATTCAATGACGTCAGTTTCTTTTTAGTTTTTAAAACGTAATTATTGACAGCACAATTATTCAATGACATCTATCGAGCTAGTTGTATCTACGTACCTGCTTTTTAACCGGTTTTTTAACGTATTATAAAATAGGTATCAGATTATTTAAATGATAAAAAATCTTCAGATGAATCTGCTCGGCATCCAACAATAAGCAAGGATCATACAAACACGGATTCAGACCAGACAAGCTTTTACCGGATTCTTTCTAGATTGGGGTTAGGAGGAATCGTCAACGACATTGTATCGAGCTAGTTTGATAATAGTTCGATATAACTATTTTTATTTACGTGAAATGAAATGCCTGCATTTTATGGGCATTACATTACACGGTGTCCTGAAAATGGCTGTATCGATTGCGATGATTCCAAAACATCATTATACCGGTTCATTTAACGGCGTAATTGCGTTCCGTATCTCTCGGAGGTACGAATACTATTTACACCATAATTAGTATTATTATGGTGTAAATACAAAAAAAATACAAAATACAAAATGTTTTATTTCTGTAACTTAAGTAACATAGTTTATCAGTATCGGATACCTCTTTTTAAGTATAAAATACCTGTATTAGGAGAATATCGCTCTTCTTAATTGTGGTTTATGGCTGTTATATTGCTGTAACATACATTAAAACATTTACTTAACTACTTATACTAAATAACATTCATGTGAATTTTTGAGGGTAGATTTGAGACAGTTATCAAAGTCAGTTGTGAATGTTGAAGTTCAGCGCGAGTGCTGTGGTGAGGTGTAGGTAATTTTTGTGGGTAGAAAAATATTGTTGTGCAGTATCACGAAGTGTCGATGTGAATGAGTGTTTGAGTAGGTGTAAGTTTTTGTAAGTAAGTATTGATGTATGGTCCAAGTGTAAAAGTTTCGTCTGATAACATCAGGCTAATGTGAGTCGGTGTATCAGTCGTAACCACTGGGTGTGGTGTGTCTGTTTCTATGAGTGTGTAGTGTGATGTGTGTGTGTGTGTGTGTGTGTGTGTATGTGTTTTGATGTGTGTGTACAATGAATTATCTCGTATTATATGATTTTATCCAAAAGTTTTTCAGTTTCATCGTAATTTACTGGCAATAGCCATTTAGTTACCGTCATTTTACATTTGTGATTATTTAACGGGTATATGTTAATGATTGCATTGATCCGATTATATAAATGAGCGGATTGGCTTGAGAATTGGCGTGATGCAAAAGTTGAATGTATAGTTTGTCTGTCCGTTATAGTAACGTGTCTTCTTTTATTTAGTAATTGTTGGTTATAGCTGAGGGATTTGTGCAGTTTTAGTACCGAATGCAATATATAAAGTTTTCGAACCGTGAGTATATTTGAATTAAAGTATAGCAGTTCAGTTGGGTATCTGTAAGGTTTGTTTAACATTACTTTAAGTAATGATCTTTGCGCTCGTTCAAGGTTCAGTAAATAGAACTTGGAACTCTGTTAATAATAAAAAAGAGTGTAACTCGCACCAAAGAGGGTACGAACAAAATACGGAAGTTGTCAAATACGCGGTCCGCTTGCTACCGCTCGAGTGCGAACCGTGAACTCGAGCGGCAACGAGCGGACCGCGGATCAAACTCATCCTGATGAAGATTCTCTAGATGAATCGAAACAATGTCGGTGCCTCCATTGACAAAATAATATGTGGGTAAAACCCGTGCTTATCATAATGTATAGTACAACTCACGAAAGTTTTGAAAGCTCTCAATTCAGCTGTATTTTAAAGCGGCTTCCAAAAAAACGGTTCAGAATTTAGCAGCACTTTTTTTATTTCATGTATTTTTTTCTATGTACTCGTATGTTAACTGATTCATTCGCCAAATATCAGCCAATATTTATGTTTCTTTATTTATCCTATAGGGTGTACCTCCGATGTGGTCCCACCTCTTGAGGACCTCTGTGGCGCAGTGGGCTAAGGGCCGGGGGAGACGCAGACGGTTGCGGGTTGTTATACAAATGTTTGTATGATCTGCAAGTATTTGTCTCGGGTCTGGGTGTTTCTATGTATAACATGTATGTATTTACAAAAAAGTATATCCTACAAATATTATAAACGCGAAAGTTTGTATGTATGTTTGTTACTCTGTCACGCAAAAACTACTCAATGGATTTTAATGAAACTTTACAATAATATAGCATATACATCAGAATAACACATAGGCTATAATTTATAAAGATAAAGACAGACGGCGAAACATTAGAAAATTTTACTTGTTCGGTTTTTTTCACGAATGAAATATAATAAATTGATGTATGATTTTATATCATATCATATCAAAACTTTCTGCGCTGTAGGTTGAGGGTTGGATACCTTTACTAGATAAACATTTGTGTGATGAACACAGGTGTTTGTTCTGTGTCTGGGTGTTATAAAGTATCATAAGTATGTAAGTATTTAAAAATATTTCAGTATTCTATCAGACATCTGGTCACCATAATACAATATGCATAGTTTAGGGCTAGATGATGTTGTGTGCATTGTCCACCAATATTTAATATTATTATTTATCTATACCTATTAAAGAGCTTAACCTGAATGACTGCCTGATTCATTATCGCCGAGCGGTTTCACAGCGGGTTCACCGCTGAAGCTAGAAAGCTGAAATTTGGAAGATAGCTTCTTTTTACAGCAAAACCACCCTAAGGCGGGATTTTATGTAACACAACCCCTAAGAAGGTGATAACGAATGTATGAAACTTTTTAACGTGTGGTGCGATTTGCTTGAAACTTGATATGAATAAATAAAATGCAAAATAAATGGATGTGTTTCAGAATTTTTCAAAATAACCCTAACAAAGGGTAAAAACGGGTTAACGGGTGGTGTGATTTCTTAGAAACTTGGTTTGGATACCTAAAATGCAAAATAAATGGATAATAGTATCAGGATCAGGTTTTCAGGATTTCAAAATAACCCTCGTAAAAAAGTAATATGAGGTGTGTGATTGTATGGAAACTGAGGTGATTGGTTTGAAACTTATCACTTAAATTTGGCAAGGAGATAAATTGCATCCTGGAGAAGAATTTAAGCAACAATTCCTTTAAAAAATGCGGACGAAGACGCAAGCAACAGCTAGGGTATATATAAGCTACAAAGAAGGTAAATAAGGATACGGTTACGGATCACCAGTAGCAAATGGCTACTGAAACCCGAGGACATTTGCAACACTAGATATCACTCGCGCATAGCCAACCGAAGACAACATGAAAATATGCATATGTATCTTTTTTTTTTGTAAGTTGTTCGTTTGGTAATTTTTCTAACTTCATCATTTTGAACCGCAAACACTGATGAGAAAGTAAAGTACTTCATTATAAAGTTTTCAACGATAAGGGGACGAGCACACGGCACGGTTGTCCGGTCCGGTCATAACTTCCTCGTAATGTATTTGAGTGTTCCGGGCGGCGAGTTACGACGTCCGGATTCCGGACCGTGATTAGCGTTCACTTGAGCTGTGTTGAAACTACTAAGTACTTGCATACGTATGTTCCGGGGTATTAAATAAAATGTTATAACTGTTATGTTGCCTGTATTATTTGTAATTTCTCTACATTTTTTACTTCTTGTTCTGTCTGAAATATGAACAACTAAAACAAAAATTAATCTGTTATTTGATATGGCCGCTAGTGAGTTAATATATGCAATAAGTTTCTTATTTTCCCTATTGTACCCCTAATTATTTCGAACCCAATGGTTCGATAGGTGAAAGTATTTAGCACGCCTTTAAGGCGCCTTTCGTGCACTTGGCACGTTTTCGAACTTACTGTGTTTACTTATTAACTGGGAATTTAAGTATAAAATTTCATACCATAATAATAGTAAATTTGGGAATAGACCTTTATCCAGTACATTTACCAGCATTCCATATTCTCCAGCCTCACCATTTTCTCAAAGGTATAAAAAACCTAATTCACAGATTGCCTAAAGCGCCAATATATTCAACCACTATTTCCGAAGGCTCGTATTGTTCCACTAGATTGAGCTCCAGTATTGCGTGTCGTCCCGAGTCGGAAAAATAACATTTCCGACACGTTTATTCTGACCGTTTTTGGGATTTAATACGACCTTTGTTTTGTTATGACGACAAACGGTTTGATGAGGTTTTGGTATTGTTACATATTGTATTTGCGATCACATTATATAAAAGACCCTTGTTAACCTCAGGAATTGACTGTTTTATGTATCGTTTTTTTATTACAGCACAGCAATTGCGAAATGAAACATTTTAGGGTGTCATTCAATATCATCATTGGCCTTAGTTCATCCGTTAAAGATGATTTATGTGGCGTCAGTTACAAGTTACAGAGCATGCATGGTTCATGGATCCAGCAAGCTGAGGTGGGTGGAGTTTATTCTCCTCAGCCTGCCTGGGATTCTGTTTGACAGCGCAGGCCTTCCCAGGTACCCACACTAACCTCTCAACCTTGTTGAGTCAGTACATGCGGTGTCGGTTCGGTTGCATTCATTATAGTCGTCAAATAAACACGAGCTGTTGATTTACGATGCCTCTACCAGGATTTATCCTATTCCGGTTTGGCCATAAAAGAAAGTTAGACATAAACAACGAAGAACTGTAAAATATGATAAATAATTTGAACTTGCGCGTGTTGGACCACGCAAAGTGATGGCTTAGATGAAGGCCAATGATAGCAATGACCAGTGGACTTTTTTTTATAATTAATTTTGATATTTTTGAAATCATTTCTGGTTTCAGCAAACAGCGGTTGGTCGGTAGGGTGGGTTTTTATCAGTAAGAAAAAATACCTATTAATGTTTTGATTTTATAACTTTGTAGAGGCTACTAACACAGTGTGACGCAGGAGGTTGCGGCTTCGATTCCCTCCAAATGGGACAAATGTTTGAATAATCTGCAAATATGTCCGGGGTTTTTCTTTGTATAATATTTATGTATTTACCAAAATAAAACGTACAGTAGTATAACCATAGTTTAGTTCCCATAACACAAGCTCTGCTAACTTTGGGGCTAATGCTATTAGTCCAGGATCCATGGTCCATTTTTGCTTTTGATTACTATCAAGCTAATTTTCCGTGAGTCGTCTCATCAAAATGAAGCTACTCACAGAAAACTAGCTTGATAGTAATCAAAAGCAAAAATGGACCATGGATCCTGGACTATATGTTAAATGCCCAGTTATTTATTTTTTTTATTTACTACCGTTCCAAAATATATTTACTACAAGACTATAATACGAAATAGCTATAATACGGACAGACATACATACATACATGGCAAACTATGGTAAAATCATGCTGCTAAAATCGAGAGCATATTTCCTTTGGCATTCGTATTCTTGGAGACGCTGACGGCTTGGTAGGTCTGCTCTGATATCAAGTTACTAAAATCTATATGAATATTTATTCACACCTAAAACCGTTTCCGCTGTCAGTTAGATAACAACTTCTGAGGTTATATTAAATTCCGAAAACTTTCAAAGATAAGAGGGACGTAATTTCATTTACGCCGTTTAAAACTTTACCTTCTGCGAGTCTGATTAAATTTTTAACAGAATCTTTAATTTATAAACGCGAAAGTTTACAAGTTTCCCCCATGAAATGTTTCTGCGGCTAATTTTTAGGGCAAGTTTACACGAAGCTAGTAACTGTAGACTGAAAGTAAGTGACTATCAGTCAGTGTGTAAGCAAGCGAACTTGCTATCATAAACACGGTGTAAGTTGATGGTATACTGTTAAAAACCTATCGAATATCATCAAATATTTTGCCGAAATTCAGGGCTGGGATTGTAAAGTGGCTACGCCGGTACTGGAGCCAGTCAGTAGATCAAGTAAATCAACTTTTATCTTCAAAGAGAAGTTTTATTACCTACAAGGTGAATAAAGCTGATTTTACATCATAACTTTTAAAATTAAGATGGAAAGTTAGTTTGAAATGTATCGTAATTTTAAGTTATTACAAAAGTTTTGCTGAAGTGGTAGGTAGTCATTCATTTTGCGGGCTTCTAGAGGTTTATTGGCAGTAGGTAACAACGATCTTCATAGTGATGGTGTTTCTGTTGTTTCATTATATACGAACGAGGTTTTTTACAACAAAGTTCATATTTAGTTTTAATTAAACAGATAAGTTAAAATTTGATTCTTCGTTTGTCATTTCATGATGTAACATAGCACTTCTAAAATAATTGTTTAATTCTCGTGCTACTGCATTTTTTATTCAGTAATCTTAGCGGAATTTTAATAAATAAATTGTGACTTCGTAGCACAAGTATGGACAATTGAATCATAAGTGTATTATGGTGCAATGTGATTTGAACGACGAGGAATCCCGAGAAAGTTCTAGACGGCCATCCCGCGATGACATTTAGAATTTATAAATGACAATCGATCATTTCACTAAGACTTTATTTTCAAACAATCACTGAGATTGGCAAAATTGTAACCAATAAGACATATGCCATTAACGAAGAAAAAGAAGAGGTTAAATTTGTCAATTTATTATTTAATTGAGGACTAGAACTAGAACCTAAACGGTCACTCGCCTTGAGCGAGTGATCGTTTAGGTTTTGTAATAATCTGTTCGTGGGTTCTAAAAGCTAAACATGTCTTATTAAAATCTAATAACGCTGTTTTATCCTAAAATCTGCAGAATTATTCTGTAGTGCAAACCGTGAACGCGAGCGGCAACGAACGGATAAGTCAAGTCAAAGTCAAATCAAACAATATTTTATTTAATACAATCACAAGGATCACTTTGAAACGTCTAACATACTAGGTGAATTTAGGTCCAATTCTTCCTAACCCAAGCCCGCAAAGAACTCGTCCTGGTCCTAGCGCTTTTTTGCATGGACCGCGGATCAAACTCACCCTGTTGAAGATTCTCTGGATGAATCGAAACAGTGTCGGTACCTCCATCGACAAAATAACATGTGAGTAAAACCCGTGTTCATCAAAATGCTCAATTAAGCTGTGAAGCAGATTACCTTTGTAATATAATAATAATAATAATGTCATACACTTCACACAGCACCATCCGGCCCCTAAGTAAGCAGAGCTTGTGTTATGGGTACCATTGATTTAAAAACTACTTTTATACTTTTTTGTAAATACTTACAGACCCGAGACAAATACTTGCAGATCATACAAACATTTAAGCCGCGGCGGGAATCGAAACCACAAACTACTGCGTCTCAGCCGAGTCGTGGCCCACTGTAACAGAGTTCGTCATGATATGAATGCAGGCGTATGTTTATGAAAACACTTCTAGGGTCTAGAACGTGATAATTCGTAATGCAAAGGGGAGCTACAAAACATTAATCGTTTCTTAAGTTAACCGAACCCTTAAAATTTGGTTTTGTAATGCAGCTTTACATCAACGCCTTCTTCTTCTTCGTTAATGGCATGTGTGATAATCATGTCAATTTTGCCAATGTGTCATTTTATAAAATAATTATACGGATTATTTTTGCTTAAGCAACAAATAAAAATCTTTTATCCCAATTATTCACACCGAGTCAATAACTTTAGATTTATTTGAATAAAGTTACATATAAAAATAGTACACTAAAATTACAAATAAAACCCTAAATAACTAGGGAATAATAAATTTACTTCGCAAAATGGCCAAAAATAATCCCATGCATTTGAGAAAATATTAAATTGTATGGAACTGACACAGCAGTAACGTTTAAGTCACTTGATTAATCATTAGCTAGTGATATATATGTATACAATTAAATCTGTCCGCAGGCGAGTACGCTTACAGATAAAGGATCTTATCTAGGCACTAGCCCATAAGTCTTATTTTTGATGATACATATATAAATATATATAAATACTGTTAGCCAATGCACACAACACCATACAGCCCCAAACTAAGCATAGCTTGTATTATGGTGATCAGATGACTGATAGAACTTTCATAATATTAGGTTGGGGAAAAAGTCTTTTCGCATTATGGTATGTATGAACTTTTAATAAAATCTCTTTGGCTATACTATTTGTATCTGACTGGTTTTGGTATCATTAAAAGTTTAAATTTTAAAGAACATAATTCCAAATTTATATTAGGAAAATGTGTGATTTTTATTTGTTTTTCGTACTGTCAAGATGAGTGAATCTAATGAAGAAATTCGATACATTTTAAAATTTTACTACAAAAAAGGTAAAATGCAACGCAAGCCTCGAAAAAAATTTGCCATATTTATGGACCTAGTGCAGTAGTGTCTGTGAGAGTAGCACAAATTTGGTTTAAGCGTTTTCAATCCGGAAATGTTGATGTCAAAGATGCACGTCGCTCTGGTCATTAGGCCCTAATAGGGCATTAGGGATAAAATGGATGCCATTTTTGAAAAAGTGGAGCAAGATCGGCATATCATATAGTTACGACGTAGCTGAAGAACTGGGAACTGACCACAAAAAAGTTTTGGCGCATTTGAAAAAAACTGGGTACACAAAAAAGCTCGATATTTGGGTACCTCACGAGCTCACTGAAAGAAAACTAATGAACCGTGTACTCATTTTTGATTCTTTATTACGACGTAATGAAACCGAACCATTTTTGAAGAAGCAGATAACTGGTGATGAAAAGTGGATCACGTACGACTAATGGTGAAAAAGGTCGTGGTCAAAGGCCGGTCAGGCTTCACAGATTGTGGCGAAACCCGGGTTAACTTGCAACAAGGTGATGCTGTGTGTGTGGTGGGATTGAAAGGGCATTATTCATTATGAGCTGTTACCACCAGGCAGGACTATCGATTCTGAACTCTACTGCGAACAACTGATGAGATTAAAGCAAGAAATTGAGAGAAAGCGGCCGAACCTCACACATATTTAGCCACTCAGCAAAAATTAAGAGAGTTTGGCTGGGAGGTGTTAATGCATCCGCCGTATAGTCCTGACCTTGCACCTTCAGATTTCTACCTGTTTCGGTCTCTTCAGAATTCTTGAGGCAGTGTCAGGTTAACATCACGAGAGGACTGCCAAAACCACTTGTCGCGGTATTTTGATCAGAAGTCCCAAAATTTATATAGCAATGGGATCATGTCCCTACCTACAAGATGGCAAAAAGTTATCGAACAAAATGGTACCTACATACTTTAGTTAAATGTAAATAAACTATATTAAAAAATGTTTTGAATTTTCTTAAAAAAGGCGGAGAAACTTTTTCCCCAACCTATTATTTTTAAATACATACTTACAACAACACCCAACACACAGAAGAAACGCCTGTGTTCATCACACAAATGTTTATTCTGGGAGGAAATAGATCCCTTAACATAAAGCGCAGCAGGCAGTTATTAGGGCTCCCACACAAAACCGCGATGCGAAGCTATACGACGGCGCCGCATTGCAGGAACTTGTTCGTGCAAATTGTTCGTGCATCGTACAAAATTTTTTCGTAATACAATACATAAACATGACTCTTCTTTTATTCAACAGACTATTCGGGGCCTAATTTTACGTGTTAGTATCATGTCCGTAATTTTGTTTCCCCATTAAGTATAATAAAATTATGTTTACACACGAAGTGTTCCACCAGGGCCGCCATTTAGGGGTCCGCTGAAAAGCCGGAAACGGACTAATCCATCACAAAGAGTTACGGCGACCTCGTCGTTATATACGGAACCCACGAGCACGGCCCTCAGGGACCCATGTTGTTTGTTTCGGAAATTATGTTTAATTGAGGTTTCACACGTTGAAAAACGGTATTAAAAGTAGGTTCTTACGTACCTATATTGTTATAAACGTATAATGTTTTTTTGATATATTATTATTGCAATACATTTTGCAACGGTCGACTAAAATGCCTGCAGTTATCCACCCAGGTCACCCAAGTTGTCGGACATGGCTTTTTAAAGTTGTTAAGTAGGTAATAGACGTAGGATCCAAAAGAAAATGGTGCATGAGGTGATTGAAATAGGCAATTTTCGATCGAGAAGACGGATTTTGGCTGTTCGTAAAAAAGGATAAAAATGAGTCTCAGAGGTCTCAGAGGCCTCAGAGTTACACAGATAATGATGAAACGCGTCATCATTATCTGTGCACCACTGATGCCTCTTGAGGCTCACTTTTATCCTTTTACTGTACAGGTTCGAAATAACTAGGTAATAACACGGTAAGAAGAAGTGCGTGGATACTATGATGTTGTCGTAATGTGAACGCGGACATTTCGAAATCTGAAGAAAAGCAGCTAAGCTGAAAAAAAGTTGAAAAGAAGTAAAAGCTGAAAGTTTAAACAATTCAAGTTTAAATCAACATTGACTCTATTGTTCAAACATTACTTTTTTTCCACATTGCCGGATCAAAGCTCAGGTACCGTATGCCTCATACTTCGTTTGCGCTCGTTTTATAGCACGCCTGTAATTACGAAAATAACCGAAAAGTCGAGAATAAATTTAAAAGTAATATGAGATAAATACCAGTTAACAACTAAGGGTCTTTCTTATAAGCAAACACTAGCAAACGTGTCGTTTAAATATGTTGCCATCTCTATTCTTTGACATTAGAATGACAAGAACAGAGCAAACTTTATGGCCACGCTAACTTAAGGGTAAAAAAATAACAGTAGGTAAAACTATTTTACAGCACATACAAGTTGTAACTACTATCTGCGGGGGAAGGGGGAGGTGGGCGTTGTACGTCGATAAAAAGCCTACATAGAATATTTGTCTTTCCAGGTCCAAATCCATATTTAATTTTCAAAACTCTCGTGAGTTGTACAATACATTTTGAAATACTCGCGTATTACTCACGTATTATTTCGTCGACGGAAGGACCGCGAATCAATCTCACCCTAAAGAAGATTCTCTTGATGAATCGAAACAGTTTCGGTGCCTCCATCGACAAAATAATACGTAGTTAATCTTTTCAAAATTTAAATCCATATGTTAGGAAATCAGTAGGAAACAATTAGGAATTATTTTAGTTTTAGTTATTGAATAAACAAATATTCGCATTTCTACTCTAGGATAGAATAGCATACAAAGTTAAGAAAGTTTACTCCTGTTTACTCAACAGGAGGAAAAAACGTTCCCAGAAAGGAAAATGGGACAAAAGTTCAGTCCCCTTCACCCACAATGAGGTAAACAATCGCGCAATCTAATTAAGATAATACAACTTAGATACGGTCTTTGTTTCATCTTTTAGTCTGAGTGGATTACCGGCCTAATTTGTCAAGTGTTGGCTTTTCTGTTGTTTTATTGTTCGTTTTGGGTCATTTTATTTAAAAACAATTACAGAAATATACAGAATAATATAAAATTTTATAAAATACTCGTATATGTGAAACAGTTGACTAACAGAAGAGCTAGCAACAGATAAGGAAGACTTGAAAAACCCTGCCTCGGTGCCAGCCGTTATGCACCTGCAACCGAACCGACACCGCATATACGCATTCGTCTTTCCTGCGGGTCCTGTCGGCAAGGTCGAGAAGTTAGTGTAGGTACCTTCGCTATCAAACAGAATCCCAGGCAGAGTGACGTCAGTGGAGAGGAAACTTCACCCACCTCAGCTTGCTGGAGTGCATGAAACGAACGTTTTTAATTACAAATAAGTGCTCTGTAACTTGACTGACTCCACCTAAATCATCTTCAACGGATGAACGAAGGCCAATGATGATAATGATGAAACAGTTGAGCTATCTAGGGACAGTTAGAAACGATCAATAAATAGCTAAACTGACTCAGATCACTACCAGAGGGCAGCGTCTCCAATGCACTGGCGGTATGACGTTGAATCGCAAGTTAATACGCTTGGCCAGATAGTATAATTTGGATATCGACTTGTTGACACAACCTACTTGAGAATCCTATTGTCATAGATATGATATATGTATATGTTTGTTTACATGTTTTTTTTACTTTTCACACAGCATAATCTCGCCCCAAAGTAAGCAGAGCTTGTGTTATGGGTACCACATGACTGATATACTACTTATAATATTATACATAGAAACACCCAGACCCGAGATAAATAGTTGCAGATCATACAAACATTTGTCCCGCGGTGGCAATCGAACCCGCAACCACTCTGTGTCTCAGGCAGGCCTTCACCCACTGCGCCACAGAGGTCATCGTGTTGTATCTATAAATATATTCTATTATATAATTACAATCGTAAGTGGATCGGAGCTAATTTGCAGACTAATTTGCAGACAGAATTATATAATAAAGTTTAGGGTTAAACCCAGACTTTTTAAGACTTCATTTTAACATAAGGCATAAATAAATAAATAAATAAATAATGCAGGACATTTCACAAAGCATCATCTGGCCTCAAAGTAAGCAGAGCTTGTGTTATGGGTACCACATGATTGATATACCTACTACTTATATACATTTTTGTTTTTTTTGTAAATACAAACATATAAGGTATACATAGAAACACCCAGACACGAGACCAATACTTGCAGATCATACAAACATTTCTCTCGCGGCGAAATCGAACCCGCATCCTTCTGCGTCTCTGCGCCCTTATCTATCTCTATATGATCTAACTCATTCTCACATATTAGCTAACAAGCTGCTGGCTGCGACTTTGCCCGCGTGGCACATGGACAAAAAGTAGCCTATGATATTTTATGATGATGTGAATTGTTTATATATAACAATTAAATACATTACAGTGTAATTAGCATTATATATTGTTTCTTATTCTATCTAGCTGTTTTATAAAACCTTTTAATGTTTTTAACCGACTTTATCAAAAAGTAGGAGGTTCTCAATTCGTCGGAATCTTTTTATTTTTTATGTATGTTCACCGATTACATACTCGAATTATTTTTTTGTTTGAAAGGGTATACTTTACAGCTCCCATATAAATTTTATCAAAATCGGTCGAGCTGAAAAATCAACGAAAATCTAAAAATTGTATACATCGATTATGTGTTCATATACTTCGATACCTCGCTGTCTCATTGGAGCGGTGCGTTTATTTGGCCTACCCATATTATATATATACAAAATACATCTACTTTCAAATAAAAATGTATTATAGGCTCAAATTGAATTCAATGAAGTCGGTTTCTTTTTAGTTTTTAAAACGTAATTATATAATATGCTTTAAGAGACACTTTCTGTATTATTACGTTTTTAAATTTGCCAATCGATAAATCCAACACGTCCCTTGGGACCTTGTTATAGAAGCGTACACTTGACCATAAAAAAACATTTATTAACAGTTAGGCTCGCTAATTTATATTTCTAGTATTGATGTTATGATTATCGCATATTTTTTTAAACAAATGAACATTTTTGTAAACATACATTGGATTTTCGTATATATACTCACAAGGCAGTCAGAAAAGTATATAATTATATTTTTTATATGTATTTCTAAGATTAATATTTTTAAAATGGTTTGTTAGACATTCTCTAATATATAATATAATAATAATAATAGTAATATATAATAGTTTTTGTTCTTTAGGATATAGTTTATAAATATGGATATCAAGTTGTACTTATTTTATAGTAGGTATTTTGATTTTATTTAATGAGTGTTAACGAATTTTACTGTCTGTGGTCGCAATACAGATTCCTACTTTTTCGTTATTACTCTAATCTGATTTCGTCAATCCTAAGCTTGAATGCTGCATACATATCTAAGAATAGCCCCATAGTCCCATACCAGTTTTTGGATTACTTTGGATGCCCACGACTTAATTTCAAAAGGCATTTTTTATTAACATGTACTTTACCTTTTCATGTATTGCAGCATTAATACACTTCTTATACTTTTAGTTTCATGGATCCATAACTGTTTCATTATCATCCTTCGGGTCATCATTTTTATACTCGAGTACTGACCATACTGGACGGAAATAATAAATGACTCCATACTATTTTATGGTAAAGGGTATTATGTATTTGTTATTCATATACTTACTTTGTATTTATGTATCTGTATGTTGTATTTCTTTGTATTGTTTAGTATTTTTTGTGGTATGGGTGTCAATGCCTGAAATAAACGAATTTATGATTATTATTATTACTTTCACACTAACACATGTCATTTACTAGTTTGAATACTTGTAAATATAAATTTGCAATCATGCATAACAGCTAAAACGATTTCAAAGAAATTTGGTATTTGATCCGTGTGATCCTCTTTTTCAATGGTCGATTTTTTAAACGTGATTTGATTAAACTTGGTACGAGTAATACAAGTATCTATACTCGTATAAACCGTACCTGGATTTCCTGATTCCACGATCTTCCTAGGTCTTAATATTGATGCAAAACTACAGTGGGGACCACAAATTGAAACACTTGCTGGTAGGCTTAGTTCCGCTGCATATGCAGTTCGTGCGATACGGTGGCTTACTGATGAAGCTACAGCTAGACTAGTTTATTTCAGTTACTTCCATAGTGTTATGTCATACGGCATCATTCTCTGGGGGAAAGCAGCTGATATTGGTAAAATATTTGTAATTCAAAAAAGGGCATAGCTTCACAATATATATATGAAAATTTGTTATATACACATAAAAATAGAGACGGGATTCAGCAAAATAGTGACCTTCATGAAATCAACACTAAGAATAAACATAAATTATACATCCATAGGTTTCGACTAGAAAAAGTTAATAAGTCATTTATGGGGAACACGGTGCGCTTCTATAATAAGCTTCCTGAAAATGCTACTACACTACCTATGAAGAAATTTAATGCATAGGTACATTAAAGGTAGTCTTTTGAAAAAAAGCTTATTATAATATAATAATATATATAAATAATATATATATGACTATATTATTGATAAGAATGCATGGCCTCATGTCGCTCTGCCGTCAGACAGTTAACCGACACACTTGAATTGTATAAACTCTCTTGTATTAGTATTTCGTAGTAGTTAGTACGAAATATCTTACGAATATCTTAGGTAGTTATAAGATGGATCATTATAAAAAAGCGCTAGGACCAAGACGAGTTTCTTGCCAATTCTTCTCGAGCTTGGGTTAGGATGGATTGGCACCTAAATTCACCTAGTATGTGAGACGTTTCAAAGTGTGATTGTATTGAATAAATCATCTTTTGACTTTGACTTTGACTTGACTTTAATTCTCGCCACGGAATATTAGTGTGATTTGCAAATATTTGTGTGATTTGCAAATATATGTGCTATTTGCAAATACTTGTGTGAATTGCAAATATTTGTATGATATGCAAATATTTGTGCTATTTGCAAATATTTGTATTAATTGCAACTATTTGTGCTATTAGCAAATATTTGTGCTATTTGTAAATATTTGTATGATATGCAAATATTTGTATGATATGTAAATATTTGTTTGATTAGCAAATGTTTGTATGATTTGCAAATATTGGTGTGACTTGCAAATATTTGCGTGATTTGCAATTATTTGTGCTATTTGCAAATATTTGTGTGATTAGCAAATATTTGTGTAATTAGCAAATATTTGTGCTATTTGTGTGATTAGCAAATATTTGTGCTATTTGCAAATATTTATATGGTATGCGACTATTTGCAAATATTTGTTTGATTTGCAAATATTTGTGTGATTTCCAAATATTTGTATGATATGCAAATATTTGTGCTTTTTGCAAATATTTCTATGATATGCAAATATTTGTATAATATGCAAATATTTGTATGAAATGCAAATATTTGTTTGATTTGCAAATATTTGCGTGATTTGCAAATATTTGTATGATATGCAAATATTTGTGCTATTTGCAAGTATTTGTGCTAATAGCAAATATTTGTATGATATGCAAATATTTGTTTGATTTGCAAATATTTGTGTGATTTGCAAATATTTGTTTGATTTGCAAATATTTGTATGATATGCAAATATTTGTATGATATGTAAATATTTGTATGATTTGCAAATATTTGTATAACTTCCAATTATTTGTATGATATGCAAATATTTGTATAATATGCACATATTTGTATGATATGCAAATATTTGTATGATATGCAAATATTTGTTTGATTTACAAATATTTGTGCTATTTGCAAGCATTTGTGCTAATTGCAAATATTTGTATGATATGCAAGTATTTGTATGATATGCAAATATTTGTTTGATTTGCAAATATTTGAGTGATATGCAAACATTTGTATGATATGCAAATATTTGTATGATATGCAAATATTTGTTTAATTTGCAAATATTTGTGTGATTTGCAAATATTTGTAATGATATGCAAATATTTGTATGATATGCAAATATTTATTTGATTTGCAAATATTTGTGTGATTTCCAAATATGTGTATGATATGTAAATATTTGTATGATATGCAATATTTGTATTTGTAAATATTTGTGTGATTTCCAAATATTTGAAACGATAGATGGATTGTGTGAAGGATGACATGAGTAAGAAATTTTGTGAGATGACGGCGGATAGAGGAGAGTGAAAGAAGAACACATGTTGTGCCGACCCCACATAAAATGGGAAAAGGGCAGGAATATGATGATGACTTCTGTGGCACCTCAAGGCCTGGCTGAGCCGCAGAAGGTTGCGGATTCGCCGCCGTGAGAGAAATATTTGTATGATCTGCAAGTATTGGTCTCGGATCTGGGTGTTTCTATGTAAGAAATAGTTATTTAGCACAAAAAGGCATGTATTATTGAAATCGGGGTCCAGTATTGACTGTTGGTGTTGTCAACCGCTCAGCTAGCGTGACCTAATAATCATTCGTCTCAATAATCATTAGTCTTTATCAGTTATATTTATAAATTTGGTTTGCGTTGAAACTTTACTCATTTTGAGCCTAGGCCTCAATCGTGAAATGTCGGTCACGTGCTATAAAAATCATCGATTAAATGTTTTTACTGACTTTTCCTAGTTTAGAAGTCTCGGACTCTTAAACTAGGTGCAAAGATCATAATATGTTAGATATAAATGAGTACCTACTAAGTACGATGACGACCTTGTCGACCTTGTCTGTTCTATTAGTTAAGTACAGATAATCTTTTAAATATACTCGTAATAAACAAAATTAAGCTAAAGTACAGATCTTGATTAAGTTAATAATATATTTTTATAGTTTCGCCTTGGTCAAAATGTATTGAGCAACCCTTACATTTTAACTTTTTGAGAGAAATATCAAACAGAAGTAAAATAAAACGATATATTTATACTAGAAGTTGCTCGCAACTTCGTCCGCATTTTTTGAAAGGAATTACAGCTAAAATCCTTCCCCAGGATGCAATTTATCTCCTTGCCAAATTTGATTGATGAGTTTCAAACCAATCAGTCCCACTACCCAATAAATAATCCATACAAACATTCACACTCCATTTTACTCCTTAATGAGAGTTATTTAAAAAAAAAAAAAACATGTGTCCATTTGTTTTGCATTTAAGTATTCAACCCAAGTTTTTAAGAAATCACACCAACCGTTAAAAAGTTCCCATACAAACTTTGACACCCCATTTTTAGGGTTAATTTGTTAGGGTTAATTAAAAAAATCATGATATACGTGTCCATTTATTTTGCATTTTATTTATTCATTTAAAAAGTTTCATACATTCCTTTTCACCCCTTTTCACCCTCTTAGGGGTTGAATTTCAAAAAATCCCGCCTCAGTGGGTGGTTTTACTGTAAATGTAAAAGAAAGCCTTCCAAATTTCGGCTTTCTAGCTTCCACGGTTTCGGCTCGGCGATGATGAATCAGTCAGTCAGTCAGGTCAAGCTCTTTTATATGTACAGATAACAACTAACTGTTACCCGTGACTTCGTACGCCTATGCTCAGAACTTTTATTTTTATTTTTGTAAGACAATTATTTTAGATATTTTTTAGACGAAAAGTAGCCTATGTTCTTCCCAAGATTGCAATACGTCTACTTAAAAATTTTCATCAAGACCAGTTCAGCCGTTTAGCCGTGAAAACGTAACAAACAGACAGAGACACTCGCATTTATAATATAATATGTACCTAGATTTATTAATATAGACTAATATTTTGTGGGTCCACCCTTTGCCTTTACAACAGCAGATATTCTTCTTGGAATTGAGCGTACAAGATTTTCATAGCCTTCGGTAGTAATTGAGGTCTTTTTTAACCGACTTTATCAAAAAGGAGGAGGTTCTCAATTCGTCAGAATCTTTTTTTTTTATGTATGTTCACCGATTACTTGAAAACGGCTGAACCAATTTGGAAAATTCTTTTTTTGTTTGAAAAGGTTTACTTCACAGGTGGTCCCATATAAATTTTATCAAAATCGGTCGAGCTGAAAAATAAAAGAAAATCTAAAAATTGTATACATCGATGCTATTTACGTTTACTTCGATACCTCGCTGTCTCATAGGAGCAGCGCGTTTATTTGGCCTACCCATATTATATATATACAAAAGACATCTACTTTCCACTAAAAACGTATTATAGGCTCAAATTTCATTCAATGAAGTCGGTTTGTTTATAGTTTTTAAAACGTAATTATGTTGATAATCGTTTGGTGCTTGACTCTGCGCTTTAATACACCCCATAAATGATCAATGGGGTTCAGGTGTGGAGACAGGGCTGGCCACTTCAATAACTCAATGTCGTTTTTAAAAAAACTAAACTACCTTTTAAGAATTGTAGAGCATACATAGAGGGTAGACTTTTGAAGAAAGCTTATTATAATTGTAATATAAATTATTATATTATTGATAAGAATGCATGGCCTCTTGTCGCTCTGCTTTCAGACAGTTAACTGACACATCTGAAATGTATAAACTCTTGTTTATACTGTATTAGTTTTTCGTCGTTAAGGTAGTTATAAGATGGATCATGCAAAAAAGCGCTAAGACCAGGACGAAATTCTTGTCGGTTCTTCTCAGGCTTGGGTTAGGAGGAATTGGAATTGAATTGAAACCTAAATTCATCTAGTATGTAAAACGTTTTAAAGTGATCCTTGTGATTGTATTGAATAAAATATCTTTTAACATTGACTTTTACTTGACTTTTTTTTTTAATTCTCTTAGTACTTACCTTCTTATAAATAAATAAATATTTCACACATTTCACTTTCGCATCATTTATTAACATGTACTTTACCTTTTCATGTATTGCAGCGTTAATACACTTCTTATACATTTAGTTTCATGGATCCATAACTGTTTCATTATCATCCTTCGGGTCATCATTTTTATACTCGAGTTGTGTTAACTTCAAGACTTCTTTATTTTTGTAAACGTTTTCAATGTTTTTAAGGTGTTAAACCGAATAATTGTTTGAACGCAGTTACATGTCACAATATGGTCTCATAGTTCCATACTAATTGTTGTGATCTTGTTTTATATGTTCTGAACTTAATAAATAAAGCTTAAAATCTAATGATTGAATGCAGCGTAGGTAGCTCAAAAAATCTAAATTACAGCTCCATGACCCTGTTATCCTTTACCGACTTTATCAAAGAGGAGGAGGTTCTCAATTCGTCGGAATCTCTTTTTTTTATGTATGTTCGCCGATTACTCGAAAACGGCTGAACCGATTTGTAATTTTTTTTTGTTTTATAGGGTATAACTTCACAGGTGAAAGGAGCTGAAAAATCAACGAAAAACTAAAAATTGTATACATCGATGATGTTTTCATGTAGATCGATACCTCGCTGTCTCATTGGAGCGGTGCGTTTATTTGGTCTACCCATATTATATATATACAAAATACATCTACATTCCACTAAAAATGTATTATAGGCTCGAATTTCATTCAATGAAGTCGGTTTCTTTTTAGTTTTTAAGACGTAATTTTTTTTTTCTGTAAATCCATTGTCATTATTAATCACTACATGGTATAAAACAAAGTCGCTTCCCATTGTCTGTCTGTCCCTATGTACGCTTAGATCTTTAAAACTACGCAACGGATTTTGGTGAGGTTTTTTGTAATAGATAGAGTGATCAAGAGGAAGGTTTATACGTATAATACATGCATATTATGGTAGAGAAACACTGAAAATTTAAAAGGTTTCTAATCATATTAGACATTCTGTAGTATATTTAGTATCAGCATTGCATCCGTGCGAAGCCGGGGCGGGTCGCTAGTCTCGAAAATAACATAAAACCTCCCTCCCGGTGCATGCGTTTGCATCGTGTCCAACTCATTAGGAATAGATTAGCGGAATAGTACTAAATATTTGTCCTTTAAAGTTTTGTAATGAATTTCCGCAAAGTCACGCCTAAATCAATTATCTGTCATTATTTCTTTTTAACCGACTTTATCAAAAAGGAGGAGGTTCTCAATTCGTCGGAATCTTTTTTTTTTATGTATGTTCACCGATTACTCGAAAACGGCTGAACCGATTTGGAAAATTCGTTTTTTGTTTGAAAGGGTATACTTCACAGGTGGTCTCATATAAATTTTATCAAAATCGGTCGAGCTGAAAAATGTACGAAAATATAAAAATTGTATACATCGATGATGTTTTCATGTATTTTCATACCTCGCTGTCTCATTGGAGCGTTGCGTTTATTTGGCCTACCCATATTATAATATACAAAATACATCTACTTTCCACTAAAAATGTATTATAGGCTCAAATTTCATTCAATGAAGTCGGTTTCTTTTTAGTTTTTAAAACGTAATTATTAGACTGATAAATAACGCGTACACTTTATGTCATAAGCATCTTCCTAGGTCCTGTGCGTTATTAAATAAATGTTGTCTACGCCAGATCATTTAATTGATTTCGACTCAACGCGTTGCAGACGACGAAGTAACTTTTGGAAATAGGCATCTATTTTATTTATAGGTTTTACATTGTTTTATATCTACACAAAACATCATAACTTTGACATTATAGTCTAGGGAGTTGTAAAGTTTCATATGTATGTATTATAAAATATATCAGTCATCTGGTCACCATAATAAAAGCTATGCTTAATTTGGGGCTAGATGGTGTTGCGTGCATTGACCACCAATATTTATTTATTATTTTTATCTCCTCGTTCTTTTTTGATCTACTACACTACATAATCGTTGTACGTCGTCGTTACATATCGTCATATCACTACTAATCGTTGTTGGAACGAATGTAAATGAATCAGCTTACTTAATATAATATTTTCTTCTAAAGCTTTGAGAATAACAATGTCACGGTTTTTACTCACTTTGCGTCTCCGTTCGTTTGTTGTTTATTTCCGCAACTTTTTACAAAGTTTCTTTTGTAGAAATTTCAAGAATATCTTAGCACTTTTTAATACATATATTTTTATGAGTTAAATAAAGTAATTAATGTAATGCGGTAGACACGTTCTATGTTTGAGTTTGAATATAGAATGATACAATCGCGCGCATTTACTTTTTTTATACGCTTTATATTAGCTTCACTTGTATGTATGTTTGTTTGTTAGTATGTTTGTATGTTTGTATGTAACCGACTCCTTAGGACGCGACTTTGACCCACTTCAAACGGCCAGATTTCATTAAAATTTTGCACACCTGTCCCGATGACAATGCAATAATTCGAAAAAAAAAAATATAAAAAAAAATTTAAATATCCTAAAACTAAAAAGTAGAAAATAAATGATAGTTTAAAAAAACTAAAAACTTTGGTTTTCTATATAAAGCGTGTTTTTTAGTTTTTTTAAACTATTATTTATTTTTATAATAGGTATGCAACCTTCTTTTGAGATTTGAGTTCTAACAGACTGTGAAATCAACAGTTTCAGTTTCAAACAAATTGTGGACGAGTGAACGGGGTTTCATTACCTTACTCGAAACCATTATAATAATGTTCTAGAGTATCTACCTACCTATTGAATGCTAAATCAAGCTACAATTTCCGAAGTCCATAACTCCGTATTGCACGTCACTGAACTAAGCAAGTGTCAAAACTAATAGTACAAAATTGTTTCCCTTACTTTGTCCCGGCGGGCGTTGTTTCATAACGTCCTATAACTTGAACGTAAAACTCAGGAGTGATGCAGTGAGAGACTGTAGCGGGAAGCTTAGCGGAATCTTAAAAGCTGCTACTCATGCCAATGTTTATTATTATACTCCACTAAAACATCTATAAGGTACAGTAATCATTATCATACTTCCTATTTAAGTACATATTATCAAATTAAGTCCTCCCGCCGTGTCTGTCTGTCTGTCACCGTATTTCACCGTTTCATTGACGGATCGTGAAGATGATTTAGGTGTGTAATTCATGCAATGCAAAGCCAGGTTAATTCCTGGTATATTATAATTTCAAAAGTTTGCGTGGAAAGTAATGTTTGTATGTTTGAACGCGTTGCAACGGCTTAATGGATTTCAACGTAACTTGGTTTAGTATAGATGTCATATTATAATGGCATATAAGCTACGTTTGAAGATACCACGCATGTGAAAACACGAGCAGAAGCTAGGCAACGATAGATATAAGATTTTTGCATTCCAAAACAATTATGTGAAAATGATGGCCGTAGTTTCAGATCTGGTCGTGCACCAATAGATTTTAAGGTTCAAAAAATATAAGTGCGTTAAACCAGAATTCTCAAACGCTAAATAAAAACATCATGAGAAAAAGAACCTAAGAAGCTGGAACACATATGCCAAGTGCACAAAAGAAGACTCTGAGGCGCACTTTTATCCTTTCACCAAAGGTTTAACAGAACGCGATAAGAAGAAGAAACTCTGTATGTTCAAATAAAAACGCTTCACTTCACGCTACGCTCATGCACAGTGGGTTAGGTGTTTTGCTCGCGTCACGTGCGCTCGAAGTGTCGCCGGCAGAGCATGCAATTAGTCGACGTTTTGTGAATATAATTATGGCGGGGGAACTCTGGCTGGCACCTCTTAATTCATAATGTGATATTAGATGTTAGGTATCTCAAATGTAGCTATTAAAGAAACCTAGTGTGTACATTACTCGTATATTTGTTTGCATTTATACATTAACCTCAAACAACTCAAAGATAAAAAAAAAATGCTTTTAGTTTTCAATACATTGTGGTAGAAACTTCGCGGGACTTAAGAGCTGGATCCTCTCTGGACCAGCGTATTACCACTGCCATCCAAAGTGTAAATGCCGTCAGTGTCTTGGGAACAGTGCCCACTGGCAATGATCTGGATCAGTTGAGCTATTTATATATCGTTTTAAACTGTCCGTAGGTAGCTCAACTGTTTCACATATATTTCATTTTATAATTATTCTATAATAAATTTCTGTAATTCGATCTTTTTACAAGAAACTTTACATCGATTTCATGTGTAAGCCCTGGTTGAAGCATGTTGTTACCCAATACCATACTTATATAAAACCTTATTTGCAATAGGTCATCATCCTCATTGGCCTCCGTTCATATGTTGAAAATGATTTAGGTGGCGTCAGTCAAGAAACAGAGCTGTTATTTGTTATTGAAAACTTTCGTTCATGGATCCACTCCAGCAACCTGAGGTGGGTGAAGTTTCCTCTTCACTGACGTCACTCTGCCTGGGATTCTGTTTGATAGCGCAGGCCTTCACAGTTATCCACACTAACCACTCGACCTTGCCGTCAGGACCCGCAGGAAAGACGAATCAGTATGAATCATACATGCGTTGTCGGTTCGGTTTCAGGTGCATAACGACTGGCACCGAGTTCTTCTGTTAGTCTCCAAAGTAATAGGTAATGGGTACATAAGCACTTTCTCGTCGTAGAATTCAGCAGGGTGAATTCAAAGCCAGTGGTCTGCCAACGGCCAAGTACATACCTGTGATCACCAATGCATTATCCGTATTGCAATATATGACTTGTTTATCATTGATGAGTTCCCCTGGGTCAAAACACATGGTCTAACCAACTCTTGCATACATGATAGTCTACTATTGGAGATTAAGGGCAAATATTCAAGAGTAAAGAAAACAGTGTACTAGCATATTTTTTTTATTTTTTATTTATTTCATTAAAAAACGACTGCCATCTGATTCTATCGATCGGCTAGGTGCCACAATTGCCTCGTTTTGAGAACTCATGGTTAACGGTACAGCTGATAAGGAAACGTCTCTGAAACGACTCAACACGAACTCATTTATTCACAAAACGGTTTACTTACCTTTCATTCCGCGTGCGTAAAAGGACTTTACGATCATGTCACACTTCCATATTTTTATGCTGAGCATTCATGAACATTATACCCCGAGCCACAGTATAGAAGCGTGTTTAGATAGTAGTTGAGGAAGTACCTACTCAAAATGACGTAGTTTTGACGGCTATCGATTTGCCAGATCTAGGCGCGATTGGAGAGTCGAGCTTCTGGGAGCAGGTTTTTTTGTAAAATCCTCTTCATTATTCAACAACATTATAAGTACATATCTTAATTATTTTGTTTTTTACTTAGTGGATAAGATAAGTTATAGATACTGCTAAAAATATATAAAAAAGCTGTAAAAATCATTGTACTAAAAAATTAACGGCCATACCTAGGTGGCTCATATTAGCAGCCTAAAAACTGCCCTGTAAAACTAGCGATCCTCCCAGGTTTCACACTGGTACACGGGTGCACGTCCTACATTTCCTAGGAATCTCATTTTTTTTTTTAAATAAAATGTAGCTCATGTTATGTTGGTATCCCTAGTATGTGACAGTTTTCTAGATGTGTTTTTTCGAATCGGTTAAGTAGTTTTTGAGTTTATCCATTACAAACAAATATTAGTGTAGGTTGAGTTAATTGTTTTGTTGGATTGAAACTGATAATTTCAGTATGACTACTGCTAGTTAAACCATTCTATAATGTGCTTCAGTGAAAAGGCTCTTTGTAAATGATCGATGCGGAAGATAACTTTGCGGTGGTAATGTAGCCCTTCTTTCGTTTAAACGGGTTAGCCTGGGGCAAGTGTCACCTCGGATGGTCCGCCTTTGATGACTACAAGTCTACTGGTGACAACTGCTGATATTATCGAAGACGCTAGGGATTTTAAAAAGAAGGAATATTTAGGCCAGTTGTTTTTTCTCTTTCGTTTTTCGTTTTCGTTTTTTCGTTTTTATGTAGACAAGGTAGATAACAAAGCACCCGCTTTGGTATCTGAGATGTGAAAATAAACCTTTAATAATATAAAAAAACGAACTTGCCCAAGACTTCTAATCCCCGAGTCTAACCTCAGATCTCGAAATACGTAGTTTTTTGAGGCTGTCTAAGGGAGGGCAGTAAGAGGCACGTTCAAACATTATATTTGGCACATGCTCAAGCTTTGCACTGTATTCCTGTGACTGTGACTTGTTGCAAGCTTATCGCCGCTTATAGGAATACATTCTTCTTCTTATCGTTCGACTAGTTATTTCGAACCAGTGTGGTGAAAGGATTAAAGTACGCCTCAGAGGCTCCTTTCGCATACTTAGTTTATGACTTAAAACTTTAAACTAATCATATACAAATCAATCAATAATTTATAATTTACAGTTTGAGAGCACTGACATTGCGCATATACAATTTTCGTCAACAAAATCCATTGGTGCACGTCCAGGTTCCAACCTACGACTTTATGATCGGTATGTCGATTAAACTATATGGCTTCATTTTCGCGTAATTTTAATATGAATGAAATAACTGTGCGAAGATAATGTTGAATAAGACAACATTTTTCAATAATTTTGAGTAAACCCGAATACTTTGAATGCGGTTTCTAATTTGACTTCTAAACTTACAAAACTTGAAAGATTAATTTCCGTCAATCGTTCTAATTAAAGTCATTCTACCCGTAAATTGCCCTGGCCGGCCTTCACTTGGCAAAAGACTTGGTAGATAGCGCGAGCGTTCTGTTTACTTTGTACCGGATCACTATTGCATCACACCCTTATCTGTTCAGTGCGATGCAATGTGCTGCCCCGCGTCAGCCGTTTGTAAACTTCTGTTGACGACCTTCTTCTAGAATGTTTCATTTTTAAAATCGTTAGTGTTCGATTTTTAAAATAGCTTAGGTGTTTTATGTAATTAAAAATTATGACTTAAAGCTATGAAAACAAACTAAGTATAATATTAATTAAAAAAAAACATGACGGTGCCCTAAGATAGATAATTGATTCAGGCATGACTTTGCGGAATTGAATAGTTTTATAAAAGGGCACCATAATAAAACATTAAACAGATGGACAAATATTCAGAACAATTCCGCCAATCTAATAATAGAATAGAATCTAATAATAGGAATAGATTGGCGGAATCGTACTGAATATTTGTCCATCTATTTAATGTTTTATTATGGTGCCCTTTTATAAAACTATTCAATAAATCAATTCTACTTTATTTCAATTAAATTAAATTAATTCTACTTCTTCGTTTATGTCATGCATCATAATAATGTTGCTTCGATCAGACTTGTTGCTTCGACCAACGTCTCATTCTGACGTTGGTCGAAGCAACAAGTCTGCAGAGCAGAGTGTTTTTTCGTCGGGGTGCGGAGTCAAGTGTTCCTGAGGATGCCTCGTGGAGAGGCGAAACACGTGTCGAATTTCTTTTGGAGGTAACTCTTTAGGAATAGATTAGCGGAATTGTACTAAATATTTGTTCATCTGTTTAATGTTTTGATGTCATATTTTATTTAGTAATCTTAGTGGTACTTTATCGTGAACAAATTGTGACTTTTAACTGGTGTAGACTATTGAATTATAAGTGTATTATGTTGTTTCGTGATTTCATTTCGAGGAATCCAAGATAATTTTAAGCGATCATACCGCGATTACGTTTAGAATAGACAAATGTCGAACTGACTTAGAGTTTGTCATGTTATTAACTGAGTTAATTGACTTCAAAAAATGAGGTTCTCAATTTCTCGGCATATTTTTTTACACCTATAACTTTTTTTGCGTTTGATCACCGATTACTCAAAGACGCCTGAATCGATTTGGAAAATTATTTTTTTGTTTCAAAGGGTATACTTACCAGGTTGTCCCATTTAAATTTAGTAGAAATCTATCCAGCGGTTTTTAAAAAAAAACAACAAAAATCTATAAATTGTATACATCGATGATATTTTTTATATTCAAGAATTCGGTGTTTTTTTTAGTTTTTAAAACGTAATTATTTCATTAAAATAATCACAATCATAATTGGCTAAATTGTTATTAACACGTTTAATATTATGTCTTTAAAGGAAAAAGAAGAGACTGAATTTCACTGTGTGGTATTTTTTGTGTTGTTATTTATCAATATTTATGTGTACACATACTTTTTTGGCATGTAGAGAATACTCGTTTAATACAAGTCAATATACAACCAGAGTTCAAGTAATGTTATCTCTGTGCAGTAGTTCATATTTCAAATACAGCTATAGCGTAAACCAACACGAGCTGTTTACCCAACAAGGCTATTACCGATCTGGGTCATTCAATTACCACTAATTAGATTCAGCCGATGATGTGAACTGGCTTAAAACCCTGAACATGTCATGGAGCCTCGCTGGAGAGTCGTTTATCAGACTGGTCGAGTAGCGACGCGTAATTAAACGTTACACATTGCACACACGTGCACGGAGTTTGATAAATTAAAACCTCCTTCTAGAACCTTAACCTGTTTTTCATTTTATTTTTAAGATCTTAAACATTGACATTGTGTTATGGACTACCCTATATCAGCTACTACGTATATTTAGATACCTACATAATTTGAAAATCGATTGATTGTGATTTAAATTTGAAATAAATAAAGTGATCAGCCCAGCATGGCGATTTGCCCAGTATTGTCTATTAATTTTGATTAGCAATCGGCAAAATTTATATCATAATTAGATTGTTATTGAAACAAATTTTAACAAGATGGATTAGTATAACATGGTTTCGGTTTCTATATCAGATCAAATGAATAAAAAGACGGAGTGTTGCGAACAACCAAAGCTAAAACCATGCTTTACTATTTAAATACACATCTATGTATATAAATACTCACACTTTTTATGTCATGGCACGGAATCACCACAAAACAGGAGGAAAGCATAATCTTTTTTTTTGTACGATATTTACTAGACCACAACGTTATATGCACTACAGAATACATATCAGTACAAGTACTGTATGCATGTGCTAAGAGCAAGGAGGTTTGGGTGTACTCGAATGTGTCTGCGTGTATTCACAGAGGAGCACGATTTTTTGGCTTCACTTTGGTTGATCGTCACGCTCCGTCTATATAGACAATTATTTGGTTTGAGGTTTCTATTCATATGACAGCATGTTTGACAATCAACACCAACCTTCCGTATAACTGTTAATTCATCAATAGTAACTAAAAGCTAAACTAAAATTAGTATCAATGTTTTGATAGTATCAGAATTCCATAATCACCCGGCAGATGTCAATTAGGCAGAATTTTGACAATTTGGCTTTGCCACTACAAACACCTCGGATTAGTTTTGGCCGTCTTGCTAAGCTAAAATTGCGCTCTTATATTATTTATTGTAGCTTAAATCCTTCCCCAGGATGCAATTTATCTCCTTGCCAAATATTATTGATAAGTTTCCAATCAATCACAATCACCACCCATTAAAAAGTTTCCATACTAACATTCACACTCCATTTTACTCCTTTATGAGAATTATTTTGAAAAATCTTGAAACACGGGTCCATTTATTTTGCATTTTAAGTATCCAAACCAAGTTTCTAAGAAATCACACCACCCGTTATAAAGTCCCCATACAAACTTTGACACCCCATTTTACGCCTTTGAATGGGTTATTTTGAAAAATCTTGAAACACATGTCCATTTATTTTGCATTTTATTTATTAATATCAAGTTTCAAGTAAATCGCATCACGCGTTAAAAAGTTTCATACATTCATTTACACCTCTTTTCACCCTCTTAGGGGTTGAGTTTCAAAATATCCCGCTTTAGTGGATGGTTTTGCTGTAAAAGGAAGCTACCTTCCAAATTTCAGCATTCTAGCTTCAGCGGTGTCGGCTCGGCGATGATGAATCAGTCAGTCAGGTTAAGCTTTTTTATAGGTATAGATATTCAGTTTTTTTTTAGTAATTTTGGTGTTTTTATTTAAATAGAGCTAGAGTTATCGAGACGGGAGAGAATAATTGGAATAAAGTCTTTGTGTTTCTTTGTGAGAAATAATCCGTATAATTATTTTAACCATTTATATGAAATAAGAAATGACGAACGACAAGATATGACTTTGTGACATTATACCATAAACAATATAAACACTTGACCCTGGGAAAACTGACATTATTATGCCATTAAGGAAGAAAAAGAAGGAAAATATCTCACGCTCAGTGTTCCTTGATGCTGACGGCTTTGTGGAAAAATCAAATTGTATGGAAATGCCAGCAGAAGTCATGCTTCAGTGAAGTAATCAAGTGTCATTATCTATACATTTTGACCTTTTCTCGGGTGAACGCCAACTGAAAATAGGCCCTCAGGTCTACGCAATAGAGAATAAATATGTCGTTTTTCTGTATCACATTTCTAAATCTTTCTTATTAGGATAAGAACCGCGGCCCGTATCACAAATGAGTTCAAAAATGATGGGTGCAAAACGACCACGGTTTTTATACGCACTGGAATAATACGAAGATTGAGCAATGTAAGAGCGTAACATCAATCGTAAAACCATAACCACTATTGTTTGGAATCAATTTTTGAAATACAATGTACGAAATTAATCATTAAAAATATTTATGGATAATGCACACTATACCATCTAGCCTAAAAACAAAGTCAAAACCTTTATTCAATAAAACTACGAGGACCACTTTGAAACATGCTAGTGAATCTAGGTGCCGGTTCCTCCTAACCCCAGTTCAGTGAGAATCCAGCAAGAAACTCGTCTGGTCTTTGTATGATCCTTGCCAATTTTGTTACGGATGCCGAGTCGAGTTGCAGCAGATTCATCCCAAGTTTTGTTTCATCTCATCTTTAGAGAGCTTTATTATGGGAACAGCGAGTTTATCTTTATTTTTAGTATTAATACTATGATTATCGCAATTTTTTTTAACTAATCAAATTTTTTGTGAGCCTACATTGAAATTTCGTATATATACTGACAAGGCAACCTCTGTGGCGCAGTGGGCTAAGATCCGGCTGAGACGCAGAAGGTTGCGGTTTCGATTCCCGCCGCGGGACAAATGTTTGTATGATATGCAAGTATTTGTCTCGGGTCTGGGTGTTTCTGTGTATAATATGTATGTATTTACAAAAAAAAAGTATTTAAGTACGTAGTGTATCAGTCATGTGGTACCCATAACACAAGCTCCGCTTACTTTGGGGCCAGATGATGCTGTGTGAAATATCCGGGATTATTTGTTTTATTATTTTTATTAAGGCAATGTCATATTTATTTCTTTAAATTTATTTCTAGGTGATTCTCAAGGGCCCATGTTATAAATGGCAACAGCCCTCTTCTGTAACACAAAAATGGTGTAAGTATCTGCAGAACTCCCCCACAACAGAATGCCATAAGACATAATGCTATGACCTATCTAAGGACCAATCTAAGCATAACTTGTATTATGGTAACCTGATGATTTTATCAGTCAAAGTCATATTTTGTATTTTCAAATACATATTTGTGATACTTTATAACACAAAGACAAAACAAACACCTATGTTCATCACACAGAAGATCATTATGCTGTAATGTTTTCATTTGTATACATGTCTGTTTATGTTTAAAAGTAGACGCCATTTACAGCGATTGGTTTTGCAGAATTGGGTAGGTTTTATGAACAATTTGTCCGTGTGTTGTACTTCACCACCGAACAAGCCCTGCTCTAGACAAGCGAAATGAAATGGATAGGAATGAAGTTGTGAGATGTCGGCTCGAGAGTCGCGATGCCTTGTCTCCGGGATATCTGAGGGATTGAGACTTAACTGGAGTTATGGAACTCGTCTGGTGACCTTATTTCATTGACATAAGAAACAAAATGCGACGATTCGCATGTCTTCACGAACGTGAAGTGAAATGTGCTGGTGAGAATATTGGATGTAGTTTTATACACATTATTGTAAGCTCTACACAACACTCCACACAAATATCTAACACAGTCTTATGACTAATAGTTTCAACAGAATACCATCTCCTAGCTACCTCCCAATGCTGAATCGAGGTCTTTTTGTTACTGTGCCACAAAGATACATGACATGCTTCTGTCTTCTCTGCTTTTATTTCCTCTACAAAGTATTATTCTGTTAGTACTGTTTATGTCTGTTTAAGTTACAAATAAATGAGTGCCTATATCTATGTCTGTGTAGTGAGAATTTTTAGTCGACGTCATAGTTCATGTCTATGACAAATCTCAATATATCTCTCAAGAAATAATGCAACTGTGACACGATTTGATAGGAGGCTTGTAGCTGTTACCTACACTTCTCTTCCGCTGAACTGAAGTAATAATTTTAACTTTAAGAAATCCATACTGTCTATTTATTCATCCTGTACCTGTAGCACTAGATAAATACATCGACAACGAAGCCTATGCAGGGTGGCAGACCAGTGACGATCGTAGTCAAAAGAGGAGAGTAAAACCAAATAATTATTTAAATGTATATATGCAGATATATCGCAATGCTCAACAGCTGCGCGCTTTTGTCAGCGCGATTCAGGAATTGGTCAATTTTACCAGTGACATCTAGTTTTGTTTTGTCGCAGCATTTTGTATGAAGTCAGTTAAACACATCCATACTTTTATACCAATATTTTAATGGTAGAATAAAGGGTTAATGGAATAAAGGGTTCGAAAGTATCTCTGTGTGTCGGCTTGTTTGTTACCTTTTCATGGCTAATCGGATATCGGATGCTGAAATTTTGTAAGGAGATAGATTTTATCCTGGGGAAGGACATAGAATTTTTTCTTTAAATTTTCTTTCAAGTACCACGCGTGTAAACCCGCAGGCTGGAGCTAGTAATAAATAAGGCTTCAAGTATTAACTGTAATAAGAAGCGTATTTTAAATCTTATCGGGATTCGAATCGTACCTGTCCTTTATATATTATATATATTTTACCCAATACCAATATCGGCAACCGATCCAATAAAAAATATCTTGTGATCATTTGATTAACCGATATACCAATATTATATCATCAATCTTATATTGATATACTTGAGAATCTCTTAAGAAGCCGGTGAAGCTCGCTCGCAACTTCAATTCGAGGCGCGTGCAAAAATCGCTCCGAATATCTCTATCTCTGTTTAAATGATGTAAGCGCGCGCGGGGCGTGCGAGAGGCGCGGGACGCGGTACTACAATACCTAAGTACAACCGTAGTGACGTGGTGACGTGACACACACATAAGGTGTGTGTGAGTAGGTGTAAGTAGGTAGGTATAATTCTGTCATTGATCATTGATGTCATTGACAATTCGAAGGCGGTAGGTAAATAAAATACAAGCTTCTGTCTACGGTTTCAAGCATTTTTCTGATATAAAAGTAGGTAAGATATACATAGGTATTTTAATCTTCCTACATCTATGCAAAGTTTCGACCGAGGGGACGACCTCTGTGGCGCAGTGGGCCAAGGGCCGTGTGAGACGTAGAAGGTTGTGGGTTCAATTCTCGCTTCGGGACAAAGGTTTCTATGATCTGTAATTATTTGTGTAGGGTCTGGGTGTTTTTATGTATTACATGTATGTATTTACTAAAAAAAAACATGTGTGCAATTCAAACCTTAAAAAAATGTTGAACCACGAATATAAGAAACACTGTAATGCTTCGTATCTCAATTTCTCCCACGTTAAATCTTATGAATTATGTGTCTCTTTTTACTGTCGCTTTTTCGTTTCATCGACTTTCAAATCGATACTAAATAATTTTTCACTTCAAAAAATATAACCACGCTTGAGAATATAATGTTTGATAACGTTTTTTTTGGCAACTTTGTGACTCAGTTCACTTCTACCACGTGTGAATTGCACTCATGGATTTTTTTATTTTGAATGGTTGTGATGATGATGATAATGCTGATGATGATGATGATGATGATGATGATTATGATGATGCTGATGATTATGATGATGATGACGATGATGATGAATATGATGATGATGATGAATATGATGATGATGATGATGATGATGATGATGATGATGATGATGATGATGATGATGATGATGATGATGATGATGATGATGATGATGATGATGATGATTCCGTAATCAAAGGCAAAGTCGTAGTGTGTTCCTTAATACCAAAAATTATAACTGAAACATTTAGTATTCTTCACATGGTAATGTTATTTATTCTGTAACTAGACAATATAATCTATGGTCCTTGACAAACAACATGTAAGATATTGTGGTTATTAATACGAAACATATAGGGAGAAAACTTGTCAATTTTAGCAAAAAAATGTTGAAAATGCGATTGGCTCTTATTTTATTTTTGATAAGTAATTCAAAATAAAAACTATCCAGAAACCTAGATAAATACTATTTAAATACAAATAATACAACAATATAGTGAAAATATGCTTGAGTTACAAATCATTTTGGTATTACGTTTGTAGGGCCAATTCGTCCTCCGCTGGCCTCTTAAGAGGGATTATTACTCCTGCTTATTGAAGTTGATAACCCTACTAGACTATAATAGGTATTCGATTTTGATTTACGATATGGGACAGATTAAATATGAATGTATTAATCTATATATCTATATATTAATATGTGAAGCAAAAACTTTGTACCCCTTTTTACCAAAATTGCGCAGACAGAGGAGTATGAAATTTTGCACACTTATAGTTTATATAGAGGAGGAGTGCAGAATGCAATTGTTTTAAAGATTTATTATTAATTTAAATTTATTAAGGTCAAATTTCAACCAGTGGGCGACCACTAGTCTTAATAAATTTACTCATTTATGGCCATTGACAGCTGGCCTCTCATCTCAGTTAGAAATAATTCTTTCTTCTGCGCTGTATGTAAGATCGATTTTCTCGTAGAATAAACTTTATGTGTTGAACATGGTTATGTGTCTGGGTATTGTAAAGAATCATAATGTACTCACAAGTAGATGAATGCCGAATCTGCTCTAAATATAACAAAACATTCTCGAGTGTAGACATTTTTAACAGTAATGAAAATAACTTCAAAAAATCTATTAGTAGACATCTTGTTATCAGTATAATATGCAAACACACTTACACACACGCATCCTCTTCCCGTCATTACGTCATGTGCGTCAACACGCACAGATACACTACACACACACATATACCACACACTACATACACACACACACACACACCGTCATCACATTGTAGGTATAATACCAACTCTTTTATGTTATTTCATACAAACAATATTGTTCTATACATGTAGTGAAAATTATGTATACACCTTTCGGCTCAAATACTTAATGTCTTAGGACAACATTGTAGGACATTGTATATTTTGTACTATCAAGAGAGACCGATAATTGGCTGTTTCTAGTATATTAATTAAGTTTACCCGTCGTATTTTTTTGTAGCTGTTGGTCTTTTCAATAAAAAAAAATATGCAATTGTCGAACTTTGTCGAACTTTGTCGAACTGGCTACTTTGATTTAAAATATCTGGCGTTTGGTTAGGAATTCCAAATTTAAATTGATTTAATGTTTTGGCTTGTGTATTTGTGTTTCGAATTCAGTGATTCATTTGTTTCGCGCTATTTGTTTTGGACACAATATAAAAAACTTAAAAAATGTGGTTTTTACGAATACGAGTTCCAGCGCTGCAGAAATAGCTCAAAATATCAATGTGTATGGAAGAGCTACTTACATTAAAAGAAAACACTACGTTTTTGAGACCAACATTTTTGTTCTGGAAATGTCAACCCTACAGAATAAACCCGTGGACGGCGGTGGACTTTATTTGACAATAAAATTTATGAGTGATGCGCATTCATCGCAAATCACGTAAAATAAGCGACAGGCTTCGGTGTGAGTAATATAACAATTTTAATTAACTTGAAACAAATTGGAAAAAAGAGAAAGCTCAATAAATGGGTAACACATGAATTGAGTGCTGCGTTACAACCCCTTGAGTGACGAGCCTAAATTTAGACTTTTAAATACGATTCCCGCGCTAGAACTTTCGGGCCAGTTGCGAGTCAACGAAGTTTTCACTACCGGGTAAATTGTACCAGTAACGAGTCAACGGGTTAATCAATCGTCACAATTATGATTTTGAATCGTATCTTTACAAAGTTGAAAGTTGATTAAAAATAAAGAATTGGTTTGTGTCTGGTGGCCCAGTGCCGGTGTCATCCACTACAATTTTCTAAGATCTAGTTAGACGATTACGGCAGATTTGTTATTGGTAACAATTGTAAACCAAATTGGTAATGCTGGCCGATAAACAACCAAGACTTATCAATTCCTCTGGCCCACTGCTACTTCAGGTTAACTCTACACCTCACACTGTACAACAGAGGGATAAACGGCTAACTTAGAGGACTTGTGATGGGAATGTCTCCGAAACCCATTATACTCCCCGGACCTTCTCCAATAGAACAGTCCTAGAATTTAGACAACTTTTTGCATGGATTAAAAAACAATTCCGACGAGGCTGACTAAGTTTTATTGATTCTTGCTTACACTATATTTTCAGCAAATCAATCAATCAACTACCAATAAAATACCAAAATTGCATATACGTATAACAATGGTTCATACATTGTTTGATTAATAATAATATATTTATTTAATAAGACAATTTATGAAGTCTTCAAATTAATGGGGATTAGTCCCCCTGCTGACTAACAAAAGAGCTTGAAGAGAAGGAAAACGTGAAACAAGCCCAGCTCGGTGCCAGCCGTTATGCACCTGCAACTGAACCGACACCGCATGTACTGATTCGTCTTTCCTGCGGGTCCTGTCGCCATGGTCGAGAGCTTACATTAAGGCTTACCTAAGTGCACGAAAGGAGCCTCTGAGGCGCATTTTAATCCTTTCTGGTCACTGGTTAGCAATACTAGTTATTTCTAACCAGTGTGGTGAAAGGATGACATGATAAGAAGAAGAATAAGACAACACGGCCCTGATGGTTAGGAAAACTTTTATTTAATAAGGAAAAATTAGGGGTTAATGCTTAATGGCTATAAGAGATTATGTCCTCTGGGTGAGCTTCCACATCAGAGGACATTCAAAATTGTTTGCAATAACTTTAATAAGTATATCATATTTTCCACTTAAACTTGAATTTTATATCTAATCTATAAGTAATTAGATTCCCATAGTACAAACTAGTTTAGAGCTAGATGGCGTTATGTGAATTGTGTACCAATATATATTTATCCTTACTAATATAATAAACGCGAAAGTTTGTATGTATGTTTGTTACTCTTTCACGTAAAAACTACTGAATGGATTTTAATGAAACTTTACAATAATATAGTTCTTAAATCAGAATAACACATAGGCTATAATTTATAAAAATATTATGTGAATTGTCCATAATATAACGATAAGTTTCAAGTAAGTTGGAAAAAATTCTGCCATCTGCGAGCTATTATGGTGTGCGCTGCAAAGACTGTTAGAATTACACGTATATAATGTTTAAATGTTTATCTTAAATATTTAAGAACATTTATCTATCTTTTATGTGTAACCCATTATCGCCAAAATAGTGAACCATAAATACAATAAAAATTGATAATTTATTTCTAATGCACATTTGGTAGTAACAGATTGATCCATATATCTAAATAAATACTTTTATCCCTTTTGGTACTGACAGTTATTTATAGTATAATATATACAAGAGTTTCTCAAAGAAACTCTGTCTGTATGTTACGCCTTCACGACTAAACAGCAGAACCAATTTTGATGAATTTTGCTATAAACATAGATAGGACTAGACTGACTGTCCATTGGACTATGGACAAGAAAATAAGCTACTCGAAATACTAATCCTGTGCAGACGAAGTCGCGCGCACCAGCTAGTTACTTTATATAATAAACATATCGATTGATTGGACAGACCATAGAATCGTGAGGAATAGAATCGTGAGAACCTGTGAGGTATACCTTGTTGAAATGCCTTGGTTGGATGTGAGATCTTGTAAAAGATGGCAAGAGTGAGAATAGGGTAAGCTCACAACTGGTAGAGGGAAATTGCAGACAAAAACAGGTTAATCGACCTCGCTTAGCGTAGGAGATGTTAATCGATTATAATGATTATGATCAATTATGATTTCAAGCTAGTATGCAATTCTTGAATACAAGTCTAAACAACACTACTAAATTATTTCTAAACTTATTAAAACATTTATCAAGAAACCAACCATAATTATTTGACTAATTTGCACTTTTTCAAAAATGACCTCTGTGGCACAGTGGGCTAAGATCCGGCTGAGACGCAGAAGGTTGCGGGTTCGATTCCCGCCGCAGGACAAATGTTTGTATGATGTGCAAGTATTTGTCTCGGGTCTGGGTATATCTATGTATAATATGTATGTATTTACAAAAAAAGTATATAAGTAGTGTATTAATCATGTGGTACCCATAACACAAGCTCTGCATACTTTGGGGCCAGATGATGCTGTGTGAAATGTCCAGGATTATATATTTATTTATTTATATTTAATGTATATTCTATGTCTTTACAGAAATAATTACAGAAATGTACAGAATAGTTTACAATAATATAAAATACATGTGAAACAGTTGAGCTATTTAAGGACCGTTTAAAACGATCTATAGATAGCTCATCTGATCCAGATCACTGCCAGAGGGCAGCGTTCCCAAGATAAAGGCGGCATTGCCACGTTGAATGGCAATGCTAATACGCTGAGCCAGATAGGAGCCAGCTCTTGGGTCACGCAATGTATCTACCAGACGCCCTGAAATAATTTTGAAAACAAAAAATATATATTTGTTTTAAATTTAAAATTAAATATTCTATATAATTTTAGATCGGATTTTCTTTTGAAACGGGTTAAGTGGAGGTGAGAATTGTGTTTGAGCTCAACAAACAAAAATCACCAGTTATCTATTACATATTCGAAGACATTACAATTTATGGACTACGATTTCTTACAAAAAATATTACTTTATCAGAAACAGTTTGTAACACGCCACTGTCCGTCTGCGGTTATAGATGGTTGTTAGATAAAAACATTACCTAAGGAAAAGTCTATAGTCAAAAACAAAAGACGTCTCTCACAAATGCATGGAAAGAGTAAAGGGGATATACATTAAGGTTGTCTGTCAGAGATCGCTATCTAGCGATAAGACCGCCCATTGCACTGTAGCTAAAAATTGTTTCTTATAACAGTCCAATGTATATGTGGTGTGCAATAAAGTGTTTTCTATTTCTATACAGTAATTTGGCCATGACGCATGCCTTCCGGCGGCCTAAGAACTACTTCACTAGAGTCAGCCATAAATAATAAATAAAGAACTATTGGTGGACAACTGACAACCACACACCATCATCCAAACTATAACTAAGCAAAGCTTGTACAATGAGAACCAGATGACAGGTCGAATAAATATGTTTTTATAGAATAACTGGCTGACCCGGCAAACTTCGTACCGCCTCAGCATCAATAAATAAAAAAGCAAAAATTTTTTCATATTTACTCACCTTTTAAACCTTCCCCGGACTACGACAAACATCTCAACACCAAAATCAGCTAAATCAGTCCAGCCGTTCTCAAGTTTTAGCCAGACTAACGAACAGCAATTGATTTTTATAATATAGATATTTTTTGAAATACATATTTTACGAACATAATTGACACAGAGCAGACACATCTATGTACATCACACAAATGCTTGGCCTGAGTGTCAATCAAACTTACAACCTACAGTGCAGAAGGCAGAACTGTTACTAACAAAGCTGCGGGGCCACAATGTCGACTTCTCAACTATGACTGCATTCAACCAGCGTCGCTATGGTGAGGATTTATTTTATTTCTGGCTAGAGAGACATGTATACCTCTCAAACGTTCAACCACTAAGTGAAATTAGAAAAGGCATGTCTAGACGTGTCCAAAGAGGTTTTTCTCAAATTGCTTTCACCTAATGTGATAGAGCGTTGAGTTTTCTGACAAAGGGTATGAGACTGCTGGGCGAAGGTTCTTGGTTTTTATTTTGAACTCAACTGACCAAAATGTTTATAGTTGATGCTCTTTGAACTTGGGGTAAATCACGGTGTTTCACGTAGTTCACGTAATTGTGATTAATCACTTTATTTATTTAGTTATTTATTAATGCAGTTTGTCTATCACAATCAGGTACAAAAGTTTAAACCTCTATTGCATCTTTGGATTTAGCGTGACTGCGGATTATTCTGCAGCAAAAATCTTCAAGAGAAAAGCACCAACAGTCGCAGTTTTCACCCGCGGTTATTTTCACCAACCGAGAATTTGCCCCGTGGTTATTCCACGACTCACGGTTTTTAACGACACGCGACCTGATTTTTTCCGTCGTCATAGTTATTTCCGCCTACCGCGATTTTTCCCACCATGCTCCGCGGATTATTCCGTTACCACGGGTTTTTCGCCAAACTTGTCAGAGAATGCGGAAATATCTGATACAGCGTGTGCCTACGTCTGATTCCATGTTCCACAGAAAAGCATGAAAAACCGCGGATTAATCCGCAGTGCGCACCGGGCGTTAGGGATTATTTGGGAACCTATATTTTGTATTGCAAGGGCCTCGAAAACAAAATAATGATGTTATTAAATGTTGTTATGCTATATACCCCCTGATGTTAATATAATTTTGCTAAAAAGATTTCAAATCTTATTCGAGTAAATCTCAAAATTATATTCAAGAACCCTAAACCATTACAATTGGATCCCTGCCTAATCAACTATTTCGCACATAAAGTCCACTTTGTATAGCCCCGTTGTGGGTGTAAGAGGTCGTGATAACTGGTCGGACTCACATCCGACGCCATTAGAGGGTGCACTGAGTGGAACGATTTAATTGATTTGTTTATCCCTGTGTCCAATTAAAAGGAATCTGAATAAGTAACTTTAAAATATATACTTTTACCTTATTTAAAGAAGATTTTACATGTTGTTTGAAAATCGTGAAAATTTAATATAGTGTCATATTGACTTACCTGTCTGCTCGGTTGGTAGTAGCTCTGCCTTCAGCGCTGCAGGTTGAGGTTTGGATTCCCCTCCCAGGACAATCATTTGTGTGATGAACAGATGTGCTTGTATTTAAAAATATATAAGTGTTCTATCAGACCAAAACTAATTAATTTAGGAGAGCTATATTATTTCGTGAAATGTCAAACGAAGAAGGACTCTCCGTTTGCTCATAAAATATAACAATATAACATAAAATATCATAGCAAGATTGGCGCATACTTGACGTCATCTCTCTCTCAATGACATTTTCTTCTTTTTCCAAGCATAAAACGCCTGAAACATTTATTCATTCAAAACAGATAGTTTTGAACTCATCAACTCATGAAATTATTCGCGTAAAGCTGTTTAAATGCATAAATAATACTATACAAGAGCTACAACGTAATCAAATAATACACGAATAAGGTTTGCCTAAGCCCATATATTCCCACCTACAAATTATATCGCCGTAATTCAAACTCCTCAACTCTGTAGATTGTGGGCTATTAGAAAGGTTTTATTGCTAAGCAAATGAGTAAACTTGAAATGAGGGCTACGGCCTTGGAAGTTCCAAGTAGTACAAGAAACCCGTTGAAGTGCTTCAAAGGGAACCGCAGTACCGATACAGCGAAATGTTACGTAAGTTACTAAGATTCTACTTGAGTTAAGGGCCGCGTCCAATGGCACTACACGTCACGCGCGAACCTATTTTATGTGTACTTCACTATTGCGATTTCTTTTTCAATACCTAACAGGTATTGATATATAGATGATTTGACGACCTCTGTGGCACAATGGGCTAAGGTCCAGCTGAGACGCAGATTACGGTTCGGTTCGATTCCCGCCGTGAGGCAAAAGTTTGTATGATCTGCAAGTATTTGTCTTGGGTCTGGGGATTTCTATGTATAATATGTATGTATATACTAAAAAAAGTACATAAGTATTATATCAGTCATGTGGTACCCATAATACAAGCTCCGCTTACTTAAGGGCCAGATGATGCTGTATGAAATGTCCGGGCTTATTTATATATCTTATTTAAAGATGAGTTATTGTACACATAGAGAACAAAAAAAACTAGTAACACTAAAGTAGTACAATGGACGGTCCTATCGCCAAAATCTCTTCCAAACAACCTTTATATATTTAGACAAATAACAAAAACACGACGGAACGGGTTATTTCTTTACATACTATATAATTTTATTGGTAGCAGACGTCCGTGATTTAACTTTGGGCCCCTTGGTTCAAACGGAAGATCAGCGTTGTGTTATACAACTAATACTGAGTTGGACACCACTTTGCGATATGGTAGGTATAGATGGTCGATGCCAGGGATATACACTTTTTGGTAATACCTATTATGTGTCTTATTATTTTGTTTTAGTTAAGTTGTTTTTTTTAAATTCTGTCCGTATTACACTTTCCGTACACTTTCTACACTTTCTCTTCGCTTCTTTTTTCAAAGTTAATTTAAATTTATTCTTATTCTCATCGATTCACTAGTTATTTCTAACCAGTGTGGTGAAAGATTAAAGTGCGCCTCAGAGGCCCCTTTCGTGCGCTTAGGTAAGCCTTAATGTCAACGAATCAGTACATGCGATGTCGGTTCGATTGCATACAGGTGCGTAACGGCTGGCACCGAGCCGGGCCTGTTTCAAGTTTTCCTTCTCTACTGCTAGCTCTTCTGTTAGTCAGCAGAGAGACCAATCCCCAATAATTTGAAGACTATCGCAGATCGCAGTCGCTTCCATCGTCAGTCTTCAAGCAGCACTCATCTGGGATCAGTTACACGTAGAAATCGTCACTTGAAGTGTTATATAATTCAGCGAAAATTACCAACCCGATTTTACAGTCAGATGCGGGTGCTGAGCCATGTTTGATGATCCTCAGCTGATCGTTATAGAGTACAGCGGATGGTTAAAGTAAAAATGTATTAATATGTAGATAGGTACTGATAAAACTTAATTGTTTTTATATCAAAACTTAAGTTTAATATAAGCCCACTAGCTTAATTAAATAAAATATAACGTTGTAGTGCCCCAGCGGGGCTCATATTGAATGAAACAAACTCTATTTTACAAGATTTATATTGTACCAGCATGAGATAATAAATAAGTAACTATGAAACATACTTTTAAGGTAAGGAGATTCTAACGCATTGTCCATTAAGGTGGTACCCTGAGCAGGTGACCTTGACGTATATTTATGGCGCTCAATCTGCTATTTATCAAAACAAATTTTATAAAAAAAATCCGGACAATGTTTTTAAAAGGTTGTTCTGTTACAAAATGTTAATCGCGACGTTGTCGTTGTTAAGAGAGAGGAGAGGATATTCTATCTACTTATCTACCCAGACAATGTGATTACTCATAGTATTAATGTTCAAACTAAAGTCTTACTCCGATACTTCAATAATTATTTCCACAACTATTGTTTTAAATTGAAAACGAGAACAGATTAATACTAAGTACAATATTATACTGGGGAACCTATCTGGCGAGCGAAACGAACAATACGTTACGCAAAATTATCAAAGCCGTATTATTTTCGTTGCAAGTGAAAATACCTCTTTCATCACACTATCACACTTCACATTAACACATTATAATGATTTCAATCATCAATGTATATAATCAATGTATTAAATGTATTTTCAAATTTAAACAAATAAAGTGAGTTGCTAGTTCTGCGGGTCTATAGACAAGGTATATAGTGAATTAAATTCAATTAACTCTTGCGTCTGTTACTTTTTAGTCGATAGCCTGTCTACGTGTTAATAACAATCATAGATGGAAGAGGGAATCATAGCAGTGTTCGTGATATTTCGCGTTTTCTAATACTTAGGTATTATTGTTAATCCTGGCTTAAAATTACTTTAACAAAGTTAAGTCTTTTATTTAGCCGACTTATCTGTCAGCTCAATCGGTAGTAGCTCTTCCTCTGCGCTGTAGCTTCAGGGTTTGATTCCCTCCCAGGATAAGCATTTGTGTGATGAACACAGATATATGTTCTGTGTCTGGGTGTTATAAAGTATCTTAAGTATGTATTTAAAAGTATATAAGTATTCTTCCAGTCATCTGTGTGGCGATTATGGAACTCTTGATACAATCAATGTCTATCAGTTTCGTTTAGCAATAGGCATTATTAAATGGATTGGTATAACGTACGTTCAGTTTCTATTTCAGTTTCTTTTCATATGACCGCAAGTCTTACAATCAACATCAAATTTCCGTAATACCAATTCATCTAAGTATAGTAAATGCAAGCTGTTAGTATCAATGTTATGAATTTATGATGGTATCAGAGTTCCATAATCGCCCGGCTGGTCACCAGAGTACAAGCTAAGCTTTGTTTGGGCTAGATGGTGTTGTGTGCATTCACCAATATTAATTAATTTATTTATTTACGTTTCTAGCTAAACCCAATTTGAAGCTCCTATTGCAGGACACACAGTACAACAGACCACATTCACTATAGGTATTGCTATATAGGTACAAAGGCTTTGCACGGGTATTTTTGTCTTCTTGACGAAGCTCTTCAAAGTCAGTCACAGGCTTATAAACAGAGCTGCACCATTTGTTACAAGTATTGATATGGCGCTTTAAAACATCCTTGTAGCGCGGAATCTGGCTTGCAGGAATACACTGGAGACGATCCAACCTTAGTTGCAAAGATTCATTGCTTATAAAGGGACTATTGAGATAGTGCGGACCTCTTGTGCATCTATGGGGCGAATATGGAATTCTGATACTTTGATTCTAATCGCTTTCAGTTACTATTGCCGATTTGGTATTACAGAAGGTTTATGTTGATTGTCATACATGCTGTCATATGAATAGAAAACTCAGACCAAATAAATATTAAGACGGCAAATTCAATCAATTCTGTGACATTTTTTGTACTTTTGTTAATATTTTTTTTGTAAGATGTTTTCTAGACGACGACATAAGAGAATACTTAATAAAACAGGTATGTATGGATATACTAAGAGGAAGAAGCACAGTTTGGTTTTTGGTTTGGTTGGATGTGTGTGCGTGGGTGCGTGTATTTACACAGAGGAACATGGTTTTTAGACTTCACTTAGGTTATTCACGGCCCTCTTATCTAAATATCTATTTGGTCTGAGATAGAAACCAAACGTACGTAATAGTAATTGATCTTGTCAAAACTGGCTCCAATTACAATCAAACTAATGATTGAAATTATGCCGATTGCTAATCGAAACTTTTAGACATTGGTTGTGTCAAAAGTTCCATAATCACCAAACTGGTCGATAGCAGACTAACCAAAGTTTCTACAGTTGAAGCAAGACGAGGATAGTGGAAACAAACATTTTTAACCTTTCAAACATATTCACGTGACGGTGTTAGTAACAGCAATTACGTAAACGCGACACTTAATTTAATGGACGATAATCTAACTTGTACAACTAATGCGAGTTTCGGAAAGTGTGATTTTATCATTTTTGATTGACATTTTGTTTGAAAATTAATAATACCATATTTTATCGACTTCGATTGTATCTTTGATGAAATGAGCAATATAATGACGCAACTTTTTCTATGTTCAGATTATAATGATTTTTAACTGATTGTACCGAGGTAAGGACGAAGGCTACGAAGGCCGATGAGTTAATGGATTTTGAATGTTATAACAATGTATTAATTGAAAACGCACAAGGCGTCGTGAATCAGATCCGAACAAGAATCCTATTCTTTCCTATTTCTTTTACGACCTCTGTGGTGCAGTGGGCTAAGGCCCAGCTGAGACGCAGAAGGTTCGATCCCCGCCGCGGGAAAAATGTTTGTATGATCTGCAAGTATTTGTCTTGGGTCTGGGTGTTTCTATGTATGTATGTATTTAAAAAAAAAGTATATAAGTAGTATATCAGTCATGTGGTACCCATAACACAAGTTCTGCTTACTTTGGAGCCAGATGATGCTGTGTGAAATGTCCGGCATTATTTATTTATTATTTATATATTAAATGATTTATTATTCATATGTAAAAACATCATCAGTGCATACATATATCTCGGGTTTATGAGTTTTTCTATGTATAATATATATGTATTTACAAATAAAGTACATAGGTACTATTTTTCAGTCACGCGCTTTCCACAACACAAACCGCTTACTTTGAGGATGATGCTGTTTGAAATATCTAGGAACTTATTATTAGTATTATTATATTAAAATGTATGTGGATTTTTTACAGTTGCTTGTTACCACTTCTTTTAACGAGTTAGTGACCAACCCTGGTATGGAGTCAATATGCCACGCAAACGCCTCTGACATGGCCTAACAACATGAAACTTGAAGCGCCGGATCTGAGAGCTTTATGTTACTCAAACACGTAGTAATAGCTGGACCGATCTAAATTCATCTTGGTATAAACATTGCGTGACCCAAGAGCTGGCTTCTATCTAGCCCGTCAGCACAGTTTGTAGTAGCTCTTTCTTCGCCGTAGGTTGAGGGTTCGACTCCCTCCCAGATCAAACATTTGATGTTTATTCTGTGGTGTTTGTTCTGTGTCTGGGTGTTATAAACAACAAATTAAGAATGCATGGCCTCATGTTTCTCTGCCCTCAGACAGTTAAATGACATTTAAAATGTATAAACTCTCTTGTATTAGGTTTTCGTAGTTACGCTAGTTATAAGATAGATCATGCAAAAAATCCTTAGGGACCAGGACGAGTTTCTAGCCAGTTTTCTCGGGATTGGGTTAGGAGGAATTCTTAACTAAATTCAGCTAGTCTGTAAGAAATTTCAAAGTGATCCTTGTGATTGTATTGAATAAAATATTTATTTGTCTTTGATCATCAGTATGTATATAAAAACATATTAGTATTCTATCAGTCATCTGGTCACCATAATACAAGCTATGCTTAGTTTGGGATTAGTAGATTTTGTGTGAATTGTCCATCAATATTTATTTATTTATTAGATTTGCCATTCAACGTGGCAATGCCGCCAGTGTCTTGGGGACGCTGCCCTCTATTGAGCTATCTATAGATCGTTTTAAATGGTTCTTAGATAGCTCAACGGTTTCACGTGTATTTATACTTTTGAATTATTCTGTACATTTCTGTAATTATCTTGGTATAATGTTGTATACGCTGCTTTATTTGTACATACCAAAGCCGCGGGTAGAAGCTAGTGGGTTAACAATAGCAGCACAGAAAACAATCTACGTCTTAAGTCGTAAAACGAAATTAGAGAAGTGTTCATAAAACAGTTAACAAAACAAGCCAACTAAATAAATATGAGTTCACAAAATGAAAGGCCCCCCTTGAATAACTAACTTGAAGTGGGGGGTTGTTTGTCCATTTCAACTGGGACGAAAATGTCACGTAGCTCATTAAGGGTTAAGTGTCGTAGAGAAAGTTTAACATCACTCAACTTGTTTTTTCCTTGTTTTCTGTTGGGAAAACGAAAGCGATTCTTGAACTTGGTTGTTTTTTGTTTAGGCTGCGTTTAGATGGTTCGACACTTAAGCTGTTTTAGGGCCATATTGTAGGACTTACATTCAACAGATATTCGTACAGATATTTGAGAGCATTTTATTAAGAACTGTCAGAAAATTTTCTCTCGCTTAGTTCTCGAGTTCGAGTTTTGTTCTGAAATAAGACCTTTTCAATTTTTCTATGTCCGTCGGTCTGTCTTTCTATCTATCTATCTCTCCAGAGCTTTTGGTCACAGCCTATAAATTTAATCGAGATGCAACGGTAATACTTATTAGTGGCCCTTATTAAGGTATGAAATAGAAACTCCATCGTGTGGCATATCGTTGGATAAGTCTCTTGAAAATATTAGGTTTCAGTTTACCGATACAGTTATTCGTTTGTTAAATATTAAGTAACCATTTTTAGTAGAGGTCAGTGTCATCGTCCACGTAGCAGCATAAACGCTGTTTTGGGAAACCAGTTTATTTTTAAATAGTTATATAAATAATGAAATCACAAGTAGAATTATAACGGCTAGTAAGATTTTAATATAAAAATCTAAAAATTTCAAAGGCCTAATAATTTTTGTTTTTCGGTGATATTGAATTGGCTTGGGACCTAACCACTAGACATTCATATCCATACAGACTTCAGAATACTTCACTGTGCGTGGTAACATGAGCTTGGCAAAATTATTTTATTTTTTAAACGCCATACAATTCCAAAATAAGAGTAAAGAGATACACATATATTTTGAAATACATAATAATATAATATTAATGCCGGACATTTCACACAACGTCATCTGACCCCAAAGTAAGCAGATCTTGTGTTATGGGTACCTCATGACTAATATACTACTTATATACTTTTTTTAAACACATATATAATTATACATAGAAACACCCAGACCGATACAGACAGACAAATACTTGTAGATCATACAATTATTTTTCCCGCATCTTTCAGCGTTTTAGCCGAACCTTAGCCCACTGCGTCACAGAGGTCGTCATACTCGTAATTATGATACCTTAATGTTTTTTTTTGAATAAATTAATTTTAAATAAATAAACACTAAAACTATATGAATATTTCGGTAGGCATTGTACTTTTAAACCTAAAAAGGTTTGTCTAGGCACTCACGTGTGAATATTAAATAACAATAATAATTGTAGAAGACACATCAGTACCACAGTACGTAGGTACACAGTAATAAATGACAGTCGCAAGGACATATCTTCACAACCTATATATTTATACGTGAAGCAAAAATTTTGTACTCCTTTTTACGAAAATTGCGGGGACGGAGGAGTATGAAATTTCACACACTTATAGTTAATATAGAGAAGGAGTGTAGAATACTAATATTCTTATTAATTATGCATAAAAAATACATTAATTATAATTTAATTATGTTCGAATTTCGACCAGTGGGCGACCACTAGTATTAATAGATCATCTATTTTAACACACATAATGCAAACGTAAATATTTGCTATCTAAGTACACAGTCTGTAGCACTCTCGTAAGCTCATCGTTATATGAATGAGTGCGACAACAGCACAGCGAGTTTGTATCTGTGTGCGAGTTATAAGGTATTACAAGTATTGTTTTGTATATATTTATGATCATTGATGTTTGCTCTGTCTGAACACACAGAGAAGTAACCAGATACAGACCAACATCTATTTAACACAAATCGCACACATATTTTTGTCCTGGGTGGAAATCGAACACAACCTACAGCATAGAAGACAGAGCTACTACCAACTGAGCAGAAAGGAGGTCTAAGAAATCTCACATAATTTTATTATAACAATCACACAATATTATTTCGAATACATTTATATTATTCTATTGTACTAATCTAGCCATAGTCCATAAATATAAACATGCCTACTAGTTAAAACCTTTGTACAAAACTAGTTAACCCCGTAGCAGTAGCTATATCGTAGCAAATAAACTCAACTACATGTCTACAGGTCGTTTAGTGCTACGGGTTGTAGCGGTAAATAATAGGGCTGCCACGATCGCGGGCATCGCATCCTGACACAGAATAATCTTTATTAGCCCATCAGCAGTAGGCGAAGGTTCGTAGTGAAAATTCTAGAAAATTCGCTAAGTGTTTGTACGCACATAACGTACACTTAGTGGATGAACGCTAGGACGAAATAGCGGCGACGACTATAAGCTGTTGACTTATTTCGCATACTTATTTATTATCACGGTTGCTGAGAGGTTGACAACGCCGACTGTCTGTCTGATATTGCGAGTCGAGTTCGAACCCTACGTCATGTAACGTTTAATATTGAACCGAGCTTTGGACAACCATTTTTTCCATGATTTTCAATCTCGTTCCTACCAGGTGACTATACAACTCGTCTTTAAAAAAATTCAAAGCTTGTGTCCATGTTTGTTACTTAATTACGCAATACTGGCTGAACCGGTTTAAATGAAACTTGATTTAGATTGGGACCTGGAATGTACCATATGTATGAATGTAATGAATGTATGTGAAGCCGAGCGCAGAAGCTATTTTGAAATAAGCTACGATAATTATTATTGAGAACATGAAAAACTCGTAGCACTAATGCTCGTAGCTCGTAGCAATCTCGTAGCAAATAACTACAGCGAGTCTATGGGGAGTTCTTTTAAATTGACTTTCTAGTGTGCAGCTGTTAGATTTGATTAGATTGGTATCTTACCTACCTACCTCTGCCATCCAATAAAATATTATTTTCAGTACCTAATATAATAAGCTGTGCCGTTAATATGTTTTCATTTCAATACAATCTTTAAATCCTTGACATTAGGATCACAAATGCTGACTTTATTTTTTTGGTTTCCTTTTTTTAGTCAAGTCAAGTCAAGAGAAACTTTATTCAATACAATCACAAGGATCACTTTGAAACGTATTGGTACTAGGTGAATTTAGGTGCCAATTCCTTCTAACCCAAGCCCGAGAAGAACCGGCTAGAAATTCGTCTTTTTATTGTACGACAAACCATGAAAAGCCGCATTTAACCATTGATGATGTAAAGCTTCAAACTTTATTTCTGATACGTAAAGCCCATTTTGCCTCAGATCTGTCAAAATGTGTCTTTCAGTACAAGACTAGGGTCTTTGTGCGGCTTTTAATGCCCGATTTCTTTAAAATAAAACCATTTTAATAATATCTGTCAGTTCATTTATGAAAATTATAACATTGCATAATTAAATTTTGTAGACATTCCAAAAAGCATCATCTAGCTTAAACTAAGGAAAACTTATACTACGGGATCCAGGTGACGGATACTTAGTGCGTATGATACTAATACCCAGAAAAAACAATCTGTGATTATCAAACAAAATGTTACTCTTGAGCGGGGATCAAACCCACAGCCAACAGCACGGAAAGCAGAATTACTACCAACTATAATAACAATAATAATGCCGGACATTTCACACAGCATCATCTTGCCCCAAAGTAAGCAGAGCTTGTGTTATGGGTGCCACACATGACTAATATACTACATTATATACGTTTTTATAGATAAATAAATAGATAAATAAATAATGCTGGATATTTCATACAGCATATTCGGCCCCAAAGTAAGCAGAGCTTTGTTATAGGTTACCACACGACTGATATACTACTTAAATACCTTTTTTCTTGTAAATACATACATATTATATATAGAAACACCCAGACCCGAACACTTGTTCGGGACTTTCACTTCACTTTCACTTGCAGATCATACAAAGTACAGAGTCATCCCGTGACCACGACAGTGTGTAAACCCGTCGAAACGTCGGAAAAAATTGGTAAATAAACGCGATAAATACCCGTAAATATTCAAAATAATGTGTTCTAATCGCGTAAGTTTAAAAAACTTTAGATCATACAAACATTTGTCCCGCTGCGGAAATCGGGACCGTCTCAGCCGGTCCTTGGCCCACTGCACCACAATTGTCGTCATAAATACATACAATTTATACATAGAAAAACACTTAGACTGAGACAAACACTCGCTGTGTGACACATGACTGATATACTACACATATACCTATTTTAGAGATACGTACTTATTATACATAGAAAAACACCAGACTGAGACAAATACATGCTGATCATACGAATGTCATACCAGTAACGTTCTGGATCTCAGGCGGGCTTTCGCCACAAAGGTCATGAAACTTTTTGTAAATATATTTGGTTGTGTTTGTTGTCCTACTGCGACTACCACCCGTTGACCGCACTATTACTTGGCTTACGTCGGAAAATTGAAAAGTTAACGAGCCTATTCCAGCATGCTCGCGTTTCGCCCGACCACCTTTTGTTCCCCGCCGGAACTCCTCTTATTAGAGGAAATTGCTTGCAGAAACATGAAAGGTGTAGGCTTGCCGATGACCTAATTCTAACTAAAGATTTGACGAGCGTGTAATGAGTTTGGTAATGGCTTTTTGTTTTGATTGAATTGAGTCGGCCTTTGGTTTGTCATTTTTGCCAGGCTTGGCAGTTTCGTTTAGTACATTTCTGTGGATTTGCTGTCATGGATTTATAAATAGGAAGTTCGCTGGTTTTCAGGCCCCGAAACACTTTGATGATGTCTTATAAATCTTTTTGAGCCTTTCCATCTCGTTTGCGTAGTGTTTTCTTTGCGGTCTTCACACATTCGAACAAAATGTTTTTGGCGTCCGCGATGTCATTCTCCGAAAAAGCACTCAAACAATGCTGTGTCAGACTGATCTGGTTCATCACTTCTAGCTTATTTTGTATAAAAGCTAGAACCTCACTTATTACGATTTTACAACTATTGCACTGTTTACTAGACATTACATAGACAAGGTGATGCTACACGTTATTTGGTGAGATCAAGATATATGATATCTTGATCATATCATATCATCATTGTTATCGCGTATCTTCTTTTAATTCACACCCCAGCTGTGGAGCAACAACCGTGGTCGTGGGCTGACTACTAAAACAAAATTATGAATTCTGGTCGCAACAATAAAAGTTTAAAAAATAGCTTCTGTGTATCTGATGCAGCTTCCTCTATGTGCTACTCTTCACATCAGCCACCAAAATCTCTGTATCTTAGCTTTTCTTCCTATAATGGCATTTGTCTTGTCCGCAATGTCACTGGGACACAAACTCTAAGACACCAAGTCTTCTTCTTCCTTTCTTCCTATGAATTGTATCGGTCTTGTTGTAAATTTCACCATTGTCAAGTGCTTGGTTATAAAGTCTAAGTCGATCGTCATTTGTCTATTCTAAATGTCATCGCGGAATGGCCGTCTAGAAGTTTCTCGTGATTTCTCGTCATTCAAATCACATTACAACATAATACACTTATAATTCAATTGTCCATGCTTATATTATGTAGTTACAATTTATAGATTAAAATTCCGCTGATATTACTGAATTATATGCAATAATACGCGAATAAATAATTAATTTATAAGTGCTATGTTACTTCATGAAATAACAAACATAGAATCATCTTTTAATCTTTTTACATCGCTCGCTGCATTGACATAACTAGCGACATAAGAAGAAGAGCCTAATAATATAACGTGACAGCAAACTTCTCTATATTCTCATGACTTATTCTTGTCCTTTATCTATCTCTGTGGCGCAATGGGCTAAGGTCTGACACCGAGACGCAGAAGGTTGCAGGTTCGATATCCGCCGCGGGACAAATGTTTGTATGATCTGCAAGTATTTGTCTCGGTCTGGGTGTTTCTATGTATAACATGTATGTATTTACAAAAAACAAAAATATATATAATATATGTAGTATATCAGTCGTGTGGTACCCATAACACAAGCTATGCTTACTTTGGAGCCATATGATGCTGTGGGAAATGTCCAGGATTATTATTATTTTTATTATCATCATCTTTTTTTTCTTCTATCTTTCCATCTATGATGTTCTTATCGCCATGCCGTATGATATAGTCAAGATGAGATGATACAATAGAATGTCAAGATACTTACAAACCACAAGCTATCTGCCCTAAGCCAATGAACAAAGAGTAGGGTCTATCTATGTAAATGGATGCTCGGAATCCCACGATGCCAACACAGAATTATTACGTCTCAATTGCCCAGTAATTTCACATGCGACAGTGCACTTTAAACCTAAGCGAAGTGAGTACTTTAAGGAAGTTTAAAGCCCTTGACAATAATACATGATGTTTGCTTCAAATATTCCTTTGGCGGTTTCCTCAGAAGAAAAAACTCACGCTCAATTAAGCACACAAAACTATATCCTCGTGAAACCCAGCGCATGCCATGAAAATGCGTCGGCTATTACACGCTTTATTTGATAAAACCTCGTACCACATGCATCCTACGCATAGCTCTGATGAACAGCTGGTTCAGTATACACATTCGAAAGACTAGTTAACTAAAGACTTGAAAATGACGCTACAATAAACACAGTAATTGAATTAAATTATTTAAACGATTGTGTAAATGTCTTGCAAATAATTAAACAATGTATAGAAAGTCGATTGGCAAATTAAAAACATTATTAAACAAAAACTGTCTATTAAAACATATTATAAAATATCTGATTATTTAGATAATATAAAAACTTGGGATGAATCTGTTCCAACTCGACTAGGCATTCGTAACACAATTAGCAAGGATCATACAAAAAAGTGTTAAGACCAGACGAGTTTTTTGCCGGATTCTTCTTGAACTGGAGTTAGGAAAAACCGGCACCAAGATTCACCAGCATGTAAGAAGACGATTCAATGTGGTCTTTGTGATTTTATTGAATAAAGACAGTTTTGTATTTGTATTTGTAAGGGTTTTTGTACACATAAGCTGTTCACTCAAAGTATGAATATGACTAACAAGGCAAAACTGTTGTAGTTTTAACATATTTTTTAGGATTTTTAAATAACCCATGAGCAAAAGCCACTGACGACACCCATATACATGTAGGTAAGTTTATCGAGGGATGAAAGACATGAACTTAGTTTATTAGAATTTAATTATTTCTTAACAAATCTATTTTTGTGATAAAACTTTATTTATTGAAATATGCAAATTTATTTAAAATACAACTGATAAAATACAGCTATCTAGTTTAGTCCGTAACGATTCATAATTATAAATTTAGATTTTATATTTATCTGCTCAACTGATCCAGCTGCCTGCCAGAGAGCAGCGTCTCCAAGACACTGGCAGCATTGTTGAATGGTAACTAATACGCTGATCTTAATCTAAGAGCCAGCTCTTTGGTGTTGCAATGTTTCTGTACATAATTATGAGTTAAAGTATCTGAAATATGTATTTAAAAGTATATTAGGATTTAATCCGTCATCTGGTTCTAAAAGTACCAGCTATGCTTAGTTTGAGGCTAGACCGTGTTGTGTCAATTTTGACAACCAATTTTTTGTTACTATTTATCTCATAACAAGCTGTTCTTAGATGAGCTGTGTTATACATAAAATATCCATAGGACCTCCACGGATAATGAAATATCCGACGTAAAACGTTTCACCGCGCAAATGGAAGTGCATGGAATATTGTGGGTGTTAGTAATTAGCTGTAGCTTAAGCGACTGTAGGCTTTAGAGCTACTTAGAGCTTAATTTTAGCTCATTTATTTCCATTTATAATTCGCTTTGTTGTTGTTTTTAGTGTAATATGTGTTGTGTACTATCCCTGTATCAAAATAAAAGAGTCCGATAATAAACGGTCAAGTGAAAATGTCGCGCCTGAGAGGGTTACCGCACCTATCTACCTACCTACTTTTTGACGTAATAACGTCTTATAAATCGATGAACGCCGGCTTCACGCACGAAAAATTAAGACGTTCCGCCTGAGCCGAGCGTGCAAGCGAAAGCGCGGAACAAGCTATAGAGAGACACGATCGGCCTAATGTTTTCTTATGACGTTATCACGTAAAATTATCGTACGTAAACCGACTTTACAGGCAAACCTTTTTTTTACCATAACCATTTATCATAACCATTATATGTACTATAATTCTAGATTATTATAATACCTATAATTATTATACTTATGTCTGGTCACACTAACTCTGCAATGAAAAAATGGGCAACCCCCAAAAAGACTAGCCTCTGAGTACAGTTGGTAGCTGGTAACTCTTCTACACTGCAGATTGAGGGTTCGATTCCCGTTCAGGAAGAACATTTGTGTGATAAGCATCGACGTTTGTTTTCAGTATATGTGCTTTATAAGTATACAAAATATATATAAGTATTCTGTGAGTCCTTTTTTCGCTTTGAGGTTCGAAATCCTAACAATTTTAACGTAATGTTAACAGATTAATGATAATAATAATAGTATATTTATTTATTTCTCTCACAAAGGTCATCTAGAGAATCTCCATCAAGGTGAGTTTGATCCGCGGTCCGCTCATTGCCGCTCGAGTTCACAGTTCGTACTGATGAATCGAAATAGTTTCGGTGCCTTCATCAACAAAATAATACGTGAGTAAAGCCCGTGTTTATCAAAATACAAAATAACACATTGCAAATCTGTCTGTAAGCTGTCTGAAGCAGAGCAACATGAGGTCATAAATTTTTGACAAGGACAAACAATACTTTAACGCTACGCTAGATAGTTAAGCGGTTATAAGATAAAGAGTAAGTAGGCTCAGCCCTCTACAAATACAATAACGTACGTAAACAGGCGTAGAGCCACCGAAAATTAATATCACGCAACCATTGTCGCAGTACGAGCCAATATTCCAAATCAAATTCAATTTGCTGTTCAAATATTGTGTAGCCAAACATAGTGTTTTATTCTATAGTTACACTCGTATTATTTTTATTGAATTGCTTATAAATTGAGCAAAAATAACGACAATGTTTACTTTACAATCTGTAGATAAAAAATCATTTATTTTCAGAAATGTACAGAATAATATACAATAATATAAAACACATGTGAAACAGTTAAGCTATCTAAAGACCGTTAAAACGGTCTATAAATAACTCAACTGATCCAGATCACTGGTAGATACATTGCATGACCCAAGAGCTGGCTACTATCTGGCTCAGCGTATTAGCATTGCCATTTAACGTGGCGATGCCGCCAGTGTCTTAGGAATGCTGCCCTCTGGATTTGATCTGGATCAGTTGAGCTATAGATCGTATTAAACGGTACTTAGATAGCTCAACATTTATTTTATATTATTGTAGATAAAATGAAAAAAATATTAACATGGAATGAGTACGAGTTATTTATGTACACTAAAATTGAAATAACAGAAAATCTATGTTGTGTGAATTCTTCTATTAGTGCAATTCTAGAGTATTTTCGATGTGATTGGTGTTCAGCGTACAGCATCAAGTCAAATCTTTAACTCACTCTCAGGATGCTGTATGGACCTGTAACAGTTTTTAAATTGCAGTTGCCTCTGAGGCACACTTTAATCCTTACATCACACTTGTTAATAACAAATGACATGATAAGAGGAAGCTTTATGTTTTTTTTTTTTAGGTTTGCCCAGTAACTAAACCACTCTCAACTTATCAGTCGACCGTATCCAGGAAATGAAGAACCTAGTGAATTTAAAGTTTAGCAGTTATACTTTAATGCGAATTATCTTTAGACACTGAGACTTCACAAGATGGCAATAATTTACGTAAATTATTTCATGGCGTCTGGTAGAAACATAGCGTGACTAAAGAGCTGGTTCCTATCTGGCCCAGCGAATAAGTGTTGCCAGTGTCTTGGGGACTCTGGTTCTTTTTCTCTTTGAGCTAGTGTGGTTTTGAGCGGTCCATAGATAGCTAAATTCTTTAACATGCATTTTATATTATGGTACTTATATTATTTTGTAATTTTTTTAAACACAAAATCATACTTGTATTTTTTTATGGACGCCCTATATTTAATTTTATAAGTCTTCCGCAATGGACGGTATAAACCCATAGCTTTTGTGTGACTCCGGCGTAAGCTTCTAGCGTGCAGTTGAATTTAAAATTTAAATTGGGCTTTAAATTATACTGAATACGTACAGTAAGCGGACTGTGCCCGGTTGACAATCGATGGAAATTAGCATAATCAGTCCATAATTTTCCTACTGAAGGGGCTAAGGGCTCGTGAGAGGAAATAGGTTTTAATCCTTAGATTAAAACCTTATTAAACAACATAAAATCCATTGATGGTGTTCCAAATTTGAAAATATTTTACTCCTAGAATTTGATTTTTAATTGGAGTGGAAATTAAGATCTGCGCTGACTTCTTGTGTTGGGGTTCACTGTTCCGCTAATAACCTGATCCCAGCCAACCCAATTTCTTCAAGAATCGGTTTATATAGCGCGGGTTACAGCTAGTTTGAAATTGTTTTTTTTTTACAAAATTTAAGCCGAAGTTAATTATTATGGCCACTGTTTTTTATTTTTGTGATAGGTGTATATTTTCTGCCTAAATCTAAATTTAAAATTTAAAACTGACGGAAGTAAATATACACAATTTGAATACCTACATAACATAATTACTTAATGCCTTGGTTCTAGCGTATGTCGTATTTCCTCGAGTAATTTGAGTAAAATTGTCCATTTCAAAATAGCACTGTTTATCATGTTCTCCAATTAATCCTTAATGAGTCACCAGTTCCCGATATCGTGTCGGATAATATAAAACGCTCTCAGTACCGGACGTACACAAGGAGGGTCGGAAATTAATGAAGTTGTTCATTAAGCTAAGTAGGATTGTCGCTAATGTCTGACCTAAAAAAATGCGTAACAGCCTGCACCCCAATGCGATGGATTAATTGACAGAGTTAAAGGCAACGCGGCAAAGGGAGAAACTCCGCTATTTAAATGTTTTCATCGTTATTAAGAAAAATGAGCGTACGAAGTTGTTTATGTACTTACAACACAACATAGATGTAAAATAATAGTAGTACGTATATATATCTTACTAGCTGCTGCCCGCGGCTTCGCACGCGTGATAGCTATATATAAAGTAGCCCTTCTTCTTCTCCAAAGTCCCATATATCTCTATAAGTACCAAAATTTATCAAAATTGGTTCAGCGGTTTAGGCGTGAAAACGTAAGAAACATACATTCAGACAGAGTTACTTTCGCATGTATAATATTTGTTTGATAATGAAATATTAGAACATATGGCGGTGTAGGGTATGTATAATGGTTGTGTATATCATGGTATTGTGTTTAGATGTTGCCAGAAGACGATAGAGTATGATATCGCAGATATGATATAGAGTAAGATTCATATGACGGCAATGTACTGTACTTAGGTCATTAAATATCTAAATGATGTCTAGAATACATTATTTCGATATTTGTGTGTCTTATTGCGAAAATAAACAGTGCTTCACTAAATTGTTTATCTCCAATTTCATGCCCAATTTAATTTGTTCCAAACATCAGTGTAGCATTTCAGTGAAACTAAATATGCTGAAATTGCTCGTTAGTGCCCAAGGGTAAAGAATCCTTCGATCTACTGTTTCGATTGCTAAATATACTGATTAGCTGACTTAGGCTCAGTTTACACTGTCATGGTTAAAGAGTATCGAAGTGATATCTGATGACCTCTCCGTCGCATTGGGCAGAGGCTCTCCTCAGACGCAGCAAATATGATTTTTATGTATAATATGTATGTTTAAGTTAATATACCAACTGAGCTGACTGGCCTGTCAGCTCAGCTTAGTAGGTTGAGGGTTTAATTCTCTACCAGAATAAACATTTGTGTGATGAATATAGGTGTTTGTTCTGTGTCTAGGTGTTATAAAGTATCATAAGTATGTATTTAAAAATATATAAGTATTCTATCAGATACCTGCATAGCGATTATGGAATTATTGTCTACAATCAATGTCTATCAGTTTCGATTACCAGTAGATTACTTCATGGATTGGTATTACGTTTCGGGTTCTATCTCAGTTTCTATTCATATCATACAATCAACATCAACCTTCCATAATATCAACACTGGTCATCATAGTTCAAGCTATGCTTAGTTTGACTAGATGATGTTGTGTGAATTGTCCACTATATTTATTTATTTATTAACCAACTTCATCAAAAAGGAAGAGGTTCTCAATTCGTCGAAATCTTTAATTTTTTTTCAACCGATTTGGAAAATTCTTTTTTTGTTTGAAAGGGTATACTTTACGGGTGCTCAAATTAAAATTTTATCAAAATCGATCGAGCTGAAAAATCAACGAAAATCTAAAAATTGTATGCATCGATGATGTTTTCATGTACTTCGATACCTCGTTGTCTCATTGGAGCGGTGCGTTTATTTGGCCTAACCATATTATACAACATCTACTTTCCATTAAAAATGTATTATAGGCTCAAATTTCATTCAATGAAGTCGTTTTTCTTATTAGTTTTTAAAACGTAATTATTATGATATAATTTTACCTAATTATATTATACAATTAATAAGTAACAATAAGAAAACAAACAAACAAATAACAAATTTATGATTCAAGTAGGTACAGCCTTACTAACCGTTAAATTTTCTTATTATAAATAAATTCTGGACTTATCACACAGCATCATCTAGCCCCAAAGTAAGTAGAGCTTTGTGTTGTGGCAAGCACATGACTGATATACATACTCTATTTTTAGTAAATACATACATATTTTGTATAGAATGGATGGATGGATGTTTAATTTAAATTTAAACGAGACAAATATTTGCATTCAATAGATTATTATCATTATATTCTAATATTTTTAAACAAATTAATATCCGTATCGAAAAACTGTTCGAGAAAGCTCGTAATACCTTTGAAACGTATTTTATGATTTGCGAAAAGTCAAAGTCAAAAGATACCTTATTCAATACAAGGATCACTTTGAAACGTCTTACATACTATGTGAATTTAGGTGCCAATTTATCCTAACCCAAGCCCGAGAAGAATTGGCAAGACACTCGTCGTGGTCTTGAAACAATGGACTAGTAAAAAAAAAACAACCCCTCCTTCCATGTAAAAATCCTTTATTCAATGTTTCTTTTGTATGACTTTGTAGATCACTAACACATATTATCGTGCAAAAGTTCATCATGCTAAGACCGAGAGCCTGTCAGCAAGAACTTTGATTATGGGCGGACAGAAAGACAGACACAATGACGGTCATAGCGATACTATAATGATTCCTTGAGACTATGGAACCATAAAAAGTGTCTTATATGTAAATACTATTCTTTTATAAGAACGTTGAAAATAAGAACCTTATCACGATTAAAACATCATGATAAAGACGTGGGTTTACGTTTAGACATTGTTTACAAAACGTTTATGTTTTCAACGTAATGACTTTGCGTGCCTCTTTGTTGAAGCAACTCTACACCTTTGTTATACTTCAGCATGAAGCTAAGCCAAGCAAAGATACTCGTATACCTTAGTTGTAGCTACTGTTACAATATGATTACTAATTCATTAGGACAGAAGTTATTATTTATTTATAAACATGTACATCTATACTTACGGCCACACCCAATGCAATAGAGTAACTTATATTATTGTCTAGCTTAGTCTTCATAATTCATAGGAAAATTTAGAAAATCATTAAAACAATTTAGAACAACAAAAAGCAAGATAATTTATTTAAGTACAAAATAAAAATCAGCCAGCTTAAAAAAAAAGAAAATATATATAATAAAAGTTTATGTATTTTTACTAGAGATCCTCAAACCGAGGTTGTAAACCGCTGTTTTTTTGACTTATTTCATCCCACTGCTGGTCATAGATCTCACCTAAATTCACGTTTCAGCTTAGGCAACAATGCTTTCGTATGTCTATCCGAACGGCGTCCGAACGGCGTCCGGCCGGCGCGGCGTTTGTCCGGATGTTCTCCTCTACAGGTCGCATTTCTCAACCGATTCTCGTGAAATTTTGTGAGTATACAATACAGATATTTGTCGATTCAGTTTTTAGAAAATTTTCAAAATGTTGGAGATGGGGGTTGAAAACGTAAAAAGATATACTCGTATTTCAGTAATTTCGAAAAAAGATTGCGAGGTCTACAGTTCACAGAGCCACTAAAATAAATAAATAATGCCGGACATTTCACACAGCATCATCTGGCCCCAAAATAAGCAGAGCTTGTGTTATGGGTACCACATGTCTGATATACGCCTTATATACTTTTTTTGTAAATACATACATATTATACATAAAAACACCCAGACCCAAGACTAATACTTGCAGATCATACAAATATTTGTCCCGCGGCAGGAATCTAACCCGCAACGTTCTGCGTCTCAACCGGACAAAAAAAGTAGTTCACTTAGTTCACTGCCACAGAGATCCACAGAGGTCGTCAGAATATAACATGCATGGCTTTCAAATTATGTACCATAGTTGAGCTTTTTTATTTTTGTTATAAATATTTTATTCATTGAATTTTGTACTTTATGTCATTGACATAAATGTGTCCCCACGAGTCAACTATTTAAAACAGATATTCAAACACGGCCTTACTTATAAACGCCTCTCAACTTGAACACTGCCTAAATACTACTTAAGATTCGCCCTGTCACTATTTGTCACTAAAAAAAGGGATGCTACTATTTTAAACAGTGATTAACTTATTACAAGAAGTGGGAAGACTTTTCTAAGGCCAATAATGTTTGTAATGCTAAAACTCTATCCTCGAAGGTGATCATGCACTTTCTTTTTTTTGTGGCATTCCTATGAGTAACAGCTGTTTTGAAATATTCCTTTCCTTTATTTAGATTTTATTTGTTTTTATATGTAATTACAAAGCCAAGCCAACAAATTTTCAAATTTATCGCATATACATGTTCTGAGAAGATTTACTATAGTAATATATATATTTTGTTACACCATCGGAAAGTAGAAATTTCAACAAACAGAAAGCACACTGGCTTTATAAAAAAAGTTGATATTTTGACGGGTGAATTTTCGATTGAAAATTAGGGTTCTTTTTCGATATTAAGTCAAAATAAAGTGAAAAAATAAAAAAATTTAATCAAATAAATAAATTATAAATTACAGTGTATTTGGGGCATAAAAAGGTATCTTTTCACCAAATTTCGTAAAAAAAAATTTTTGTAAAGGATATAAATAAAAAACCAAAACCTTGGTTTTTGGAATTTTTCACATAAATTTTGAGGTTATGTGAATCCAGAAAAGTTATAGATCTTTTTATTACCTACAGCTTTGCCATATGACTTTTTTTCCATAGGACTTGTAGTTTTGCCGGAAATCGAGATAAACCGTTTTTTACCCTTAAAAACTCACCCCCTTCCCCTTCCCGACCTCAGATCGCCCGTAATTTTTTTTTTCCTTCCATTTTTATAATATTCTCCTCTTTTCCCAATGGGTTTCATCCTATTATTATTTGTTTTGGTTTCAAAAATTATCGACCCTGGTCTAACAATAAAACAAACGTGTACAAATCATTATATTAGTGAAATTGATGTAAATTGGCCATTGACTTGCGTATTTTCGGTTAGGAAGTTCAAAATTCGTTTATTGTTTTATCAGGTTTGGAAGTGTTTGTTGCTCTTGTGTGTTAGTTTTATGTGCCAGCATACAATTTCTCATTATTCAATTACTGCTAAAGCACCTAAGTACAAATATTTTCAAACTCATTACCTCAACCAGTTACTGCATGACATAATGCAATTAATAACTAAGTATAATTTTAAGAGTTGTGCTTAATTTAGTAATTTGGCTTGGAAATATGAGTAATGTAAACAAAGCTGAATTAATAAAATATTTTTCTTTCAACTACTTCGTAATGTTATCATTAATCACTAGAAAACCGGTCACAAAGGACGTATTTTTTGCTTAGAACCAAAATAGTGCAGTAATGTTATATGAAATTTCATTATTGCACTGTTTTTCATTATTGCACTGTTTTATACTTTTTATTTAGATATAAATTTACCACAGAGGTTTTATATCTCCCATAAAGTTTAATATAAAATGTTTGCATTTAATCAAAAAGAGACTGGCTGATAATAAAAATCGGCTGAATAAAACCGCCTTGGTAAAAAAAAAACAAATGGCGCGCATTTTGTACCAATGTAAAACTTTGATTCTTCATATTTTTAGTTTGATTAGGTATATTTTAATCACAGTAGGTACCTAGATTGGTAGTTGAAAGAAAAGTAAATTACGCACCTTACTAAAGAGAGTAATTAATGCACTCGTGTTAATTCAGTGCCCCCGCTTGCGCTCGGGCACCAACATATCACTCGTGCATTAATAACTCACTTTGCGCTCAGTGCAACAATCTACTATTGAAACACTTTGTTATTAAACAGAAACTGTCTATTAAAGCATATTTTAAAATATCTGATTATTTAGATGACAAAAACCTCTAGTATGAAACATTCTACCCAATTACTACAAAAAAATAAAACAAAAAGTATTTGAATCAATTTTACCATAATTTTGTGTCTACATGATAACCCAAGCAGATCGTATTATTTTATCACTGTTTCCACAATCTCAGATCTGTGACTCGCAATAAAAAGAGCTTCACGTATATTAATAGTAATAACTTATCACAACCGACCCTTCATGGTCATTCCACAGGCACGTAAAGAACAGTTAACTCACTGTTAATAGTGCGAATTGAGTAAGGCCCGTCTAAGAACAAAGCTGGAACTCAGATCAAGAAATAAGCATAGGTGCACGTGATTTTTTGAGAACTGTCAAGTACTCTATGATTTGCTTTGAAAAAATCCATGGTTCTTGGGTAGGTACCGAAAAGTACGTTATAAAATTTGCCGAAAATAAGATGCACTGCAAAAAGAAAGTTTCTTTACAAATACCTATACATATTATTTATTTATAACTAGCTGTCCCGTTCGCGACTTCATCCGCGCGTTTTAAAAAAAAATATCAGAATAAAACATTTTGCTTGACTTTGCTTCTATATGATACAATTGTTCATGCGCACAAGATGGCAACTGTCATAACCTAACAAACTGAACATCGTCAAAGGTTGTACTGAACTGAACTCAACACTTTAAATCATATCTTTTTTTTATTTATATGTACCTATATATTTTTTTTAATAGTTATTGCTATTCGGGGCGGAGACAAATCCAACAAATCAAAAATCATGCAAATCGGTCCAGCCGTTTTTAAGCTATAAATGGTGTAACTAACAAATATATAATTTTTTTTAATAAGAGCGTGTAATGTTACACTGCAGGACAAAGGTCTCCATCCCTTTCTCACTCCCACTCTTTTTTTATCTTGCGCTGGTGTAGGCTAGTCTTTTGTAAACGAGCAGCTCGTCTCGCCACCGTCGCCTCGGTCTGCCGCGTGGTCGTTTCCTCTGTCCTGTGGCATCCACTATGAGGTGGTTTTTGCTCACAACTAATCCGACACAACATATAGCAGATTTCAAAGTTACCATTGTTTTGAAATGTCATTGAAGTAACAAAATACCAAATTGCAAAGCAATCAAACCTGTGGCAGTTGCTCAGATTCCTTCATCATCTACAAAATAGTTGATGATCTATAAATAACTGAACTGATTAAAATATTTCCAGTCATTTAAATTTTTAATAATTTAAATACCTCAACTCACTTTACAAACAAAAAACTAAATTAAAATCATCCGTTTAGAAGCTACAAATCCATACATACAAATACAGATACACACGTCAAACTATTAATACTCTGTTTGTTTTAGGGATTATTAAGCTTAATATATCTGAACAATGGCTAAACCAATGATAATAAATGACCTAATGAACCAAAATTTACACTATAAGTTGTCATCGTATACTGGTTAAAAGGCTAAGTTTCGTAGACAAAACGAAGAGTAAAAGTGCGCTTCCGTATCTCAGAATTCAGTACAGTTCGAATATAAACTCATTCATTCATTCATTCATTAATCCGGTATAGAATAGGTACGCAAACTTTGTATAAGTATTCATCAACGTACATTATATATGAGAGGTTTAGTTATAAGTAAGAGGGTATATTGTAAGTCAATACAAAAGTCATTACAAATGTGACCCTGCGGTTCTCTCAGTTCTATGTCGATTCCCTATTAAAGGTCGTCCCAATATGTTCGAAGGGATAATAGGGGCCGACGTAAATGGGACTTAGTGACCTTTCCGTACTTTCTCCGGCCGCGATCCGCACTATAGTAATAAGGATTTGAGGGACCAATTAAGGGGTCGAAACTTTTAATAAGTAGATGCGATAGGTGAATAATGGTTGGGATCGTGGTTATACTGGTCATATAATTTATGGTTAATGTTATGGCTTAATACTTGTTACGTGTTATGGGACAAGGACATGGGCTTAACGTAGTTTTGTCTTGAGTTTTGTTATTGCTTGTTCTGATATGGCGTACCCATCATAAGATTATTTTTAACATACATTATCGTACAAAATAACACATCAATTATCAATTATTTTTGACCGGTCAATTGATAGCCTAAAGGCAGCTTTGTGAGTTTGCTATTAAATTATGTTTTTAACTTTGTTGACAAGACGAAGAGCACTTTGATTTAAATACGTGATACTAATACCTTCGAAGAATGTAGAGTCACGCACCCAATACAGTTCACGAGATATATCATCGCACAGGACCAAAGTTATGAGTACATTAATCCACCGTAATCAGGTTTTGTTATCCCCCTTTGTTTTGTTGTACCTTTTGGTTTCCTTGAGATGCACAATATCGACAGCGCAAAACCTCAAAATACCTTCACGTTTTGTACTTTAGTGTGCTATAGTAACAGCAGAATACTGAATACTCTTTTCAAAACTGAATTATTTTGTTGAGCTATAATATAAACAAGACTTTGAATTAGATTTATTTAGGCTGGGGGTCCCGGGTTTTCAAAAGTTGTTAGGCTATGATAGAGGCCATCGGGCGTCCTACAAACTCCGTCATTTCTTGGCCACTGACTCAATACAGTAGTAGTATTTCAGAATTAACGGAAAGTTTGTTACCAACAACGTTTACTAATAAATCTCGTAATCGTAATAAATCGTAATAAAACTCGTATTAATACGTGAAGCAAAAACGGAGGAGTATAAAATTTTGCACACTTATTGTTTATATAGAGGAGAGTGCAGAATGCGTTTTTTTAACTATGTATTAAAAATACATTAATTATTATGGTCGAATTTCGACCTGAGGGCGACCACTCCTAGTATACGTTAATGATTTACCTTTTTTTGTAAAAAATATTTGTGATATAGTTTTATTTGCAGACGATACGTCTTTAATTTTTAAAGTTGATAGAGGTAAAACCAGTATATGCGATAACGTAAATGAATCCTTATCGTTAGTTCTTAACTGGTTCACTGTAAATAATCTTTTGCTTAATTCCAAAAAAACTAAATGTATCAAATTCACTTTGCCAAATGTTATTCATAGCCCGTCCAACATTGAAATAAATGGAGAGGCAATGATCTTGTAAATTCCACGATCTTCCTAGGTCTTAATATTGATGCAAAACTACAGTGGGGACCACAAATTGAAACGCTTGCTGGTAGGCTTAGTTCCGCTGCATATGCAGTTCGTGCGATACGGTGGCTTACTGATGAAGCTACAGCTAGACTAGTTTATTTCAGTTACTTCCATAGTGTTATGTCATACGGCATCATTCTCGGAAAGCAGCTGATATTGGTAAAATATTTGTAATTCAAAAAAGGGCAATACGTGCCATTTATAAAATGAAACCACGAGAATCTTTGAGAGAAATATTCAAAGAAATTAATATTCTCACAATAGCTTCACAGAATATATATGAACATTTGTTATATACACATAAAAATAGAGATGGGATTCAGCAAAATAGTGACCTTCATAAAATCAACACTAGGAATAAACATAAATTATACATCCCTAGGTTTCGACTAGAAAAAGTTAATAAGTCATTTATGGGGAACACGGTGCGCTTCTATAATAAGCTTCCTGAAAATGCTGCTAAACTACCTATTAAGAAATTTTAAGCATACATTAAAGGTAGTCTTTTGAAGAAAGCTTATTATAATATAGATGACTATATTATTGATAAGAATGCATGGCCTCATGTCGCTCTGCCGTCAGACAGTTAACCGACACACTTGAAATGTATAAACTCTCTTGTATTTGTATTTCGTAGTTAAGGTAGTTATAAGATGGATCATATAAAAAAGCGCTAGGACCAAGACGAGTTTCTTGCCAATTCTTCTCGAGCTTGGGTTAGGATGAATTGGCACCTAAATTCACCTAGTATGTAAGACGTTTCAAAGTGATCCTTGTGATTGTATTGAATAAATCATCTTTTGACTTTGACTTTGACACTAGTAGGGCTTAAATATGAATCATACTGCAGTCAGTAAAAATAAATTTAATAAACTATCATTCTCTCATAAATTAAAACACCTACTCTATACTCTATTTGCACTCAAGATGGTCCTTTGAGACTGACTTTCGTTATATTTATGGAAAAAAACGTTTGGTTGTCATAGAAAGCTACCCTCTCGTCTCTACCGTTCAGCCACTCACTGCAAAATTGTAAAGCGACTAACGTCGTTTAGTTACCAGAAACTACAAAACTAAAAAACTTTTGAGACTAACATCATTTAGTCACTAGACAGAATCAAAATCCTGGTTCAGCAAGCTACAAAAAGTATTCGCCAGCTCAACGCGTGGAACATAACGAACGAAAAGTAATTAAATTTGGCTGGACATTTACCCAGCCAACGCACAGCCTGCAGCGTTTTGTGAAAGCAGGGTCAATAAGTTAACAAAAAACTGCATTCTGTGTGCATTGAAGTATCATAAAAAATTGTATTTAGCACATGTAAGGCACACCAATTTTATTTACAATAATAATTACAGAAATGTACAGAATAATATATTTACATTAATATAAAATACATGTGAAACAGTTGAGCTATCTAAGACCAGTTAAAACGAGCTATAGATAGCTCAACTGATACATGAACTGCCACGTTTGGCAATGCTAATATGCTGAGCCAGATGCCAGGTCACGCAATGTATCTACCAGACCTCGTGAAATAATTTTGAAAACGCGGTAGACTCCTGTATATTATTATGATTTTCTGAGTATTATTTAAATCGGTCATTTGGTTCCCGCAGGCTTTGCTTAGTTTGGGTTTAGATGATGTTGTGTGAATTGTCAAAACATTAAATAGATGGACAAATATTTAGTACTATTCCGCTAATCTATTCCCAAAGAGTTAGACACGATGCAGACGCACGCTCCTCCCTCCCGCCCGCAAGCGTTAGTAAAATGCAAGCACACACAATCCACACATGCAACCTCCAAAAGAAATTCGACACGTGTTTTACCTCTCCACGAGGCATCCTCAGGAACACTTGACTCACTCCGCAACCCGACGAAAAATCACTCTGCTCTGCAGACTTGTTGCTTCGACCAACGTCAGGCTAGCCTGATTTTCGAATTTCTTTTGGAGGTTGCATGTGTGGATTGTGTGTGCTTACCTTTTACTAACGCTTTGCATGGATTTTAAATTGCGGGCGGGAGGGAGGTGCATGCGTCTGCATCGTGTCTAACGCTTTGGGAATAGATTGGCGGAATAGTACTAAATATTTGTCCATCTATTTAATGTTTTGTAATGGATTTCCGCAAAGTCACGCCTGAATCAATTATCTATGAATTGTCAAATTTAAAATATTGAACTATTTAGAAAATCAGCTAATGGAGTTGTTTAATCGGAATACATTTTATTAAGTTTATGTTAGCACGTGCGCAGCTTTCATTCATGACAATGATAACGAAAGTAACCTTTATACTTTTGTTATCGTTGTGTTGAATAAAACAAAGCGATAAATTCTCCAGTGCATTCTCACCCTTATTGACATTAGAAACGAAGTAACAAAACTCATAGAAAGACTACAAATAGTGAATTTAATGAATAAGTGCAGTGAACTGCATGTGACTTGTAAATATCAAGAGGAGTCGCGTTAAAGTTCGTAACAAACTGGAAAGACATAAAACTAAAACGCTTACGCAAATACTTGGCCGCATTTGCACAGAAAGCAGTTCGCCGTCGGATTATTAATTAAGACACAAGTTTTAGAAACCAGAAGTCTTAAATCATTAGTGTGTTTCAATGCATAATCAAATGTCTGAAGAGATCTGGGGTGACATTTATATCAACGACATATAACACAAAATGCATCGATTCACGTCTCTACTTATATGGAACAGTCTACCATAGACCATGCGTCCATGTCCTCTCTGAGACCACCTGCACACGCGAGGACCAACCACGGTAAGGGGCATAGAAATCCCTCCTATTGTCCGGAGAAAAAAATCTCATGCATCATACACTAGTGTGTTATAAAGTTCCCTTTGTAGAAACTGTGCATAGTATAGGACTAGATGATGATGTGTGAACTATCCAGTAATATTGATTTATTTATAAAGACCATGGTCTTGGATTTCACGGAACAAGAGACGGCCACGCGGCAGATCGCGGAGACAGACAACAATTACCTGCCTACACTAGCGCAAGATAGAAATGAGTGGAGCAGAGGGGGAGAGGGGATGCCTTTGCCCTGCAGTGAGACATTGCAGGCTGATAATGTTAAAAATAAGTCGGCAAGTTGACAACCGGTACGACCTCGTATACAATGCCAAAGCAGTCCACGCAGTGAAGAGTTCAAATATTCATTTATTCACTGCAATCTCTCATATGGGACACAGAAATGCATTATTGTACAAGTTGGTGCGATCTCGATCCAACTCGTCTTTTGTGAATTAAACATGAGATGAAACATGAACTCTCAATCTGCCGTGTATCACCACCAGCGTTACAAGACCTATCAACGATCTATCTAGCGTTTGGAAGTAAAGTTTTAAGATGTTGTCATGATGCTGTCATAAGTTTGGGGAGGTCTTGAAGTACTGGAGGTGGAGGCTTATGTTTTCGTCGGGGAAAGTTTGACAAATAGCTCATAGTGCAGTTTTCTGAGTTTACGATAAGCTGACATGTTCTTATGGGTGAGACATTTTATATCGATGGTTCGGTTCCGGCATAGAGTGATTTGTGATGTTATTGTCCGCTTGTAAATGATCTTAGTTTATACCTAGAAAAAACATACGTATTTTACTTAAAAATTATCCAGTGAATGCACTGGATGGATGGACTCCTTGTCATTAAAAATGGATAGAGTTCATTCTTTTAATTATGAAGTTATTTATGTAGGAAAGGCATTGTTTGCCAAATTGCAAGTTTTCAACTGGTGATTCGGTGATTTTGATTAGTATACAAATATTATTGTAATATGTACAATAACGTTTTTATACTAATCAATATCTAGATACTTATCAATGTATATGTATCTAGCTTAGAGTATTAGCATTGCCATTCATAACGCTGCCCTCTGGCAGTGATCTGGATCAGTTGAGCTATCTATAGATCGTTTTAAACGGTTCTTAAATAGCTCAACTGTTTTACAGGTGTTTTATATTATTGTTATTATTCTGTACATTTCTGTAAATAAATTAAAATGTTGATATTATTGATTAAATATTTTTATATAAATTGCATTTGAATTAAAAAATACCATATCAAAGCGAATGATTGAATTTTGTACAGAAATAAATATCACCGTACCCGTACCGTACCGTACTACGGGCCGTATTTTAGAACAAAACTCAAAATGAGATCAAAAACTGAGCAACGCCTCGCCTCTTCTGACAGTTTTTCATACAAAACTGTCATAAAATCTATGCTCGGTTCTTGGTCTAAAGTTTTTCCTAAAACACGAAGTCGTTATGATGAAACATTTAAACATACGAGCATGTGATACATCCCCTCATAAACAAATTTAATTCAACTGAAAAAGCTTACTTGAAACTGCCTTAAAATGAAAACAACTAACATACCTACAAAGCGGAGCAATTTTAGAATCCTTTGCTGCTCATTAATCCCAAAACAAAGTTTAAAACAACAGAATTTCAAGCCCAACTAAAGTTGAACCGTCAACAATGCGCGAACTGTCCTTTTTCAGTGTTACGTAATTAGGAGTCCACAGCGTTGATAATTAAGCCGTATTTGGGACACAAAGCGGGATCCGCCCAAGTTTGCGCATTACGCCTATCGGAGTTTACATATTGATAGTTTTAACAGAATAGAGTAGGGCTTACGGTCTGACAGGCGCGTGTTGCTTCGCTGTATATAAGGGCTTAATAATTCAGCTCACTTTCTAAACCATCTAAAAGCTAAAACACAATAAGTTGTCCACCGTAAAGTTGCTTGCCTGTCGTTCTTTTATAGGATACATTTCGGACAATGTGCCCAGGAATTACATGTCATGTCTTACCTTGTCAGTCTACCACCCTTACGAACAAAGCGCTTTGCTCCCACGTTTAAAATGCGTACAGCCAAGGATTGCAACACTTTGCCGTTGTCTGTCTTTACTGAAAACAACAACCTGGGTTTCTTCAAGTCAAGAGTAAATAGGTGTCTTCTAGACCTGCGTGCCCCACCCTTGATCGCATCGTCGTTTACCATCTGGCGATTTCGTGGTCAAACGTAGGTCTATCTATGATAAAAAATGTGAAATATTCGAGCATTAATCATGCATAATCGTCATAGTTTCGGGTAAGAGATATTGTCAAACATGGAAGGTGGTCATGGAGATTGCAATGGGCGTAACAACAATTTTTTTTTAATTTTATTTATGAACGAGAATGTGATGTGATGAGAAGAGTGATAAACATAACACAATACAAAAAAATCCTGAATTAATTATAAGCATCATCCAAAATAGGCAGAGCTTACGTTATGGGCACCACATGACCAACATACATAGAAAAACACCCAGACAAATATTTGCAGATCATTCTGCGTCACAGGCGAGCATTTCCACGGCACCACAGACGTCAGTTCGACATGAATTTAGAGGTATATTTGTCCTTCTGCATTCATCTACAAGCCATCTCTCCAAAAGGGATAGGAGACCAAAATGAGGAGTTCCCTGTATTTATTCCAGTAAAAAGCCATTTCTCCTTTTCTTTGGCTTCTTATCCCTTTGTTTATGAGATCAAAGCAGAGAAGAAATAACTTGTGTAAAATATGACACGGGTAAAAAAGAAGTGAATACTGATATAGTTGAAATAGGTGAGAAGAACCTTTAACTGGAATAAATGCAGGTATATGATGTTGAAATGCATGAAATACATAATTATGCGAAGTTTTGTCTGCAAGCCACTACAAGCTTTTCAATTCAGCGTATTTGCCAAAACTGTGGCCGTCATTCGTTCAGATTTCATGGGTATGCAAAAATGAACATGAATGTATTCATAGCTGTGAAGAGTCAACTTTAAATAGGGTTCCTGAAGCAAGAAGTTCAGTTAGGATCCACCAACCTTCGTCCCCGTGGTGTTACCACTCTCGCTCGAAGGTTTGCAAGTTGCTTAGTGGAAACATTGTCGTATAACAATAATAGCCACTGTTGTCTTTTGCTAAGTACTAGCCTTTGGCAGTTGTTTCGGACGCGTGTTACATACATAAAAAGAAACAATATAACAACCGGCCGAGACGCAGAAGATTGCGGGTTCGATTCCCGCCGCAGAGCGAATGTTTGTATGTTCCGCAAGTATTTGTCTCGGGTCTGTGTGTTTACGTGTATAATATGTATGTATAAACAAAAAAACTGTATATAAGTAGTATATCAGTCATTTGGTATCCATAACACAGGCTCTGTTTATTTTAAGGCCAAATGATGCTGCTTGAAATGTCCGGCATTATTTATTTATTTTATATACTACTAGCTGCTGCCCGCGGCTTCGCACGCGTGGTACCTACATAAAGCATATGTATATGTAGCATATGTCCTTCTCCAAGGTCCCATCTATACCAAAATTCATTAAAATCGGTTCAGCGGTTTAGGCGTGGAAACGTAACAAACAAACTGTCAGACAGACAGAATTACTTTCGCATTTATAATATTAGGTAGGGATTTTATGGCACTGACTTTATCTATATTAAATTTTATCGAAATCTGCCAAGCTTGGCCTGGTCTCAATTAGGCCAAACCTGACTTGGAAGATTAACAAAAAAATAATATAAAATTGGTGAAATAAATAAAATTAACCAATATTTGTGGACAATCAACACAACCTTGGCCTCAAATTAAGCATAGCTTAGTTGTACAGCATAAATAAAACATAACTTAATAATATCAGACAATTTTACTACAGATACTTAAGTTTAGGTAAATAATATTAGTTAGTTATTATTTTAATTTATTTGAGAACCTTCATAATGGAAACACACAAATTTACAATATTGTTAAATATACAGACTTTATACAATATGTTTTATTATTACGGGTAACTGTTTTTTTTTATTATTAATAAAAAAATATGTAAAAAAAAAAGTAGTGCCGCCAAATATCAATTTATAGTTTTATAACGCCCCGGAACCCAAAGTTCACAAACGTAACATCGCTTAACCTTGTTCCATAAAATCTGTACTTTTTGACGTGAGTTTTCTAATTATTTGTGGTCCACTCACAGGGAATGAAGAGGACAGTCCCCATCGCTTTGAATGAGGGTTGGCCAAAGACTATCGTACAGATGGGTCAAGCATAATATTTGCATAAACGTTAAACGTCATTAGTATGGCCGGCTGCACGTCTGCGAAAGCAGAGAAGCGCTCAGATAGAACTGACACTGCAGTCATCAATCCAAGTACTAATTGATTGCGCACGATAAATAAATGAATAAATAAATATTGGTGGACAATCCACCTAACACCATCTAGCCCCAAACTAAGGACAACTTGGACTATATTATCAAATCAAAGTATAAGAGCTCTGTCTCCTGTGGTAGGTAATGGTATAGCTGAGGTGACAGATATATGACACTTTATAACAATTAGATTTAGATATAACATCTATGTTATTCCTTCAAATATTGATCCTGGGAGGGAATCGAAGGCAAAGCTACCAACTGAGTTGAGAGCCCATGATGCTTAACGGCGTAGATATTTTAGGAACGCGTTCGTTTGTTAGGATTGAAAGGTTTTACAGTAGGCCGTCGTCTGTCGCCGCTGTCGCTGCTACTAGAGCTTTTTTCCTTTGTCAGAGAAGACTAGCTATCCAAACGTCTATTTAATGATAACCGAAGCAAGGCTATGAGCGCTAGCCTTTACATACCCAACCAAATGCATAGGCAATTTTTACCATCTGTCCATTATTAAAGTCTCTGATGTGCCCATCCGTCCTGGACCTCGTCCAAAACTCGCTAATGGAATGTAGGTACGTCTCTGACCGGCCACTTCACAGCCATTGAGTACTTGGCGCAAAAATTATGCATCGCTTCACAGGAATATTTTGAGCGACCAGTTGAGCGTGAGGCAGTATTGATGTGACGCGTCTATGGATTGGAAATAATATATCTATAGTGTGTCGTTGTACGTTTAAAATTACATTTTATTTATTGATGTTCACCAACGATTTTAATGACTACAAACTAATTAAACGATTATGCACTTTATGCTACATGAGAAACCAATTACAGGTAAACACAGCATGCGCTTCAATCGTGATTACGGGTTAGTTCTAAAACTATTTTTCTTAAGTAGAAATGTAACAGTGATAGTTTCACTTTTTTTATCATTGGTATACCTACGTTTGCCTGGTGGTAAGCGATGATGCGGCCGACTATGGGGCACGAAGGCATTGATAAAATAAAAATAAAACAAAATTAGGTATGATTGCTAAAGTTAGTTACATAATGCCCAAGAAGTACCTAAAGGGTGATTTCCCAACAGTCTGGTAACTATTATTTTAGAATTAATTTGAGATTGAGAGTATCATATTCATGCACTTTTCAAACCGTCTTAATACGTATGCTTGCTATTAATTGAGTGACTAAAAAACAATGTCTAGCTTTATAATGAGAGTTGTTTATTATTATATCATGCCAAGTGGATACACTTGGCATTGCCGAAACTATACAAAACTTTACTGTTAAGTACTGTTCTTTACTTTATTCAGAGTAGATACATATCTAGTCACTAGATCTAATTTATTTTCCTGGTGTATTTATATAATGACTCTAAATGCCTATTTCCTATTATAGTATTATGTTATCTGTGGTATTTCGAAACAACCCCCAAACTCTTACGTGGATTTTTTGAGAGTTACGAGTTTGAAAATATTTGCTCAATTCTCGAAATCTCTCGATCTCGATTGAGTTTGAGTGTTGTTCTGAAATACGTGAATAAGAAACATGAAAAATTTTCACATAATATTCTTTATGGGAAAGCTGACCTAGTAACTCTTGATATTTTAATTACTGTTTTAACTTCCACAACAAACATGACACGATTTCGTAATATCATAATCGTCAGAACACTATTTTCAGTTTGCAGTTTGCTTGCTTGTATACATAACTAAAGCCAATCTCACTTCTGATGAAGACTGAATATAAACAAAAAAGGCAAACAAATAGCCATCTTCCATCGAAAACACAAGTTTTCCCCATGGCCTTTACGTCCTCCCAATAAGGGTTAAAATGACATGTTTTTAAAAGCTTATGCCTGTACGTGTAATGACTCGAGCTGTCATTAGCTTGGCTCTCGGCTGAAGATTGAAAATTTAACGAGAACCACTTCCCTCGAAGCGGTCCCTACGACCCTCTGCAGTATGTTTATTTTTAAAATTGCTGCGTAAAAGACTATTCATGTCGTAAACATCGCTTATTGACCAGAAATCGAATGCTTAACCTTTATTTTATAAACTGGAATCTTAGCTATAAATTTTTGAATTCGTCTTGACTATTTGCATAAATAAAATAACAGTACTTTTGTAAATAGGACGATACTGTTTGGATCGCCTAGTTTAAAACAATTGGAGATTGAGCAGACAATAACTTTTCCGACTGCACTCTACACGTTACTTGCTCATATACTTGGGATACTCGGATCCAACTTCCCGGCAGTCGGTGTCTAAAAAGAGACTAAAATTGCTAAACTTTTGCAATTTTAGTGCAAAAGGGTGCACTTGCACCCTTTCTCTCTAACGTCTGATCATTTCAAAAGCAAATAAATACAGTACGCGCATGTAAATACCGTCTCTATATTATATACTTAAAAGAGACACGTTTGCTACTCGACGGCAAGTTTTAATTTAAAGTATTTGCTCAGGAAACTTTGCTAGATTCTTCATATGCACACAGCTGATAATTAAACATCTGGGTCCTTCCATGTATCTACTAATTTTATCTTATAAATAAATCGAGTGACCTTAACGTTTTTATTGTAAAAGTACCTACGGATAATCAACTGACCCTAGACACATGCATAAAATATATGTACTTAATCTACTTTTTTAGGGTTCCGTACCATAAAAGGAAAAAAGCAGCCAAGTGCGAGTCGGACTCGCCCATGAAGGGTTCCGTAGCAGCAAGTAACACAATATAAAAGTTCTTGTAGTTGTTGTAACTTGTTCCAACTTTGATCGATGTTTTAATAATAGTTATTAATATTTACGATTTATGACGTATTAAAAAAAACTACTTACTAGATCTCGCTCAAACCAATTTTTGGTGGAAGTTTGCATGGTAATGTATATCACATATTTTTTTTAGTTTTATCATTCTCTTATTTTAGAAGTTACAGGGGGGGGACACACATTTTACCACTTTGGAAGTGTCTCTCGCACAAACTGTTCAGTTTAGAAAAAAATGATATTAGAAACCTCAATATCATTTTTGAAGACCTATACATAGACCCCACACGTATGGGTTTGATGAAAAATCACTAAAATCACTACAAGTTCAAATTCAAATTCTATGTTATAATTCAATACCACCACAGGGATAACTTTGAAACGTCGTACATACTAGTTGAATTTAGGTGTAAATTCCTCCAAACCCAATTCCAAGAAGGAATGATCAGAAACTCGTCCTGATCCTAGTTAATTTTTGTATGATCCTTCTTATAACTTATTTAACTGCGAAAAACTAATAAAGCTAGCAGAAGGTCATACATTGAAAATCTGTCAGTTAACTGTCAGAGGGTAGAACAACATGAGTCTATTAAATGTTTATAATATAAGATAGAAAGAATATTTTTTTTTAATGTTCTAGCCATTCTTCTGTGAGCTGTGTTTTATGTTTGTGCCCAGCTCAAAGGAAGACTGTGGTTTTATTTTACATAGAAAATGTAATAAAATAGTTCTCTTTGACTCAATAAGCCAATGTTTTCCTCTGTGCATCTCGTTATAAGATTACCTTCGTTTCCGTGGACTTATTTCTACTTATCTTGTTATGCTTTTGTCCTAATCCTACTAATATTATAAATACGAAAGTTTGTATGTATGTTTGTTACTCTTTCACGTAAAAACTACTGAATGTATTTCAATGAAACTTTACAATAATATAGCTTATACATCAAAATAACACATAGGCTGTAATTTATAAAGATAATGTGTGAATTGTCCAAAATATAACGATAAGTGTCAAGTAAATAGGAAAAAAATCTGCCATCTGCGAGCTATTCTGGTGTGCGCTGCATAAAACGTTAGTATTACACGAAGTACTAATCCTGCGCAGACGAAGTCGCGGTCACCAGCTAATAATATTATAAATGCCAAAGTTCAAGAGTTCGTGCTATTTTTGGTACTCCTTCCCGCCTGTTATAACAACTGAACAAATTAAATAAATAATGCCAGACATTTAACACAGCGTCATCCAGTCTGAAATTAAGCAGAGCTTGTGTTATGGGTACCAAATGCCACTTTGGGCCCAGATGATGTTGTGTGAAATGTCCGGTATTATTATCATTATTATTATATTTATCAAATGAATTTATGTATCTAAAAACAAGTAGGTAGCATCTTTATAAATATCTAAAAATATATCTAATTTATACCACACGATGGGGTAGTCAAATAAAAAAAACAATTAAGTACATATAGAGGGTATCCCTATAAATACTTTTAAAAGTTTTTATTTCATAACTTTATAAGGGCCAGTAATACTTCCTATTTAAAATTTCATCACGTCGATAGTCGATACCAATTATACCTACTTATTGACCAAGAACCATTAATAGCAGTTACACAAAGAGGTTATTATATAACCGCAAGTTCTTTGTAATTTAGTCCGATAATTGCTCAAAAGCAGAAACCGGTTGCAATTGCAGACTGCACGCCAATCATAGCTCACAAAGCAACAGCCAATCACGCAGACCTCAGTTATGCGGGAGTTACCGGGATTAGCACCAGTATACTGTACGTGACATATTGGTTAGGTTCGGCTATACAAGGACAATACCCGATTAATTGATAGTACGTAGCAATGCCTACACAAACGAATCAAAGCTCGCGTAGCAGTGTGCTACGAGCTACGAAAGTATTACGCGAGATTTAGTTAGCATATTTTTCATCTAATTATCAACTGATAGGCATTTATGTGAGTGACCCTAGGGTTTGAAAGTATATGAGTAAAGTACTTGAAAACGGTGATTCTTATAGCTTTCTTTTGTTTATGAATCTTATACTACAACTTCTATATTTAATGAAGCACTCGAATAGCTGTCTTAATAGATCAACAAAATCTTCTTCTTCACATCGTGTCATTCAATATTTTGAACCAGTGTGGTGAAAGGATTAAAGTGCGCGGAGAGGCTCTTTTCCTGCACTTGGTACATGTCTTTGAAGTTAAGCAACCTTATGCGTGGTCAGTCCCGGGTCGATGACTGCAGTGGCATTTGTACGTACGTTGAGGCGTTGAGGTACGTTGAGGCGGTACCCTGAGCAAATAACCTTTTTGATGATCGCATTTTGATGTGTTTTGTTGTAAAAAACAATTAAGGTAAAAATATCTATTTATAATTAAACTACAGAATTAAGAATAGCTTTTAAAACAATTTGAAAGGTGCAAGAATTGTAAAAAATACATATTTTTTTTATATTATAATTATTCCTTCGAATAACGAGATACCCACTAAATAGCGGCAAAAACGACACATATTGGCCAAACAAATGGTAATTTATGATGTCGTATGCGGTCGATCCCAGACTTTCAGAAGTTGTTAATCTATAACAAAGACTTTGAGGGGCCTAAATGATGACTTATATTTAAAAAAAAGTATATACAAATCATCATATGCAACCAGCGACCGATTTTATTTATTACATTCTTTCTATCAACTCTGTCGTTAGCTGGCCGCTGACATATACGAAGATAGTAGTAACAATCAGAAGAAGAGCACTCAAGTGACCCTATGGTTTGAGACTCAAAATTATCCTATAAAAGTGCTTTAGGACGAAGGCTCAAGACGAACACGTTTTAATTTTTGAAAATGGGACATTAAGACTGGGATGGTCCCATTAAGAGTGCTGAGCTCTTGCGGGAATGCACATAACTCGCGCTCGCCCAATATCACGTGAACGATGTCCTGAACCGTAGCGGTAATGGTGAGGGTACAGTGAGAGAAATGGAGAACTAGTTTCTTTCAAAACTTTTACGAGTTGTACTACACATTTTGATAAACACGGGTTTTACTCACGTATTACTTTATCGATGAAGGCACTAACACTGTTTCGATTCATATAGAGAATCTTCATAAGTTTGAGACACTCTTGCTGCTGTTCGCGTTCACGGTTTGCACTGATGAAGACTCTCTAAATTAATCGAAATAGTGTCGGTGCCTTACAAAATGATACGTGGATAAAACCCATGTTTATCAATAATAAAGCTATAACTCCTCAAATGATAAATACGGGTCTAACGCGCGGATTTTCTTATCGATAATATTCGGAGGCACCGAAACTGTTTCGATGTTCATTCAAAGGATCTTCATCAGTACGAAAAATGAACGCGAGTGACAAAATAAAACGTGAGTCAATCCCGTGTTTATCAAATTATAGTACACTCACGAAAGTTTTAAAAATGAAAAAGGTTTAATTTGTTAACGACTCTGATACTATTACTACTACATCTGATGAAGCACTCGTGGGATCTTATACCCTTCTTATTTATATCGTTTATGTATTTATTTATATTCTATATTCTATCAATATAGATGATTCGATATTAGAATGTTTGTTTATGGCTGAACGGATTAAGATGAAATTTGGTAGAGATGTAGGTTGTAAGGTGTATGTATGTATCCCGTACGCGAAGCTGCGGGCAGAAGCTAGTAATATCATAAATATGAACGTTGGAATGTTTATTGCTGCTGAACAGCTGAACTGATTTGAATTAACTTTGGGAGGTATATAGATGTTGACATAAAGATCAAAGAAGTTAAGCCAGCTTCTGGGTTAGTTTTTAGATCAGTATCTGTACTGGAATTTTCATCTGGACACTTCCATGCCTAAGAGTGAACTTTAAACTGTCAGTCATCTTCACAAGTTGATGACGACGGCTTTTCCGTACGTAGATCCAGAATCAATAACGGGACGCTAAGAGCAAATTACGCATGTTAAGAAACAGACGACCATATAATCTTGATGGTTTATCTTGAGAACTCAGTAAAGATTTGATGACATTTCTGAATGTAATGCTGTCTAAAAAGAATTAACTTGGTTCTCGATCTATGATTGTTCTGGAATACGAGCCGTGGTGCCTTGACATATAGACGCAGGTTGGTTTCTAGTTTTACGTATGTGCATTTGCTAGAAACAACACGTGAGCCAACAGCTGGCTCCAATTTAGCCCAGCGTATTACCATTGCAATTCAACACGGCAATACTGCCACGGTCTAGGGGACGCAGTCCTTTAGCAGTAATCTTTATTTTAAACTGTCCTTAAACAGCTCAACATTATTCGCATTTTATATTATTGTATATCTGTGATTTCTGTACTTTCTATTATACATATTCTAATTCACTAAGCTTCATAAAATTCATATATAATATTTTTTAACTTCAGTACTTCTTCTCGTATCACTAGTTATTTCGAACCAGTGTGGTCAAAGGATTAATCAGAAGCTCCTTTAACTTCAGTAAGCCAATATTAAAGAAACTTTAATATACACTAAACTGAAACTATCTGAAACTAAAGCAGATGCAATCACTCTCCTCAATGCGTCGTGCAATACAAAAGCTCACTTCAGCAATCGCTATGACACAATCTTTACAAGAAAACAAGACAGCTACCCGAGCATCGCCCTTAGGGTGATTGACCCTCGAATGACCCTACATTTAGTTGGATGGTTGAATGTGTCTGTGTGCTATGTATTTCTATGCTCCCGAATTCTATGCTTCTATTTTCCTGAAATTGCGAAGATAACGGAGCCGCAGTTGAACGGCTTCTATCAACAGTTTCTATCACATGCGGTTTGCTTTGTTAGTGCTGCTGATAGGTTCTAGAAAATCATCCAAAATGAAATCCAAATCCAAATCTTAGCACTAATAAGGTCGTATTACCAGATTATACAAACATTATCCCCGTGCCGGGAATTAAACCTGCAACCTTCTGCGTTTCAGCCGCTTCTTAGCCCACTCCGCTACAACGGTCGTCCAAGTACCTACCATGTGCCTTTTTATTTTGTTGTATTTTGTGTGTTGTGTGCTAAGCAAATAAATGTGTCTATATCTGTGTATATCTGTGTCTATCAAACAAATATCTGTATTGAAAAACTGTTCAAGAAACTTCTGAGTATCTTCAAAAGACTTATCTAACGAATTATCACACGATGCGGTAGTAAAATAAAAAAAATTTAACCCCACTTTACATGTGGGAAGGTATTCTTAAAAAACATTTTTTCAATGTTTTTATTTCATAACTTTGTAAGGGTTACTAAAACGTATTATTAAGTAAAAAAATATCATTATTAAACTTATAGTCTGCGAGCAAGAGCAGACGTACATAGCGAAACCATAAGGGTTCCTTGTGGCCTTCGAAACCTTTAAAACGAAAGTGTGTTTCTTTTGCTTTTAAAAAAACAGCTTAAAAAGTTTCTATAATTATAGTGAAATTCGACCATAATTCATTAATTGAATTATTTTAATTGATAATGTATTTTTATCCATAATTAGAAAAAAAAAGAATTCTGCACTACTTCTCTATATAAACTATAAGTTTGCGAAATTTCATACTCCGGCGTCTGCTCAATTTTCGTAAAAAGGGGTACAAAGTTTTTGCTTCACGTATTAGTATATAGATTACCCAGCAAATTTAGCAAGAAGTCTTACAAGTTCTTAATTTTAACTTTTGCATTAGGAAAAAACCACACTAAAATACAAGAAAAGTTTTTGTAAGTAGAACTTTATTATGGAAGCATGATAAGATTCCGTTCCTATCCAACTCTTGTTTCTTATCCAACTTTATACGAAAGTAGGTTCTTTTATCTCTGGAATTATGTCCCGACAAACTTGCATTCGCCAGTGCTGCTTTAATTCAGTCGCCTTTTTCTATTTTTGCAGTGGACAAGGAGAAAAACATCGTGGCGTTGTTTGTTGAAAAAGTCGCAATTACGCAACGCAAATGGGCCGTATTATGCCCAACTATTTCACTGGGAGTTCTGGGTACAATAAGGATGTGTATAAGTATGAGGTTAGTAATTGGAAACTGTTTAGGATAGACATTCTGACGAACGATTATTTTCGTAAAATCTGGTTTCTTGAAAATCGTTGCGATGATATTCATCTCAACTTAGACAAGGTTTTAAACTTAGATAGTTTAAAAAAAATATTAGCATTCTGCTGCACCTTTTCTCTATATAAACTATAAGTGTGCGAAATTTCACTCCTGCGTCCTCGCAATTTTCGAACAAAATAAAAAAAAAAATGGAAGCATAAACAATATAACAACCCTATAGCCCCTACATTACCGGAATAAAACAGACAATAATACTTGGTAACTTCGGATCACAATTAAAACTTGGATATCCAACCCAATAAAGTCATTGCCATTAAACAGAAACCGTTAAAATATTTGCCGAACTTCGAGACTCCATCTAGGTGTCTGCATCAGTTCAGTGGCCAATGAAAAAGTTTTAATGTCCGAAATATGATTTAGCTAAAGTTGCAAGTGTGCATTTTTCGATATCTTGAACGACGAACGGGCTCGTAAACTTCAGACACAGGTAATTAAGAATCGCTTCTTCATATTCATGTAGAATGGTCGCGGGAAGGGCTATTTTTTATACATAGTTGATTTTTGTTTGTTTTTGTGTGTTTGTATGGCCCTTGGGGCCTATTTTTAGTCTGTTTTCCGCTCTTGTGTTCTCTTTGGTTTTTGTGTGTGCTAAATAAATGTTTTTCTTTTTTCTTTCTTTATTTCTATATTTTCACTAGGTCTGCTAATACAATTTTTATTTAACTCAGTGGCTATGTCTACTGACGGATTTAATGGCCGTTCAAAAGTCGCCATTACCCTGTCTTGAAAAGCCGGTACTGTGTCTTTTCTTGCTCTCCATAGCGCGGACTTTAATGCACTATCTCTGTAAGATTCAATGAATAAAAAAAACGTTTTAAACTTATTAAATTGGATAAAGTTAGTAAATTGGATCTTTTCAGTTTGTTATCACAGCTTCTTATCAGCATCTTATCAGGAATCTTCCAGAGATATGCAGCCGTGTTTTTTGTAGCACAGAAGCGTCCAGATAGGCATACCTACTCTATGGTAACAAAACTACTGAGAAGATCTCGTGGCAAAGCTAACTCAGCCGTTCTTATCAGCACGAAAGTAGTTAAAAGTCAAGTCAAAGTCAAGTCAAAAGATACTTTATTCAATACAATCACAAGGATCACTTTGAAACGTCTTACATACTAGGTGAATTTAGGTGCCAATTCATCCTAACCCAAGCTCGAGAAGATTGGCAAGAAACTCGTCTTGGTCCTAGCGCTTTTTTATATGGTCCATCTTAACTACCTTAACTACGAAATACTAATACAAGAGAGTTTATACATTTCAAGTGTGTCGGTTAACTGTCTGACGGCAGAGCGACATGAGGCCATGTATTCTTATCAATAATATAGTCATTTATATTATAATAAGCTTTCTTCAAAAGACTACCTTTTATGTATGCTTCAAATTTCTTAATAGTTAGTTTAGTAGCATTTTCAGGAAGCTTATTATAGAAGCGCACCGTGTTCCCCATAAAGGACTTATTTACTTTTTCTAGTCGAAACCTAGGGATGTATAGTTTATGTCTATTCCTAGTGTTGATTCTATGAAGGTCACTATTTTGCTGAATCTCATCTCTATTTTTATGTGTGTATAACAAATTTTCATATATATATTGTGAAGCTATTGTGAGAATATTAATTTCTTTGAATATTTCTCTCAAAGATTCTCGTGGTTTCATTCTATAAATGGCACGTATTGCCCTTTTTGGAATAACAAATAATTTACCAATATCAGCTGCTTTCCCCCAGAGAAAGATGCCGTTTGACATAAAACTATGAAAGTAACTGAAATAAACAGTCAAGCTGTAGCTTCATCAGTAAGCCACCGTATCGCACGAACTGCATATGCAGCGGAACTAAGCCTACCAGCAAGTGTTTCAATTTGTGGTCTCCACTGTGGTTTTGCATCAATATTAAGACCTAGGAAGATCGTGGAATCGACAAGATTCATTGCCTCTCCATTCATTTCAATGTCGGTCGGGCTATGAATAACATTTGGCAAAGTGAATTTGACACATTTAGTTTTTCTTTTAATTAAGCAAAAGATTATTTACAGTGAACCAGTTAAGAACTAACGATAAGGATTCATTTACGTTATCGCAAATACTAGTTTTACCTCTATCTACTTTAAAAATTAAAGACGTATCGTCTGCAAATAAAACTATATCACAAATATTTTTTACAAAAAAAGGTAAATCTTTAACGTATACTAGGAATTAAAAAGGGCCTAGTATCGAACCCTGAGGTGCCCCTATATCATTAATTGATCCTGAAGACCTCTCCCCACCCACGTCTACTTCTTGGACTCTATTGGATAAATAAGACTGTATGAGGTCAATCGCCCGGTTTTTAATGCCATAATATTTTAACTTTGTGATTAGGGTTGCATGACTCACACAGTCAAAGGCCTTAGATAGATAGCAGAATACCCCAACTGCATCCTGTGACTTCTCCCAGGCCTCAAATATATGCTTTAAGAGCGCTATACCTGCATCGTCTGTTGATCGACCTGTAGTAAATCCGTATTGATTACTATTTAGCAGGCCGTTAACGTTAAAGTGATATAATAACTGATTAAGAATTATTTTTTCAAAGATTTTACTTAACGCAGGTAATATCGATATTGGTCTATAATTAGCTAGATCACTTTCACTTCAAGACTTAAACATAGGAATGAGTTTACTGTGTTTCATGAAATCGGGAAAAACTCTCTCGTCGATACATCTATTAAAAATATAAGCTAAACATGGTGCAATATCTAAGATAATGACACCCAGCACCTTTGTAGACATTCCCCAAAGATCTTCTGTATTTTTATAACTTGAATGCTTTTACAATACTAGCCTCGTTAATATAGTTAAAACTAAACTCATTCTTACATTTTGCAACACTAGATTCTAATAGAACGGAAGCTTTGGAGGCTGAAGAGTTTAACGATTTGGTCACAATTTTTGGTATATCTGAGAAAAATCTATCAAATGCATTCGCAACAGTAGTAGCTGCTAACGATCAACCATGTTATATGTTATTGATAAGTATGCCTAGAATACACAAGTCAGCGGCACAAACTCGTGCAGCTAAAATGCATGCTATTTCACCTAGCTTAATGTGGGCATACGATAGACGTACACAAAGAATAGTGATGAGGAGTCTAATCATATGATCGAAAGACCGCGATAAAGCTATGAACAGACTTTTGGCTGAAGGGTCCTCATGAAAAAACTACTGAAATCTATTCAAAATAAAGTTATTTAAGCTCTTGAGTAAATAAACAATAGTATTGAAATCATTTTGGAGTTTGCGTACTCCGTATGCTATTTATTCACGCCCAAAGTTGTGCTAAAATAGTTTTTTTTCGGATTTGTATATTTCAAATACATTTTTTGGTGCGATTATATTTCGATACAATCATTGATTTGCCTATTGGTTGTTTAACATCAGTCGGTGGTGTGGTCAACCTTCGACGTTTATATAGAAAGAGAATCGGCTAGTTTACTCTTAATTACCACTTTTATTTGTTTATTTAGGACCACAATACACGTTACAAACAAATTAAAAATACCTACATATAACTAGTTTTGATGTGGTTTGAAACATAACATTTGAGCGCACAGTAAAACAATACAATGTGACCGAACAAAATGCATACACAAAATATGTTCGAGGACCAAATTACACAAAAACAAAGAGTAAGAAGTATTAAATTAAATCGATGACATATAACTTAAGGATATTTAGACCTAGGTAATGGACTTTGGGGTTCAAGACGCTACTATTTGCACATGCCGCCTTAAAATGGAGGATGTCTTTGATTGTTACAATACCAACTAGTGGTCATCCATGTAATATCAATTAATAAACATACGAGTAGGAAAAAACATTAAAACAGAACTAGGTGCCTGGTTCTCCACCTTTGTATGGACTGAACAAGCTGTCTCCTTTTTGTCTGCGTCAGTTTAGAGTTATGAGCAGAGACTATCTTCATCGGACTTTGGTATCAGATATGAATTTATTGCTCTCTCCAGTCTCCCGTGTTCTTTGCTCAGTGCATTATTTTCTGTTTTCCGTCGAGATTTTTATGTTACGATTGTCCAAACTGGGTACTTTGATACTATTGGTCTTGTTAATAATAGTAGTAGTTAATAGTACAGTATTGGCAGTAAGTAGGTCTTCTTTTTCTCGTAGTGTCCCATAGAGTCCCGATAAAGTTCTTCTTCTTCTTCCTTGTTTATGGCATGTGACATATAATGTCAAGTGTTTATAATTGTTTATAGTAAATTTTTAAAGTCATATTCGATGATCAATTGTCAATTCTAGACAGCACGATGGCCGTCTAAAATTTTCTTGGGATTCCTCGTCGTTCAAATCACTTTGCACTATAATACACAGTTAATGCAATTGTTCATACACTTGTCCCATGTAGTCACAACTTATTCATTAAAATTCCGCTAAGGTTACTGAATAAAACATGCAATAAAACGAGTAAAATATTAAATTAGCAGAGCTATGTTACTTCATGAAATGACAAACGAAGAATCCTGATAGAATTCTAGACGGCCATTCCGCGATGACGTTTGGAATAAACAAATGACGATTCACTAAGACTTTATAACTAAACAATCACTTGACACTGCCAAAATTGACAACAAGACAGATACCATTATAGTAAGAAAAGAAGAAAAATACAGTACATGCGTACTTACGTTCCCTAACAGGTAGATAAAATGCTTATGTATGTTCGTGTATTCAATTCGAATCAGGCGAAACCTATAGAAATACCAAAAAATATCCGAAAGGTTGGGTATCCACAAAATGATCCTCCTTTCTGCGATGAGATCCAACCACGTCATTGTAAGCACACAAAGGAAATCGGACGAGATATTTGGGATAAACTATTGTGTTATTATAATAAGATTCTTAATTAATTTGATTTCAACAAAAAAAGGAATAGATTTGTAAGACACATTTTTTTACTTACAAATCGAACGAAAATAAGTTTTGGTAAGGGTAACTATCTACCATTTGATTTCTTATAAAATACTCACTTTTGTGCTTCAAATTTATCTGTTTATTATTTTACCTATTGTGTATGTATACATATGTATTTGTTTTTATCAGTTATATCTAGTTTAAGGTTACCGGACAGATATCGCTTTTAGCGATAAGGCCACCCATTATATTGCTTTTTATTGTAAAATAATTGTTTTTGTAACTTTCGGTGTGGCCTCGCCTTGCGAACATAAGATCGTGGATTCGAATCCGGTCGCACACCAATGTATTTTTCCGTTCGAAAACTGTATGTGCTCTCAAAATGGTATAGGAAAACGTGAAAAAACTGCCAATTCTTTGAATCTTAAATGATTAATGACATGTGTCAAGTAAAAGGACCCTCTGAGACGTTTTCAACCCTTTCAACATACAGGTTTTTTTTGCCGATCATTTCATACAGCATCATCCGGCCCGATCCAATAGGAAGGAACAAAATACTACATAACCAACAGAAGGTTTTTAACCTCGGAGTGGGTGAGTGGGTTCCCAAAGCAAAGTTTCCTAGCCGTAGGAATTTCATTTTCATCCCAAAAATAACCTGAAAGCTTCATAATTCCAACTATAATCCCACTAACACCCACGTAGATACGGTTGTGAATGACGTAAATATTTGCTTTTCATTTCAAGAGTTAACGATGTTTTTAATCCTCGGCGTGGCGGGGCCATTATCAGAGATACTATTGTAGTAGGTACTTGGGTATCTATCCAATCCACATAGCTAAGCTGATGATAATGTTGAACGTTTAAATGTAGTGGCACGTTGTATATGTTATTTTCTAGGGGAAATCACCCTTGAGATATCATAATATTGAACGAAACATGTTTATTTTAGGCTTGGGCAAAAACATTTACGTGTTAAATAAAACTATGAAAACATTTTAAAACGAATTTACGCAACCAATTGAAATATATAACTTACCAATAAAAATAATGAATGAAATTTCTTTAGTTACATAAGTAAGGCTAGGCTTAGGCGAAAACTTTTTTTTTTAAATTGAAAAATAAACCTACCATAATCATTTTAAAATCAAAATAAATCAGTAGGTTTCTCTTATCTGGGTCTCCTCTAGTCAAGAGTGAAGGTCTTCTAGACATTCGTGCCCCATCGTCGGCCGCATCCTCGCTTACCACCTGGCCAGATCGTGGTCAAACGTAGGTCTATCGATGATATAACAATAAATATAATTCAATTTAATTCAAGTCCATAGAACGATTAATTATACAATTCAAAATAAGATTTATACTTAGTACCTACATTAAATCAATAAATTATATATAAACAAAGGAAAATAAAGCATTAATAGATACTAATATAAATAACAGTAATAATAATAAATAATAATAATAATAATACTGGACATTACACACGGCATCATCTGGCCCCAATATAAGCAGAGCTTGTGTTATGGGTACGACATGACTGATATACTACTTAAATATGTTTTTTTTAAATACATACATGTTATATATAGAAAAACCCAGACCTGAGACAAATACTTGCAGATCATACAAACATTTGTCCCGCGGCGGGATCGAAACCCCAACCTTCTGCGTCTCAGCCGGACCTTAGCCCATTGCGCCACAGAGGTCGTCAAACTAATACCTATCAGCTCAGGTCTACTTAATACACACACACACACACCTGCATGATCTGTTTAATTGATTAAAAAAAACCCTAACGTTTTGCCCTATATTGTGTAAATCTGAATCCATTGTGTAAATCGTATTGCCTTGCCAAGAACATTAATTACACCGGTGGCGGAAGGTCCTCGAAACATGTATTACAGATTCTACAGAACCTATCACAGGCACCAGCTTCTTACAAAGTTGGTACTTACATGTTCAGATACATTAATACTATGTCCTAACAAATTTAGCATTTAACGAGAAATAAATTAATTAATTATTATCTATATACTAGTTGACACGGCCACGCGTTGCTGTGGCTCAGTAGTTCTAATACGTTGAATGAATATACGCTAACCTCTAAATTATCAGTGTTTCTCTACTATATTATGCATGTATTATACATATAAACCTTCCTCTTGAATCACTCTATCTATTAAAAAAACCTCATCAAAATCCATTGCGTAGTTTTAAAGATGTAAGCATACATAGGGACAGACAGACAGCGGGAAGCTTTGTTTTATACTATTTTTTGTAGTGATTAATACGTGAAGCAAAAACTTTGTACCCCTTTTTACGAAAATTGCGCGGACGGAGGAGTATGAAATTTTGCACACTTATAGTTTATATAAAGAAGTGCATAATGCTAATATTTTTTTTTTTAATTATGCTTTAAGATACATTAATTATTAATTAATTATGGTCGAATTTTGACCAGTGGGCGACCACTAGTTATTAATTATAATCTAAATGACGTAAACTTTTCCTGCACATTAAAATAAATCACAGAAAATATTTTAGAAAACGAATCTACTTATTGAAATGAAAAATAAAACTAAAAACAAAACTGAAACAGTACTGTCCAATTTTATTCAACCAACTCACAAAGATGCATTGAGATAAAAGCTTTTAAAACGCTGACTGGACAGCTGTCCAGCTGGTTGTTACCATAATTGTCTCGTAATAGAACTACGAGTATCTGCCGAAACAATATAAAATGCATGTCCGATAAATTGAGGATTTAAAACGGTCCTGGAAAAGACTATCCAGTTAGTTCACTTAGGTGATAGGTAAGGCTGGCTTCACAGTATAATGTAGTTTCCTAATATACCTTAATGTCGCTCATACACTAGTGAATTAATCCGTGGTTTAAGCCGCGCTGTTATAAAATGTCTCATTCAAAACGCAGTTTTTTTCGCAATGTCTACTAGGTATGTCTGTTTCATTTTCCACTGAATATAGCGAAAAGAATCGCTAGGAAATGCGCGTGAATAGAGTGTGTGAAATACACAGTGAAATAGACTTCACTGTGTAGAATGAAAAGGAGAAGATAGAATTAGGCAAGTAATGTATGATACTAAAACTAAGTGTGATCTTACGATTCTGTTTGTCAAAATTCAGTAGGTACCTACTACATGACATACAGAGGCGTAAGATTGTCGTATAAAGCTAATATTTACTTATTTTAATTTAAGCATATAGGTAAATAAAGTATAAAACACACATTTTCGAATGTGTTGCTTAAATCTGTTACCAATTTTATTTATTGACGTTATAATGACAAAAGCAGACAATACTTTAATGAAACGCTAGCTGATCATCCATTAAACATTGCGCTCTTATTTTATTTATTTTTCTCAAGTTATTTCCGGTTTTATTAGTAATTTTGGTGTTTTTATTTAAATAGAGCTAGAGTTGTTCACTCAGGTGTGAATAATTGGAATAAAAGCATTGTGTTTCTTTGTGATTCGAGCTAAAATGATCCGTAATTATTTTATATGAAAGGTATAATTTTATATAATAACAAATAACGAACGACAAGATACGACTTTGTGACATACTATAAACAATATACACTGGTAAAATTGACATTATTATGACACATGCCATTAACAAAGAAGAAGAAGAAACATATTACATAAATAACGCACAGATCTTTATAATCCTAGGTCTGTGATATAACGGAACATTTGTTACGGAGAAAGATTGTATCTTGGGGATGGACAGGAACTTTCATGATGGTACAACGCATGTGAAGCTGCGGCAGCTATAGTGTTTGTATATAGAGCGTATGATGACCTAAGTATGTATCTACATCAATCTTTGCCCTACATTATACTCTCGAATTCAGAAGTGGAAGGTGTCGGAGACAAAGCGTCACTGCGCCCCGCCACCACTGCTACGACTATAGTGGGGATCAGCGGTGGGGGACCGACCGGCTCCAAAAGGGCACCGACGCATTCAATACACTCCAAGGAAGCAATCTAACTAGGCGCGCGTTCTTTAACCGTCTATTATAGACCAGTCATACAGTCCACTTTTTTCATTTACTGGGAAGCCCCAACAAAGGAATATTTTGTATTGAATTGAACAGTCATTCAACTCAAGGTTTGGCATTAGAGAAAGGTTGATTTGGTAACATAATCGGTTCCTTCTCTAAGCTGACATAAGCTAAATGACAGGTACCTAGTCTCGTAACTAATTGGCCTGTTCCATGTGAAGTTCACTTTACCCCTTCAGAACACGTCAATGTGCATGCATACCTAGATGGGAGCTATCAACTGTAATATGACGCGGCTTTGTTCGTATGGTTATTTTATTATCTTTTAGCATTATCAGCTCTTATTTTAAAAATGAAGCTTTCTGGTTTTGGCCTATCGAGCATTGCGGATTAATACGTGGCGAATTTTTGTGGAACATGGAATCAGACGCGTACCTACGCACTGGCGGAAAAAACCGCGTTAACATATTTTTCTTACTTCGAAATATACTTCAGATTAGCGCGGAATAATTCGCTTGTGCGTGCTATGCTATCTACGGAAGAGAAACCTACCCACCAAATTTTAGGAATTTTAGGTTTTTAGGTACCCGTGGTTTATCAGTCAGTCAGGAAGCATTACGATTTTATATATCTACGTGTATACTACTACTACGTGTAATATAGGTACCTAGACATGCAATACGATATCACCGGACCGTTCCGTCTCGGCAAATGAAGCTATTCAACTGAATAAATAATGCACTTACCAATGCACTGTGCCATAGAACGGATGTATCTACTTATTGAATAGGAATATTTTTCGATATTTCGATTTCAATTTGAACTGAATACCTATCTGTACGAGTAATGCGACGGTAGTTTTGGCGTGGATTGAGTTTGCCTCAGGGCGTAAGCATTTCGTTATCGTAAACAAGTTACTTACTAGCTGCTGCCTGTGGCTTTGCACGCGTGTTTCTTTTCTTCACGATGTTTTCCTTTAACGTTTCGAAAGGACCAAGTTGTCAACCACGACCTTATGATCAGAAGATACGAGTGCTACAACTCACCACCCGTCCTCCCTCTCTAGTCCCTATATCCCTCTCTAGTACCTATACATTTTTAACTCCCATATGCCACCGGGCTTCGTACGGTAGCATAGTAGCATGTAATTACGACTTCTAGGCGTCTACTCTGCAAACCGAGTACGACATATCGGAACGATAATGTCATTGAAATGTTCGTATCATATTTTATGGAGGACTACGACACCGATTGCCAAAAGTATTATCGGTCGTTCTATCGTTCAAAACGAGTGGAAACGATGTAGATAAGAGTAGGGGTTTGCAAGACTATTGTCCCGATACATCGTTTGTCGATTTCAAGAGTAGACAACCTGCTCTTGCAGTAGCTAGGTAAGTAAGTAGGTTAGATTTGTATTGAAATGAAACTGACTCAGTTTCATTACTAAGTACCTACCTACAAAAAGTTTAGATGACACAAAAGCTTAGGCTGATTCATCCCAAGCTCTTCATTTCTAACTCGACTCGGCATTCGTAACAAAATTGGCAAAATCATACAAAATAGTATTAGGATCAGACGAATTTCTTGCCGGATTCATTTGCGGATGACTGGAAGACCTATCGTCTTGACTGTGTCTTACGTAGGTACTATGAGAATATAAACGTTTTGTGTAGGAAAATATAGCTTTACCTAGGTAGGTACCTACTCATAATATCATTTCTTTATAAGTTCCTTGGAAGACCTATCGTCTTGACTGTGTCTTACGTACTATGAGAATATAAACGTTTTGTGTAGGAAAATATAGCTTTACCTAGGTAGGTACTCATAATATCATTCCTTTATAAGTTCTTTTTGTTATCAGATTGTTTTTATTTTATAGAAGTAAGATTTACCTACTTTTAACTTTTTCTCTGTAGGTAGGTACCTACCTTTTTTTTACTTTTCTATTTTTCTCCTACTGTTGTGTTCTTATTTTTACGTAGGGTTAGTTGGTGTAACGTTGCGCGGCCGGTAAGTTTGCGCATACATCATTACTCAACACTGCTGTGAATCATCCAGCCAACTTCAGCCGTGTTTTGAATACTAGGTATCTGTGCCAGTATGCGCTGCCGATAAAATATTCTTTAGAAGCATAAAATGTTAGGCTGTTGATCCTTACCAATATCCTTACTAATATCATAAATGTGAAAGTAACACTGTCTGTCTGTCTCGCTTTCACGCCAAATCTACTGAACCGATTTAAATGAAATTTGGTACACAGATAGTCTAAAGCCTGAGAAAGGACATAGGACATACTTTTTAATTGGAAAAAGTGTTGAAAGGGGTTGAAAAGGGGGATGAAAGATTGTATGAAAGTATTGTCATTTTCAGAACTAGAAGCATTATATTTTAGGCTGTTGATTCCTGAGAAAGGACATAGGCTACTTTTTAATTGGAAAAAAGTGTTGTAAAGGGTTGAAAAGGGGGATGAAAGATTGTATTGTGATTTTCAGAACTAGAAGCATTACATTTTAGGCTGTTGATTCCTACTAATATTATAAATGTGAAAGTAACTCTGTCTGTCTGTCTACTACGTTTTCATGTCTAAGCCCCTGAACCGATTTTGATGATTTTTTATATAGAGATAGATGGAACCTTGGAGAAGGATATAGGCTACTTTTTATGTAGGTAGCATGCGTGCGAAGCCGCGGGCAGCAGCTAGTAACGTACCTATATTTTATTAATGATGAGTTAGGGTAACGATAGTGTGATACAACTGATTAATGCACAGGTGAGTACCTACAAGATGCATATATATACGAGGATCGGATCGAATATTTGTATGCGTCTACAACACGACAAGTGTTGCTGACACGCTGACAAGCTACAGTATCGTTAAGTAAGAACGTGGTTTTAAACCCAATCGATGAGAAATAAGACGATACGATGCGGTCGAAATAGGCGTCCATTCCATACTTAGAATACGAATACTCGATACATGTGACATATGATATGATATGACATAGGTATAGGTACATAATGATACGCCTGATTCGGAAGTTCAAGATAATACAAGTGTGGATGCAGCTTTTTACCAATTCGCCTTGATTAATGAATGAAAAAATGCCTTTTGCTAATCAAAGATTCTGATTCTGTAATTTCACCAGACTAGCTAAGATTTCCTAAAATACGAACGACCTTATTTCGTTTTCCCTAAAGTTCAAATTAGAGTAACATTTTAAATGACGTAGTTCAAAAGTTTGAAAATGGGTTGGTACCATCTGACGGCAAACAAAAACGCGCATTTAATCCAATGTTCCAATGTTGATACCGCGCTATTTCATGGGATAAATGAAATAGCGCAGGCTTCTTCGGCTTCCTGTTACACACTTCCGTCCCTTTTCACGAAATCACTCCCACATATTGCAGGTAAGCGAGAGAAAAGATTTTAAGAAAAAACCAGCAATCATTCCATAGAAACTCTTTATTACTTAATAATTATAGTTAGGTTCAGGCGGGTGGTGCGGCGGGAACGGAGGGTGCGGGGGGAAGGGGGGCGGTCCACGGGGGGGGAACTGCGGCCTGAACGAGGGGGGAGGGGGGCGCCACGGAGGGGGACGAGCGCCCGGCGGGGGCGGAGGACCGAAACCTGGCGGACCGAACGGCGGCGGCGGGAAGTGATGGAATGGTGGTGGCGGTGGCGGCGGACCTGCAAACAATAATATACGTAAATAAACGAAAAAACAAAACGACTTACGACTTAACCCTTAGGCTCGGAACTCCTCAGATCTTAAATCATTGAGGAATTTTCACGATTTTTTTTATACACAATAAGATAGGCCTATGATTTTACACAATAGGCCTGTGATTTTTATTGCTAGTTCTGTGCTTCTATACGAGTATACTACGACACAATATTATATTAGAAGTCATTGAATGCATGAGTTTGTTTAAACATTTGCCAAATATAATGTTTGGTCACGCTTCGAACTTCTCCATTAAACATGTGAGCCTTTGTGCGCGTGAGAAGTCAGTTGGTACCAATTTTTGGTTGGTCATTTTGCAAGCATGTCGCGATTTTTTGAGAGTTTGTTGTAGTCTTGTGTAGTTCAAGTAAGAAGAATGATTAGGAATTAATGCCAATACTGAACTAGAACGAACAATTTCTCGATATGATCCTGCTCTTTCATTCTATGAAAGAGTAAGCACGTCGACGAGGTGTCGTCGTTTGTACTCGCGTGGTAATTTGAACCTAAGAGTGTATATTATACAGCATAATATAATTAACATTAACTGTCTATTAAGTAACAATAGGTCTTTACACAAGAAGTTGTCGTTCTTACTATAGAAACAGCAGCAACTTCATTAAAGACATAATGGCCTCAATTCTGTTGGCACCAACCTAACAAATTTTAGCTAAAATTAGGTTTAGAACTGTCAAATGAAACTTTGGTATTCTGCCGTTACCAACTTATCTAGATGGTACCAACCGAATAGGTGTTAAAAATGTTATGACTAACTAAAATATATTTTAGACAATTCCTAACTTTAGAAATGAACCAATAAAATCAATAAAATAATTGTTCAATCTGGTATTATTGGTTTTGTATTTTCGTCAAATTGTTTTTGATTGGTTTAGTAACTAGTTATTTCTTAATCGCAATGATTGAGTACCTAGGTTAGGTACCTATAGTTTTTGAAAACTTAAATTATTAAGAAAATACACTCATACAATATTATCCTATCTTCTAAACTACTGTACTATTAGTACTATTAGACTGAACTAGTACATTTAAATGATTTTACAAGTACTAGATTTTACTAGATTTCACGAGCGCTTGATCGATGAACGATTGATAACATAATTTGCACTCAAAACAGTGTGATATAATGTGATATTAACCTCTATACTTACACTGAGTTGGGACCTTTTTGCATCTAAGCTAACGTTTATGTTATTACATTGTTTTTTTTTATGCTCTTATTCCTTGTTTTGTTATTTGTTATTGTAGTTGCAAATAGATGTATTTTTATTTTGATATTTTTTTCTGCTTCCCAATATTTAGGCAGTATGTACGTAGTATGGATCGATAGTTGCATGCGCCATGATCACGGGATCAGTTTATCTCGTGATCATGGCGCATGCAATTGTACCGAAATATATATATAAAGCAGAAAAACTCATATATCATAATATATATATACATACATCCCTTTTTGAGTTAAAAAAATATGTTTAAAACCATGATAGTTTTTGATGATGCACCAGCCTATTTTTACAATCATATCTATAAAGTTACCTGGTGGCGGCGGTGGTCCAGGTGGCGGCATGGAACTGGGAGGTGGTGGCGGCGGTGCAGACAGCGGCAGTGGTGGTCGCGGCATGGGAGACGGAGCTGGTGGTGGCGGTAGTAACACGGGTCCCAGCATAGTGGGTGGCGCATCCGCGAACAGCTGATGAGGACGGTCCGCGTGGGACAACGGGTTCTGAGCAGCCAGCAGTCTACGGACAAATGTTTTGTTATAACCAGCTGATAACTTTAAAGAAATCAATATCATGACAGTGCCTTGTCAGTATTATATACGATAATTACGTTTTAAAAAACTAAAAAGAAACCGACTTCATTGAATGAAATTTGAGCCTATATAATACAATTTTAGTGGAAAGTAGATGTATTTTGTATATATATAAAATGGGTAGGCCAAATAAACGCACAGCTCCAATGAGACAGCGAGGTATCGAAGTGCATGAAAACATCATCGATGTATACAAATTTTTAGATTTTCGTTGATTTTTCAGCTCGACCGATTTTAATAAAATTTATATGTGACCATCTGTATACCCTTTCAAACAAAAACAGAATTTTCCAAATCGGTTCAGCCGTTTTCGAGTAATCGGTGAACATACTTTAAAAAAAAATAGGGCAATGTGTACGCTTCTATAACAAGGTCCCAAAGCCATGTGTTAGATTTGTCAATTGAAAAATGTAAAAACGTAATAAAACAAAAAACTGTCTATTAAACCATATTATAAAATATCCGATTATTTAGATGACAAAAAAGCTTGGGATGAATCTGCTTCAACTATCCGTAACAAAATTGGAAAGGATCATTCAAAAAAGTGTTAAGACCAGACGAGTTTCTTGCAGCATTCTACTTGAACTGGGGTTAAGAGGAACCGGCACCTAGATTCACTAGCATGTAAGAAGACAATTCAAAGTGGTCCTTGTGGTTTTATTGAATAAAGAATGTTTTGATTTTGACTTGTGGCCACAGAGATAAATAAATAATCCCGGACATTTTACACAGCATCATCTGGCTCTAAAGTAAGCAGAGCTACACAAGCTCTGACCACATGACTGATATAGATAGAAGATACTTTATTGCTCACCACAAATATATTGGACTATTATAATAAGAAACAATGTTTAGCTACACGGTAGTACAATGGGCGGTCATATCGCAAGATAGCGATCTCTGCCAGACAACCTTGGGATGGATAGAAATCAATATAGCTGAATATGGATGATGAAAATAATATAAGTGATTTATGATAAAATGTATATGTATATACATATTTACAGGATAACAAATAGTGATAGTAATATGGGTAGCGAAATATAGTCCGCAACGAACGTATACCGTTAACAACTAAAAAATATGTTGCATAAGAATAATGTTACTAATATTATAAACGGGAAAGTTTGTGTGGATACGTTTATGTTCGATCCTAGGATATTCAATTCAATAGGTAATGTAAGAAAATGAAAATTTTGACTTTGATCATTTAAAAATTGTAATCTAATTTGACCTTTAGACAAAGCAAAATAAGGTCGTTTATCGTTTGAAATTTTAGCCAGTCCGGCGAAACAACCAAATAATCAGCATTAGCTCTTGGACTATTTTAATGTATACTGTTACTCTAATTTGAACTTTGATTTAAGCAAAATAAGGCCGTTAATCATTCGAAATTTTAGCCAGTCCGGCGAAACAACCAAATAATCAGCACTAGCTCTTGACTATTATCATTTAAAAATGTTATTCTAATTTGGGCTTTGGTGTTAGCAAAATAAGGTCGTTTATCGTTCGTAATTTTAGCCCGGCGAAACAACCAATCATCAGCATTTTACTTCGTGACTATTATAATTTAAACTGTTACTCTAATTTGGATTTTGGTATAAGCAAAATAAGGTCGTTTATTGTTTGAAATTTTACCTTGTCCGATGAAACAACCAAATCATCAGCATTAGCTCTTGACTAGTATAGTTTAAGCGAAATAAGGTCGTTCATCGTTCGAAATTTTAGCCCTGCGAAACAACCAATCAGCATTAGCCTTCGATCTAAAGATTCTATATTTATTTATTTACCTCTCAGCCGCAGAGCCGTGCCTTTCTCCTTTGACGTCTTTTTTAAATGCGTACGATACTGATATCGGCCTGTTACAGAGATATTGGTTGTTCATCGCCTCTATCGCCGCATCTGACGCTTCGAACGATGCGAAGTTGATGAAAGCGAATGCTTTGGAGTTTCCTGTCTCTGGGTCTCTCATCACCTGAAAGAATTTGTTTGATTATGGACACAGTAGGCTTATAATGGCGAATGACAAACTTTCTTCCAAGAAAAAAACAGCTTACTTAACAAATAGATCAATATACATTTTAAAATTGAATACATTGAATTTTCTATTAAAATTTGAGCCCATAAAAATTAACTCAACTGTCTCACTCTCTAGGGATGTGAATATAATTTTATTAATTCCTATAAAATACATACTAACTCAATTAAAAGTCCAATAGAAAATGTCTTCCCATGTTTATTAACCCTTAGGTGAATACATTATTCCCCCAATATTCATTGAATTTAAATGGAACCAAACAGGAAGAATTGTAGTAAGTAGTCCCAAACAAAAAAATAAATCCAAATCGGTTCATAAATAAATAATAAATAAATAATAATACCAGACATTTCACACAGCATCATCTGGCCCCAAAGTAAGCAGAGCTTCTGTTATGGGTACCACATAACACGAGTTCTAAGGTACTCTACTGTACTATACTGCATATTTTATATATATTATATTTATATTTTTTGTATATTTATGTATAAATGTCCCGTGATGTCACCCTGAAAGGCCCAGTCTAAAAATCAGCGCTGTCTCCAATAGGAGTGGCAATTAAGCTGAGACTGGACCTGTTTGGCACCACAAGCGAAAAATGTACTCTCTATCATGTGTAATTTGGCCTACCTACTCTAATCATTTAACTGTTTGTTGTGTGTCAAATAAACTATTATTCTATTCTATTCTATTCTATTCTATTCTATATTCTAATATGTAGCATGTTTTTGCAATATCATTGAAGTAACAGGGTATCAAATATAAAACTGATCAGACCTGTGGCAGAAGCACACATCGCTAAATTTCTTCAAACGACGATCTCTCTCTGTGGCGCAGTGGGCCAAGGGTCGGGTGAGACGCAGAAGGTTGGGGGTTCGATCCCCGCAGCGGGACAAATGTTTGTATGATCTGCAAGTATTTGTCTCGGGTTTGGGTGTTTCTATGTAGGTATAATAATGTGTATGTATTTATAAAAAAAAATGTCTGAAATGTCAGATTTTCTTGAATGGTAACTAAGAACATGTTCAATCAAGTCACCTTTCAAACTTAATTAAAATCGTGTCAACTGTTTTGGACCTGTTACTACATACTGACACATAATTACACAAACACACACATTCAACTTTCTGTTTATGTAGGGGATTTAATAAAAAGTTTCTTTCTTGAAGCTTCTTCCTACATTTTAATTGTCATTTTTGATATTTTACTAGCAGTGCACAAAACTTCATCTGCAAGGTTCATGTTATACAAGCTGTTATGCATGTATGCATGTAATGCTGCTGTATAAATGTAGACCATTAGTGGTAGCACCCCTGCTTTTCAATAAAAAGGTTGTGGGTCTGATTCAGGTCGTGCAATAATGGACTTTATTTTCAGCTGATTTAAGAGTGCAGTGCTATCAATCAGCAAAACAAAACATTGTGAAAAAACCTGTTTAGTCACCATGTCTTTCCAGTGGATACAGGTAAACTGCAAATATATACTTTCCTCTCAGGAAGTCAGCCATATCTCACTAACTTTGACTATAATAATTCTAGGTACATTGGCGCACACTATCTCCAGTCATTCCTAATGTTACCTTTGGAGTTTGTAAAATAACACCAAATGCTGAGAATGTATCGTACAGCAATTTCTCATCTACTTCCGGATCCAAGTTTCCTATGAAGATGTTAGCTCCCACATCCAAGTTCTTCTGATGTGCCGATGCTTTGTTCACTCTAACAGGTTTACCATAGAGTTTTATCATGTTCATTACCTGTAAATCAAATGTGTGCATAGAATATTGTACCTAATCATCTGCGCTGATTCTAGACATTATATAAAATATATGAAATGTGACTATTATGGGAACTCAATGAGTGTTGTACTCAAGTGAATGTTTGCACACAAACTAAGTTGAGAATGTTTAAAGGAGGCTCAACAACCATGGAGGGGAGAAATGTGTATTGTATGATCTAAGAATAAACTCAAATGGTGGCTCATTGAGCTCACAATATAAATTTGACGAATATAATAGTAGTTTTATAATTAAGAATGATTTTATTGTAATTGAATTTAATGTTACATATTTATTGTATTTGAATTTTGTTTGACATATTTAATATAACTTGACTAGTTATTAATTATGATGAGAAATTGTATTGTACAAAAAATTACTGGTAATCCTTTTTACCAATACATAAATTTGAACTATGTAGGTACATCTATTAGAATCAAGCATGACGTCATCATCGCGTCATTTTGATACAATCCAATTGGTTGATTTTACACATCCTCTCCATACCACTTAAGTGGTTACACACACTAAGAATAGCATAAAGGTTTTTTAACTTACTTTTATAGCATAATCAGCATCCTCCTCTCCCATAAACTCGACAAATCCATAGCCTTGATGTGTTTGAGTAACACGATCCTTAGGCATGTGAACATTTACTGAAAAGAAATAAAATATTCTAATAAAAAAAAATATAAAAAATGCTATTGTAGATGGCAGAAGATAGTAGAGTTGCAACAGTATAAAACCTCTTTGTAGATAGACCTATTTTGCACCATTTATTGGATCAGTATGATTGTATTGCTCTGTTTCAATTACAATTGGGGATCTTATAGTCTAAGTTATGCTTAATTAGGGACTTGAGATATTGCATAAATCCAGCAAAATAATAAATAAATAATGCCAAGACATTTAACACAACATCATCTAGCCAAAAAGTAAACAGAGCATGAGTTATAGGTACCACATGAATGATATACTACTTATATACTTGTTTTTGTAAATACATACATATTATATAACTATAAAAAAATACCCAGACCCGAGACACATATTTGCAGGTCATACAAACATTTGTCCATTTTTTGTCCAACATTTTTCTAACATTTATCCAACATTTGTTGTGGAATAGAACCCACAAGCTTTTGCCATCTCATGCCAGGCCTTCTCCCACTGTGCAACAGAGGTTGTATCAATATATTTATTTGTCTATTTTGTTGATGAAATAAAAGGCCCAGACTTTTGATCTGTATTTCTTAACCTAGTCACCCTTTTTAGGTTTAGAAATTTGATACATGTATTTAATTGTATTTTTTTAATCCTAACAAGAACCTAATTGACTGAAACAAATATGACAAGTACCAAATTAATTGTATGAGAAAAAATATTGACTTACCAACGGGTCCAGATTGAACAAATAACTCCCATAGCAAGCTCTCCGAGACTCGGTCATCAAGACCACCCACATAAATGGTGGCATCTGAAAGAATAGTTGGGATTTATAGGACTAATATGGAGGATACAAGCATAACTAATTCACTTATGAAAGAAAGGTAAAGACATCATGGTACGTTCATGTTATGAAAGTTCCCAGTAAATAGCATTGATAATTCATTTTTCATAAAATTTATTCATGTATTGTGTCTAATTAATTGAATAATAATAATAATAACGTTTATTTCAGGCAACACAGTTTGGTACATGATGAATGGGTCTAGTATTCTTCTTTGGAATTGGAGAGCGAGGAAATAGCTTACAATTTGAGAAAGTAGTTCCAAGCCATTTAACCTCAAACTTTGTTTGACAACAAAACAATTTTACTCAAACAAATCTCAAATATTGCTGTTAGTAAGTTATAGACTAGATATCATTGCATTTCTAATAATATCAATAATTAGGCAATATAGCGTAAATACAATATTTACCTTGATTTCTTTCAGCAATCGGCCCCGCAGCCATATCTATTTATTCTCACAAACGATAGTTTATTCTACACCAGTGTTGCCAGATGGAGCTCGGTCCAAATCGCAAAAAAAAAATACAAAAAGTAGCCTAAAATCCAATTTTTTTTATACCAAATACCAAATATAGGTTTATTTCATAAATTCATAAATTAGCCTACATTGCCTTATTCAAAGATACGTTATATACGCCTAATGCGGGTAATAATACAATGATTGCTTAATTTTTGCTTATACTCAACAGGAAATAAAACATACATAACTAATCCTTGATAATTAAAATATTGAAAGTGATTACTGTATGCATGTAATGTTATTTTTCCTGTAGAGTCTCATTAATAAAATAACAACAATAAAGCAATATAGTTAAAACGGCTAGACTTAGTAACTGTTTTAACATTAATTAAATTATATTAAATGTTTAATGGTTTTATTATGTAGGGTTAAAGATTTTATTTTAAAAAAATATATGTTATTCGTCGACTGCCAACAAAATAACATCGTCAAGGATTCTTCTATTTATTGATTGATTAAATACTGCGAAATATGCATCCAACTTACTACTACCATTTCATTTACTTCTCTCTCTATTAAAAAATAAATGACATTCTCTCTCATCAACTGACATGACTGACATTCACATGACTGAATGAAACAAACATTCTGGTTTATCCATTTTGTACCTACTTATTATAGTAATTGTAAAAAAAATATGATGGAAGTAGCCTAATATTTATTATAATTTTTAATTACATAAATAGCCTAAACGGCGACCAGTCGCCGATCGCATTTTTGGTCGCCCCGCCACGCGTCGAGATAGCCTAAAGGGCGATAAGTCGCCTAATCTGGCATCACTGCTACACTCCACAGTAGTAGTGTTCAAAGTTGCTACAAGGCAATAACATGCTTATGGCTATTTGCTTTCTTCCGTAAGCATGTTATTTTACTAGCTTTTTTCTAACATGCTTTTTTTTTACGGCAAAACAGCATAGAAGTATTACAATCACTATTTACACTGAAAAAACACAAAGCAAAATAAGTAGGTAGGTATACTTACCTATAACGTGAGCCGGCCGAGATCGCGAATTTACCCATGGTGAATAAAACACACAAAACAACAACACTATTTGTCAAGTCTCAATCAATCGTCCTTTATTACACAATTATAGTCAATACTGCGTGTCCAATCGCTGTTTACACTGAAAAACCACAAATCAAAATAGGTAGGTAGGTAAGTAGGTATACCTACCTATTTTTTACGTGAGCTGCTCGAGATCGCGAATCTGCCCGCGGAGCGATGACGCGCGCGACCGATCACAATTGTTAGATGCGTTAGCATCCTATAGTTTGTGATTGTTAGCATGCGACGACACGACTGAGATGAGACTGACCGTGCTTTTTGCTTTTATGAATGATGTGATGAATGAATGATGCTTTGCGTTTGCTTTTGCTTTGCGAGTTGCGACGGACAGATGGTAAAGAGAGAGAGAGTGTTAGTTATGCTATTGCTATTAGATAAGCAAAAGCATAACATAAGCAAAAGCAAATAGCAACAACTGAGCGCCACGATATCATTTGCTATTTGCTATCTACGATAAGCACGGTGCTTTTTGTTGCTATATGATATATTAACCACCACTACTCCACAGCACAGAAAGAGAATATAATATCAAAGAGTGTGCAATATAGCAATATCCTATAAGAAGAGACGGGACACCATAGATTAATATAGACTAACCCTTACGTCAATGTCAAAAATTAGCTAACTTATATAGCCAAACAACCATAAACGAAATAGGGCTGACCAACACCACAAGACAAGGTGCTAGGCTCAGTATAGATTTGAATTCAATAATAAAACGTCATTAAAATAATCAAACAAATTTATTTGAAAAAAACTTTTTATAAGTACGTCCTCTTACTAATTATCCTATTAATACCTGAAATAAAAAACGATCAGATAAGAAATTACAATTTACTCTATAAAATTGACACATTCGTTTGCGGCTTTTCAAACCGTTGATGCTTCTTTTTACCACGGCTAGACTGTTTAACTGAGCTCTTTTTTTTTGAAGGCTTTATCATCAAAATGCTTTCTGCAAACAAATTTCAATGCATGATGTTTTTCAATTGATAAGTCCTCATTGCCTGCCATCTTCACCCATTTATACACCTAAAAATTATGGCATCGAAAAAATATCGATGTTTGTAAAATGTTTCGATGCACCCCTATATTACTGAGATTACTCTTATTTTATTAATATTTTGTTCCAAAATGATGTAGGTACTATTAGGTGCCTATAAATTGATATATATTAGTTTAAGTTCTACTCAACGCCCCTCACCCAGGGGAAATCTGGCCATAAAAAACCGTTTAATACCATATTTTCTTTGTGAACGAAATCCACATACTTAGCTCGCATTATACGCCATACACGTCTAAATTTTTTTGGAAAACAGGAATTTATGAGAAACGCACTCATGTTTATCATGCTAGCAGCCTTTTAAACCTTATCTATCACTATTTATTATAATTTAAAACGATTAATGAGTTCGTAAACAACATGTAAACAATGCAAAAAGTGACAACTGAGGCTGAACTGACTGACTGACTGACCAATTTATGTCAGTGCTGGAAAGAGGGAGAAGCTAATATCTTCCATTACATCAAGTTTAGCCCTTTATCATACTGTTTTCTTTTCTTCAAGTCGCAGCAAACTGTGTATTAGAAACCGCTAGGAGGGTGATTGATACTTAAATTTGTTTACTGACTCTGCTATTAGTTGGTCGGTTGATTCGATTTTCGATTCGTGTTGTTTAGTTTAGGGTTTTTGACCTAACGATCTTGAGAAACTATCATCTATTTTCTTCTTTTTTAACCCACTTCAAAAAAAGGAGGCTTATCAACTCGACCGTATATAAGTATATTTTTTTTATGTGTGTTCGTAGGGATAATTTCATCGTAAACGATGAATTCATAAATGAACCGATTTTGATGATTATTTTTTTGTTGAAAAGGAAATATCCTAAGGGTGGTACCATGATAAGGAAACCAGGATCTGATGATGGCATCCCAGAGAAATCGAGAGGAACCTTGGAAAATCGTAGTGGCGACTAGTGCGTTTGTTATTTTTGAAGTAGTAAAGCACTATTACCTATTTAATGAAGGAGTCGATCTGATGATGGAGCCGAAAAACAGTCGAGGGAACTCCTCAACGATTTACAGCAATTACCTGGCTTGATTAATTTGTCATTAAGGGTCTAATGATGAAGACAAAGGACAGTCAAGGGAACTGCTCAACATTTTAGTAGTAGGTACCTTATGTATATAGGTAGGTAACATGAAGTCGGTTGTCTTTTTAGTTTTTAAAACGTAATTATTTCAAATCGATTCCAAGGCAAAGCTTGATCTAACTAAAGCATCGAGTATATCGAAGATCGATCTTGACTTAATATGAATCCTCTAATATCCACTTGAACGTCCGGGTATCAAAATCGACCATTTTATGTCCTGTAAATAAAATATAGTTCCATTTGACTCTTTCATTTCATTTCCATTTGATTTTTATCGTATGCAAAGTACGTACCTACCTATATAGGTATTTGTATCTGAAGACACTGATGCAGACTGGAACCAAAGTTGTAATATTACTTTTAACAAGTAGGTACCTACCTATCCACAGTAGGAACCTTCCTACTTTAGGTTGTTGTTATTTTTATCTAGGTAGTAGGTAGTATCTTGTTGTTTCAAAAATACCTAGGTACTTATGAATACCTAGCTTCAGTGTAAGTATGTCCTGGACAGGTTCCTGCCTATTTTATCATCCTAGATCATCCAGTATGACCTAGCTAGTTTTTTACCTACCTAGGTACCTACCTACTTTGTCATTTCGATGACTGAACAAAAAATAAAAATTCTTAAATACAAAGTTCAGTGACAATGAAGTCTGTATTTTATATATTTTAAAACATTGAAATAAGCGAGTAAACCCATGACATGAGCAATGATTTCCACGTCCGTCATTGTTCCAGGAACACGAAAAAAGTGTGAGGGAGTTCTAAATCGTTAAACTTTATTAAGGCAAACTGCTTAGTCCTCAGATCAGGATTCTTGGCCCTTGTTGCTTTGTATCTCCATCATATAAATTCGGCACCCATGATTAACAGCCTAGATAAGGACCTAGTACGAGTACCTACTATCATTAGTAGTAGTTACCCTTCAGATATCCGTGTTGTTGTGGGGCAAGATCGTGCTTAAGCGCGGAGTATATTTGTCCATACACAATTTTTTATAGAATTTTAGCAAACAAACATAATTTTGAGATAGGCCTGTAGTTAACAATAAGATTTTTATGCCCTTTTTTGTGTATGGGAGTGACAAACGCCGTCTTCCAAATAGCAGGCATTATGCCTTCTGTAAGCGAACGGCTGTATAAAAGTAAAAGAGGCGTAACCAGACTACTAGCACAGTTAACTATTAGTATAGGAGGGATATTATCTGGCCCTGCGGATTTATTAAGATCGAGAGATTTCAATAATTTGAGAACTTCCACTGGAAGTACTTCGATCCTACCTATATCTACCGATGACATAGGGTATAGAGGGCTTTCAGTGAAAAGTTGTGTGTCAGTCGGTGTGTCAGTTCTAAGAAAGGTTGAGTGGAAGTACTCCCCAAACATATTACTTATCTCGTCACCTTTATCGGACGAACGATCGCCGTACTGCATAATAGAAGGATAGGTATTTGAGTGGTTTTTACTCCTAACATATGTCCAAAAAGCACGAGGATTTTTCTTTATATAGTTTTAGATTCCATTGATATAGGTATTATACATTTCATTTTCTAATATTCGTGCTCGTTCTCTCAGAATTAAGAACGAGTCTTGATCATACATGTTTTGATACTTTTTATATTTATTATGAAATTTGTTTTTTTCTTTAAGTATTTTTATTAAGGTTGGTTTGTACCACAATGGGTATTTTCTAGAAGCAGTGACTGTTTTAGAGGGGATTTATGTATTGCGAAGGTCATTTATAGTGCTATACAGAAACGATACCGCGTCCTCCAAAGATCTACCAACAAACTCTGATTGCCAATCGACTCCATCAAGATCGGAGCACATAGATTCATAGTCTCCATCGTTATAACAATACTTAATGTATGATAGCGGCTTGATGGAGTGGAACTGAACAAAGTCTGCGTGTGCTATAATCGATCGGTGGTGAGGGTCTTCAGGTAATCCCAAGGCGTTGTCACATGCTTTGACTGTCACCTCATTATTGGACAGAACTAAATCTAGTAAGCGGCTATTGCTATAGTTAAGAAAAGAATTATATTGAAAAAGATTACAAGTATCAAGATTATCCACAAAGTCTACTTGGTGTGAACCCTGGAGATTACTAGGGGTGAGTGAGACACCATCATCACTTGTGGTCCATGAGACTAACGGCATGTTAAAATCACCCAACACAATTACCTTATCGAGAGGATTATTTAATATGACTTCTGATAATTTATTACTAAAATTTGTTAACTGTGTTCCCATTGAGGTACCAAGGTTCTCATCACAAATGTAAACTACACATATATGCATTCTATAAGTTGATCTAGGATTACGGTTAAGAATAGTGAGGGTAATCCACAAATCCTCAGCCGAGGAGGACCAGTCAGTCCGAACCTCAGCCGCGAACTCACGTCGAATTCCTATCAATACTCCCCCGCCCCTTAATTGATCCAGTTTATCGTAATTCCGGTCGCGCCTCCAAACAATATATCGATCATCAAACAATTCTTTATTATTAATGCTGTTATTCAACCATGTTTCTGTAATGCAAATAACATTATAGGACCCCAAGCCAACAAGCAAGCCTATGCAAGCAATAATCAAAGTATTTCCAAGGACTCTTATGAATGGTTGTTATTTTCACTTTACAAGGTGCTTATGGAGGAAAGCAAAAGAATTAAAAATCACGAAATCGAAATTAATAAAAAAACATATTCGACGTTGTCCCGTTTTAGTGCATTTACCTCAAAAAGCAACCGGAGACGGTTTGCTTTACATTATGTGCCGATCTCTAAAGGAAGCAAATGTAATTAAATTCATTGATTAAAAAATGCAAAAAAAAAATATTACTAAACATTGGTTAGAAAGGGCTCTAAAATTTATCAGAAAAAAAGAAACAGTGGAAATTCATTAATATTTAGAAGGCGTATACTCAGATATTACAAATGGGGTAATTTCTGTCGACTTACGTACTCGTATACGTGGAATCGTTGATAGTTTAGGATAATTCATGTATTTTATTTATACCAATCTCTTTAGTGAGATAAGATTAATTTTGTTATTATTTACATTGCAATTATAAAAAAGTAGTGAAGTAAAGACTTCATTACTTTTTTAAGATTTTTTAAGATTTTACAGTTATTTGCTTATATAACATGCAATTATGGATCTTACCTTATTAGGTTAGATCCATAACTGCAATTCATATATTATGTTATGGTATTGATAGTTTAAGTAGTAAAGTTAAGTCTGAATTTTGTGATTACTTAGGTAGATAGATAATATATCTGGCGTTTTATACATTTACCTTACTACCATATGTGTCTCTGACTGTACTAATTAGAAATGGTACAAGTTGCACAACGAAAATAATATTATTTTTACAATTCGTCAACTGGTACCACGTGGTACGAGTTTTTCAGTGCAAGTTGATGAACGACTCGGGACGGCATTCCTATATGTAATATCAAGTCTGCTAGACATGTTCTAATTCCCATTCTACAGCACGTCTTCAACCTTTCCCTTAGCTCTGGCATCTTCCCTACCGTTTTCAAAATAGTTGTTGTGAAGACAATCTTCAGAATAGAGAAAAGGAGCGTGTCACAAATTTTAGACTATATCTGTGTTATCTGTCTTATTTAACGTTTTGGAAAAAAAACTAAACAAAATACTGCATAGTTATCTAGATATATATAATTCGCAAGATGCTATCTAATGATCAGTTTGGATTTAAGCGTAGTAAATCGACAGAAGATGCAGTGCTTGAACTTTCTGACGAATTTTAAAAAAAAATTGACAAAAGACTGGAGACCGTAGGTGTTTTCCTTGATCTGTCAAAAGCTTTTGACACAGTCTCAATATTCTTCTCTCCAAACTTCAAACTATCGATATCGGCTTAAAAGGCGTTGCTCTTGATATCTTTACCAGTTACCTCTCTCATCGTTCTTAATATTTTATCATAGGTGGGGTATAAAGCAATGAAAATTTTTTTGAATTTGGAGTCCCACAGGGCAGTGTTCCTGGTCCTACCCTCTTCCTTATTTATATTAATGAATTATGTAATTTGCCAAATTATCGCATACTCTGATGATACAGCCCTTCTCATTCATGGTCGCACATGAACAGAAGCTCGAGAACACTTGACAGCACAAAGTCCTGGAAAAATCACATTAAAAATAACATGAATTTTATTTCAACAGCGCGAATAGCACGAGCATGAGCAAGAGCATAATATAAATGGGTGGAAAAACACCATCTATCTATCTATACCTAAAAAAGAGCTAAACCTGACTGACTGACTGACTGACTGATTCATCATCGCCGAGCCGAAACCGCTGAAGCTAGAAAGCTCAAATTCGGAAAGAAGCTTCCTTTTATAGCAAAACCACTTTCTAAGGTGGGATTCTTTGAAATTCAACCCCTAAGAGGGTGAAAAGGGGTGAAAGCAAATGTATTAAACTTTTTAACGCGTAGTGCGATTTGCTTAAAACTTGATTTGAATAATTAAAATACAAAATAAATGGACACGTTTTTCAGGATTTTTCAAAATAAGTCTTACAAAGGGGTAAAATGAGGTGTCAAAGTTTGTATGGAAACTTTTTAATGGGTAGTGGGTGTGATTGTATCATATAGAAGCAAGGTGAAGTCAAGTGCTATAATGTGATATATAATTTACAACGCGCGGACGAAGTTGCGAAAGGTACAGCTAGTTTTATATAAAATATTAAATGACGAAGGACTAGATACGACTTTGTTCTTCTTCTTATCATGTCACTAGTTGTTTTGAACTAATGTGGTAAAAGAATTAATGTGTGCCTCGGAGGATCCGTTCGTGCATTTGGCACGTGTCTTCGAATGTTTTAGGTTCTACGATCATACCGGTTTCCTCACGATGTTTTCCTTCACCAGTTAAGTGTGCCTACTGGTATAACGCACAAACATTTTCGAACAGAAAAATCCATTGGTGCACATCCAGATTCGAACCCACGACCTTAGCTTAGGATCAGAAGGCGGGTCCACTACCACTTGACCACCAGTGCTCTCTTTGTGACAGTATGATGTCACGTTCTATAGTAGTATGGTACTTCTTCTTTTCTTCTTATAAGAAAAGAATATTCCTTTTCTTCCTTCTTTCCTATCTGTCTAGTCGACAATTTTGCCAGTGTCAAGTGTTTGTTTGATAATAAAGTCTTAGTCGATGGTCATTTGTCAATTCTAAATGGCCGTAGAACAGAACTTTCTCAGGATTCCTCGTTGTTCAAATCACATTGCACCCTTATACAACATAATTCAATTGTCTATACTCGTCCAAAGTAGTCACAATTTATTTATTAAAATTCCGCTCAGATTACTGAATAAAATATGCAAAAAAACGAGAAAGAAATATTAATTTAAAAGTGCTATGTTACTTCATGAAATGACAAGCGAAGAATCCGACATCATACCATACTTTTGACACTGACATATTATGAAATATGACATTAAATATGAAGAAGAAGACAGATGCATGCCATTTCAATAAGACAAAAAAAAAACAGCATCATTTTTTGTGTCAAAACAAAAAATCCAAACAAATAACAAAAATAAAAATTCATTTGCGCTCGCGACTCGGCTACCTTTGTTCGTGTATGATATCCATTCCGTTTGTTTCGAAGTCCCGATAATGCAGAGTGCCTCCGATGTTATATCATCATTGTTCTGGTTCAAAGAACCAGCGGAGCAGGAAGAGGATGAGGAGCAGCTAGTGGAACAATTTGTGCAAAGTGTAGATGATTTTAGTTCTCAGTACGGAAGCGAAATAAGTGTTTCTTACACGGCTTTCAATCTTCGTGGACCACCTTCGAATTTTCCTGATTATGGAGATTACCCTCAGGCGTTTGTTATGGTATGTGAAACCTACGTGAATTTATTCCACTTGCCTTATTCGTTTTTAAATTATAAAGTTAGTACTTACCTAGATAAGACAGACATCGCAACAAACCAGAGGCCCATCTGAAAGGAACAGGCAGTCTTCAGTTTTCAAGACTAATACGCCATAGTATAACTAATCTAGAGAAGAGGTTCACAGAAAAAAATTGAGAGATTACTATTTACACAATGTCAAATCAATCAGATTTTTAACAGACAGCAGATTGTTTTATTGTTTTATGAGGAAACAGATAATCAAAATGCAGGATACAAAATGAGAAAAATAAACCCAGATAATAACGTTTTTGTTTCTTTGAACAGAGAACCTATGGCACCTGGTGGGATGAAGCACCATCGGCTACTAAAGATTACATGCCACAAAATAACAATAATTCAATTCCGAGTCAGGACTTTGTGGGTATGATACAATTTTTTATAATAAGTGCATCACAATATTTCCTCAAAATTTTTACTAAAACGGGGATAACTTTTGCCTGTGAAGAATCGTACTTGCCTGTAACAGTGATGTGAATAGTACAACATTAATAATAATTGTACTCAGATGACTTCAACTTCACATGTACTTATTTCGTATTATACTCAGACTAATCTAGACATAGATCTTTGCGGACCTTGTCTCTGTAGTGCAACGGACCGAGGCCCGCCTAAGACGCAGAAGGTTGCGAGTTTGATACCAGCCACAAGACAAATGTTTGTATGATCTGCAAGTATTTGTCAAAAACAAAAAACCAAAGTAGTAAGTAGGTAGTATATCAGTCAAGCGGTACCAACAACACAAGCTCTGCTTACTCTGAGCCCTGACAATGTGTTAAATACTGGCTACGAACTAACGAATCAGTGCTCAAAAAGATTAATCAATAATTAAAGACTATTTCAACACTGTGATATAGACATATCATCTATAGCTGCTCGTCTTTCATCAATAAATAAATTCCTTATGTATTTTATGTAACTGTAGATCTGTAGATAATAGTAAGGCCTTTTTTTTTATTTATATTAATCTATACTATCTAATATATAAAGTTGTTATTTAAACCATTTAACTTTACCACCTTGATCGCAAACAATATTCCCTTTGACAGAAGTCTCCTTCAATAAGGAGGTATACCCACTCGAAGTGTCGATATTTGAGACATACAACCCAGGGGCGCTGGTCAGGATATGGGCCCGTGGACCTACGTCTTGGATGCTCTTATGGGAAGGGGATCCGGAGTATGTAGTGGAACGACCGAGGATCTTTACACCACCAATTAGACAGATCAATGTTCCTACTAGGTAAGTTATTATGTTATTAATATATGATGAGGGCCTCTGAGTGGTCTATAATGTACTAAAGGGTATATAGCAGCCTTTATGCTACGCAGCCTTTATGTTATTTCTGGTGACTATACAACATACAGACTTACTTAGAAACGTCTCTCAATGTCTGTCTAAAGTTAATCACTGTTTTAAATGCGCTGTTCACACCTGTTTAGTTGCCAACCCTCTGTCTTAGTGACAAATAGTGATAGGACAAATCTAAAGCAGTATTTAGGCAGTGTTCAAGTTGAGAGGCGTTTATAAGTAAGCTATATGACTATTATTAAGTTTGATTCTGATCTGTTTAGCTTATATCACGTGATTGAGCCACAAACAAAAGTCCTAATATTAGAAGGAATTTTAAGAGTTGATTAATTAATTTTAAAATGACACTGATTCGTATCCACACATATCCAATATCCAAATTCAATTTATTTATATAACTTGAATTTAATTTACACAAACACACGCACACACACACGCACACACACGCGCTGCACGCACATACACTCGCACGCACGCACGCAACACACACGCACACACACACACACACACTCGTATACTATCAAGAGAGACCTATAATTGACTGTTTCTAGCATATTAATTAAGTATACCTACTGTAATTTATTGTACCTGTTAGTCTTTTCAATGTAGTAAAATAAATAAAATAAAAAAAACCTACTTATTTACCTGCTAAAGGTCTTTTAATTTTTAGGGATCTGTACTTACCTCAAAGGGAAAAAAAGAACCTTATACCACTTTGTTGTCTGTATGTCTGTCAAGACCTGGGGGTATCAAGTGGAAACTAATATCAAATACTTAGATCTATAGTCCCTTACAGCTGAAAAAAAACAATCATATTAGTTAACTAAATACTACCATGTATATGCCTCATAATTTTGACGATCGCCAGTAAATTAAAACCTACACGGTACTTCCCCAGTAAATTTAAAATTATAAAATATAAAAAATGTTATTTCCGATTACAAACTTATATGACCATGATTCAAAAAAAAAATATTTGTAACCTTTAACACATGTAACACAAAAGAAACGAGTGAAAACGTTGACAACTGCAAAAGTTAGAAACTGTGTGGCAGAGTCAGCACCCTCCTCTCTAGCAAGGAAGGACAATGTTCCAGGACAAGCTTTGTTAAACTAAATGATATAATATTAAATGTTAGTCTATTCAATAACAGAATTATAACTAAAACTTAATATAAAAGAATATATACTGAACTAAACAGTGAACTAAAATAAAAAACTAAACAGATCTGTGTATTCGAGTATGTGTGTGTGTGCGTGTATTTGTGTGTGTGTGTGAATGTGTGTGTATGTGTGTGTGTGTGTATAGGCTATGAGTTTAAGTAAATTGTACTATAAATATCAGCAAAATTATTATGTTTGAGTAATCAAGAGGTTCTCAGTGTCATCATAAGATAGGGATCGTAGCCAAGATATGCATACAAGTTTACATTTGTGGAGTGGTAAGGGGTAAATATTTATAGCTTTATTGACTCTGTTGTACAAGGAAGAACTTAGGTAGAAGAAATGTCTACCAGCAGCAGCAGTTTTGCGTGGCTCTATTTTGCAGACTAAGTCCGGCCGTCGTTTTACACTCGTAATGTTAGGGTCATAAGACAGGTGTGTATGTTTTCTTAAAATTGTGGCAAGAATAAACAACTGACGTACTGTGAGCACGTCACAGAGTGATTAGAGGGAGGAAGTTGGGAAACGTCTAGGGTTCGAGGACATCACCTTTAAGACAGCTCGCTGCGCCCTTTCAAGTCTAATCATGGAAGTCTTAGTAGAACCACCCCAAGCAGTAATGCAGTACGATAGGATCGATTGTGCAAGAGCATAATACACCATTTTTAGGGAGCGAAAGTCAGCACTATTTCTCAGAATCTTAAAGATATACATAGGCTTCCTTACTCTAGAGACAGTGCACTCAATTTGTGGGGTCCAGGACATGTACCTATCCAACCACACACCTAAATATTTAATATTGTTAGTGCGCTCTAGTTCAGGGCATTGGCACGTATCAGTATTTGAGTGGCAGGTGTGGACTCGAAGGATGAATGAGGTTGTAGGTTGGGATTTTGCTGTTGGGGAAAAGGCTATGTATTTAGTTTTTGTTATATTTAGAGTAAGAAAATTCAGAGAGAGCCACTTTAGAACCAATTTTAGTGCTGCTTCCGCAAATAAACCGGCCTCCACCCAGTCTCGGCCACTATCAATCAAAGCTGTGTCATCTGCATATGTAAATAGGCTACAGTTAGGAAGCGGAAGCTTGCACAGGTAATTTATGTAGACGAGAAAGAGCGTAGGTCCAAGAACACTTCCCTGAGGAACTCCGAAACTAAGCTCTTCCACATTGCTTGATACATCGTTAATTACGACTAACTGACGGCGGTCGGTAAGGTAACTTTTAAAAAGGTCATTGACGTCACCTCTAATACCAATGTTAGTGAGTTTGTCCAATAAAATAGGGACAGAGACAGTGTCGAAAGTGAGCTCAATGACAGCATCTTCTGTCGACTTAGAGTTTCTAAACCCAAATTGATGGTCAGATAATATATTTTTGTTATTCAAGAATTTAACGAGACGCTTGTTGAAATTTTTTTCAAAAACCTTAGACATCACGCTAAGTACAGAAATTGGGCGATAGTTGTTGACACTGGCTCTGTCTCCACCTTTGTAAATGGGATGAACGATGGCTTTTTTGAAGACTGAAGGGTATGCACCAGAAGACATGCATAGGTTAAAGAGGAAGCTTAAAATAGGGGATAGAATGTGCTTAGCATTCTTTATGACAGACGTAGGTATCCTGTCCCAACCAACTGCACACTTATCCTTCAGACCGATGATCACCTTTTCTATCTCTTCACAGTCGGTAGGTAGTAAAGCCATTGAGTCAATAGGGAGTGAGTTCGAAGAATGCTGGGAGCAAAAAGTAGAACAAGAGGATACAATAATATTAGATGCTAAGTTATTACCCACATTTGCGAAGAAGCTATTTACCATGTTAACAGATGTGTGGGGATTCGGTGATAGTTTTAAAAGATCTTCCGAATGAGATTGCCTTTGATTAAGGTTTGCCATTTTCTTAATAATATTCCACGTCATTTTTGGGTTATTCTTGGCCATCTGAAGCTCGGATCGCTCATACTCATGCTTTACCCTTTTCAGTAAATTGTTACAATAGTTTCGGTACCGAGTAAATGTAAGCTTAAGAGTAAGATTATCTTTATTTTTTGTTGAATTTAAAGTAAAGACGATCACGATGACGTATGCACCTCTGAAGACCAAGGGTAATCCACGGCTTGATGATGAGTTTACTACTTGACACCGAAAAACCCTGACTGTGCTTTTCCACAATGGAAGATAGCAATTGGACGAGGGAATGGCCAGCAGCATTTGCATTAATTGACAACATGATTGAAGAGAAGTCCGTGATTTCAATTTCTTTTGTAATCGCACTGTAATCCAGTTTGATCGATGAGTTTTTGAGAGATCGACGTTGAGTTACCATGTTCAAGGAAAAGAGAATAGGGGCGTGATCGGTGACAAGTGAGTCCAAAACCAGAGTTACTGCAGAGAAGGGAGATTTTAGGATGATGTGGTCTAGACAGCTGGTATTACGAGTAGGTATAACATGTGCAGGGAGCATAGTGTGTGAAAATACCAAGTTAAGATACTCATCAGAATTCGAGTCGCCAATATTCGGAACAATGTTGATATTAATATCACCAACAATGATGATAGTAGGGAAGTTATGCAATTCAGCTAAGCAGCTATCTAGACCATTTAGGAAGTCATCAACATTTTTATGAGATGTACGAGTATATCGACGTATTTTTCAACTACGAGTTACGAGTAATTGACCTTCAATTCAACATAAGTTCGGTGCTTTAATAGTTTGTGACGGGGTTGCCCTGAACAGGGCTGATAGTAAAAATAACCATTTAATTTAAAAAAATTTGGTAGTTAGGTAACTCATGGCGCGACTTTCGCCATTGACTGTATAATATTTTTTTGTTCTGCCCAAAATTGAGTGATTTAGGTACTTAATTTTATAAAGTACTTAAGTGTCATTATTTACTTTCAACAGGGTTCTAAGATTAGAATTCAACCACAAACTCCTGCCGTACTACACAGAGTTGGATGCTGTACTTCTGAAAGGAAAATTCCCACCTAATGTGCTCAGAGAAAAAAACAACTTCACGTACTCTTCGCTTTTCTTCACAAATTCATCACCTGCTGTCAAAAAAGGTAAGTTATTTGCATCAACAATTTAACTCCTCACATCTTGTGGAGCTTGTGGCATAGCTTAATTTAGCCGATCCTAAAAAGATAAAAAAAATATATGGGTGGACAATGCGCATAGCTTGTACTATGATGACGAGGTGACTGATAAAATTCTAATATATTTTTAAATACATACACACATATATATAAGGTACTTTATAACACCCAGACACAGAAGCAAGCACCAAGCAAGCTAAAGTTAAGCCAAGCAAGTTAAATAAGCAATTAGACATATATTCTCTTCCATTATACAAATGTAAACTTAAATGCCATGAATGGCTACAATCTCTATCCTATGATGACACGGAAAACCTTTTAATTGTTGTGAAATAACACACACCACACTCATACATACACACACACATACACACACACACACATACACACGCACACACATACACACGCACACACATACACACACACACACACACATACCATCATTAATGGATTTTTTTTATTTCTGTATTTACTACCCACCTTAAGTTGTAGATGGAACTATGTCTACATATAAATTAATTTCGAAGGAGGGCGTTAATGTCTGTAACACAGTTTTATACTTCAGCAGAAGTCATCGTTTTTATACCATTTTCTGTACAAATGTTATCTGTTCCAAAATAAAGATTTTGATTTTGATTGGTACTCTGTATAGGTTTTCAAAAATCACGATGTTTTGGCCTCTGCAGAGCCAGTCTGTCTTATTGTCAATTTTGCCAGTGTTGCCAGTGTCAAGTGACTTATACAGTTCATATTGTCATATTAAATTAAATGAAATCATGCAGAAACCAATTAAACGAATTAGTTATAATTAATGGATCACTTTCAAAACTTTCGTGAGTTGTACAGTTCATTTTGATAAACACGGGCTTTACTCACGTATTATTTTGTCGATGGAGGCACCAACACTAAAAACGTAATATTGTGACCTTTCCTTATGTACAAAAAGGAATAAAAATATTCGAATTGAATTGTTTTGATATAATAGAGTCACAAAATCGCAGTCGATCGTCATTTGTCTATTTTAAACGTCATCACGGAGTGGATTTCTAGATCTTTCTCTAAATTCCTTTTCAATTTGAAGGCTACTTAAATGACGTTTCCGTCAATTTCCTCATACACATTTGAAGGATAACAGGGTCGATTAACGTTATGGTCTGAAATTTTTAATTGGCGTATCTGTAGTCCGGCTAAATGTCTGTCTATGATCTGTTTCTTAAAAAATCCATTAAAAATCCGTTTACACTGATAAGTGTAATCTTGTCTATTTATAGCTTCAATTTCGCAATGACACGCGATAACCTTTCACGGTCACCGTTGTGAAAGATATTCACCTAAATGGTTTGCTATTGTTGTGATTATGTACTTACCTATACTAGATATGAGCCCCGATACTAAGATAGTCGGCGGCGGCGGCGGCGTCGGCGGCGTCATAAAAAAAACTGTTTTCTTTTAATAGGGTTATTGTAAATGTTACTTGTTCATATCGACATTTAGACACTCAAATAGATAGATAGATTAACACTTTATTGTACACAAAAAGAACGCAGAAGAAATAATAGAACTAAAATTGTACAATGGGCGGCGAGAAAGAACATTCTATTTTCGAGAATAAACAACATTCTATTAACTTGCAGCGGTCGTGATATTTTCGATAAACTGGCGGTCACAATGGTTTTTTCTTTCAACTACGTAGTAATGTTATCATTAATCACAAAACCGATCACAAAGGACGTATTTTTTGCTTAGAACCAAAACAGTGCAATAATGTTATATGAAATCTCACTGTTGCACTGTTTTTTTATTTTTTACGATATAAATTTACCACAGAGGTTTGATATCTTCCATTAACACATTCACTGCCACTGACACGCCTCGCGTGTTCAGGCTAATCTAAGTCTCTACGCCAAGAACACGCCAGGCGTGTTTTGAATGTTTCGGTTATATTTCCAAAACTAGGCCAGATTTTCTGTTCAAATTTTTAGTGCATCATTTTTAAAGGATAGGCTATGGCATATTGAAGCGGTTCCCTAAAAAAAACTAGTTAGATTTTTTTACGAAAAATAGGTATTTTGTAGTGCCGAGAACACGCTAGGTGTGTTCACTTACTGAAGCTACCCTTAGGTTCCCAAACTTTTTTATTCTATTAAACGCTTCGCTAATTTCAGAGTTATAAGCTTGCGATATGAGATTTTTAACCAGTATTTGATGACAAAACGGAATGGCATAATTTATCGGACCGTTGTTTTTACCGTATACAGTACTGTGTCATGTATGAATCAATAATACATAAATAAATAATGCCGGACATTTCACACAGCACCATCTGGCCCCAAAGTAAGCAGAGCTTGTGTTATGGGTACCACATGACTGATATACTACTTATATGAAGTCGCTTATACAACTCCATACGCCATCAATGAAAAAAAAACGTACCTATCCGATGTATATCTTTATATAATTATACATATACACACACAGTGACATACACACGTACAGTAAAATTATCTCTATTATATAAAAATCAATTGCTGTTCGTTTGTCTCGCTAAAAATTTTGTCATCATTAATATCTTTCGTTTCCGGTACAAATTTAACTTTTCCTAAAAAAAAGTTTAAGAAATCAATTTATTTCATTTGAATATTTTGAATTTAATTCATACTTATGTAATTAGGTAAGGGGATTGCCCTTTTTACCAACCAACATTACGATAATACGAGATAAATAACGTAAACAAACTTGTTGCAGTTCAAAGCTTTTTATTGGTTTAATAATTTAGATGAATTCACTCATATAAGACTGAAAATATGTTCAAATATGATTGTCACTCAATATATTATTTAAACAAATGTACTTGCACTGTTAACAATGCCAATGTTACAGTTCACAATAAAACTTTATTCATTCATTATGCATGGGAATTTTAGTAAAAAAAGTTTGAGAACCTTAAATTACGTTATAGTAAATTTACTTACTAAAATCTATTTTTCCAAGCAATGCCGCGAGCACGCCTAGCGTGTCCGCGGTTTTATACGGCGGCATCTCGATAAACTTCAAGAAAAACGTGGTGGCAGTGAATGAGTTAAGTTTAATATAAAATGATTGCATTAGATCAAAAACAGTACTGGCGGAAAATAAAAATCAGCTGATTTTTTTTACCGACTTGGTGAAAAAAAAAACGAATGGCGCGCATTTTGTACCATTGTAAAACTGTGATTCTCCATATTTTAGTTTGAGTAGTTATATTTTATCACATTAGGTAGGTTGGTAAAATTGTAAGAAGTAAATTCGCACCTTGCTAAAGAGAGTAATTAATGCACTCGTATTAATTTAGTGCCCTCGCATGCGCTCGTGCGCCAACTTAATACTCGTGCATTAATAACTCACTTTGCGCTCGGTGCAACAATCTACTATTAAGACTGAAAACCGACATGTTTGAACATGTTTTCTCAATATGTTCATTTTTAGTCTCGTAATAACAACCTGCTCATCATCGTCGGAATCGAGTAACCTTATTTCTGATTTGAATACGTGCCTAATTTATAATAATAATAATAATAATATCTTCTTTATTGCGTTTTCGACGATTTGCATGTGACGAATGCTTGACCGCACCATAAGCTGTGCCATGTGGTGTCCTTGTAAAGTAAAACACACCAACCACAAAATTGTCTATCAAAATATCGGCACTTGAAGCTTGCCGTTTGCCTAATGAATGTGCAAAATCACCTTTGCATAGGTTTTTTTGGATGGAAGGAGGAATGGTATTCAGATTACTGATGAGATCTTTCAACTGATTAACAACTAAGCAGTCAAGCATAAGGTATAGAGCTCCGCACGTAGAAGCTGCTATGAATACAGAACAACGTGAGCTACTTTCGTCTTTTAAAGCATTTGGAACAGATAGATTCTCTCAAACGAATCTAAAGAGAAACAGTTCCTCGTCTTCAACACACATGCCCATGTGTGTTGTAGACGAGGAACTGTTTCTCTTGAACTCTCAGTGGACTTCTTACACCAAATATTGAAGACAGATTCCCTCAAACGAATCTGAAGACCTCTCTACAATCAGTGGCCTTCCTACAATCATTAACCAAAAATAATTCGAAAATAATATTCTAATAGCTCGACGATACAATTCACAAGGTACTTAGTTTTCACTTCTATCGGCAGTCCCCAAAGAATGTTTAGGGAATAATTTCGCATGAATTGTTTTATTTATCAGTAGAAAGTACTATCATGTATACGGTGAAATACAATTTTCATATATTGCGCTATCATACACAATTGTTGCAATTATTTTGCACGAAAAAAATTACACTTCAGAATTATTACAATTATTTTACATAAATCAACTTTCATCCAAAGCTCATGGGAAGCGTGCGGTGACGATGACGCGAGTTGCATGAGTAACTCACTAACTCACTCCTTTGTTACACATATCACCTTTCACACAGTCCATCCACCTTTTCTTAGGCCTATATCTACCCTTTCATTAAACAAGCTGTAAAAACCCCCTTTCTAACACACAACTTTTTTGATGTGATAACTTATTATGGGAGGGTAAACCGCTTCGTTACGTAACGCGTTACGGCGCCAGTCTGCCTGGCTTCCATTTCTCTCTCATATGGCAGCGGTAGGCAGGCGCCTCCTCTCTCACACTAACCCACAGCGCTAGTTAGATTAGTTAAGTTATCACTTCTGTCGGGCGTCCCGAGACGCACCTTTTTTCCTTTGTTACTGTTACGATATCGCGACTTCCGTACTTTAAAGGTTATAAAAACGATCTGCCACTGGGTACATAAAATGATTTTTTATCTAAAACCAAACTTACTAATGATAATTATAATTTTGCTAACTAAACCTAAATTCTCTACCACAAATGCTCCACTATTCAAATATAATGTACTCGTGAAGGTCAAAAGCCAATCTCATAATAAAAATACGAAATTTTGTTTACTTGAATGACATATTTTTTCATTCCTCTTGTGTACGCTAACTCTCTCATTTGTTTCACAGCTAACGCTAAGAACCTGGATATCATTTTGATTCTCAGTTGTCTTGGGTAAACCACATCAATGAAATCAGTAAAAGAGTCCATTTTTCATTCCAGTCCCTCAAGCGATTCCTGAAATTTCTACCTCATGAGACCAAAGTCATTCTAGCTCAAACTTTGTTACTTCCTCCCATAGATTATGCCGACTGCTGTTTCATTGATGCCACGGAGGAGTACCTTAATAAACTGGAACGTCTTCAGAACTTGTGCATCCGATTTATATTTGTACTGCGGAAGTTTGACCACGTTTCAATGTTCAGAGCTCAGTTAAAATGGCTAACCATTCGTCGGCGCCGTGATCTATTATCTCGTATCTCTTCTTTTTAATATTCTCAACAACCCTCTCTCTCCTTCTTATCTTTATGAGCGTTTCGTTTTCCTTGTTCCCCGTGGTGAGTCCTGCAGAACTGCAAAATCTCTTATTCTTAAAATACTTGCCCACTCTTCTAGTCGCTATGGTGGTTCATTCACGGTCCACTCTGTGAAGTTGTGGAATTCTCTCCCTCACGTTATCCGCGCTAGTCCCTCGCTTGGCATTTTCAAGCGAAAAGTCAGAGAACTCTATCTCTCCTTGTAAGTATTTAGGTATATTTATTCGTATTTGTGTATTATTTTATGTAAGTTTAATATATTTTGGTAGATATATATATACATATAATAATTATATATAAGTAATATAATATATTTAGCAATAATGTTTAGGTAATTATATTTAGTTTATATAAATATTATTTATCTGTATTTCTCTATTAGTTAGTTCATATTTATATTAGTTATATAAATTTAATCTTTCTCTTTTCCTCCTTTTGTACACTTCATACCCACCCATTCGTTTTAAATATCTCCAATTCCCAAAGTTTGCTGGAAGATAACTCTTTTTAGGGTTAAGCTGGCCTATGTACATGCCATTATTGATTAAGTTTAGATTATATTTTTTTTGTGTACAATCATTACATAATATAAAACAAAGTCGCTTTCCGCTGGCTGTCTATGTATGCTTAGATCCTCAAAACTACGCAACGGATTTTGATACGGTTTTTTTTAATAGATAGAGTGATTCAAGGGGTAGGTTTATATGTATAATACATACATAATATAGTAGAGAAACACTGATAATATTAGAGGTTAGCAGATATAGGTTCAACGTATTAGAACTACTGAGCTACAGCAACGCGTGGCCGGGTCAGCTAGTAAAGCATAAAGAATATTTTTTCCAGCTATTTTGATTTATAAATCTAACTGCTAAACCGATTATATCCTTTCACATTAAAAAAGAATTTATCAAATCGGTTCATAAATGTCGGAGTTATAAGGTAATAAACATAAAAAAAACAACCGAATTGAGAACGTTTTCCTTGTTTTAAAATCGGTTAAAAATATGAAAGAGCTAGAGTAGACGTTAGGTATGTCTTGTCCTGAATTAATGTGATTTCTGTTTTGTATATAACCGAGCCGGCAAGCAAGCACACGGCCTACCACGACAATGCCAGGAATTACAAACGTACGTTGGCGAATAATGTAAAACCTACGTACTGGTTCCTACGTATAACCTGATCATGCTAAGTATTACCTAGGAGCACAGAACAAACATTAGTAGGTACCTACGTACGTAGGTAGGTACTTACCTAACAACCGGCCAAAACGCGTTGCTTTTGTGTGATGCGTCAATGTAACTCGAACTCACGCAATCGGTCGTACGTACCTATTATCGGTGCGGTGGCGCGGCGTAAACTATTAAAGGGAAGTACGAGATCTGACTTGAAGCGATGGTTTGGCGCGCTCTTAAGACATTGTCCCGCTGCGGGTTCGATTCCTGCCGCGGGACAAATGTTTGTATGATCTGCAAGTATTAGTTTCGGGTCTGGATGTTTCTATGTATAATATGTCATTTTATAAAAAAGCGGGGCAGTCTTTGGGGACTGCCGATAGAAGTGAAAACTAAGTAGGTAACTTGTGAATTGTATCGTCGAGCTACTATATTATTATTTTTGAATTATTCTTGGTTTGTAAAGAAGCGTGCGTTGACGATGACGCGAGTTTCACTCTTTTTGTTCACTCATAAAGTACACATATACACAGTTTACATATAGCTCATAGAAAGCGTTCGGTGACGATGACGCCAGTTCCATGTTTTTTGTTAACCCAAAAAGTGCTCAAAGCGTAATAAAGTTTTCACTTAAAAAAAACATAAGTCGTATATCCATGTGGTACCCATAACACAAGCTCTGCTTGCTTTAGGGCCAAATAATGCTGTGTAAAATGTATGGCATTATTTATTTATGTCTATTCGCCCAGTAATTTCACTTGATCCAGTGCCTTTTGAACCTAAACACAGTAATGCTTGTAAATGATCATACTTTCCCTACAGTTTACTGCCACCTCTATCACCTTAGTATGTCTAAGGCCGGCAATCTGCGTGTGATTCTTTCTCGTATTAATAGATTAGCGCAGGTTATTAACCTGCACATGCTGAGTTGTGACCTTTTTGGAATTAAGCCAACGTTTGTTTTGTTTTATCATTGTTCTTTTTTGTTTGTTTTATGTACTTATTCTATGTTTTGTTATTTGTTTTTGTAGTTGCAAATTAATGTATTTTGATTTTATTTGATTTGATTAGATTTGATTTGTATTACAAGCGTCATAGGTTACAACAGTAACCATATACCACCAAGGGGGCCGTATGTTCAGGCTCTATTGTATAAAAATAATTACGTTTTAAAAACTAAAAAGAAACACAATTCATCGAATGAAATTTGAGCCTATAAAAATATAAAGGAAATTAGAACCTCGTCCTTTTTTGAAGTCGGTTAAAAAGGTTTTTATTTTACTCTTTTTAGTACTTGATCATTTTTTGAAATAAAAATACGAAATTTCGTTTCGTTGAATGACATATTTTTTCCAGATACATATTTTGATTTAAAACCAAAAAACATAGCTGATTTTGATGAAATATTTACGGGTCCAATCGAAAAATATATCCTTTCACATAAAAAAAAACATTTTTCAGATCGGTTCATAAATGACGGAGTAATAAGGTAATAAAGATAAAAAAACAACAAATTGAGAATTGAGAACCTTGTTTTTGAAGTCTGTTATAAAATAGGAATGTTTATTTCATTTATCTAGTTATAATAATATTCATGTTTTTTTGATAGGTCAATTGATGAACAAGATACTGGAGTCGAATCTTCACGAGAAGATCCGCGTAGAAATAGACACTGGACCGCCTAATGGAGAATTCCAAAAGTTGCCAGTAAGTTATAAACCCTATGGGTTTTTTTTATAATCATACACTTACTATTGTATTGTTTAATCTTAAAACCTCTTTCTAAACACAATCGTTTTTCTATTACCCTTGTCACGATATCGCGACTTAGGTACTTTTACAGGTTAAGGGTCTATGTTATAATCCCGCTTTAGGTAATGATTATATAACGACTATGTAGCTGCTGAAAAACATGAATGAATGAATGAAAACACTTTATTGTTCACCTTAAAACTAGCACATAAACAATTTGACAACTAAGAATACCTAAAAATATATGTTCAATGGGCGGTCTTATCGCTAAGTGACATGATCTTCCAGACAACCTTTGGTCGGAGAGGAGCTTAACTTGAATGGAAGATTGGTCGGCGTGCACTAAATAATGAGCTATGATTTAAATATGCCATTAAAGAAGAAGAAGAAGTTTATATGCGATTATGAGATAGACTGAATATTTAAGAGTTTACATAGAAAACATTGTAAACTTTAACCATGTTTTTTTAGCGCTAGGCTCTTTATTTCCATATGATTAGCACTAGGTACAATAAGGTTAATTATCATCTATGACGTTTTTTTCAGTACAGCTATGGAAAAGCAAGGCCGAACTTGCAACATTCGTTCTTATATGCTGCGTTATTAATCTATACCTATAAATGAGCTTAACCTGACTGATTTATCATCTCCGAGCAAAACCGCTGTAGCTAGAAAGCTGAAATTTGGAAGGTAGCTTCCTTTTATAGCGAAACCACCCACTAAGGCAGGATTTTTAAAAATTCAACCCCTAACAGGGTGAAAACGAATGTATGAAACTTTTTAACGCGTCGTGCGATTTACTTGAAACTTGATTTGAATTATTAAAATGCAAAATAAATCAACACTTGTTTCAGTTTTTTTCAAATTGTATGTTTGTCCTGGCATGCTCACATTGAACTCCTGATGAATAGAGTACGTAAATTAATCTGGATTTTTAAAATTTTACGTCATGTAGCATCAAGAAACCAAATAAACCAAATCTACAGATCTCTAGCAAAATCGATTCAATGTTATTGTATACCAGTCTGGGGAGGAGCCACTAAGACAAAGTTTTTGGAACTAGAAAGAGCACAGAGGTCTCTATTAAAAGTTACATATTTTAAGCTCTACCGATTCCCTACAGATATGCTCTATCAAGATGCTAGTCTTCTATCAGTCAGAAAACTGTACATTCTAAACGCAGTTCTGAAGTTACACAGAACTCTTGAGTACAACCTCAGAATACTGAATAAGCGGAGGAAAGGTAGAGTATCTACTCAAGTTACGGCTCAGTCTCAATTTGCGTCGCGACAATTTGCCACGCAATCTGCCTACCTCTACAATAATATTAATAAAGGAGTTTAGGAGCGCCTAAACACTACACACATATATGTATGTACACACAATCAATGTAAATGTACATACATAGTTTAACTTACTTAGACTAAAGTACCTCTAATTAATGTACCTAATATTAATTTAATTTAACATACATTTTGTTTTACCTTATTTATTTGCTTAACTTTTATAACTGTGCTACGGAAGAGCGAGACCCTCTAACACAGGTATATATATATATATACCTAAAAGAGGATCCCACACCCATGAAATGTATCATATATTAAGTTTTAAGAAATAAATAATTTGTATTTGTATAGTTTTGTGTTTGTATGAAAACTTTTTAATGGTTGGTGGAGGTGACTGGTTTGAAACTGATAGTTTGGCGAGGAGATAAATTGAAAGAAAAAAATAAAAAAAGCATCCTGGGGAAAGATTTAAGCTACAATTCTTACAAAAAATAATGCGGACGAAGTCGTAGGGAACAGCTAGTGGTATATATAAATGAACGTATTTATCTACCATGTAGTAATTAACATAAACATTGAGAGAATAACACAATAACCCAGGAAACCACGGCTACAGAATTATACGCACGCCTCTTAGGGTCTCACGAGATAAATCGATGAGGAATTGGCTTGAGCTGGTTGGAAAAGGCTTTAATGTCTGCGATATAAGGTTGAAAAACACGTCACTCGCCTTCGCTCGTATTTTATATTACGTAAATGTAACAGCAGCCAAATATCTGGCTCAAGTAAAATAATTACGTTTTAAAAACTTAAAAGAAAACGGACTTTATTTATATACAAATACGACATTTCGTTACATGAATGACATATTTTTTCCAGATATTTAGATTTAAAAACCAAACTACTCAACCGATTTGATGAAATTTATATGGAACCAATCAGAAAAGAACTTCCTTTCACATAAGAAAAAGAAATATCAAATCGGTTCTGTTCAAATGACAGAGTTATTTAGATAGATAGATAACTCTTTATTGTTATACCACACAGAAAAATACCAGAAACAATTATTTTACAATAAAAGGCAATACAATGAGCGGTCTTATCGCTAACAGCGATCTCTGCCATGCAACCTTTGGATGGATTAGACTATAAATAAACAGAGAAGGGGCATGTTGGTGTGGTGTTCAGGTAAATTTAATGTTTAAGTAAACTAAATATAATACTATATAAATAAATACATACATACATACATAATAGGTATAATAATAAACAGATAAGAGCATAGCACAAAAGTAGGTATTATATAAGATATCAACAATACAGAAATAATTATATAACAGTATAACAGCACGACAAATAGTGTTTTATGACCATATTCTTGAAGATGGGGTGAGACTTGGTCTTTCTAATATCTACAGGCAACGCGTTCCATAAGCGGACAGCCTGCACTGTAAACGACTTTCCATACAAGCTAGAGGAACGAACGGGAATTTTGAGTTGATTGGTACTGAGGAGCGCAAGGATCGGGGGTTAGATATAGGTAAAAATTCAAATCGTTCTTTGAGATAAAAGGAGTTGATGAAGAAAATAGAATATTATAGAAAGGTAGAGAATATGAGCATTCCGGTGAAAAAGGATTAGCAACCACTTGAGTTTATTGAAGTAACAAACAAAACAAAAATTAAAATAACTGAATTGAGAACCTTTTTTTGAAGTCTGCTAAAAACTCTTACTACGCAAGCCAGCCGCTACCAATTATTCGCCTGTCGCCCAAAAATGAAAATACGCTTTTAGTAGAGATGTTACCGTACAAAGTGTGTTTGACAACAGTGATCGCGCAATTCTCGACGATTGCTATTTGTCGCGAGTTTGGTAATAAGGGATGCAGGTTTTTTGTGTAAAAGTAGCAGTAGTGACAACAATATCTGCAAAATCAGTCTCTAGTTAAAAAAAACTCGTACGACGCAAGCCAGTCGCTGCCAATTACTCGTCTGTCGCCCTACAAACGAAAATACGCTTTTAGTCGAGATATTACCGTTTAAAGTGTGTGTGACAGGAGTGATCATGCAATTCACACCTATTTCTGCTTGTTGCGATTTATTAATCACTGAGGCAGGTCTATTGTTAGCACGGATTAAGTAACTGTAACCCGTGCTAACAATAGACCTGTATTGCGTGATCACTGCTTTTAAAACACTTTTTGTACATCTATATCTCTACTTAACGACGACCTCTGTGGCGCAGTCGGCCAAGGCCATGGCTGAGACGCAAAAAGTTGCGGGTTCGATTCCCGCGAACCCGGTTGCGGCACAAATGTTCGTAGGATCTACACGTATTTGTTTCTGGTCTGGGTGTTTCTATGTATAATATGTATGTTTTTACAAAAAAAAAAAAGATATACAGTCGTGGTCAACTAATTAGGAACACTGTCCGAGGAATTAGGAAACTCTTAAACTGAATTGTCACATGTAAATAATTAGTCATTTATGTTTCCGATTAAAAAAATAACAACACCTTGAACACTTAATCTTTTTACAGTATCGCTGATAGATTATCACAGTAATATTTGTACATACAATGCTGTCTGGCCATTTAATTATGAGCACTGAGAATATGCGTTCTATTTTCTAAATTTGAATCCATATAATTTATCTATTTCTTCACATATTGTTTCTGTGTAGTTTTGGCAGCAGGCCGGATTTTGAATTTTAAGCCGTGAAAATTATTTTGACTAAAATGGGCAGAAATACAAATTGGAATGCACCACAACTAAAAATTAATATGAAGATTGTCGAGCGTAGGTGGTCATACCGAAAGATAGCAGATTATTTAAATTGTTCAATGCAGTGCAACATTTCAAGCAAGAAAAAAAAGATCGAGAAAAACAACTCCCCACAACGATGGAATGATAACCAGTTTAGCTAAGAAGGATTCGTTTTAATTAAACACAAAGTGTTTTGGGGCAGCCGGTGTATCAGCGAGGACCGTTTGACGACGTCTGGTAGAAGCAGGGTTGTTCGGAAGAGTGGCTCGTAAAGTACCATTGTGTGAAGAAAGAACATAGAAATGCACATTTGTCGTTTGCAAGTAAGTATGGACATTGGACCTACTACACCCAATGACAACATGTATTATTCTCTGACGGGACCAAGGCTAATTGGATTTCTTCAAATGGAAGGCAATACGTACGGCGTCCTACAAAAGTGGAAATTAATCCGAGATTCACAAAAAAACAGGTGAAACACGGCGGTGGACACATTAAAATTTAGCGTTCATTTTCTGGACGTGGAGTAGGACCTGTGAGGAAAGTTTCAAGGTAATTTACACCAATATCTCTGAGAAACATCTCCTTATTTTATGGACGTTTCAGCATGATAACGACCCGAAACATTCCGCCCGTTCAGTCAAGTCGTTTCTCATCAGTCAGTCAGTATCAGTGCTAGATGGGCCAGCAAATTACCCGGACCTTAATCCAATAGAGCACCTTTGGCACGAAATCAAGAAAAAAGTGGCCACTTATCGTACCACAACTTTAGATGAGCTTAATGAAGCTTTTTGCGAGGCATAGGCAAATTCCTGCCGAAACATGTCAGAAATTGATAATGTCTGTGCTACATCGATCGGTGTCAAGCGGTCATTACTAATAAATGTTTTGCTACTGGGTACTGATTTTACCTGCAATACAACGGAGTTGAGCTTAGGAATTATAAAAAAAGAAAATACTGCAGATTATTTGTCATTCTCTACTCTATTTTTCTGTTTACTTTACTGTCCGTAATTAAATGTCCAGTACAGAATATACTTAAATTGAATATGTACTTAAGATTTGACAATACCTTTTTTTATATTATTTTTGAATCTTTTATTCACTGCAATTTATAGCATAATAATCGGACCAAATTATGTAAATAATAGTAATTGTGAAATTAATAGGGTTTTATATTTAAAAATACATAACCAGGTTTTTATCTTCACTACCTTGAATGTCTCCAATTAGTCGACCACGACTGTATAAAAATAGTATATCAGTCATGGGTATCTATAACTCAAGCTCTGCTTACTTTGAGGCCAGATGATTAATACTTTATTCGTATTTTTGTCCGTGGGTAAAAGGTAGTGTCTGGCTTCCGTAATAACAGTTTTTTTATGGACTTTTTCGTCGATGCAGAATATTGAATAACTTGACCAATATCTAGTACTAGTACAGGAATGATGATTCATTCCGGCGCTCAACGATGCAACAGGTCTGCAGTGAAGCTTGTGACTCGCTCCCTCCCTCCCTTGGGAGGGAGCGAGTCAATTATATCGCAGATATTGCTATAGCGTTGCTTCTACTACTGCCACTTTTATACACTCTACAGATACATTTTGATAAACACGGGCTTTACTCACGTATTAGTTTGTCGATGGAGGCACCGAGTTCGCGGTTCGTACGGCTCGCCAGTGCGAACCGTGAACTCGAGCGGCAACGAGCGGACCGCGGATCAAACTCACCCTGATGAAGATTCTCTAGATGAATCGAAACAGTGTCGGTGCCTCCATCGACAAAATAATACGTGAGTAAAGCCCGTGTTTATCAAAATTTATAGTACAACTCACGATAGTTTTGAAAGTGAAACACTCTAAGATCTTCCATTGGGAACATATTATATTGCCGACTTTTTTTTTACTGACATATTTAGCCTTATACGAGCTCTCAGTGTATTTTTGTTGCAGGACGAGTCAGCGCTATCTGTGATGTCATACCTGGATTTGCAGTCTTTGTGTCGATGCGCCCAAGTCAACAGGCATTTCAACAGGCTCTCTTCAGACTCTATTCTGTACCGCAGCATCGATCTTAGACCTTATTGGCATTGTGTTAATAATCAGGTATTATTGTATTATCTAAATAGTATTATTATTCTAGATATATCATCATAATATCATACAAAAAAGCACTAGGAATAAGTCGAGTTTTTTGCCTGGTTCTGCTCGGACATAGACGTTTATATTTTCCAAATAGAAATTTACATTTCACTTATCGATCGAACGGAATCTTATATAATATAAATTGACACAAATATCAATAAATGTAGGTAAATTAAAAATGTTGGATTTCAATCACAATCGTAATCTATCCGCATAAGTCTACCCGCAAAAAAATTTAGATTGTAGAGAATTGAGATTGAAGTAAACAACGCAACTTGCGTCTCATAGCGTAAGTTAAATCAGCAGGTCAGTTTATTACTTAATAATGTTAGGTCATTAAGTACAAGTTTTTTTCAGTTTGCTTTTAAATACTTTGCTGAGGAATCTGCACGTAAATTCACCTAGCATGTTAAACATCAAAGTGGTCTTTCTAGAGACAAGTGATTGTGGCCCGGCCTTTCAATCCTAAGGTCTTGGTTTTGAATGCGGTCGTGCACCAATCTATATAACAAATATAAAACGGTGTAGGAAAACATCGTGAGAAAACCGTTATATCGTAGAACCTGAAATTAGGAAGACAAATGTGCAAAATGCACAGAAGCAACCTCTTAGGCACAATATGAATTTATAAAATAACACATGACATAATTACTGTTTATGGTAAATTTTATTATATTACATGCGTAAAATAACTACTTGTTGGAGTTGTAACCATTCATCCGTGTTGATTAATCGAAACAAATGATGTTTAATGACTGATAATAACATAAAAGAATATATTTTCTGACTTAATCATAAAGAGACAACGCACAGCTCAAACAGCTCTAATACTTGGTCTATCCTATAATGACACACTAATTAAATATACTATATGATTGAATTTAGAGTATACATTTTGAGCGTGTGTTCTTTATAGTAGACACGCACTAAAAAATATTCCAATTTGAATCCAGCACTCGTAGCATGAAGATTTTTATACTTTCTTCCGAGAACAGAACTATCTTCTTTCTCAATTAATGTACGAATTTATCTACGCAATATTTAATAAGGTCTTTGTCAGTGTAAGTTTTGTCTATTTTCACGGGGGAGATGTGTGTAAATAAAAAACACAATATATTTATTCAAAATTTTACATTGTAAAATCATAATAGAAAATCTTATTTTGTAGTGTTATAACACGAGCCTGAACTAGGTAATCTGTATTTTAGGTTTAATTTATTACATTATACAGTTACATTTGTAAACTAGATAGAATGCAAAAAATAAAAATAAATATATAAATAGTTTACATGGTTTAGTGATGCAGTGGGAGAGTCAAAGTTTGTAAGAAAAACGTAAGGTAAGCGAACGAAGCCGCGGGGCAACCCACTAGTTCATAATAAGACGAGTTAGATTTAAAATCGAGTTAAAAAGGAGAACGTAATCCGTTTTTGAAAGTGAGTGACGCAAGGTCGACTACTAGGACCATTCGTTTTAAATGCATCAAAATAGTAACTAGCGTGTAATATGTTTCTCTTCCTCGTTTTAATCTTGAGATTAAGAGTGCTCGCAGCATGTGTTTCTGACGCTATCGAGTCGCTAGCAAGTCCGTCACCCAACGGCGAAATTTTGTCAATGACATCATTGATGTTCTAAATTGAAAATCAAAATCAAACCTCTTGAATATCAAATTTAGCATAAATGTAATAATAATTATATATAATACTAGCTGCTGCCCGCGGCTTCGCACGCGTGGAACCTTCATAAAAAGTAGCCTATATCCGTCTTCAAGGTCCCATCTATCTATACCAAAATTCATTAGAATCGGTTCAGCGACTTGGGCGTGAAAACGTAACAGACAGGCAGACAGACATTGTTACTTTCGCATTTATAATATTAGTAGGGATAATAATAATATATATTTATCTTTCATGACCTACTTGGTCATGAGTACTTTGTACTGTATGTACTTTGTTTAAGTACTTGAATTCTGAAGAGATTTCTACGAAGCCTTAGGCTTACGGAATTACAGTCGAAAGCATTTTGTTTGGCAAGTCAGATTCGTAATTTGTATAGCTGAGACTTGTGCTGTTGTGCTAGCTTCAATTAAAGGAATTACCTGAAAACAGGTAGAATTGCTTGATGTTGGGTGTTTATTTGACGACCTCTGTGACGCAGTGGGCCAAGGCCCGGCTGAGACGCAAAAGGTTGCGGGTTCGATTCCCGCCACGGGACAAATGTTTGTATGATCTGCAAGTATTTGTCTCGGGTCTGGGTATTTCTATGTATAATATGTATGTATTTACATAAAAATAAGTATAAAAGTATTATATCAGTAATGTGGTACCCATAACACAAGCTCTGCTTACTTTGGGGCCAGATGATGTTGTGTGAAATGTCCGGCATTATTATTATTATTTTATTATAGCTGTCACATTAATAACAGAATTGTTTCTAGGTTCTGTACACACTGTCTCTACGATGTAAACATCTTCAGAAACTCGACCTGTCTTGGTGCGGGAGTCATCACATGATACAATCCCCTTGCGTTATCAAGTGAGTATGCATCTCGGGCTGTAGTCTAAGTAATGGAGCCCGGGTTGGTATAGGCGTCATTGTTTTAGATGTTTTCCTAGAAAAAAAAAAATTCCGCGTGCAAATGACCTTCACAAGTTTTGACGGCATTAGGCGTGCACTCCACTTTAGATACAAAGATACAAGTACATTAGATCACCCAACCTGTTGGGAAAATTCGTAGAGAACGTACAATGTAGGTAAATATAATGTTAAGCTAAGCGCTTGTGCGAGCTAAATTGCACTTTGTTGTGTCGTAGCAAAAGTCGCTATTTATATAAATGTTTTCGTGGAGTCCGCTTTCTTTGTACTAAGTATTCTGAGATGGCACTCTAATCGCCATCTTATATCACTCAAAAAATAAAAAGAATTTAAAAAAGTTATAGGTAAAAAGGACAAGTAATGTTTTATTCGATTATCCTCTCTTAGTTACTCTACCTGTTAGTGTAAACTGCTAGTTAAAATGACGTTAACTTAGGAGAAGATGATAATTATTTTATCAGAAATAACCATGACTTAAAATTAAATTTGAATTTGAAGATTGATGGATAAGTTTGTATTTTATACGTAAGTAAAGATTGTATATATACACCATACTTTTTATATTTTTTTATCCTTGAAATTAAGAGCAGATAGCCACTAAATAGCGGGAAAAAAAGGTTTTTTTTCCATACAAACGATTTTTTTTCTAACGAAACGAACGATTTTTGTATGATCTCATGTCTCGGGTCTGGGTGTTTCTATGTATAATATGTATGTACTTACAAAAAAGTAAGTAGTATATCAGTCATGTGGTACCTAAGTAAAGTACCCATAACACAAGCTCTGCTTACTTTGGAGCCAGACGATGCTGTGTGAAATGTCCGGCATTATTTATTTATATTGACTAAGACTAAACATCTCTTTTATAAAAAACATTCTACTTATAGCAGAATTGGAGACCTGGGATAGATTAGTTAAAGGTTTAGTAGTAAAAAGGTTTGTGGTTTCCATCATCATAAAAAATACTACTTTGCCATAATAATTGTCATTAATTTGTCGCATTGTTTAAACAAAGGAAAGGTCATGTTTTATTACGAAGGTTATGGTCGCGAGGTGATTGAATTGTATGTTAATGTGTGAAACATTGTGTTTTTCCGTTCGGTTTTGTTTAAGATATATATTATACTTACTTGAATATAAATATTAAGATGTTATTAGTTAGTATTACTATACTACCTCTGTGCAAAATGCAGGCATGTGTCAAATATAAATAAATATCGGTGGATAATGTACACAACATCATCTAGACCCAAATTAAGCATAGCTTATGTTATAGTGACTGATAGAATACGTATATACGAAAAACGCAACATAAAAAGATAAATCAGGATTACAATTATTTGATTTTTCTTTATTGGTTTATCAATATTGCCACCAATTTGAAAAAGGAAAACCACTTCAATAAAAAAGAAGGTATCATCAAAAATCGAAAATTAATGTTTTGCATAATTTGACCCTTTTTTCTATCACCTTGAAAATGTAAGTGTTCTATTATGTTTGGGCGCTATCAGTACTTGTTCCACTCTAGACGTTTAAACTGCTCGCATTCTTCTTTGCATACTTTTCATCAATAATTTGATGAAAAGTATGCAAAGAAGAATGCGGGCATCAAATTTGGTTGTATTTAATTCAACTCAAGTAGAGTTTGATGCACATTTGAGGATATCTTACGTTTACTGGTGCTGACTTTTGTTGTTTTATTTATCTTCCAAACTTATCCCGTGTTTAGTTAGATTAAGGCCCTGTGAGCGTGCTGGCTACTCCAAAACATTGATTATTGTTTTCCGAAGATACTCGTGCCCCAAAGCTATCGCTGCAGTGTGAGGCCGAGCATTATCTTGCATTCAACGAAAACCCTCTCCAGGGCAAATGGTATCACAATGGGTTCCAAAATTTCAGTTACGTACCGAGTCAGTTCTCGTAAACTGAACCTTTACCATATGGCTCTCTTCCGACAATGTTGAGCGTATCTTTCTTCGGGTCGACTCCAAACTAGGGATGTAACATTGTACATAAAAATCGATTTTTAATTAATCGATTGTTTTTTTAGCAGGAAAAATCGATTAATAAATAATCGATTTTTGGTCAAAAAATAATCGATTTATTTATATTAATCGATTTTTCCCTAATGTGTTAATTAATTTCAATATAAACGCCATAAATATTATATATATCATAGTTTCATTAATCAAATATAATATAACAGAAATGATAAGTTTTTAAATAATAAACATTATAATAGGTTCAAGTTAAAATTATTTATTTTTCAACAATAATTAACAAAATAAAACTATTCAAATAAAAACAATCTAGAAATCCGCAGGCAATGAGATCAGGACTAACAACTTAGGTAAGCGTTTTAATAATTTTCGGCTCCTGGTCTTTGATAATATGGCGTAAGCTGTTCATCAGAACATCTCTCTGCTGGAGCCGAAGAAGCCGGTACCTAAAGGTTATACGCCAACTGTGTCAGTTGGGGATAAGCTGCCTCATAGCTTCTCCTGGATTTTAAAGCGTCTTCTTTTAATCCTATTACAGGCGCTATGTACAAAGTTAAGATTAATTCAGATGTCTGACTGTGACTTTGACTGGTTCTCATATTCTCCACCAACAGCTTGTTGTGGGTTTCCCAAATTTCATAATTATCGACATCATCAGCGGTCGAAGTTATTGACTGTGGACAATGCTCTGGTTCTCGGTTTTCTTCAATAGATCGCTTAGTGTAGTTTATAGTTCTTGCCAAAGATGCTCCGTCTTTCATAAGCACAGAAGGGATGCCATCGTAGATGCACAGATGGCGTTAGTGTAATATTATGGAGATCGTATTCATTGGTAGTTCGCACTCCGGGCTATAGCAGACCAGACTTAATGTCGAGGGGTAGCAGATGAAAAATCGATTATGATTGATTTTTGAATATAAAAAAAATCGATTATTAATCGATTAATTGTAATAATAAAATCGCGAATAAAAATCGATTTTTACCTGAAAAAAAATCGATTATTTTTTCACATCCCTACTCCAAACCATTACGCTTCTGGCTTCAGACAAAACTAGGGCTTATCCAAGAAATGTTAGCTCGAGTTATTCGCTGATCTGACTTACTTGGATGGAATAAATAAATAAATAATGCCGGACATTTAACACAGCGTCACTTGGCCCCAAAGTAAGCAGAACTTGTGTTATGGGTACCATTATGACTGATATACTACCTTCATACTATTTTTTTTTTGTAAATACATACATACATATTATACATAGAAACACCCAGACCCGAGACAAATACTTGCAGATCATACAAACAATTGTCCTGCTGCTTGAATCGAACCCGCAACCTTCTGCGTCTCAGCCAGATCTTAGCCCACTGCCCCACAGACACACCATCACACTAATATTATAAAGGCGAAAGTTTGTGAGTGTGTGAGTGTGTATGTTTGTTACTTCTTCACGTCTAAACGGCTGGAGCGATTTTAATAAAATTTGGTATGGAGATAGCTGACACCCTGGATTAACACATAAGCTACGTTTTACTGCGTTTTTTTTTATTTTGTTACCGTGGGTAACACCGCGGGGCACAGCTAGTCGAAAATAAAATGGACCCTATGTTGTGAGTTAAACTATTTTCTCTTACAGATTTCTCAAAGATTGCGGCAAAGAACTGACACATTTACGGATGAACTGCTGCAGATTTGTTGACACTGAGATACTGAAAGCAATTGTTGACAATTGCCCTCATTTAGAAGGTTGGTATCCATTTAGTACACTGTCCATGCTTCTAAAAAGTAAATAAAAGCTTTTGTTCGCGGCTTCGCACTCAATGTACCTACATACATATACTATACCATCCAGTTTAAAACAAAGAAATGCTTGTATTGTTATAACGAGATTACTGATAGAATACATTATACTTGTTAATACATAGGTACATACATAATGATTTATTGATCCATCCAAAGGTTGTCTGGCAGAGATCGCTATCTAGCGATAAGACAGCCCATTGTACTACCCTTTAGCTAAACATTGTTTCTTTTAACAGTCCAATGTATTTGTGGTGTGCAATAAAGTATTTTCAATTTATCTATCTATCTACTTATGGTATTTTACTGATATAATTTGTAATTGTATCTGGATGATCCCAGACATCGAACAAAATAAATGTGTAAAAGTAATTTGGGTCCATTTCACAAATTACTCATACACATTTATTTTGTAAAATAATATTGCAAACCTGTATTTAAAAAGCAAAAAATAGTGACACTTCTCTTCTTATACATTTTGGAATCTGTTATGTTTGTCAGAAATCACTATAACACGTTTGGGCATTAAAATAATAGTAGTTCTCGCAGCGCACGCCAAGTAATGACTTTTATAGGTACATTTTTGACACGTCTGGTTACAAAACATTAAACAGATGGACAAATATTTAATACTATTCCGCCAATATGCTTCTCAAAAATAAATTCGACCCGTTTAACCGCTCCGCGAGGCATTCTCAGGAATAATTGACTCGTTTCGCACTGTCACGAAACGAGTCAATTACTGAATCGGATTGAAATTATAAAAGTTCAGTTTCAATGCAGCGCTCGGCGAAGCAACAAGTCTTCAGAGCAGAGTCTTGGTGTTTTTTTTACTCGAAAACGCCTGAACTGATTTGTAAAATTCTTTTTTTGTTTGAAAGGGTAAGTATAAGTTCTTCACATTTAAATTTTATCAAAATCGTGCTGAAATATTAACGAAAAATAAAAAGTGTATACATCGATGATATTTTCGTTTACTTCGATATCTCGCTGTCTCATTGAAGCGGTGCGTTTATTTGGCCTACCCATATTATATATATACAAAATACATCTACTATCCACTAACATTTATTATAGGCTCAAATTTCATTCAATGAAGTCGGTTTTCTTTTTAGTTTGCAAAACGTAATTATTGAGGAATAGATTAGCGGAAGAGTACAAAATATAAATCTGTTCAATGTTTTGTAATGGGTTTCCGCAAAGTCATGCCTAAATCAATTACGCTAAGTAACGCTCTGAATACATTATTGCAATTTTTGAAAGGATCTCAAATTATAAAAAAAACAGCCTATGTTATTCGCTGGTAATATCGCTTTCTAAGCGGGTAGTTATTGAGTGTATCCGTTACAAACAAGCATATAAACATACTACCAATCACTTTGATTCGTTGGAAATAATAATAATAATGCCGGCCATTTCACACAGCATCATCTGACCCCAAAGTAAGCAGAACTTGTGTTATGGGTACCACATGACTGATATACAACTTAAATCCTATTTTATTTTGTAAATACATATTATATGTACATAGAAACACCCAGACCCTAGACAAATACTTGCAGATCATACAAATATTCCCGCAATTTTCTTTGTCTCAGGCGGACCTTTGCCATTTGCGTTACAATGGTCGTCTTGCTGAAGAGTCCTACCAAGTAACATCTCCATTAAACCTAAGTGGACTAAGGTCCGGCTGAGACGCAGAAGGTTGCGGGTTCGATTCCCGCCGCGGAACAAATCTTTGTATGATCTGCAAGTATTTGTCTCAGGTCTGGGTGTTTATATGTATAATATGCCTTCAGGCCCGGAATGTTGAATTTGGCAAAATGTTGTATTCTTATAATGTTGAATATACCAAAACGTTGAGTCCTAAAATGTTGACATGGCAAAAAAGTTGAGTCCCAAAACGTTGAATTCTCATAACGTTAAATATAACCAAACGTTGAATCCTAAAATGTTGACATGGCAAAATGTTTCAATATGTTTCAGTACCTACTCAGAGGAAAGTACCCACGCTAGAGTTTCAGTTTCCTGAGTAGGTACTATTTCCACGAAACCTCTTTAGTTAAGAATATAATACCTAAGATACTGGCCACTTGAAATTGTCATCGATTTATTTCTTCAGGCCCGGATTGTCAGTCAATGTCGAGTTTACAATTATAAAGTCACGTTATTTTAAATATAATGTTTCAAGCTCTTGAGTTTATTAAAAATCAGAAAAACAATGATATGCTAATAATAAATGGAAAGTATACCCTAAGCAAAGATGGGAAACCAAATAAAGATGGTTCGACGCGGTGGAAGTGTACAAACCGTGATTCTTGTACGGCCACCGTGACTTTAAGTGCAGATAAAAACAAGAAGATACTACGAGAATCTGTTCATAAATGCGTGACAAGGGAAGATAAAACAATAATTATGCAACTTTTGAATGATATCAAGAAAGAAGTATGTTATAATCTTAATCCAATCGAACAAATATTTGAAGGTATGCTGAATGAATTTGTAGACCGTAACTCAGACCTTCCTGCATATAATATACCTACGTATAACTCTGTCAAAAGTTCCTTGTATAGGGCAAGAAAACTATTTTTGGAATCGGATAAACTAGTGTTCAAAAAGCCGGAAGATTTCAAGGTTCCCAAAGGGTTGTCCAAGAAAATGTTCATTTTAGAAGATGGAAATGAGGAAAAGATTATAGTAATGTGTTCTTTGAAAATGATTGAAATAATAAAATCTACCGGCAGTATTTCCTACTATGGTGATGGGACTTTTAGGACGTGTCCAAAGCCTTTCTACCAATTATATATTTTACACCTTGATGTTTATTCAGATGATAAGAGCATAAACGTTTATCCCGTTATTTATGCATTCTTGCCCAATAAATCGCAAAAAACATATACAAGGTTATTCGAGTTAATCAAAAATAAGCTCCAAGCTCGCATATTATTTTTTAAATGCGATTACGAAATTGCTAAAATTAACGCAATACGAAGCACATACGAGGATATAAAAGTATCAGGCTGCTATCAGCACTTTAACAAAGCGGTGTGGAAAAAAGCCAAAGATTATGAATTAGCAAAGAAGAGATCCAGCAACAACTTACTTTATAAATCTGGAAGAAGTATTGTAAGAATTTGCTCTTATTTTGTGCTTCTTCCGTCGACTCATATGGAACAAGCTTGGCAAGCTATTATCAACGCAGCTCCCGATTCACCAAATATGCACAGGTTTTTAGAATATTTTGAAAACCAGTGGTATAACATGGATCACAATTTGATAAGCTGTGCAAATGATGTGCACCGAACCACCAATTCCTGTGAGGGCTATCACCGAAAATTGAACTCCAGACTTCCGAAATCGCCTAATATATTTCTGGTGTTTAAAAGTTTATTAAAGGAGGCCAATTATTATGATCGGAAAATAACAAGATCATTGTTTTTCCCTTTTAAAAAAAACCGAAGAGCACAGGATACTCTTTTCGATATAAAATATAAAACTCTTTTGAATCGTCTGAATAAACAGAAAATCACTCCACTGAAATTCTTAAAAAAGATAGTGTACATAAGACTTAAGTTAGGCTTTTAAGATAATTTAACGATAGTTAGATAATTTTTAAGAAGTTGAATAAAAATTTAAGTTGGGTTTAGTATTATTTTGTTTTCACTTATGTAATGCAATGATAGGTAGCTCATTGGTGTGACAGTGACGTCGACTTCCGATCCGTGAGTCGTGGACCATGCATACAGACATACTGTGGTTGGTAGGCTGTTTTCTATAGACATGATGATGATAGCTTTCTGCTTCATTAATAAATATCGTCTCACTGAGCTCAACTTTACAACATTATGAAAATTCAACAATTTGGGACTCAACATTTTGGAAATTCAACATTAAAGGAATTGTAACTTCAACATTATGAGAATTCAACGTTTTGGGACTCAACTTTTTTGCCATGTCAACATTTTAGGACTCAACGTTTTGGTATATTCAACATTATAAGAATACAACATTTTGCCAAATTCAACATTCCGGGCCTGAAGGATAATATGTATGTATTTACAAAAAAAAGTATATACTTAAGTTTACTACTTAAGGACGTATTAACAAATATCAATGGTTTTTGGGTACCATTTAATGAACCAGGAATCACAACTGTAGAGATAACATGGTATAAAACTAAAGATAATATATTCATTTCTAAAAATAGCGAATAAAAACTGGGCAGTCCTATACAACATTTTCACATAAATATGTTTTTACCATTGCAAGAAACGCTAAATATATCGAAAAATGGTGTCTGGATAGGTACATAAATAGCTAAATCTGCTGCATATTTTTACATGAAAATAATAACAAAGTGTGGCCTATACGTCTATCCGTCTTGCTTATTTTTTTTGTACCCAAATAAATTACTTTTTAATTTATGAGAAAGAATAGACAATAAAAAACGCACTATAATTTCTTCATACATTTTTCAAACAGAGCGCATTGCTAGTTTGCTGCCTACTCTGTAACATTTTGTTTGTTCGCCATTCCGCGCTCAGACGCGCTCATGGAAGCACGAGTGTATCGCATTTTTGCAAATAGTTAGAGCGACAAAGTTCTAAATTAGGACTGTGCATGTTGTGTACTGTGGCTGGATAAAGTTGAAACTTTTTTGGACCGAAATAAAAGTAAGTATGTACTACCTACCTACTATAAGTGCATCTACTTTGCTTTGATTTGGAAAAGCAGTGTTCTATAAAAAAGTGATAACTACATAGTACTTTTTTTGGTTAATATTTATCACTTTTTTATGGAAAATCGATATGCATATTACTATCGGGGTTTTTGAGGGTGCTGATTATGAATATGATATGCATTTTGGAATTCAAGATGGCGGATATTACTTTTTTATGGAAAATCAAAATGCATATTACTATCAGGGTTTTTGAGGGTGCTGATTACGAATATGATATTCATTTTGGAATTCCAGATGGCGGATATTACTTTTTATGGGAAATCAATATGCATATTACTATCAGGGTTTTCGAGGGTGCTGATTACGAATATGATATTCATTTGGAAATCAAGATGGTGGATATATCTTTTTTATGGAAAATCAATATGCATATTACCATCGGGGTTTTTGAGGGTGCTGATTACGGATATAATATTCAGTTTGGAATCCAAGATGGCGGTTATCACTTTTTTTTATGGAAAATCAGTATGCATATTACTATCGTGGATTTTGAGGGTGCTTATGTCGAATATGATATTCATTCTGGAATCCAAGATGGCGGTTATCACTTTTTTTAATGGAAAATCAATACTAATGCGAGTGTGGTGATTACAAAGGGTAGTGATGGAAAATAAAGTTTTGTTTTTATCATAGATGCCACGAATTCGGAAATTTGGACATAAAACCAGAAAACTTTCAAAAGGAAGAAATAAAACTAATGCAGTTTTGTTAGTATTCTTTATTCCAAGAAATTATCTTTTTTTTTATCGGGAATTATTATGAATTAGGTAATTTAATCTAATGAATGAATTTTTGTGAACAGAGAAAGCAGCCAAGAAGTTTCTGTAGACGATGAGCAGCATGAAATTTCAATCGTAAATCTTTTTTACAATTATTATTAGTAATTTTGTTTTATTATACTTATATTGTCTTTTTTTTTCTTCAGGATCAGGAATGTGCATAAAAAGAATATAGACCGAGAGGGAGAAGAATCATTGAAATGAATTACCTATTTGAGCAGCTAATCCATAAAGGTAGCCACACTTCTCTTTTTGATTGCGGCGTGAAGTATCTTAGCATACTTGATGAAAAAAGATCTGGCCTTCATTCTAAATTTAAACTTCATTGAAAAATGTATGGTGAAAAGTTTCAGCTTGAAACGGTGCGCACAGAGTAGAATGGATATAAATGAGGAAGTTGTAGCAGGAATTATATCTACTGGTGCAGGATACACCCAGCTTAATACTGTTCTTGCCCATGCTGACATCCCACAAATACCTCTGCGGCTGTATGAAACAACGCACAATCAAATTTGCCAATGGTGGGAAAAAACAGCGAAACATTGTATGGCTGAGGCAGGGAAAGAAGAGATTGAAGAAGCGAAACGTATTGGAAATGTTTCATCCCAAGGAACGCCGATGATAGCAGTAATAGCAGAGGCATGTTGAAGTAAACGTTCATACGGTACAAACTATAATGCTTCTTCTGGCGCTGCGGCAATTGTTGGCCAGCACAGTAAACAAGTTCTTTACTGTGGCGTGAAAAACAAATACTGTGCCACATGCTTCCGATCAACGAACAAAGGAATTAAGCCACCAGATCATACATGCTTCAAGAACTTTAGTGGTCCTTCGACTGCGATGGAAGCTGCTATAATAACCGAGTATGAAACAACGCACAATCAAATTTGCCAATGGTGGGAAAAAACAGCGAAACATTGTATGGCTGAGGCAGGGAAAGAAGAGATTGAAGAAGCGAAACGTATTGGAAATGTTTCATGGTCCTTCGACTGCGATGGAAGCTGCTATAATAACCGAAGGTTTTAAACTTTCCTTGCCTGATCATGGACTTATTTATTCTCATTTGATTGCTGATGGGGACGCCAGTACATACGCTTGCATTAGGAATGCTCGACCTTATCCAGAAATAACAGTCGGTAAAGTAGAATGCAAGAACCACCTGCTGCGGAATTATTGCAAAGCTCTCCTAGTATTTTAAACCAACACAGTATACCACATCCGAGCGAGAAAACTTGTAAAAGAAAAATATTTGCGGTTACGTTGAGGAGTTGACTCCTGTATAAAACACTGGACCAATCAAAAAATCCCTTTCACGGAAAAAGTTGAAAATATAAAAAAAGACATACAAAATGGGCCATATCATATATTTGGTGACCACAGCAACTGTCCATCATATTTCTGCATCGATAGCCTAAAAAATCTAACAATGATAATTTTGTCCAAGAATTGCAAGCTTATGGAATTTTCCAAAAAATAATAGATTTGGCCCATAGACTTTCCATGCATTCCTACAGTTTTGCTTATAATGTAACTAACAACTTGGTTGAAAGTTTTAATGCAAGAGTTGCAAAATATGTGGGAGGCAAAAGAGTAAACTATGCATCAAAAGGCTCTTATAGCGGTCGATGCGCAGCAGCTGTTATATATTTCAATACTGGTACTTTACAATCGTATGTTCACAAATTCATCTTTGGTACTGATGCTAATCCAGAAATATATCAGCTAGAAAAAAGACGTAAAGAAAAAAACTTTAAAAGAAGAAATATTAAAAAGAAGAAAGTGATTAAATCTGTAACCACGAATGATGCTCACTATGGTGAAATATGCCCGAAACCTGACATGGATATCAATGAATATGCTACAGCGAAAAATACGGTCTACTGAGGAGAAGAATAGCATTGAGAGGAGCACAGTATTGCAAAGGGCTAGCCCGCTCTGGCTAGAGACCAGGAGAAAACTATTAACCACTTCCTGGTTTGCCACAGTCTGCAAGCGGCGTGCAGGCTGTGCTCCTCTAATTAAACAAATTCTTTATGGAAAAGACTTAAGTAATGTGCCTTCCATAAAACACGGCAAGAATAACGAGAATATAGCGCTTCGGGATTTAGAAAAGACGTTAAACGTTAATATTCTAGAGTGTGGATTGCACATTGACAAAGAATTTCCATATCTGGAAGCTACTCCAGACGGCAAATGCACACATGGTATTGTAGAAGTGAAGTGTCCATCATCCGCTTACAATTTAGAGCCTGAAGAAGCAATCAAACAAAAGAAAATTTACTTTTGGTTGTACAAATCTGATGTTTACACAGTGAATAAAAAAAGCAAGTGGTACTACCAGGTTCAGGGCCAATTACGAGTAACTGATCAAAATATGTGTTTATTTGCTGTTTGGACTGGTGAAGGCAAAATAAAATATGAATTCGTAAAAAAGAGACGACCAGTTCTGGAAGGAAAACATGGAGGGGCATTTAGTAAAATTCTACAATAACTGTTTACTTCCTGAACTTGCTGACCCTCGTTATTCGAGGGCTATGGATCTTCGAGATCATAGCTCACACACAAGCAAAAACATCTTAACAGAAAAATAAATGCATAAAAACATTACTTTATGTAAATTATATTTAAAAAAAATTATATACTACATAACCCTGAAGTTTGGTTTATTAATAAATAAATAAATATTACAGGACATTAATTTCATAAAGTGCCATCTACCCGCAAACTAAGCCAGAGCTTGGATTATGGGAACTAGATTACGGATAAAATACTTATATACTTTTATTTTGTAAATATATACTTATGATACATATAACATCCAAACACAAAACAAACATCTATGTTAGGTATTGCACAAATGTTTGCCCTGGGTGGGAATCGAACCCACAACTTACAGCGCAGAAGGCAGAGTTACTAGCAACTGAGCTGTGTGGCGTGTTTATTGTATATTGGTTTATTATTAGTAATAAAAAAAATATAAAAACGTATTTCATTTCTTTACCTACCTAACCTTCAAGTATCAAGATTTGTTAGTTAATGTATAAAATCGAGCGTAAGGCGGCTTCAATGTGTGCGTTGGCACTTTGCTGTAGTGTGCTGGCGCAGAAAGCTAAATTTGAGAGTGTCAAAAATGTAATCACGTCCTTAAGTATATACTTTTTTTTTGTAAATACATGTCATCAGTCATGTGGTAACCCATAACACAAGCTCTGCTTACTTTGGGGCCAGTTGATGATGTGAGTAATGTCCGGCATTGTTTGTTTATTTATCTAATTACACACTGTTTTTTTTTCAGAGCTATGCCTCCGTTCTGTGGTCGGCTCGGTAGACTGGATGCAACTGAAGGCGTTGAAAACCCTGAAACGGCTCGACGTGTACCGAACGGACATAACAAGTTTCGCTACTGTTGAGATTATCAAAGCTAACCCGTACTTGGAGCATCTTAATGTCGGTATGTCTACTATATACATTGTTTTTGACGTTTCTAACGTTCCACTGTTAAAACTTTCGTGAGTTGTACTATGCATTTTGATAAACACGGGCTTTACTCATGTATTAATGGAGGCACCGACACTGTTTCGATTCATCTAGAGAATCTTCATCAGGGTGAGTTTGATCCGCTGTCAGATCATTGCCGCTCGAGTTCTCGGTTCGCACTGCGGGTGAGGTATCTCGCGGCGCGAGTCGTGCGTGCAGGTAGAGGGGGAAACAGGCGGTTACAAATTTGGTGCTGGTCCTTCGACTTCACCACTCGTGCCCTGTGTGAAATGTCCAGCATTATTATATGAGAAAGAAGTCCTTAGATTATTATTGTTTTCTCCAGGCTCTTGCAAAATGATAGCGACAATGGACGATGTAGCGATTGCTCTTGGTTCTCACTGCCCGAATCTGAAGTCGGCTGATTTCTGGAAGTCATACTCGTTGACGCCTTCTGGAATACGGGCGTTAGGAGGCTGCGAGAATTTGGAAGAACTAGACGTTGGTTGGTGGTAAGTCTTCATCATCATGATATCACCCACTGTTCCCACAAAGACTCAATTTTCTTATATCATCCTCCTTCTCCTCGGTCCTGATTGTTTCTGATCCAGGTTTTGCTAGTGACTGAATAAATTGCTAATATATAGATAATTAATTCAGGCGTGACTTTGCGGAAATCCATTACAAAACATTAAATAGATGGACAAATATTTAGTACTATTTAATATTTAGTAAGATTGGTGGAATAGTACCAAATATTTGTCTATCTATTTAATGTTTTGCTAATATATCTTATAAATAAATAAATATTGAAAGACCATCCACACGTCACCATCTAGCTCCAAACTACCTTTACAATGTCGTCAGTCCATCGGGTGGAGGGATTAGTTTACTTCGTTTTTTAGAATCTCTTGCCTGATAATTCTACTTGTAAACTGGAAGAAATTTTTCACGAGTGGTATTCATACTATAATTACATCACGAGTATAACCTGTACTTACCAACTAGGTGTTATTTAGGTACTCTTTGATGTTTTATTTGTTTTATATGTATGTATATAAAGCGTAATTAAACAGAAAACACAGTTTTTAGTCTATAGATTATTTATGGAATAACACATTGGGCAAATTACCGCCACGGCTTTGCTGGGACATGCGCACTCTTTTGTCGAAATTTTTCATGACCGTTCAGCATAAATGTGCCTGAATTTCGTTGATGCAGCGATACATTTTCTCTTGTAATGGTGGTTGTCGGCTAACATAGACCTTTGACTTAATAACCCTATAAAATAAATCTAATGGTAGAATATTGATTCAGGTGTGACTTTGCGGAAATCCATTACATAACAATTAACAGATAGACAATACTATGTACTATTCCGCTCTGTGTTCTGTGTCCTCAAGATAAAATAATTTTTGTGAAATCTAATAGTGTTAAATCACACAAGGGGCCAATTCTGGTGAAATCAAGGTGAAAATGTGCTTCATTCATATTCAATAATGAAAACATGTTGTAACGCTTCATTTTTACTAACCTGAAACTCCTAACTGTCAAATAGTTTTTTTTTATTTGCCATCAATTTACTGCACAAATGGTGGCAAATTCAAATCTTATGTTGGGATACACTTTATATAAAATTAGCTGTCCCGTTCGAGACTTCGTCCGCGCGTTTTAGAAATATATCAGAATAAAACATTTTGTTTGAGTTTGCTTCTATATGACACAATTGTTAATGCGCGCACAATGGCAACTGTCATAACCTAACAACCCGAACATCGTCAAGGGTCAAACTGAATTTTCACTTCAAATTTTGAATATTTTTTTAACCTAACAATTATTTTTTTAATAGTTTTTCTGCTATTCGGGGTAGAGACAAATCCAACAAATTAAAAATCAGGAAATGGATGAGAGGCGGTTTGGGGGTTCTCCATCACAAGAATCTCGACAGGTTCTTCAGCCAACGATGGAGTCGTCTGGTGAGTTATCGGGAGTCCCATCATCAACTGTGGCTCAAGTTCCTGCTGCAGTGGACCTTGCTGCTTTAATGGCGATGCTTCAGGAACAAGCTCGCCAGCAACAGGAGGAACTGGTTCGCCGGCAAAAAGAAGAGGCTCGCCGGCAGGAAGAACAGAAACGTTGGCAGGAGGAACTGGTTCGCCGGCAAGAAGATCAAGCTTGTCGTCAGGAGGAACAGGCTCGCCAGCAACGGGAAAAAGAGGCTCGCTGGCAGGAAGAGCAGGCTCGCCGGCAGGATGAACAGACTCGCCTTATATAGGACCTGCAAGGTGCTATTGGCAAGGAGCTTCAGGATGTTAAGGAGAAAATTCAGCACCATAACAGCCGAATTTCTGAAACAGAAACCCAGATTGCAAGTGTAAAAAAGCTGTGGATCTGCTGAAATCTGAAGATAGAGATATTGCTCTTGTGGTTTCTTCATTGTCAGCGTGAGGATTTAAGGTACCACCATTTGATGGAGGTTCGTCGTGGTCCGCCGCGTTCGAAGCTGTCTTAAACGCAAACGGATGGACGAAGTCGCAGGCTATGACTGCACTAACATTAGCCTTGCGTGACCAAGCACTCACTGTTTTGGAGGCCCTGGGAAGTAATGTGAGTTATGAGCAGCTGCTGGAGGCACTAGAATCTCGATATGGTGACGCACATCTAGAACATGTTTTCCGCGCTCAATTAAAAGACAGGACTCAGCGCAATTCGGAGAACCTGCAGCAGTGGGCCCTGGAAATAGAAAAGCTGGTTCGGAAGGCTTTCCAATCTTCACCTGCCCTTATCGATGGGAACTTGGTTCAGGCAATCGTCGATGGGATACGTGGCTTGGAAGTCAGAGCTACTGTGAGACTTGGCCATCCCGAGTCTTTAAAGAACGCCTTGGCCCATGCTTTGGAGGTGGAAGCTGTACGGATGGACACTCAAGCACATCGCATCAGAGAAGTTCTGGAGCCCAACCGCGACGGTCGACCAAAATTCAGTACGCGTACGCGGGCGTACGTTTGAAGACCAGCACGTTATTTCAGAAGATGGTGTGCAAACTGATCCAGAGAAAATCGTCGCTGTTAAGGAATCCAAAGGAATCCAAACGATCCCAAAGGATAAAACTCAAGTCCGAGCTTTTCTAGGATTGTGTTTCTATTACCGGCGGTTTGTGAGAAACTTTGCTGATGTTGCTCAGCCCTTGCATAAACTCACCGAAGAGAAACGAGTGTTCAGCTGGGACAAAGAATGTGATATTGCCTTCCAAGAGTTAAAGCGACGTCTGAGCGATACACCTATTCTTGGTTTCCCTGACACCGAGAATAAGTTCGTCGTAGACACAGATGCAAGTAATACTGGTATTGTAGGCGTATTGTTCCAGCGCAAAGGAGATCAAGAGATCGTGATAGCTTACTTCAGCAGATAATGCAGATGCCTTCTCCAGGAGACCTTGTCCAGAAGAATGTAAGCATTGTGTAAAACAAGAGTCCAAAGAAGTGGTACCCGTCAGAATGTTGAGCTCGGATCTAAGTGATGAATGGAAGGAAACCCTGCAGAAAGCGCAGACAGATGACTCAGATATTAAGGTAATCATCGAATGTATAAGGGCGGGAACTTCTAAACCTGTATGGAGTGATGTGGCTGGAATGAGCACAACAACAAAAAGCTACTGGGCACAATGGGATAGTCTGGTTATCCACGATGGAGTATTGTGCCGTAAATGGGAAAATGCTCGCGGAGATCACTGTCATCTGCAAATGGTTGTTCCAAAGGCTAAAGTATCTGAAGTGCTTAAACTCTACCATGAAGGATGCTCCGTGGGGCATATGGGGGTAAAGAGAACTCTGTTGAAGATACGTGAGCGATTTTACTGGATCCATTGCAGAGATGATGTGGAAGACTGGTGCCGAAAATGCACGAGTTGCGCAGCAGTGAAAGGACACGCATACACGCAGTAGAAGTGCTTTAAAGATTTATAACGTGGGAGCGCCTTGGGAGTGGATAGCGTTGGACATTGCGGGACCATTTCCTGCAACTGAAAATGGACACAAGTACTTCATGGTTGTTATGGATTATTTTACAAAGTGGCCTAAGGTCTTTGCAATCCCAAACCAAGAAGCGTTGACAGTAGCCGATAAGTTAGTCCATAAGGTCTTTTGTCGTTTTGGAGTACCCTTGGAAATTCACAGCGATCAAGATGGGAATTTCGAGTCCCAAGTATTTCAGGAAACATGTCGAGTGATGGGTACTTGTAAGACAAGAACCACCTCTTATCGGCCACAATCCGATGGCATGGTTGAAAGGTTCAATCAAACGTTAGAAAGATATCTAGCAAAAGTAGTGGGAAACAAGCAGACCGATTGGGACGAGCAGATTCTACCGTTTTTACTTTCATATCGAAGTGCAGTTCACGAAAGTACAAGTGTTACTCCAGCTTTGGCGAACTTTGGAAGAGAACTACGGTTGCCAGCAGACCTTATAACAGGCATCCCCAGTCTCCGCGCAATATAACAGTACGCGAGTGACCTTCGCAACAAATTGAACGATGTACACGAACACGTTCGTCAATCCAGCAAACAAATGTCTGAAAAAATTAAGACTCGATATGACCGAAAATTAAACCACTTGGGCTTTAGTGAAGGATCACTGGTGTGGTTACATAACCCTGTACGCAGTAAAGGAAAGTGTCCTAAACTGCAGGCGAAATGGGACGGGCCATATCGAATTGTGAACAGGATCAACGATGTCACGTACCGGATTAAAAAGGGGCTACGAGGCAAGCCTAAGATTGTCCATGTGGATCGACTACCGCAATATTACGGGTCTAACATGCTCGTCGATACAGTCAGTCTATTTTCGGCTAAGCAAGTGATACAAGTGCGAAAGTTTTGAAGTGTTATCAGTTGTGTTGTAGTGTTGTGACTCTTATTGTGTTCTATTGGAAAGTTTACTAGTAGAATCAGTGGATTAAGTTCTGTGTGTGATAACTTTTATTTATTTCAATAAATGTTATTATTTGGTAAAATCAAGCGGTTTCATAATTTATCAGTACCCGGCTCGTAACAATAATATATATTTGACTTCTGTAGTGTTATATATATTTGACCGTGCAGTGCAGTGGGCCAAGGCCCGGCTGAGATGCAGAAGGTTGCGGGTTCGATTTCCGCAGCGGGACAAATGTTTGTTTGATCTGGTCTGGGGTGTTTTTGTAAGTATAATCTGTATGTATTTAAATAATAAAAAAGTATTTAAGTAGTATATATCTGTCATTGTGGTACCCATAACACAAGCTCTGGTTACCTTGGGCCTAGATGATGTTGTGTAAAATGTCTGGCATTATTTATATATGTATTTTTTATTATATATGTGTGTAGTCCGAATAACACTCTTAAAACTTTGCATTTTCAGTTTACAAGCAGGAGGATCAGGCGAGTGGCTCCAATGGATAGCCGGTGGCGAGCTTCGGAAACTATTCCTCGGCGCGTTACGCGGAGTTTGCGATAGAGATTTGCGAGCGCTTGTATCGCGAGCGCCGAAACTTACACAACTGGATTTACTTGGAGTTAGAGCTGTAACGCCGGATATTTGCGCATCGTGAGTATTATACAATAACTAATAACTTTTATTGTGTTTGGCTATCCAAAGCTCTTACACGTAGACTTTTCGTTTTATCGTGAAGACATTTTGCCCGGTGATACGTATATGTGACCCCTATAAAGTTATGATTTAAAAACTTTGAATAATTACGTTTTAAAGACTAAAAATAACACCGACTTCATTGAATATTTAAATCATCGATGTATAAAATTTTTAGATTATTGTTGATATTTTTAAAAATAAATGAAAATAAAATAAATTAAATTAATTAAAAAATAAATTTTAATGAAACTATCCTTTGAATCAAAAAATGTATTTTCCAAATCGGTTCAGGCGTCAAAGACGCCTGAACCGATTAGGTAGCCGAGTAGGTAATCTGTGAACATACATAAAAAAAGAGATTCCGACGAATTGAGAACCTCCTTATTTGAAGTCGGTTAAAAATAGCTTTTCAATGTTTTTTATTCTGATTTATTATATTATGTTCTTAGAAATTACCCTCAGGATAAAATAAAAAAATCAACACTAATTTAACCCGACATCAATATATGTATTACCAACTCCGTCCGTCGCATCCAAGCACGTAGTATCATCTCTATATATATAATTCTACTGTACGTGTGTATGTCACTGAACTCCTCCTAAACGGCTGTACCGATTTGAATGTTTTTTTTTGTATGCGTTTGGTAGGCGCCCTGGATGGTTTAGATTCACAAATCAGCCCGGCAGATGGCGCTGCAGTCGGTACAATTCGATATTTTTTTTTCTTTTTAAAACGCGAATGGGACAGCTAGTATGTTATAAAATCTTATATTGATGAAAGTATAAGTAAAATTATCACGGCTAAGGGCTTACGAAATTAGTAAATACTTATTTGTAAACCTTAAACAAAATCTCATAAGCAAAAAGCTCTTAAAAGCTCCATTTCCTTTATTTTGACAAATGTTTGCATGATCTGCAAGTATTTGTCTCACGTCTGGGTATTTCTATGTGTATGTATTAAAAAAAATATCAGCTTTGTGGTAGGTACTCATAACACAAGCTCTGCTTACTTTGAGGCCAGTTTAAATAAAAAAAATACTATTTTGGTGTTGTTGAATTCAAAGTCAAGTCAAAACAGCTCTGAATCGTCTTCTTACATGCTAGTGAATCTAGGTGCCGGTTCCTCTTTACTTGAGACCTGTAGGGCGATTATGGAACTCTTGATACAATCAATGTCTATCAGTTTCGATTAGCAATCGGCATCAATGTCTATCAACCATACCATTATTCAAATCAATCATATACGATGTATTTATATGCTTAGTACGCTAAACACGGTTCCTACCACAATCGTACTTTGTAAATTGGTCGAGTTATAGTTTGACACCAACTTCACATTGTAACTAGCGATAGAAGCCGATAGAAATCGCAGCGCTCCGTAATACCAATTCATGAATAGTAACTGAAAGCAATTAGTATTAATGTTTTGATAGTATCAAAGTTCCATAATCGCCCCACAGAACCTAGTCATTCTTATTATTTCTGACATCGTAAGCTTTCAATATGCTTGGTCATTAGCTCATGTCCAATTTATTGGAACGAAGTTTCTTATCGCACGGTATGAACTTGACAGATGGGGGCTAGGCGAAAACAAGTGTAAGATTTTTCCGTCACGAATTTGCGTCACGACCCTTTCTTTAGTGTAGACGGTTATCCATAGGGTGACACGAATAAATGACTTAGATAAATTGAATGATGTACAATAAAAAATATATTCATTCCGTAATTTCCTACCATTCCCTCAATTCTTTAGTTATTTCTGCGTTTCATTTAATTGCTCTCAGACGCTAGTAATTCATTCATTTGTATTTGTTAATCAATAATATAATACCCTTATCAATAATAATATACCTACTACGTTAGAAACTTCGGTCCAACCAGGTGTTCCACGACACTCACTCATTTTTTTTATTCAGTACGTTCAAGCGACGCATATAATTTTTTCAGTCGCGTCTTTTCTAAGTAAAACAAAAATTTCGCTCGCGAATTTTGCAGGATATTAGAGGAATGCAGGGAACTACGACTACTGGACGTCAGCTTTTGTGACCAGATACAAGAATCTCAGGTAATATTTATCAATACCTAATTAACTAACTCTGTGACTCCGGCCGAGAAGCAGAAGGTTGCGGGTTCGATTCCCGCCAGATACGTTAAACATATAACAACGTTTTTGAGTCGGGGAAAAAAAAAACATTATTTTGTGTTTCTAACAAGAAAATTATGACTGACTAATAACTTAGACTTAGACTTCTTAACGAAGAAGTCGTTAACAAGTGATACCGCAACTTTATATTATCCTACTAATATTATAAATGCAAAAGTGTGTATGTATGTTTGTTACTCTTTCACTCAAAAACTACTGAATGTATTTTAATGAAACTGTACAATAATATAGCTTATACATCAGAATAACACATAGGCTATAATTTATAAAGAGATTGTGTGAATTGTCCAAAATATAACGATAAGTGTCAAGTAGGAAAAAAATCTGCCATCTGCGAGCTATTCTGGCGTGCGCTGCAAAAACCGTTAGTAGGTATTACACGAAGTACTAATCCTGCGCAGACGAAGTCGCGGGCACCAGCTAGTATCATTATATTTCCAGGTGTTGCAATGGCGAAAGCAGTATCCTCACATAAGCATCAAGCGATCATTCCAAGCCGCTAACCTTACCGGCCCAGATCCAGACTCATCGTTCCTGACACCTGACTTGGAATAAACGATGCCCGATTCGTTAGTAGCATCCGTTGGTTGATTTCTCTATGAAAATCAGAACAAAGCGTTTACTTCGATGGTTACTAACGAATGTTTGAATAATATAGGAACGAGATGAGAGATGAGAGCAATATCACAATGTAACTGCGCGTTAATAACTATTGGTCGTGACGTCACGAGGGGGCGGGGCTTAAGTCCTACATGAGAGTGAAACAGTTGATGCACGATCACGTGTAAGTAAAAGAGATGCAACAAGATTCTTCTTTTGACATTTTATGAAGTAACATAGCTTTTTTGAATTAAGTATTTAATTTTCTCGTGTTATGTTTATTGGGTTACTAAGATTTAGTGGAATTTTATTAATCAAATTAATTTCTTAGCAGAAGCGTTTAAAGTGTATTACGTTGATTTGTTCAACGAGGAAAAAAATTCTAGACTCATTCCGTTTAGAATAGACAAATGACAATCCACTGCGACTTTATAACGATAATAAAATTAAACAATAACTTGACATTGGCATAATTGTCATCAAGAATGATGACATTATAGAAAGAGAAGAGATGTTTTAATCGCGTGATAGTCTCTTTTCCATAAATTGTTGTCATCATGCAAAGCAAATATTGCGCTCTTATATTTAATATTTTCGAGCTATTTCGGGCCTTATAATAGTTAAGTGTTATTCTTTTAATTATAAAAATGTTTTTTTTGTGATTCGATCAAAAATAATCCGTAATTTACTCTATGGTGATTTTCATATAAAATATATAAAAAATCACCATTTTATATAAAACTAGCAGTCCGCGCGCAGCTTCGCCCGCGTCGAAGATTTTCGTAGTCGAAGATCCCGGGACAAACCAATTTTTGCCGGGATAAAAAGTAGCTTATGTCACCCGGGATACTGTAGCTTTCCAACGGTAAAAGAATTTTTCAAATCGGTCCAGTAGTTTTTAGTAGCTATTATTATTATTATTATTTCCTTTTTATATAGTGTAGATAACAAATGACAAACGACAACATACGACTTTGTGACATCTTAACAATCTTATCACTTGACATTGGCCATTCTCGAAGAAGAAGAAACTCCTTTCCTTTTCATATTTGCATTTCTTTAACTTACATGAAATCTTATGTCAATATTGAAATATTTTTTATAGTACTATGATTTTAATTATACTTTTGGCTACTTGTTGAATAATCCTACAATTCTAAAACACGAACGTTGCCGAAGCGTCTAATTATAATCGTAGTATTTATTTTTATATTATAAGAGTTGATTTGAAAACGTTTAAGTAACTTATGAAATTTAAACATGATCTTGATATTTGGCTTTAATAGATGTATTTCGGATGAGTATAATTCCAAAAGACTGACTAAATTTGTATGTGATTTGGTATAAAAAAATAATAATAATTGGTAAGTATGTGTAAACTGAAACCTCTGTGGCGCAGCAGGCCAAGGCTCTGCTGATACGCAGAAGGTTACGGATTCGATTCCTGTTTCGGGACAAATGTTTGTATGATCTGCAAGTATTTGTCTCGGGTCTGGGTAGTTCTATGGATAATATGTATGTATTTAGAAAAAAAAGTATATAAGTAGTATATCAGTCATGTGGTACCCACAAAACAAGCTTACTTTGGGGCCAGTTGGTGTCGTGTGAAATGTCCAGCATTTAAAAAAGAATCAATTAACAAATAGATAAATAATAATAAATATTGCTGGACAATGCACACCACAACATCTAGTCCCAAACTAAGCATAGCTTGTATTATGGTGACTAAATGACTGATATAATACATACTTTTAAATACATATTTATGATACTTTATAAATAATCTGTTACATTATTCCGTTAATCTACGTGATTCTGATTATGGTTTTACGTAGTTACCTACGTAGTTTATTCCTCTGGCCTTGCCTGAGTACGTGGACCACCAGTATTTTTTGTAAACACTGTATTTTTCTTAATAAATAAATGAATTTGCATTTTTATAATGGTATAAATGTTTGATTATAAACGTAAGAGTAGCTAATATATTTTTATACTAACATAATGTGTTCCATACTCTGAACTATCGCTTCTAAGGCCAGTTTTCGGAGACAAGATTCTTAAATAGTGTTAATTTTATTTTAGAATTTTCGGAGAACTCACAGCTAGGTACATTAATAAGAATTACAAATAATATATGATTATAATACATGTATGCAGAAAGCCAATTATAAGTTCACATTAATGGACCTGACTCCGTTGTTTCGGCAGACTAACTACAATTTCGTATAATACGAACGATCTTATTTGGTTCCCACTAAAGTCTTAATTAGAGTAACATTTTGAAATTACACTTCTTAACTTTTAAAACTATCATGGCTTTGAACAGAATTTTTACCTAAAGCAGAAAAACTCGTATATCATGGTAAATATTCTGTTTTCAATTAAATTTATAGACACTTCTTAAATATACTAAATTGACGTGTTAATGACCTTTAAGCTAATATGGTTGCCATTTTAATTAAAAACGGCTGAAAATCATACGAAAACCAATTAAATAAATTAACAAAATATCAATTTTAATAATTAAAAACTTAGTTTCAAAATGATACCCTAATTTGGACTGTGTAAGCTAACAAGGACGACCTTGTTAGCTTACACCAATTAATATATCGTTACCTAAGAACGTTACGATATATTAACTAGTCCAGCAAAAAAAAAAGAAACACCACTGTATAATTGATCATAAAACTTTAATTCGTGTTGTGTCTCTATAAACAAGGGCTTACAACCAACATTAAATCCCATGCAAAGATGTTAAATGTTCATTTTAAGAAACACTGGAAACACTGTAAACACTTACTCACGTATTATTTTGTCGATAAAGGCACCGACACTCTCTCGATTCATCCAGATTCAGTGCGAATCACGAACGCGAGAAAGCGAATCGCGGATCAAACTCACCCTGATGAAGATTCTAGATGAATCGAAACAGTGTCGGTGCCTCCATCGACAAAATAATACGTGAGTAATAAACCGGTGTTACTCAAATTGACGAATACTCATGAAAGTTTTGAAAGTGAAATGTTATATTTTTATTATTTTGTTGATTGTTCTCAAATTTAGCATTTTATGTTAAACGTAGCTGATATTCAAGTGTATGTAAATTAATTGCTTGAAGGTAACTGAAAGAGGTACAGATTAGTAAGGCTATTGGATAAAGTTATTCATATTAGAAAGAATGAAAGAGAGAATACATTTTGATAAACACGGGCTATACTCACGTATTATTTTGTCGATGGAGGTACCGACACTGTTTCGATTCATCTAGAGAATCTTCATCAGGGTGAGTTTGATCCACAGTCCGCTCGTTGCCGCTCGAGTTCACGTTCGCACTGTGAGTTCGAACCGTGAACAGTGTCAGTGCCTCCATCGACAAAATAATACGTGAGTATAGCCCGTGTTTATCAAAATGCGATAACAACTCGCGAAATTTTTGATAGTGAAAAAGAAAGAATAGTTTATTTTGAGTCACATTCTTATAGCATATAAGTGCTTATGTACAATTACACATTTATTTGTAATTTATTTTTTAAGCCTCTTCAGTGGCAACAAGTTTGGTGACCGAACCTTTTTTTTTTACGTATGTACAATTAAAGGAAAGAGGGAAAAGTCATCAGAATGATGTATAGTATACTTCTTTCGGCAGACATCTGAAAACTGTCCTGAAAAACTGAAAATTGTACGGAAAAAACTGAAAACCGTCCTGTAAAACTGAAAAGTGCTAAAAACTGGTCCCTATAGAACGGACGGTTATAGAGGTAAGAGGAATTTGTAAATCTGACACTGGTGGGTAAAATTTTGTAAAATACGAACGATCTTATCTTTTGGCACCAAAGTCTAATTTAGAGTAACATTTTGTAATTTACTTGTTAAATTTACTAAATTTATTAAGGTTGTTGACGTACTTTAGCTCATTTTAGATGACATGCAATTTGGCGTTTATTAAAACTGCAGAAAATCCTACGAAAGACAACTCAATAATGGAACAAAATAACAATTTTAACTTATGTTAAACCACATTTAAAACAGGCTACCACTCTGTATCATATGCTGAGTGGTAGCCTATTTTCGCCACGGTACATAATAATAATTAGCTTTATTTTATTCCATACATAGTATTTATAAGACGATAACAATTGGTACTTATTAACTTATAAAAAATTCAATTACATTTATTAGTCTTAGATGAGTTTGATTTCTAATTTCTATTTTTTTTTGTAGTTATTTTAATATTTACTTTGATTTTTATTAGCTTCAAATTATCAGTTACCTAATTTTGAACGTATGGACCCCGTTCGGGTCCATACCAAGACCAAGGAATACCATCCTTCTCTGTCATTAGCTCTGTTAAGCCAATTTCCGCCTATGCACGCTACAATTTCATCTGCCCATCTGGCCCTTGGCATCTGGTCACGGTACATAGACTACTTTATGTTATATTCGCACTGTATTTGTTATGTGACGTTAAACAAATATATTCTATTCTAACTCTAATTGGAAATTTGGTGGAAATAAAATATGGTCGTTAAAATATCGGCATCGTCAATCCGGCAAAATAACAAAGCACAGCCGTATAACTAAAATTACATTGAAATCATGCCATCTTTCTTATGCTTCGTTAATGGCATGTGTCATAAGAATGTCAATTTTGCCAATGTCAACTGTTTATATTGTTTATAGTATGTCATAAAGCCATATCTTGTCGTTCGTCATTTGTTATTTTATATAAAATGGTGCCTATATTAAATAACTATTTGGATTATTTTTGAATCACGAAGAAAGACAAAGATTTTATTCCAATTGTTCACACCAGAGTCAATAACTCTAGCTCTGTTTAAATAAAAACACCAAAATTACAAATAAAAACCGGAAATAACTCGAGAAAAATAAATTATATAAAAGCGCAATGTTTGCTTTGCAAGTCGATCAAAAATAATCCTTCTTCTTCTTCTTTGTTAATGGCCTGTGACATACTAATGCCAATTTTGCCAATGTCAAGTGTTTATAGTTTGTAGTCAGTTTGTTTGTTATTAGTCTTACTCGATGGTCAATTGTCAATTCTAGACGTCACGCGGAATGGCGTCTAGAATTTTCTTGGGATTCGATATCGTTAAAATCACATCATGCACCATAATACACATATAATTCAATTATCCATACCCGTCCTGTAGACACAATTTATTCATTAAATTTCCGCCAAGGTTACTGAATAAAACATGCAATAAAACGGGTAAAAAATATTAAATTAGCAGAGCTATGTTGCTCCATGAAATGACAGACGAAGAAATCAAAAATAATCCTGTTGCCAACCTTATTCATTGACATTGACATTGAGAATGGCAATGACAGACCATGATGTATCGCAACGGTAGCTAGTTATGTGTTAGATGGTATTAATAAGCGGGAAAGTTTGTTGTAAGCACTATAAATACGAAGTCATAATATAAGGTGTTGTTTAAGAAAGAAAAACATATTTTGCATAGATACTTGCGATGGTTGGAATATATTTTAGTTTAGGTATATTTTTTAAACGGGCATTGTTAATAGGCAAATATACAAAAGATTGTTCCTTAATTGTATTTGGAACGGAAAATGTTATTTGATATTTGTTTGCGGTCATTACTATTGATTGGTCTACTGGAACGTGAAGTTAGCAACATGGCAAATACAACTTCACGCCTGTCTAAATCTGTCGACCGTATTGTACAAAATAGTACACTAGCTTTACATGTCGCATAATTAAAAAATGTATAAACAATTTTGGATTGCCTTCTCATTTCAATCTGATTTTCTGATTTTCGTGAACCTTTCCTATTTTCAAAGTTAAATCGAGATTGACAGAGAATGCTGGGATCGTTCAATTCGTTTTTACCAATGAACTAGTAATAAATAATTTCGTCTTAATAAATAATAAAAAATAACGACGGATAATCACAAAAATAAATTAAGGTTTGAAGTTGAAAATTTGAATGCTATATATTTTTCTATGGTTACCTAAGCATACTGCATTGAAATGAATGAGATTTTGAAACATGTAATTCTATTTTCAAATTCAGTAATCTGTTAACCTCATTCTATTCTGTATACCTAAGTGTTTTGTTTAAGTAATAATGGAGTACCAGTTCCGTCGTAGCAGTATGCCGCAAACGGCACGCAACATTAACAACGTATACGGAGCAAACACTACAAACTAACGCACTGTCCATTATTGGTTTGAACGCTTCTGTTCTTGATATTTTGGTATAAAAAATGAACACCTTGGTCGCACGAAAACTAAAGATGAATTATAGGTCATTGTGGAGGCTAATAATACTCAATCTGCGGCTAAGCTAGCTTTCGACGATAGTTTCAAAACATTTTTGGTCCATTTGAGTCTAATTGGCAAAGTAAAAAAGCTTGAAAAACAGATATCATTGTCACTTGCGACGAAAAATGGATTCTTTAAGACAATCTTAAGCGTACTTCCGTAAACCGTAATCTTTGCTACAGTTAGGTATAGCTAATTTGACTGATTGTACCGTGTCTCACATCAGGATTAAACTGCGACAAAAGAATGTGATAGGGTTAAACAGAGGCTTCTAACTCTTAAATAGTTTTGGTAGAAATGTGTTTTCAAAATTATCAAAATTTGAAACATATTATTTTTTGTAGATTTTAAATCATATATTTCTGTATGGCAAAAAACCTGTTGGAAGGTAAATAAACAGTTTTTTATGATAATCTGGATTATATAAGCTTTACGGGAACAAGATTTAAAGTAGGAAGTAGAAGAAATTAATATTCATCGATTTCGATTTTTCAAACCTAGTATGTTCAAAACATTATTCTTCGAAACCTAGAGTATTGTTCTAGAATAAATAAATAAATAATCCCGGACATTTCACACAACATCATTGGCCCCAAAGTAAGCAGAGCTTGACTGATATACCTACTACCTATATATATATGTATTTTTGTAAATACATACATATTATACATAGAAACACCCAGACCCGAGAAAAATACTTGCAGATCATACAAACATTTGTCCCGCGGCGGGAATCGAACCCGCAAACTTCTGCTTCTCAGCCAGACCTTAGCCCACTGCACCATAGAGGTTGTCTAGAATTGTTCTAGAATATAGGTACCTAACTCTTAATGAGATTACGCGTAGGTAGTGGGTTTATTGTACGCTACGAAAATAGTCACATTTTATTATTTATCATGTTTTCGTAACATAAACAAGTGCTGTGAAGTAATGACGATAAAACCACACTGCTTCAAACCAGTCAGACCACGATAAATATGAATGTTTTCCTTATCCAATGAAGAAACATTTTATTGTGAAGAATTCACTCAAATACGTCAAGGCGCGATTTAAGATAATCAATAAGGAATATTCAAAGAAAGGAAGACTTACACCTACCCATAGTAGATATACCTAGATCTATTATTTCTTCTGTGCCGATGGTGAGTCTATTTCTAAACATGCATTGAACATTGTCTCTGAAGTCTCATAGACGTCTTCGTGTTATAAAATAACAACAGGTAAGTAGATGTGTTTGTTAGTGTAGATATAAATATCGCATTTATTTCTAAATACCCGACTAGACTGATGTCGGTGAGCAGGCGTGGGTATCTCTAGACAGCTGTCGTCTGCAGAAAGGTATTTCTAGTGATTTAAATGGGATATCTAAGCGGAGGGGATAGGCGATGTTGACGTCATGCTTGATTCTGTTAGTCGATTTTACATAATCTCTGTCCGCGAAATTACACGTCTTTGGAAAGGTATTGTTTTGATTATTTGCTGAAAAAACGCATGCTTTGTCATTGTTCTGAACATTAATACAATTTTATCGCTAGATAACTATTTGCCAGCACACGCGTCTAGTCTGAACCCGGAGTTACAAACAAGTTCTCCAATACCTACACTGCTGCAGTGTACCTACGCTGTCTTGCTGGCATCGAACTCGATCCGCGTCTTTTTCTTTTGAGGTTGTCCCATGGCAAAGTGTGGCAGGTAGAACTTGCGGCCTGGAGTGGATTCTGAGGCGTTTTTTCGGTGTATCCACTTTTTGGCAGATGCTCCAATTGGGTGCAGTAGGTATTCTTTCTTGAGAGTTGCCTTTTTGTCTAGTTTCTTCTGAGCGCCCAGCCTGTAGTGTGCTTGGGCGTAATTATTCGACAATATCTCATATCAATGTCCTTTGAGCTCTTATTTGTTACTCTTGATATTAAACAAACAGGAGGAGGCTCTCTGGTGCATGCTGTTCGATGATGCAGAGCAGACTGGGAAATTGGCGGGATAGGTTGCGGAATGTCAGTATCAAATCAGCAGGACCAAAAAGGAATATCTGTTTTTGTCCTTCCAGTTTCAGTCCAGTCTACTCCGATTCGGCGTCGCCCTGGATGAGTGATCCGAGAAACAGTTCACTCATCCAGAACAGATCTACCGGGACGTGAAAAACAGAATGAATGCAGGATAGATGAATTGGCGTCAGGTATCAAGAACTACGTGTGATCCGCTGTTGCCTCTTAAGCTTATGGGGAATATCTAAGTTGAGCAACCAAAACTATGGATTAAAGAAAATTGCGTGCAATGAAGATACGAATGTAGATATGTGTGGATTGACGAGAATGGATAACATAATGAATGAGTAGGTATATTACCCCAGATACCGCAGAGCGTCAAGACAAAAGTCTATGATCAGTGCGTGTTGCCAGTGATGACATATAGAGCTGAAACTTGGTCGCTAACTATTGGCCTCATACACAAGCGTAGAGCCGCGCAACGTGTTATGGAGCGAGTTATGTTGGGTGTTTCACTACGTGATAAAATCCGCAACGAGGAAATCCGTAGAAGAACCAAAGTCACCGACCGACATAGCACTCAAAGTTTGCAAGTTAAAGTGGCAATGTGCAGGCCATATAGCTCGCAGAACTGATAACCGTTGGGAAAAATCTCGAATGGCGACGAAGGACAGGAAAACGAAGCGTAGGACGACCCCCCCACCCGATGGACTGACGACATTGTAAAGATCGCAGGAAGTCGGTGGATGGAGAGGGCTCAAAATCGTTCTTCCTGGAAATCCATTGGGGAGGCCTATGTTCAGCAGCGAACTGCTTAATAGCTGATATGGTGAAGGTATATTATGAAAGTGGCCCACTGTAGGTAAGTTTAGAAGTAGGTAATATCTAAGTAGGTTAACGTGTGAGCATGTTTTTAGGAGAGATGAATGTCATGTATCTATTTTACGAAAGAGAACTAGCTACCCACAACATAGGTTGGGAGCTAGGGCACTTTAACATTGTTATAATAAGTAATTATATCTACCTATTTATGAGTGTCTGCACAATTCATCTGAATCTTTATAATACCTACATGTTTACCTGTTTTGTAACCATATCTGAAAAACATTTTTGCATACATTATTTTGTAAAAACAGAAATAGAAATACTTTATGCTTAATCTAACGAGAAGAGGTAGACCAGAGAAAGAATGGATGGATTTTGTGATAGACAATATGAGTAAAAAAGGTAGAGGGGTACAAAGACGACACCTGATGGAAGGAAGCATGTTCACCCCACTTAGCGTGGGATAATGCCATTTTTTTTAAAAGACATAGCGCTGCAGGACTTGGCCACTATCAAATTAAAACTGTCAGTTATGTTATAAGGTTCAGTTGATCTATTTGTACGATTCTTAGGAAGGTCAACTGTTTCACATTTATGTTGTAGTACCTATTGTTAGTTATATTAATATGTACATTTCAGTAAATACTGTTATTATTGTAATACCTACTAAGTTACTTAGGTAGGTACGACGTAGATCATATTTACATAGTAGGTTCCTATAGTAAAATGATCTCCCTGTTTTCAGTAACGATGTTTCTTCAACTTCTCCTGTCAATCGTGCTGTTTAGTGCGGCGGATTGCGATATTGCCCGAACTAAGATGTTCCCGGGTAGATCTACCATCGTACACCTCTTTGAATGGAAGTGGAAAGACATTGCTGATGAGTGCGAGAGGTTCTTGGGACCACGTGGTTTTGGTGGCGTTCAGGTAAAACACCTCATCATCATCTTTCACAGCCCGACTTAGTCTACAACTGGGTATAGGGGGGGCGCCTTTTGCCATGCCATCCCATCCGGTCATATGACAACTTTATCAATGTTCGGCATCCAGGATCTTTATTTTTGGATATTACCTAATATTATCTGTGTTATAAAGACATCCTTTTTTCAACAACTAAGTTATGAGTTAAACTTTAATTTATAATGGTCAGTTTGGTAATTTGATAAATTAGCACGATATTGAACCAAGTGAACCTAATCACCAGACACTGACCGTTGGTAAGTACTCGCCCAACAGTCAGTTCAGAGATTAGGTGACCTTTGGAGGTCAATTAGGTCATATACAGGGTGTGTCGTAATTAATGGTCAAGCGGCTTTCTGCTGGCGGGGGACATTGCGACCGAGCCAAAAATAAAAAATTTTTACATTTACATTTTTACACCTGATAAACTTAAAAAATAAAATACACAAAACAAAATTTGTGATACATTTCTTTAATTTTTATTTTTTGTAGAGCACTAGGGTTAAAATAGTAATAGTAAAAGACATTTGATAACACAGGTATTCAAGATTAATTTGTAAAAAACAGATTGAGGAAATTCCATAATTTCTGGAAATGGCACCAAAAAGAGTGTAAAAAATGAGTTTTTTTTAAATTTCCAAAATGGCGGATAACTCGAAATCCAGGGACTTTTACTTAACTTTTTTTTTATTTTTGGCTCAGTCGCAATGTCCTCTGCCAGCAGAAAGCCGCTTGACCATTAATTACGATACACCCTGTATACTAAATACTTGAGTAACAAAAAGTTTTTTTTTGTGCAGTCCACTACAGCCAGGCGTACTCCAAATAATATATAGGCGTATAGGCCTCTCCAATTTCCTTCATCTTACCTTGCCTTTAGCAGTATCTCACCACTACTGGCCACAATATTTTGTCTGGCGTTATAACTCAGCTCAAAAGCATATTATTCTTCCATTATATTAAAAGTATATTATAAAATACTTAAATATTATTGATTTAAGTATTTAATCTGTTGTTGATTCTGGTTCTCAGTGTATGCTTTACTTAGTTTGGGGCTAAATGATTGGGTTCGTGTGCATTATTCATCGTGCAGATATTAATTTATTACTCCATGCTTAAAGCATCGAAGTCTCTTTAGGTTTCTCCAGCGTCAGAAAACCTAATAATCCACTTAGACGATGGATCAAGGCCCTGGTACGAACGGTACCAGGTGATGTCATACAAACTGGAGACACGTTCCGGGAATGAGAAAGAATTCGCTGATATGACTAGACGATGCAATGAAGCTGGTGTGAGGTAAGACCTATTTAGTATCATCTCAAATAAACTATTGCACGTACACGTATGTTGCCAACTATCTCAGGTGACGGAGTTTTTAAGCAACCCACTATAGGACAAAAAAACGTTGCCTTACTTATCTGATCAGTTTCTGATTGGTTTTGCAACTATCAATGGAAGAAAGATATAACATAATTGATGTCTAATATGTTTTTAATGCCTCTTACTATTCTAAAGGCTAGGCTTCAGAGTCTGGCTCAATGAGGTTTTACTAATAGAGACGTTATACTCAATAAGAAGTAATAAAAACATGACCATATTTTACTATAGCTACCTACATAGGACCTATGGAACTTTATTTCTATCGCTGAGTAGGGTAAACGATCACAGAGATATATAGGACCCCGTTGTCAGAAAGAGATAAACATACTTTTCACACCTTACATGAGCGGCCAGCCGGCTGACGGCCAACGGCTATTGCACTTTCGAAATACACAACATGGCATTTTTGTTTTTTTCTATCTCCAAAATCCAGCAAAGTAGTACGTGCGCGTCGCGGCCAGACGCAGGACGGACTGAGTTTACTCAAGCTAATTAGCTTGTGTTTGTCTTGCCGCGCAGATCTCGGTAGAACGTATCTACCTCAGTTTATATATAATATCATTGGTCTGGCTACACTAACTCTGCAATGGAAGAAATGGGCAACCCCAAACTTTAGATTGATAAATTACTCGAGAAATGATTCGATACCTGACTCGAGAGATACCTGGCGTCTGAGTGAGCCTATTTCATTCATCATCATTGTCTGGCTTCACGGCTCAGTAACTCTGCCTTCTGCGCTGTAGATTGTGATTTCGATCCACAAACAGGACAAACATTTGCATGGTAAACGCAGGTGTTTGTTGTGTCTGTACATCATAAATATTATGTATATGAGTACCTACGAGTACTTATATCATATTGGTATTATTGTATCTATCATTTAGCTTCAAAAGTTCAAGGTTAATCTATTTTATGCTTAGATGATGTTGTGTGAAAAGACCACCTACATTTATTTATCATTTGGACCGTTAACATAATTTCATTTTCTTCTTCATAGTATAATCTCTTTCACAGGATCTACGTAGACGTGGTAGTAAACCACATGACAGCAATCAACAAGGAGAACATTGGCACAGCTGGTAGCACAGCTAATTTTGAGAAGGAGGAATACTCTGGTGTGCCATACGAAGCCGAACATTTTCACGCTCCCTGCGCTATACACAACTTTGATGATGTTGTTGAGGTTTGTATAATTTGTGTAATTGTTTATTTATTTAATCAAAGTACTTATTTATAAATAGCATTATCTATACATTTCTTTCGTCTCATAGAAAGATCATTCAAACCTTTGCTATATAACTCTTGGGATATGGACTCTGTAAACTGTGTCTGAAGCAGTACATAAATGTTTACTGGGAAGAAAAATTTTACCATGAAAAATATTTTTGGATTCATGGAAAAAAATGGTAGTCGGTTGGGGCCAAGTCCATTCAGTTCAGATGATGACATATGGTTTCTAACTGCAGGTCCAGTAGTGTTAAAACGGTTTCTTGTTTCTCCATGAAGTGTACACCAAACAGTTGCTATAGGTCTGAGTGTATCTGAGTGTTTATGATACACAAAAAAAGTATCTATGTAGTCATGTGGTTAACATAACATAAACTCTGCTTACTTTGGGGCCAGATGATGTTGTGTGAAATGTCCGGGATTATTTATTATTTAAAGCTAAATTTTCACACTGAAATTTTACACCATGCAGGCTTCATTTTTTAATGACGAAAAACGGAGTAGGTACTCAAGTCAACACGTATATATGTATGTATATAATTTTTTTTATTCAATGAGTCAGTACGGAAATTTTAATATATATAAAAAATATATTAAAACCCCTTTTATTTGATGCCACAAATCTCCTTTTTATCAGCTTGGGTAACGGGCTGAAACTTAGCTCATAGACCAAAAGACTTTATCTTCATTGGACTTCATCATCTTTTAACTGTTTATTTTGTACAAACTAAACACTTACACAGGCCCGCATTTGTGAGCTCGATGGTCTAAAAGACTTGAACCAGACTGAAGAATACGTACGGAACAAGATAGACAACTATTTCAACCATTTAGTTAAACTTGGAGTTGCTGGCTTCAGGTATCAAGTTAATTATCTATTATGTTGTGTGTGCTAACATCTTTGTTTCCTTGGTCATTTTTTTATATATTGAAGTGAAAACTTCTTTTCATCGTTGTGATTTGAAAGTCGATGAAACGAAAAAGCGACAGTAAAAAGAGCACATAAATTCATAAGATAAGGTTTCACTTCTACCACGTGTAGACTAGACTAGACTAGACCACGCTGTGACTATACAAAATGCACGGATAAGGTAGGTAACAAAGGCTACTTTGTATGCACAGTTAGCGAACAGCGAAAAGGCGGATCCCTTGCCGTCAATGTTGCGGGTAGTTTGCAATCGAGATTCAAGCATCCTAATATCCGGTACAGTGATGCAATGGGCGATTGGTCTGGAGTCTTTTCACGAGCTGAAAACACTTTCAGGGTACTGTGTAAAGAGCGTATATTGGGATACTTACTCGTGTAAGAATATTTTAAATCTATAGAAAAAAGTGAGAGTGAGATGGGTCGGGTTCGATGGCCATTGCTGAGACCAATGATCTAAAACTTTTTTGTTTTGGGTTCAGGTTTTACACGACTTACATTCTTCTTAATAGTCCGCTTACCTTGAAGATATTGTTTCAATAAGTTCGTATTTGATATCTGACTGGCCTGTCAGCCTATTGGTTGAAGCTCTGCCTTCTGCGCTGTAGGTTGGAGGTTTGATGGCCTCCCAGGACAAACATTTGTCTAATAAACATATGTGTGTTTGTTTTGTGTCTGGGTGTTATAAGATATCGTATAAATTTGAAAATAAATAAGTATTATATCAGTCATCTTGTTACTAAAATACAGGCTATACTTAGTTTGGGGCTAGATGGTGTTGTGTGCAATTTTCAGTATTACATGACCCTTTTTTTTGACGATAAGAAATCTCCTACCAGATTTCCAATGCACTGAGGGGTGTAAATGGAATATGAGGTTGGCTGTCTAAAAAACGACAGACGACTCACTAAAACTCCCCGGTGACCAGCCTCATTGCATGTCAAGGGGCTCCGGGATCTCCATAGGAACGCACAGGTGCCCCTCTCGCAAAGTGCTGCAGCCGCAGCCCATCCCAGAGTAGCAAGCCACCCCGCACACCGGCCCGGTGCTTACGGCAGAACACGTCACACATGTTAACTGCCGCCTTCCCCGAGCCCGCGAACGCATAGCCGGGAGCCCTCACTCCGACTACCCACGGACCCAGTGCGCCGCTCAGTCCCACAAGAATCTAAAAGAAACTGCGAATACCGTGCGGCGAGACGTCGGCAAACGAGATCCCATCTCATAAGCCTGCTGGGTGTATAGACGACACTTACTCGCAAAGTGCCGCCGCCGGTCAGAAGTAGGGGTACTGCAGAGTCCTCTGCCAACTTCTTTCACCAAGCAACTACACGCCAAGCTCGTCCCCGCTTCAACCACCCTCATTGAAGAGACGCTCGGAGGAAGCCCCCATCCCTTCCGCCACTAAGGTCTGACGACCCAGCGAATACCGAGCGGCCGGGCGCTGGCAAGAAGAAAAATCCTCCTTAGCCTATCTGGGTACATGCGACGACACCTCCTCGCAAAGTGCTGCTAGCCCTCCCGAGGGCCAATAACGATTGGACGCCCTAAATCCGCTCGTCAAAGGCCCCCAAGATCACTCGGCCCACGGGTCTCCCTCCCAGACCTAGTGTGGGGATAACGAGCGGCCGCATGTCAGAAAACGACATTGCGAGTGTCCTTTCCCAACAAGCGACTGGGAAATGCACACCAAGCACGTCCCCGCTTTGTTGCTTTCGGACGTGGCACGCAGAACTCTGTCATGCAACGAGCGCCTTACACGACAAAGCTGTGCGAGCCATGGCCACAAACCTCTCTCTGGACCGCAGATGCGGTCCTCTCCCCCTGCCTCATCTCACTGTGCCCTCTGCTAATCAGAGGGACACGTGGAGAGATCCTCCGTGTCGGGTTATTGGCCACCGTGCGATACTTCTTTACCGTACTAAAGAAGTATCCCACGGCGTTACCAGGGTGCACCACGAGGAGGTTACCCGACCTTGCACCCCACATGACCTAACCCTATCCTATCCTATCCTACTCCTTCTTCTCCTTATCGTGTCACTAGTTAATTCTAACCAGTATAGTAAAATGATGAATACTAAGTATAAATGTGAAAGTTTGTGTGGATATTTGTTTGTTACTCAATTAGTTAATAATGGTTGAACCCATTTGAATGAAACTTGTTATATATACGCGTAGAATACGTTGACATGATTATGCTACCTTTTATCTACGTATCACGTAAGCAAAGCCGCGGACAACTGCAACCTCGGACCAAATAGATAGTATCAAAATAAATAATTCGTCGAAGAGCGCCTAATGAACATTATTTTTATTTATTTTATTGAAAAGACCAACAGCTACAAAAAAATACAATGGGTAAACTTCATTAATATACTAGAAACATACAATTATAGGTCTCTCTTGATAGTACAAAATATACAATAGTCCTACAATGTTGTCCTAAGACATTAAGTATTTAAGCCGAAAGGTGCATACATAATTTTCTGTGTAATGTGTAGTGTGTGTGTGTGAGTCTGTGTTGTATATGTTTGTGTGTGGTGTATCTGTGCGTGTTGGGGGGTAATGACGGGAAGAGGATGCGTGTGTTTGCATGTTATACTGATAAAAAGATGTCTACTAATAGATTTTTTGAAGTTATTTTTATTACTGTTGAAAATGTCTATACTCGAGAATGTTTTGTTACATGCAGATTCTGTATATTCATGAACATAGTTCGGAGACCAGACACTACTGGCGTATTCCCGCACGTTACGAACGTAAGCATAATAGACTGTTTTAATGCAAGAAGTACCTATCTGAAAAAAGTTTACAAGTACGAACCACGAATCCAAGATTTTTATAAGCTTTATCAGCAATATAACCAACATGATCAATGATAGAAAGTTTACTGTCCAGAATGACTCGAAGGTATTTTATTAAGTTGACTTTTTCTATTGCCATATTATTAAGAGTGTATGTGAAAGTGAAAGGTTATTTTTTGCGAGTGAATGATCTTTGTTGGCATTTATGAACGTTGACAGATATTTAATTTAGAGAATAGCTAACTGCTATTCTGATAATATTCTGATTCTATTCTGATAATGAATTTAAAGTGTTTTGTAGGTGGTCCGAGTCATGTTCATTATTAATTTTACAAAAAATCTTTTTATTATCTGCGTACAAAAGATGGCCGCCAGATGTAAAGCATTTATAAATGTCAAATATGTATGCGTTATATAAAAGAGGCCCTAATTGGGATCTTAACTTTTCGAATGTGTTCCTTATGGCGTTTGACATAACTGTCAGTTGTTGGACGGTTATAGATTTACAAATTCGAATTCAATATTCATAGTTAAGACAGGACAAAGTCTGTCAGCTAGTATAGTAGGTACTCGTATAATTAACAATGTAGTATCCTTTAGTTTACAGGCAACTTTTACTATATATGAATATTTAATTATAATTAACTCGTATAGTAATGATCGACAACTTCACTGAAGTTCGTTTGATTATTGATTATTGTCACCGTTAATCACCCAGGTGCTTAAAGGGAATGGGACGGTCAACTTAAATCTCCTGTGTCAAATTACGTGCGTGATTTGACTCAGTTGTTTTATGTGGAAATATTTAGTCAATCTAAATCACCCGGATATAAAGTAACTTGGGTTATTAATGAGATGTGTCTGCTTTGTTTAATGTGTGGATTTGTGACTAACCATTTACAGACGCGATTCTGTCGGCTGTTGGGTCTAAAAGACTTGAATCACCATCTGCCATACGTTCGCGATAAAATTGTTGGTCTACTCAACCAACTTATTTTGCTTGGTGTGGCTGGTTTCAGGTATGTACCTCTATCTCTACTTACCTTATCTTTTTGCAGTTTAAAATAGACTTAGTTTAACAGACAAAGTATAAATATAAAGTACCTCAGACAAAGTATATAAGTACCATCAAACCTATTCTAAAATAACAGGAGTAGTCGGTACTTAATATAATTTTAAATAATTATATTTAAAATACCATTAAAATACTAACGAAACCTACCTGCTTACATTCCCTAAAATTCGGCATATTCAGTAACTATAAATACCGTAATAAGATGCAAAAATACGTCAATGCAACATACACTAAATTAATAATTGCTTGTACATATGTACATAAAGAAATGAGGTGCTAAACTTCAATAATTTCCAGAGTCGACGCTGCAAAACACATGTGTCCCTCCGACCTCAAAGTGATCTACGACCGAGTGAGCAACCTAAACACTCGATACGGGTTCGACCCCAACTCCCGTCCATATATCTATCAAGAAGTATCCTACAATGGAAGAGGAGCCATCAAACACTTAGACTACACACCTCTTGGTGACGTCACGGAATTTAGGGTAAGCAATATAACACTGTCGTTTGAAATGTATTTTGTGTAAAGCTCTAAAAAGCGACAGACAACGCCAAACTCGCGTCTCAATATCTACTTGTATCATAAAGTATTGTATCTATGGAAGTGGTACGATTAGACACTTACGTTTTTACTTAACTTATACACTGCTTAAAGTTCGCCCTGTCACTATTTCTCACTATCTTACAAAAAGGAATGACTCTATTTCAAAAAGCTTTTGACAGAAGTGAATCAACGTTTCTAAAGGGTTTTGACTATACGTCTCTTGGTGACGTCACGGAATTTGTGTTCTGGAAAGCTCTAGAAGGGGTCAGATCGAGCCAAATTCCCGTCCCTATGATTGCAGCAGTATAATAGATAGGTATCCTACAATGAAAGTGGTGCTATCAAACACGACTACATACCTCCTGGTGATGTCACGGAAATACACTGTTCTGTGGTCTGGAAAACTCTAGTCGTCAAACCGCGCTACACTCTTTACGTTTATATATAATAATAATAACAATACCGGACATTTCACACAGCATCATCTGGCCCCAAAGTAAGCAGAGCTTGTGTTATGGGTACCACCATAACACAAGCTCTGCTTACTTTACGGCCTCAGACCAAACTCCCTAAATCTATTTTAAGTATCTTACAATGAAAGTGGTGCGATCAAACATTCAGACTACACAAATAAACAAATGTCTATGTCTACGTGATGTCTACACAACGTCTCTTCGCGACGTCACGGAACTCACGGATTGCCAGTGTTCTCAAAGGAAAACATCGTGAGAAAACATGTGTCTAAGAAATAAAACTTCGAAAGACATGTGCTGTATATCTGTAAGGTCAGCGTGATGAGCTAACTCAATCAATCGGTCACAAGTAGTCCTGAATTCCAACAGACGGTATGTTAGTCGGCTGACCGTAAGGGTGAGTTTTTAGAAGTTTTATCTACGTTAGAGACATTTGGCGGATTTAGCGGGGAGGACGAAAAAACTAAGATTTTAACCGACTTCAAGTTAATTATTAGTTAATTATACTTGAAGAATACAAGCTGTTGACTAATTTCGCACACATGATAATGATCAAGCCAGGGTTGATAATGTCGTCCGTACAAGTCCGTACAGTGTCAACACTGAGCTCCGAGTTTGAACCTTTACTTTGTACGTGATTTCAACGTTTCTTATGATTTTCTACTTTGTTCTTACCGGGACTCTCATGACACTTCTCGTCTTTTTTAACCGACTTCAAAAAAAGGAGGGTCCTCAATTCGTCGAAATCTTTTTTTTTATGTATGTTCACCGATTACTCAGGGACGCCTGAACCGATTTGGAAAATTATTTTTTGTTTGAAAGGGTAGATATACTTCCCAGGTAACCCGATTAATATTTTATCGAAATCGGTCGAGCTGAAAAATCAACAAAAATCTAAAAATGGTATACATCGATGATATTTTCGTTTACTCCTATACCTCGCTGTCTCATTGGAGCAGTGCATTTATTTGGCCTACCCATATTATATATATACAAAATACATCTACTTTCCACTAAAAATGTATTATAGGTTCAAATTTCATTCAATGAAGTCGGTTTTCTTTTTAGTTTTTAAAACGTAATTATATGAAAGTAGGTAGGTATAAACTCAGATAGAGTTGTCTTTTTGTGTACAGTGTGTAAAAGTTCATCTTTTACTTATTGCTCATCCATACCAACTGTTTAATTTACATAATATAAGTAAAAAGATAAAAAATAAGTTATATATTAGCTTATATACTTTGAACAAGATGATAAACAGATTGTGTCGTGAGCTAATAGAGCAGAGTTTTCAACAATTTCACTTTAAATTCCTTGTTGAATTTATTGCGGTAACTTACACTAAATGCAAAGGGAAATGAGCCGTAAAGCTTGCGAAGCTTTTATAGAAGGTTCACGACCTATGAGCGTACTCAGGATTGTAGTGTTATTATAACATTTCATTTATTATACATTTTAAGAAACACGGGTTTTACTCACGTGTTATTGTGGAGATTTTTAATAAAAATACATTTTACTTTATAAGTTTTTGACATTTACCTTCCGTTGTACCCCTTAACGATCAGCTGGGGATCATCAAAAATGGCTCAGCACCCGTATCTGACTGCAAAATCGGGTTGGTAGTTTTCAATTACACATAACTGCTCTGTAACTTGACTGACGCCACCTAAATCATCTTCAACAGATGAACTAAGGCCAATGATAATGATGAGGCACCGACACTGTTTCGATTCATCTAGATAATATATTAATGGTATATTATATTGTTTAAGTATCTTAGGATTTTCCTAGGAGGTATACTGAACTGACAAAAAAGCATACGGCCTACACGATGATAAGCGATTACGGTAATCTATATATACTTGTAATATTAAAAGTATCACAAGAGCATTGCCTACTAGTTAACTTATATATTCGCGTATTTAATTTACTTAAGCAACGGCTTGTGTTGGAAAAACCATCTTCAGTGTTAAAACTTTCGTTGCTTGTGTGTTGAAACCAGCTTGCTGAACTCGCGAGTAAAGCGAGCCGTGACCGCGCAATTAGCAAATAGTAGAATATCGGATCTGGAGCGGATTGCATATCAAAGTAGCTACAAACTAGTTATGTTTTTCCATGCAAATCAGTGATTTTTCAAGAGTAGAGATATGTTACGTTCCTAGTAAATTGCGTTTGAAAATAGTCGCAGTTGCATAAAGATAAATATACAAAGTACAAACTACAATCATGTTCACTTGTTTCACTAATGAACGATCGACTGATACGGAAAACACAAGAGTGAAAGAGATCGCTATCTCTACCCAATTGCGCTTCGATTGTCGCCGTGGATACACAGATTATGATTTTTAATCGAACAGAACGGACATTGGTAAAGAAGAAAAGTAGATAGGTAACAAAAAAAGGTAAACGCGATAAACACTGATCTGATCACTGTTATCTGATCGCAAAAGTTAAAAAATTTCTATCATTGATAATAGTTTATATAATGCAGCTGCAACCTTACAATCACGTCCCGCCCTACATACGCGCTCCGAATTCACAATTCACATAATATACCATCAATTCTCAGTCGATTCCAGTTAATACGATGTTATAAAAAATAATCATATACACTTATACTGTGTTGGCACTATAATTCATCCGGCTAAAATCAATACCTACGACGACGTCGCATCTGATCTTTTAATCTATGCCGTCATCCTTATCATACGCGTGATTTAATGAAATTGCTATCCCTTTTCTTTACTGAGCACGTGTTTTCGTTACGAAAACTTTTAAATTAACTTATACTATGTAGTAAATCAAAATAAGTTGTACCTACGCGTGATATGAGATCCCTTGAGCTTTATTTATTTTTCTTTGATAGTTCGTGCACTTCCGAAACACACACGACGGCATTTTATTTATTTTTGTTCAATTTCGGCTTGACGGTAATAACGTCACATTCATCGACTTGTTTGGCATGAACTGAGAGCGAGAGTGGTCAAATGGGTCTGTTATGAATCTTCAACTCGGGCGTGCTAGTAATATATCTCTACTCTTGTAAAATCATTGATGCAAATACATTACGTAATTCTATGAGCTTGTATGTTATATAATATACATAATAGAATAGAAAAATATTAATTTTGTGTCCTGTCCATTTAAATTAAATTAAATTAAATTTTATTTCAGGCAACAATATTATGTGTATAAAATACATTAACAAGAGCCCATAGAAAATAAATACCATATAGACTAACATACATATACATATAAACTTATTAACTACACAAAAAGTCAGGGCACTTTCTTCATAAGCGGAGCTTCCCTATACCGTCGGTATGCAACTCCTGCTGACCAGAAGTCGGGTGCGAGAAATACGTCCTTGTACTTGGCAGTTACCCGGAGCACGTACGACTTGAAGTTGGTCTCTCTATTTGATTCTAACCGCTTCAAGCCATGCATAAGTAAGGCGGGCGGCTCCCTGATCCGGCCTCGGCCTCTCTCATCCACGTATCGGATAATACTCTCCCCGGTAGTGGTCGGGTCTAACCGAGACACATAAATCGACACGATATGTTCCACCGTCTGCAGAGTGAGCCCAGCAGATAGCGGTACCTCGCCGATTTCGGGAAGATTTCGGTCGACGTTTCATCTCCACGACAGTGAAGCCTTCATCGTCGACCTTATGCAGGCCACCGCTAGGCTTCTTCGACCGTGCCTGACTCATTCGGTGCGTCTCGCAGCTGGGCGCCGGGCGCTGCGGCTGAGGCTGATGGGACACCTGCGCGTAACTCTTCTTCTGCTGGCGAGCTGGCGGCGCGGGAGCCAGGAAGGCGATGGGAGCAGGGGCGCAGAAATCGCAGGCTGTGGGGCTGACGTTCCGGGGGCCGAGGTCAGCGTAGCCGGTCGGTCATCTACCTGCGTATCGGTGTCGAGCGTCGTGTCTTCATAACTGCTGACAGGTGAAGTCCGGCATCGGATTGCACCGCGTCACATATTTACGTTTTGCGCTGGTTGCGGCGAAATCGCTAGCACTGCATTTACATTTCGCAATGGCACGATTTCGAGCTTCAAATCGGACACAGTTTGCTCCGAAAGTTGAAGTTGCGCCCGGATGCTGAACACCTTCAGCTGCGTTATCTGCTTAAGGACACACGTGACATCTATGTAGTCCCTGGTTACTCGAGGAAGAGAGGTGAGGTCTCGACAAACAAACGTCGGGACGTCATCGGGATCGGTCTCCAGGAACACCTTGAAGATATCCTCAATGTTCTTTTTGCCACGCCTTTCCCTTTGCCTGGTTATCAGGCGGATGGTGGTCGCCGCTGTGTCGTGGAGTACCTTTTTAGCGTCTGCGATCTGAGCTTCAGTGTAGCTGGAAGTCAGGATTTGGGTTAGACTGACCTGATCCATAACATCCAGCTGGCATTGTATGAATGCAAGAACAGTGTCAATCACAATAGTGCCTGATCTTTTTGGACTAGCCATTTTACGTCGCGTTGACTCACGCGAATAATCTAGATCAGCATTGAGATAGCCACTACGAAGCGACCCAAAGAGTATGCAAGCGACCGTTCAAGCTGACAGAAACGATGCGACTGACATTTGCCCATTTAAATACTAAACATAATCTTCTCAATATTTAAACGTCATTCAGTTTCCGTCAAAAGTTAACACTGCTTAAAATAATGCAATCTCTTTTGTAAGATGACAAATAGACAGGGCGAATTTTAAGCACTTAGTGTTTATGGCACTATTTTAAATAGTGCTTAACTGAAGTCTACAGGCTCCTAAGTAAAATTAATGTTTAAATTAATAATGACACCACTAAGCTTGGAGCTTCTGTAGTGCTGGTATTCTGTGGCGACACAGTGCATATGAGGCAGCCTATGTACGCAATACGTACGTAGGACAGTATTTAAACCAATAATAATTTGAACTATGTCTTAGAAAGCCTCAACTGGTGACAAATAAAAACAGAACATTTTTTTTTCCCTTTTTCACGATATGTGCATATTTTTTTAGCCTGCGCACCACTCTGCCAGTCCCCTCAATGAGTCGACAACTCTTGTTTAGTGTTGAATCACGTACAAATTAATTTTCTAACTCGAAAGACGTGACTGGGCATTGTTAGTCGGCTTTGGGCTTTGGAAGCATCTTCATTATTCTACAGGGAAGGATTCCGGCTTAGTTTTAAACTTGTCCTGTTATGCCGCTGGCTGTTATTTTAATAGGGTTATTGTAAGCTTTGAGTAGTGTTTAGGATACTCATACCTACTTGCTATTATGATCTTATCGTGTTACTAGTTCTTTCAAACCAGTGTGGTGAAAGGATTAAAGCGTCTCAAAGGCTCCTTTCGTGCACCTGTTTTCGTACTTTTTAGGTTCAACGACATGTTGGTTTCCTCGATATATTTTCGTTCATAGTTTGATATAAAGCATGCTTTATAAGTTCTCTCTTTATAAGGTAAGTATGCATACTTACCTTTTTAGCGCATATTTTTTATGAACAGAAAACCCTTGTTGGTGGTTTGATTGGTGCCTTACCTATTTTAACCTTAGGATCGGAGTACGAGGCCACTATTATGATTAGAAATAAATAAATAAATAATGCTGGACATTTCACATGGCTCCAAAGTAAGTAGAGCTTGTGTTATGTGCAGGGACCGATTCAGTAAGCCGTTGAAGGGGTTTTCGATAGGGTTTTTCCAAGAGCTTATTATAAAACCCCTTTCATAAGGGTTACACTATTGTTTGATAAGGTAAGGGGTAACCCCTTCAAAACCCTTTTGTTTAGGTTACCTGATCATAGGGTTTTCGATAGTATTGGGTTTTGGTATTATTCAAAAACCTAATCCTCAGGGTTACCCTTTCGATCATTAAAACACGGTTATACTTTGCTACTCGAAACATTGTAATTTGATTCCTATCGATAGGATACTTTGTATTAGGTTCATAATATCATGTTTTGACTAGCACGTGCGGAGCCACCGCCAAGCGCGGCGAGGCGGCGTCTTTGATCTAATATGCCACAGAAGTGAAGAGAATTGATAAACAATCGATTATGGTTATTATAATTAGCAGGCTAGATTACATTTTTATTTTCATTCCTTTGGACTTACGGTAAATGGCATGATTGTTTGATGCACCGATTTATTTGTGTATTATTGTCATTTGTATGTATCTTTTACGAGTATTATATTACCCCCGATGATCAACATGATGTTGCCAGATCGAGTCAATAGCGGGATCTAGTATTTTATATTATTGTCTATTATTCTGTACATGTCTGTAATTATTTCTATCTGATAATTATTATTATTACTGTTTTAATTGACTAATATTACTACTTGCTATTTCATTTGTTTGTGTTCATTTTTTAATAATACATATTATGTTTTATTAATGTAAGTAATTGGTAATGTGCCGTGTTCATTAAGGTAAATAAATAAATTTGTTACTCGAATCGCTTAGAAGTCGGAAGTAGAGAAGGAAAACAAGGAGCCTGACATGCAACTGCGGTGACGTGATTCTGTTCATCGATATTTTTTAGGTACCTATACGATCCATCAGATCAAAATGAAAATGAAAACTATTTATTTGACAAGACACAACACAAAATATAGGTACCTAAAGGTTAAGTTGGTAAATGATACAAGATCAATACTATAAAAAAAAGTAGTACCTACCTACGCCACAAAACTCGGTAGGTGACCAGTATTAAGTAGGTATACCTACCTACTTGCAATTAGAATCAAATATAAAAAGGTAGGGTAGGTCGCCATTTACAAAGATGCCTTACGAACCTTACAACAGTGTGGTAAAAATCATCATGTCGCGCCAAAAAAGGTCAGCTCAGCGTATAGTATTATGTTATCTGTGGCTCAGCATAATGCCAATTACTAGGTAGTGTAAACCTACCTACTTAGCGCTGGTGTTATGCTAACCCCGTGCAGTACTTAACGTCACGACGCGCGACGTCAGAGGCTCGCCCTTCTCGTTCAAAATTCAAAGTTTAAATATATTAATAGACATTGGTATTGTGCCTACGATTAGTAAAATTTAAATATCTCTAATGTTCAGTTGTTTGTAATGCTTTTAAATATTAATAATAAGTAAGTAGGTATGAGTAGGGGTACATACCTACATAGGTACATATAAATTAAATGAACGTAGAAATATATAGAATACGTAGTAAATAAGTAGAATGTATTAAGATCGGCAAATAACAGCTGTAGGTACCATACCACTGAAGATCCACCACTGAAGATAGATATACCTACATACATACTGAGTTGAAAACACTTAACTTAACATTACCTACCTACTTAATTTTACAAATTTTTGTTTATTTTTAATTTTTACGCAGTGGCGCACTCTTCCTTTCTAGTCCAACCTAACCGGACAAAGCGATCGGCCGACCGAAACTAATGTATAACACAAATCAAGTATATAATTTTTTTTTCAAAATTCCCTTCCTCAGAGCGTTAGATGGAATGGTAGGTAACCATGGTGTTACATTAAAAACCCGTATGAAGAGGTAACCTCATTCAATCAAATACTCTCAGAGAGGGTAACCCTATCAACTGAAAACCCAAATGAACGGGTTACAGTTTCGCTTGTTAGGAAGAGGTTTCTCAAACGAAAGGGTAACCCCATCGACTGCATACCCAATGAAAGGGTTACACTTTTTAAGGAGGTAACTCGAAATCGGAGTTGTACGGTCCCTGGTTATGAGTACCACATGACTGATACACTACTTATATACTTTTTTGTAAGTAAATACATATTTTACATAGAAACACCCAGACCAGAGACAAATACATGTAGATCATACGAGCATTTTGTCTCGGGTCGAGAATCGAATCCGCAACCTTCTGCGCCTCAGCCGTGTCTTGGCCCACTGCGCTACAGAGGTCGTCGCTCATTATGTTAGGGTATACTTAGGTGCCCTTGGGCAGGAAAATGATGAACCTAGGTACCACATAGGTATAGGTGGGACAATAAGTCCCACGCTATCCCAAGTGGAGTCGGTACAACATGTTTTCATATTCAATTTCCCCCTACCAGTTTGTCACACGTTTTTCTCACTTTTGTCTCTCGTTTGTCTCACTCGTTATTCTCTTTTATACAACCCATCGAGTACATTTCACTACTGGTCTTGAAACATCAGGACCCGAGACAAATACTTGCGGATCATACAAATAACTCTCCCTTGGCGGGAATCGCCAAGGACACAGAGGTGATGAAATATGAATGTTCAAAAAGCTGTTTTACACTGTTAAAAAACAAAATGTAAGTACATGTAAGTACTAATTATTTAAACAGGTTGGAACAGAACTAAAGCGGTGCTTCAGCGGCGACAATTCCCTGAAGTGGCTGGTGAACTGGGGTGAGCGTTGGAACCTGTCGCCCAGTGATAAAGTTCTGGTGTTTATTGATAACCATGACTCACAGCGCAATGATGATGTCTTGACTTACAAGAAGTCGAAGGCTTATAAGGTACTAGCTGCTGCCCGCGGCTTTGCATGCGTGGTACATAAAAAGTAGCCTTTATCCTTCTCCAAAGTCCCCTATAACTCTATACCAATTCATCAAAATATGTTCAGCGGTTTAGGTGTGAAAACGTAACAAACATACAGACAGAGTTACTTATAATATAATATTATTTATAATATTAGTGAGCGGGCTAATAATATATATAATATAATAATAATATTGATCGTTGAGAACCTTTATACTTACATAATGTACTTTAATAATACAATAGGATTTCGGGAATCGAATGCTTAACGAATACTTGAAAGACCTATCTATATTTAACTTATCATTGAAGACCTATCTAACGGTATGACACAAATAAAAAATGTTAAAAATCATCCCACTTTACTTGTGTTTTAGGAACCCTTAAACACCATTTTATGAAAGTATTTATTTCATAATTTTGTAGGGGCCTTTATTACACATTACCGTGCGAAATTCCATCACGATGTGACCAACAGAGTTTGAACGAAATCTTTGCCTTTAGGTGGACAGACAGGCAAACAGACATAGGAAAATTTTAGGAGTCCTTTGTGGACTTCAGTAATCCACCACAATTAAAACCACATTAAAAAAAATATGTATTAAACGCCATAAATCAAATGCAGAGTTTAAATTAAATTAGGACAATTAAATTAAATTGTAATTCTATAACTACAAAAACTGGTGAGATTTTGCTGAAAATCTAGTCCTACACAAAATTGCATTATATCTTAAATAAATTATACCTAAGTATTATTTTATTACCCATAACATTCAACAAAAGTGTGTTCCAAGAGTTCTATCAATATTTTAGTAGGAAAGTACCTATTTACCTAAACATTTCCATCAGGTTTACGACGCCAAGGTTCTAAAAAGTTATTAAAATGAGCTCCTTTCGTAGGCGGCAACAGCATTCTTGCTAGCACACCCCTACGGATCTCCACGTGTGATGAGCAGTTTCGACTTCCAGACCAAGTCACAGGGACCTCCTCATGACGCAAGCTACAATATCCTGTCACCATCTATCAATCAGGTATATCATTATCTTGTTGTCAACGCCAAACAAGCCACCTGATACATGACAGGTTATAAAAAGAAAACTATTCAGTAAAAGTCAGCCGACGTCCTCCTCATTTTGAACGTAAGTCTGTTTTAAGCCGTGGGGCTTTAAGGATACACTAGTCAGCAGCATAAACTCGTCAGTGCGCGCAGCTAAAATGCATGCTATTTCACGAAAGGTGGTAATGAGCTGTAAGTAGAGAGTCATCATTATGATGATTTCTTATCATATAATTAGATTTGACGATGATTTTGATATAAAACGGCCGCGTAACAATCGTGAACTTTTGACTCAAGGGTTCTCATGTAAAAAGTACTGCATGTATCTATTAGAAATAAAGTTATTTAATCTCTTGAATAAATAATCTGTGTTTCTATGGAAATCATTTTGGGAGTTTACGTGCTACGTATGCTATTTATTTACGACCAAGGTTCCGTTAAAATAAGTGTTGAAATACGATTTTTTGGGGCTTGTATCTTTAAAACCCATTTTTTTTTATAATTCGTTTGCTATACAAGGATAGATTATGACGAGACAAATTGATACCACTCTTAATTTTGGTTGTTTAACATCAGACGGTGGTGTCATCATCATCATCATCCTTCGACGTTTGTATGGAAGGATAATCGACTAGTTCACTCTTAAGAAAGGCGTTTAGACAGTATACCATCAGGCAGATCTTTTGCAAGTTGCTCAATCAAGCAATAATAATTCCGTCGTCAAGTTTGGCCACTTCTTATATTGTATCGTTTAGCGATTTGATCTATTTAGCATCTTTCAGGAATTTAGTCTTTCTTTATTCTTCTTCTTTGTTAATGGCATGTATGACAATTTTACCAATGTCAAGTGATTGTTTGATATTAAAGTCTTAGTCGAATAGTCGATCGTCATTTGTATATTCTAAACGTCATCGTGGAATGGCCGTCTAGAACTTTATCGGGATTCCTTGTCGTTCAAATCACATTGCACTATAATAGACTCACGATTCAAGTGTCAATACTTGAGCTATGAAGTCATAATTTATTCATTAAAATTCCTCTAAGATTACTGAATTAAACATGCAATAGCAAGAGAAGAATAATTAATTTAGAAGTGCTATGTTACTTCAGGAAATGACAAAGAAAGAATCTACTCTTTCTTTTAATGTCATCTGTATTTCGATGACATTTTTTTTAAGTCATGTCGTAACGTAGTTATCGAATTCCTGGAAGAACATTTTATGAAGTGACACAGCGGATTACCTAATACACTTTTTAAATAACACATTAAATTTAATTCAAATAGAAATTTTAACACATTCAAAAACACAATATAAATAATTGAAATATGAATTTTAATCGGCCTGGAATTTTACCCCTGTCTTATTGGTTTGAAGTCTGCACAAACCCACTTAGTGTAATTGACCCATTACATCCTCCTTTGATATTTTATGTCCCTATTGAATGTGCTGATAACCTAACATCGAAATGCGACTCTAAATATCACTTCTACAAGGCGGACTTTGACAAAATCATAATTGATCTACACAATGTCCATTGGGAGAATGAATTAACAGCTTGCAGGACTGCAGATGATATGGTTGAAGTTTTTTACCATCATCTCAGGTCAACAATAGCATTGCATGTACCCAAATCAAAACCCAAAACAAATTGTAAATGTCCGGTGTGGTTTTCTACTGCATTAGTTAGATGGCTTAAAGAAAAACATAAATATAGAATAAAATACCGTACATATGGGAACCCGCGTGACGCAATTACCTTCGAACTTCTAAGAAACCCCTGTGCCAAACTTCATGAGCTTAATTATACTGGTTACTTGGAGCATTTGGAATCATCTTTGATGTCCAACCCTAAATTAATTTGGACTTTTATTAAGCATAAAAAGGGGGGTAGCACTACTTTTCCTTCCCATATGTCTTCTGATGAACGTATTGCAAATAGTGGCACCGAAGTCTGTGACCTGTTTGCGGAACAATTTTCTTCAGTGTACACCACGGGCTATCAACCTGTGCATAGTGGGCATCGCGAGTCTTGCGCATACACAACTAACTTTTTGTCAGACATATCAGTAACCAAGGATCATGTTTTTAGGGTGTTAAAAAGACTTGATTCTCGGAAAGGAGCAGGTTCTGATGGTATACCATCTATTTTTGTTGTTAAATGTGCTAGCGCATTGGCTTTGCCTCTATGCATTATTTTCAATAAATCCTTTTAGTTCTGGTGTTTTTCCTGCTATTTGGAAGAAGTCACTTATACTGCCACTGTTCAAGAGCGGTGATTCTAGCAAGGTCAAAAACTATCGACCTATTTCTCTGATACCTATTTTTGCTAAAGTTTTCGAAATGCTTATATGTCCAATTTTAACGTGGCACCTCAAGCAAACTATGTCTCTTGAACAGCATGGATTCATAAAGGCTAGGTCTACAGCAACTAACTTAATGTCCTTTGTCGATGACCTTGTGGTAGATGTTGATCATGGATACTCATTGGACGCAATTTACACTGATTTCAGCAAAGCCTTCGATAAAGTTAACCATGATATGCTGATCATGAAGCTTTCGTCGTTTGGTGTAGCCGGCATTTTTCTCAACTGGTGTAGATCTTATTTGGCTGATAGAAAATCGGGAGTTGTAGCGGGAGGTTATTCTTCTAAACCTTTCGACACCCTCTCAGGTGTCCCCCAAGGGTCACATCTTGGCCCACTGTTTTTTAACGTTTTCATAAATGATATTGGTAGTTGTTTCAAAAATTCGAAGTTTTATATGTTCGCTGATGATTTAAAAATCTTTCGAAGGGTTAATTCTGCCGAAGATGTTCTACATCTTCAAAAGCATCTCGACAGTTTGGTCTCTTGGTGTGATCTGAACGGCATGAGCCTGAATACACAAAAATGTCATGTGATTCGTTTCACTAGAAAAAAAGTTGTTGCTTCTAGGTCATACTACATAAATAATGACCTGCTGTCCGAGGTTGAAAATATTCGCGATCTTGGTGTCACCCTCGATAACAAATTGCGATTTAATGTACATATTGATAATATCGTAAAAAAAAGCTTGAAGACCTTGGGATTTGTATTGCGTAATTGTAGGGATTTCCGAAAATCTATGACCAAAATAACTATTAAAAACGCTCTAGTGCGTAGCTCTTTAGAATACTGCAGTGTTGTGTGGAACCCACATTACGACATTTACAATAAACGTTTGGAAAGTGTGCAAAAAAGGTTTTTATGGCACTTGTCTTACAGTTGTAATTTAGCTAAAAAATTACCAAGCTATGAGGAACGACTAAGACATTTCAATATGGATTCTCTAGTTTGTCGTCGGAAATTGCTTGACAACATGTTTTTATACAAGCTGGTTAACAATTATATTGATAGTTCTTACCTCCTATCAAAATTAATTTTGTCTGTTCCGAGAGGATTACCCAGGGCGATGAGTTACAGACTTTTTGTCCAAAAATCAGCACGTTCCAACTTGGGTCTTTATTCTCCTTTAAATAGAATAACTAAAGCATATAACGCTATACACAATAAGAAAACTATTATTTCTGTGAGGGACAAGTCTATGAGGACGGGTAATGTGGATAAGCATCAGGAAATTGATATTTTTTCTAACAGCCTGTATAGCTTTAGGAAAATATTGGAGTGTTTTCTTAAATCTTGATGTTCATAAATGTTTCTTTTTTTTTTTGTTGTGTAATTTAAATTTATATATTTTTAATATTAATTTTATCTTAGGTATTTTTATTCAGCGTAAAATTATCTACTTTTCAAGCTTTTGTATGCATGTAAACTATTATTTTTTTGAATTTTTAGGCATTGATGTTTTATATTTGCATTGCGGTTTGTATCTGTAATTAAGGTAGCACTTAACTCTTTTTTGGAACTGGTATGTTTTTTTTCGTGTATGTTTTGGTGTATACTTTGTTGGTACAACTAAATAAATAAATAAAATAAATAAATTAACATAAGTATTGACAAGATAGATAATATAGATGTTACTTGTGTTGGCTTATGATTCTTTTGACGAGGAATCCAAGAAAATTTTAAACGTCTGTCTACGATGATGCTTAGAATAGATAAATGATATGAATGTCTGCGATTATGTGAAGTTATTTTAACAAACGATTCACTGTTAAAATTGTCATCAAATGAAAACAGATACCATTCAGAGAAGAATGGTAAAATGGTAAACTGATAAACATGGTTAGGACCTAACTGGCATATTTTTTTTTGTAAAATTTGTAAAGTGGCATTTATACAATTAGTGAATATTCGAATATTGAAAGACACGTTGTAACATTATTATTTTTGACCTATGAACTATTCTTTTTTAATTGCAAATTACATTGTAATCCATACTACTTAATTAACTAATATTGGTGAATTTCCAAAAGAAAACAAATTAACGTAGGTTAATAGTATATTAAAAAAATATGCATGCTATAGACTAGGTTGGACATACAATAAACAAACAACTCTAAGACCAAATTGTATCACATATATTATGTTCATGCAAATTCATAATATTCAATATATCTAACTTATTTACCCAGGATGACACTTGCGGTAACGGTTGGATATGCGAACACCGCTGGCGTCAAATCTACCAGATGGTTGCATTCAGAAACGCAGCTAATGACACCAGTATCCAGAACTGGTGGGACAATGGCAATAATCAGATCGCGTTCAGTCGCGGAGGCAAGGCGTTTGTCGCTTTCAATATCGAAGGGAAGGATTTGAAGGAGAAACTGCAGGTATTTACTATAAATGTATTTTTTTTAAAACCGCTCGATTGATTTCTATAAAATTGAAATGGGACCGGACCGCCTTTAAAACAAACTAAAGATTTTTCAAACTGGTTCAGGCGTCTTTGGGAATTCGATAAATTAACGTAAAAAAAAACCGACGAATTGAGAACCTCCTTTTTTTAAGTTGTTTATAATTACGTTTTAAAAACTAAAAAGAAACCGACTTAATTGAATAAAATATATCATCGATTTATAAAATTTTTAGATTTTTGAAAACCCGCTCGACCGATTTCTATAAAATTTATCTGAAAAGTTATACCCTTTGAAACAAAAAAGAATTTCCAAACCGGATCGGACGAATTGAGAACCGCCTCCTTTTTTTAAGTCTGTTAAAAACAGGTTTCAAAAAAGTGAATTGTCCTTTAACTTAAGAGTGAACTAGTCGATTATCTTTCCATACAAACGTCGTAGGATGATCATACCATCGTCTGATAATTAACAGCCAAAACTATGAGTGGTATCAGTTTGTCTCGTCATAATCTATGCTTGTATCGCAACACAATCATAAAAAAAACGTAGATTCGAAAGAAAATATCTAATTCCAACACTTATTTTAACGGAACTTTATGCGTAAATAAATAACATATGCAGCACGTAAACTCCAAAATGATTTCCGTACAAGCATAGATTATTTATTCAAGAGCTTAAATAACTATATTTCGAATAGATACATTCAATTATTTTTTCATGAGAACCCTTGAGCCAAAAGTCTGTTTATGATTTATACGCGGTCTTATTATGTCGAAATCACAGTCTAATCTAATTATTAAATAAAAATCTTCATCATACTCTCTCCTTACAGCTCATCACTATCTTTCGTGCACGCCTATCTTTTTCTCGCACTGTGCTAGGTGAAATAGCATGCATTTTAGATGCGCACACTGACGAGTTTGTGACGCTGACTTGTGTATCCTTAACTTATATTTTCGTTTGTGTCAGAATAGTTGCCTTGAATTGGACCGATGGAATATAAGTAGGTTGATAGATAGGTACTTCAACCCCCTCAGGTGCTTTGAACTTGACCGTCTCATTAGTCATCCATCACACACATAAATATGAATGACTTAACCCCACACTAAAGTTCCCTCAGGTGCTTAAACTTTACTTTTTACCCAGACGGGACTACCCCGAGGAGAATACTGTGACGTCATCACTGGCAAGCAAAACGGCGGCTCGTGTTCCGGTGTCAAAGTGAGGGTAGACAAAGACGGCATAGCTGATATACTCCTTCCCGGAAACGCTGAGGATATGGTTCTGGCTATACATGTTGGACCTGAGGTAGAAATTTTAATTATTCTTACCCTATTGTTCATAATTGCCTCATAGCTAAAATGGCTATATCGTATTCAGTTATTATCTTTATCCATTGACGACAAGGACAATCCGTAGTACGTATGAATAACAAGTATTGTTAGAATGATAACATTATTGATAAGGAGTAAATTATATAACTATTAAGTAATTAATAATAATTAAAATAATAACAATTAACAATTTTTACAATGTCTCTGAAATATTTAAGCCTTTTTAGGCTTTCTGAGGCTTTCCGATATGTTTTTACATAATCTATACCTATAAAAGAGCTTAACCTGACTGACTTATGCATCATTGCCGAACCGAAACCGCTGAATAGAAAGCTGAAATTCGGAAGGTAGCTTTCTTTTATAGCAAAACCACTCACAAAGGCGGAATTTTTTGAAATTCAACCCCTAAGACCTTCTTAGGGGTTGAATTTAAAAAAATGCCAAGGCGGTGGGTGGAAAACTAATGTATAATACTTTTAACGCATAGTGCGATTTACTTTAAATTTGATTAGAATAATTCAAATGCAAAATAAATGGACACGTGTTTCAGGATTTTTCAAAAAACTCTTCTAAAGGAGTAAAATGGGGTGTCAATGTTTGTAAGGGAACTTTTTAACGGGTGGTGTGATTTCTTAGAAACTTAGTTTGGATACTTAAAATGCAAAATAAATGGACACGTGTTTCAGGATTTTTCAAAATAGCCCTCATAAAGAAGTAAAATGCGTACGAATTCGTAGGTGAAGTAAGACTTCACCTACGAATTCGTTCTAGCTTTTAGTAATAAAATAAAAGAGTATGTCAAATAATTAGAATATTCACAATTTTCCTAATTTAAAGTAATCAACTGGTTTACACGCACACACACATGTTACTTGTTATGCTGCAGGTATTTCATCTCGTTCAATTTGTCATCTCGAACGGTTCTAGCTGAAAATCTGTGTTAGCTCTTTGAGCAAAATTATGCGCCTATGACCTTTTTGTCTGGCACATGGATTAATGGGACACCTATGTAAATGTTTTCTTTTAAGTATTTTTTTTATTGTTTTTGTTTGTATTAACAACTTAAATTTGTTCATTATCTTTTGAATTTTTTGTATGCGTGTGTATGTAGCTATTACAAATAAATACCTTTATCTATCTATCTAACTGAATAGTAGTCTCCAGCAGAATCTTTATCAATGCAGATTTAAATGTAGTGGAACTTTCGATGATTTTCATAGCCATAGGAAGAGAGTTGTACAATGGCCTGGTATCTACAACCATGCCTAACAATATATAACTTTGACCACAGCGGAACCTCAAGATCTTTTCTTCTTCAAGAACACAATTCATATTTTGTATTTTAATAGCTTATAGCAGTGGAGTTCGTACAGCGCAGAAAACTTTTACGGCTCTTTACAGACCGGAGTTGGTGTTCATAATATGGATGCCGAATGTATTTTTTTTTTTTATTTGCAACAGCAAGGCATGTCACATGACACATAGAAATAAGTTAAAATAAAATAATAACACTGATCATCATTAAAATGTAAAGCAAGAACATACCTACAAAAAGTTACAAAAAGGTTCTAACTCAGCATATGCAAACAACCTGCTCTGGTCTTCCGCTACAACCTGTTTGTGACCAGTGCGTTAAATAAAATTGAAATTGCGGACTTAACCAAATATAATATTGTTTAAAATAATAAAAATAATATAAAACAGGTGAACAATAAAGTGTAGGTACCAGAAAGCGTTAACATTGAGTTTTTGCAATACTAATAATAACTGAGTAAGTTATACTAACATAAGTCATTTAATAATTACAGAAATGTACAAAATAATACAAAATACACATAAAAAAGTTGAGCTACCTAAGGACCGTTTAAAACGATCTATAGATAGCTCAACTGATCCAGATCACTGCCAGAAGGCAACGTTCCTAAGATACTGGCGGCATTACCACGTTGAATGGCAATGCTAATACGCTGGGCCAGATAAGAGCCAGCTCTTGGGTCACGCAATGTGTCTACCAGACGCCGTGAAATACGCGGTGGGCTCCTTTTCCTTACGGGCCCAGGGTCTCGACTCCAAAAGCCTCAAATATGTAGGCCTTATCCAAACCAGCATATTTTCTGGTAATATTAATAATAATTACATTATAATAACATGATCAATTCAGATATGATATAATAATAATAATATTAATTAAAATTATGAAAAAAAATGTAATAAGAAAAAAATGTATAAAACAAAACGGAATCTCTCAAATCTTGCGCTCATACATTATTTATACTTACAATCATATTGCACTTGAATCGAGTGAAAGTTCCTGCTTCTTTTGCCAGTCAATAAAATTATGTTATTATCTTAATTTTAAGACTATGAATGCTTCCTTTATTTCATTTTTGCTATCATTTTATGCTTTTTTTTTTCCCTTTACGCAAATTCTCGACGGACGTTTGGAGGTAAAATGTCCAAGTAAATCGTTTTTTTTACAGTCATCACTTCAAAGACAGGAGGCTCATGCATCAACATCAACGCAGCAACTACATAGATAAAAGATATAAACGTAGAAGGAAGAAGTACATTAGATACAAAATTGTGATGTGAATTATACTTTATATCTTAGAAATGAAGGTTTAAACTAGGCCGTGTCGGGGTAATCAATACCGACCGACATCGGCTCGATGGGAGTAAACATAGTGGTCGATCTCGACTGAGATTGGCTCTAGAGGTTATGAAGGATTTGTTATCGACATTTACAACACCTTTATAAGCTTTGATCGAAAGATAATATAATTTTCTGCATGTTTTAGGGTTGATCCTAGCTGTCTAAATATCTTGAATTGTATACAATGGGCTCAATTATGTTGGCACCAACCTAACAAATTTTAGCTAAAATTAGGTTTAGACTGTCAAATGAAACTTTGGTATTCTGCTGTTACCAACTTATCCTAATTTAATTAAGCGTTCCTTATTTAGTTAGATGGTACCAACCTAATAGGTTTTACAAATGCTATGACTAACTAAAATATATTTTTAGTTAGTCATAGCATTGCCACCATTATCTAATTAGGTATACTAGTGGTCGCCCACTGGTCAATTCGACCATTACTTATTAGTAATTATATTATTTTTTATGCATAATTTGAAAAAATATTAGCATTCTGCAATCCTTCTCTATATAAACTATAAGCGCAATTTTCGTTTAAAGAGGTAACAAAGTTTTAGCTTCACGCTTTTCACGTATAGATAACATGATCCCTAGTATAGGGTCTTTCATTAAGCGTGTCCTATCTTTAAATTTAAATAAAACAAAGTGTGTGTGATATATTATCGAAATTATTTATTTATTTGAAAGATGTAGTGATGCCATTATGTGTGGAATATGACATCATTCAAATGTCCGCCACGGCTTCTCTGGGTGGAGCGCGTGCAAGATATGCAATTTTCCATGACTTTTGCGCATAAATCAGGCTGAATTTGACTTATGGCATAGGTTATGTTGGCTTTGAGGGCCGCTGTGATTTGTGGTTTATTCACATAGACCTGCGACTTAAGAAAACCCCACAAGAAAAAGTCTAGCGGGGTTAAGTCACAAGATCTCGGTGGCCAGTTCACATCAGCTCCACGTGAGATGACCATGCCCTCAAATCTCTCATGCAGAATATTCAATGTGGCATGAGCTGTGTGGCACGTAGCGCCGTCTTGTTGAAACCACATGTCGTTGGTGTTCAGCTGATCCAGTTCATGCCAAAAAAAGTTGGTAATCATCGACCTATAGCGCTCGCCGTTGACAGTGATGGCCTGGCCAATGTTGTTCTCAAAGTAATATGGCCCGATGACGCCGCCAGCCCAAAACCCACACCAAACTGTAACTTTTTCGGGATGCATTGGACGCTCTTGGATCTCATGTGGATTGTTATCATCCCAAATTCGACAATTTTGTTTGTTTACGTACCCATTCATCTAGAAATGGGCCTCATCGCTGAAGATAATTTTTCTGTGAAAATTACGGTCAGTTGCTAACTGCTCCAGTGCCCATTCAGCGAACACACGTCGTTGTCTATGGTCGTTTACCTTCAATTCCTGGGTGAGTTGAATTTTATACGGGTGCAGGCCCAAGTCACGACGCAAAATTCGCCAAGTTGTGGTCTGTGAAAGGCCGAGTTCTTGTGAGCGACGCGAAATCGACTGCCTCGGATTCTCCTGCACACTCTCACGGACAGTGGCGATGTTTTCGGCAGACCTTGCGTTTCGTTGACGTACGGGTGTTGGTCGATCATTTACCGAACCAGTGGACTCAAATTTATCCCCCACACGACGAATAGTCCTCTCGGTAGGACGATTATGGCGACCGTAAAATGGGCGAAGCGCGCGGCGCGTTGCCCGAACAGAACACTCATTTTGATAAAACAATTTTATCATTTGCACGTGTTGTTGAATGCTATAGCTACCCATGATGATTTGGCAAAACAGAATGAATAAATTATATCCAATTTGACAAATGTAGCTTCAACAAGATGGCCGCTACCAACTGTCAAAGTTCGGACGTGCCTATTGGAAGACCCTTTATATCTTTGTTTAAACATTTGTTGTCAAATAAAAAGAAATATTCTGGAATTTTCATTTGACAATAATCATCCTTCATTTTTGACAGTTTAAAACTGTTGACAGTACCATCACTCTGTCATTGTCATTATAAAGTCTCAGAAAAAAGATGGCTGCACATACTTAAAATAAAGAATTCCTGAATTCTTTGTTTAAGCTATAATGAGGTTAGGATACGATTATTAATGGAAGAGTAAGTACATAGTTACGATGTCGGCAAAATTACAGTTTTACGAAAAAAAGGATAAATAATTATTAGGTATGTGGGTATCAGATATTAAGTACGAGTAAGTACTTAAAGTTATAAATTTTCTAGATTCTGCACTACAAACAACAGACAGCTGATATTTTATCGTAAGTATACCTATACCTAATCTAAAGTTGCACTTAGCAACATTATCTGTACTTCTATGCTAATATTATAAAGAGGAAAGATTTGTTTGTTTGTTTGTTTGTTTGTTTTGAATAGGCTCCGAAACTACTGGACCGATTTGAAAAAATATTTTACCGTTGGAAAGCTACACTATGGGTGGCATAGGCTACTTTTTATCCCGGGAAAATTGGTTTGTCCCGGGAAAAATCTTCAACGCAGGCGAAGCTGCGCGCGGACAGCTAGTAAGTACTATATAAAATGACGACTTTAATAACAATATTAAATAGGTACCGAGTAGATATCTACTAGGATATTATCGACTGACCTATCGCGGATTAAAAGTGATTGCGCAGTTAATAATTTAATTAAAATGTTTATCATAATCTAGAAAAATCTATAAAAAGTTTGGACTATCGTCGTTGGTGGTAATCAGTTTTGTGCTACAGCACAGATTGAGGGAGGTCTGCGCAGTCAACTTGACAGGTAAGACAACTTTGTTTACAAGAGTACAAGTAGCTTTAGTAAAATTAAAAAATACTCGCGGAAATTCTAAAACAGTCTTTTTTATGTTTTAAGCACAAAAGAACTTAGATTAGGTATTGAGTTCTTTTGTGGTTTAAGTAACACCTTCTTTTGTGGTTTTTAGTCTACAAATAAAATAATCAAAAAAATACCTAATGACTCAGTCAGCTCAGTTGGTACCTAGTAGCTCTGCCTTCTGCGCTGTAGGTCGAGGGTTCGATTCCTTTCGATTCCCAGGATAAACATTTGTGTGATGAACACAGGTGTTTGTTTTGTGTCTGGGTGTTATGAAGTACATCTTCGTAAGTATCATAAGGACGTATTTACAAAATATATAACTTTTCTATCAGTCATCTGGCCACCATAATACAAACTATGATTAGTTTGGGGCTAGATGGTGTTGTGTGCATTGTCCAGCAATATTTATTTATATTTCTTTAATTAATTTTAATACCTAATAATAATAAAGCATTTGATATCAGGCAACAAATCATTGTAATCATTGTATTATAGGTAAGATAAATATTGGCCCATATAGACTAACATACAAACAAAATATTTAACTTGTTACAACATCTATTAAATTGATTGCTGTTACGCAATCTTAATTTTTTATAATACTTTACCTACCTTTTCGAAATATTCGCGACCTTGTCACATAGATACTAAGATACCTACATACATAATATAAAACTTAATGCTATATCACAGATGACATTCGCACGGTGTCTTGTGTCTGGGATCCTTTGAACTTCCTGAAAACGACACCTATCGGCCAGAACCGCTGTCTATGGAGTTGATTGCGGTTTCGTAATCTTAAAGATTTTTACTTTACCTACCTTTTCGAAATATTCGCGACCTTTTCCATGATACGCGCTACCGAGTCTAATAAATTGAAATTCTTTAATGTTTTTTTCTCAATCTTGCGTTGTTGACGAATTATAGTATATTTCAACAAGTATATTAAAACTATATTTTCGACATATCTTATTCATATTTGTATTTAGTAACTATAAAGCAAATGTATCCATTCCATAATAATATTAAGCATCTCTGTTTGTCAGTTTATTTGTTATCGGTATTTGACGACCTCTGTGGTGCAGAGAGCTATGGCCTGGCTGAGACACAGAAGGTCGCGGGTTTGATACACGCCGCGGGACAAATGTTTGTAAAATAGGCATGTATTTGTTTCGGGTCTGGGTGTTACTATGTATAATATGTATGTAGGTACGAGTATTAACAAGAAAAAAGTATTTATATGCGTAGTATCAGTCATATGGTACCCATAACACAAGCTATGCTTACTTTGGGGCCAGATAATGCTGTGTGAAATGTATTTATATTTTCGTGGCTAAACGGTTAAATGGATCTTTGACATGATGACATTTGGTAAGCTTGTATCTTACGAAAGGACATAGGTTACTTTTTATGTAGGTACCACGCGTGAGAAGCCGCAGGCAGCAACTGTTTATAAATCTAGAACGTTCCTATCTAGCCCCTTCCTTTTAGGATGTTCCGGTCCATCCTTGTTCTAACGGCAGTATTCGCAGCCACGGTAGCCTACAAGAACCCGTACTATGCGGCGGGACGGTCAGGCATGGTGCACCTCTTTGAGTGGAAGTGGGATGATATAGCAGCCGAATGCGAGAGGTTCCTGGGCCCTAGAGGATTCGGTGGTATTCAGGTAACTTTTTCACTTAGCCGAGTAGCATGCCACGTATCTCGCCTTTACATCTGGAGTAAGTTTATACTATTCTACTTATAAGACCTTCTTCCAATTATTGTGGAAGAAGTCCTGCTATGTTCTATTAATCTAAGTATCTAAGACCTTTTGCCAGGAAATCCAAAATTGTTCCATCTTTCCGCTAAAGTTCACGTGAAGTTTTCATACACGCAGTATAGAAGTATTGTCAGAGCGGAGCGTCCATCCAGCTGACTTTATGTTACATCAATACTTCATTTCAACAGATCTCCCCACCCAACGAGAACCTGGTGATCTGGGCTCATAACCGACCCTGGTGGGAGCGGTACCAGCCCATCTCCTACCGTTTGGTAACTCGCTCTGGTAACGAAGAGCAGTTTTCTAACATGGTCCGAAGATGCAACACAGCTGGAGTTAGGTAAGCTCTCGAAACCCTTCTCTTCAATGCTAGATGTGAGCTGGGCACATATTTTGTTTGGTTTTGTAGCCATGATATTTATAGGAAAAAAACTTTTATTGGCAACCATCGGCGTCGCCACGCTATGCTTCTGTCCGCTATGTCTGTCTATCTGTCTGTCTGCCCGAGGTATGTTACTACCCCATCGTATAGCATGTCGTTAGGTATTTGTGTCGATAGGTATTTTAAGGATACTTAGAGATATCCTAAAGAGTTATTTATTTATAGAGCTATTCGTTGAATAAATATTTCACAGACTTCTTCACCCTCACCAGGAAGCCTTCGCTCTGCGTGGTTATATGCGTTAAGCCATTTTATTAAGTCAATAGTAATAGTTTAGCGTTTTCATTGTATTTATCTATCTACCACATATTTGTCAAATACCACTCACTCATTCATCACGAAATCTCAGAAACCACCAAACGGATTGGAATGAAATTTGGTATGCAGCTTCCTCTAGGGCCGTGGGTGCTCGCTAAGAAAGGTTTTCAATAAAATCACTCGGGATCATTATTACACTCAATTCATTCGCATAATCGCGGTTTTCGCGGTTTGACCGCGAAAACCGCGATTATGCTTTGGGGGCGTCCATAAATTACGTGAGGTGTTTTTTTTAAATTTTCTGTCCCTCCCTCCCCCCTGGTGAGATGTCGTGAGATTTTATTCAACCCCCTCCCCCATTCCCCAATCTCACGTGAGATTTTTCAAAATGTATTTTCTTAAACTGTACCGTAAATTCAGATTAAATTGAGCTATTTGGTGTAAAACAAATATGGTGGTTTGACAGTCAGTAGATGTATAACGTTGAAGTATGAATGAAATTATTTTCTTTTGAACGAATTAGTGAATGATCTTAATCGTATTACGATTACGCTTAAGATTAAATCTTAAGCATGTACAATCTGGATTAAATGGACCAAAATAGTATATTTTTTTTTTGTTTCAATCTGAAAAATTTATGGACGCCCCCCCTTTGTAATTTTTCCGAAACATTCATTCGTTCAATTATTATCTTGCAACTTTTTATCTACCGCGCGGTAAGCCGCGGAAAACGGCTGGTATTCTTATATTATTGTAACGGCCTAAATAAATATTTTTCTATCTCTTTTTTTTCCTTCAGTCTTACAGTTTTGTCTCTACAGTGCTAGAGGCTGGGCCTAAACCTAAACCGTAAAACAGCCTAAAACAGTAAAACCTTGTTTTTCGATTACCAGAATCTACGTAGATGCTATCATCAACCATATGACCGGAACATGGAACGACAACCACGGAACAGGTGGCAGCACTGTTGACTTCGGCAACTGGGGCTACCCGTCTGTACCTTACGGCAGAAATGACTTCAACTGGCCACAGTGCGTTATTCAGGGCCACGATTACGGCTGCTGCCCTGATAGAGTAAGATTTTATAAAGGGTTATTAGTTAATAGGCCTTTTCCTGTTAGAAGGTTGTAAAGGAGGTTATTTCTAATGAATTTTACCATAACCACAGAAACTTAAAAAAAATACTTTCTACGTCGGCATTAAGCATAAATCTACAAAAGGCTCACCTACTGATATAGTTTGCACTGGGAGTACACTACCAGCTTCTCGGATCCACAGATAAACTCCAACAAAAACGCTCACTAAAAAAATAGCTCTCAAGAAATTCGATGAACTATTTGTTATATTTTCTGAAACCTTACAACCGTACATAAGTTTACATACCTTTTTAGAGAGCTAAAAATACGTAGATGTTTTTAAAATAATCTGCACGCCAAATGTTATAGCAATTTTTTTTTTTAATTACAGTTATTAGAACTCATTAAACAAGCAATGGTTTCCTTTTACTAACCTTGATAAGTTGAAAAAAAAACTTTATCAGGTTTTTTTCTCATTAATATGTAGTAATCTTTTGCTTAGGGACATTAAGGTCTAATTCATCGGAAATAACCTCCCCAATAACATTCTAGCAGGAATAGGTCTATTAACCAATAACCCTGTATGTTCCATGAAACAAAGTGACTTTTGATCTGTGTGTATTTCGACACAACTTTTTTTTCGAAAGGACCCATTGTGTTTGGTGAGTGACAAACGCGATAATGGGACACGATGCTACAGTATTTGCGTGTTTAGACACCAGGCATACATTGTTAAAAAGGTGTTTTAAAAGGTGTTTGTCCATAGGTCCGTAACTGCGAACTCTCCGGCCTCAAAGACTTGAACCAAGGTTCGGAGTACGTCCGCCAGCAGATTGTCGGTTACATGAACAGACTTATCGAGCTTGGTGTTGCTGGGTTCAGGTAACTATGTACCAAATTTTCAACACTAAAGATTACTAATTTCGTGGGAGCAACACATGGCCTTCGTGGCGCAATTGGTTAGCGCGTTCGGCTGTTAACCGAAAGGTTGGTGGTTCGAGTCCACCCGGGGGCGAAATTCGTTTTGCGTTATTTCTTCATCTGTGTTCAGATAATAAACCGTTTTGCTATGATTATTATTTTGATGTAAACATGCAAAAATAAAAATAATATAATGCTCACAACTGGTCTTCGGAATACTCCTCCTATCTTTAATTACTAGAGTGAGGTAGAAATCTTTGAGAATGTCTAAGGCGGGTAGTCAGAGGCACGGCCAAGCATTATACTTAGCACATGTCCACGCTTTGGCACATGCCGCTTATAGCAATACTAATCGATGACACACACCATCGATTTTTTTAGGTTGAAGGATGTCCCGGTTTCCTAAAGATGTTTCCCTATGCCGTTTAAGAGCACTGTACATACATTTTTCAAAGACAAAATCCATTGGTGCCACTATTATAATATTGTAATGTCAAGTTCTATGAGATAAGTGAATTTGATATAAAAACTCTCCCTCAGAATCGACGCAGCTAAGCACATGTGGCCTGGTGATCTAAGCGTCATCTACAGCCGTCTCCGCGATCTGAACACAGAACACGGCTTTCCCTCCGGAGCCCGCCCTTACGTCTACCAGGAGGTTATCGACCTCGGAGGTGAAGCCATCAGACGAGAAGAATACACCCCATTAGCCGCCGTCACAGAGTTCAAATTCGGGATTGAACTGAGCCGAGCGTTCGCAGGAGGGAACCAACTGAGACATCTCGTGAACTGGGGACCTGCATGGGGCTTACTTGCATCCCAAGATTCATTAACCTTTATCGATAACCACGACAACCAACGAGGCCACGGAGCGGGCGGGAACATCTTAACTCACAAGAACGCCAGGGCTTATAAAGGAGCGATTGCGTTTATGTTGGCCCATCCTTATGGAGAGCCACAGCTGATGAGCAGTTTCGACTTCACTAATACTGAAGCTGGACCTCCGATGGACCACCGTGGAAACATCATCTCTCCTTCTATCAATTCTGTGAGTATCTTTCTTGCGTACTGTACCTAACTCAGTACTATCAATATAAAGATATCAAAATAATTTATGCAATGTTAAGTTTTTTTTGAAAAACATTGTTTGCAATCATATTCGAATAGTTTAGGTTAAGAGATTATTAATCTTAGATTACTAACAAAATTAATCTTTAGCTATGTGAGATAAGTGCTATTTAATCTTTTTAATATTACCCAATCAATCATATCGTAAAAATCTAGAAAGTTCTTCGAACATTAACTTTCTTTAGTCTGTTTCAAATTATACATATACATACTTATATATATACATACATATATATATATATATATACACACATATATATACATATATATATATATATAACGGAAAAGTCTATTTACTGACTTACTCACACATCACGATATCACCAAAATTACAAGAGTTACAGGTTTTAAATTTGGCACGAGTATGAGGGAAAAAACCATTGTTAGAAAAATGAGTATTTATTTACTTATTTATGTTATTATCGAGTTTTAAATTTGTATCGGGACTTTGCTTGAAACATGGTTTGTATACTTAAAATAGAAAATAAAATAAATAGACACGTGCTTCTGGGTTTTCCAAAACAACGCTTAAATAATTATGTTTTAAAAACTAAAACGAAAACCGACTTCATTGGATACAATTTGAGAGCAATAAAATAAAAAAAAATATTAATCGAATTTATTTAATTTTGTATTTTTTAGTGCAATGAAGATGTATTTTGTTTATATATAATATGGGTAGACCGACTAAACGCACTGCTCCGCACGACAAGTACGAAAATATCTTCGATGTATGCAATTATTCGATTTTTATTGATTTTTAAAAACCGCTCGACCGATTTCGGTAAAATTTAAATGGAACCACCCTTTGAAACATAAAAACATTTTTGAAATCGGTTCAGGCGTCTTTGGGTAATCGGTGACCATACATAAAAAAAAAGATTCCGACGAATTGAGAACCTTCTCCTATTTGATGAAGTCATTTAAAAAGGCTGCTCCCTATAGCAGCCTCTTTATAGATTTAAGATTTGTATAATGATATATGGTGCACTTTGTTCTAAGTAAAGTGCACCACGTATTCAAATGTACAAAATTAATACACGTGTTATATGGTTCTTATAACAATCCTTAAAAAGGATAGGGGTGGTCAAATTTGTATAGGAACTTAAAATGCGTACAGCAATTTGCTTGAAACTAAGTTTGAATGCTTACCTTAAACACAAAAAACACATCCTTAAACACTTGTATCAAGGTTTAGCTAAACAACTCCAAATATAAGGGTTACAAAAATGTTTTTTTTATAGTAATTTTTAACGCGTGACGATCCCAAAGTTTGTGAACTTTTTTTATAGAAAAGTAGTAGTAGTAGTAGTTATAGAAAAGTAGTAGTAGAAAAGTAGTAGTAGTAGGTATATCAGGATTTATTAAATCTACCTCTTGAAGGGAATGTCATGGGGTGTTGAAGTTTTACATCTGACTGATGGCGTTTGTTTTTACGGTTCCTTATAATTTTGAATCTGGATATTTATTAACTACTTATGAATAATTAGCTATGGGACAACGGAGTATCAAAGCTTGTAAGGAAAATACATATATTCCAGTTACGGATTAAATATTAACAATAAGGAGTGGAACTGATTGCTAGTATCTGTTTGTCCCGATCGTTATAATCTCAGATCAGGACTATTAAAAATATAACCATTATAAATCGTTTAAAGCAATAGGACAACGAGGTATCAAATCGTGCAGGGAAAATGCATACATTTTAGAAACGGGATATTATGGAGTGAAACTGGTTGCTGGCAGCATTTTAAATTATATGTAATTATAAATTTTAAGGTCTGAAACATTTTAAACTAATTACGCATTATAAGCAACGGAACAACGAGAAAATACTTACTTTTCAGACACAAGATGTGCTTATCTTGTTAAGGAGTTGAACTTATTGCCAGCCTTTACTTATAGTATTATAATTTCGGAGTCCGGATTGTTACTAATTATACCAAATACGCAATGGGACTATGGGAAATCAAACCCTGTGCAAGACGTACTTACTTTTCAAACACAGACCAAACACTCTTATTAAGAAGTGATGGTCAAACGCTTTGTCTATACTACATTTTCTAGAAGATTCGTTTGTAGTTTTGTTTGTGACTGCGCTCATGGACGGTTATCTCCAGAACTACTTGATTATACAAATATTTTCACTAGAATATAATAGATGGCTAGATTATCCCGAGTAGTGTTTAAGTAGTGTTTTATTGTGATATATTTTTCGTTTGAAAGCGCGTGTACAAACTTTGTATGCGCGTAAACTACAGAAGTATTTATTCAAACAAGGTTTGGTATCATTTGTTCCTAGGATCAAACATGCGGTAACGGCTGGATATGCGAGCACAGGTGGCGTCAGATCTACTCGATGGTACAATTCAGGAACGTCGCTCTCGGCACCGGACTCAACGACTGGTGGGACAACGGCAGTAACCAGATTGCTTTCTGCCGCGGAGGACAAGGATTCGTCGCCTTCAACAATGACTACTGGGACCTGAACCAGACACTACAGGTTTGTGGTTTTATCACATTGTCCAGGACAATATCCTCAAACATGTATCATGGTAATGTGTCTCGATTCGCTCACTAAAAAGAATATCGGAATTTACAACTGGAGAAATGACTGGCAACAACCGGGTAAGACTTGTACTAGACAAACCTACAAGTTTTTTATAAATAAATAAATAAATAATTCCGGATATCCACATAAAAGATATACTTTTATATTTTTTGTAAATACATACATACATACTAAACATAGAAAAACAACCAAACCCGAGACATTTACTTGCAAATCATACAGACGTAAGTTCCCGCGACGGGATCCCACCACTTTTTGCGTCTCTGCCGGACCTTGGCCCAATGTGCCACATTTTATGACTGTATTGAATCCCATCGTGAAAGAAAACTAACAAACAAAAAGAAAACATATATAAATTATAGTCACGACTGTATAATTTGGATTTGTAAACCTAATCAAGTCCCTAGTTAGGTATTTTTTGAAGATATCTTAGAGAGGATGTCAAAGGCACGCTCAAATATTATATTTGGCAGATGTTTACATTTTGCACCTGAGTACCAGACAGGTTGCAAGCTCATCGCTGTTTATAAAAACACTAACCGATGATACATACCTTCGAAATTTGGGTTCTAGCTTGTGTCTGTTGCCTGACTAGCCTTAGCAGTATTTTATTATGTGCTCTTGATTATATAGATAAATGATGTAAATGTGTGGCTCAATCCACTCACCAGTAATTTTAGTTAGCTGTCTTTTCTGAGAAAACCAAATCCCAGGAATCAAATTATACAAAAATTATTATTGATATTTTAGAGGATTCATTCGTCATAATATCAATTGTTCGTTACAGACCTGTCTACCAGCTGGCAGATACTGTGACGTGATCTCTGGGTCCAAGAATGGTAACAGCTGCACGGGCAAAACTGTCACTGTAGGGAATGACGGTCGGGCCAACATCCGCCTCGGAGCCAACGAGTATGACGTCATCCTAGCCATCCATAGGGGCAATGAGGTGAGTATTTAATAAATTAGGTCTGTTCGCTTGGTGGCATTTATATAAAGGACGGAAAATTTTGAAAAATTCTACTCCCTGCTTCTAACTTTCTAATGAGTTATCATTTATACCATCTTATACGATCTTATATGATGAATGTTGACTTAAATATTTAAATAAATATTGACTAACAATTCACACAGCACCACCTTGCTCCAAACTAAGCAAATTATCTTTTTTGAGTCAATAACACTTAATCGACCTTAATACTCGTAAATTACCTCTCTGTTTTTCATGATATTTTTTTTATTTTTATTTTCAGTCGAGACTTTGAAGACGGCATTGAAGACGCTCAACAAGATTAAGACTGCGTACAAAAACCATTTGACCTTTATAATAATAATCTGAATATATAAAACTGAAATGTTGTTTGATTTATTTCCCAAACGCTTTTAGGTATTTTTATAGCTATTTAAGTAGAAGAAATTATAGTAAGAAACTAAGTTGCACAGTGAGATGAAGCTTATAAGAAGGTTGTTCTAACGTGTTCTTCAGTATTTCATCTAAGGAACAGGGAACCATATCGCTTTCTCAACCTGAGGTGGTACGATACAGATATCGAGCACTGCAGTGACCCAATTTTCCTTGGAGTTACTTGGAACGCTAGGCTTTAAAACCCACTCAAAAAACCAAAGCTTAAGATAGCAACACCTGTAGGGCGATTATGGAACTCTTTATACAATCAATGTCTATCAGTTTCGATTAGCAATCGGCATCAATGTCTATCAATTTTGATTAGCAATAGGCATTATTTCAATCAATCATATACGATGTATTGAAATGCTTAGTACGCTAAACACGGTTCCTACCACAATCGTACTTTGTAATTTGGTCGAGTAATAGTTTGACACCAACTTCACATTGTAACTAGCGATAGAAGCCGATAGAAATCGCAGCGATCCGTAATACCAATTCATCAATAGTAACTGAAAGATATTAGTATCAATGTTTTGATAGTATCAAAGTTCCGTAATCGCCCCACTGGTACGCCCCACTGGTACTATGTGGTATTTTCATCTAAGCGATTTTGTGCTTCAAAAGACACGACAGTCTGTCAGCTTTTAAAAAGTTATCGGCCATGACAAAGGTACGACGAAGGAATTTGGACGACGCAATAACTCCGATACCAGAGTTGGCAATTGACTCTTAGAAGAAGTAGTAGAACAATTTGGTAAAAGAATCAAAAAATTCGCTTTTGGTTTTATAAATTCAATTCATACATTGAAAAGAATTGTAGGTACCTAAGCCTTGTTTTAAAACTTAAAACTGCTGAAAGTTTCATGTCTTCCCAAGTTTTCCATCGCAAAAGATTGGAAACTTTCAAGTTCCGATCTTACGATGCGGTATGTTTTCTACAAGACACTTTTCACAACTTTTTTACCGCCCAGATCTTGTTTTCTTTTCATAGTACCTATCGACTAATGTATTCAGGCTTGAGTTGGTGACGTTGCTTCATAGCTTACGTTTGTGTATGCCATTCATGCGGGAACAGAGAGCTTATGCTCAGAATGTGAGATGACGCCACTAGTATAATTGATAAAGTAATAATTAGGTTACGTAAATTAAGTAATATGTAGAAGGAAGTATTTAATAGACTGAAATAAGGTTTTACGGAAATAATATAATATTAAACGCCGATAAGAGTGGACTGGACTTACAACTAACTTGGGCAGTCCATATTGATGAATTCTTAAAAATACTAAATTCTGCTACATATGCAGTTAAAAAAATAAAAGGACTCGAAAGCACCAAGGCTGCTAAGAATGTACTATGCATATTTTCATTCGTTGATGGGTTACGGAGTTATATTCTGTGGAACTGCTGCAGAATCAAATTGGATATTTATAATACAAAAACGCTGTGTTAGGTATATTTTAGGGCTCAAATATAGATACTAGTAGAAATTAGTTCTAAAAATTGAACTAAGTCCCATGATTGGTCAATATCAAAATAAAAATATTGTTTGTACCAGGGAAAATGTCAGCAACATGAAATTTGTTACACATAGGTATAACACGAGAAATAAAAGAAATGTTCTGACTCCAAAGATTGAGTCAGAACTAAAACTAAATCTTAATAAAACTAAATCTTAATATAGAACTAAAACTAAATAAAGAACTAGAACTAAATAAAGAACTAAAGAACTAAATCTTAATAATGAACTAAATCTAAATCTGACATGACATTTTTGTTATGACATAATCTAAGTGCATGCATCATGTGAAAAGAGGAAATAAATGAATTATGAATTATCTTACCTGAAATTTTCCGTTGATGACGCTCATCGAACTTTCTGAGCTTAGGGCAACTGCTACTTTGCATCCGTTCACTCAGTCCTATAATATGGCGTGGAGCTGTGGGGTGGAGTTGCCGACTGGGAGCGAGCGTTCAAATGCAAAAAAGAGCTGCTCGTACTGTTATGACGGTTTCCCGGGACACCTCTACTCGCCCCTCTTCAAGAAACAAAAATTAATGAATATACCCGCCCCCGTCATTTTTAACGCAGCTGTGTATGCTCGCCTCCGCTTGGACAAGATCGCGAGACTCAGCGATGTTCATGGATACCCGACCCGACACACCTAAATACTAGGCGATGGTTCGTAAAATCGACAGAGCTGATTAACGTGATGGGGCCAGCTGTCTACAACTGTCTCCAGGACTTGCGCACAATCAACGCAAGCTTTTAAAACCAAGCAAAAACTGACGAAGCTAAATATGAAAATATCACTGTACTATGTGATATAAATAAGTTTTTTGTTTTATTTTAATACAATACCTTCGGTTTGTTTAAATAAAATAAACTAAAAATAATGTTAAACCTACAGCGCTTCTGAGGGTAGTTGAGGATGCGTTTAAGCTTCTAAAGTGGGCACTAATGTCGTATATCGTAAATTGTTGAGATAGTTTAGTGCTTGTGTTACCGCTTGGTGCTAAAACATTAAGTGGTTTGAATAATAAAAAATGCTGGACAATGCACACACAGCAAGTATTATGGTGACTATATGACTAGCCTGGCCTCAATTTACGACCTCTGTGGCGTAGTGGGCTAAGATCCGGCTAAGACGCAGAAGGTTGCGGGTTCGATTCCCGCCGTGGGACAAATGTTTGTACGATCTGCAAGTATTTGTCTCGGGTCTGGGTGTTTCTATGTATAATATGTATGTATTTACAAAAAAAAAGTATATAAGTAGTATATCAGTCATGTGGTACCCATAACACAAGCTATGCTTACTTTGGGGCAAAATGATGCTGTGTGAAATGTCCGGGAATATAATTATAATTTTGTTGGCACCAACCTAACAAATTTTAGCTAAAATTAGGTTTAGAACTGTCAAATGAAACTTTGGTATTCTGCTGTTACCAACTTATCCTAATTTAATTTTATCTAATTTAATTAAGCGTTCCTAATTTAGTTAGATGGTACCAACCGAATAGGTTTTACAAATGCTATGACTAACCAAAAATTATTTTAGACAATTCCTAATTTTAGAAATGAACCCACCGAATTGCCACCTTTGTATACTTATGTATTTTAATATATATAGGTTGATACTTAAGATACTTTATAACACCCAGACACAGAACAAATACCTATATTCATCACACAAATGTTTGCCCTGAGGGGGAATTGAAACTTCAACCAGCAGCGTAGAAAGCAGAGCTATTACACTGAGCCACAAACTATAGGATGCTAACGCATCAGACGGGGCACTCCCATAGACGAAATCCTGTCCAATACCTGTTCACCTTATCCCATATGACAGATAACTTTTTTATTTTGAATGAACCTTTTAGCATCAGCAAGGTATTCATTCTACCGAGTATATTTTTTTTGCTTGCTTGCATACAATTGCTTACTATTTTAAAATATTTTATTGATCTACAAAGGAAAGACCCTGATAATCATAATAAACACATTGATTATACGATTAAACATTTATTTACAGAAATATACAGAATAATACACAATAATACAAAATACAAGTCAAACAGTTGAGCTATCTAAATTGCGTAAAACAATCTATAGATAGCCAAACTGGTCCAGAAAATTTGATTATTTCACGGAAGCGGCCTTGAATTCAAGAAAGAAAGGCATATTTGCATCTTATCAGGTCCTCAGCACCTCCCCACATGCAGCTGTCCTCACCAGCTCTAAGAGAAATCCCAGACTGTAATGGGATGCGGCAAGGGTGTCTACACAAGTAGCACCTCATATCAATGGCCCACCCATCTCTTAAGGGACAAGAGTCATCAGGCTTCTTACCATCATCACTTATCAGACTGTACAAGCCGAGAACAGCTGGTATGTTGATGTTGACATTTGAATTAGGTGTAATCTGCTTTGGAGTAGGTGTGAGCCAAATGTTGTAGTTTCATGGTGTGTAATCACATGATGATCACAGTACTATCTGGAAAAAAAAGGAATTTAAGCACACATAACCAAATGCAATAATGTTGAGTGTTTAACATTCTATGTTGTTTCTATTGGTGTTTCTATGTATAATATGCATGTATTTACAAATAAAGGTATAAGTAAAAAATATTGCTGGACAATGCACATAACATCATCTATTTATCGTGACAAGATGACTGATAGAATACTTATAAGAGTATATTTTTAAATACATACATTTATGATACCTTATAACACCCAGATACAGAACAAACACCTATGCTTTTCACACACTTGTTTATCTTGGGAGGGAATCAAACCCTCAACTTAGAGCACAGAAGGCTACTACCAATGAGCTGACAGGCCAGTCGATTATGTAGTTTAACAGTCACTTGGTTCCTATAACACAAGCTCTGCTTACATTATCATTATTATTATAATTATTATTTAACGATTTTGGTAAGATAAGTAGGTACAATAAGTACTTACTGGTGATTATAGCAGAAGAACACCAATAGACAGACATTTCGGTAACAGCAGATTACGTTGGATAGGCATGTGCTCTCAAGTTGAAGCGAGAAATCTCTTCTAAAAATGCTTTCGACACACAATCATACTGCTTGCGAAGATCTTGAAAACTTCAGGTCTAGAAGTCTTTTATTCCAATCGAAGTCCAGTCCAAGAGTCCAATCTCTCTTTTCGGAAGCATAAAAAAACTGACGTCCTTTCGTTTACTAGCACAGCTCACAACACAGCACTTGTACATTACTGCGAGATTAAATAACAGGTTCAGGAATTGAGAGGATTAATATAAGCTACTTCCAGAATTTAAAAATCAACGTCATTTAGCTTTGAAACTACAACAGCTGTTGCTTGTTAGTTTGGTTGGTTGGTTTGTTTGGAATGATTTGATGTCGATAGCAAAATAGGAAACAAACACGCCTTGATTAGGCAGGAAAGAAGTATGAAAGAAGGGGGAGAGGAACTGTTAACTATGTTAGTACTATCGTTCTATATAGACTATAAATCGGCCAGGATTTAAAGTTCAATGATTGCCGGCCATGCACTGAGCTGACAGGCCAGCCATAAGTAAGATAGTAGGTGATATGTCTGAATTGTATTGAGTGCAAGTATCTAGTAGAAAGAAGGTATCTTACTTCTTACTAATATTATAAACGCGAAAGTTTGTATGTATATTTGTTACTGTTTCACGCAAAAACTACTGAATGGATTTTTATGAAATTTTACAATAATATAGCTTATACATCAGAATAACATATAGGCTATAATTTAAAAATATATTGTGTGAATTGTCTAAAATATAACGATATGTGTCAAGTAAGTAGGAAAAAAATCTGCCATCTGCGAGCTATTCTGACTGAATTACAAGAAGTACTAATCTTGCGCAGACGAAGTCGCGGGCACCAGCTAGTTTACCATAATATACTAGCCATCTGTCAAGTCACACTCGACTAGAACTAGCCTGTCAAGGCTAGTTAAAGGCCAGATCGGTGTGCAACTAAGTAATTCTTAAAAGATCAACGAAGTTAACCAACCGTCTGATGTGAGGTCAGTCCTTGGATAGGTGACAGCAGTGGAATTTTCATCTGAGCGTTAATATGCGTCGGAGGCCATTGTTGCGGCTTTTCAAAAGTTAAGGTCATAAGATCCTTAAAAAGAGAGAGTATTGTAAGTGTAGTGGTAGTGACTCCGCCTTCCTAAGGCAAGTTCGAATCCATTCGTGCACCAATGGGTTTTTCTGATTGAAAAATGTATGTGCGCTATACTCTCAAATTGTAAAGGGAAATATCGTGAAGAACCCAGCATTTTATTTTATTTTATGTGGAAAACAGTATTTTGCTTATATGTAACACGAAGACACATAGTCCAGTAAAGTTTCCACAGTTACATTATTCATATAACGAAAAAGAAAATTGACATTTAATTCTATACAAAATAATAATTAATTATCTAGCTCATGAGAGCTAAATAAAAAAAAAACAATACAAAATAAATTACCTTATCAATTGTCAAAGAAAACATTTAGAATACAGTTGTTAAAACGGTTAAACTTTAGTAGTGTGTCGCACGAAAATGAAGGAAAAAAATGGGGGGGGAGGGGGGGACCCTCCCTACCCCTTGGTACTACCCCCATACTAGGTATTGCCCCGTTTTCGAGATATTTGAATAAATGTAACCTAACCTCAAAAAAAAATATTGATACAAATCTAGTTTAAATTACCAAGGAGGGGGAGGGAGAGGTCCACCTCACCCCTGGTAAAGCTCCCAAGATAAAGGTAGATGCACAAATGAGAAAAAAAAAACATTTGTAACCTATCGTAACGTTTCGTAAATTTGTAACGTTTCGTTCGCAACAATTTTGCACAACATGATATATCACAGACAACAAATACGACAAAGATCAGATATACCGTGACCTTGTATTATTTTCTGACGCTGCGGCGGCCGCTGCCGCGGCACGCTTCGCTCGTCTTGCGCGTTTTTTTCTATACTCCAACATAACCTACCTAGTGATAGGTGATAAGTAACCAAGTGAAGTGATGATCAGCCAAAGTCGTCGAAAGAAGCCATAACAAAATCACTGGCAGGATTTTTACGTTTCGTTCACATCAATTTTGCACACAACATGTTAAACCATAGACAAGAAATACGACAAAGTTGATTATTATCTGTCAATCTTTACGTAGTTTTATCTGATTTATTTGATTTGAGGTTAAAAATGTTTTATTATTTTCTCGGAATAACCTAATGTTATTAGTGGTAAATATGTAATCAGAAAGCAAAACCCTACCAGAGGTGAGTCTTTTCACCCTCCAATTCGTGCGACGCACTACTAAAGTGAAGCCCTAATATCTCATTGATACCAAGTAGTAGTAAAGCCTGTGAGTATTCCTGTGCTAGGGAAATATATCTGAAAATATTCCAAATCAATTACTTCTTCTTTTCTTCCTATAATGGCATCTGTCTTGTTGGTAATTTGTGCCAGTGATTGTTTGATAATAAAGTCTTAATCAATGGTCATTTGTCAATTCTTAACGTTATCGCGGAATGGCAGTCTAGAACTTTCGGGATTTCTCGTCGTTCAAGTCACATTGCACCATAATACACTTATAATTAAATTGTCCATACTTGTCCTATGTAGTCATAATTTATTTATTAAAATTCCGCTTAGATTACTGAATAAAACATGCAATAAAACGAGCAAAAAATATTAATTTAGAAGTGCTGAAATGTCAAACGAATAATCCCAAATCAATTATATAAATCCATTTTCATATGTCAACTTTCTATTGTGACATTTGACAGTACATAAATACCCGAAGCGGATATTTACGTACACGTTGCAACGGAGTTTGTATGCGATAGTTTACGATTTACAACTTGTACAATACCTACCAGGTACCTAGTAGTGATTGCTTTCTGATAAGTTTATGAAGCAATTTATTTTGAACTCCTGAAAACTATGATAGGTACTTACCTATTTTCTACAATGACAATGAACTACTTAGGTACGTATTTATCTACAATAGACAAATAGGCATTTATGTACAACTGAACACATGTGAAATGAATTCTACTTTATTTTCTTTAAGTTTGTAGACAGCAGACAAGCAGATAGAGACTGGTTTAGGAAAATTTTGATTTGTTTGTGGTTAGAACACGATTAAAAATGGGAGAGTAAGTACATAGTTAGAATGGCGGTGAAATAGTTATGAAAAAAGTATATGGGTAATATTTGGGTATCAGAGCCCAAGGACATTAAAATACGAGTTGTTAATTTCTAGATTTTCTAGATTTTGCTCTACAGACAACTGACAACTGACATTATGATGACATTTTTATCGTATACCTACTCTCAAGGTGCACTTAGTAACATTACTAGGTATATTGAATGACGACTTCAATAACAATATTAAGTAGGTACCGAGTGGATATCTACTACTATTGTCGACTGACCTATCGCGGATTAAAATTGATTGCGCAGCTTAATGTTATTAATAATAATAATAAACCATTTATTATCAGGCAATGAATCATTGTAATCATTGTATTATAGGTAAGAAAAGTATTGGCCCATAGATAATAACATATAGTACATCTATACCTATAAAAGAGCTTAACCTGACTGACTGATTCATCATCGCCGAGCCGAAACCGCTGAAGCTAGAAAGCTGAAATTTGGAAGGTAGCTTCCTTTTATAGCAAAACCACCCATTAAGGCGGGATTTTTTTGAAATTAGCATGAAAAGGGGTGAAAACGAATGTATGAAACTTTTTAAAGCGTAGTCCGATTTTCTTAAAACTTGATATGAATAAATAAAATGCAAAATAAATGGATACGTGCTTCAAGGTTTTTCAAAATAACTCTCATAAAGGAGTAAAATGGGGTGTGAATGTTTGTATGGAAACTTTTTAATGGGTGTGATTAGTATGAAACTTATCAATTCAATCTGGCAAGGACATAAATTGCATCCTGGGGAAGGATTTAAGCTACAATTCCTTTTAAAGAATACGAACGAAGTCGCGAGCAACAGCTAGTAAAATATATACTTAACTTAATACTATTTACAACACAGATGACATTCGCGCGGTGTTATGTGTCACCTATCGGTCAGAACCCGCTGTCCATGATGTTGATTGCAATCTTAGATTTTTATAATAAGTACTTACCTTATTCCAAAATTTTCCATGATACGCGCTACCGAGTCTCATTAATTGAAATTCTTTCATGTATCTCTCGCAATCTTGTGTTTGTGATTTAGATAAGTACATTCGATGTATATTTCAACAAGTTATTGAGACAGTATTTTCGACTTTTGTTATTCATATTTTATATTTAACAAATATAAAGTAAATTTTCTATTCCATGATAATATTAAGTATCTCTGTCTGTAATTCCCGAACGCTACCCGGTCCGGAAAATAACGGCACGTCTTTTCGTCACAGATACCGCAGAGCCTCCAGACTAAAGTGTATAATCTGTGCGTGTTGCCAGTCATGACATATGGAACTGAGACTTGGTCGCTAACTATTTATTGGCCTCGTACACAAGCTTAGAGTCTTGCAACGTGCCATGGAGAGAGCTATGTTGGGTGTTTCACTACGTGATAAAATCCGCAACGAGATAATCCGTAGAAGAACCAAAGTCACCGACATAGCAAGTTGTACTGGCAATGGGCAGGCCTGATAACCGTTTGGGAATAAAAGTTCTCGAATGGTGACCAAGGACAAGAAAACGAAGCGTAGGACGACCCCCTACCCGATGGACTGACGAAATTGTAAATATCATAGGAAGTCCGTGGAATGAGAGGGCTCAAAATCGTTCTTCCTGGAAATCAATTGGGGAGGCCTATATTCAGCAGTAGACTTCTTAAAGGCTGATATGATGATTTCTGTGTGTCTGATTGTTTGTTCTCTTTTCGTAGCTAAACGGCCAAATCTTGGTGAAATTTGGTAAGCTTGTATATTAGGAACGGACTTAGGCCACTTTTTATGTAGGCACCACGCGTGCGAAGCCGCGGGCAGCAACTAATTGTGTTTATAAATCTAGAAAGTTCCTATCCATAGGGTCTTTCATTAAGCGTGTCCTATCTTTAAATTTAAATAAAACAAAGTGTGTGTGATATATTATCGAAATTATTTATTTATTTGAAAGATGTAGTGATGCCATTATGTGTGGAATATGACATCATTCAAATGTCCGCCACGGCTTCTCTGGGTGGAGCGCATGCGAGATAACCAATTTTTTTTTATTTTTTTTTATTTGCGCATAAATCAGCTCCAGTGCCCATTCAGCGAACACACGTCGTTGTCTATGGTCGTTTACCTCCAATTCCTGGGTGAGTTGAATTTTATACGGGTGCAGGCCCAAGTCACGACGCAAAATTAGCCAAGTTGTGGTCTGTGAAAGGCCGAGTTCTTGTGAGCGACGCGAAATCGACTGCCTCGGATTCTCCTGCACACTCTCACGGACAGCGGCGATGTTTTCGGCAGACCTTGCGTTTCGTTGACGTACGGGTGTTGGTCGATCATTTACCGAACCAGTGGACTCAAATTTATCCACCACACGACGAATAGTCCTCTCGGCAGGACGATTATGGCGACCGTAAAATGGGCGAAGCGCGCGGTGCGTTGCCCGAACAGAACACTCATTGTGATAAAACAATTTTATCATTTGCACGTGTTGTTGAATGCTATAGCTATCCATGATGATTTGGCAAAACAGAATGAATAAATTACAATCAATTTGACAGATGTAGCTTCAACAAGATGGCCGCTACCAACTGTCAAAGTTCGGACGTGCCTATTGGAAGACCCTTTAGAACCTTTTAAAATTTTCCGGTCCTAGTTCTAACGGCGAAATTCCTTTTGCTTAAATCCTCTTCTTTATTCATTTATTGTTTTGGTATTATTATTATTTTGACGTCCAAAAACAAAAAATTATACAAACCGAACCGCGTCTTAGCTGGACTTTGGCCCACTGCGCCACAGAGGTCAACTATCAATATAAAGTTATTATGATAATTTATGCAATGGTATTTTTTTGGAAAAACATTGTTTGCAATCAGTTTTGGTTAGGAGATTAGTAATCTGAGATTGTTAACAAAATTAATCACGAGCCAAAGTGCCAACTTAATCTTTTTAAAATCACCCAACCAACGATATCGTTCACAATCTAGAAAGATCTTCAAACAATTACCTACAAATATTGTAAAATTAAAATTAAATTAAGTAAAATGGAAACATACTTAAGAAACTCAGAACAGAAACACTAATCTGTCTCACGTCTGTAAGTAGTACCCAGTTTGGTTGACACTCTCTAGATCTAGAGTTACTAGACATCTTACATGTGCTCTTTTTAAGTTGATTCTTCTTCCTATGGTGTCACTAATTATTTTAAACTAGTGTGGTGAAGGGATCATATTCCGCATCAGAGGCTCCTTTCGTGCACTTGGCACATGTCTTCATTAAATTGTTACAATAGGTATAATTACATTTATATATATCACGGAGAAGGCTTATATAAAGGTCTCTTTTTTTTCATTTTTGTTTGACCGCTACGCGCCAAATAGAGGTAGCGGGGGGCGGGCTTGTTCAGTTTAGTTATAATGGATCGCTACACGGGATCGCAGCGCGCATTTTGCGTGCGAGCTTTTTATAAAAACAACGATTCATACACTATTGTTCGACGTCTCTACAGGACACATTTTCACATTCGACGACCTCTGTGGCGCAGTGGGCTTAGGTCCGCCTGAGACAAAAAAGGTTGCGGGTTCGATTCCTGCCGCGGGACAAATCTTTGTATGATCTGCAAGTATTTGTCTCGGGTCTGGGTGTTTCTATGTATAATATGTATGTATTTACAAAAAAAAAAGTATATAAGTAGTATATCAGTCACGTGGTACCCATAACATAAGCTCTGCTTACTTTGGGGCCAGATGATGCTGTGTAAAATGTCCGGTATTATTATTATTATTAATTTAACGGGTATGAGAAAGGTGCCAAGTGCGAATTTAATCAAGCCAGACACAATGCCAGATAAATCTACTGGGCGAAAAGGGCGAGAACGTGCGTCAATGTCGACCGCGTTCGCCAGTCTGTTATGTTATGAGCGATCCACGGCAGGCAGACGATTGCTAGCAGCTTCTCTGATTTTTTTTTTTTTTTTTCTTTTTTTTTTTTTCTTTTTCAGATTGGCTTCCCATATTACAAATGACTCCCTAGCTTCTTTTTCCTACTTAAAAAGTAAAGTTAACAACCCATTGCCACCTAACCTGGATGTTTTAAAGCAAAGAATCACAGAAGAAATCAATGCTATTCCGAGAGCGAAGCCCCGGCGAGTAATTGCAAATTTTAGCGACAGGTTGAATGAGTGTAAAGAAGTGGATAGACGCACTTACGAACGGTTGTTTTTCATAAATAAAAATTCCTAATTTATTATTCCATTATATTCCATATTTATTCCAAAACTACAAGGTTTCAAATTTCGTACGTTGACGCTGGCAAGTGTCCGACGAATGACATTGTTAAGATTTGAATGACAGGCATTCCATGTAAGCTCACTTAAAGGCCGAAAGGTTCTTGGTGGTAGCGAAATCAGGGCAAGCACTGTTCCAAGTTTTTCTATTTATTAACTAAATTTCTTATAATTATAAAAAAAACCTTGTGACACTTGGGTGTAAAGATTAAGGAGGTTCGGATTTCTTTATGTCAAAGATTGCTTATTAAATTAAAATTATAGGTTCCTATAAAGGCTGCTTATATTATGTACCTGGGATCGTAGAAATTTTGATTTGCAGCAATATTGATCTATAGAATAAAAATAGTAATTTTCATTTTTATTAGCTTTATTTATCATGATGTCTCATGATTTATCATGATGTATGCTTTATGATTACTTACCGCCTTTGATAAGTAATAATAATAATAATCCCGGACATTTAACACAGCATCATCTGGCCCCAAAGTAAGCAAAGCTTGTGTTATGGGTACCACATGACTGATGTATATCAGTCATGGACATAAATACTTTTTTTTTTGTAAATAGATACATATTATACAAAGAAAACACCCAGACCCGAAACAAATACTTGCAGATCATACAAACATTTGTCCCGCGGCGGGAACCTTCGTTCGTACCCGCAACCTTCTGCGTCTGAGCCGGACCTTAGCCCACTGCGCCCCAGAGGTCGTCAATGTTAGTTAAAAATACGTACAGAGTTAATAGAAGGTAAAATAATGTTTCTCCTGTTGTCCATCGGAAGGCCAGCATGATCCATCAAAAACGCAATCGCTCCGTTAAAAGCCCTGGCATTCTTGTGTGTAAGGATGAAGTTAAGATGTTCTGACTGCACCGTGGTCTTGCATCGTGGTTATCGATAAAGACTAATGAATCTTGGGATGCAATTAAACCACATGCATGTCCCCAGCTCACGAGATGTCGCAGTTGATTCCGTCCTTTGAACGCTTGGCTCAATTCAAGTCCATATTTGAAAATTGTAATGGTGACTAAAGAGGTACATTCCTCTCGTCTGATGGCCTGTCTACTATGGTCAAGTTCCGAAGGTTTCTGATAGATGTAAGGGCGAGCTCCGAAATTTAAGCCGTGCTCTATCTTCTGACCGCGGAGACGGCCGTAGATGACGCTTAAGTCACCAGAGCAAATGTACTTAGCTGCGTCAATTCTTGGGGTGAGATTGTCTATCACTTCAACTTATCTCATTGAACTTTGAATTAATTTACGATCTGTGACACAAACATAAGTTGCCCAATACATTTTTACGCCTACATAATATCTGTAGGCAAAACAATCTACGAAATAATCCTTTACATCAAAAATTATATCTGCAAAAGTTCTTCGCCCCCGGGTGGACTTGAACCACCAACCTTTCGGTTAACAGCCGAACGCGCTAACCAATTGCGCCACGAAGGCTACGCGTAGCACAAACGAAATCTGTACCTGAACCCAGCAGCGTCCAGCTTGATAAGACTGTTCATGTAGCCGACGCCGACGAACTGTAACCGGACATACATACCCCGAACCTTGGTTTAAGTCTTTGAAGCCCAAGAGCTCGCAGTTACGTAAACTTTCGTACTCGAACGTAAACCTGAACTTCAATTCAGAGAAGAGTGTCACTTTGGACACTTTGGATAACTTTAAAGGAAAACTACTGGTGCACGAGTGAGTGCTTTCTGAAAACGGCTCCATGAAGACCATTAATATGATAGACGGGTACGTGTATGGCGGAAAGCAGAAGAACGTTTTTTGGATCCCTGCATTCGAGAAACTGATAAATTTGGTTTGCCCAGTATAATGGGGTGGGGCAGTATCAGATTAGTGGGAAAAACTGAGTTGGTTTTCTTTAACGACGGTAACGTCTAGCGTGTCATCTAGCCCTCATGTGATTCATTATGCACAGCAATTTGGTCTGGCCTTCATTCTGATGCAGGACAATGCTCACCCACAAACGGGCTGTGTGACCCAACGCAAACATTCAGAAGCCGTCATTAATGTTTTCGCTTTGCTTGCCACGAATCCGGACTTTAAACTGCTATCATTTTCTAGTATAAATATTCCCGGCGGAATAATCTGCAGTACGCGCAAGGCCTAAGTTCACTGAGGAGCTGTTCTTTGAATTGGATAGCAAGAGGTCTTATACTACTCCCCTTACGTATACATAAATAATCAGTGGTACAATACTGTCATTAATTGTACGGACTGTTATCATAATAAACACATTGGTACTTGTTCTACAACGCTTGAAGTTCAAAGGTCAGTTGAGGATGCGATTAAACTTCCTAAAGTAAGCAGTAATGTCGCATAGCTAAATTATAGTTTGGTAAGATATGTTTACGCTGGCTACCAAAACAGTTAATAATATGGTAGGTAGGTATGTGTTTTATTAGAATTGTGTAGAGCGAGTTAGTACCTAGTAGAAGGAAGGTACGTTATAATAATTTACCAGCCCATTGTCCAGTCTGGACTAGAACTAACCTTTCAAGGTTAGCTGAAGCGTTCGGTTGGCGTAGCTAACTAAGATATTCTTAACAGAACAACGAAGTTGATCGTTCAAATCGAATATATAATAACTTTAGAGCTGACGTTGATAGCATTGTATCAAGATTAAAAAATATTGATTGGTTAAGACACTATATGTTTATGAGAATGTAGATTATATGGTAAGTGGGTTTTAGAAGAAATTAAGAACAATTATAGATCCTTTTTTTTTAAACATAAAACTTTTTTTTTAAAAGAAACGAAAATAACCGTCCTGGTATACTAGCTCACTAATAAAACTTTTGACAGAAATAAAACGTTTAAGAACTAAATAAAACAAATGGTCAAATTATCTTGGCCGTTATAAATATGAACTACTAAGATCTCGTTGTCATGAACTCCAGACCAGCAAAGTGTAGCAAAGCTACACCAGTAGCATAATCCATACTAATATTATATATGCTAAAGTGTCTCTGTCTGTCTGTTTGACGGCTTACCGGCTTAACGGATCTTGATGACATTTGGTAAGAAGATGTATTGCATTCACATTATTAAAAGTAATGAGAGGCAGTGTTGAGCAATCAATAATAGAAACTGTTAGATGGCTTCCTTTTATTATGACTTGAGTCTTGATAGGATCAACTTTTATACCATAAGCCTTACTCCAGTTACTGATGCGACACAGGTTATTATAGATATTGGCAAAAGCTTAAGCCAAATTTTAAGGGGAGCTTATGTATAAATTTGAAGATCGTCTGCATAAAGGTGGTAGGAAGATGTTAGTTGTAGACACCCTTGCGGCATCCCATTAGAGACTGGGACTTCCGTTGCGTTTGCCGCAAGGGTATCTACACAGCTAGCATCTCGTTCGAACGTAATCGTTCTAAACGGTCCTTAGATAGCTCAACTGTTTCACGTGTATTTTATATTATGATTGTACTTCTTCTTTTCTTCTTTTGAAAACGCGATGGGCTCCTGTTTCCAACGAGCCCAGGGTCTCGACTCAAAATGCTCACATAATGTAGGCCTTATCAAGAAAGGCATATTTGCGTCTTATCAGGTCCTCAGCACCTCCCCACATGCAGCTGCTGCACCACCGCACGTCGCGCGGAAAGGCGTCTAGAATTTTCTTGGGATTCCTCGAAGTTCAAATCACATTGCACCACAATACACATATAATTCAATTATCCATACCCGTCCTGAAGTCACAATTTATTCATTAAAATTCCGCCAAGATTACTGAATAAAACATGCAATAAAACGTGTAAAAAATATTAAATTAGCAGAGCTATGTTACTCCATGAAACGAGAGACGAAGAAATCGAAAGGCGATTCTCAGATGAAGAAAAACTCTTAGCAATGTCAATAATGAAGCAAAGTCATAAATGCTGTGCTAATTTTGTGCTAATTTTTGACAACATTTTTATTCTCCCACCGAAATGTACCATAAACAATACCACCTGCGTTAGCATCCGATAATTTGTTCTTCTTCTTTGTTTATGGCATGTGACATAATAATGTCAATTTTGCCAGTGTCAAGTGTTTATAGTCAATTTGTTTGTTAATAAAGTCTTAGTCGACGGTCAATTGACAATTCTAAACGTCATCGTGGAATGGCCGCCTAAAATTTTCTTGGGATTCTTCGTGGTTCAAATCACATTGCACCACAATACACATACAATTCAATTGTCCATTCCATTCACCCGTTCTCTATTTACAATTTATTCATTAAAATTCCGCTAAGATTACTGAATAAAACATGCAATAAAACGAGTAAAAAATATTAAATTAGCAGAGCTATGTTACTTCATGAAATGACAAACGAAGAATCCAATCCGATAATTTGTAGGGCCGTACAACTTGTTGATGGAATTCGCGATTTAGGCGAATTTGAGATATTGACATTGACAAAATAAAAGTTTATTTACAGAAATAATTACAGAAATTTACAGAATAATATACAATTATAATAGATTCTTCGTCTGTCATTTCATGGAGCAACATGGCTCTGCTAGTTTAATATTTTTTACCCGTTTTATTGCATGTTTTATTCAGTAATCTTGGTGGAATTTTAATGAATAAATTGTGGCTGCGGGCCGGGTATGGATAATTGGATTGCATGTGTATTGTGGTGTAGTGTGATTTGAACGACGAGGAGTCCCAAGAAAATTCTAGACGCCATTCCGCGTGTCGTCTAGAATTGACAACTGACCATCGACTAAGACTTATAACAAACAAACTGAATATAAACTATAAACACTTGACATTGGCAGAATTGACAATTGATGTCACAGGCCATTAACGAAGAAAAGAAGAAGTACAATCATAATATAAAAAACACGTGAAACAGTTGAGCTATCTAAGGACCGTTTAGAACGATCTATAGATAGCTCAACTGATCCAGATCACTGCCAGAGGGCAGCGTTCCCAAGAAACTGGCGGCATTACCACGTTGAATGGTAATGCTAATACGCTGGGCCAGATAGGAGCTAGCTCTTGGGTCACGCAATGTATCTACCAGATGCCGTGATATAATTTTGAAAACGCGGTGGGCTCTTGTTCCCCACGGGCCCAGGGTCTCGACTCCAAAAGGCTCAAATATGTAGGCCTTATCCAAACCAGCATATTTGTGGTTTTTGAGGTCCTCGGCACATTCAGCCGTCGCACCAGCCCTAACGGAAGTCCCCGACAGATGGGACGCGGCCAGGGTGTCTACGCAAGTAGCATCTCACACTAATGGCCTACCCATCTCCCAAGGGACAAGAGTCATACCATCAGGCCTCTTACCATAATCACGTATCAGACCGTTGGGTTCGAGAACAGCTGGTACGTTGACGCTGATGAGTGCCCGACGAATGATATCGTTAAGACTGGCGTGGCGGGCAACCCTACCGGCGGCCCTATAACACGATAACCCATGGAGACCAAGCTGGTCGACCGCTATACCCCACTGGCACTGATGAGGGGCGCAGCACCGCGCCCCCAACCGCAGACAAATTGCAACATTGACAACCTATTTCTCAAACGAATCAGGTAATAGTAAAAACGCGAGGTTTTTTAAAACAGCAATAGATAAGCCTTATACAAAACTCTTATTGCATCAATTAGTACGCAGCCAACTGGAATATAAATCTACTTTTTGTGGTCCTTTTTACCGCACACATTCCCTACACGACAAAAATTCTTGCTTTCCTCTCTCCTGGTTTTTCTTATCGCAACGCTTACAACCAACGGCTAGTTATGTTAAAAATTATTTATTTGCGCGATCAACGTAAATTCTTAGATCTGTGCTGCTTACAAAAAACGGAACCCTGACTTAGATGTTTTCAGCAACACTCTGTGTACCTTTAAAAATAAAATATTGTGCCACCTTGGCTCCCTCCAATTTCCATACTGTAATTATGATATAAATGGATATTAAGAAGTCAGTTTTTATTTTAAATCCTTAAAATCGGTTTAAAAGCGGTGTTTATTACACACTGGCGACCCACCCTGGCTTTGCACGGGTGCAATGCTGAAACTAAATTATTTACAACATTATCTAAGAGAATAACATAGGTTAAAAGATAGACATATACAATTGCGGACTTTTGTGTAGACCTTTTTAAGGTGTACAATACTGTAGTACATTATTTTGATCTATCTCGTAGGGTTCAGCCAACGTTTGCAATGTAAGCGCAAAAAAATTTGTGTTTATTTACGACACCACATAAGAAACCTCTAAAATTATCAGTGTTTCTCTACTATATTATGCATGTTTTATACATATAAACTTTTCTCGTAAATTACTCTATCTATTAAAAAAACCGCATCAAAATCCGTTGCATAGTTTTAAAGTTCTAAGCATACATCGGGACAGAGAGACAGCGGGAGGCGACTTTGTTTTATACTATGTACTGATGTTTCATTTTACAGTTATTAGGCCATGAGGACCATTGAGGGGCCTAATAACTCCGTCGGCAGAGTTGGACACAAACTCATATATACCAAATGGTAGTACGGCCTGTGTCTATTCCTGTGCCTGGAAAATAGGCCAGTGAAAATAGACCAAATCAATTATATAAATCCATTTTCATACGTCAAACTGTCGTTCCCTTTCCGCGACATTTGCCAGTACATAAATATCCGTAGCGGATATTTACGTACACGTTGCAACGGAGCTGTCGGTTTGTTTGTGATAGTGCCCGATTTACAACTTGTACAATACCTACCAGGTACCTAGCGTGTTTATAGATTGCGTCTGTGGAGTGATTGCTTTCTGATTGATTTAAGAAGCAAATGTTTTGAACTCATGAAAACTGTGTAAACAGATACTTACCTATTTTCTTACACCACAATGAAAACTACTTGCCTACCTACCTAAGGTTACATACAAATGGAAACCAAATGTACAAAATAATATACAATAATATAAAATACACGTGAAACAGTTGAGCTATCTAACCGTTTAAAACGATCTATAGATAGCTCAACTGATCCAGATCACTGCCAGAGGGCAGCGTTCCCAAGATACTGGCGGCATTACCACGTTGAATGGCAATGCGAATACGCTGAGCCAGATATGAGCCAGCTTTTGGGTCATGCAACGTATCTACCAGACGCTGAAAAATAATTTTGAAACCAAATTAAGAATAATACTTAAGTTGTTGCACATTGGTTTAGGAACTGAAGCATGATTTTGTTAATGGGTTCCTAAATAATAAATCAAACAACATAAAATTATTTTCAGGTATACGATGTTTATTCTTATTAGAATTACAAAACATCACTTAAATGAGTAGGTACTTAATTATAAGTATGTAACATAAATCACTTTTGCGTACACGAGCGAGCTACGTTCATAGATGGTACCTACATAAATGAATTTATATTTTCTTATATTTATGACTTAGTTACATAACCTCTTTAATCCTTTCACCACACTGGTTCGTAATTACTAGTGACACGATTAGAAGAAGAAGAAGTTACATAACACTTAAAACATATGCTAAATATAAGTAGAAACAATTCACAAGGTAATGTAGTTAGGTAGATAATTTTTGAACGACTGATAAATAACAGTGCTTCTAAACTTTGTTGGTAAATGTGGCTAGATTGGAAAAAATATTATGACAAGACCAAGCGAGTGCGTTGCTGGAACCAAATACGCAGATCGGCGATAACTAGATGTGGCAAACATTTAATAAAGTTAGAATACGAATCTTTTGGTATATGTGATATTGTTACGTTTATTGTTTTCTTAATTGAATTTTGAGTAGCTTTTTGAATTTGTGTTTTTTTTTTGGTTCCCTTAAAACATTCGGTAGCTGGTTAAAAATGTTAGTTCTTTTCTTTTTGCCATAGTTTGTTCTTGAGGCCTTTAACTCCAGCTTTATTTGCTTTTCTTAGTCGCATTATTTAAGTATTTTCGTTAGATTTAAAAGTAATGTTATTAGATAGTATATTCCGTATTAAAAAGCATGTGTAGTATTTGTGTCGTATGTATTGTATGTCCAGTTATTTAGTTTTTTGTATAAAAATAGAGGAATAGAGTTTTTATTGTTTTTTTTTGTGATATTTACAGTAGTATTGGTTTTAGGTGCCAAACCCCAGATTTCAATTAAATAGTCAATTGTGGTTTCACTAACGTGTTGCCCTTTGATTAAAACATTATAATCAAAGGTTGTACCTATATCGTATACCGTATGTTTCGAGGCAAACAGCGCACTATGCCACGGAGATTTGCTAAATGCTATTTTAGGGTAATATTCATAATAAAAAACATCAAAATGAGATACTTAGTTTTATTCATTTTATTTTAACAGTCTTCTTTGTATAGTTCATTGTGGTTCAACGTTGAGAGTCTTCAAAGTCTCGACTGAAAATAATATATACAAATAATCTTAGCTTTATTAAAAATTTGCATCGAGTATTTTTGAGGTTGGTAGGTACTACTCCTACTTTTATTTGCATATTTGTATGTACGAGATACTTAGACTTCGAGAAAATCGTTTTTGAGTAGGTGTAGCACTGAGCTCTATCAAAAGCAAAACTTCAAAGGCATAAAATTTATCAAACGAATATAATATATCGAAGAACTGTTAAAGAAACCTCATAGTACCTATCTAACAATATGCCAGTTTTTTTTTATTATTTTTCCAAACGTGTCATTAGTTTGTAACCACTTCAGGTTATCATCAAACTAATAATCTGGGAGCAAGAGCAAGATTAAGGGCGGAAAGACAGGTGGACTTGTGAACCCTAAATATTTACCTCATTGCCCCTATGGATGGCTAGGATGACGTCATACTCGTTGGCTCCGAGGCGGATGTTGGCTCGACCGTCATTCCCTACAGTGACAGATTTGCCCGTGCAGCTGTTACCATTCTTGGAGCCAGAGATCACATCGCAGTAGGTGCCGGCTGGTAGACAGGTCTGTAAACGAGTATATATATTAAAAGGAATGAATCCAACATTCGAAATATCAAAATCAATGTAAATTTTCACGAGAGCAGCAAACATGTTTAGAATCAGATTAATCAGACTTTGCTGTTAAAGATAAGTCAGACAACTGAAAATACTAGCAAGGAAACTAAGCAATTGTGGAAATTGAGCTTAGTTTGTTTAACAGTAACTTGAGAGGAACTTAAGAGACCTGCGAGACCTTACAAGATAGGTATTTGAATAAAATGTTCCTGACCAAAACAGCATGTCGTAGTCGACTATTTACTCCCCCAAACCATGCCCAATTGTTTTTTTTTTTAAATATAATTAGACAAAATCTTCAGCTATGCCCCTATGTTCTATTTTTTTTGTAAATATGCGTAATTTTGTTTAAAAAATTACGTAATATTTCTAGTTTTTGATGACTCCTACTTCCTATGATAATTAGAATATAAAAAAACCAAGACATAGGGGCATGGTCATGGTAGTTAAAGGTTTTATGGTTCAAAAATATTTGCTCTAGTGTCATTATCCAGGGAGGAAGCAGTCAACTACGTTTGTATGAAGAAAGAGCCGGTACCCTTTCCTCTTAAACAAACTTACTATTCTGAAGCCATGCCATGTCATCTAAATTAATATTTGAAACCAACGATAAGGTGTTCTTTAGTAAGTGGTCTAGGCCTTCCTGTGTTCCTTCCACAAGCTTGCTGTGTTTCCATAATTGACATCAAATCAAAGCGTAAGTAAATTTTGGAACAAAAAGACAAAACTTGATAATTGTAAAAGAATTGTCTACTTCAGGTTGCGGAATCTGTTGCTGCCCTCATATCAGCAGCCATTAGTTGAATCTGATAATCCTGTGAGCAAATTGAGCCACAAAATGTGTCACAGACAATGTGGTAAAACCACAAACCTGTAGTGTCTGGTTCAGGTCCCAGTAGTCATTGTTGAAGGCGACGAATCCTTGTCCTCCGCGGCAGAAAGCAATCTGGTTACTGCCGTTGTCCCACCAGTCGTTGAGTCCGGTGCCGAGAGCGACGTTCCTGAATTGTACCATCGAGTAGATCTGACGCCATCTGTGCTCGCATATCCAGCCGTTACCGCATGTTTGATCCTAAAAATGTTTTTATGTAATTCATAAACTATGTTTCTGATACTTATTACTCTGATTAAATGTACTTTTTCCTTGATATACATTTCTTCATACAGATATTTACGATTTTTTTAATCTTGTGATTATGTAGGTACAGATAAGATTGACACTTCAAGTCAAATATTGCTTAATAAATTATAATGTATGTATTTCTGATCGCAATATTGATTTGTATGTTATTATAATTTTTATCCGCATTATATAACATGGTAGGTAAGGTAACTTACCTACTTGTACTTTGATAAGTAATGTACTTATTAAGTTTATTGAAACATAAGATAAAAAAATTCTCACTGAGTTAATAGAAGGTGAAATAATATTTCCCCTGTAGTCCATTGGAGGGCCAGCCTCAGTATCAACGAAATCAAAACTGCTCATCAACTGCGGCTCTCCGTACGGATGGGCCAACATAAACGCTATTGCTCCTTTATATGCCCTAGCGTTTTTGTAATTTAGGATGTTCCCGCCCGCCCCGTGGCCTCGTTGATTATCGTGGTTATCGATAAAGGTTAATGAATCTTGGGATGCAAGCAAGCCCCATGCAGGTCCCCAGTTCACGAGATGTCTTAGTTGGTTCCGTCCTTGGAACAATTGGCTCAATTCAAGTCCGAATTTGAACTCTGTGACAGCGGCTAAAGAGGTGTATTCTTCTCGTCTGATGGCCTCTCCACCGAGGTCGATAACCTCTTGGTAGATGTAAGGGCGAGCTCCGGAGGGAAAGCCGTGCTCTGTGTTCAGATCGCGGAGACGGCCGTAGATGACGCTTAGATCACCGGGCCACATGTGCTTAGCTGCGTCAATTCTGGGGATAAGATTTTCTATCACTTCCACTTATGTGCATAATAGTTTGAGTTACTTTACGATCCGTGACTCAAAGCCAAGTTTGCTCAATATATTTTGCACCTACATAGTATCTATAGGCAAAACAATCTACGAAATAATCCTAGGCAGCAAAAATTAATAATAAAAGGAATGCTCGCCCCCGGGTGGACTTGAACCACCAACCTTTCGGTTAACAGCCGAACGCGCTAACCAATTGCGCCACGAAGGCCATGCGTAACATCAACAAAATTAGTAATCTCTAGCATTAAGAGATTAGAAAAAAAATTACCTGAACCCAGCAACTCCCAGCTCGATAAGACGGTTCATGTATCCGATAATCCGTTGGCGGACGTACTCCGAACCTTGATTCAAATCTTTGAGGCCGGAGAGTTCGCAGTTACGGACCTATATAAAAACCGACATTGAAGTTATCCAATGTATTAAGCAAAACTATAGCCAGTAATTGATGCTGACACAAATTTAAGACTTACTCTTTCAGGGCAGCAGCCATAGTCGTGACCAGAAATAACACAATGGGGCCAGTTAAAGTCATTTCTGCCGTAAGGTACGGACGGGTAATCCCAGTTGCCGAAGTTAGCTGTGCTGCCACCGGTACCGATGTTGTCTCTCCCATGTCCAGACATGTGGTTGATGATTGCATCTACGTAAATCCTGGTTAACGAAAAACAAACGATGGTCTGGAGTAATGGTCTCTGGTATAATACAGGAACAGCAGCGCCATAAAAGTAAGCTATGTTTGTGAGTTTATTACTCAATATAGATTACTAGACTACTTACTACTATAGGCTTTGCCCGCGTGGTACGTAGCTAAAAAGCAGTACAATTTTGGTCTCATGATTCAAATCTATATCCACAAATTAAGTAACAAATAAATATCCAAACATATACACAAACTTCATACATAGCTTAAATTAGGTTATTGGCCTAGATTACATTTTAACACTGAATGGTTTGAATGCAAGGATTAGGAGCATACCTGACGCCAGCTCTGTTGCACCTTCGGACCATGTCAGTAAACTGCTGCTCATCACCAGAGCGAGTCACCAAGCGGTAAGACATGGGTTGGTACCGCTCCCACCAAGGGCGGTTGTGGTCCCAGATCACTAAGTTCTCGTTGGGTGGAGAGATCTGTTGGAACGAAATGGTGTTTTGAAATGGATGCTTAAAATGACTTACACGTGTTAGATCTAACGTGATACAAAGCGTGCAAAATCCAAGAGAGACCCGATCAAAGCTGTTATTCCGTGCCACTCGTCTAAGTAAAAAAGTTACCTGAATACCACCGAATCCTCTAGGACCCAGAAACCTCTCGCACTCGGCCGCTATATCATCCCACTTCCACTCGAAGAGGTGCACCATACTTGACCTTCCCTCCGCATAGTACGGATTCTTGTAGGCAACTGCGGATGCCAATGCAGCCGTCAGAACTAGGATAGACTGGAACATCCTAGAGCAGAGACATTTTCAAACTGTAGAGCAATTATTGGAACGAAGTTCCTTACCGCAGGTTGACGAGGGGACCTAGCCGAGAAAAAAATGTAACGCGTTACGAAAAACCGTAGGAGAAATAGAGAATAAAGGAGACCAATAACTAGTCTCCCACATATATATATATATACGTATATATATATATATATACGTATATATATATATATATATATATATATATATATATATATATATATATATATATATATTTAAACGTATTTTAGACGTATATCAATGATAATTATTATTGTTCATTAGAACATTCCATCATTGAAATTATTATATCTATATATATATATATATATATATATATATATATACATAATATAAATATATTAATATAAGAAATAAATATATTATATATAAATATAGATATAATAATTTCAATGATGGAATGTTCTAATGAACAATAATAACTTTATTCATAAATTTATTTGCAATATATAATAATAATCATACAAGAAATCTTGTATTACATATTTTGATTTCGTACAATATTACTCATAGTTACTTTGGTACAAACGCTAACGTAATCAGGTAACATATTTTAGACGTATATTATGTATATATATATATATATATATATATATATATATATACATAATAAAGTTATTTATTGCATCAATAATCAAAATTAAAGAAAGGGTGGTTAGAGAGAATGAGAGCCTGGCACGTTAATGATTAATTATGCCAACCCTGCATACGAAAGGGATTTCGTTCCAAGCGTGTGTCCCGCGACACGTTCATTATTTTTTAAGACTAGCAATGGTTAGGCATCACTATTCTTTCCATAGTAGGTACCTTCTATATTTGTTTACAACTCACCTGTCGATTTTAGTGTCGACCTCTCTCTATCTTGGCTGTAGCACAAAACTGATTACCACCTACCACGATAGTCTGAACTATTTATACAGTTTTATAGATTTTGATAAAACCCAGTGTTTTGTTTATCAGCTAAATTGATTTAATCCCTGATTAATGGTGTAATTATATAATAATGTATCTACTATTTCACTAGTAGATACCTAAATACCATCGACACTTTATAAGCTAGTGTAAAAGAGACTGCCATGGATTTTGAAGTTAAAATTGTAAAATGGTACTGCTTTCATATGAATCAGTGCCTTGAAACTACATCGAAAGAAAACTTTCACATCGATAATCGAGCATAGAAAACTGAACTCAGATCGATAACTAGGCAGAGATATTCTAATAGTTCTGATTGGGTTCAGTTTTCAAAAAATCTATAGGTATATTGTTTTTGATTTGAGTTTTCATTTTAAATGAAATACGGTCGTAAGTACACATAAAACAATGATAAACTACATTTGTTTTTAACCAACTTCATCAAAAAAGAGGAGGTTCTCAATTCTTCGGATTTTTTTTATGTATGTTCATCGTTCTCAGAGACGCCCTAACCGATTTAAAAAAAAAATTGTTTCCCCCATTTAGCCCCATTTAAATTTTATCGAAATCGTCGGCTTTAAAATAATCAACAAAAATCAAAAAATTGTGTACATCGATGATATTTTCGATGCCTGCAGTGCAGAGTAGTGCGTTTAGATGGTCTACCCATATCATATATAAATAAAATACATCTACTTTCCACTTAACATTTCAAAATCAAAATAATTTTATGCTCTCAAATTGTATCCAATGAAGTCGGTTTTCTATTTAGTTTTTAAAACGTAATTATTAGATAAGAGCTATCAGATTAAATTCATCCATAACGTCAGTAGCTGTAGGTACATACCTGACAAACAAAGGCTTACGACTACATCTATAACCCCTAATAACCCAACCCAATACCACTTTGTAGGTGGGTAACTTGACCCACTTTAAATGGTTTATTTTTTCTCAGAAAGTTAAATACAGGATATCGATTAAAAATACATGCTCTATTCTATTGTTCTTTCTGTCTAAATTTGATTGTGGTTAAATAGTTATTACCGAATGTTTCCGAAATTTTTCCATATGTGGAGAGACAAAGGTGGTGTAATAAGCAGCCCTCTTAACATAGCTGGCGTCCGTCGTTCCTATGGCAACTTTGTGTGATATCGGTACCTGAATAGATAGATAAAAAAATACTTTATTACACACCATTATACATTGGACAAGTGGAAAAATAATGTTTCGCTAGTCGGTACTGCTAAGGTCGGGCTTCAAATTCGGTCGTGCACCAATGGGTTTCTCAGTTCGAAAAATGTACTTGCAGTTCTTTCAAGCGGTAGGAAAACATAGTGAGGAAACAGGCATGTTGTAGAACCAAAAAAGTTCTAACACATGTGTCATGTACATAAAAGGAGGCAACTTTTATCCTTTCACCACACTAGTCCGAAATAACTAATGACACGATAATAAGTGTTTATTTATAGTCCAGTCCATCCAACGGTTACCTGATAGAGATCGCTAGGGAGGGGAGTTAGCGATAAGGCCGCCCATTGTAATGCCTTTATTAGTTAAGTTATTGTTATTGTAATATTCCGTGTGGTAGTCAATAAAAAGTTCTATCTATCTATCTACCAAAGAAAAAGTTTAAGACATCGATGAAAACGAGTAAATACAAAATAAAAAAAAGAAGGAGTGTGATAGAAAAAAAAAGTGCTATACCTAATTATATTATATTTCTACGTGTGAGTAACTTGAACCAAAAGAAGAGGTTTTCGACATCGATGAAAACTAGTGAATACAAAATAAAAAGGAAGGAGTGTGACGGAAAAAATCGTGCTATAATTTCATTTCTACATGTGAGTAACCTGAACCTCCTAAAGGTACGGTCGTCAGTCTCGCTTCATGTCTCGCCCACCAGACCGGAACAAAGCATGGCCACGGCCACTAATGGATCCCGACAGGCACCCCAGTTTTACCAAGCTTGGTAAAATGTCACCAGCATATTAGGACGGGCATGAAGCAAACATTTTGTTTCCGTACCCTTTTATGCTTACAAGCGTTCCGTATTTTGCGGGCACATCCAAGTCACTACATAGTATAAAACAAAGTCACTTCTTTCTCTCTGTCTGTCCCTATGTATGTTTAGATCTTTAAAACTACGCAACGGATTCCGTTTTTTTAAATAGATTAAAAAACGGAAGATATTCAAAGGAAGGTTTATAATTATGTAATACATGCATAATATGGTAAATAAACACTGATAATTTTAGAGGTTTCTAATCACATTTGACATTTCTGTGTAGTATATTTAGTATCAGCATTGCACCCGTGCGAAGCCAGGGTTGGTCGCTAGTAATAATAAAATGTGAAAGTTTAAGAGTTTGTTTGACATTTTACTTCCAGCTGGACTCGCTGTCGTTCATTCAACGTTGTCAAAATTGCCTATGCGATAAATCAGGGCCATAATCTTGTAAAAAATATTCTATATTACGTTCGAAATAATTTGCAAGAAATATGGTACCAAGGTAACACGATATTGAGTAATATCTCTATCTACCTATATCTATAAAAAACGATGTGTGGGTGTATGTATGTTCCATATAGACTCCGAAACGGCTGGACCGATTTCGATGAACATTTTAGGAAATCTTTAGATTGGCTTAGCGGGTGATCCTGTGAGGTTTGGTAGCGATCGGTCAACTGAACTTTTTTTTGCATCAATCAAATTTCGTCTATAGGGAACATGGATACACACATTGCTTTTTATATATATAGATAGAAGATTTGTCATCAAATTGCATAATAACTTTTTGTATATCCGAGTACATAAGTCAATTCTGGGCACTCTTGAAAGAACAATTCTATCAGGGTTTCTTACACAATATTCTCTTACCTAAAGGTCACGAGCTCTTCTAAAGAAATTTGGTTGTACTTTAACAACCTTAGCTGCCTCTCAAATATACAAACTGGGCAATGTCAACAGTACGACTTTCGTTTTGAGCGATTACTGACCGATATTAGTTTTGATAATCGATATCGTAATCCTACTCTAGCATCTCAAATGAAAGTGCATGAAATTAGCCTCTGAAGAGCACTTTAATCCTTTCACTAGGTTCAGAGAATTTGTGACACGAAAAACCAAATGATACGATATATTGAAGACTAATTAAAATGTAGCCTCTATGTAAGTTCCTAAGATACAATCTATATCCACACCAAAGATTAATGCAAAAAAAACCAGTTGATCCGATCGCTACCAAACTTCACAGAAACACCCGCTAGGCCAATCTGAGATTTCCTAAAAAATCAACGAAATCGATCTAGCCGTTTCGAAATCTATAGGGAACATACACACATCGCCTTTATAGGTATAGATAGCAACGAAACATCAGTTCAATGGCAATTTGATGGAATTCGGATACCATTCTAGGAATTCGACAATTATTTCATGATGTTTTCGTTCCAATATTTTGAAATCAGTTTTTCCCGACTACTAATGACATTTTTATCGAAGCGATTCCGTGCTGTACAGAAAACATTTGCTCGCTGATACAAGAGCTTCAGAACTGCTTGAAATTTAATTTATTTATTTAATCCCTACTAATATTATAAATGTGAAAGTAACCCTGTCTGACTGCCTGTCTGTCACGTTTTCACGCCTAAATCGCTGAGCCGATTTTGTTGAATTTTGGTATAGAGATACATGGGACCTAAAAAGTAGCCTATGTCGTCCTGGACATAGGTAGGTACCACGCGTGCGAAGTCGCGGGCAGCAGCTGGTAGCTAATAAATTAAGTTATCTTATAACTTATCTTGAACAAGCCAATATTTGCAAATCACTTAAATTTTTATTCAGAAGCCTACTCAACGCCATTTTAGAATTTTATGTTGACATGTTACTTCCATAGAAACTATATTATTTCAAAAACATTATTATTTCGTTACTTACCCAATTATTTCAAAACATGTTAATATTTTGTATACCTACCAACAAAGCCTTCCTACATTTATAAAACTTTTGATTCTAAAAGCTTCGTATCTCTCTAAAGCTACGCCAGTCCACGCTAAGCTACCGTCGCGGACACACGTGCGCGGCAAACTCGAAATTTCCACGACGTAAATTTTTAATTGCTCCGAAACCCAAAGGTGGAACCTCAAATAAACTCTGTACCGATCGAATAGTTTTTCGGTGTGTTATGAAATGACGCACTGATGTTCAGGTGAATGTTGATTCATAGTGAATCGAAGCGTGAAGCTGGTACATAAGGTGTATACTTTTGAAGTGTTCTTGAGTCGGGATCTTTGAGCGTTCGTCCTGAATTTTTCGTTTTGGAGTGGTGAGTAAATTTGGCTCTTTATCACAATGGCTTTTGGCAAGCATATATGATTTTACTTGTAATAAAGTTAAAAACTTGACTAGTTACTTTTGAAATTGTTGTACTAATATTTTGAAACTCATAATCACTTCATAGTATAAAACAAAGTCGTTTCCCGCTGTCTGTCTGTCCCTATGTATGCTTAGATCTTTAAAAATACGCAACGGATTTTGATGCGTTTATATGTATAATACATGCATAATATAGTAGAGAAACACTGATAATTTTAGAGGTTTCTATTCACATTAGACATTCTGTAGTATATTTAGTATAAGCATTGCACCCGTGCAAAGCCGGGGCGGGTCGCTAGTAATTAATATACATTCATTATCATTTTCCATAAAAAATATCAGAATCTCTTTTTCATTCTCTGTTTTTCTGATTGACAGACTGTTTTATAGATTACATTTTCAGCCCTGAAAAATATTTGCTCAAGTATGTACTTAACCTACCAACCTAAATCTTATAAAGCTTTTTAATTATAGCTCTCTTGATAATAGCAAGTAATTTGCCTACTAATCAATAAAATATAATGATATGTTCTTGCAATATGGGTACTGAGCAAAAATATCAGGCTTACACTTGAAAGTTGTTTTAGCCTTTGACAATATTATAGACATTATCCTGAAAAGGCTATGGGAATAGGGAATTCAGTCTACTTCTTCTTATCACTAGTACTTTCGGTCCAATATGGTGAAAGAATTAAAGTACCTACGCAACAGAGACACTTTTTATGGTTCTACAACATGCCCGTTTTCTCACGATGTATTTTTCAGTATTCATCAAATATATATACTGAACTAAAACTTACTCAGAATAATAAGTACCTACGTATAATTTTAAGTTAAATATGTTTATTGTTATCTTACATAATTTTACGAATGCGTCGGAAACAGCTTGAGAAATTCTCTTCTCCTTAGGAAATGACAAATTCATATATCCCATATCCCACTCGAGCAGAAATAGCCATTTTGTACGATTAGTTGACATGCAACGGCTGCTTCAACTTATCGCCGTTTAGACTCTAATAGTTTGCCTAGTTTACTTCTAACAGGTGCGTTGTGATTCATTAGAAATACATAATTAATTGGACTGCGGTAAGGTTATTAATTGAATTGGTCTTTAAGTTGTGTTAAATTTTAATTCACGTCTGAACTACACCTTAAGTTTCGATTAAAGTAGCATTTTTAGGTTTCCGAAGTTTCTAAGAACCCTTCGTTATAGTTTTGTTATGTCTGTATGTTTTCTGTCTGTCTGTTTGTACGCCCCTAATTAGTCACTAACTTGTACTGACACGGAAGACCTATCAGTTCATCCTAAGTAACACATGAACATTCACACACAAGTACACACATATGCACATATTTACACACACACACACTCACACACACACACACACACACACACACACACACACACACACACACAAACACACACCCCCAATGTATGCTACGGAACTTTGTATTTTTCTAGGAGCAGGGTGTTGATGTCTGCGACATAGTTTCACACTTTTGCAGATATCATCGCTCTCAATGTTTATGTATCTGTTTATTATCTGTTCTAAATTAACTTATTATTATTAATATTCACAGCTCTTGTCCGCAGATTAGTCATTATGTCGTGATAATACGTATGAGTGGCCCCTACAAAGTTATGAAAAAAAAACCACCCTTACAGGGTTTTTAGGGATACCTCTCTTCCATGTAAAGTGTTTATTTTTTTAAGTTTTACTACCTTATCGTGTGATATATCGTTGGATAGGTATTTTAAAGATACTGCGAGGTTTTAAACAGTTTTTCGATACAGGTTTTCATTTGATAAATATTAAGCTTTGAAGAGGCTATTTTAGTATAGCTAAGTTACCTCAATTTTTTTATATTTTAGACTGATTGAACATATTAGTTAATTCTGTTTAATGATCTTTTCTCTATAAAGGTGTTCTGATAGGTAGATAGATAGATAGATAGAACATACTTTATTGCACACCATAAAATACATTAGACTATTATTATAAAAAAGGGATTTATGATAAAAATAATATGTACATACATACTTACAATATAAAAAGTTAAATACAGCAATACCTAATACTACAAAAATAAATAAATAATATTAAATACAATTTGATAAACTAAATAAACGAATACATACATATTATAATATACATAAACCTAAATAATGTTAAGAAATAAGCAATATTTAACAACAGGACAAATAGTGTTCCCTGACCATAGTTTTAAAAATAGCATGTGATTTGGCGCGTCTAATAGCACCTGGCAGTGCGTTCCATAATTGAGCAGCCTGTACTGTGAAAGAATTGGCGTAGTATGAGGAAGTGTGGACAGGTGTCGCAAGTAAGAGAGTATCAGAGGAGCGCAAGGTTCGAGAGTGTGAGAGGTGGAGAAATTGGAAACGTTCTTTGAGATAGGTAGGTGTTGTGGGATTAAAGAGGATTTTATATAAAAAAATAAGAGAGTGTAAATTCCGACGCAAGCGAACTGGTAACCAATTGAGCTTTTTTCGAAATTCGGAGACATGGTCACCGATTACCGATATCATAAACTACGTATGGTACCTTTTTAATAAATTACCTTATAAAATGCATACCTATCACATTACCATAGAACATCTGTTTTTAAAATGTAGGTATATTTCTTAGTCTCTACCGCTCTAGCTAGTAGGTAGTACTAACTACTTTATTTTGTACTTCTTCTTATCATGACACTGATTATTTATACACTAGCTGTCCGCTAGTGTAGATTCGTTTTTCCCGGGACAAACCGATTTTCCCGGGATAAAAAGTAGCCTATGTCACCCGGAGATAGTGTAGCTTTCAAACGGTAAAATAATTTTTCAAATCAGTCCAGTAGTTTCGGAGCCTATTCAATACAAACAAATCTTTCCTCTCTAAAATATTAGTATAGATGACGACCTCTGTAGCGCAGTGGGCGACGGCAACGGGCGCAACGGGCGTTCGCCCACTGCGCTACAGAGGTCGTCTGCCCTATGATGCAGATACAGAAGGTTGCGGGTACGATTCCCGCCGCAGGAAAAATATTTGTATGATCTGCAAATATTTGTCTTGAGTCTGTTTTTCTGTGTATAAGTAAGTATTTACAAAAAATAAGTTATATCAGTCATAACACAAGCGCGACTTATGAAGGTATGTTCCAAAACTGAGGTACCATGTCTAGGGTAAAGTTTCTTCTATAGATAAGGCACCATGGATGATAATCACCATTAAACTATGTGGTTATGTTTATTATATGTATGTGTTTTGTTGATAGTACTAATATTTACAAAATTCACGTCGGTAACCCGGTTAAGACATCATACCTCGCGTAGCGCAGCGGGTTTCGAAGCGTTGTGTTGATAAACATAATTTTGTGGTTAACTGACAGGAAAGCAGACCGTTAAATAACAGCTTATAGTAGCTATAGCTAGCTCATTATTATAAAATGAGTATATTATAAATAAATAAATGAATAAATGATCTTAATCAAACGTTACAGTCATTTGGATAATGAGGGCTAGGTCGAAAAATTTGTAAAATTACGACCGACCACAAAATGTCATGTTTATGAACTAAACTATTGACTAATTTCACACACAATGTGTAAATTATCACGCTAGCTAAGCGGTTGACAACGCTGACTTTCAATACTGAGCCACGAGTACGAACTCTATGTCTATAAGTGCTAAATAATTATTTTTATATTACCCGAGTATTGACGTCAACTATTTTAATGAGTTTAAACCAACTTCGAAAAATAGAAGAAATTCCCAATTCGGTTGTTTTTTTTTGTTACCACAACTCCGTCATTTATAAACTGATTTGATAAAATATTTTGCATGTGAAAGTTTGGTTTTTAAATCAAAAAAGCCGGAAAATGATATCATCCAGGTAAAATAAATTTAGTTTTTTGCTTTCAAGTGTTTTTTGCTTTTATATCATTGCTAATTCAATCAATTAGCAATGATATAAAAAAGTGTGTACTGAACTGACCTTGCTGTTTTTTGTGAGCTATGCATCGACCGCAAACGAAAATTCACTGGTTTATTAATATAAATCTCATGTGTGGTAAATTAATTAAATAAACTGTAAATAAATAAATACAGCTCCAGTTTTTGTTTTACAAGCAACATTTAATATAATGAAATGAAATAGATAAATGCTGGTGATTCCCTCAACACTTTCTAGCCCCAAACCAAAGAAAGCTTGTAATATGGTGATTGTAGAGGATGGGTCAGAAATGATACCGTGTTTGTAGTTACAGCAGCCGGTAATTGGGAATTTATGATGCAGGCGAAATTCAATGTTTACTTGTAAAAAACTACAATTACTGAGCTGAGCCGTCGTGATCAGTCCAAAGATTCGCGGCGACTAATTGTCGCCGCGAACCTTTGGAATAGAAACCATAAAAATTAATAGAAATAAGGTACGCATCCACCCTCACTAAACCAACATATGGCCTGTGACATACTAATGTCAATTTTTAATTCAATTTTGACACTGTCAAGTTTTTATAGTTTATAGTCAGTTTTTTTGTTATTAGAGTCTTAGTCGATGGTCAATTGTCAATTCTAGACGTCACGCTGAATGGCGTCTAAAATTTTCTTGGGATTCCTCGTCGTTCAAATCACATTGCACCACAATAGACATAAAATTCAATTATCCATACCCATCCTGTAGTCACAATTTATTTATTGAAATTCCGCCAAAATTACTGAATAAAACATGCAGTAAAACGGGTAAATATATTAAATTAGCAGAGCTATGTTACTCCATGAAATGAAAGACGTAGAATCGACACTGTTTTAATTTATCTAGAGAATCTTCAACAGAGAGAGTTTGAAACGCTGAGCTGACCCTTTGGAGCAACATGATGATTTTTACCACACTATGCTGTAAGGTGAGTAATCTTTGTATCTTTATAAAGGGCGACCTACACCACCTTTTATATTGATTCTTTTTTGCAAGTAGGTATCTAATAGTAGTCAGTCACCTACCAAGTTTTGTGGCGTAGGAACCAATTTTTATGATTTTACTAGTTGTTGCCCGCGGCTTCGCACGCATGCTACCTACATAAAAAGTAGCCTATGTCCTTCTCCAAGGTCCCATCTATCTCTATACCAAAATTCATCAAAATCGGTTGAGCGGTTTAGACGTGAAAACGTAGCAGACAGACAGACAGAGTTACTTTCACATTTATAATATTAGTAGGAATCAACAGCCTAAAATTTAATGCTTGTAGTTATGAAAATAAAAACACTTTCAACCCTTTACAAAACTTTTTTACAATTAAAAAGTATATATGCCAATGTCCTTTCTCAGGCTTTAGACTATCTGTGTTCCAAATTTCATATAAATCGGTTCAGTTGATTTGGCGTGAAAGCGAGACAGACAGACAGACAGACAGAGTTACTTTCGCATTTATAATATTAGTAAGGATTTTTAATTATGTTTGTATCATTAACCACCTTATCCTTTAAGTCTATTTTGTGTTGTTTCATGTCAAATAAATATTTTTCATTTCATTTCATTTTCATTTCATTTCAAACGTAAAAACCTGTGTTTATCGAAATGTAGAGTAAAACACACGAATGCTTTGAAACGTCGAGTAATTTCATAAACTCTCCTACGTCAATATACGAAATTGTGTAAATATTACATCATCCGTCTAAACACACGTGAGTATTATTGATATGCAGTTCCAATCCGTTGAGTTCTTATATTTTATTGCACAGTAAAATTTATTGTGTTCTATTCGAAACGACGACTGCGAAATGGCCATATGTTTTCAATTTCCGGTTGCGATTTGATTTACATAAAACGCTGAAAGACGAACCAATTGGGTCGGACTCCTCAGCAGAAGTGTGTCAGATATTTTGCATCAAACAATCAGTTTACAAGCTATTTTTGTTTATAAAGTTTTTTAAACTTGCGATCAGAACACATTATTATAAATATATACGGGTATTTATCGCGTTTATTTATCTATTTCAGTCATCCCGTGACCACGACAGAGTGTAAACCTGTCGAAACGTCGGGAAAAATAGGTAAATAAACGCGATAAATACCCGTATATATTTATAATAATATTTTTGTTTATATTTCTAAGGTACTGGAGGAAAGGGAATTACTATAATGTATTTGTGACTCTCATCATTTACACATCCTTAAAATATTTTAACCTAAAGATCTTAGATGTCATTGCAATGAGCATTTTTATCTTTTGTTAATAATAATAATAAATAATGGTATACATTTCACACTGCATTAATAAGCCCCAAAGTAAGCAGAGCTTGTGTTATGGGATACATTACTTATAATATATTATTAGTACCTGGATGACCGAGCTTTGCACGGTATAAAACGCGGATAAAATGAAGTTTTCTAAAAATGAAACCTAGCTAGATCGATTTATCGCCGCCGGAACCCCCTGCATACTAAATTTCACGAAAATCGTTGGAACCGTTTCCGAACTTCAGATTATATAATATACATACATATATACAAGAATTGCTCGTTTATAGGTATTAGATATTACTTAAATCTTATTTTTTAAAACATACATAAACATAGAAATACATACCCTAAACAAATATTTGCAGATCATAAAAAAGTATTTAACTGATCGGATCTGCGTTTTGCAGCGATTCAGGTGGGCCTTCGTCTACGCCACCTAGGTCGTCTAACAGAGTCCACAGAGGTATCTGTGTTTAGTGAAATGTATATCATTAAATAAAGCACGCCGACTGGTGCGGTATTCCTGTGGAGAGGCAGCGACACTGGTTAGTGGGGGGCTGAAGACTGGACGGCCGCGGATTGACTGCTGCCAGGACGTTTGGATTGTTATTCGCATTCGAACAAAGTGTTTTATTTGGTACCCAAGCAACCTGTACATTTAGGATTGAAGAGCACTGGAGCAAGAGGAATTACTTGGCAAATGGACATAAAAATGAATGTCTGGAAACGCCCAATAGGTTTACTATAATCACTTACCAGGTGGGTGGAGTAGTGTTGGACCATTGCCAAAGTACTGTAATGCCTGACTACATCCATATGACGACTTTTGTGACGCAGTGGGCCTAGGCCCGGCTGAGACGCAAAAGGTTGCGGGCTCGATTCCCGCCGTGGGACAAATGTTTGTATGATCTGCAAGTATTTGTCTCTGTTCTGGGTTTTTCTATGTATAATATGTATGTAAAAAAAAAAGTATATAAGTAGTATCTCAGTCATGTGGTACCCATAACACAAGCTCTGCTTACTTTAGGGCCAGATGATGTTGTGTGAAGTGTGCGAAACTATTATTATTATTATATTATTACTAACTTACTTGACTTCACTGGCCTTTCAGCTCAGTTGGTATTAGCTCTACCTTCTGCGCTGTAGGTTCGGTTCGGTTCCCTCACAGGGCAAACATTTATGTGATGAACATAGATGATTGTTCTGTGTCTGCGTTGAATAGTATACCAGTATGTATTTAAAAAAATTAGGTATTCTATCAGTATTCTTGTTCTCCAAGTACAAACTACGAGTTTGCTTCGTTTGAGGCAAGATGGAGTTGTGTGGATTGTCCATCAATATTTGTTCATTTATTTACATAGTCTAAATCAAAACAAATCCCATTTTTAACCGACTTCATCAAAAAAGAAGTTCTTAATTAGTCGGAAACTTTTTTTTTATGTATGTTCACTGATTACTCGAAAACGCCTGCACCGATTTGGAAAATTCTTTTTTTGTTTGAAAGGGTATATTCCCATTTCAATTTTATCGAAATCGGTCGAACTGAAAAATCAACAAAAATCTAAAAATTGTATACATCGTTGATAATTTCGTTTACCTCGCTGTCTCATTGGAGCAGTGCGTTTATTTGGCCTACCTATATATACTATACTATACCTATAATATATATATACAAAATACATCTACTTTGCACTAAATAATTATTATAGGCTCAAATGTCATTTAATGAAGTCGGTTTTCTGACGACGACCTCTGTAGCGCAGTGGGTTTAGGTCTGGCTGAGACGCAGACGCAAGGTTGCGGGTTCGATTCCCGCCGCGGGACAAAATTCGTATGATCTGAAAAAAAAAATACCTATATGAGTAGTATATCAGTCATGTGGTACCCAAAACATAAGCTCTGCTTACTTTGGGGCCAGATGATGCTGGGTGAAATGTCCGGGATTTTTTATTTTATTTATTTATTTTTCTTTTTAGTTTTTTAAAACGTAATTATAGAGTTACCAGAGCAAATGCTGTTTATATTGCACGTGACTTAAGATATTTCTCTTAATATTACATCGTAACAAGTTGTATGATGCTCATCAACTTTGACGATGACTGAAGAAGCCCCACTTTTCAATTAAGAAATCTTGGATAACTTTATGAGCCGAAATGAATCGTAACGACCAGGAATAGGGTGTTATTTTGCTAAGGAGTTATAATTCACGATCTAAAAGTGTTATACTTGATTATCGCATCGCTTGTTGGTAGATAAATATCTCATATTCTTTGAAATTTACAAGATTTTTTAAATATATTCTTGTATTTTTTAACCGTCTTCAAAAAAAGAGGAGGTTCTCAATTTGTCGGAATCTTTTTTTTTTATTAATTTATGTTCACCTTTACTCAAAGACGCCTGGAAAATTCTTTCTTTGTTTCAAAGGTGGTACCACATGACTGATATACTACATGCATACTTTTTTTTTAATACATACATACCATTGGATTTATTCTTTCGAAAACTGTACGTACTCAATGCCAGTGCTCTCAAACGGTGACGGGAAACATTACGTGGACACCAGCACATCCAGGAACCTAAGTGTCATTTGTTAGTCTATATACCTATATATAAAAGGCGATGTGTATGTATGTTCCTTATAGATTACGAAACGGCTGGACCGATTTTGATGAAATTTTTAGCTAATAATCAGATTAGCCTAGCGGAGCTTGTGAAGTTTGGCAGCGATCGGATCAACATTGCATTGAACATTGGGAATCAATGCAATTGCAAACTTACGGATACAATGTTTGCACGTGCCTTTGACTACAACTATATAACTAACTAACTATATAACTAAAATCTGTTGAGGTATCTCCTGAGTCTTGGGATTAGTAAGTTAGATTTATTTTTATACGAGCTGCTGCCCGCGCCTTCGCACGCGTGGTACCTACATAAAAAGTAGCCTATGTCCTTCTTCAAGGTCCTATCTATCTCTATATCAAAATTCATCAATATCGGTTCAGCGGTTTAGGCGTGAAAACGTAACAAACAGACAGACAGAGTTACTTTTGCATTTATTATATTGGTAGGGATATATTACTAGCTAACCCGTCCACGCGTAACTGTGGCTTAGTTTTTTTAAATATATTTAACAAATATACGCTTACCCAATCTAGATAGCATAAGATGTTGAAGTTAACTTACACTGCCATCTGTTAGAAACTTATGGAACTTATATAGACAAACATTTAATTTGCAATACAAATATTGCCGTCAATAATGGAGATAAAATTATATTCTATCATTTATGTTTGAACACATCTCACACTGTAAGCATTATAAAAAATATATATAGTTCCAGAGTTCGTGACGAGAGATTTTTATATAAATGTGGCTCGGGAGTGCTCATTTCGTATATTTACAAAATGTTCCAGAGCTTTGTAATAATGTGTGATGTTTATTAACAAACACTCTAATAAACATAATCCGAAATGTGTCAGTTAATGACTCATTAGCAGACCCCAGTGTGTTTTATTTAATAGGTAAATTCAGCGTTCAGTTTCAAAGGTGTCTATTATCGAACGCACATTTTGAGGTGAATTGTTTCTAATTTTAACATGAAAAAAAATTATAATACATGTTATATAATAGGTTGGGGAAAAAGTTTCTTCGCGTTTTTTATGAAAATTCAAAACATTTTTAATATAGTTTATTTACATTTAACTAAAGTATGTAGGTAACATTTTGTTCGATAACTTTTTGCCATCTTGTAGGTAGGGACATGAACCCATTGCTATAGAAATTTTGGGACTTCTGATCAAAATACCGTGATGTTAACCTGACACTGCCTAAAGAATTCTGAAGAGACCGAAACAGGTGGAAATCTGAGGGTGCAAGGTCAGGACTATACGGCGGATGCATTAACACCTCCCAGCCAAACTCTCTTAACTTTTGCTGAGTGGCTAAAGAGGTGTGAGGTCTAAAGTTATCATGATGAAAAACCACACCCCTTCTGTTGATTAATTCCGGACTTCTTGCTTTAATCTCATCAGTTGTTCGCAGTAGAGTACAGAATCGATGGTCCTGCCTGATGGTAACAGCTCATAATGAATAATGCCCTTCCAATCCCACCACACACACAGCATCACCTTGTTGCGAGTTAACCCGGGTTTCGCCACAGTCTGTGAAGCCTGACCGGCCTTTGACCACGATCTTTTTCGCACGTTCTTGTCGTACGTGATCCACTTTTCATCACCAGTTATCAGCTTCATCAAAAATGGTTCGGTTTCATTACGTCGTAATAAAGAATCACAAATGAGTACACGGTTCATTAGGTTTCTTTCAGTGAGATGTGAGGTACCCAAATATCGAGCTTTTTTGTGTACCCAGTTTTTTTCAAATGCGCCAAAACTGTTTTGTGGTCAATTCCCAGTTCTTCAGCCACGTCGTAACTACTGATATGCCGATCTTGCTCCACCTTTTTAAAAATGGCATCCATTTTACCCGTAATTGAGCGACCAGAGCGACGTGCATCTTTGACATAAAAATTTCCGGATCGAAAACGCTTAAACCAAATTTGTGCTACTCTCACAGACACTGCACTAGGTCCATAAACATCGCAAATTTTTTTCCAGGCTTGCGTTGCATTTTTACTTTTAATGTAGTAAAATTATAAAATGTATCGAATTTCTTCATTAGATTCACTCATCTTGACAGTACGAAAAACAAATAAAAATCACACATTTTCCTAATTTGAATTTGGAATTATGTTCTTTAAAATTTAAATTTTGAATGATACCAAAACCAGCCAGATACAAAGAGATTTTATTACAAGTTCATACATACTATAATGCGAAAAGATTTTTTTCCCAACCTAATATATATATATAAATATACACTGAAATATTGAACTGGTAGACTTTATTCCTAGAATTTCATGTAGTTCTATATGTAAAGATATTTTTATTTAAGATATGTCTTAAAACCATTAAAATTATATGTTTCATGATACAAAAATGAACTTTAACATAATTAACCCATGAACTTGTTGACTAAAATAATATCATCAAGTGAAAATTGATTTGTTGTAGATTCGAATGTTATATAAAAACTCTTTTTCTTTCACCTGTAGAGCTTCATTATCAGCGAGTAATATCGGCTGTATTTTATTTTCAAACTAAATGAATAGTAGTAGACATTGCACACAATCCCATCGAGCCCCAAAAAATAATTGCTTGTTTTATGGTGACCAAATGACTGATAGAATGCTTGTGTACTTTTAAGTACATACTTATGATACTTTATAACATCCAGACACAGAACAAACACCCATGCACACAAATATTTATCCTGTGAAAGAATCGAACTCCCAACCCACAGCGTGGAAGGCAGAGCTACTAACAACAGAGCTCACAGGCCAGTCAGTGTCTAAAATTTTAGATCCCTACATAAATTGTAATAATGTTATTCGAGGTATCAACAATTTGCTTATAAAGCCATTATTTGTGGTGCGGCAACTATTGATAATACATAAAATAATGTACTGTTTATGGTACTCCTCATTATAATTATTATAAACTAGCTGGTGCCCGCGTCTTCGTCTGCGCAGGATTAGAACTTTGTGTTATCCTAACGGATTTTGACATATATAGTTAAATTTTGGACAATTCACACAATGGTGGCAATTCGGTTGGTTCATTTCTAGAATTAAGAATTGTCTAAAATATATTTAGTTAGTCATAACATTTGTAAAACCTATTAGGTTGGTACCATCTAACTAAATTAGGAACGCTTAATTAAGTTAGATAAATTAAATTTAATTAATACCAAAGGTTAATTAGACGTTCAAAACCTAATTTTAGCTAAAATTAGTTATGTTGGTGCCAACAGAGTTGAGGCTAATATCTTCATAAATGAAAGCCTATGTGTTATTCTGATGTATAAGCTATATTATTGTAAAGTTTCATTAAAATCCATTTGGTAGTTTTTGTGTGAAAGAGTAACAAACATCCATACATACAAACTTTCGCGTTTATAATATTAGTCAGTATGTAAGGATTGCACCCGTGTGAAGCCGGGTATGGTAGTAACTCATAATTGAAACCACTTATTGATTTTCATAACACAATTATAGGTTATTCATATTTGAATATCACTACGCTGACTTCAGCGTGTGTCATTTTTTCATTGGACGTCTATTTTAGTCACAACTGTATATTCAAAGCACAAAAAGGATAAGGTTCTCAATTCGTCGGATTTTTTTTTTTTTTTTTATGTATGTTCACCGATTACTAGAAAACGGCTAGACCGATCGATGATGTTTTCATGTACTTCGATACCTCGCTGTCTCATTGAAGCGGTACGTTTGTTTGGCCTACCCATATTATATTTATACAAAATACATCTACTTTTCACTAAAAATGTATTATAGGCTCAAATTTCATTCAATGAAGTCTGTTTCTTTTTAGTTTTTAAAACGTAATTATTTACACAATTTGCAAGATTGTCTTGAACATGGTTAATATAGAAGCTGCCAGCTACTAGCTCTGTTGCCAGTGGCTTTGCACGCATTGTACCTACTTAAAAGTAAGACTGTCCGTCCCCAAGATCTATCAATCTCAGATATCAGTCTATCAATAAAAAGGTAGTAAACAAAAATTTTGACAGACTAGCTGCTGCCCGCGGTTTCACACACGTGATATCTAAATAAAAAATAACCTATGTCCTTCTCCAGAGTCCCATATATCTCAAAATTCATCAAAATCGGTTCAGCCGTTTAGGCGTGAAAACGTAACAAACGGACAGACAGAGTTACTTTCGCATTTATAATATTAGTTATAATATTTAAATAAAATAAATATTAGTGTACAATGCACACAACACAACTGGCCTCAAACTATGAATAGATTGTTATTATGGTGACCAAATGACTGATAGAATACTTATATATATTTTATAATTCATACCTATAATGGTGGAGAATGCACACCAACACCAACATTCAGCCCCAAACTAAGCAAAGCATGTATTATGGAAACCAGATGAGTGATAAAATACTAATATATTTTATGATTGATATATATATATCTGATATTGATTTATATATTTTAATACATACATAAGTATAACACCAGATCCAGAAAAAACACCTGAACACCCGCCTGAGATGCAAAAGGTGGCGGGTTCTATTCCCGCATACAAATGTTTGTATGATCTGCAAGTATCCTCGTCTGGGTGTTTCTATGTATAATATGTATCTATTTAAAAAAAAAGGATATAAGTAGTATATTAGTCACGTGGTACCAATACTGTGGTATTGGTACCACGTGCATACTTACTCTGTATACTTTAGCACCAGATGATGTTGTGTGAAATGTCCGGCATTATTTATTTTTATTTATGTTCATCACACATGTGATTATCCTGGGAGGGAATCGAGCCCTCAACCAGGCAGTAGCAGTAGGCAGGCAGGCTACTACCAACTGAGCTGGCAGGTCAGTCAACCTATGATACTTTATAACAACCAGACACAGAGCAAATCTATGTTCATTAAAACAGATCTTTCTACTAGAAGAGAATCGAATTTCTAACCTATAGCTCAGAAGGCAGAGTTGACAGGCTTATAGTATGTATTATATAGTGTAAAAACTTTTAAACGTTTTGCAGAAACATATAATTGACCACAATACTAAAAGAATGTTCGTGTGTTCTAATTCATTTGTAAAAAAAACAAAATTGGCGGCAGTTTTCCGTTATTTGGCTGGGGCAATCTATTAAGGGCCCAATTACACGAAAAACGTAAATTACGGACACGCATGGGCCTTGGTCAGCGGTACTCAACCTGGAGGCATCGTGAAAGACAGTAACAAAAACCTTTCATGCATTTTGTTAGCGTCAATCGCTTTCTAGCTTATTTTAAGATTTAATTATTGAATTTAAAAAAAATATGATGATGGTAGCAATACCATTTTAAGAGTATGGCTATTATTCAAATTTTGGGTGTCTATAGCAATTTTTGAAGTGTAGTATTAAAGATGTTATTACTTATTTACAGAAATAATAACGGAAAAGTACAGAATTATAAAGAATAGTACAAAATACATATGAAACAGTTGAGTTATCTAAGAACCGTTTAAAACGATCTATAGATAGCTCAACTAATCCAGATTACTGTCAGAGGGCAGCATTCCCAAGACCCTGGCGGCATTGCCACGCTAATAGGCAATGCTAATTCGCTGATAGGAGCTCTTGGGTTACGCAATACATCTACCAGACACCGTGAAATAATTTTGAAAACGCGAGAGGCTCCCGTTACCCACGGGCCCAGGGTAAATGTTATGATTTATAGATTAGAATAAGTAGCATAGCAGGTAAGCAGCCAAAGTTTGTGGAATACGGATACTATAAAAACGATGCTGGTTGATGTTGATTGTAAGGCATGTCATTATGAACACCGAACGTACGTAATACCAATCCATGTAATAATGCCTACTGCCAATCGAAACTGATTATTATCAAGAGTTTCTTAATCGCTAAGCAGGACTCATCTACTAAATTTGGCTGTTTGACAAATTATAGTATTTAAATACAATACGGGCCGCATACTAATAAACTTGAGCATAGCTGATCTGAGTGATATTGCCTCTTGATATATTCAGGCCTGAATACAGATCTATACATTTTTAAACACGCCTATTCGTCAAAGCTATTGATGCTGGGTATTTTAATAAAAATAATAAATAATTCATTGAAATTACTAATAGGTCACCTCATTAACGTCATAATTTAAACCGTAGAAAATATTAATAAGATAATGACAAAAAGATATTACTCGTATGAATGTGATTGAGTTTTCTCGAAACATCGAGAGTTGAGATTTTTATTATGTTTGGTCAATGATATTACAGAGTATAGATATGTTACGTTCGTAGTAAGTTGTAATATCATTGTGTTTAGTATAATTCAACTTAATATTAAATAATAATAATAAATATTGGTGGACAATTCATACCACATCATCTAGTTTAAAACTTAGCACAGCTTGTGTTATGGTGACCAGACGACTGATAGAATACTATATTTGTAAATACATATGACACTTGACACTATAACACCCAAACACGAAACAAACTATGTTCATCACACAAAATGTTTTTTCTGGGAATCGAACCTTCAACAAACAGCGCAGAAGGCAGAGCTGACAGGCCAGTCAAAATACTTGAAGAAGTATTTTTCATATATCCGACACCTGTCTAATTCTGTCTTTATACATTAATTCTGTTTAAGTTAGGTATAAATTTAAGGAAAAAGAAAGCAGACAAAGCTTTACAAATTGAAAATAATGGATAGTAAAAGGACTGTAGAGACTCGTTTATATAAGACGTGTTAGCTTTGCCATTTTCATTTACTTACTGAATGTCTTGCTTATTTTCATTGTCTCGGGAGTATAAGTACGTTTAATAGTATATATGATACTAGCTGTTGATCGCGACTTCGTACGCATTTTTTGTAAGGAATTGTAGCGTAAATCCATCCCCAGGATGCAATTTATCTCCTTTCCCAAATTTTATTGATAATTTCAAACTAATAACACCCACCACTTATTAAAAAGATTCAATACAAACATTCACACCCCATTTTACCTTTGTTAGAGTTATTTTGAAAAATCCTGAAACACGTGTCCATTTATTATGCATTTTATTTATTCATATCAAGTTGCAAGCTAATCGCACCACGCGTTATAAAGTTTCATACATTCGTTTTCACCCCTTTTTACCCTTTTAGGGGCTGAATTTCAAATAGCCGCCTTAGGGTGGTTTTGCTGTAAAAGGAAGCTACCTTCCAAATTTCAGCTTCCTAGCTTCAGCAGTTTCGGCTCGGCGATGATGAATCAGTCAGTCAGGTTAAGCTGCTCTTTTATAGGTATATATTATATTTGCTTATTTCGTAAGAATGAAAAATAAATTAATTAAGCGTGAATCCAAATATTTAGCGAATGATTTTAAACTTTCAATTTATTTAATACAACACATCGTTTTTGAGAAAAAAGGCGACATCACACTTCATCTTATAGTGTCAAAAGTTTTTACGAGTTATTATGTTTGCCTCAGAGGATCCTTTCGTGCACTTGGCACGTGTCTTCAAACTTTTTATTACGATTTTTCCTCACAATATTTACATTTTAGAGTACTAGGTACTAATAACACAAATAATGTAGCCACACTAACAAACTTGAGGAGTACCAAAAATTTCTAGAAATCACGTCGCTCTTTTGTTTATTCACCTGTTTAAAGATATTTATTCTCAAAAGTTTACATTTTACTTACTGAGGTATTTTAAATTAACATAGTAGTTAACTTATAAGCTTAATTATAATGATTTTATAGCAAAGCAAAGTTGCAGTACCTTTTTAAATAAGAACAGAAAATTGAAAAGGAGTTTCGTGTATTTGAAATAAAATAAAAAATATTGATTTGACACGATACAATATAAAATAGCCTTAAAAGTTAAAGCGGTAAATCTTAAAAATATTTAAAACTAAAAAATAAAAACGAGTACGTACGCCACAAAACTTGGTGGGTGACCGACCAGTATTAGGTACCTATTTGCAATCAGAATCAATATAAAAGGTAGTGTCGCCATTTACATTTATATATGTCGACCTCTAAGATGCAGAAGGCTGCGGGTTCGATTCCCGCCGCGGGACAAATGTTTGTACAATCTGCAAGTATTTGTCTCGGGTCTGGGTGTTTCTATGTATAATATGTATGTATTAACAAAAAAAGAGTATATAAGTAGTATATCAATCATGTCGTACCCATAACACAAACTCTGCTTCCTGTGGGGCCAGATGATGCTGTGTAAAATGTCCGGGATTATTTATTTATTTTATTTATATGTTTAGCGTGATAATATTTTCATAGACGTAAATAAAGGCATAGATGAGTTGTGTTTTTAACCGACGAAAAGAAAGAGGTTCTCAAGTTAACGCGTATATATTTTTTTTGTTTGACCACGCATACATTTTTACAGAGTAAGATTTTGATAATATTTTTTTTTTTGAAAGGGTATAACCCCGATGTTGGTCCAATATAAATTTAAAAAAAAAACCAACCCTTAGGTAGGAACACAAGGGATGATTGATAATTGACTCACTAATTTTATTGTATGATAGCTAAAGTAAGGTAGGTATTTTAATAGTAATCAAAAATGAAGCATGTAGTAATTAGTAGATCATAGCCACAAATAATTTAAAATAAAACTTTACACAGCCGACACAGAATTACTAAGGTATACCTACATTAGTTTAAGAACTTAGTTATTAAGCTTAAATGAAAAAGGTTTATTATTTTTTGCATTTCACTTTTTTTGGCGGTGTAATTTTTTGTTAAAAAGTTTTATGTAATAATAATATTCATACCGTTTGTTTATTTGTTTCCTTTTCACGGCTAAACGGCTGAATGGATCCTGATAACATTTTGTAAGGAGATAAATTGTATTTTGGAGACGAAAGCAACTTTTTATAAAACGCGTGCATGAAAAGCCGCGGGCAGCGGCTACTTACTTTACAGAGTAAATTCATTCTGCAAAACATCAAACCGTTTTGAGATCTCCATGCGATAGGGTGACCGTCTTCAAACCCCTACATCTCGCGAAATAAGTTTCAAGCAGATCTTGCCCGTCCCAGAGGACCCGTTAGGATAGTTTCCAGATAAAATGTATAACCATACCCTGGGAATATGTTATAAAGTGCGCGTGACAGTTTTATTTCCTTGACCCAAGAGAGAGGTTACTATAAGAACTTTCCGTGTTTGTATTACGATAACTGGTTGTTGTGTAGTACATTGGGTTTAAGTTATGTACATTATATAATAATAATAATAATACATAATATATGATAGAATATTTAAGTGTCTATCAGTCATTTGGTACTAAGTCAGAGTCAAACTATATTTCAAAGCCAAAGTATATTTATTGCATCATTACATGTTTACAAAGATGTTACAACTTATATAGATTCAATGTAATCTACCTTTTATGGGAGTGCAATTATTTATAGTTTACAATAACAATAGGAATAATATATTATTCTAAAATAATTTAACAATAAGGAATAATAAGGATAGGAAGAAAGAAATATTGCATATTAAACATTGATACTTATGTCATACTAATAATAAAAAATAATAATATCAAGAAAAAATAAAATGGCAAGGGAACATAATAACCATCTAGTTATTATCCACCATGTAGATAGTGGTTTATGACAGGTTCAATAACATTAATTTATTTACTAGCTAAACCAACAGACGTTGTCCTATATTAACTATGAATATTCAATTCGAATTGGTAAAATCTATAACGGTCAAACGACTGACAGTTATGTCAATCGTCATAAGGTTACATTTTATATGTATAAAGCTTGCTAAGGTTACAGAAAGTTTATATGTATAATGCTTCCTATCTAATTTGCTCCCACGTTAAATCTTATGAATTTATGTGTCTGTCTCTTTTTACTGTCGCTTTTTCGTTTCATCGACTTTCAAATCACAACGATGCTAAAGAAGTTTTCACTTCAAAAATATTAGCGATATAGGTCTAGCCGTTCACGCGTGATGTCGTGACCAAGGGAAACAGGGATTGATTTATATATTTATATATAGATAGATAAATTTACTTTATAATAAGTCAAGTCAAAGTTTTGTCAAAAGATACTTTATTCAATACAATCACAAGGATCACTTTGAAACGTCTTACATACTAGATGAATTTAGGTGCCAATTCATCCTAACCCAAGCCCGAGAACAATTGGCAAGAAACTCGTCTTGGTCCTAGCGCTTTTTTATATGATCCATCTTATAACTACCTTAACTACGAAATACTAATACAAGAGAGTTTATACATTTCAAATGTGTCGGTTAACTGTCTGACGGCAGAGCGACATGAGGCCATGCATTCTTATCAATAATATAGTCATCTATAGTATAATAAGCTTTCTTCAACAGACTACCTTTTATGTATGCTTTAAATTTCTTAATAGGTAGTTTAGTAGCATTTTCAGGAAGCTTATAATAGAAGCGCACCGTGTTCCCCATAAAGGATTTATTTACTTTTTCTAGTCGAAACCAAGGGATGTATAATTTATGTCTATTCCTAGTGTTGATTCTATGAAGGTCACTTTATTGCTGAATCCCATCTCTATTTTCATGCGTGTATAACAAATTTTCATATATATATTGTGAAGCTAGTGTGAGAATATTAATTTCTTTGAATATTTCTCTCAAAGATTCTCGTGGTTTCATTTTATAAATAGCACGTATTGCCCTTTTTTGAATTACAATTTTTTTACCAATATCAGCTGCTTTCCCCCAGAGAATGATGCCGTATGACATAACACTCATCAGTAAGCCACCGTATCGCACGATCTGCATATGCAGCGGAACTAAGCCTACTAGCAAGTGTTTCAATTTGTGGTCCCCACTGTAGTTTTGCATCAATATTAAGGCCCTAGGAAGATCGTGGAATATACAAGATTCATTGCCTCTGCACTCATTTCAATGTTATTCATAGCCCGACCAGGGCTATGAATAACATTTGGCAAAGTGAATTTGATACATTTAGTTTTTTTTGAATTAAGCAAAAGATTATTTACAGTGAACCAAATAAGAATTTACGGTAAGGATTAATTTATGATATCGCAAATACTGGTTTTACCTCTTTCAACTTAAAAAATTAAAGACGTATCGTCTGCAAATAAAACTATATCACAAATATTTTGATTTTATTAAGGTAAATCGTTAACGTATACAAGGAATAAAAAAGGGCCTAGTATCGAACCCTGAGGTATCCTATATCAATAATTGATCCTGAAGACCTCTCAGCACCCACGTCTACTTTCTGGACTCTATTGGATAGATAAGACTGTATGAGATCATTCGCCCGGTTTTTAATGCCATAATATTTTAACTTTGTGATTAGAGTTGAATGACTCACACAGTCAAAGACCTTAGATAGATCGCAGATTACCCCAACTGCAACCTGTGACTTCTCCCAGGCCTCAAATATATGCTTTAAGAGCGCTATACTTGCATCAGCTGTTGACCGATCTTTAGTAAATCCGTATTGATTACTATGTAGCAGGCCGTTGTCGTTAAAGTGGTATAATAACTGATTCAGAATTATTTTTTCAAAGATTTTACTTAACGCAGGTGATATCGATATCGGTCTATAATTAGCGAGATAACTTTCACTTCCAGACTTAAACATAGGAATGAGCTTACTGTGTTTCATGAGATCGGGAAAAACTCCCTCGTCGATACATCTATTAAAAATATAAGCTAAACATGGTGCAATATCTAAGATAATGATACCAAGCACCTTTGTAGACATTCCCCAAAGATATTCTTTTTTTTTTATATTAATTAACTTGAATGCTTTTACAATACTAGACTCGTTAATATAGCTAAGACTAAACTCGTACTTACATTTTGCAACACTAGATTCTAATAAAACGGAAGCTCTGGACGCTGAAGAATTTAACGATTTGGTCACTTTTTTTTGGTATACCAGAGAAAAAACTATCAAATGCATTCGCAACATCCTGTTCCTTTGTCAAAATTGTACCATTTATATATAATTTGAACTGTATATTGCAAGCCCTTGATTTACCTGTTTCATTATTAATTAATTTCCAAGTTGCTTTTATTTTATATGCAGAATTTTCTATTCTTTTTCTGAAAAAAAAACAGTGATTTAGCCGCATGACAAACTTTTTTGAATACTTTTGAGTAGTTCTTAACATGTAAAATAAAAACTGGATGATCTAACATTGTCTCTCTGGAAGCATATAATTCGTACAATGTATTCCTACTTCTATAGATACCTGGTGTAGCCCAGTCCGCAAATCTAGTACAATTTTTTGCTTCGCATGTTTTTACTCTAAATATGTCAGCGTGTTCTTTAATTATTATGTTAGATAATGTGGTGAAAAGATCATCTGGATCACCAATCCAGTGGCATTACCACGTTGAATGGCAATGCTAATACGCTGAGCCAGATAGGCCAGCTCTTTTGTCACGTAATGTATCTACCAGACGCCGTGAAATAATTTTTAAACCTATAATTGTATTGTAAACCAGCGTATTTCTTAGATAACTAACTGGATAATTAATTTAAAATTTTAATAGATATTGATAACCATGTTTATAAATTATATACACAGCAAACTTTTATGATAATAAAATTTAGACATGCATCCCACGAGTACCTCAGTTGGTAAGTAAAAATTAATATTAACCAATAATATAATTATGATAATAATACGCTTTAACATTATACAAGCATTTTATTATTTTTAGCCGTTCCACTGGAGGGCAAAGACCACCCCTTTTTTCACGCGAGCTATTGTACTTGCAGACGAGCATCTAAAATAGGAATTCAGGTCATCTCGTCGCGGAGGTATAACTTTTTAAACAGTTTTGCAGTTTTGCAGTTTTAAGTAGAACAATGAGTAAATTGGGTAAGTAATTCATTTATAAAAATCATGTTAAACCTCTAAGAGACGTAGGGCCTGTGCATTTGCAAAATTATTTTAGACGACGATTCGTTTGGTAGAAACATAGCGTGATCAAAGAGCTGGTCCTTATCAAGCCTAGCCTATTAGCGTTGCCATTCAACCAGGTATTCCGCCAGTGTCTTGGAAACGCTGCATTCATTTTTGTCAGCCCTTTTCCAGCTTTTCAGCAGCTTTTCCCTTTTTTAAACAGTTACCTAAGTATATTAACATAATAAGTATTATAGTATAATAACAAAAAAATGCGTGAGTGTCGTAGAGCACTCGGTTGGAAAGAAGTTCCTATCGTAGTATAATATTATTGATAAACGTATTAGGTATATTATTGATTAACAAATACAAACTAATGAATTATTAGCGTCTAAGAGCAATTAAATGAAACGCAGAAATAACTAATTAATTACGGTACGGTAATTAAAACGGTACTAACCATCACTGTAAAATCTTAAGCTATTACAATAAGCAAACTAAAATAAAATAACTTAGTACTTTTAGATTAGTTAAGATAGTAAGTTTAAGATTTTTGTAATACCTACTCATTTAAGTGAACATTGTTCTTTTTGAGAAAATAAAATTCGTTAAACACAATTTTATTAATGGTTTCCTATCATTAATAAAATTAATTAGTTATTAATTTTCCGTAAAATTCCGTAATTAATATATTTTTCTCGAGTTGTGAAAATAATTTTATTAAACATCATTCAATTAATCTAATTCGTTCGTTCATCTAATTAATTCATTCGTGTCACTCTATTGATAACCGTCTACACTAAAGAAAGGGTCGTGACAGAAAATCGTGACGGAAAAATCTTACACTTTTATTCGCCTAGCCCCCCATCCACCAAGTCCGTACATAAGGAACTTCGTTCCAAAAATCTGTGTTGTAACACTTATAAATAATAAATCAAGATTATTATTATTATTATTATTTCTACATTGACAAAATTATAAAAAAATTCAAACAAAACCTTAGCACCTGAAGGCTTAACTTTTTACAAGTACCGTAAAAAATATACGACTTTGCGTTATATTGCTAAATAGAAATTTTACTGACATGGGTTTGACATTTTTAGTATCTTATTTAATATTCATTGGGTTAGAAGAGAATACTATACGAATACACTAGAAGTAATAATATGTTTGTTATGTTTTGTAGTTCGTGTTCTTTTTATAACATCTATTTCTAACATCGACCGCATTCGCCAATTTATTATGAATCATTTTGCTGTTTTAACGAAAATACTGCTACGTACGAGTATCTAAATATAAAATGAGTTAAATATTTTGTCACGGTGAATAATATTTTAGTACCTACATCATCCTCAACATAATATTATTTTTATTAAATAACTAAATCAACACTTGCGATACTCTTTAAGCGAATTTATTTTAATTGAAATCCACTGCTAATGGCCGTCTAGAACTTTCTCGAGATTCCTCGTCGTTTAAATCACATTGGAATAAAAATACACTTTTAACTCAATTGTCCATACTAGTGCTATGAAGTCACAATATATTGATTAAAATTAAGCTAAGATTACAGAATAAAACATGCAATAGCACGTAAAAAAACGAGTGTTACTTCATGAAATGACGAACGAGGAATCTGCGCCATAATCATCTTCTTTAATGGCATGTGTCATATTAATGTAAATTTTGCCAATGTCACGTGCTTATAGTATGTCACAAAGTCGAATCTTGTCGTTCGTCATTTGTTAAATTTAAGAATTTTATATCACCACTGGGTGCTGCCCGCTGCTTCACGCGAGTGGTACCTATATAAATAAATAAATAATAAATAAAGCGGTTTAGGCGTGAAAACGTGACAGACAGACCGAGTTACTTTCGCATTTTTTCGCAACTTTTTCCTAAAATAAACTCTTTTTAATTTTAGGAAAAAATACGTATATCTTTTATCGGGTGAATAAAGTTTCAATGTTTCCTTGTCATATTATTAAACAAAAATAATGTATCCAGATCAAATAATTATGACGCAGGCAGATTATTTCGGAGCATCGCGCTCTTATATTATTAATTTTTCTTAAGTTATTTTCGGTTTTATTGTTAATTTTGGTGTTTTTATTTAAATAGAGCTAAAGGTATTGACTCGGCTGTAAATAATTGGAATAAATCCGTTGTGTTTCTTTGTGGTTCGAGCAAAAATAATCCGTAGTTATTTTAAATGAAGGGCATCATTTTATATAAAGTTTTATATAACGTTATGACGAACAACAAGATACGATTTTGTGACATACCATAAACAATATAAACACTTGACACTGGCAAAATTGACGTTATTATGACACATGCCATTAACGAAGAAGAAGATATTTCGTTCGTCATTTCATGAAGTAACAGCACTTCTATATTAATTATTAATAATTGATATTGCATGTTTTATTCAGTAATCTTAGCGGAATTTTAATCAATGTATTCATAGCACAAGTATAGACAATTGAGCTATAAGTGTATTTTTCTTCCGATGTGATTTAAACGACGAGGAATCTCGAGAAATTTCGAAAGAGAAAGTTCCATTCCGCGACGACGACGTTTAGAATTGACAAATGGCCATCGACTAAAACTTTATTATCAAACAATAACTTGACACTGGCAAAATTGTCGACAAGACAGGTGCCATTATAGGAAGAAAAGAAGAAGTGCTATAGACAACGCATGCTAAACTGTGAAAACAAATAGCACATGGACAGAGTTCTATGGCCTCACTCACCTCTTCTCCAGTTCATTGAATGAGACACTAATGTCCCATCGATTTTGCTTCAAATTCCACTCTGAGCATGAAAAAACTCAGGTTGATCACATGAATAATATATCTACGCGTGGTACATTAAGTACCTACTATTGATTCGAGACCCGTCCCTGAACCAACAATAGGTACCTACATCATTTAGATATATAAACAGTCACCTACGATCAATAGTTGGTAATCACTTAGAAGCCAATTCAATGACCTTTGTGGTCGAAATTGTCTGCGCGACCTGATTCGGAATAAACCTACGGGATAGGTTTATTCCGTCCGTCCTCACCTACTAGTGGAACTCTCCGCAACATCGATCGCATATTGTTATTTTTATACAAAGTTTAAAGCCTTGAGTTGGAACACGTGTTTTTACTCAGTTTACGGGTTTTTATTTTGTCAGTGGAGGCACCGACACTGTTTCGACTCATTTAGAGAATCCACATCTAGTTGAGTGCGAACCGCGAACGCGAACGCGAGCGTCAAAGTCAAAAGATACTTTATTCAATACAATCACAAGGATCACTTTGAAACGTTTTACATACTAGGTGAATTTAGTTGCCAATTCATCCTAACCCAAGCCTGAGAAGAACTGGCAAGAAACTCGTCCTGGTCCTAGCGCTCTTTTACATGATACATCTTATAACTACCTTAACTACGAAATACAAGAGAGTTTATACATTTCAAGTGTGTGTCAGTTAACGTTCTGAGCGACATGAGGCCCTCTTATCAATAATAATAGTCATTTATATTATAATAAGCTTTCTTCAAAAGACTACCTTTTATGTATGCTTTGCTAGCACACAAGCGAGCAAGCTAACCTCAGATCAAACTTACCTTGAAGAAGATTCTCTAGAGGAATCGAAACAATATCGATGCCTCCATAACACTTGATAATACAAAATAATACGCTAGTTAAAACTGAAAGATTTGAAAATTAATTATAGAATCCTTCTCGGTGCGTGTCTATATATAAAAGAACACATCCTCCAAATTCTATGTATCTGCGAAATCGTTGTGAATGAACATGTTTCAAAAGATGTGTAAACACTAGCTCCTGCCCATGTCTTCGCGCACGTGGTACCTACATAAAAAGTAACCTTTGTCCTTCTCCAAGGTCCTATCTATCTCCATACCAAAATTCATCAAAATCGGTTCAGCGGTTTAGGCGTGAAAACGTAACAAACAGACAGAGTTACTTTCGCATTTATAATATTATTAGGTATAATATTATAAATATAGTTCAGTGTCTGGGTGTTTTAAGGTTATAGTATCTATCAGTGATCTAGTTCCTATAGTACACGCTATGCTTAGTTTGAGGATAAATGGTGGATTGCTCACAAATATACCTTAATAGTTAGGTATACTTATTCATTGTCTATTTATTTATTTTTCTTTTGTCAGTGAATTAGTAATGATTTTGAGTTTTATAATGTTAATATGCATACCTTTACTAAGATGAATAGAAAAGAAAAGTCGTGTCAAATGTACGCGGAAATTACGTGATGCAAATCTTTTTTGAAATTTTATTAGGATTCTAGTGGTAAGAGGGGTAAGGACCTCCAAGATTTTCAATACCCTCGCATTTTTCAATTGAACGGAGAGTGAAGCTGTGAAGGATTTTTAAATCCTTCTTGGAAGCAACACGTTATGACATCTCTTCTCTTTCGTAAGGTGGATTATACTTATTGTCGTTCACCAAGAGTTTTTACCTTTGGTATTGGTAGATACCATCTTAATCCAATTTTACTTGACAAATAATAATGAAATAATTAAATACGACTATAGTGACTGTGTGGCTGCAACAGATAATTCTTTTGGAAGGTTGAAAACCAGCATGGCTGAGCCCTCGTCCTTTTTAGTTCAGCACTTATGAGAATATATTGATTATATTATTTTTATATAAGTCATATTGTTATAATGGATAGTGGATATTTATAATGGATGGATGGAGCAAATCAGTACAGTTTTGCTCCATTAATACTGCTTGATATATATGCCTGTCTGTTTTTGAAGCGATAACTTCTTATAGGGGGGTAAACCGCTTCGTTACGTAACGCCTTACGGTGCCAGTCTGTCTAGCTTCCCTTTCTCTCATGCATACGACAGCGGTAGGCAGGCTCCTCCTCTCTCACTCTAACCAACAGCGCTGCGCTGGTTAGATGAGTTTATGTTATCACTTCTGTAGGGCGTCCCGAGACGCACACGTATTTTTTTTTGTTTACATTTTACTAAGTATGTGTTCAGAATAATTGTCTTATTATCTATCTATATCTATAAAATGCGATGTGTGTATGCATGTTCTAATTAGACACCGAAACGGCAGAATCGATTTCGATGAAATTTTTAGGAAATTTTCAGATTGGCCTGTTTGGTAGCAATCGGATCAATAGAACTTAGGAACGGACATAGGCTAGTTTTTATGTATGTACTATGCATGCGAGGCCGCAGACAGAAGCTAGTTATTATTATTAGTCCCCAGGCTTGGTAGATGTCTAATGTCGAAAACTCAGAGGTACGTAAATGTAAAATATAGCACGTGTCACGCTTTGCATTGAATTCCTTAAGTTCATATTGTTCATAAAATGAATCTATTGTATTTCAGAAAAAAAAAAAACTGAAATACACCTTCATATACCTATCGAAGTATTTTATAGCGACATAACGCCATCTGTGAATTTCTTGGCATAAGACAGGTGTAGGAAAGCGCACGTTTATAAAACGGTTGTTTAGTTCTGCATACATTTTTCTTATAATTTATTATAATGTAGGTATGATCCTTGCTACTTCCGTCCCACTCTAACATCGATAGAATGCGCATGAGAATTGGCGAGGACTGCGTGTTAGAACTCCGCTTGTATTGCTAAATAGCTGATAAAATAAAAATGAATGTTGCTAAGCGCATAGCTCGAGAGTGGCTTGACCAATTCGGCAATTTTTTTGTATCTTCCTTAAGACCCATGGAAGGTTTTAATACTAAAAAAATTTTGCGCGCGCGGACAGCTAGTACAGAATAAAAAATATATAAACCGATTATCACAAAACTTTTAAATCAAATAGTTACAATTATTTAGTCACTTTTTTTGGTCAATTAACTTGTTATCATTAAAATGAAAGCTAATGGATATATGTATCCTCCCCATATTAACTTATGAAGCACAAACTTGGTCCCTTACCAATATCCAAAAGTCCGAACTCGAAATTTGTCAACGGGCGATGGAGCGCAGCATTCTCGGTGTTAAACGTACCGACCGCATACGCAACACAACTCTGCGCTCCAGAACCCAAATTGCTGATGTAGCTCGAAACGTTGCGAAGCTAAAGTGGAGCTGGGCTGGTCATGTCTGTCGCATGCCTGATGAGCTGTGGGCCAAAATCACCACTCAGTGGAGCCCTGAGACAGCGAGACGGCGCCGTGGTAGACCCAAAAAGAGATGGCGAGATGATCTCGACACCTTTGATAGAACTTGGTTCCAAACAGCTCAAAACCGAGATGACTATAGAGATCAAGGGGAGGCCTTTGCCCAGCAGTGGGACACAATGGGCTTATCGTAATCGTAATCATTCTACACATCATAAAACTTGTTATATTTTTTTTAAATAACTGTATTTAAAGTGTTTCAAGGCTAACAAATAACCTTATTTAATTTGACTTTAAAGTGGTCTTTAAACTAAAATATGCACATCAAACACTCTATCACCAATAAATGAGAAGCAATTTTCATCTCTTTCAAAGTCAAAGTTACTAATAGATCTCAATAAAACCCTTTCAACTGTTCCCATTAATCAACACCTTTAAGCGACTGGAGACGCTAGCACTGGTTGAATGTTTCTGATTCACTAGAGCTTCATTATCAGAGCCGTGAGCCATCGCATTTTGTATTTTATGCCATTGATAATATAGGTCTCATCATCACTCTTATATACTCGTATAACAAACGACTATTCTGTTATAATAATTATCTAGCGGTAACATTTCCTTATATATGTCTGTTTTGTGAACCAACAGTTTTAAAACTTTCATACCATGTTAATTACTTTGAGCAAAGTCCTTGTTGGTATGTAAATTTATTATTTTATAAATTAAAATTTTAGACGAATAGTAACGCACTTTATCATACTTATTTCATCTCTAAGGCCTAAGGCCTATCACGCATTAAGTATAAAGGGTGTTTCAATAAGAGTGCACTATTTAAATTTTATATATTTTTGTTTTTCGTGTGTCAACTTGAAATTTGATAGCTGTCACCTATGATAGTTCAAATGGGTTTGTTGTGGACAGTATGTCTCTTCTGTGTCGACGCACCGGTATATCTCTTAAAAACATTGCTGCTGTAAACGAGAGTGTGGCCGGAAAACCCGACAACATCAATTCGGCATCGTGCTTAACAACTTCAAATTCACGAAGCACTACGCAGTGAATTTTGACGAAAGACCTCCACCTTCACCCGTACAAGAATCAGCTTACTCAGGAGCTCAAATTAGTAGACCTTGCAAAGCGTCGGCCATTTGTTCAATGTGCAATAGAGCAAAGTGCCGCCGAACACCGATTTTTCGAAAAAAGTCATCTTCACCAATGAAGCTTTCTGAATGGCTTTGTGAATAAACAAAATTAACGAATTAGGGGCTTAGAAACGCAATCCGCACGCAATCCATGAGAAACAAATGCATCGACAACGAGCAACTCTCTGGTGCAGATTTTGGTCAGGCGGTGTGATTAAGACTTACTTATTTGAAAATGAGGTTGGAGTTGCAGTAACTGAATGGCATTCGTTACAGGAATATGATAAAAGAGTTCTTGTGGCCTCAACTGGATGGTATGGATCTGGACGACTTGTGATTTCAGAAGGGCAGCGCCACCTGGCCATACAGCCCATGTTTTATGGCCACACCGCCCATGAAACAATTGATTTATTACAGCAACAATTTGCTGCAATAAATCATCTCATGAAATTCAGATGTCAACTGGCCACCAATATCATGCGCTTTAATGCCGTGCGATTTTTTTCTTTGGAGCTTTGTGAAAATTATGTGAATAAACCAGAAACAATTCTTGAGCTCAAGACCGAGATCCATTATCAGTGAGACACCACATTTTTGTAAAAAGTCATCAAAAATATAATGAAATGAGTAATGGCCTGTCATCAGAGCCGTGGGGGCCATTTGCCGGACAGTTTATTTCATACATAATCGGAGCATGTCTTCTTTATAATGCAATATAAATATTACAAACTAGTAAAAATATGTTTTTATTTTTAAACGAAATAGTGCACTCTTATTGAGACCCCTCTTTAACTAGTATGTTAGAGTTAATATGAATGAAAACGAATAAATTCTAGGCTTTTGCGACCGTATAATTTAATATCAACTGCATCTGTGTCTGAATTCCAATCTTGCTTCAGATTTCCTACATGCATGGACTAGAGCTAGAGCTAGATACTAGAGCTCGACTCGAACCAATTGTAATTAGAACTGTGGTTAGTCAGTAGCTTCCAATTACTTTTGCAGAGACTGGTAACAGTTCATCGGATACTAATCTAGCTTAGAATTTGAGCTTTGTGCCGATGTAGCTAAATTATACTATTCTTTGTAATATTTGACTTTGATATAGTCAAAGTCGCGAGCCCCGTATGGTCAAGACTAGCATAGGATCGTTGGTACAATGTTAGGGAAAACTATTACCCAACTGTGTGTAAAGTCAAGGTGTGGATGATATTGATTATAAATAAAAGCAACCCGTAATATTTGTGGGCAAAAATTTAACATTATAATGGTACATGGCAATGGTATGATTCTGTAGTTTCTCCCGACCGACTAGTTAAAGTTTCGTGAAATATCAACGATCGTTACAACAATTTTGCTTACACAACAATAAGTGTAACATTTTAAAATATATAATTTTTTTGTTTCATTCTGTAATTGATTTTCCTAGGATTTTTCACGGTTTTATTCAACACCACCGTGCGACTTGTCCACCAGTTCAAAGTCGATCAGTGAGCTATGGAGAGAGCCAGGCTCGGAGTTTCTCTAAAGGATCAAATCCAAAATGAAGCTATTCGTCAGAGAACTAAGGTCATACATGGCGGCTAAAATGAGCAATAACACGTCAATCACACGTCAACTTAGTAAACTTAAGAAGTGTTATTTTTAAAAATGTAACTCTAATTTAGACTTTGGTGCAAAGAATATAAGATCTTTCGTATTTTATGAAATTTTAATTAGTTCAAAGAAACAAACAGCTGTCCATTCTAAACGTCATCGTGAAATTTCGTGTAAATTATAATTTTTAATTCCCCGTTTTCTAAATTAGCTTTACACTTATTTCAATTGAACCACACTTGATTGGTTAAAATAACGCCCAGATAAAAAAGGAAAATATATTTTTTATCACAATTGATATATAATTAAAATAGAAAAAGCGTTTTGACTTTTAAAACATTCGTGAGTTATGCTATACATTTTGATAAAGACTGGTTTTCCACATGCATTATTTTGGCGATGGAGATACCGACACTGTTTCGATTCATCTAGAAAATCTTCATCAAGGTGAGTTTGATCCGCGGTCCGCTCCGTGCGAAACGTGAACTCAAGCGGCAACGAGAGGACCGCAAATGATTTCTTATTTTATTAAAATGACAAATCAAGAATCCCAAGCAAACGTTTCATTGATGTCGCAGTTAAAGCCTTTGTCTTGCAAAGACAAACACACATTTGAAGAAATTTGAAGTTCAAATGTTGAACTCGTGGGTAATACAATTATGTTTGTTAAGTCAACAAATTCGACTTTGGTTAGTAGAGAACAGTGGAGAAACAATAATTATCAAGCTTATTTTTGATGTACATCATCTTTCCTCTCGCTTTTCTGCAATCTGTTTGAGTGATTTCGTAAAAAGAGACGGTAGTGTGTAACAAGAAGTCGGGGCAGCGCGCGCCATTTTATTTGGCCAATGAGCGCGCGCGATGCAAGAGTTTGCCGTCAGATGGTACCAATCCATTTTCTGAAAGGTCGGTACTGTCAGCCAACAGTGTGTGCGTGTGTGTGACGAGAAAGAAAAAGTAAATTAGAGAAGGAGAACGTATCAGATGTGCGCTTAACCTACAGTGTTGTGTATAAAGTGTGTTGTTATATAAACAAATTCAGGATATCATTTTAATTTTGCTTATTATTAAGGTGAGATGTCAGATGTTACACATCATAATGCGACTATTATTATAAGGCTCGCACGTTTTTTTTAAACAAATTATACATAGTTATAGCGATTCCAGCTACAGAAAAAATATTAGAGAAAACTACCCCTAACATGTGAAATTATTCACTTACCTATGTAATAGAGAGGGTAATTTTCATAGTTTTTTATTATCACTATTAAAGTAAAACCTTCTTATTCATTGCACAAATACTTTATTCTTGCTTCACAATACTTTTCTAAAATTAAATGCACTCTCTAACAAAATAACGGGTATTTGGTAGGGCAATAGGTTTCCGTTATTATTATCGACTGCTCTCGTTCTCCGCTCAGCAAGCAATGCCGTTTTCACAAGTCAAAATCCCCTCTCTTGCTTCTACCGGAAAGTGTATTCTTACCGGAAATCCATAAACCAAACAATTTACCAGAAGTAAAATCAAACATCAGCCTGTTTCTAAACAGGAAGTCAATATACGTTAATTACATTACACAAACCTTATTTTCAAAATTAATCCATAGAAATAATTGATAATAAAGAAGTATCAAATAAGTATCTAATAATTACCATAAATGGAATGAAGCTAACACTATGATAAAGAACTTTAGTTTTCAAGAGGTCAACCGAGGTCAGAGTACAAGTTGCGAATTAAAATATTCCCATACATTTAGTAGTGAAATTTTCATTCTCCTATGTTTATGCCATTTTAATAGTGTTTCTATAAATAAAGATCTTATTCAATCTTTGTTTATTGACATAAGAATGAAAAGGACAGACTCAAATTAAATGCTACCCTTCATTATCAAACAAGTCTTGCCGTATTTGTAGATCAGAGAAATATTTTTACGTCTTCGTAATCAAAATGTAATCGCTAAGAAAAGTCGTTCATAATAAATAAATATTGCTGGACAATGCACACAACACCATCTAGCCCCAAACTAAGCATAGCTTGTATTATGGTGACCAGTAGGGCGATTATGGATCTCTTGATACAATCAATGTCTATCAGTTTCGATTATTAATTGGCATCAATGTCTATTTCGATTAGCAATAGGCATTATTTCAATCAATCATATACGATGTATTTAAATGCTTAGTACGCTAAACACGGTTCCTACCACAATCGTACTTTGTAAATTGGTCGAGTTATAGTTTGACTCCAAACTGAAATCGCAGCGATCCGTAATACCAATTCATCAAAAGTAACTGAAAGCTATTAGTATCAATGTTTTGATAGTATCAAAGTTCCATAATCGCCCCACAGATGACTGATAGAATACATATCTATATATTTTTAAATACGTTCTTAGGGTACTTTATAACACGTACACGCAGAACACATATTGTGGACAACATATTGTGTGATGAACATAGGTGGAGGGAATCGAAAATCGAGGTGAGGTTTCGTAAACAGTTTTTCTATAATGACATTCATTTGATGAATAATAAACTGGTGTTTACATATGAGGTTACAGTTCCATAGTACTGGGCTATTTGATGTCATTCTTTTTATGGTTCGCAAAGAATTCCAGATTCGAATGAATACAATTTTAAAACCATGCAATTATGTTTCGAAATTCAGTAATTTATTTACAGATAAGTGTTTTGTTTTTATCTCATTTCAATCTTTTTCGTCAGCACGGACATGCTGAAATTACGAGTAATTATAGAATACGAGTTCCGTCGCGGTAGCAGTGCGCGCAAACAGCACACAATAGCAACAACGTATACAGAGCGAATATTACTAACAAACGCAGGCCCGTTATGGTTTTAAACGAAAAATTAACCCTGTGCTACAAATGTATTCTACTACAAAAACTGTAGTCGGAAATGACGAATAAAGGAGATTGTGGAAGCTGATGAAACTCAATCAATGGCTTACCTAACAGCTTTCGACGTTAACATCAAAAAAAAATTGGGTCGTTTACATCAAATTGGCAAGACAAAAAAGCTTGATGGGTGCCACACGAACTGAATGATCGCCAGCGTGACGTTCGCTTTGGGGCATGCTTTGATCATCAGACACAGAAATGTAGGGAATTTGAAGCGCATTTTTTCTTCCAACGACAAATGTATTCTTTTTGATAATCGCAAGGGATCATCATGTTTGTTGGATCCTAGGCCTCAAATGCCCTTAACGGGATGAAGCTCCGTTATCCACCGTACTCAAAAAACTTTGCCCCCACAGACTTTTACCTTTACCTTACTCTCAGAATTGGAATAACTTCATAGAAAGAAAAATCAACTTAAAAGAAGCAGTAATTAATGAGCACTTGAAGAGCTTGTTACTTCCTTGTCAGATAAACTGCTTTGGCAAAGATGCATCGATAGCGTGACTGCTTCGATTAATTGTATTAGATGTTTGTACATAATAGAATTTTCATATGTGCCTAATATAAATAGGCTTTGAAGTAGTCAGTCATAGTTAGTCATATTTAATTAGAGGTCAGTGTCTCCAAAAACTCTGTTGGTATTTACCTTAAAAATTATATAAAAAGTATCTTTTATAAATTGAAATTACAAGGAAAATTATCACGGCTGGTAAAACTTTTACCTGACCAACAGCCATTTTTATCTTTACTGATTTCGGAATCCTTCACTGTGTGTAGCCCGATACATGCTCAGCCAATTTTTTTAGATATTATGAGATTTCTTGAAGTTTTTTAATACAAATTTTCGTTAAATATTAAGGTAAGTAAGTAGTCTTTTTTGGTTGGAGTCTTTCCCCTGCGTTTCAGAAGCCATCACTATGCATGGTCCGAAATGGCCTTGAACAATTTTTTTTATTGTTCCACCACTGAGTTAATTACTAAGGTGTCTCTGGTGGAAAAATCCAATTAGCGTTGGGAGTATTGCGTGTTTCCGTCACTATGATACCAAGTAAAGGCCTACATTATAACAGTAAGGTACGTCAGCAATTCAATTCAAATTAATTCATATATATAAAAAAACAATAAAATATTGTGTTTCCATACATTACACGATTAGCTTATAATTACACATAATTAGTTAAATAAATTATTACAGGAACCGTAAATAAAAAAAATGAGTGAGTGTCGCGAAAAACTAGGTTGGAATGAAGTTCCTATCGTAGTATATTACTTTTGATAAACGTATTATTATTATTGATTAACAAATACAAATGAATGGATTACTAGCTTCTGAGAGCAATTAAATGAAACGCAAAAATAACTAATGAATTGAAGGAATGGTAATGGATTCATATATTTTTCGAGTTGTTAAATAAAACATTTTATTTTAGATCATTCAATTCATCTAATTCATTCGCTCGTATGCTCATCTAATTAATTCATTTGTCAGCCTATAGATAATCTTCTACACTAAAGAATGGGTCATGACGGAAATTCGTGACGGAAATATCTTACATTTTTTTTCTCCTAGCCCATCCGCCAAGTCCGTTCCTTATAAGGAACTTCGTTTTAAAATGTTATATGAATAAATGCATTTATGTCAATCAATACTAGTTCGTATATTATTCTTAAGTTCGGCCATGGAATAGAAGCACCAGAAAAGCTAATTAAGGTTATTTTTAAATATACTTGGACTATTAATGGTTTTCATTTCATCAGGTAGAGAGTTGAATAATCTAACCGCTTGAAAACGACAACCATGCTTAACACCTTCTAAACTGGAACATTGAGGTTTCTCTAAATCATTTCTTCTTGTTTCTAACCTCAGTCCTCTTTGTTCTGATGATTCATATTATGAGGGATGCCGTACAATATCCATAAGAATTACTAAAATGTAGATAGCATTTATTAAGGAATTAATACGATGCCGATGGAAAATATTTAGTACAACTATTTAGTATATACTAGACTGGCCTGTCAGCTCAGTTGGTTGAATTTCCGCCTTCTGCGTCTGCGCTGTTGAAGATTCACCTGGGATCAATCCCAGGGTAGACATAATAATTTTTGTGATGAATATAGGTGTTTGTTTTGTGACTGGGTGTTATAAAATATCATAAGTATGTATTTAAAAATATAGAAGTATTAAATCAGTCAGTCTGGTTACCATAATTACAAGGTATGCTTAGTTTAGGGCTACTTGCCGAAGTCAAAGTGAAATCAAAGACAAAAGACACTTAATTCAATACAATCACAAGGAACACTTTGAAACGGCTACTAACCCAATCCCGAGAAGAACCGGCAAGAAACTCGTCCTGGTCCTAGCGCTTTTTTGCATGATCCATCTTATAACTACCTTAACTACGAAAACTAATACAAGAGAGTCTATAGATTTCAAATGTGTCGGTTATCTGTCTGAGGGCATGGTATTAGATAGATGGAAAATACTTTATTGCACACTATAAATACATTGGACAGTTTGTAAAATTTACATTGTTTTGTTAGTCGGTAGTACAATGGGCGGTCTTACCGCTATGTAGCGATCTCTGCCAGAAAACCTTGCATTGTGTGCAATGTCCTCCAATATTATATTTTTTTTAAACCACGACTTCTCCACCTGATATATTATAGTTTTAAATTGATGCGAGACGCTGATGTCCAAACTTTTCACATCTGTAAAAACAAATTGGCCATGGATCAAAAAAGTAGTGTAAAAACGTAGCCTCTTCATTGCTTTTTCCATTTCAACGCGGAGCTGTTAGTCGGTCTCGAAGTCCCAGTGGGTAAATTCAATTAGAGTCACATGGTGGCTCGCGTCATTGGTCACTGCGGTCTTGAATATTTATCTGTCAGCCGTTTTTATCCCAATCGAATGTTTTTGTGGTATTTTTGCGGTCACTGGACTGTCAATAGGTGTTATAAAATGTCTGAGTGTTATAAAGTATAATAAGTATGTATAATATGTATGTATTTACAAAAAAAAAGTATATAAGTGGTGTATCAGTCATGTGGTACCCATTACACAAGCTCTGCTTACTTTGCGGCCAGATGATGCTGTGTGAAATGTCCGGGATTATTTATTATTATTTCAAAATATATAAGTATTCAATCAGTCATCTGGTTACCACATTACAAGATTAGTTTGGGGCTAGATGATGTTGTGAGCATCGTCTAGCGTAGAAACAGGATGAAAATGTCATAGTTTATTTTTGATGTGTATTAACACACTTATGAACCTTATCGCGTGTAACCCGTCTGCCTCTTAAAGTACTAAAACATTGGTATACAAAATATTTTCAGGGTTCCGTACCCCCGTTTCTCTTTACCTAAAGGAAAAATGAAACCCATAAATGATAATTTTGTCAGCCTATCTGTCTACTACAAGCTGAAATCAATATTTAATTTTAAGGCCTGGAGTCCCTAGTATGTCATTTATGCTACATATTTCGAACTCGCCAGTAAATCAAAACATATGAGGTACTTACTTAGTTACTTAGACGATGTTTCTTAAATGTAGGCGTGTACTAGAACATCATCGTAATCTTCATCATCATTTCGGCATCAGAATTTGGCAGGTGATATCTTCCTGCTGAATATCATGTTTCGGCATCAAAATTTGGCAGGTGCTGTCTTTTTATCATACAAGTTCAAATCTTATAACAAAATCGCGGCTTCATCAAAAACTTTTCCTAATTATAAAAAGTGTCACTGGGTGACTCAAAGTTTGGCAAGATAATTAGCAAAGTTATTGGCAGTATCATAATGCTTTTGTCACAAAATATCTATCAAATTTTAAGCCGCTACTTAATAAGAATTATAGCGATAAGAACTTACATTAAAGAAATGCCAAAATATGTTATCTCGACTTCAAATTTCTATGTTAATTGAATTCAAAGCTTAATACAAACTTTTCGAGATATTTTTAAAATATGTAACTCCATAAACGATAGGTTCTTTAGTAAACTTTTATCTGCATTTAAATTAGTTATAAATTTATTAAAAAAATAGAACATTTCAGTACCAAAGCCTTAAATAAATTTAAATATCAAATTCAACGTGTTTATCAAATTCATTTTGAAATTTTTTCTTTGAATTAACAACATTATAATTTTAATGCATAACTGATATTTATTTACAGAAATAATTACAGAAATGTACAGAATAATATACAATAATATAAAATACACGTGAAACAGTTGAGCTATCTAAGGAGCGCTTAAAACGATCTATAGATAGCTCAACTGATCCAGATCACTGCCAGAGGGCAGCGTTCCCATGATACTGGCGGCATTACCACGTTGAATGGCAATTCTAATACGCTGGGCCAGATAGGAGCCAGCTCTTGGTTCACGCAATGTATCAACCAGACGCCGTGAAATAATTTTGAAAACGCGGTGGGCTCCTGTTCCCCACGGGCTCAGGGTCTCGACTCCAAAAGGCATAAATATGTAGGCCTTATCCAAACCAGCATATATCCGGTATTTTGAGGTCCTTGGCACATTCAGCCGCCGCACCAGCCCTAACGGAAGATGCATAACTAAATCTTAAACATCCAATTAAGACTAAAGAGTAAATTTTCAGACACATAGTTTTACAGAGAAGTCCATGTTTTCTCTTACATAATTGATGAGGATGGTTAAATAGAAACGTCATTAGGAAAGTAGGTAGTTTACATTATTAAGTAAGACCCGTGAGATGGGTCGAAGATATCAAGTTGGATAGATTGATGTAGGATTGAGATGAGATGGAAGATACGATCAAACCGATTATAGACATTATACATAGCTTCATAAACATTGACCATATTGTGAACTTATCTGTGTATGTTCTAGTTCTTCTTATCGTGTTACTAGTTATTTCACCTGTCTGGTGAAAGGATTAAAGTGCGCCTTAAGGGCTCCTTTCGTGCACTTGCTACATGTCTTTAAACTTTTTAGGTTCTAAGACATGTACAACGGTTTGGGGTACTGGTATAACGCACATATGTCTTTTGAACAAAGAAGTCCATTTAAAGATAACCGGATTTGAATCCACGACCATTGCTCGAAAGGCGGGACCGACTACCTTTAGACCACCTCTGCCAGTGCCATTGCTCTAACACTATAGTGTTACTATTTAAATAATAAATAGTGCCGGGCATATCACACAGCATCATCTAGCACCAAAGTAAGCTGAGTTTGTGTTATGACTATTTGACCACATGACTGATATACTACATACATATGTGTATATGCTTTTTTACTCCTTCAAAAAATGTAAGAGGATTCGGATGTATTTTATTTTTGTATATGTTTGTACCTCGTTATACCTCGTATAACTTCGTCATTTATGAAGCGATTTGAAAAAATATTTTTTATGTGAAAGGATATATGTACTTTCCGATTGGTCCAATGGAAAATATAATTAAAAAGGTCACTTTTATCAGTTATTTTTCAATCAAAATAGGTGGAAAAAATATGTCCTCCAAGTAAACGAAATTTCGTATTTTAATATAAATAAAATTGGTTTTCTTTTTAGTTTTTAAAACGTAATTATTTTTGTAAATACATACGTATTATAGGTACAAAGTAAAACACCCACATCGAGTCGAATACTTGCAGATCGTGAAAATGAAAAACAATAAACTATATAATACAATCTAAGTTGTGTGGCTAATTAGGAACTTATCATGCCAGACCAGGTACTTACGAACCAAGTAGGAAGGTACTAGGCATCTTATTGGTAGGTCAAACTTAAGCACTAACTAGTCAAGCTCTGTGTGCGCAGCCAAACAGCTCCTGAACTCAGGAATAGTGATACACACCAAACAAAACCATAAACACAATAGTAAATATTATGTATTAATTAATATAATATGATTTATGAAGATTTATTTTATAGTTATGAGGTAAACAGTCTTACAGTATGTCTGAGCAGTTGCTGTCGTTTACATCTGTTGGGCCATCGCGCTATTTGTCAATGTTATTGCCATTGAATTGGATTGGATTGGATTTGGATTGGTTTTGGTAAAATTTTGGATATGACAAATCTAAATGTCGAAATGCACTATTCTTTCTGAACGATTTAACGGTAATTTTACCAATCTAACAAATTTATATATATATATATATATATATATATATATATATATATATATAACTTCTCTATGCACAGACTACAGGGATGTACTAAATCAAAAATGTTCGTTTGAAAGCACTGTCAAAAATAACGCGATCCCGCAACGTTTGATCAACGTATAATCCATATTAGAGCTAAATCGCTTCCGGTATAGTGATTAGCGCTGTGCGGAATATGTCAAAAATAACGTTTTGATTTTGGTTTAGCTTTAGTTCAGACGTTCAAAATTACCGCGTTCGCCCCCCCTGCAACACTAGAAGCATTGCTAATGAGCTGCCAGCCCTCAAGGACTGGAGTATTCTTCATTTTATAAGGTTGTGTTAGGAGTGATTTTCAATTTTCTTTCACGACTTACGAGCTGTGTTCTTTATAATCTTTTTGTAATAATTTGTTCGCAAAACTGCGTTCATAATATATTATGTACTGTGTTCTTGTCTATATAAGTAGGTAAGTAACTTCTGTTATTTACATAAACAGGCCATGACCGTGCACTGTAGACACGTGTCGTGTGTCACGACGATATGCCTATGGGAAAAGACGCACGCAATAATAAAGTTCAAATGAACAGTTCAAAGTTACAGTACTGTTGTAATGAATTTTTAACTGTAGTTGGTTATTATAACTCTCTTATATTTAGATATATAATCCCCCATATTCCCACAGCTGGGACTTTGGCCTACGTTCGAACGAGACTGATTAGGGACCTACACGAATAAGGGGATGTTTTTCATATTTTTAGTTAATGGATGTATTAGGTTTTACATTTTTTGTTTTACCTTTTTAGGGTTCCGAAGTCCACAAAGAACCCTTATAGTTACGCTATGTGTCCCGTCTGTATGCCTCTCTATCTGTCCGCCCTTTATCTTGCTCTTGCTCTAGACTAGACTATTATGTTTACCTTATGTTTACCTATTATGTTTACCTTACAAAATTATAAAATAAAAAAAAATTACGGAGTCTATTTTATATTATTTTATTTTATTTGGAAAACAAACAGACAGTATTTTGCTTATATGTAACACAAAGATTATAACACATAGTCCAGTTAAATTTTCACAATTACATTATTCATTTAAAGAAAAAGAATTTGGACATATATTTCTATACAAAATAATAATTAATTAGCATGTGAACAATATAACCAGAAAAAAATACAAAATAAAACTAATATTATAAAATAATATAATTACTTATCAAAGAAAACATTTAGAAAACAGTTTTTAAAACTATTGATTAAATGGGAAAAAATAACAAAGTCGGAGAAATTATCGTTGTGATCATTGCAAGATCTGCGTAAAAAACATTAGACCCATTAGTAATTGGTATGGGCTGTGGTGGGGTCAAAGACTGTCTTTCTTCTTGGCTTGACTCGTGGGCATTTAAATAAGAGTTCACTGAGCAAATAGGGTGAGTCGATATGGTTACTGATAATTTTAAATAAAAACAATTTATCTCTAACCGTCGTCGCTCAGCCAGCGATAGTAATTTTCTAGGTTCTGGCAAATTTGAGTACCTTGAACGATAATATCTCCCTACATGTAAATTGAGGTTGATTTTTTAATTTTAACTTTATCGTGTGGCATAGCGTTGGATTGTTATTTTAAAAATACTACGTGTTTTCTTTAACAGGTTTTCGATAAAGATATGAGCTTGTTAAATATAAAATTTTAAGTAGCCATTCTTGATAGTGTTTCCGACTACACTGTTGTTTGGACAAACCAAATGTTTTAAAAAATCGTCTGATAATTAAATTACACGGATAATTACACGGATTACTAGATTTTGAGCTACACCCTGATTCGTGACATTAAAAAAATAAAAAATACATTCTTATCCGCAGAAGTATAGAACTATGTCGCAGACATCAACGCCCGCTTCCGAGAAAAAATGCAAAGATCCTTATAAATTGACAACTTATACAAACATGTAGTTACTACTACTAGATATTGCACGAGTTATCCCTACTAATATTATAAATGCGAAAGTAACTCTGTCTGTCTGTCGCCTAAACCGCTGAACCGATTTTGATGACCTTTGGTATAGAGATAGATGGGGCCTTGGAGAAGGACATAGGCTTCTTTTTATGTAGGTACCACGCACACGAAGCCGCGGGCAGCACCTAGTAACATATAAAAGCAGAATATTAAACATTCATACATATTAATTCCTCAAACCCATTTAAATATTTTACCCATAATTAAGCATGTTAATTGTAATGCATGGAAATATTTAAACTAAATTCCAACTCCAGCCGGATCCATGCAAATGAAATTCAATAGGACAAAGACTTTTGATTGTGTTAGCTGTTTCGGCTATTGAAAGTCTACAATTGGGTGAACATATTCATAACTCCAGCTCAGCCGAATTCAAAACAAGAGCATGAAACCGATTGAGGGTATTCAATTTTCGTCCAATTGGGCTTCAAAAGTTAATTATTATGCTGACGTTCATTATTAACCCAATTTGTCAAGTTTGTGTTTATTATGAGCAAATGAACAAAATATATAATATTTTCGGAAACTTTGAAATAGTAACAGAAATGTACAACATAATATACAATAATATACATGTGATAAAGTTAAGATATCCCTAGATAGCTAAACTGATCTAGATCACTGACAGAGGGCAGAGTCCCCATGATATATATCAGACACAATATTTATAGGGATATTTTTTCATGTCTATGTTTATTTATTGTTTAAGAAAATAAATTGTTTATATCTAATTAAGAATATGATTTAATCTGCTCATTTCTAGACCGTAAAGAATTAAAGAATACATATTGGGTTATGATAAATAAATAAATAATGCCAGACGTTTTACACAGCATCACCTAGCCCCAAAGTAAGCAGAGCTTGTGTTATGTGTTCCACATGAATGATATACCACATACACATATACCTTTTTTTTGTATATACACACTTATTATACATTGAAATTTCCATAACTGGGGCTGATATAATCAGTTTGTTAGCTGCACTCATGTAACCAACCGAGTTTGAATGATCTAGTAATTTAGATAATTGATTCAGACGTGACCTTGCGGAAATTGGGAAAAGGTTCGCGGAATAGTACTAAATATTTGTCCATGTATTTAATGTTTTGCTCTAGTCATTATTAAAAGCTTACAGTGCACACTAAAACTAGTATTAACTGATTATATGAAAATAGAACTCAAATTTTCTCAGAAAAACACACGTCAACTGGGTACCACGAAAACGTCTCACCGTCTATTGGAGTTCCACCACCTTTAAATAACTATTTGAACAGTACCAAGAACCAATCCAAAATGCCATTAGCTCGACATTAATAAAACTAACGAAAATAGGTCAACACTCGTATGTAGGGTATCTATTTATTTCGGTGGAATCGATTGAGGTTGGTCTGCACTAAATACGGTGTGGTTCTACCTAGATAGTTGTACTAGGTGGAAAAGATAGGTTATGACCTGTTTTCTTTTTTCTTCTTCTTTCTTCTTTTTCGTCTTTGTTAATGGCATGTGACGTAATAAAGTAAATTTTTCCAGTGTCAAGTGTTTATATTTGTTTATAGTCAATTAGTTTGTTAATAAAGTCTTAGTCGATGGTCAATTCTAAATGTCATCGCGGAATGGCCGTCTAGAATTTTCAAGGGATTCCTCGTCGTTCAAATCACATTGCACCATACACATATAATTCAATTGTCCATACTTGTCCTATATAGTCACAATTTATTAAATAAAATTCCGCTAAGGTTACTGAATAGAACATGCAATAAAACGAGTAAAATATATTAAATTAGCAAAGTTATGTTACTTCATGAAATGACAAACCAAGAATCCTTCTTCTTCCTGTAGTAGCATCTCTTTTGATGACAATTTTGCCAAAATCAAAAAACAAAACCACTTGTCATTACAAGTGATTTTGTTTTGATTATAACAAAACAAAATCACACAGAAAAAAAACTGTCGATCTTAATTTGTCTATTATAAACGTCATCGCTGAAAGACCGTCTAGAATTGTCTTGGAAACTGTCATAGAAACTGCACAGGTACCTACATAATACACTTTTAATTAAACATAAAATAAATCCCGGATATTTCACACAACATCATCTGGCCCCATAGTAAGCAGAGCTTGTGTTATGGGTGGTATGGTATGTGGTAGGAACCACATGACTGATATATTACTGATATACTTGTTTTGTTAATACATACATATTTTTCATAGAAACACCCAGACCCGAGACAATAACATGCACACAGAGGTCGTCCAATTGCTTACATGGGCTAAGAAATCACAATATATTAATTAAAATTACTGAATAAAACATGAAATAAAATAAGACAAACAAATTAATATAGGATCTATCTTACTTTCTGAAATGTCAAACGAAGTAATGACTCGTATTCCAGAATAAAACTTAAATTCAGATCAGGTTAAGTATATTATTTTTTTAAATAATTTCTGTCAGAAATATATGATTATTTCTTGATCTTAGTGTGAGTTTTTAACCGACTTCAAAAAAAGAGTGTGGTTCTCAATTCGGTTGAATTTTTATCGGTTCAAATTTAATTTAATGAAGTCGGGTTTCTATTTAAGTTTTTAAAACGTAATTATGTAATAATGTGCAAGGCCGATGCGATGCTTACGATGCTTTCTCGAAATACGAATCTCGAACGGTGATTGCAATCGAGCTGCAGTAAATTATGCATGACTGATTATTTGGATTCATTTACGTTTATTTACCATTCATGCATTACGCTAAAATATGTGCAGGGGTCGTAGTTGACAGATACAATGAGTTAAACAAAAATTTAAAAATATTTATTTCACACCACATAAAACAAATGGATACAGTTTCATTAAAAATAAATGAGCTACCTATCGTCTTTACATGGAGTATTGTAAGTTACCTATGCAAATACCTACCTACCTACCTTCCTAATGTAATATCTATGTACATATTTACAAAAATACCATCAGTATCAGTCACATGGTTCCATAACATAAGCTCTGCTTACTTTAGGGCTAGATGATGTTGTGTGAAATGTCCAGCATTATTTATTTATTATTTTAAGACTTGTGTTGTTCACAGAGCTAACTTTTTACGCCCTTTAGCGTAAAAGTAAACCTTAAAAATAATAAAGCACGGAAGGCTGCGGTCGTGCATCAAACTTGCATGGAAAACACGCGAGCCGGATCAACACATTGGCGCAAAAGGTGTTGAGCAATAAATGTTTATGAACACTTGGTGTGGTAAAGGTCGTGTTTATTTCTGTGAAAGTGTTGTTTTTGATGATTTGGAGTTTTTTTATTCTTAGTTCAGTCTTGCCTGGCTACGATAATGCCACAGGTTGAGCTGTTGTAAGATACGTCAGAATAAAATGCGTTCGTTATCCACAGACATAATACTTATCATCTACCTTATAATAACTAAAATTTCGTAAAAAACGAAGTAACTTATTTTCACTTGAGGCACCGACACTGTTTTGATTAATCGAGAGAATCTTCATCAGGGTGAGTTTGATCCACGGTCCGCTCGTTGCCGCTCGAGTTCACGGATCGCACTGACAAAATAATACGTTTATCAAAATGTAACTTACTTTGCTTGTATGTCTGTTAATGAATAACATTTTCAAATTGTACTTCTTAAATTCACTTAATTGATGTGTTTTAGCTTATTTTAGTCATCATCAATTTAGTAAAATCAATTCAATACCTCGTAATACAGTTTTTAGGACTTCGAACCAACCATGACAATATTGTAGCTGTTTATAAAAAACCGACAATAAGCAAATTCTTCTACTTCTTATCGGTTCACTAGGTTGAATCAACTTAAGAATAAAAGTGCACCTCCGAGGTTCTTTTCGTGCATTTAGCCCATGTCTTCTACATTTTTAGGTTCTACAATATGCTGGTTTCATTGCGCTGTTTACCTTCATCTTTTGAGAGTGTACAGCGCTAATAGTTTTTTGATTACAAAATCCATTAACGACTGAATTCAAACCCAGGACTTTAGGATCATAAGTCACAATCACTAGAATATCAGTGCTTTCGCAATATGCAAGTAACGTCATTAATTATTCTCATCAAACTTTTATAATAATAATAATGAATAGAAGTGAACCAGTCCAACAACAACAATATAATATAACTGAAAATATTATTGATAAGAATGTAAGGCCTCATGTTGCTCTACCCTCAGACAGTTGACCAAGCTATTGTCGGTTAACTGTCTGAGGGCAGAGCAACTGTAATGTATAAATGTCTCATGACATGAAATTTATAAATTCTCTTGTATTCGTTTTTCGTAGTTAAGGTAGTTATAAGATGGATCATGCAAAAAAGCGCTTGGAGCAGGACGAGTTTCTTGCCAGTTATTATCGGGCTTGGGTTAGGAGGAATTGGCACCTAAATTTACCTAAATTTACAAGTTTCAAAGTGATCCTTGTGATTTTATTGAATAAAATATCTTTTGACTTTGACTTTGACCCCATCTCGCCCCAAACTAAGCATAGCTTGTATTTTAGCAACTAGATGACTGATAGAACTCTTAAATAGTTTTAAATACATTCTTATAATACTCTATAACACCCAGATATAAAATCAACATCGATGTACATTATAGTTATAAACCTTTTATAAAGCCCCATTAGACAACACATAATATTAAACATCGTTCCTATATCTAGAATATCCCGTGATAAACTTAAGGTAAACAGACTAAGCATTTTATAAAGAGAGAAAATATAACGCAGCGATGCAAGCATACTTAATATCATACGTGCTTAGAATACACTATCAGATACAGCGATCTACATACATGCATGTATAATCACATTTCTGACATTGCAATAATCTGAAGCGTTAAGCCGTGTCTCCTAAGAATGTATTCTTACAATATTGTTATTTTATATCGAAACAAAGATGATACGTACTATCAAAAATACGTATTTTGACTAGCCTGAACTGAGCTAAGAGATCAGTTGGTAGTAGCTCTGCCTTCTACGCTGTAGGTTCGATAGCTTCGCAGGACAAATATTTGTGTTATGAACATCGATGTTTGTTCTGTGTCTGGTGTTATTTATTAGGTTTACCAACAGTTTAAACATTAATAATTTAATGTATCTTAACAATTGTCTTAAGTTACACGTGAAACTAACTACAGGTAAACACAAGATGCGCAGTAAGCAAACAATTTTCGTTTGTTTAAGATTTAGATTTTACTTATGAATAAATCTTTGTATTAAGACGTGTAGCAAAAACTTAGTACCCCTTTTTACAAAAATTGCGACGGAGGAGTATGAAGCTTTGCACACTTATTGTTTATATAGAGAAGGAATGCAGAATGTAAATATTTTTTTAATTATGCTTAGAAAATAAATTAACTATTAATTAATTATGGTCGAATTTCGACCAGTGGGCGACCACTAGTTATAGTAGATACATGAAACGTATCAAACAAGGTTCCTACGAAATTGGTATCAAAAGAGTAGTGACGGAAACATTCAAATAACTAGTTATAAATACTAGTACGAGCTTGTGACTGAAATTAAAATATAACAAATATTATCACTTCACTACATAGTATAAAACAAAGTCACTTCCCGCTGTCTGTCTGTCCTTATGTATGCTTAGATCTTTAAAACCACGCAACGGATTTATTTTTTTAATATGCGGTTTTTTTAATAGATAGAGTAATTCAAGCGGAAGGTTTATATGTATAATACATGCATAATATAGTAGAGAAACACTGATAATTTCAGAGGTTTCTAATGTGGTGTCGTAAATAAACTATTTTTTGCGCTTACATTGCAAACGCTGGCTGAACCCTGCGAGATAGATCAAAATAATGTACTACAGTATTGTACATCTTAAAAAGGTTTACAAAAAAGTCCGCGATGGTATATGTCTATCTGTTAGGGATAACCATTCTGTAGTATAATTAGTATCAGCATTGCACCCGTGCGAAGCCGGGGCGGGTCGCTAGTATATTAATATAAGTGTTCTATCAATAAGCTGGATAAGATAGGTCACATACACAAGCTTAGTTTTAGGCTAGATGGTGTTGTGTTGATTGTCAACCAATATTATTATATTTACCGACCGAATACTGAAATTCCACATAAATTTGAAGGCTTCATAGATTTAATCTAAACATCTTCTTATACTTCTATTCCTAGATTCATCTTTCCTAGATGACGTTTCCGTTATTTTCTTTTTAAATTTGTAATGATAACTTTTCAGTATGTCCAATATAGAACCACATGACTGTTAACTTTATTATTATATAAAGAAAAACACCCAGAACCGAGACAAATATTGGCAGATCATACAAACGCAACCTTCTGGGTCTCAGGCAGACCCACTGCGCCACAGTGGTCGTCTAAACTTGTTAAATGACGGTTGTGGTTTCATAAACTCTACAACACCGCCTGTGACGTCATAATATCAAACCCTAAAAAGTAAATACATGATACTTTTATAACTGTCAAATGTCGGTGATAGTTTTATAGGAGTCATAGATTTATCAGCATTGCCAAGCTTAGCAAGCGTAGAGGAATTCCAGAACAATCTTGCTGCAGTATAGTTATGTTAACATGCGTTATGAAGTGCTCGTGGCATAGCAACTTAGTGGTTCCTGATCGACGAAGTTTAGCAACTTACCGGTCAGTCACACTTTACACTGCCGCTTTTCGTTTGACGTTTTGTGACTGAACGGTGACTTATAAATGAATTAGTTTCTAGTGTTATATAATTTTTTATTCAGTAATTTATATTGATTAATTATAATTTATTACAATTATTGACAATTGAATTATTAATGTATTTGTGATTTGTACGGTAAGGAATCTAAAAAAAATTTAGCCAGTCATTCTAGGCCAGTCAAAATAGACGTTTTTTTTTTGGTCAACTTTGCACTAAATTTCCGATCCAAATTCTTTTTTTTATAAGGTTTAGGAACACTTACTGAGCATAAAATCACACACAATCACAAAAAGCTGACAGATCCAGGTGACGCTTCAAGCCCCATCTTGGAAAAATGTTTTTGGCTGATATCTCAGAAACTATGCACTTTAGGACAAAAGTTATTGTAACTGTAATTGTAGAAAATAAAATTTCGCATCTTTTGTTTATATTAAACTTTTTAGTTAAACTTACCGTTTACAATTTATGGCCCATTTAATGAACCGGTTTTTCTAGGTCCGGTCTAGGTTTCAAGGTCTTTTAACATGCTTTCATGTTCACTCTCGCCTCGTCCTTTAATCCTTTAACTCGTCCTTTAGTCCTTTTAAAAAAAGTTATATTAATAAAAGTAATAATAAAAAGATTGAGTACTATTATACCTCTGACTCAAGAGACCAAAGGTTGATGTAGTCGTTGGCCCTGATTCTATATAGTTTCGTCAGACTTACATATGTTTCGTAAAACACGAACGATCTTATTATGTTCAATGCAAAGTCTAAATTAGAGCAACATTTATAAATAACACTTCTTAAATTTAAAAAATTGACGTGATTTGCGTGTTTTAGCTCATTTTAGTCTTAGTGTAAAGAGGGTTGAATAAAACTTCAGAAAATCTAAGGTAAATCTGTTTAATAATAGAAGAGAATACCAATCTAGTGTTGTTATTCTATTATTAGTGCTGTTAGAATCTAGTGTTGCAAGATGTAATAATAATAAATGTAAATGGCAATACGTGTCATTCATAAAATGAAACCACGATTCTTTGAGAGAAATATAAGAAATTAATATTTGCACAATAGCTTCACATAATATGAATAATGTTATACACACATAAAAATAGAGATGGGTTTCAACAAAATAGTGATTTTCATAGAATAAATACTAGGAACAGAAACAAATTATACCTTCCTAGGTTTCGACTAGAAAAATTAAATAATTCCTGTTTTAGGGAACACGGTGCGTTTGTATAATAAGCTTTCTGAAAATGCAACTAAACTACCTATTGAGAAATTTAAAGCATACATAAAGGGTAGTCTTTTGAAGAAAGCGTATTATAATATAAATGACAATATTATTGATAAGAATGCATGGCCTCATGTTGCTCTGCCCTCAGACAGTTAACTGACACATTTGAAATATATAAACTCTCTTGTATTTGTTTTTCGTAGTTAAGGTAGTTAGTTATAAGATGGATCATGCAAAAAAGCACTAGGACCAGGACGAGTTTCTTGCCAGTTCTTCTCGGGCTTGGGTCAATGGTCTATTCTAAACGTCACCGCGAAATGGCTGTCTAGAACATACTCTGGATTTCTTTAATTCATTCAAATTCAATCAACATCAACAATATCAACATAATTACGATACGAATATAATTCAATTATCGACACATGTGCAAAGAAGTCATAATTTATACAGACTGATATACCTACTACTTAAATACTTTTTTTTTAAATACATACAAAATTATACCTAGAAACACCCAAACCCGAGACGTATACTTGCAGATCATACAAACATTTGTCTCGCGGCGGGAATCGCACCCGCAACCTTCTGTGTCTCAGCCGGACCTTAGCCCATTGCACCACACAGAGGTCGTCAATGAAAATGAAATGCTATATTACTTCATGAAATGACAAATGAACAATCAATGCTAAAGCTATTAACAAAATAAAAATGTTACATTTCGTTTTTTTGGCAGCGCTGTCAAATGAACGATTGTGTTTTGTCAGAACTAAAGACAAAACGTTTCCGTTTCAAAGACAAATGTTAAAAGGTCTAATATTGCGATTCCCTGCTGGTACGAAAACACCTTCTCAAAATGCATGAACTGTCCATCACTCGTATTCTACCGGTAGCATAACATAAAGTTCGCTATTTTAATATTTTTTACAGTAAGTAAATGTCAGTAGCAGACAAGGCACGCGATCTACATTACCGATGACACAGGTGCCCCCTTGGGTATAGCCGACAAAGACCTCGGTAACTGTTTGTGACACACTGTTGTTTAGTTTAGAGAACGTTTTGTTAGTTGGGGTTTTGGAGTACAAGTATCAGTAAGTTAATATTTTAGCCTATTTTTCTCTTATAAGAGTTACAAGGGCCTGAACACATCACAACCGGTGCCGCACCGTGCAAATAAACAGCATCGGGTTCCGGTACCTTACCCCAAAAGTAAAAAAAGACACCTTTCGTCTCTTCATCTACTTTGTTTTCTGTCTGTCTAGACTCAGATATGCATGAAAGTATCAAGTTGGAATAATAATCAAATACTTAGGTCTACGATTTATCTTCGTTAATTAGCGGCGTTAAGTTGTTAAGGGCGGGGAAAGCTGACGTCTTGCTTGAGAGGACAAAAATCACCAACGGAGGGTAATAGTACCCTAAGTACCCCAAAGTAATTATTTATCTACCTCTGTGGCGCAGTGGGCTAAGGTCTGGCTGAGACAGAAGACAGAAGGTTGCGGGTTTAATTCCAGACAAATGTTTTGTATGATCTGCAAATATTTGTCTCGGGTCTGGGTGTTTTTATGTATAATATGTATGCATTTACAAAGAAAGTGCTTACTTTGAGGCCAGATGACACTAAGTGAAATGTTCGGGATTATTTATTTATTTATTTATCTGTGACAACAAATTATTATAGAATTATTATATGGAATTATAGGCAAAATGCTTTCATAATTAGAGCATGCTCTTCGTTCAACTCTTTGGCAAAGGCAAACATTGACATTGACATTTTCAACACTCCAATAAGTAAGTTAAAGCGCATACTCAATGATAAATTCTTCTTGGTAAATCAATCGTAATTTACTCATTATGTAATTGTTTTGTTTTATTTATTTTTTTGTTTTTCAAAATCTCTTGCATTCAATGATTTTCTAGAATCCGTCGTCTGCTACTGTATTTCTACTTACTTATATTCTTTTTTTTTAACTACAAGTGGAAACTTTTAATTGGCTCTCTGTAAAATATATGCCTTGCATATATTATGTATTTCATAATTAACAATGTATCTACATAGCTGTAAGTTTTCCTAAAACGAATAAAATAAAATAAAATAATAAAATAACAAGCAACGTGCGAGCTAATCGTCCGCTGCACTAGCTGCTCCGTTGGCAAAAGGGTCTTGATAGACAGACAGACAGGCGAACAACAAAGGAAACGAAAGGAACAAAAGGTTCCTTTTTTGTATTGAGGTATGTAACCCTTAAAATGTTAATATTTTGTAAGTAAAATACGCGGACGAAGATGCGAGTGGGTCAGCTAGAAATTTATAATCGAGCTGCACAGATGCAGGGCTGTCGTCGTTCTACGGTGATACCGCCACATTCCAGACCAAAACTCAAACTCAAATGAGGCATTCATTTCAATCAAACTATACTACTTATGTAGACCGTACTCCTAAGCATTTGTTTTGAATTCATTATGAACACGATAAATCTCCATGCATCCCTCACAAAAAGTGCCACAACAGATAAACAACGAAGCGAAGGAATGAAATGAAGGATTTTTAACCGAGCTGCACCGGTGCTGGAACCCTCGCTGTGCTATGGTGATGTGGCTAAGTACTTAGGCCATATTTCAGACCAAAACTCAAACCAAAACCAAATCCCAGATATCAAGAATATAACTTTTTTTCTGAAAGTTCTGTTTAAACTCTTCGTTTGTCCCATCCGCCTTTGTTATACTGTATCTATCCCATATAATATGACTAGCGATTTTGGATTATGTAGTTTTGGCAGACTTACTAAAATCAAAATAAATAAAACTTCTTAAATTGACATATACTAGCTCATCTTAGTCATCATGTTAATAGGTTCATAAATACATCATATAAATTCGGGAACCAAATGTAAATTTTTATTTAATTTTAAACTGTCAATTAAAACTGTTATTCTAAATTTGGATTGTTTTAAGCAAAATAAAGAACATTCGTATTTACGAAAGTTATGCTAGTCCGGCGAAGCAACATAATCACAAGCATTAGCAATGTCGTCGAACCATCTAGCTACTATTATACTCCACAACCAGCTACATTATTGATTAAATGATAGGTAATCATTTTATAAGCAACATGGTATTCAAATCAGTTACCACTTTTCAGATTCTCACTCGATTGAAATACGTTTTAAAGGAATTACTTACAATTCTTCGGTCAGTTAAACATACGGTGTCAGAAGTAGGTCGGCGTTGGGTAGGAATGTAGGTAGCTAGTATATCGGTTTTCAGTTATCACCGTGACAAAACGAAATCGATTCTATAAACGCCTTTGTACCTTTGAAATGGTTTTCCTCGTCAACGCTTCTAATTGAGATTCCCTCAGCTGTCATTTATTTTCCAATTTGTAATAGCGCTGGGGCCTTTTATAAAGTTATTTTTGACAGGTGTCCTTTTATAGAGTTTTATTGTTAGGAAATGTTATATGGAAATTAATAGCTGCTAAACTGTATATTATCCTACTCTCTCATAAAAACTTAATTAGTTAACGTGCCGGTGGGGTATGATCATTCCTTGTCATTATAATGTTAATGAATAAGCCCACTACCTTATATTATGTGATTATGGAAAGACTCTCAACCCTGCATTATAATAAAATAATTATCGACTTAAACGCAGCTTAAGTATTCTCTGTCTTTGTCATTGTAATGTCACTAAATAAAGATGGCAATAGATTTTATTGTTATTATAAAAATACCGTATATAAACCCATGTATATACTGCCTCGCGCTCGCTCCTACAGCTACCCTACATGCTTGTCTGGCAAGGGGTTTTAACTATCAAAAATGTCTGGCTAATGAGGAAACATCATCTAATTATTACCCAAGTATTATACATAAAAATCAGCTTTTATACCATAACGTAAGTAGAATTATAATTTCATGAACATCAAGGGTGTCTGGCAAGGGCTTGCCACGATGTTAAGTGTCTGGCAATTCATAACGTGATTTTTAATAATATTCTGAAGGTAATACCAAAAAATCACACCTTATAATTTGATGAATTTAGATCGGTATTTTAGTAGGTTTAGGTTTTAGTACCGGTTACCTGCCAAAGCCACTATAACCAAAACTTCATAATGGTCCATCGTTCTTACCTGTGTTGGGAGCATGCGCTGACAAACTTTTAGCTTTTATAAAATAACGAAGGCCTGGGGTTCACGGGCTCTTGATCTATAATACAATTTATTGTACGTGCTGGTTTATCAAATAAATGTTTCATCTATATATCTATCTAACCTCAATTCTATACTCACATAGTTAGCTAGCGTCTCATTTAATTATACTCTGTCCTTGTAATTCCTTGTCATGATCATGGTCAAACCGCGAAACCGCGATTATGCTTTGTAATTTTTAGGAAACAATCATTCGTTCAATTATTATCTTGCTACTTTTTATCTACCACGCGGGCAAAGCCGCGGAAAACGGCCTGTTTCACGGCTAAACAGTTGGACGGATCTTGATGAAATTTAACACGGGGATAGATTGTATTTTGGGTTTGAATACATTTATGTAGGTACCATGTGTGCGAAGCCGCAGCAGCAACTAGTATAAACAAAAGGTGATTTGTCGTAACTTTGCTATATTGCCACCGGTTCACACTGTTTATTTTAAGTGAAAGTGAAATTGCGTTATTTTTCAAATGGTATTAATGGTAAATAAATGTTCAAATGGTACTAGGTCACTTATTAAACGAAAAACATCAAAAAAGTCAAAGTCAAAAGATACTTTATTCAATACAATCACAAGGATCAGTTTGAAACGTCTTACATACTAGGTGAATTTAGGTGCCAATCCTAACCCAAGCCCGAGAAGAATTGGCAAGAAACTCGTCTTGGTCCTAGCGCTTTTTTATATGATCCATCTTATAACTACCTTAACTATATCCGTTATTCATCCGTTCATCCGTTATACCTATCTACTGAAATTCTGAAAGTAACTGGATTATCTTATGCTACTAATACTAACAGTAATAGTACACGTGAAAGTTAGTGTGTATTTTTAGGTGTTTTTTTTACAAACCACGAAATAACAACTGAAAAGACTTGGATCAAACATGCTATGGATATTTGGAATAACTTATACACTCTTTATCTACGTAGAGGGTAAATACGCGGGCAGATGCTAGTACTCGTAAGTTATTTATAACCTACTGAAAACTTAATATGTAATACCTCTTCATATTTCACGACCTCTGTGGCGCAGTGGGCTTAGGTCCAGCTGAGACGCAAAAAGTTGCGGGTTCGATTCCCGCCGCGGGACAAATGTTTGTTTGATCTGCAAGAATTTGTCTCGGGTCTGGGTGTTTCTATGTATAATATGTATGAATTTACAAAAAAAAGTATATAAGTAGTATATCAGTCATGTGGTACCCATAACACAAGCTCTGCTTACTTTGGGACCAGATGATGCTCTGTGAAATGTCCGGTATTATTATTATTTGGGTTCTACACCCATCCAGGACTAGCATTTCGGTGATGAATATAAATGTTTGTTGTCTAGGTGTAATACAATATTATAAGTATGTATATTAAAGTATATAGGTATCATGTCAGTTATTTGGTTCCCATCGTAAGCTTTGGTTAGTTTAGGGCTGGATGGTATTGCGTGATATTTTTATGATTTTTTATTTATAATAGAAAGATTGATTGCTTATAATGACGGATTATTGTTATTATAACAGTTTGAGTGAAGCTAAAACTTAACCGTCTATGTTACGTAATAAGCTAGTGTGACGTTAAGGTTAAGTCATGCAGTTAGAGGGAAGAATGTCATGTCACAAGGAGGTTGATAGATTTTATAGTGGACTAGCTGATAGATGGTTGATAGATTTTATAGTGTTGCTCGCGACTTCGTCCGCATTATTTGAAATAAATTGTATTTTAAATCCTTCTCCAGAATGATTGTTATCTACTTGCCAAATTTTATTAATAAGTTTTAAACCAATCACACTCACCACTCATTAAAAAGTTTCCATACACACATTTACTCCCCATTTTACTCCTTTATGAGGGTTATCTTGAAAAATCCTGAAACACGTGTCCATTTATTTTGCATTTTAAGTATCCAAACCAAATTTCTATGAAATCCCACCATCCGTTAAAAAGTTCCCATACAAACTTTGACACCCCATTTTACCCATTTGTTAGGCATATTTTGAAAAATCCTGAAACACGTGTCCATTTATTTGACATTTTATTTATTCATATCAAGTTTCAAGCAAATCACACCACGCGTTATAAAGTTTCATACATTCATTTTCACTCCTTTTCACCCTCCTAGGGATTGAATTTCAAAAAATCCCGCCTTAGTGGGTGGTTTTTCTGTAAAAGGAAGCTACTTTTCAAATTTCAGCTTTCTAGCTTAAGCGGTTTAGGCTCGGCGATGATGAATCAGTCTGTCAGGTTAAGCTCTTTTATATATATATAAGGGTACAGGTACATTATGCCTAAATATTGGTGGACAATGCATATATTTATTTTCCTTTTGAAATCGTGTAATTGCTAAAGACATCTATTATATAGAACGTGTACATAATAGCTTTGAAGTGTGCGTTCAACTCATCACTCATTTAAACTGTTAGGTACTAACTCTGCTAAAGTTACTTCACGACGGAGAAACGATATCCGTTCGAGACCAAATCTCATTACGAATATAACATGAAGTATATAAGCTCTGGGCTTCCTGAGTTGCTCCTTATAGTCTGAAGGAGTGACTTGTGAACTTCTAAAACTGTAAGCAACAAACTCAGTGGAAGCTCAGACTAATTTATTTAACGTGTTCAAGCTGGTAACATATTAAATACCTAAAGGGTCTTATCCTATAATTACATAAGATAATGGCTTTGATTATTTTATTTCGCGGGTCTAAATATCGTAAAATACGAATGGTCTTAGGTATTTAGTTTGCACTAAAGTCTGAATTAGTGTAACATTTTTAAATGATATTTCGTAAATTGATAAATAGTGTTGGACATTTCACACAGCTCCATCTGGCTCCAACGTAAGCAGAGCTTGTGTTATGGGTACAACATGACTGATATACTACTTACGTATATACTTTTTATCTTTGTGAATAAATACAACATTTCGTTATGTGTGTACACACATAACACAAGCTCTGCTTACTTTGGGGACAGATTGTGCTGTGTGAAATGTTCGGCATTATTTATTTATTATAATATAATTAAAATAAAGTAAAACTGCGAGAAATCCTAGAAAAATAAATAAGATAATGGAATACAATGTTTTATTTATTTAAAACTGTCTATTAACACTCTAAGATAGATAATTGATTTAGGCGTGACTTTGCGGAAATCCATTACAAAACATTAAATAGATGGACAAATATTTAGTTCTATTCCGTCAATCATGGAGAGGTAAACGTAACACGTGTCGAATTTCTTTTGGAGGTTGCAAGTGTCGATTGTGTGTGCTTGCTTTTTACTAACGCTTTGCATGGCTTTTCAATTGCGGGCGGGAGGGAGGTGCATGCGTCTGCATCGTGTCTAACTCTTTGGGAATAGATTGGCGGAATAGTACTAAATATTTGTCCATCTATTTAATGTTATTAAAACTCTTCTATAAAGTACTCTTATTTTGACTCCGATGCAAATAAATAGAGATCGTTCGTGTTCGTGTTTTGTGAAATTGAAGTAAGGCAAAATACAGAGTTATGGCCAATGTATTATTTAAACCTGTTGCTTTCTTTATTCATTTCCACAAGAATGACAAGGATGGACTACTTGAACTTACTATATATTTGATTAAAGCATTGAGGGAATATATTAAGAATAATATTATAGTATAAACCAAGTATAAACTAATGTAGAGTAAGTACTTTACCTGCGGTCAGTGATCTGAACTCTGTTTTCTATTTTAAAGTAATTGCTAATTACGACTTGTTAATAGAGTTCAAAGGTTTAATAATTTGTCAAAGAATACATCCTTATTTTTTCTTGTACTTTTTGACCCGATTGCCTATAAATGGTTATGTTTTTCGCAAGTATCTTGTATGTACGTATATTTGTAAATTTCTTTATTACCTCGTATCTTCCAAACGGCTGGGTGGATTTCGATAGTTAAGGTATCGTTATATTCGCCTTAAAAACCCAAGTGTTCTTAGGTAAGTGTAAGAAAAACAAAATGGCGGATGTTTGGCACGGAATAATATTTATTTAAAAAAAATCTATAGAGTAGGGTATCAAAATAAAAGATATTAAAAGTATATTATTAATTAAAAGGAGATTACAAAAATATATTAGTTTTATGTTTAAATTTATTTAGGAATAATAAAGTCTATTTGCGGTAGGGTTCCTGATTTTTTATATTACATATTCTTGTTAAACATTCGCGATCACGATGAATTATTGTTTTATTAGTAAATCGGAAACGTTGGGAATAATTTAAATTATATAAATATAAATATCCGATTACTACAAGAACCGTTATTTGAAATAATTTTGTAACATTGTATAATTCGAAAAATAGGTGACCTTTCTGTTAGATCAAGGGCACTCGGAGAGAATCGAAGTACTTATACCTATAGTACTTATACTTGTACGAGTATCTCTCATTCGAGTTGCTCTTGAGTTGTTACGAAGTCAAAAAGAAGACAAACGTAGCCAAGTTTAGGTAAGTATACCTACTTAACCTCTGTGTTCAATATTATCTGAACATTGTCTTTGATATTAATCCATATATTGAGTCCATCAAAGATTACCGAGAGATAATTGACTAATTTAACGAGAGAGCGCGAAGCGCGAGCGAGTGTCTCCGTTTCAGCTTAAGCGAAAATGCTTTCGTATGTCCGTCTGTCCGGATGTTCTCCTCTACAAGTCGCATTTCTCAACCGATTCTCGTGAAATTTTGTGAGCAGGTTCTATAACTATATAGATTTTTTTTTGTCGATTCAGTTTTTAGAAATTTTTCAAAATGGTGAAGAGGGTTGAAATAGTAAAAAAAGTTACATATCATTTCGAAAAATGTTCGCGAGGTTTACAACTCACAGAACCACTAGTTGTTATGTAATTGATAAGTATGTTAAAAGACGAGAGATGGACCACCAGGGTAACAACGTGGAAGGGTCCAATCGGCAAACGTTTGAAAGGCAGATCCCACACGAGATGGGCAGACGAGTTAATAAAAATAGCTGGTACATGCTGGCCGCAAATAGCTCAAGATAGAGACACATGGTATTCTTTAGAGGAGGCCTTCACCTTCACTTGAGGAGGGGTTCATGCAAACAAACTTATATATTATTATCCAGATTTAAATTTTTTTTTTGTGAATTACGTGTAAACAATATCACTACTTTTTTTCTTTTTTCTCTAAACTATGTATGTAAATCACTTTTTGCATGAAATAAAAGGCTAATTATTATTATTATTAAGTATGTTTCAGTGTGTTCAATAAGTATTCAATAAGGAGTTACTAAACTACGAGTAAACTAAACTATCCTTTATTAACTAGCTAGCGTGGCAAATAATCTATTGGCATTTAACATTTTAACACACATAATATTGACTTAATAACAAGTTACGATCGATATAGATCTTACGACAATAAGATTTTGTGGTTGTTAAGAAGATTGTATGTAATAAGAATGTGTGTATCGTAGTGTGTGTGTGGAAATGTGTTCCTAATGATTGTATGTAAATATGTATTTAAAAGTAATATTACGCCTGTTTCCCTGTAAGAGACGAACGAAGAGAAATTCCCCTTACGATTCTGATATGATTCTTCTGCTATATTCACCCTTATCACATTCCTCATACATGCTCAGTTTATGTTAATATTGACCTGGTCTTTGTCCAACATATTCCCAATTTTTTTTAAGTGAGTACGCCGAGGTCTGCTTCCAGTTTCCACACTCGCCTCATGCTTCGTCAATCTTCTATCATCCGTCCATTTTGTATACCCAAATCAGTTTAACACACCTTCCTCAATCTTCATCACTACATATGTGCAGTGCACGAAAGGAGCCTCTGAGGCGCACTTTAATCCTTTCACCACACTGGTTAGAAATAACTAGTAACACGATAAGAAGAAGAAGCATCACTACATATTTTTAACCGATTTCAAAAGAGAAGGTTTTCAATTCTGTGGTTTTTTTATGTTTGTTACCTTATAATTCCGTCATTTATGTACCGATTTGAAAAATTTTTTCATATGAAAAGATAATCTTCCCGACTGTTCTAATAGAAATTTCATAAAAATCCAGTAATCAAAATAAAATTCCAGTAAATGAAATTTCGATATTTCCAATTTAGTTTTTAAGACTTTCCAGTGGACAAATTTAATTCAATGAAGTCGGTTTTCTTTTACGTTTTTGAAACGTAATTATTTCACACCAAAACAGTTTTTTTAATTAAAATGTTTCTCACTAAAACTTAACCCACACAAACATTATCAAAGCTCTCATATCAATTGCATTTACCAATTTTAATGCCAGTGAATAAGAATGGCAACATATTAAAACAATACATTAATGTGTATTTAGGATAATCCCGCAAAGTTTACATTAAATTATAGCATATCATTGGATGAGATGCATTCTAACGAGAAAAATGCAATAGAAACACAACATTAATTGATTTTGTAACTCTGATTCTGTATTACGGAAGGTTGATGTTGTTAGTAACACACGCTGTCATATGGAAACTGAGATAAAAACCGAACGTACCTGATACCAATCCACGATAGTTTTTGCAAGAAAGCGTATAATAATAATAATAATAATAATAATATTGCCGGACATTTCACACAACATCACCTGGCCCCAAAGTAAGCAGAGCTTGTGTTATGGGTACCACATTACTGATATACTACTTATTTATATATACTTTTTTTGTAAATACATACATATTATACATAGAAACAGATCAGCAGCAGATCAAACAAACATTTGTCTCGCGGCGGAAATCGAACCCACAACCTTTTGCGTCTCAGCCGGCCTGTAGCCCACTGCGTCACAGAGGTCGTAATGACTATATGATTGATAAGAATACATTGCCTCATGTTGTTCTGCTTTCAGACAGTTAACTGACAGCTTTGAAATATATAAATTAGTAGTCTTGTATTAGTTTTTCGTAGTAAAGCTTTAAGATGATGAAGATTTAAGATAAGATGGATTGATGGATCCATCGTGATAATGATGACTCATGAAAACTCATGTCTTTATAAAGATATTTTATTAAAACGGTACATAAGGAATCATGATTTAATTAAAAATGTCGCATAAGTTTTAATTTTGCTGGGGAAGTTTAATTTAACAAAGACGTGAGAATCATTGCATTTTATATCATTATATCAAAGACATAAGGGTACATAACGGTCACCATAAATTCACACAAGCTATTTATAATGGAAATTTAAAGGTTGATAAAAAAAGGCTTTGGGTATGATATTCGTATATCTCGCATCGTTTATAAGGTGGCTGCGACGAATGATCTTTTTATAATTATTTTAGAATTTCAGAGTCGTTAAATAATCATCCTTATGTATTACTAATTATTTCTATACATTGTGGGATCCGAGAGCTGGTTGCTATCAGCGTATTAGCATTACAATTCACCGTGCCAGTGTTTTGGGAGAGCTGCCCTCTGGTAGTGTTCTGGATCTGATCGGGCTCAGGAGTTCAGGTCAGCTTCGAGCAAGATGAGAAAACATATTATGAATCCCAGCTAGCTGCAGAATAGATTGCTATAAAAAAAAACTAAATGTTGTTTTGTAATTTTTAACTAATATCCTGTAGGTATGCGCTAGACAATTTGTGTCCATTTTACGTTTGACTCTGATAAATAGTAAGTACCATTCTGATTTTTAAATTTCATGTCTCGCCACAAACCCCTAAAAACGACGCCACTACCCCTACAAACAAACCCTTTATCTACTTTATTTTCGGAAAAAATTATCGATGATCTTTTTTCTAGATAATTACGTTTTAAAAATTAAAATTTAAACCGACTTCATTAAAAAATATAAACAAAATTTCGTTAACTTGGATGACATATTTTTTCCAGCTATTTATATATAAACAAAACTATTGAACCGATTTTGATGAAATTTCTATAGGACCAATCGGAAAGTATATTCTTTTGCATAAAAAATATTTTTAAAAATCAGTTCATAAATTACAGAGTTATGAGGTAACTAAAAAAATACAACAGAAGCCGGTAAAAATAGAGTTCATAGGCTTAAATCATTAATTGTAGGATACTCTGTTTGAATAACAATTTGTTTTCGTTTTATTTACGGGTTTTAACGCGTACTACCTACATAAAAAATAGCCTAATATGTTATATTTTGTAAATGTTTGGATGATTGTTTGTTCGTTAGAATAACGCAATAATGACTAAACCGATTTGGGTGAAACTTGGTGTATACATATATAGATATAAATATGAATTAACATAGCCTACTTTTAATCTACCATGTACTTGGTATAGTTAAAGATATGGATTGATATAATATATATTGTGATTGTATATTTTTATTATTAGGTATGACATGTATTAATTATATTGTGTGTGACTACTCTTTTGTATTAGGTCTAACCTGTAATGATAGATGTAATGTTTGAAATAAATAAATATACGTTTTTTTTTATCTAAGTACCCTTAGTTAAAGCCACAGACCTAATTTACAACATTAATATTATTATTATTACAAAAACTTAAAAAAAACATAAAGTAAGACTGCACGATTACACGCGTCGAGTTGTGGCAAATTTGAGTTATTTTCATGTATTTCTTAGCCTTTTCTCTCTGTAATAAATTGTAGTGCGAACATAACGTTGTTAAAAGTGCTAAGTTGACGTTGATGTACGACTGCGTGTTTGAACCCTCAGGCTATAAATAAATTGTGAAAAGGAAATGGTTTTTGGTAGTCGTAAAAATCACTTGGCTTTATTTAATTTACTGAGATTTTTACAGTGTTCTTCAAATATTTAAGAAAGGGAGTCATGCTCTACATGTTACAACTAAATTTGTTTTATGACAGAGAATTTTGACTTTGTACTCAAAAAATAAATGCTGAAAAATAGCTGGATTATTTCAAGTTAATAATATTATTAGATATCATTTTAATTATATCTACTATATTATTTACTAATAAACCTAGTAATCTTGCTTGTTTTCAAACTTTATGCCAAGCTCATGTATACTATTAGCTTCACTCAGAGTCAAATCATGAAGCGGCTTAGGACGTTAATACATTTTTTTTTTATTCAAGCCATATTGATTCCAAAAATGGTGATCATATTTTCTATCACAACAGCCCAAAATCCAGAATATGATAATCATATTTTAACAAATTAAATCTTCTTGCATTAAAAAAGATCGCAAATAAGATGTAAATGTATTTTTTCCAAATCTAATTTTTAATATATTATGGCAGGTTCTTGCTTATATTTCAAACCGAGAAAGTCTCAACTTTTTCCAAACATAATACTATAGGCACGGTACTTAGGACCTTGTCGTTTTATTTTTTTTTGCTAAAATGCAACACGGCCGTGCTATTATAACCGTGTCTTAGCGCGCAATGGCAAATCGAGACGAGACAGCAGAGCACCCAGTCACTTTTCCTTAGAAATATGTATACAGAAATTATTGTACATTTAATGTTCCTTGTTATAAATAAAAAGTAATGTATGAATAAAATCCACATTTTATTATTGTTTTCACATTAGTATATGCAGCGGATTTAGGTATCATGGTCTCAATCCGAACCCCAGCTTTCGTCATTTTCGCGATTCTTGTGATGGTAAAAACGTACTTATGTAAATATGTTGTATGGTCAGGTTTTTATTTTCTATTTCTAGAGATGAATATATTGTTATTAAAGTGATTTATATACATAAATAATTACAGAAATGTACAAAATAATATACAATAATATAAAATACACGTGAAACAGTTCAGCTATCTAAGGACCGTTTAAAACGATCTATAGATAGCTCAACTGATCTAGATCACTGCCAGAGGGCAGCGTTCCCAAGATACTGGTGGCATTACCACGTTGAATGGCAATGCTAATACGCTGAGCCAGATAGGAGCCAGCTCATGGGTCATGCAACGCACCAGACGCCGAGAAATAATTTTGTAAAACGCGGTGGGCTCCTGATCCCCAAGCTAGGCCCGTGGGGATCAGGAGCCCACCACGTTTTCAAAATTATTTCTCGGTGTCTGGTCTAAAGTCTTATATCAACTTTATTAAAGTAGATAAAATAATTAGAGAACTGTAGATACAGAATAATATACAATCTATAATCGATTAACGATCGAACGTTTAAACTCGGTTAAGAACGATAGCTCAACTGATCCAGATCACTGCCAGAGCGTCCCCAAGACTCCCAGTCAAGTTTATTTGTGACTCTAGAGTTGTTATTAATAAACGGGGAATAACGATTCCAATACGGTCAATAGTTTCGAGGAGGGTATGAATTTGAAATAAAATGGTGAAGTGACCCGTTCATTCTTACGTCATTTACGATAAACTTTTCGGTTGAATATCGATTTGATTTGTTGATAGAATACTTAGATGTTTGGTTTGAGTGTTTATATGTACAATATGTAAGTATTTGAAAAAAATGTTAGTAGTATCAGTCATGTGGTGCTCATAACACAAGCTCTGCTTACTTTGGGACCCAGATGATGCTGTGTGAAATGTCCGGCATTATATGTGCTAAAAAACCTTTTTTAATTTTATTAATTTAATGTCATTTTGCCCTCCTTGTAGCGTCTTGCAGTGAATCAATTTGAATTTAGTTATTTTTTCACATTTTTGCGTAATACCTTATTGGAGATAAATAATATTTTTTATGTGTAAATAGTTTATATAAGGAATTTCCATAAGGAACCATTTAGACTCTGCGTGTCTAGGTATAAGAGCCATATTCCAGAACAAAACTCAAAGATAGATCGCAATGTAATTCACTGAAATTTGCTATCAAATCTATGTATGCATCTATGTAAGCAATTCATTCAGTTTAATAGGTTTAAGAACTTTTCCATCAGCTACAAAGCTCAGGGCAAATAATCCGTGAACTATACTAACTTAACCGTATACTAACTATTAGACTACCTATATTCAAGCCAATTCAATCATTTTCAATTTCTATAAGCTGGATCATGGATCACTCGACTATAAAGCAATTGTCTTTATAGAAATCGTCCGATTGGCCGACCAGAATAACCAATTTCCTGACGGTCTAGACTTTGTTACGATATTTGGTATTCAAATAGGATTTTCTTCTATCGTGTGAGTATTTATTTCGAATCAGTGTGTTGAATGGATCAAAGTCGCTCCATTCGTACCTTAAAGGCTCCTTTGGTACACTCCGCACATGTTTTCAAATTTTTAGGACCTGCGAGATGCCGTTTAGCTCACATGTTTTTTTCACCGATTGAGTGTACATATAAAGCGCACATAATTTTTTGAATAGAAAAATTATATATTTTTACGACTGGATTTGAACCCGATCTTAGAATTAAAGGCCATCACTATCACTTCCACTAGAACATCAGTGTTCTGATTTTAAATGACTGTAATTTTAAAATGTAAATAAAATTGGTCTGTCATTGTCATTCTAACATTAATTAATAAAGGTGGTTACAGATTCTTCGTTTGCCATTGAATTATAAGTGTATTATGGTACAATGTGATTTGAACGACGAGGAATTCCTAGAAAGTTTTAGACGGGCATGCCGCGATAACGTATAGACAAATGACGATGGACATTCAACTAAGACTTCATAATCAAACTATAACTTGACACTGGCAAAAATATCATCATTATGACATATGCACTAAAAGAAGAAGAAGAAGAAAGATGGTAACAAATTTTAACGCTACATTAGCTAGTATGTGATTATAAAGTCGACCTTTAGTCTCTTATTGTAATGTTCTTACAGAGGGCCAAGACCCGGCTAAGATGCAGGGGTGTTCGATTCCCGCCACATGACAAATGTTTGTATGATCTGCAAGTATTTGTCTCGGGTCTGGGTGAGACGTAATATGTACTTATTTACAAATAAAAAATGTTTATTAGTATATCAGCCACGTGGTATCCATAAGACAAGCTCTGCTAACTTTAGGGCCAGATGATGTGTAACATGTCAGGCATTTTTAATTTATTTATTTTATTTAGGACGGAAACCAAATCAAATAAAAAATAATTAGTTAAGTAAATGCAAAACAAGAATTAACTTTCTAATGGAAAAGTTGGTTCTATTATGTAATTTTGTTGAAAGGTTTTAAAGCACATCGGTACGTGAAGGTAATTGTTGTTTGGGCTGTGGCAGGTTATATTTACTTTCCTTCGCTGTGGAAATTTTCGTTTGTTTATTTGGAAATCCAACCCTTGGACATCGCTAATGTCGGCGTCGGTTACTTTTGTATCAGTCAGTGGCCAAGTTTGAAAAGGTATTTCTAGGCCACCCGTAGGCCACCGTCATGCCCTAATTTTTGAAATCCGACAACAATATCTAAACGGGCCCTCCAAAATACAAAAGCGCTCAAATAATCAACTTGAAAAGAGCTAATTTCCTTGAACCATAGCTAAGAACGCAAAATTGACGACCTCTGGCGCTGTAAGCGAAGACCTGCTTGTGACGCAGAAGGTTGCGGGTTCAATTCCCGCCGCGGGACAAATGTTTGTATGATTTGCAAGTAATTGTTTCGGGTCTGGGTGTTTCTGTGTATGATATGTATGTATTTACCAAAAAATATATACAAGTGGTATATAAATCATAAGAAAAGCTCTGCTCACTTTCGGGCCAGATGATGCTGTGTAAGATGTACGCCATTATTTATTTAAGTTCTCACCTAAAGCTTAGAATTATTTAATTTACATTGTTACATGCTGTCAGCTTTCTAATTTTTTCCACATCTACGATGGTGCTCTTGTTATAACATCCATGTTCTATGATCTTAAATAGAAGTTAGGTATGCTACGGCAATCTTGTCCGCTACGGTCGGCTGATATCACATTACATTATAACCCTGACCCATTTGATATGCCCTAGGCAATATCAAATGACCTATTTTGATGCGATAAGATCCCAGCGCACACTCTAAGCAACCATGCAAGCCTAGGTTCCATTTTGGTTTAGCTTGAAGTTATATTAGATATTAGATCTTAGCTGCTTCGATGTCTCATTTTATTGTACGTTAGATTTTAATATTGTTGTATTGAGTATTATCCATAATCTAGAAAATTCGGACTAGCTAAAATGCGTGAAATACATTTTGATAAACACGGGCTTTACTCGCGTTTTATTTTGTCGATGGTGGCACCGACACTGTTCCGATTCATCTAGAGAATCTCCATCAGGGTGAGTTTGATCCGCGGTCCGCTCGTTGGCGCTCGAGTTCACGGTTCGCATTCAACCAGTACCAACTCTTATCTTTATAATTTCACCATATGAGCCACTATTTCAAGTACCTCTAAATAATCGTGACTATGTACTGCGCATACTGTACTCTATCAAAAATTACCATTTCGAAGCATAATGAGACTTTAATAATGAACTTTTATTAACAGAAATTAATAACAGAAAGATACAGAATAATATAAGACACATGTGAAACAGTTAAGCTATCTAAGGACCGCTTAAAACGTGTAGCGTCCCCACGACACGATTCTGAGCTCTATATAATCTAACTCTTAGGTCGATGTTTCTACCAAACGCCGTGAAATAACTTTTTAAACGATTTGAAAAGCTTATTAATTATTCAATTAATATAAGTATGGGAAAACTGTCAAAGAAATCTCGATATGCGAGGCAACCCTGAAACATTTTTTTCAATTTTCTTTAATTCATAATCACTACTATGGACAACTAATGTACATACAAACTTGCTCAATTTAATAACAAGAGTACTTATAGTCTGCAAGCAAGAGCTTCGATTTAGGGTGGACAGACAGACAGACACGGACAGACATAGAGAAACTATTAAGGTTGTAGACGGAACAACAAAAACATAGTAAAAGAGCATCAATCCTTAATCTAGAATTCACTAGGTTTACACAAAGACGGCTTATTTCACGTTTTTCACTTTCAAAACTTTCAAGATAATGCATTTTGATAAACACGGGCTTTACTCATGTAATATTTTGTTGATGAAGGCACCGACACTGCACTGGTTGAATTCGAACCGTGAACTCGAGCGGCAACGAGCGGACCACACATCAAATTAACCCTGATAAAGATTCTCTAGATGAAACAGTGTCGGTATCTCTATCGACGAAATAATACGCGAGTAAAGCCCGTGTTTACCAAAATGTATTTCACGCATTTTAGTATACGTAACTAGTTCGATTAATAACAACAAAGATCCTTCACAGATACTCAAGTTATTCCATCTCACACAAAGTATAAACACTAAAAGACTATTTCCGCTGTACCCTTAAGTCGGATTACCCATACGGTACGTGTATCCACTACGCAATGATTGAACTATAAGCGTTCTTATTCCTCGTTGACCAAGGGTTAACAGTTCGCCCTTTAGGTATAGACCTTTATATTGAATGGCGGTCTTAGGGCAGAACTCAGGAAAAAGGATAGAAAGGGCTAATATAACCCTAGTTTGGGAAAATTGACAATTTCCCAGACAGATTGTGAGATTGATTGAAATGATTTTTCTCACTTACCTGCAAGGAATATATATCTGAGTTTAGAGAGGTCTAATTTTAGAGTGGTCATCTAAGACAAATTGGTGCTACAGAATAATAGTCATGCTATTGAGCAACCACACTTCTAGACGGGAACATGTGTAGGTCGACTATACCTAAGTTTAGTGTAGAGAGATCTTAATGTCATCTACGACAAATTGGTGCTACAGAATCTTAAAACTATTCAATCTATTGAATTAATAGTTTTTCTTTGTAACTTTAAGCGCTCACGTAGACGTGCTACGGCGTAGCACGATATTCACTAAGTATGTAATATTTGACATACATCAACGAATTTACATTTGAGAATTCAATTGTGTAATTGTTGTTAAAATAATATTATTTTCATTATGTTATTTTAGAATTGAGAAAGATACTTTTCTAGTCTCGCAAAAAATAGCCATGTTAGTATTTCTAGTAGTTAAACATTATTAGTTGTCTGGTTTTTCAAATAGAAACATAATAAAAGTTGTTCAGTTTAATTATTATATTCTTGATGTTGTATACATAGCTGTAAAAAAATATTTTTATTAAATAATATTATCTATAATTTTCTTACAATTATTTCTATGAATGTAGAGATTATAAAGTTTCAAATCCATCTCTGCCTGCTTTCCCATTATCCTTCAGTCGCTTGAGTCGGACGTGTTGTAGGAGAAATGGATAGAATCAATCGTGTAACCACTCTTTTATTGTCAATTGATCTTTGCGAAAAATATGAAAAAGTATCGCAGCTAAGTATAATCATGTGATTGAGGCCTCTGGGCGGCCTATTACCTCGTCAGTAGAGTTGACCGCTGACTCATACGAAAGTAGTTGTACTAAGGCAATTTGATCACACTAAAATAAAAAATACTGAATATGTATACTGTTAGGCATAAGTTTTAATTGTCATTCGCCGGGCACTTACTAGCGGCTTTGGGGCCGAACGGCCTGATACGTGATGATGATAAGAGGTTCGATGGTATGACTGTTGTTCTTTAAGAGATGAGTAGGCTTAGTAGGTAGTAGGATTTTAGTAAGAGCTGGTGCTATGGCTGAGTGTGCCGAGGACCTCAAAAGGCGCAAATATGTCTTGATAGGGCCTGCATACTCGTATTTAAGCAGGAACAGAACAGGAGCCCATCGCGTCTTCAAAATGATTTCACGGCATCTGGCTGGTAGAAACACCGCGTACCCTAGGAACTGGCCAGCTCTTGGCTACCAATTGGCTAAGCGTATTAGAATTACCATTCAACATGGTGATGGAAACAAATTATAATATCAAGTAAAAAAAGTAAATAAGTCCTTAATGGGGAACACGGTGCGCTTCTAATAAGCTTCCTGAAAATGCAACTAAACTACCTATGAATACATTTATGTTTGAAAAAGGGTAGTCTTTTGAAGAAAACGTATTATAAAATGAAGACTATATTATTGATAAAAATGCACCGCCTCATGTCACTCTGCCCTCAGACAGTTAACTGATAGATTTCAAATGTATAAACTACTGTAACTTATTATTAGTTTTTCGTAGTTAAGCTAGTCATATGGATCATACAAAAATGCGCTAGGACCAAGAGGAGCTTGCAAGTTTTTTTGGAGTTGGTTTAGAAGGAATTGGCACCTAAATTCACCTTGTAATTAACCGTTTCAAATTGGTCCTTGTGATTGTATTAACTAAAATTTGTTTTGACTTGACTGACTTTGATTTATAGATTGTTTTAAATGGTTCTTATTAGCTGAACTACTTCACATGTTTTTTGTATTATTGTATATTATTCTGTACATATTTATAATTATTTTAAAACTATTCCGCTAATCTTATCCCGCATTAGTACAAAATATTTATCCATCTATTAAATATTTTGTAATTGCAGCAGCAAAGTCACTCCTGAATCTATCTTCCTTACTCCTGAATCTAAATTATTTATCGAAAACATTTTTTTTATAAAATCCTTAGGATAGTTAACATTCTACAAGTGACATGTCGACGTGTCCTAATTTTTGTACGAGTATCTCCATTGTGTAAATGTTCTCTTCCATATCTTTACATACATATCGGCTTTATCCACCCTCCTGAAAAAAAAACAGCAATTTCAAGAGTAAATAAAATCAAGTAAGCAAAGCACTCACGTCGAGATGATATTTTCAGATTTTTCATATTTTTAACAACATTCCATCATTCTCATCTCCACATTTTATCTTTCACGCACAAAACATTTTTTTTGTCGTATTTTCTGTTGAGTCTGGATTTTTTGTATAAATTATTAACCGACTTTAAAAAAGGAGAAAGTTCTCAATTCGGTTGCATTTTTATGGGCTCAAATTTCATTCAATGAAGTCGGTTTTCTTTTTAACCGACTTCTAAAAAAGGAGGTTACTCAATTCGATTCGTATATCAATTTTTTTTATGTATGTTCGCGGATAACTTCGTCGTTTATGAACCGATTTTGATAATTCTTTTTTTGTTGGAAAGGAGTTATCCCAAAGGTACCATGATAAGAAAACCAGGATCTGATGATGGCATCCCAGAAAAATCGAGGGGAACTTTCGAAAATCGTAGTGGCGACTAGTGCGTTTGTTTATTTTTTATGAAAGTATTTTATAGCACAACTATTTAATGAAGGTCTGGAGTCGATCTGATGATGGAGCCGAAAGACAGTCGAGGGAACTCCTTAACGATTTACCGCAATTACCTGGTGTTTGGGCTTGATTCATTTGTATTGATGAGAACTGTACACCTAGATGGGTTGTGACTGTCATTAGGGGTCTGATGATGAAGACAAAGGAGAGTCAAGGGAACTTCTCAACGTTTTACATCAGCTACCTTGTGTATATAGATGAAGTCGGTTGTCTTTTTAGTTTTTAAAAGTAATTATTTGATTTGAAAACGTAATTATTTGGATCCAAGTCCTTGGTAAAACATGTATCATACATTAATGCCAGTTTTATCTCTCTCGCACAATACTTTCAGAAATATTATCTAACGCCCTGTAATACCTTAATGTGCTCTCCGAAGCGTGGAAGCACTAAGATGGAAATGTCACTGCAATCAAAATCTTAGAAGAGACCTTGAGGGTTTGAGGACTTCGTTGATCTGTTAGAAACATAATTAGCTATGCCACGAACGTTTATAGAGAGTGTGTAGTAATCTAGCCGTGAAAACACAAGCTGGGTATAAACGACCTAGGTAACGCGAGTTTAATAGCGATGACTAGCTCTGTGACCTTAAATCCTTAAATAATTACGTTTTAAAAACTAAAAAGACAACCGACTTCATGTATAAAAAAGCAAAATACGAAAATTTCGTTTCATCCAAGTGGATCACATATTATTTTCAGTTTTTTTGATTTAAAAACCTAACTACTGAACTGATTTTTATTAAATTTATTTAGAACCAGTCGAGAAGTATATTCTTTCACATGAAATTAGATTTTTTCAAATCGGTTCATAAATGACGGAGTTATGAGATAACAAACAAACAAAAAAATAATTGTCGAATTGAGAACCTTCTCCTTTTTTGAAGTCAGTTAAAAATCAAAAATGATACAATACAATACACGGTTGCAGGTTCGATTCCCGCCGCGAGACAAATGTTTGTATGATCTGCAAGTGTTTGTTTCGGGTCTGGGTGTTTATATGTATAATAATAAAAAATGTATATAAGTTGTACATTAGTCATACCCATTACACAAGCTCTGCTTACTTTGGGGCCAGATGATGCTGTAAGAAATGTCCGGGATTTATTATTATTATTACTATAGATTTTTTGCGGACTTCGAAGCCCTGAAAAGCGCGATACCTCATAGATTTCATAGTTTTTATTCAGAACATAATAAGTTGTAAGGATAACAATACAGAACTATGAGCCTGCAAAAGTACTAAGACTGTAGCAGCATCAACGCCCGCCTTCTTTAAATAACAGTTATATTAATAGAACTAACGAACTAGAAGTCGATTTTATATAAAACAACACGTAAAACTAAAGTTGGTAACAAAATAGAATAATTAAATGTATAATAAGGTTATATACATAAAAAGATTAAATAAAAATAAAAAATTAAGTTAGTCTATAATGTTTTAGTGATGATCGGGTGAGTGCACGAGCTTGTTAGGTTGAGTTAGTGTGTGTTCACTTCACACCTGCTGAAGTGTAGCACTGTGTCACAAATAGCAATGCCCTCCGGGTTATAAAAATAAACAAGATCAGTTGATTTATCAAATTCAGGGTGGGTGTTCTGTTATTAAAAGTAATCACGTATATAATTAAAAATTCAAAGTTGCATTTATAATAATAATAATAATACCGGACATTTCACACAGCATCATCTGGCCCCAAAGTAAGCAAAGCTTGTGTTATGGGTAGCACTTGCTGATATACTACTTATATACTTTTTTTTGTAGATACATACATATTATACATAGAAACACCCAGACCCGAGACAAATACTTGCAGATCATACAAACATTTGTCCTACGGCGGGAATCGAACCCGCAACCTTTTGAGTCTCAGCCGGACCTAAGTCCACTATGCCACAGAGGTCGTCAATTTAAGTGAAATATAAAATGTATACAAGTATATGTGTATGTAGCATGTATATCACTCGTTTTTGTGTGAGTGATAACGATATCTGCTTGATTTAATCTCAATTTCTGACTGGTTTTAGTATTCGCTTTGAGCAATTTGCGTAACTACAAAAATATTTAACCCTTTTTTCTTTTTGAAGGTTCTTTTTTAGAACTATAGAGCAACCCTCCTATTTACATTCGTATGTTTACATTGTAGATTTTCAAGGGAAAAGAATATCAAAGGTCTGCATAAAAAGACTTATAAATGCTTTATGAATAAAAGAACTTGCGATCCGTTATTCATAATTTTCTGGTTTGTTATTCAATTATAAATTCTGACAAAATACGGTTAGTTTTTAACAAACGGCGACGTAAAGGAAATCTTAAAGGTCAAAGTAATGATTTTTTTAAAAGTGTTATTGCTTTTAGTGTTGGAAAGTCTGTGAACGAGTGACCTAGAACTTGAGAATTATAGTCAAGAGTTTCTAACATTAATAATTTATACAATAATAAAACAAGTCAAGCCTCACACAATTTTTTGAGGTTTAGAATTTTTATCACAAATTTTTTCTTTGCATACTAATGTAGAAATTACTGTAATATTTTTTAGGTATAAACTGAGGCTTTCATTACACTAATGAACAAAATCGAGATAGTAAGTTTACAATGGATAACAATTTATGCCTCGATGGTGTTGAAATAAGCTTTTGTACCGAGGTTGACGAATCGATGGACCTGCGTGCTTGATTTTTAATTCATTCGATTGATATAAGAGTAAAAATGTAGAATCCGGAACTTATTATGAATATTATTTTAATAAAAATAATAGTGTTGATTCTGATTTTGTTTATCTAAAGTAAAACTATCTGAAATTGTTGCTGTCCTTTTTCAGATTAAAAATTAAAATATGTGTTTAATTCAATACAATCACGAGAATCACTTTGAATTGTGTTAAGGTTAATTGAGGTGTCAATTCTCACCTAGACCGAGAAGGTTCTTGCAAGTAACTTGTCTTGGTCCTGGTGCTTTTTTTATTACACTACTATAAAAGGGAAAGCACCAGTCATATTAGACAAAATAGTTCTAAACAATATTATGAACTAAATCATGAATCTCGGTTAAACTATCAAGGATATTTTGAAATGCATTTGCATTTATGGGGTACGTCGGCACGGTTGGTAGTGCGATAGGTACTTCAGGAAGAAATTAGTTTCGAGCCTCATCCATTCCAAACACTTAAAATCGCATCAAAATGTTAAGATTTTTATTTTTAACCAGCTTTTGCTCGCCGGCTTTGCACGCATTTTAGTTAAAAAGTAGGCTTTATGTTCTTTCTAGACTTTATTAAGATTCATTCAAATCCATTTAGCTATAACGGCGTGATTGATCAACAAGAAAATATTATTAACATAATTATATCAATAATAGGATAGGAGGAAGTATGGTTAGAAAGATTCAAGTTTAACGGCCAGTATAGTTGATCACTAGTTCAAATTATATCAGCATACAATGTAATTACATTCAAAATTAAAACATTTTAAACCCTTTTCAAATGGTTGATTCTAAAAAGGAGATGAGATTTTCCACACAATTAAGTGAAATTATTGAATTGGGGAAAGGAAAGGGTTTTATGAAGTCGAGTAATGGTAATGCTATTTTTGGACATCAAACTTAATTGTTTTGAGGGGTTGATCTGGGTTGTTATTTGTTAGAGATTTAGGTCAAGTTGAGAGTTTTGACTAAGGGTATTTATTAAATTTGTTCTTTTATTGACATATGGCATTTTTTATCCTACCGGGCTTGGTCGAAGTAATACAAACCACAAACTAGACATAACAACAAATGAATCCGAATACACGATATTTTAAGTTTCCTTCGATATCCGGTTTTGAAAAATAAATTGATACGAATTAAAATAATATCCGTTCGTAACCCGTTGTCGAAAAAATATTTACAAAACATTAATTTTATTATTGGTTACCAGTTAAGAAGTAAGAAAAAAAATACTTTGTTACGCTACAATATTATATTTTTAACGATATTTTTTTTTTATTCCTGGGTTATATCAAAACACAACACAAATACAAAATAACTCGTAAATTATCAACAAGTTTAAGGGTACCATACTGTTTGATTCTTCACATTCACAAGCACGCACGAAATGCACCTTAAATAAAGACTACAATTATGTTCTCCAAGAGTAGAGTGCTGGGGTGACATTTATGTCAATGAAATAAAGATACAAATTGCAATGATTCACGATTATACTCATCAGATTCTAGAGAAGTGACAGTTTTCAAATGAGAAGAATGTCTGCTATCTTTGTGATAATAGAACAAAAGACCACACGTGAGATATGTGTGATATCTCACAACACGTCGTGTAACTCATTACTCTTTGAATAGGGTATGTATGTCAGAAAGAACAGAAAATTAGTTCATTAATCGAAATGACTACATTAGCACTTCAATTATTTAGCGCATGGCTCACGGCGTGTTTGTTTTGTGTAGCCAATTATATAATTAGATTGCTAACATCGTAGCGGATGAGTAGTCCGGAATTCTGTTAAGCGATAATGGCTCCTATGGATTTGAAGTCGTATAAGGTTTGTTTAGATCATCCTTCTTTAATCCCACAGCTGTACCTCTGGCCTACTCTCTCGAGAGAGTAATTGCGACTTAACTTTACTTGATAAACTAGAGGGTCGGTATCGGAAGGTCTTTATGGCATGTTAGAAGGTATCTATTTTGTAGTAGGTAGCAGTTGAACAAAGACCAGACGCTTTGTGCTTTGACCGATTGTGTGCAGTGACAGTTAGATGATTACAAATAGAATAGGAACTGAATGTCCGCTGCACTGAAATCACATTTCTCGTTTCTATTGCGAAGAAAATTCAATTAAACGGTTGTCTTTTTTCATAAAGAATAGACTAGAATACCTTTAATAATTGTTTATTTGACATACAATATGAAAAATAAAACAAGTAAATGATTAGAGTAGAGTATTAGGTAGGTAGTACATGTTAGGAGTTTGAATTTTTCGCTTGTGGTGCCAAACAGGTCCAGTCTTAGCTTTAATACCACTCTTATGGAAGACAGTTTCAAACTGGGCCTTACAGGGTGATATCACGGGCAGGAACATTTATACATAAATATTTAAAAATACTGAAAGTAAAAGAAGTTAAATTTACAAATATTGAAACATTAAATAAAGAATCATTCGTTAGTATCCGATTCATCTATAAAAATCAGAATGAACCGTTTGTAATATAATTCAAAAATTTAATGACGGATGCTACTTACTGTTATAAGAACGTCGGCCGTCCAAGATAGGTAGGCATTATAATCGAAACCGCAGGTCGCGTATGGACAAGATAAGCATAGGATTGTGGCGGATGGTACAAACTTAGGGATACACCCAGTAGTGGTTTAAGTCAGTTTGTGAAAGATTATGATGTTGATGGTAGTAGCGAATGTTGGCATATTATAGAAACCCGGCTATAGTCATGAAGTTATAATAATGCTTGACGATTGTTATTGATTTCTTGATTGATCCGTGTAAGACCTAGATCGCATTGCGGATTAATCCGCGGCAATCCGCTTTTAAAATGACATATTTCAGAATATACTTCGGGATAGGTCGGTTTAAGCCGGGCGGATTCATTCGCTATTCCTATATAATGCACGCACATATTCCGATAAAAAGCTTACTTAATAATGACGTATATTTAGTAAATCAAAGCTTTAGTTAACCTCTTGGCGGTTCTGCGTTCCTAGTACATATTCCTATAAACGCTAAGAAAGGTCAATTGACGGGAATCAAATATTTAACAAAGTAAATTAAAATACAAGCATTAGGTGACCTCTTGGCGGTTCTGCGTATCTAGTACATGTTGCTATACAAACAAGAGCATTTAAGCTGGTAATGGGACAAATGAGACTATTTTCAATCAGATTTGTTCCAGTAATGGCTGCCAAATGGGCCAAACCAGACTTTTTTAGTCTCATTTATGACATCATTGGAACTAATATGGGACTAGTGGGAATGTTCGCTGTAAGACCACGAAATTTATAAAAATTAAAATTACATTACGGTTGGTAAGTCCACGGTAGGTACCCTGAACGAGGTGGGATGGGTTAATATTATTAAGATAAAATGTTTTAATAGCACAATCAGATTTCTAAAGGCATCTAACATAATTATTGACTTGATTGACACACATTCGAGAAGCATCCAACTGCCTAATTAATCAACGAACTTCGCATACGAAACTTCGCTTTAACAACTTAGGTAATCAAAGTTTGTTTTCAAGCTAGGTTATGTGTTATTGACACGGTCGTATAATAGTTTCTGAGTGGCAGATAAGTAGACTTTACTGCTGGCTTCACAGCTCATTTGGCTCAACTCGTATCGTCCACGATAGTAATAACCTATTATTTTAAACTTTACTATGAATACTATGGATAGATAGGTAATTGCTAGAGAGCAACGTCCCTAAGAAACTTGCTGCATTACTACGTTAAGTGGCACTGTATTAACCGATCAGATAGACGTCAGGCGATGTATCTACCAAACGTGTTGAAATAATTTTGAAAACGAGATGGGCTCCTGTTCCCCCCTGGCTCAGGGTCTCTACTTCAACAGACACAAATATATAAAGCCTACTGAACCCGTCATACTTTTTAAGGTCATAGGCTCAATCAACCGCCGTACAAGATTTAACTGAAGTCTATGATATCTTATTTTACAAAATTATAATTATTCAAATAATAAGTTTTTTTCTCAGTATTTACTTATCTACCTTATGTTAATAGTTCTGATGCCGTTACTGCACTACTCTTCTAAAACTAGGTTACAGCTTAAAAACAGCGTTGAGTGTAAGCATTACTTGCTTCCATCCACCACATGTTGAGTAGGACGCTTTTTTAGCACTCCCATTCATGCTCAATAGTTAGGTGCTTACTTATGATATTATTAACTAGTTGATTTCACCTGTTTATGAGTTGTTTTAAAAAAGATATTTTTTATGTTTGCGCCAAATAAACGATTTATCCATTTATTTAATTATTCACATAGCAGACTTTCCTACAGCATCGATCAACCAACGCAGAACTTGAACGCGGAACGCTCGAACGTGTGATCGCTGTCTAAGACTCGCGTGGCGGGAAATCCCAGCAGCGGTCCTGGAATATATTAACGGTAAATAAATAAATAAACGATTGGTTTATGTTGTTTCAGAAGCGGCATGGCATGAGTGGCCAGGTGGGCGCGACATGCGGCGCGCGCCGCCCGCGCATCCCGCCGCCGCCTTCACACTTGCACTCACGCTTCTGTTACGTCTCGTTCACGCAGGTTTGGACACACGTATATATTAAACAAAAAACGAGGCTTCAAAGGACGCCTGGCAGATGTAAAACTTTCCGAGCTGAGGCGGGATGAACCGACGAGCTACGAGCGGCCACGCCAAGGGTCGGCCGCACTTCCGTACCGGGGCCGTGGTCCGTAGTCGGCCTCATAAACATTAATAATTAAAAAGACCCGCGACACAAAAAAATATCAGTCTACAATCAATCCATATTGATTGTAGTGTCCCGGAACTAGAATGTTATCCTAAAAGGGATTTTTATTCTTGACACTTATGAGAACAACAAAATGTATTTTTATTCTTGATACTTATGAAAACATCAAAATGTTCTATGACTTTTATGAATTCAATGGCTTTCATTGAAGTAAGTTTTATTTAAATGGTAGAATATGGTATCTACTCAACTTGAACTTACATAAGGGGTCTATTCTAAGCACAAATTCCCGAGAAACAAACTTTTAATGGGAGTTTAAGTTTTCTTTAAGAAATTCAAGTTATCATTCTGTAGAAAAAAATAAGTTTTCTATTCCAGTTTGTCAACAAGTTTTCTAGAAATTCAACATTAGAATCACATCTGCTGCTCAAAGTGCATTTACACTGATACGTTAAGTACTATAGCCGTAAACTCATCTCAAAAGTTTTTTTTCACGGTTATTAATAGTTTTTTTGTGCTGAAAACGTAACAAACAGACAGAGTTACGTCGAGTTACGTTACGTTACGTTACGTAACGTCTAATCTTCTCGTCTCTCGTGCTTTAATAAATGGGGTCTATTTTAGAATAGACCCCATTTATTTAAGATTAGACGTTATGTAAAATCAACCAATATTAAGGCATAAAGGAAAAAAAACAGTTAAACAATAGAGAAACGTATCTTTTCCCTACTTATATTATAAAGGAGAAAGTATCTCTGTCTGTTTGTTACGTTTTCACGCCTAAACCGCTGAACCAATTTTGATGAATTTTGGTATAAAGATAGATGGGACCTTGCAAAAGAACATAGGCTACTTTTTATGTAAGTACGACGCGCGCGAAGCCGCGAGCAGCAGCTAGTAATCTTATATGGGGGTTTTATTTATTCATGCTCGCGTAAGCATAATTTTAAAAGCAATTTTATGCGCGAGGACATGACTATAAACACCATTTATGATTTGTTTCTCTTTTGAAACAGATTACAACTTACCCATTTTCTTATCTCCTTAACGCTTAGCGACAGGTCCCAAAAAATAATACGTAAGCATTTATTTTTCCAACAAAACCTACCCATCTTTACACAAAAGGTTCTTAACAATCTGAAGGGTCGTTTCCATGATGTGATGACGAAATAATGAAAAACAACAGAAAAAGTGGGTCACGAGTTTTACGTTTTTTTTAATTCTCTTTGGTAAGACTAGATCAGACGCTCTATGTTCATATTTATCTTGACACTTGAAGTGAATAAAATAAGTGCTAAATACATATAAATAAATAAAATGAACATAATACTCTAGTGAGCAGTATAAGTATATTCGCATTTCTTCAAATGAACGGTACATATAATATCATTAATGGAAAATTACATTGCAATGAGCTTAGAGCGGTTTCCTCTTTATGTACGTTTTTTCCAGGCGACCAATCATCAAAATAAATACATTAATTAAAAAACCGGCCAAGTGCGAGTCGGACTCGCGCACCGAGGGTTCCGTATAAACCTGTAGGTATATAAGTAAAAGTTCACCCATCATGACAATCGAGTCATAGTTATGGTATTTTTATCGCAAAAAAAAATTCTTCTAGATCTCAAGAAGGGTAGTAAGTTTAAAATTATTAAAAATATTTTTATTATATGATGTAACTAAAAATTCACGGTGTTCGTAATTTTACCTTTATCTGTGCTATAAGAAGTTGCTTAGTACCAAATTTCAAGATTCGGAGTTCACGGGAAGTATCCTGTAGGTTTTGATTCGCTTGCGAGTGTCGAAAATTTGCGGAAATTTGCGGCATAAACGGCTGTATCTTTTGATTGCGTAGGCTTAGGAGTTTGTTTTTTTCACAGCTTTAAGGGACAGTAGACTTGAGTATTTGACATAAATTTCAGCTTGATACCTCTACGCGTTCCTGAGAAAAAGGGTCTTGACAGACAGACGAACGGACAGACAGACGGACGGACGGACAACAAAGTGATGCTATAAGGGTTCCGTTTTTTCCTTTCGAGGTACGGAACCCTAAAAACGGACATGAGCCTATAAGAACCTTCCACGCAAATATGTAATGACGACTTGTGTGAAATTTGGACCTTAGTGTACGCAGAATAAGGATTCGTAATTCACAAAATTTAGCTAGTCCAGCAAAATTAAGTAAACACCAGCCATTCGTTATACCAATTCATCAATAAGTTACTGAAATTAATTAATATCAATGTTTTGATAGTATCAGAATTTCTTAACCCAGCTGAGCTTTAACGCGTACACACTCTTGACCTTTTAAACCACTCAGGATTAATTCCTTCCATAAAAATGAAACAATCAGCGAACAGCTTTTACCATGCTTAGTATTAAACAATTTATAGCCCATAAAATCATAAAAACGTACTGCAATGTTTTCTAGAATATAATGTCATTTTTTTTTTCTTTTGCAATAAAAAAATATCATGTAATGCATTGGTATTAACCTGGAGATAGCACTCTATAGATAGAGTATATCTTGGTAGATTACACTACAGAGCCAGATACATTCTGCCTATCTAACTATATATATTTATGCCTAGCAGTAGCGTGCAAGTATTACTGTTTTTAGGTTTATTGGGTACTGAATCAAGTGACATTACTAGGCGAATAAACAAAAGAACTTCGGCCTTCCTTAGAAAGATCTTTCAAGATCTGTCAAACGTTTAGCACTGTTTAAAATATCCCTTTTTTGTAAGATAGCAACATATAGAGGTTCTTCGTTTGTCAGTTTATTTAGTAACATAGTACTTCTAAATTAATTGTTTTTCTCTTGTTATTGCATGTTTTATTCAGTAATCTTAGCGGAATTTTTATCAATAAATTGTGACATTATAGCAAAAGTATCTACAATTGAATTATAAGTGTATTAAAATGCATTGCGATTTGAACAACGTGGAGTCTTGAGAGGGTTCTAGACGGCCATTCCGCGATGACGTTTTGAATAGATTATTTTCCTTCTTCTTTAATGGCATGAGCCATAATTATGTCAATTTTGCCAATGTCAAATGTTAATATTGTTTATTATATGTCACAAATTCGTATCTTGTCGTTCGTAATTTGTTATTTTATTTAAAATGGCGCCTTATAAAATAACTAAGGATTATTCTTGCTCGAATAACAAAGAAACAGAATGCTTTTATTCTAATTATTCACACCGAGTCTCTTTTTAAACAAAATTACTAAATAAAACCGGTAATAACTTGACAAAAATAAATAATATGTTTGCTTCGCACGACAACCAAGAATAATTAAAAGAAGATCGACTAAGACTGTATAACCAAACAATCACGTGACACTGACAAAATTGACAAGACAGATGCCATTATAGAACGAAAACAAGAAGGAGAAGTCAAATAGTGACAGGTCGAATCTTAATAGTGTTTAGGTAGTGTTCAAGTTGAGTAGGAATTGCTCACAAAATTTCACGAGAATCGGTTGAGAAATGCGACCTGTAGAGGAGTCCATCCGGACAGACGTCGGCTGGACGTCGCGCCGTTTGGATCATACGAAAGCATTTGTGCCAATGCTGAAACGGAGGTACTCGCTCGCGCTTTGAACTCACTCGGTCAATTAGATAGATAGATAGATAAACACTTTATTATACACAAAAGAACACACAAAAAATAATGATTAGCAATACAGTTGTACAATGGCCGACCTTATCGCTAAAAGCGATCTCTTCCAGGCAATCTTTGGATGGACAGGATAGATACAAAACCAAAAAGTCGGCGGTGTACAAAAAAAGTTACCTACTTTATCTAATACATAAAAATACAAAATATAACAATAACTATAAAAATGCCTATAATTAAGCCTACAAAACAAAAATTACAAAAAGAAAGATGACATACATACCTACCAACAAACAACTTTCTATAGTGATAGAAGCTAACAACCAGTTAGTAGTTTCCAGATAAGGACAGATAAAGGTTATGGACTTTGATTTTAAATATATGAATAGATTTAGATAAGCGAATAGATAAAGGTAAGGAGTTCCATAAGTGTACAGCTTGAACAGTGAAGAATTCACCATACATAGCTGAACTGAAATAGTGGGGAGACGAAGACAGAAAAAGGATGTTGTATAACAGGACCAGGATATGAGCATTCCGGCGGAAACGAATAGGGAGCCACTTGAGCTTCATGCAAAATTCTGAAACATGGTCATATTTGCGCAAGGCAAATATAAACCGAATGCAGAGGTTTTGAAGACGCTCAAGTTTGTTAAGATGGAATTCGGATAGATCAAGATAGCTGGCGTCTGCATAATCTAATATTGGATGAAGCAGGGATTGTGCAAGCATAACTTTGGTAGCGGTTGGCAGAAAATTACGAAGTCTTCGTAAAGACGCAGATGATGCGAACATTTTTCGACTAATTTCATTAATGCAATGTCAACTTAGTGTCCATTATAATACCTAAATTTTTAACCGACTGACTGATCGGAATATGTGTACCATTAAATATTATAGGTGAGAGAAGATTATGATTAAGTTTAGCGATTTGCCTAGAACTACCAATTATGATGGCCTGAGTTTTGCTAGGATTGACACTAAGTCCGTAAGACTTACTCCATTCACAAACTCGGCCTTGATCAGAGTTAATCAGACTAATGGCTCCGTTGATATTATCTACAGTAGTATTTGAAGATCATCTGCATACAATTAGGTAGGTACTTACCAATTTGCATTCTGTATTTTTGATCTTAAGGTTCTAAAACATTGACATCTTTACGTACGGTGTTTTCATCACCATTTGAGAGCCCTAGTATTAGTATAGCAGAGTAAATAATTGTTCAGATTCCAGATCACGTTATCAGATTTGAAGGTTTGTCTTAGTAAGAGGAATGTAATTATGAATGTAAATTCAATAGTTTTGTAGAGCTTCAGTAAATTTGTTCAACGATAGTTCTCAATCAGACTTCGTTAGTTAATTGCTGCTGTTTTTATTTGAAACTTCGCTATGGTGGTATTTAGGTAGTATTAATTAATTTATTGTTAATAATAATGGTTAGTTTATACATTGTCCAATTTGTGTAAATAAAGTTGTTATAATAGGTAAACTTTGCCTTTGGATAATGCTACATATAATGTAATTAAAACTATTAATTAATTAAAAATTTTAAACTAATAAGTTACCTAACCATATTAAGTACTAAGAAAATAAGAAATACCTTATTTTAGTTTTATATAAGTGCCTTTCTTAACTCTATACAAGAGGGGTTTTCTAACGCAAGTTTTTTTTTATTTTTAAAAGATTTACTTTTTAAGTTTATAAAGGATAAACTCTGAAACTACTTCACCCAGAACGCTACAAAAATTGCAATAATGTTACCCTCGCAAATTCATGGGTTAATTTACAGAAATTGTAAAAAGATCGCTAGTTATATTACAAAGATGTTATATATGAGGTACTGCAATATTTTTACATTTAAAAAAACTAACTAACACTAACTAATAATCCACTAAAACTACTTAAAGTACCCACATAAAAATAGCTCAAGGTAATACATATATAGTTTCGTGAATATAAAATTTTCTTTAAGTCAAATAAATTTGTCAAACGCGTGTGACCACACAAAGAAGGTAAAGGCTTCCGAAGTCAGTAATGATAAAAAATACTAGTGGTCAAAGGTGCCTACACAAAAATCATTTTTTTGTTGGTTTTCACGCCTTCATTCTTCTTATTCTTTTGTCAGTGTCAAGTGTTTCTTCTTCTTTGTTAATGTCGTGTGTCATAATGATATCAATTTTATCAAGGTCAAGTGTTTAGATTGTTTCAAGAAAGACTTCACAAAGTCGTATGTTGTTCGCCGTTTATTTAATAAAAAAATGTGTCTTTTTTACAATTAATTATACGAATTATTTTTGCTCGAATCACAAAGAAACACAATATTTTTATTTTTTATTCCAATTATTCACACCCGAGTCAATAACTCTAGCTGTATGATTAAAATCACCAAAATTACAGACAAAAACCGAAATAACTCGGAAAAAAGTATAATATGGGAGCTCAATGTTTACTTCGCAAGACGGCAAAAAATATACCTTTGTGCATCCAAAGAGATTAAATTGTATAGATATGACATCAGCAGTAACGCTTCAGTCATCTGACTTATCGCAAGCTAACGTAATATCCATACATATAATCTTTCCGCAGTCGTGAGCGCCAACAGAATGTAGATCTAGTGTAGCCACCTGGTTCTAGGTACAATATAAATAAGTATTTAAGTCGATTGAAAATGAACCTTGTGATATTAGTAGAGTGTGTTAATTTAACAACCAGAGTGCCCAACTCTACTGAGTTGACCGAAGCTACCCAACTGTCCGTTCCTGAGGACCGTGCTCGCTTTAGACCAAGTAGGTCGATCGCGCTATTAGTCAACGTAATTGCCATTGAATGGATTGGTTTAGCGCGGTACGAAATATGTCAAAAATAACGTTTTGGCTTTGGTTTAGCTTTGGTTCAAATGTTCAAAATTACCGCGGTCGGCCCCCTGGACGTGTTTGGCTACGGCCATTGGCTTACACCAACACCTGCACGCACTGTTTTACGACAACAGTCCCCCATCTGCCGCGTACAGATACATTTAGATATGAACTGAACATCCTTAGGCGGATCTGTTTGCGGACTGGAAGATGATTGAAAGACTGTGCCTTACCTACAATGACAAGTTTTTTTTTTTTTGTAAATGTATATACATTACTCATAATATGATTTAGTGTAGTTAAAAGTTACTTTTTATTATTGTATTGTTTATATTTTCAGAAGTAAGATTAACCTACTTTTACTTTTTTCTGTACTTTTTTTACTTTTTTTTTTCCTGTCGTTATGTGTTCCTATTTTTTAACCGACTTCAAAAAAGGAGGAGGTTCTCAATTCATCAGAATCTATTTTTTTTAATGTATGTTCACCGATTACTCAAAGACACCTGAACCGATTTGGAAAATTCTTTTTTGTTTTAAAGGGGTGGTCCCATTTTTTTAAAATCTACAAAAACCTAAAAACTGTATACATCGATGATATTTTTGTTTACTCCGAAACCTTTTTTAAATTTATAATTAGTAAATAATAAACAATAAATAATGCTGTACATTTCACTCAGCATTATCTGACCCCAAAGTAAGCAGAGCTTGTGCTATGGGTACCACATGACTGATATACTACATTAGTACTTGTTTTATACATACATATTATACATAGATTATTTTAACCTTGATTTTTTCTCCCCAGGTCCAATGGGCCACGGTATCCCCGAGAACATAACCGTGACCTTCCTCAACCCGACCACAGTGAGGGTTTCCTGGTCTACCACTGCAGAACTGGTAGAAAAGTATGACGTCACGTACAAGCCTTCCGACGCCAGGTGAGGGTTATTGGATTCTGAGCTCTATGCCTCTGTCGCTATGTCTTCTTTCTACTTGCACTTTTGCTTTATGTTGGTCTATGTTATGAATTAAAGAATGAGTGGGAGCATCATTAACATACGCTTGGTTGAAGCGTACAGTCGGCTGCACTGGAATGAATACATTTCACAATTTCCAAAATGGTGTCAGCGTTAATAGAAAGTGTTGCAGAAATAAGTCGTTCGTCAACTCACACCGAAAATTTACTGCTCAATAGATATGTTTAACCATAGTATATAATACTGCATTATCCTAGCCCCAAACAAACCGTACTTTGTGCCATGAGACCCGTAAAATAATCCATATTTATATAATATTATAAATCCGAAAGTGTCTCTGTCTGTCTGTTTGTTACGTTTTCACGGCTATACGGCTGAACGGATCTTGATGCAATATGGAAGAAGATGTACTGTATTCGGGGGAAGAACATATGCTACTTTTTGTCACAAAAAACAACCTTTAAGATGGTAAAAAAGGGATGAAAGTTTGTTTAGGTAACTCATATTTTCTTATGTTAGAGATCTGAAAATATTAGCATATTTAGGCTTTTGGTAAGAAATAAAGAGATGTTTTTTAGATCCACAGAATGCATTCCTTACAAAAATAAATTGTGTTCATCATCATCATCATCATAACAGCCTTTAAGAAGTTCACTGCTGAATATAAGCTTCCCGAATAGATTTCCAGGAAAAACGATTTTGAGTCCTCTCCATCCCCCAACTTCCTTTGAAATTATGTTAGCATCGAGCAAATTTTAAATTATACCATTCTATATAAAGGTTCTAAGCATACGCGTATTAAGTCACAGGTAACAGTTAGTATTTAAATATTTGTAAACACAATACTTATGATACGTTATAGCACCCACAGACACAGATCAAACATCTAAGTTCATAACATAGATAATTGTCTTGCAAAGTAATTGAACCCTTAACCTACTATGCAGAGTTCAGAATTATTACCTATAAAGCTGTGAGGCCAGTATATTTAATTAATAAATAATAAAATAAATAAATAACAACATCGAGCCCCAAAGTTAGCAGAGCTTGTGTGATGAGAACCACATGATTGATATACTACTTATCTATTGACAACCTCTGTGGCGTAATGGGCCAAGGTCCGGCTGAGATGTAGAAGTTTGCGGGTTTGATTCTCACCGCGGGACAAATTTTTGTGTGATCTGCAAGTATTTGTCTCGGGTCTGGGTGTTTCTATGTAAAATATGTATGTATTTATAGAAAAAAAGTTCATAAGTAGTATATGAGTAGCAGTCATGAGGTACCCATAACTAAAGCTCTGCTTACTTTGAGGCCAGATGATGCTGTATGAAATGTCTGTTATATTATTATAACAAAAACATTACATTATATTCAACTACTTGTATACTTTTCGTTAATACTTATCTATACCTATAAAAGAGCTTAGCCTGACTGACTGACTGATTCATCATAGCCGAGCCGAAACCGCTGTAGCTATGATGCTGAAATTTAGAAGGTAGCTTCCCTTTACAGTAAAACCACCCACTAAGTTAGGATTTTTTGAAGTTCAATCCCTAAGAGGGTGAAAAGGGATGAAAACGAATGTATGAAACTTTTTAACGCGTGGTGCGATTTGCTTGAACCTGATAGTATTAAATAAAATTCAAAATACATGTACACGTATTTAAAGATTTTTCAAGATAACCTTAATAAATGAATAAAATGTGGTATCAAAGTTTGTATGGGAATTTTTTAACGGGTGGTGTGATTTCTTAGAACTTGGTTTGGATACTTAAAATGCAAAATAAATGGAAACGTATTTAAGGATTTTCAAAATAACTCTCATAAAGGAGTAAAATGGGGTGTAAATGTTTGTAACTTTTTAATTGGTGGGTGTGATTAGTTTGAAACGTATCAATAAAATTTGGCAAGGAGATAAATTGCATCCATCCATCCTGGGGATGGATTTAACCTATAATTCCTTTCAAAAAAAAATGCGGACGAAGTCGCAAGCAACAGGTAGTGTATTATATATAAAGAGCATCCAGACACGAGAGACATATTTGCAGATCATACAAAAATGTTTTTGTCCCACGGCCGGAATCGAAACCGTAATTTTCTCGTCTCTGACAGGTCTTCGCCAACTGGTGGCGCAGTGGTCTTCATTATTGCAATTTTGAGAGTTTTTAAATGTATACATTCCAATGCTGCCTACTTTACTGTACTGCCTACTACTGTATGTTCGTATATCTATATGTGTAGAACGTACTTTAACGTCGCACTGCATAGTTATGAGTGTTTGTGTTGTTAGAAGTAAAAACTACGAGAGTTAAAGAAAATGCTCACGACTTGTCCCGAGGCTTGACATCTCCTCACATACGAGTGTCTAAGGAGGTTAGTTTAAATAATAACAATCTCATTTAAATAAGTAGGTACGACAACTACCTATGTTTCGGTTTTCTTTTCAGTTTTTTTAAATTATCATTTCATATCTATTTATAACACATTATATAATGCGTACAGCCAAGGATTGGAATGCTTTGTCGTCGTTTGTCTTTCCTGAAAACTACAATCTAGGTCTCTTTAAGTCTTGAGTAAATAGGTGTCTTCTAGACCTGCGTGCCCCATCGTCGGCCACATCGCCGCTTAACGTCAGGCTAGATCGTGGTCAAAAGTAGGCTTATCGATGATAAAAAAAAAATAAGTGTCATAACTGTATAATAATTTACCTGATGATATAAAAACCTCTAAATCACTTCCTATTTATAAAACTAAACTTAAAAAATATGTATATGAAAAGGTATTTTAAAGTATCCACTAGATCTCTAGAATGAAACCTATTTGAATAACTGTTAGTTATAAACCTAGTTTTTAAGCTCATTTTAAGTGAACCCTGTTCTTTTATGAGTCAATAATATTTTACTAACCTTATCTCTGTAGGGGCTACTAATACTTATAACCTTGCGATAGATGGTAAGATAAAAGTCTGCAAGCAAGACCTCTGATTAGAGGCAAACTTACAGACATACAGACATACATAGCCTAACTAAAAGGGTTTTCTGTGGATTTCAGAACCCTAAAAATATATATCGGTATAAATAGATTCTTATAAACGAAAACCATTCAACAACTCGGTCGTTATTGGTTTAAATACTTTTATTTACGGGCTAATACCTAGGAAAATGTAGATATTTCTTTCCATTCAATTTGCAGACAGCAGTTTATTGGTCCATAAAAATTAAATTATGCAGACCAGTAAGTAATTGCTTTTTTTCATCCCGTCATTTAGCGTGTTACTTTGAGTGTATATACGTAGGTACTCGTTTTTATAACACTTGCGTAGTCTAAAATTAAATTTTTTTAAAGCGCAATGGCCTCAATTCTGTTGACACCAACCTAACTAATTTTAGCTAAAATTAGGTTTAGACTGTCAAATGAAACTTTGGTTTTCTGCTGTTACCAACTTATCCTAATTAAATTTTATCTAATTTAATTAACCGTTCTTTATTTAGTTAGATGGTACCATTTGAATAGGTTTTACAAATGCTATGACTAACTAAAATATATTTTAGACAATTCTTATTTAAGAAATGAACCAACCGAATTGCCACCATTGTGTACTATTCTATAACAAGGTTCTAAACGACGTTTTTGTCGATTGCCAAATTTAAAAACGTAATAAAACAGAAACTGTCTTATAAATCATCCTATCCTAGTTTTATTAGATTTTTATATCTGAAAAGAACGAAAAGCTTGTGATCTGTAAAGATGTCTGGCAAACCTGGGGATTAGACTCATAAGTCCTATATTTTAATCATTGTATTTGTGTTCTAAAATTACAAAGATTGTTAAACAAATTATGAAGCAACTCGTTACAAAATTTATCCGATCTCGGCCTATTTATTCCGATACGGAATTGAGCGCCCAATATTGAATTTCGGTAAAGCTGTTGCAACTTGAGAGGAAATTTTAATTTGTTATTCTAATGTTCTGGATTAATTAAAAGTTAAACAACATTGCAAACAACTGGCTACATACAACCTAACCTACAAGCTATGTTAAAACAACCATAGACTGATAAGTTAACAGTAAATGGTTATTATATTGCCATTCTTTTATTAACTATAATAAATATAGATAGATACACTTTAAATAACAATAACATAATTTACAATAACACTTTATTGTACACAAAGAGAACATACAAAAAAAGAATAGCAATACAGTTGTAGAATGGGCGGTCTTATCGCTAAACGCTATCTGTTCCAGGCAACCTTTGGACGGACAGGATAGACAAAAAAAACAAGAAGTCGGCGGTGTACTAAAGAGTTACCTATATTTAATAATGTATAACATAAATACACAAAATATAATAATAACTATAATAACGCATATAACTAAATCTACAAAACAAAAATTAAACAAAGAAATATAACATACAAACCAACAAACAACTTTTTATAGTGATAGAAGCTAACAACCAGTTAGCAGTTGTCAGATAAAGACCTTAAGGTTATGGACTTTGACTTTAAATATAGGAAAAAATATTAGATGAGCAAATATATACAGGTAAGGTGTTTCATAAGTATACAGCTTGAACAGTGAAGGATTCACCATGCATGGTTCTATGGACAGGAGTAAGGAGTTGGAGAGTGTCAGACGAACGCAGATCACGATCGTTTGCCTGGTGCAGGAATATAAAACGTTCCTTTAAATAGTGGGGAGATGAAGAGGGTCATTTAGGGTCACTTATTTGCCAGAAGAGATAAATTAGAATTATATTCAGATTACATAGATCAAATTCAGTAAAAGCATATTTAAAAATCATTAATATTGACGGACTATTTATTTACAGAAAAAATTACAGAAATGTACAAAATAATATACAATAATATAAAATACACGTGAAACAGTTGAGCTATCTAAGGAACGTTTAAAACGATCTATAGATAGCTCAACTGATCCAGATCACTGCCAGAGAGCAGCGTTCCCAAGATACTGGCATTACCACGTTGAATGGCAATGCTAATACGCTGGGCCAGATAGGAACCAGCTCTTGGGTCATGCAATGTGTCTACCAGACGCCGTGAAATAATTTTGAAAACGCGGCGGGCTCCTGTCTCGACTCCAAAAGGCTCAAATATGTAGGCCTTATCCAAATATTTGCCAGCATATTTGCGGTTATATATACATATATTTGAGGGTCAAAACTGTACAACACCTGCGTGCTACCAGTTCTAACCTATGGCTGCCAAACCTGGGCTCTCACCAAAGCACAAAGCAAAAAATTATAAACTTGCCAAACAGCTATGGAAAGAAGCATGTTGAATCTAAGAAAATCAGACAGAGTACGAAACAAAGTCATCAAAAGCCGCACTAAGATACAAAATGTTACAACTGGGTACGGAAACTAAAATGGCAATGGACAGGACATATGATAAGAGGCATCGAAAAGTGGAACAAAAGCATAGTATTTTGGTACCCCAGAAACAGGAAAAGGAAGCGAGGCAGACAGATTCGGAGTTGGGAAGACGAGATAAAGACGATAGCAGGAAAACTATGGAATGGAATGCTTTAAACCGAGCAGATTGGAAAGAAATGGAGGAGGCCTTTGCCAATGTTGGGCAAACAGACGAAGTTGTCGATATGTCGTTAAATTAAGACTGTCAGTTGTAATTATTCTTTTATTTTGCGTCTGAATAAAGGCTATTATAATTATTATACATATATTGACGGTTATATCTTAGTTCTTATATAATTATCTAACGGAAGTACATTTACAAAAATAATAAAATAAATATTTTACTAATGAAAATACATAATTATGCACAATTACAATACTCGTTATAAGAAAAGGTTATATTTACCACGGATCAGACTTGTCAGGACATAAACAAGGTTTCTGCTTGAAGCTCGACATGTATAATAAACTACCCTTGGAAATCTCAAGGCTCCCACTAAATGAGTTCAAACCAAACTTCTAAAATATTCGGGTGGAATTTAAAACATATTTTAGAATTTTGGTTCTACGATACAAATGAGTACATGAGTTGTTCATTCTCTGCTAAGAGTGTATTATTCATATTGTACAATTTGACATGACATAATTATCACTTCAGATAACATCTTATGGGAGGGTAAACCGCTTCGTTACGTAACGCGTTACGGCGCCAATCTGTCCGGCTTCCCTTTCTCTCACGCATACGGAAGCGGTATGCAGGCTCCTCCTCTCTCACTCTAACCCGCAGCGCTAGTTAGATTAGTTTAAGTTATCACTCCTGTCGGGTGTCCCGAGACGCACACGTTTTTTTTATTTGACTGATTATTTGAATGTCAGTTGTAGGCAAAAGGCAAAGCTACTACCGATTTGATTTTGGGTTCGAATCCATCCCAGGGCAAACATTTGTTTGATGAAGACAGGTGTCTGTTCTTTGTCTGAGTGTTATAAGTATCATAACTATGCATTTAAAAATATATAAGTATTCTATCAGTCATGTGGTCACCATAATACAAACTGTGCTTCGTTTAGGGCTAGCGTGTGTTGTGTGTATAGTCCCTAAATATTTATTTTAGTGTAGGGTTTTCTACTAGTTTTAACGAATTTAATAATACTAGTGGTCGCCTACTGGTCGAAACTCTAATATAATTAATTAATAATTAATGTATTTTCTATGCATAATTTAAAAAAAATATTAGCATTCTGACGCCTTCTCAATATAAACTATAAGTGTGCGAAATTTCATACTCCTCCGTCCGCGCAAGTTTCGTAAAAAGGGGTACAAAGTTTTTGTTTCACGTATTATTAAATAGATATGTACATCCAAAACGTTCGCGTGTTCTAAAAAACACGGGACTTACTCACGTACTATTTTGTCAATGATGTGCGAGCGAATTGCGAATCAATTTTTTTTGTTTTTTTTTATTTACACATAACACATTACATTCCTGTAATAAATATTAATAAAATAAGTAATGCAAGAAATTTCACACAGAATCATCTGGCCCCAAAGTAAACAGAGCTTGTTTTATGGGTATCATACAAAGAAACACCCAGACCCGAGACAAATACTTGCATATCATAAAAACATTTGTCTCGCGGCGGGAATCGAACCGACTACCTTCTGCCTCTCAGCCGGACCTAAGCCCACTGCGCCACAGAGGTATATTTCAAATAAACTAAAAGAAAAATAAAGTAAACATAGCACCGTCTTAGTTTGCTTAAATTGCTTATTGAATAATAATGAGTAGGTACATACGCATTTTCTTCAGTTTACCTATTTATTATTCTGAAGATTACTCGCCTTCGAAAGGAGATCGTAATACGCAGTCTATCGTAACTTAATAGGTTATTTGAATTTTGATATTCAGTGAACACGAAATCTAATGTTCACGACGTTTATTATTGTAATTTTGAATTGATTTAAATATCTAGGTATACATTGTTCTAAGCAAACCTTGGTCCTGATTTTGTATTCAGATAAGCTTAATTTTTCTAAAATACGCAAGATGTTATTTCTAAAATACAGTAATCTTGTTAAATAACAATTTTTGAATTTATTTATATTGACGTGCAATTGAAATGATTTAGCGCATTTAAGTCATCATATGTGTAGTGTTTAATTTTGCGGAAAATTAATGCAATAAAAGAATAATATATTAATTTTAACATTATAGAAAAATATTATCCTAATTTTTGGACTTTGGTATACACAGGGTAAATAAAATAAACTCTTTCGTATTTTATGTTATTTTAGCTAGTCGAAACTTCAGAATTAGGGCCCTTGTCTAAAGTAAGTTCAATATCTATAACATTGTTATAAGCAAACCTTGTTTTAAGGTTACCGCAACAACAAAATAATTCAAAGTTTAACACAAGAATTATTTATTCAGGGTCGAAGCAAACAAAGTATCTTTAAATACTTATTTATTCACCGCTGTAAAAGTGGATGGAAATGCAAAGAAAATGTTATAAGAAGATTTCAAGATAATAATAAAAATGTTTTTTTTTCAAATATTTTTTGAACACTTGTAGAATTAAATAAATAATTATGTATTAAATTTTTTACACATACACTAACCTTATACAGTAAATTATTTTTAAATATTATTAATTAGTGAATTATAGTATTGTGAATAAATAGTTTTTTAACAGATATGTACCAAGTTACGTATAATTTTCTGAAATGGTTGATCTAAGGATCTTCTGAAACGATCTATAGATAGCTATAGTGATTGCATATAGTAATAATCATACCTACTTAAGAAAAGATTGTTATAAATGTTACTATACTCTTATTGGTAATCAAGCTCCATTTTTTATATCTGGGTCAATGCTGGCAGTTTATTTAATTGGACTGGTATTCATTGTGAGATTTTTTCGCAGTCGTTGCGATTCAATACAAACAAAACTTGCGTATTCTGGTTTCATTTAACGGTTGAAAACGAATATATTTTTTACAGCGGTTTGTTTGGTTACTTGTAAAAAAATGTATTTTGGTATAATGTGAAGGCTAGTATAGGTATGTGCTACATACCTACGACAGAATACTTGTTTTTCACGTATGCAAGTCAGCCAATTGTTAAAGCTTTATCAGAGAATAATAATAACATTGCCGGACACGTCACACAGCATCATCTGGCCCCAAAGTAAATACATACATATTATACATAGAAACACCCAGACTCGAGACAAAAAGTTGCAGGTCATGCAAACATTAGTCCCGCGGCGGGAATCGAACCCGCAACCTTCTCGTCTCAGCCGTCTACGTCGTCTCATCTATTTAATAGATGAGCATATATTTAAAACTGTTTTGCCAATCTGTTCCTAGTAAGCTAAATACAATGTTGACGAGTGAACGGGTAGTTCCGCCTGTAATTGAAAAATCCATGCAAAAAGTAAATCTAAAGGTAGCACACACTATCAACACATGCACCAAATAAATTCTACACGTGTTTAGCCTCTCTACGAAGCAGCCTTAGGAACAAATTGCGTCTGCATTGTGTCCTGTTCATTATAGAATATATTGGCTGATTAGTACTAAATATTTGTTGAACGATAGAATATATTAGCATAATAGTACTAAACATTTGTTGAACTATAGAATATATTAGCATAATAGTACTAAATATTTGTTGAACTATATAATATATTTGCTGAATAGTACTAAATATTTGTGAATCTAAATATTTGTTATCTTAATCAAAACTAATATTATAAAGTGAAGTGATTGGAGTTTTTGTACATTTGTTTGTAATGGACAAACTTAAAAATAACTAAAACGGTTTAACGAAATAAACGATATTCACCTTTAGTAAGCTACGTTATCAGTGATATAGGCTGTATTTATTAATAATTAGAGTTGAAAATTGCAATAGTGTAACCCAAGGTATCAACAATTTACACATAAGTAATTATTTGGCGTGCGCAGCGATAACTATTGATGATACATAAAATAATGTAGTAATTTTTATATAGTACTCATCGTTACCCATAAAAATCTATGAGGCTATAATGTCTAACTATAACAGTTAAGTCGATTCTTCGTTAGTCATTTCATGAAGTAACATAGCTCATCTAATTTAATATTTTTTACTCAGATAGATAATTGGTTCAGGCGTGACTGCGGAAATCCATTACAAAACATTAAATAGATGGGCAAATATTTAGTACCATTCCGTAATATTAACGCTTTGCATGGCTTTTCAATTGCGGGCGGGAGGGAGGTGCATGCGTCTGCATCGTCTCTTACTTTTTAGGAATACATTGGCGGAATAGTACTTAATATTTGTCCATCTATTTAATGTTTTATTTTTTACTCGTTTTATTGCATGTTTTATTCAGTAATCTTAGCGGAATTTTGATAAATAAATTATGACTACATAGGACAAGTATGGACAATTGAATTATATGTGTATTATGGTGCTATGTGATTCTAGACGGCCGTTTCGCGATGACGTTTAGAATTGATAATTTACCATCGACTAATCCACCATCGATCGACTAATCTCTTGACACTGGCAAAATTTACATTATTATGTCACATGCCATTAACAAAGAAGAAGATTACAAGACAATTAAGAAGACAAATTAGTCACAATAACCGCTTTTGGTTTATAATAGTCAATCACGGGTGACGTACTTACATCCGTGCGAAGCCGGAGCGGGTCGCTAGTTTGATGATTATTTTAGCCATTGCGAAATTTGAATCAATTGTTAATGATAATGTACAAACTTACATTATCATTAACATTTGCAAAATAATCCTTGTACTCCCACGAACACCTAAGCCTATAAAATAAAACAAAAATATAATCCTAAACATCGAATTTCAAACTAGAAAAAGCTGGTTTAATATTGAAAATTCTATTTAATGGGTCAGATTCAGAGCTTAATATTCAATATTTAAATCCGAACAGGACTAACCGTTAAATATTCAACAGTTGCGAGATCTAACGAGTAGAAAGTTCATTGCCGCTAAAGAGGGAAAACCGCGTAGAGCTATGAAGCTAAAAAATATTGGGGTGATCTCCTTAGTGACAACAGTGAAAGCATCCGGGCACTAGCGATAACAATGGCCCTGGGTATTCATTTGAGACATTTTTTTTAATCTTCACGAACTTATACTTCAATAACACAATGCCAAGCCCACTACATGTGTATTAAACTTTATAATAGGCTACCTGACAACATTAAAGATCTAAATGACATATTATTTTTTGGAAAATTGAAAAAATGTCTTTTATAGAAATGTTTTTGTACAATTAGTGAATATTTTATTTATTGGGACATCTAAACTTTAACAAAATTATTGTTTTTTGACCTATTAAATAAAAAAAAATTACATTGTTAATTATTACCTCATTTATTAATTCAAATACATCTCCCAAGGAAATACACTAAAGTACGAACTAGGTAAAGAAAACTTTAGATAAAATCAGCATGGCAAAGAATATGGTAAGATATACAATAGACAAACAACTCTAAGACCAAGTTGTATAACATATGTTCAAGCAAATAAATAATATCATATTTGTACGATTCTATTCAAATATGTGTCGCGGGTCTGTGATTCTATAGTATGTATTTTATAAGGGAAAAAAGTACCTATATCATTATCATTATATGGTATAAAACAAAGTCGCCTCCCCCTGTCTGTCTGTTCCGATGTATGCTTAGATCTTTAAAACTATGCAACGGATTTTGATGCGGTATTTTTTAATAGATAGAGTAATTCAAGAGGAAAGTTTATATGTATAAAATATGCATAATATAGTAGAGAAACATTGATAATTTTAGAGGTTTCTAATGTGGTGTCGTAAATAAACTTATTTTTTTACATAGCAAACGGTGGCTGAACCCTACGAGATAGATCAAAATAATGTACTACAGTATTGTACACAAAAGGTTTACAAAATAGTCCGCGATGGTATATGTCTATCTCGGATAACCATTCTGTAGTATAATTAATATCAGCATTGCACCCGTGCGAAGCCGGGGCGGGTCGCTAGTAAGTCATATAACACAAGCTCTGTTTACATTTGGGCTAGATGATGCTATGTGAAATGTCCTGCATTGTTATTTGTGCCTTGATGACCGAGCTTTGCTCGGTATAAAACACGGATAAAACGACGTTTTCTAAAAATGAAACCTAACTAGATCGATTTATCACCCTCCGAAACCCCCTGCATACTCAATTTCATGAAAATCGTTAGAGCTGTTTCCGAGATTCAGATTATATAAACAAGAACTATAGAGAAATATATATACAAGAATTGCTCGTTTAAAGGTATTATATTATATCCATTAGTTCATACAATAGCATTCTTGCTCGTGATGCTTGGGAAGTGGTTTTCAAATGCAGAATATCAACTACAAGCATATAACTCCACAAAATATGTTAATGATGGTAAACCATCTTTAGTTGGCTGTCACCGAGGAAATTGGAACTTGACATAATTTCCGGGACGCAGTGAGTGGTTGAGTGGGGCATATTATAATGCCTTTGTTGAAGTCAATTTTATTCATGAAATTACAGGGAAGTAGAGATATGAGAGTTTGAGTTGTCGCCAGCTGGTTTGAAAAGTTCACTTTCAGTATAGATGTAAGATCGTTTGAGATTTACGCTAGTTATTTATTTATATACCTCACAAAACAGATTACATTCAACTTAGTTTAAAAATTTATTAAGGATAAAAAATCTAAACAAAATTCATAAGCATAAGTTAATATAACGTGAACAGTATTGAATGCATAATAATAAAACTAGGGGCTCTGTGAGCTGTAGACTTCGCGAACATTTTTCGAAATGACTGAAATAAAACTTTTTTACATTCTCAACCCCCACATCTCCGCCATTTTGAAAAAAATCCTAAAACTGAATGTGAATCAAAAAAATTCTAGATACATAGTTAGAACTTGCTCACAAAATTTCACATAAAACGGTTGAGAAATGCGACCTATAGAGGAGAACATCCGGACAGACGACGGCCGAACGCCAGCCGGACAGACATACCAAACCATTTTCGCCTAAGCTGAAACGGAGTCACTCGCTCGCGCTTCGCGATCGCTCGGTCAATTATCCTAAAACTAAAAGAAAAACAAACATAAATTAAATATTACAACTTGAGCATTTGCAAGGTCTTAAAACGCATTGCATGAACCTACAGATGTTAATGTCAAATATTATCCAAGTGTATAGATATAGCTAAATCATTATATAGACGGCATATACGCGAAAGAGGACTGTGTTGTGAAACGTTGTTAAAGTCAAATAAAGACTAATCGAACTAAAGACTATACCAGTACTCTCAAACGGCGATGGCAATAAATAATGCCAGATATTTTACACAAAATAATCTGGACCCAATGTAAGCAGAGCTTGTGTTATGGGTACCACATGACTGTTATACTACTTATATACTTGTTTTTTATAAATATATATGTACATATTATACAAACACCTAGACCCGCGACAAATTCTTGCAGATCATACAAACATTAGTCAGGCGGCGGGAATCAAAACCGCAACCTTCTGCGTCTTAGCCTGGTCTTGGTTCTCTGCGCCACAGAGGTCGTCAAACACCATGTTCCGAATGCACGAAAGATACCTCAGATGTGCGCTATAATCCTTTTCACCACACTGGTTTGAAATAACTAGTGACACGATAAGAAGAAGAAGCTTTTCGTAGATAATTATCGTGTCATATCTTCTGTGTAATATGATAACCACATATTGCACAGAAGATGCCAAATGTAATGTTCTAAAGTGCCTCTGACTACGCTCCCTAGAACATACTTACAAAAAGTTCATGTAACTGGAGATCCAATGAATAATATTAATAGGTGGCTAACATCATTCATCAAAAACTAGCTACAAAATACAACTTAACCGCTACATCTGCAAAACCAACAACTTACTATAAATACACCTCAAATACTACTAAAGTACTAAAATACTAACTACAAGCTCTATTTTGATAAAGCCATCCTGACTGACAAAACTATTCACTTCAATAGAGGAGGATAGAGGAGGGTCAGGTCTGGCATGACCCTCCTATAAAAAAGTAATAAAAGCGCACTCTCCATCGACATAGCCATCCCTAACACCCATAACCTGCTAAACACAATTTAAGAAAAAAAAAAAAAATGTCGACTTGAAGAATGAAATTACTCGTATGAGTCGCATACAAAAGGTGTTCATAGTGGTAATTGTATTGTTTAGTACAGGTGTAATTCCAAAACAACTGTTTCAATCCCGCTCTCCAAAATATACTTATAGCCTTATGCAGAAGGTATATGTACTAAACTGATGCCGAATTGTCCGAAAATTTTTACAAACTGACTTTGTTAGCGAGAATAGATCACTCGATCAAACCACACTTGGTTTATTCCCGTTAGTGTTTTTCCGGTTAGAAACCGTTTAACAGAATGTAAAGAACATAAATAATAATATTAATAATGCTGGACATATCACACATAGATCATTGATTCAGGCGTGACTTTGCTGAAATACATTAAAAAACATGAAACAGATGGACAAATATTTAGTACTAATCTATTCTTAATGGGTTAGACACGATGCAGACGCATGCACCTCCCTCCTGCCCGCAATTGAAAAACCATGAAAAGCTTTAGTAAAAGTATGCCAATCTATTCGTTAATCAGACGCATGCACCTCCATCCCGCGTTATTAAAAAGAAAGTGCACACCATCCACACATGCAACCTCAAAAAGAACGACACGTGTTTCGGCTCTTCACGGCAGAATAGTACTAAATATTGGTCCATCTCTTTGATATGACAATTATCATAATTATCTAGTCACAAAATAAGCAGAGCTTGTGTCATGGGAACCAAATAACTGATAAACTACTTAACTTTTTTTTGTAAATACATACATATTATACATAAAAAACAACAAGACCCGAGACAAATATTTGCAGATCATACAAGCATTTGCGGCGAGAATTAAACCTGCAATCTTCTGCGTCTTTTCAGGCCAGTTTTCGCCAAATGCGCCACAGAGATCGTCTAATGCCAAGTGTTCTTCTTCTCTTGAGCGTTACCTAGAATCATGATTCTTGTTCCTTTGCTAAGTATTAAGTACTAAAAATAAATGAAAAATGCCGTACATTTCACACTGCATCATCTCGCCCCAAAGTAAGCAGGGCTTGTGTTATAGGTACAATGACTGATATACATATCTCTTACATACATTTTTTTCTTGTTGTAAATAGATACATACGAGTATTATACGTAGAAACAGCCAGACCCGAGACAAATACATGCAGATAATACAAAAATATGTCCCTAATTTGTGCAAAACTAAAACGGAACCTGAATTTCAATCTCAACTTTTTCATACATTATAATGTACAGAATAATATAAAATACATGTAAAACAATTAAGCTACCTAAGGACCGTTTAAAACGATCAATAGATAACCCTTCTAATCTAGATCACAGACAGCAGCGTCACCAAGTCACTGACGTCATTGAATGTAATCGTTAATTGACAATTTAATATTTTTCTTCTGATAATGTCACTTTTGTTTGTTCGAACTATTGTGGTGAAAGGATTAAACATTAAAGTACGCTATTTACAATTTGCTATACGAACACGTGAAATTGTGAAATCGTGAATATTAATGGTGAGGTTACTCAGACAAGTCAGCATTGACTTCTAATTGTACATGTGAGGATTAGTCATCTTATTCCTACTATTATGAGTTTGTAAGAGAGACACTGGGAACAAGGATTCGTTATGGCCACAATTAGAAAAAAAAAATTGTCTTCAGAGGAAAAATTTCTAACGTTCGCGCATATATTCAGAACGTATAAGTCAGATAAGAGCGATTTTGTACTTCTTAAAAATACAAGTGAATCTACAGTTTTACATTTACGAGTCTTGCAAAGGTTTCTGTATCTACTTCCAGCAGAGCGCTAAGTAATCTTAGAAATTGATATCAAATCTGTTGATACAGCTGTTTGAGTGAAACTGTTAACTTATAACCGTATTGTTGATGTATAAGTTATACAAGGGTATTTGCGGAGCGAAGCAAACACGTCGGTATTATTTACTCAGTGAATAAAACGATTTTCCTGTAAATGTCATTACGTTTCTCTTGTGGGCCCTTGGAGGGAATTGAGGCAATAATCTTTTGTGTAAACGCTGAGTTTATTGGAATGTGAGCCGATTTTCGTACTTCCTTCGCATGAGTCAACTAGTGAACTAGTTTTGGAGTTAATAGTCCGTCGAAAAAGGCTTCGTCTTGGCTACGTATTAATGGTATCCATTAGTAAATTAGTAAACTACAAAATATATATATATATTTTTTTTTTTAATTGTCCCCTAGTGGTTGCTTAACCAGGGGACAATTAAAAAAAAACTTGAACACATCTGAACACACGGTCAGAAATACTATTGTTAATAGTAAATAAAAATAATAATTAAGGATATGTGGAATAATATACAATAATATAAAATATATGTGAAAAAGTTGAGCTATATAAGGATCGTGTAAAACAATCTATAGATAGCTCAACTGATCCAGAACACTGCCAGAAGGCAGTCCCCAATACACTGGCAACACTGCTACGTCAACGTTGCAGTTCTTATATTTGATTCTGTACATTTCTGTAATGAAAAGTTCAATAAATTAATTGTACAAATAATTAAAGTCCATAATTGACATTTCAATAGAGTCGCCATTGTAGTTACAATCGCCATAGGCATTCACATACGGTTTATTTCTTTTGGGAACACTACAGAGGTAAAAAGAGCATTTATCGCACAAAAAAATGTGTAGGGCCATTGGTGGCTAACCTGGGAATCATGCAAACCACTCCTGAAATAGTGTCAGTGCCTCCATCGACAAAATAATACGTGAGTAAAGCCCGTGTTTATCAAAATGTACACTCCTAAATCAGTTCATTCTCACACTATCTTGTATGTATAATCTGGAGTCTGCTTTGTTTATTGTAAAATTCAAACTTATTTAGTATGTTTTATAGTAGCTTCATTATAAGCTGGTTTCAAGACAATGGTAAACTGCTTTTTGTAGAAACCCGAAATGTATTACAAAATAGTTGGATATAATATAATAAAATAACAGAAATAATTATTACCTAATTTGTACGAGTTAAAAAAATAAAAAAGGCCCATATTTTTTTTTGCTATTGTAAATAGATAGTGTTTAATTGGTTTGGGACCTGAGCCCTAGGCATTTTTTTATTGACTATATTAGTTTTCACTGTGCATGGTCACATGTGCTTGCCAAGCATGGCCACATGTGTGACCAATTTATTTATAAATGACTCAGTTCAAGATTAAAAAATATTGTACTTAAATTTCCAAATGGTAGTATAGTACACTTAGTAAGCAATAAAATATGTAATTAATCTATGTTCCACAATAAATTAATTATGAATGAATTGCCATTCAACGTGGTAATGCCACCAGTTTGGGACGCTGCCCTCTGGCAGTGATCTGGATCAGTGGAGCGGTTTTAAACGATCCTTGGAACTAATTCACATGTATTTTATATAATATTAGCTGCGCGCGTTTTAAAAAGAAAAAATATATATCTAATTGTACCGACTGCAGCGCCATCTGCCGGCCTGATTTGTGAATCTATGCCATCCAGGGCGCCACCCAAAGGCATACAAAAAAAAAATTCAAATCGTTCCAGCCGTTTAGCAGGAGTTCAGTGACATACACACGTACAGTAGAATTATATATACAGAATGTCCCAGAAAATAGTGTCAAGCGAAAGTCCAGAGATAGAACACCCTTTGGGGTACCCGAATCACCCCCATGTATGTTCCGCGATTTTTTATAGTTTTCGAATTATGAATTTTTGAAAATTTTCGACTTGAACAACTTAAAAAATTCCTTAAAAAAAAGTAGAAAACTTTATTGAGTTTTTTTTTTAAGAATTTTCCACCTCGCCGTCTTTGAAGGCCGATTTTAGCCAAATTAGCCCATTAAGTACGTATATGGGGGTCATTTTGAAGAAAAATCCAAAAACTGAAATGACAAAAAATCTATAAGTACAGTTACCTATATAACCTGCTTACAAAATTTCACGAGAATCGGTTAAGAAATGCGACCTGTAGAGGAGAACATCCGGACAGACGCCGGCCAGCCGGACATACGAAAGCATTTTCGCCTAAGCAGAAACGGAGACACTCGCTCGGTCAATACCAATTGAAACAGTATTATACCTGAACTATCCACCAAAATTATACCTGAACTATCCACCAAAATTATACCCGAACTATCCACCAAAATTATACCTGAACTATCCACTAAAACTATACCTGAACTATCCACCAAAATTATACCTGAACTATCCACCAAACTTACCAAACTTACCAAAAATATCTTTACTTTTCCATAACTGCTTGATACAGCAATCGCGGTAATATCCATGGTAATCACTACATAGTGTAAAACAATAGTCGGTTCCTGCTGTCTGTCTGTCCCTATGTATGCTTAGATCTTTAAAACTACGCAACGGATTTTGTTGCGGATTTTTTTAATAGATAGATTGATTCAAGAGGAAGGTTTATATGTATAATACATGCATAATATAGTAGAGAAACACTGATAATTTTAGAGATTTCTAATGTTATGTCTTAAATAAACACATTTGTTTGCGCTTACATTGCAAACGCTGGCTGTACCCTACGAGATAGATAGACAAAATAATATACTACAGTATTGTACACAAACAAAGGACCACAAAAATGTCCGAGATGGTATATGTCTATTTCTTAGGTTATGTTATTCTCTTGGATAAAGTTTATAAAGACGACCTCTGTGGCGGAGTGGGCTTAGGTCCGGCTGAGACGCAAAAGGTTGCGGGTTCGATTCCCGCCGCGGGACAGATGTTTGTATAATCTGCAAGTATTTGTCTCGGGTCTGGGTGTTTCTATGTATAATATGTATGTATTTACAAAAAAAAAGTATATAAGTAGTATATCAGGCATGTGGTACCCATTACACAACCTCTGCTTACTTTGGGGCCAGATGATGCTGTGTGAAATGTCCGGTATTATTATATTATTATTATATATGAAGACATTCTGTAGTATATTTTAATATCACCATTGCACCCGTGCAAAGCCGGGGCGAGTCACTAGTCTCTTTATAAATGCCTTTTATTGAAATAAACGGCATAAGAATTGCGTTATCGTAGCGAACACGCTGAAAGTACGCCGCGAGCTCGCTGCTGACAGACCGCCGACCGCTAATATGATATCGTCCTAAATTAGCATCGTATAAACCGAACGAACCAGGTCGCAGGTATTGATTAAACAGAAATTCCGTCGTAATGGAATTAACTGATGATGCGTCGCTAATAAGTACTATACAGTAAACTGTGTCCTTGGCACCAGGTGAAGTGCTCGTGGCGTAGCTGAAATATTTGTTCCTAATAGATAATTAAGTTAATCAACGCTCTGTGAGGTCTGTATACAGGTCTGTATGGTAATAATATTAATAGGTAGTTTCGACGACCTCTGTGGCGCAGTTGGCCAAGGTCCGGTTGTGACGCAAAAGGTTGCGGGTTCGATTCCCGCCGCGGGATCAATGTTTGTAAGATCTGCAAGTGTTTGTCTCGGGTCTAGGTGTTTCTATGTATAATATGTATTAATTTACAAAAAAAAATAGTATATTAGTAGTATATCAATTATGTGGTACCCATAACACAAGCTCTGCTAACTTTGGGGCCAGATCATGCTGTGTGAAATGTCCGGAATTATTATTATTATTATTATTGTTGTATTAAAGACTATACTGCCTAACTTATAAACGACTCTCATGCCATCCCTTTTTATAAGATAGTGACAAAAAGAGACAGGGAATCTTACCCAGTGTTCAAGATGAGAGCGTTTATAAGTTAGGTCGATAGAGTAAACTCGAAATACTCAACTCGCTGTTCCCACAGTAAGGCTCGCTAAAATAAGTAAATAAATAATTAAATATTTGTGGACAATCATCACAACACCATCTAACATTAAAATAAGCATTTATTGTAATTGAACCTAACAACTGATTTGACGACCTCTGTGGCGCAGTAGGTTTAGACCCACCTGAGACGCAGTAGACTGCAGGTTCGATTTCCGTCGCGGGACAAATGTTTGAATGATCTGCAAATATGTGTTCGGGGCAAGTATCGGTGTTAACAAAAAAAATGTGTATTAGTAGTGTATCAGTCATGTGGTTCCCATAACACAAGAATTGCTTAGTTTGGGGCTAGATGATGATGTGTGAAATATCCGGCATTATCACTATCACTACATAGTATAAAACAAAGTAGCTTCCCGCTGTCTGTCCCTATGTATGCTTAGATCTTTAAAAATACGCAATGGATTTACGCAACGCAATTTGGATCAATTTATTAGTACCAGAAATTCATGAGTAAAATCCGTTCGTCCACGTTTGTAACTAAGATTCCATAACTAGCTGTATGTATCAGGATTTATTTTCATTGTTTCATAACTATTTATTAAACAAGACTTTATTTTTTCATTTTTATAACGAGAACCTCTTAGTCATGTATGATCTCCTGGTACACTGGACAAATTAGCGACCAGACAGAGTAGAGTCCGGAGAAAAATTTGAATCAGATCGAAACCAGTTAGGTTATGTTTGAGTATAAAAAACAACGCGCAAGGCGAGCGAGCAAAGCGAACGTGCCTCAGCAGCGGCCGCCGAAGCGCCAGAAGTGCCACTACGCATAATCGTAAGAAAGATTAATTTCACAAAACTAATTATTACGAAAAACTACCAGGAGACCATTCATGACTAAGAGGTTCTTGTTATATAAATGGAAAAAGAAGTCTTGTTTAATAACTGGCTATGAAACAGTGAAAACAATCCTGATATGTAACTAGTTATGTAATCTTAGTGACGATTGTGGACGAAAGGAATAAAATAACTCTTTAATGTTTGATATTGACAGAAAAGCACTCAAACTTGCAGTACATTATAACCAAACAAATCACTCGTCTGTTTGCAAACATCCACTTAGCAAAGACATTAAACAAATGACTGAACGAAAGCAAAGACTTCGAAAAAACTGAAACGGAAAAGGCCAGCCGAAACCGGATGTTGTATTACCGTTGAATTTCCTGAACAAAAGTCTACCTAACATTTTACTGAACGCTTTGTGTACGTAACCCTAATTTGGTCTGATGGAGTTTTGCACAATGGTCGATTATCGATCCGAAATGAAAGATTGGATTTCGAGGCGATGGACGAATGAAGATATTGTGTTATTTTCAAGCGAAAATGGACGGAGATATGTTTTTACCGATCTTGGGATATTTCTAACAAGAAACTTGACATACAGATTGTCATACGATTAGATTGTTGATTATTATCAGTTACCTTGTAAATATACATTTTTATGTTTAATAGGTTACAAATTACGATTTTTTTTAACACAAAATCTAATCTTTCCTCTTCTTTCTTCCTGCTTTATTCTTGCAAACACAATACGTCGAGATTAACTCATTGCTCATTAGTTACAGAGTGGTATTGGAAGTTGCTGGGAATTCCGACGCGGTCATACTGAGCGGACTTGAAGCGGACACGCAGTATCAAGTAACAGTCGCTGCACTGTGGGGCGGACACAAGTATAGAAGCAGGCCTATTGTCTTCCGCACGCTGGGTGAGTTTAAATTAACCGTCTATGTCATAATCCCAGGGTTAGCTAGTAACAAAATACTAACGCTCTTATTTATGTTTGAAGAAATTTATTCACAAAAAGACAAGTATTGTCGCTTACATGCGAAAAAGTTTAACATAATGTAGGTATAACATAGAAAATAAGTAGGTCAATCCAACGCATCTCGAAATCTTAGAAATAAGTATCAACAATATGCTGTGTTTTTTTTTTTTAAATGCATTGATTGTGCTCACATCTAATGATTGTTTTTTGATTTTTGATTACCAACGGTTTCAATTAGTGAAAACATTTTAATTATAGTACTTAAGTTTTAGTAAGCTGAAACAGACAAAAATCTAAAAAAAATACAAGAACAAGAACAAAATGACAGATTATTTACTAACTGTCATAGATTACGATTAAAAATGGTTGTCTGTAAAGTCGGTTTACGGACGATAATTTTACGTGAAAAAGTCATAAGAAAAGAAAACAGTTCACGTGTAGATTGTGTTCTGCCGCTGTCTCTCTTCTACTTGGACGCATCGGCCGATGGAGTGGAAGAGAGATAAATGCGGCACAAGCCGATGCTTAGTTTAGGCCGATCTTAGTGCCTCTATATCACTACCCGCTCTCGCTTGCACGCTCGGCTCAGGCCGAACGTGACAATGAGTCATCGTGTCAATGAGCATTCATAGATTTATAAGACGTGATAACATCAAAAATATGACACAATAGTTTGGTGACTGGTGTAAACCAATTAAGATCGTTAGTATGTTTGGAAATTTAGTCTAGCAATACAATAGAATTAACACCATTGTGACGTTAAAGTATGGTATATACTTATAAAGATATCAAAAGATTCTTTCGTCACATTAGCTAATATGTGTTTATAAGATAGACCCTAAAACTATGCACTGTAGCCAGAAATTTTAAATAGCGGATTTTTATACTTTTAAGAGCTTTAACTACGCGTCCGCAAAAAAATCCAACACAAAACTCAAAGCCCAACTTAAAACTGGTTTTAACTTAAAATCCGTAATTGATATAGTCATTAATAATATTTTTTATAAAAGAAAGCTTATTGTCAGCCTCGTATTGGGCGGGTTGAATTCACGGAACTGAAGGCGTCTATTGACTTTGAAAAAATACAATCCGACAATGAACAATTGCCCGCCATTATCCGCTACGACTTATTGTATCTTATTGTTATTTAACACGCTCTGATTTTTGGATGTAATCATTTCGAGGTTCTTCTATACACACTTTCTGCCTTACTTATGAACTCTGTTAAAACCCTGCGTAAGATTCGCCCTGACATTTGTTACAAAAAGGAATGTCTCTATTTTAAACAGTGATTGACCTTAGAAAGGATTCTTTGATTGACATTTCATGAAGTAACATAGCTCTGCTAATTTAATATATCTTACTCTTTTTATTGCATGTTTTATTCAGTAATCTTAGCGGAATTTTAATGAATAAGCTGTGACTACATGGGACAAGTATGAACAATTGAATTAACTGTGTATTATGGTGCAATGTGATTTGAACTACGAGGAATCCGAAGAAAATTTTAGACGGCCATTCCGCGTGACGTCTAGAATAGACAATTGACCATCGACTAAGACATTTTCAAATAAATTGACTATAAACAAACATACACACTCGACACTGGCAAAATTGACATTATGTCACATGCCATAAACAAAGAAGAAGAAGAAGAAGACCTTAGAAAGAAGTTGAGATATGTTTCTAAGTAGAAGGGCTAGTTTGCCAGCAAGTCAAAGTCGCTACTATAGCTAAGTATTATGAATGTAATTTCCTTTACCTATTTCATTTTAAAATAAAAACCTTGACGAGTTTCATGTCGGTTTTTCGAGAGCTTGGGTTAGGAGGAATTGGCATATAAATTCACCTAGTATGTAAGACGTTTCAAAGTGATCCTTGTGATTGTATTGAATAAAGTATCTTTTGACTTGGACTTGACTTGACTAACATGAATGTATATAAATAAGATTGAATTATTCGCAGTTAATGTGTTCAAACAGTTGTCTCGAGGGACTGTTTATCCACGTACAAACTTTGGAGCATTTTAACCACAGCTTACTAATAATAGCTGGCACAGAGGTAAAATACTTTTATCATGGCTTTTATTATCTAGTAATACTGAGTAGATCATTCACTCGTTTGAGATTTCTAGTCGATTGAACGTGTCAAACAACATGCATAAAATTTGGATTTTTTGGAACGAAGTTCCTTATCGCACGGTATGAACTTGGTGGATGGGGTAGACAAAAAAAAGGGTGTAAGATTTTTCCGTCACGAATTTCCGTCACGACCCTTTCTTTAATGTAGACGGTTATAAATGGCACAAATAAATTAATTAGATGAACGAATAAACGAATGAATTAGACGAATTGAATGATGTACATTAAAATGTTTCTATTCACAAATCGAAATAAAAATATATTAATTATGAAATTTGCTACCATTTCTGAAGGAAATATCTAATTAATTGAAATTCATTAGATATTTTTGCATTTCATTTAACTGCTAGACGCTAGTAATTCATTCATTTGTATTTGTTAATCAATAGTATAATACGTTTATCAATAATAATATACTACGATAGGAACTTCGTTCTGACCGTGTGCTCCAAGAAACACACGCATTTTTTTTTAAAACCTCTGGCGCAATAGGCAAACACCCGCATGAGACGCAGAATGTTGCGGGTTTGATTCCCGTCGTGAGACAAGTGTTTGTGTGATCTGCAACTGTTTGTCTCTGGTCTGGGTGTTTCTATGTACTTATTAAAGTATGTATTTACAAAAAAAAGAGTATATAAATTGTATATCAGTCATGTGGTACCTATAACACAAGCCTTGCTTACTTTGGGGCCAGATGATGCTGTGTGAAATATCCGGCATTATTATTATTATTATTTTGCTATTATAATTATTAGGTACTCGATACTATGAATCTGATTACTGATTCATAGTATATACTGTCTGCCGATACTGTCTGCTCACAGTAACTAATTAAATATAATTACAAAACTTTATTGCGCGTACAAATAAAACCAGGAAAGGCAAGGTGACATGTGGGGCTATTGCAAATGGGCACCGCACGTTCGCTCGCTAAGTCATCGTTATAAGCCTAATGATTACAGAATTCGGACGCGGGGTACGCTCTGCCAATTATACTTTTTAAGACCATGGCATATTAGCGACGACACAACCGCCCACTTCGGTGGCCAGAGTACAAATGAAGGCAGAAAAAACTAGCTCGCTTTCGCTTCGCCTTCGTTACAATAAAGCTATATAAAACTCTACCGCACATCAGATTTATAGGATATTGATTGTCGCTGAACGTCGCGCCATTGAACATTAGGGTTTAACTTGACTTGTTTAGCAATTTTTTACAAATGTACTTAATATATACACAATTGATTATCTCTCAGGACAAACATTTGATGAACATAGTTGTTTTGTTGTGTCTAGGTGTTTTAAAGTATCATAAGTATGTAATATATTAAAAAATATTTAAGTATTTTATCAGTCATGTTATCACCATAATATTATGTAAGTTTATTTTGGATCTAGATAGTGTTGTGTGCTGTGACTGCATTGACATCCAATATTATTATTAACTCTGGTGATGCTGTTGATAGGCCAGCCCCAAGAAACAGAATGGCCTTTAAAAAAAGACAAAAAAATCCAGGAAAAAGCCGGGACACACAGTACTTTTTTTTATAACGTGTATTTGTTCGGATATTTCAGCTGTAATTTTCTTTTAGAATTCGCGTGCTGAGTGCTAATATGGTAGATGGAAAATGGAACATGCAAGGAGTACATTATCATTAGCAGGGTGACGTCGTTGTCTTTGGCTTAATGTCTGGTTAGTGTTAGGAGTCAATTTGATGGAAAATTTTGGGAGGTCAACTAGAGTCAGATTTCCAGTGTCTGTATTTTTGTGCTCTTTTTTAAGCAGCCTATTTACATCATTCATATATACAGACGACCTCTGTGGCGCAGTAGGCTTAGGTTCGGCTGAGACGCAAAAGGTTGCGGGTTCGATTCCTGCCGCGGGACAAATGTTTGTATGATCTGCAAGTATTTGTCTTGGGTCTGGGTGTTTCTATGTATAATATGTATGTATTTACAAAAGTATATCAGTATATCAGTCATGTGGTACCCATAACACAAGCTCTGCTTACTTTGGGGCCAGATGATGCTGTGTGAAATGTCCGGTATTATTATTATTATTATTTATAAGTCGCCTTTTAGAAAGCATTTTTGACGCGATTTTCAAAAGAAGATCAAACAATAGAGGTGTTTTTTCTATAACACTGCTGTTGTAGGCTGTAGGCATAAAGTCTATAGTATAGAAGATCGAGTTAAGCCGATAGAAAAAACATCAAGTGTTGATAAAATAAAGAGATAATTACCATTTTGTATTTCAACAAGATTCAAGCAGTGAAAACACTTTAGAAGCCTCGCACTGACAATAAAACATACAGAAAGCTTTAAGTAATTCAAAATATCATACGTCAGTGTTAGCTTAGGCTTTCGTTGGGTAAGAAGGCAAATTACTCACCTAATTGAAATTCATATTGAAAATTTTACCTTAAATCTGAATTTTGGAATCCTGTTTTTAATTGCAATGGTAAAACTAAAACAGTAATGTCAATTCCTACAACTCTAGATTATAAAGCTAACGCTCGCTTTGCTCGATCGATCAACACAAATCTAGCTTGCTTCGCTCGTTCGATCAGTGAAGGAACTCGAATGATTACTTCAGCGCTTCAGTTACCTAATGACGTCGTCTGTAACCTAGTGGGCTAAGGCGCGTCTCTGAGCAGATGGTTATGTGTTCAATTCCTACCGTGGTACAAATAATATATACAAATATTTGTCTCGGGTCTGGGTGTATAATAAATATATAAATAATAAATATTGCTGGACAATGCACACAACACTATCTAGCCCCAAACTAAGCATATCTTGTATTATGATGACTAATAGAATACTTATATATATTTAAATACATACATATGATACTTTATTATTACACACTTTAAACACAGAGACACACAACAAACACCTCTGTTCTTCACACAAATGTTTATCCTGGGAGAGAATCGAACTATCAACCCACAGCGCAGAAGGCAGAGCTACTACCAACTTAGCTGACAGGCCAGTCAAAAGTATATAAGTAGTATATCAGTCATGTGGTTCTTATAACACTCTGCTTACTTTGAAGCTGTATAAATAAATAAAAAAATAATGGTAGACAATGCACATAAAACCATCTAGCCCCAAACTAAGCATAGCTTGTACTATGGTGACTCGATGACTGATAGAATACTTATATATTTTTAAATACAAGTACATACATAAGATACTTTATAACACCCAGCCACAGAACAAACACCTATTTACATGCATCAAACAAAATAAATATTTATCCAGGATAATCCAGAAGACTAGGATTTATCTAAGATTCCTCCCAGGGAGGGAATCGAGCCATCAACATACTACGCAGAAGGCAGAGCTATTACCAAGTGAGCTAACAGGCTAGTCACAGATAATGCTATGTGAAATGTACAGCATTATTTACTAAATACTAGCTCACCGTTCGCGATTTTTTGCAAATTTTCAAATGGTTTAATAATTATTCTGCTATTCAGGGCGGAGACAAATCCAACAATCAAAAGCATGAAATCGATCCAGCCGTTCTCGAGTTATAAATTGTGTAACTAACACGACTTTGTTTTATATATATAAATATTAATATAACTATATCAGTCAATCTATCACCCTAGTCATCCAATTTGGTAAACAGTAAATAAAACAAGCAGTATTCATTAATAATGAGTATCATTCATCAAGTTTAATTAGTCTACGGACTCTACAGCCTGTTTCAACAGAATATTTCGATGGTAGCACGAAAATTCGACACGCAACAAGTGCAATCAACTCACCTAAATACATCTTGCCAATAATTACAGTGTTTGAATCGAAACGCTTGTGGTGTAGTTAAAGACTGAGTGTCCTGTGCGGGTTTTGGATGGGTGCCACCGCCAGTAGCATTTAAATCTAAACGCCACGACTCTGAAGACACAACAAGTTTATAAATAAATAAATAATGCCGAGCATTTCACACATCATCTAGCCCCAAAGTAAGCAAAGCATGTTTTATGGGTATCACTGATATGTTAGTTATTAACACATTTTTTGTAAATACATAGAACATTTTTACATCGAAACAAACATAGCGAGAGAAATAATTGCAGATCATACAATCATTTGTTCCGCGGCTAGAATCGAGCCTGCAACTTTCTGCGTCTCAGCCGGGACTTGGCCCACCGCGTCATAGATGTCGTTATAGCTGTACAATCAAATTTTCATATAAACAATTTACAATTTAGGCATACAACTCTCTACCTACATGTACCAACAGCAAACTTATATTTATTGATACTATGTGTGTGTAAGGGCTACTGACAAAGCTCCTACTGACTGCTCTAGTAACAAAGCTGTAGAGTTAATATGCCGCCCGAAGTTATCTGACATGGCACAATATCTTTGAAAGCCAAGAACGATAGCTTAACGTCAACTCCGAAACACTCCATTGTTTTGTTAAAAATAATAGCAATAATCATGGTATTAGTACTAGAAAAAAAGATAAATCACTGTTCCCACAGTTAGGCTCGCTAAAGTTAATAAATCTTTTGAAGGGCAATGTGTACATTTCTATAGCAAGGTCCCAAGTTACGTGTTAGATTTGTCGATTGGCAAATTTAAAACGTAACAAATCAGAAACTGTTTCATCAAGCACATTATAAAATAACAGATTATTTAGATGACAAAAAAGCGAATCTGCTCCAACTCGACTCGGCATTCGTTACAAAATTGGTTAAAAATTGGCAAAAAGTGTTTAGACCAGACGAGTTTTATGACGGATTCTTCTTGAACTGGGGTTAGGAGGAGCCGGCACATAGATTCACTAGCATGTAAGAAGACGCTTCAAAGTGGTCCTTGCAATTTTATTGAATAAATAAAGTTATGACTTGACTTGTCTTGAAGAATTCAGATTAACATCCCACTGCTGTCACCCATCCAAGAACCCTTCAGAAGATTGCTTAATTTAGTAAATATATTTGTTATATTTGGTATTGACTTATGAATAGCCGACTTTTGTATTTCTGTAAATATCATTCGTTTGTATTTCCAAGCATCAAGATTCAGACTTGTATAAATGAATTTTGATTAATTATACAGTATGCAGACTCGTTAGGACAAGTTGGCTAACAAGTTACCTGGTAGTTTGGATGTTCCATTAAATTATAACATAGACTAGCAGTCTAGAACATTCCATCCAGTGTAAGCTTGGCTTACTTGTGTAGTTTCAAACTGCACTACCTTGTGGTAAGTATAAGTATAAGTATAATATATAATAAGTAAGTAAAGTTATTTGAGTTAGTAGTAGCTATCTGCGCTGTAAATTGAGGGTTTGAGTCCCTCCCAGGATATACATTTGTGTGATGAACTCAGGTGTTTGTTCCATGTCTGGGTGTTATAAAGTATCATATGTATGTATTTAAAATATATATGTAAGAGGGGGTGGACTCGGAGACCTTATACGAAAACGATCTGACATCGTGGAACACTTGTCTTTATTGGTAGTTGTTACTACTTCGAGTTACAATCTTAAAGTGAGCATTCTCTGCACACGCAAGCCTATTTACACGGTAGCTACGAAAGAGCGCCATGACAGTCTGGTGATGTCACCATAGCTTCCTACTATCAGTGGCATTCTTTTTACAGTTTAATTATTTTAACTTAGTTTAAAAAATACAATAATAGACTAAATATTCAATAGTGAATGAAATATAATTTTAGTAATTCTATAATGTAAATAAAGTTATCGTAATCAATAAATCTAGTTGTAATCATCACACTTCCGGTTCGTTTTTACTAATTAAATTAATTCCATACCTACCATGATTAAAATAAATTGAAAAACAATTATTAAGAATAATTATTAGAACTATTTTGATAATAATATCGTAATTTAATCAATGAATCACAAAATGTTTGTGTTTATGTTGTTTCCTGTTCCGTTTTGGTTACATTTAATATCATAGGCGCTATCACGGCCATGCTGACGAGCGGCCCTTGCTGGGGCCAGCGACCCTTTCAAGATCTGGAAAAATACAATATGAATTTTTAAGAATATTTATTATATTTTCTAGACTCAGAGGCCGTAAAGCTTGGTCTAGAAAAACTGTCAAACTCAGAGGTTTTTATTCCGGCTTGATCTTTTTGATTCAGAGGCCAGTCATAACTTGGTTTGACTGTTTTTTTTTTTTTTTTTGAACTCCGTGGTACCTTCACTTTACACGTTTTACAAAATGCTAAAGCTGAACCAACACTATTCCATAAAATAACCATAGAATCTTACCAGTTATCGCTATCACGGTCTATTCGGTTAAATTTGGATCAGGTACCAATCTCAGGTGTTCATGTGTGACCACAGAATTTTTAATACGTGACGAACGAAGATCTTTTACTTCGTATCTATGATTGTCAAGAACTTTTAGTATTTGACATGGCCCGATAAATTTGGGTCCTAGTTTATTACCCGACCATTGAGTATCTTTGCAAAGCACAAAATCTCCTGCTTGAAAAGGTTTTACTAAAGCGCATTTAGCATCAAATAGTTTTTTTACTTTCTTTAGCTGTTTCGGCCATTCTGTGTTCTGCGTCTAATCGGATTTCGTCTTTGTCAACTGTATTATTAGCCAGACATAGAAGTTCAATTGCAGGCGGGGAGCAGTGTCTACCTAGCAATAGTTCAAGAGGGGAGTATCCAGTAGCTTTGGACTTTGTACAATTTAATGCTAGTTGCAATTCACCCAATTTGGTAATCCAAACTCTTGAATGAGTCAAAGCTACGGTTGTGAGGTGGTCTTTAAGAGTACGCACCTGTCTTTCGACTTGACCATTAGCCCTAGGTGCGCCTCTAGCAATTGCATGATGTTCAATACCAACACATTTGAAAAAATCTTGAATTTCTGAACCCATTATAGCAGATTCTCCCTATCAGAGATTATTCTAGTAGGGGTGCCAAAGAGATTAATCAACTCTCTAAAATATTTTAAAATTAAATTTGCACTCTTATCTTTCAATGGATGAAGAAGAATAAATTTTGTAAATGCATCAATCGTTACTAGTACATATGCTTTTTTGGTTGTGCCGGTAAGGTTTCCCATTAGGTCAACGTGTACCGTGTGAAAAGGAATATTTATTTTATCAATGGGGTGAAGCTCAATTTGTTTTTTTTTTCTGACGGTTCTTTACCGATTTTACATTGTAAACAGTTATCGCAAAATTTACGTACTCTTTTACTCATGTGTTTAAACCAAAACTGTTCTCGAATTTTTTCTAAAGTACGTTCACACCCTGTGTGTATGAGATTTTCATGGTATCTATTTATTAATGAGCAAACAAGTGAGTCTGGTACTACAGTACGAGTTAATGATTGCCCTTTTTGATTTTGGATAGTTATCATTAAGAGATTTGGCCGAATACAATTTTTTTTTATCATTATACTCTTTATTTTTTATAGCGTCACGTATTTGTTTAAGTTCTTTGTCCCTTTCTTGTTCGACTATCATCCAGGAAGGATCTTTTGTTAAAAATATTAATTCGCGGGTTTCTACTCAAAAAGTCTACATGCGCCATTTGTTCCCCTTTACGGTAAACTACGTCAAAATCAAAATTTTGTAAATATGCCCATAAACGGTGAACTCGAGGTGCAAGTTCTTTTTTTATTTTTTTTTTAAGCCTTAAGGGCATTGCAGTCAGTTACAACTGTGAATTTGCGCCCACAAGGTTATCAAAGAGTTGACTTGTTTGCACCATTCTTCAATCGTTATCTTATGCTCATCAGGATCGTAAGTAGGTAAATAAATTTCACTTAACTTGTGCGAACTCATGCTTTGTCCTCTGAATACCATCCTTTCCAGTAGCTCAATCTGACGCCGGAGTAGGGTTAGCTCATCCGCGTTCCTTGTGGCTGGTCGAGTGGTCGGCAGGGTAGGCAAATATGTTGATGGGTCCGGCTGGGGCTCGGGTGCGTCCCTTACTTCTGATGTAAGAGGGGGTGGACTCGGAGACCTTATACGAAAACGATCTGACATCGTGGAACACTTGTCTTTATTGGTAGTTGTTACTACTTCGAGTTACAATCTTAAAGTGAGCATTCTCTGCACACGCAAGCCTATTTACACGGTAGCTACGAAAGAGCGCCATGACAGTCTGGTGATGTCACCATAGCTTCCTACTATCAGTGGCATTCTTTTTACAGTTTAATTATTTTAACTTAGTTTAAAAAATACAATAATAGACTAAATATTCAATAGTGAATGAAATATAATTTTAGTAATTCTATAATGTAAATAAAGTTATCGTAATCAATAAATCTAGTTGTAATCATCACACTTCCGGTTCGTTTTTACTAATTAAATTAATTCCATACCTACCATGATTAAAATAAATTGAAAAACAATTATTAAGAATAATTATTAGAACTATTTTGATAATAATATCGTAATTTAATCAATGAATCACAAAATGTTTGTGTTTATGTTGTTTCCTGTTCCGTTTTGGTTACATTTAATATCATAGGCGCTATCATATATAAGTATTCTATCTGTCATCTGATCACCATAATACAAGCTATGCTTAGTTTGGGACAAGATGGTGTTATGTGTATTACTACTAATGATTTCTACTAATATTTATATATTTATTTAATTGAACTGTATCTAAAATTATTACTTGATCCGATGTTCATTGCCTCTGCTGCCCACTAGCCACTAACTTGAGCTACAATTGAGTGCTTTGAGATATGTCATACATTCTATACTTCTTCTTCTTTTCCTAAAATAGCACCAGTCTTATTGATATTTTTTTAAATATCAAGTAGGTAGTATTCTTTTATTTAGTTAAATAATATAGTCTTAGGTACATTTATATACTGAATTAAAACACAGGAATCTACATAACAATATACAGTAATACAAAATAGTGAGGGATTTATTTATTTTTATTTACAAAATAATAAAATGATTGTATTTGTAAACAATACAGATACCACTAAATAAAGTACCACCTTTTAAATGGAAGACCATTTAAAAGGTGGAACTCTCTCTCTTTTTCATTTTATGTTTGTAACAATGTAGGGCCATCTATTTGGCTTAATTCTTTGTATGTGTACTATCCTGTCGTCATAACTAAATCAGTGTATAATAACTACAAAAGCGGCCCAAACGTTGCTCCTCGCGTTAACCCATATAACGGCATCTAATTGACCTAGGTATCCTGTTCTTAATTATTAAAAACTATAAACTCAATTTTTAAGCAATAATTAAACAGTTATAGAAAACAAAGTTCGGGTCACTAACCGCAGGTAAAGTGCCCAAAAGGGTGGCAACGTTACCTCGTTGAATAGTCATACTATTCCATTGTTCGAGGTAAGCTCGTCAAAATTCTCGTCCACCAGTTTCTTGGATAACTCTTTGAGTGAGTCCTATACCCATGACCTACTTCTGTACCATACTGGCACTGTTGAGGAACGCAACAACGCGCATCCAACTGCAAAACCATCGAACCGTCTATGTCAAAATTAAAGCCTAGGAAATAGCAGAGATTCTTCATCTGAAATTTTATGAAAATAACACGTCACTTATAAATGAATTAGTTCTTGTGTTATTTCATTAGCGGAATCTTATAAATTGTGACCTTTCATATGTGTACACAATTGAGTACACAAGCTTATTATTTAGCTTTGTGATTTGAAAGACGAGGAATCTTGAGAAAGTTCTACTCTCGTTTAGTAAAGACAAATGACGATCTACTGCAACATGGTAACGATATTATAACACACACAAATGCACATGACATTAGCGAAATTGTCAACAAGACAAATGTCACAATAAAAAGAGAAGAAATAGAAGAACTAACAGCTCGGCCTGGTGCAGTCTTTAATAAAACAATTTTATGTAATATTAAAATGAAAGTGTTACAGTACTTGCGTGAACTGTAGGTACAATTTAAAATGCTAACCTGTTGCGTGTAAACGGTGTGCGTGCATGCCTGAAGTCCCAACGGTCGTGTATCACGTGCGAGTTCCCAGAGTAGCGTACGCTGAGCTATAGCGACAAGCTTTGAAACTTTAATGAGGCTACGATTTTGTAAATGATAACACTTACCTACTTACTTTTTATGTTTTATGTATCCCTGGTATTCTAAAACTTTATGACCACAATATGCATTACTGGAAAGCTTTTTTTTATGTGTAGTGTCGTGAATCATTGCATTTTGTATTTAATGTCATTGCGATAATGATACTCCAGCACGCTACAGTTTATTTCGAGAAAATCACGACTAATCTTCTAGTGACTAATCTTCTGTTTATCAAAATTCAGTCCATTTTGAACAGACGCTTAATTTTTAACTTTGAATCATTCGATTTAGTTTGTGGAAATTCATTCATTTTGCATAAGATTCAACAGACGCTTAATTTGTCACTGATTCATAACCGTAAAATCTTTGTTATAGGATGTAAATTGCAATGACTATTTTTCAATCTCTGTAAGCAATAGCGATATCTATCGCTAGTTACAGTAGATCATAACAGTCCAATGTATTTGTGGTGTGCAGTAAAGAATGTCTATTCTATTCCATCATAATCAAATCGCTGGAGTCCGAGGTTAGGGTGAACTGGGACAGTAGTTTTAAACTACTGTCCATACGTGCCCAGTCAGAAGTCAGTGCTGGACTAACTTCTGTACTGTCGATTACTTTTATTGTATAAACCTGCCACTTTATTATGAAGTAGTTTATCGTACATTGAGTGTTTTAATCAAAACTTTGAAATGAAACGCCACGAACAGGGTATAGGTTTTCCTACCTAGTTTTCTCATTAGAATTTGCAAAATGCATGTCGTAAAGTTATGTTCAAAAAGTAATTACAGTAGTGAAGGTGTAAGCTTTATATGAATTCACTGCACTGTGATGTTTAAATATGATAAACCTAGTGGAAAGTGGAAAGAGGAAAGTGAATAATATTATTGAAAAACGAGCTTGTGGTTGAAATAGGGTTTAAATTGCCAGTATAATTCACAGAATCATGTGCAATGAAATTAACGGCTTTATTTTTGACTGACGTGTAAGCTCTCTTGTTAATAGCGCTGCCTTTTGCGATGTAGGTTGGAGTTACGATTCTGGGAGTTTTTCTGGGAATTCTGGGAATTCTTCTTCGATGTTCTGGGAGGGCCAGAACAAACACTTGTGTGATGAACATAGGTGTTTGTACATTCTGGGTGTTATAAAGTACTTAACGTATGTATAAAAAATATTGGTATTATATCAGTCATCGGGTCACCATAATACAAACATGTTATGCTTAGTTTGGGACTAGATGCTGTTGTGTCCACAAATATTTTTTTTTAATTTGTTATGAGAAATATACAAAATAATAAACAATAGTATAAGGCATATTTAAAACAGTTAAACTATCTATGGACCGAATTCAAACATTTATTTATAATTATTTTTTTAAGAGATAATTGTAGTTTTAGTAATGGGCGCCGACATCGGCCAACATCGCGCGCGGTTACTTGAATGTACAAAACACTTGTCGAATGAACCGACAGAATAACAGATTTATTGGACTCAAAATCCAATAACTCACAGGAAAATACGCTCCTAGTTTGACGTTGATGTTGCTTTCAATTTCTGTAACATCTCTGTAACTTCCTGTAACTCTCGATGTAAACGATAACTACTTGGCAAAGATCCAAGCGGTTCATTTACCCGTGCTATCTGTAGGTACTTGTACTTACGGATGCATGCGTATACGACTTGAATAAACGATTCGGCAGAGCACTACTCTGGTTTTCTCCTTTTTGTGATCGTAAAACTCTCGATAAAATGCTACTCCACGTGCGGTAAGTAGATGTACTGTGTCCTGTATTATTTAAGATACAGTACGTTACTTGTAAATATTGTACACCGTATTCATGTAAAGGTCAACAACCATTGTTCATTAATTCAATTTATAGCACTCTTCAATGGATATATTAAAGACATTTTAGCAATTTTCTCAAAGTTTAATAATATTAATAATGCCGGACATTTCACAAAGCATCATCTGGCCCTAAATTAAGCAGAGCTTGTGTTATGGGCACCATATACTACTACTTATATTTTTTTTTATTTGTACATAGAAACATCCAGACTGGAGACAAATACTTGCAGATCGTACAAACATTTGTCTCGCGGCTAGAATCGAATCTGCAACTTTCTGGGTCACAGCCGGGCCTTGGCCCACTGAGCCACAGAGATCGTCAAAATGCTTATATTTTGAAGGAATAATACGTGGATTCCTGTAACCAGTTTCAAATTCTCCAGCGTTATTATGTAGACGGTCAAATTCTAACCATGATCTTTCTCTGTTTATGACTTATTACTTCACAATGAAGGAAATATATATGTTTTGCCAAACCCCGTCTATAAAAACGCCCTGTTTACCAAACGGATAGTTATTAAATATATGCCGGACCACTGCGTTTCGTATGGAGAAGTTTAAAGTTGTCACAGTTTCATAGTACCTCCCGAACATTCGACTAAAGTACATAGATATGTGCACCAGAGCTCTGACCGGTTTCTAAAATTGAACCCGACATTTAGTTTACTAGGTCTTAAGTCCTGGTAACCAACATAACGGTAGTTATAATGCGTTGACTGCGAATTGCAACTTTATTATCGAAGACGCAGGTTTCGTCCTACGGTCGACATTATAACGTTCAATGGCTTTTAGGAATCCGTTGGATTGCACACATGTCCACCGGTTTGCTCAATGCTTTTAGTCTGAGATGATGTGTGATTACCAGAGGTAATTCTTCGAAATTGTTAAAAGCGTTTGTGTTTCGGAGAAAACCAATGTAGCGACTTATATTTTATGATGTAAATAAGTATTTTTATGCTTTCGCGTTCTAATTATTCCTGTTTAGTACAAACGAAATGTCGGGAATTAATTAAAAGGCAATACGCAATACATATACATGCCCGTTAACTACTAAAACATACTTAAAACTGTATATTCTTATCAATTTTACCATTAATACGAGGACGAATGTAACTTCCGAAGCGAGATAAGCTCGCATACGATTCAAATAACCATTGACAATGGGCCTGTTACTTCCATATGATGGATTCAAACATTTTAAGCATAGGCATAAACTCTATGTAAACTACTCTTAAATTTCAGACTTGTTACAGAAATTATTTCAAATAATAATAATTATAATAATGCCGGACATTTCACACAAAATCATCTGGCCCCAAAGTAAGCAGAGCTTGTGTTATAAGTACCACATGATTGATATACTACTTATATACTTTTTTGTAAATACATACATATTATACATAGAAACACCCAGACCCAAGACATATACTAGCAGATCACATCGCAAGTCTTCTGAGGTAACAAACAAAAAAATACATCCGAATTGAGAACTCCTAATTTTTTTTAAGTCGGTTAAAAATATGACTTTAGTTTTGTTCCTAGGTAGGTATATGTTATTGATATTTTAGCTAAATTATAGGAGCATGAAAGTTTGTATGTATGTTGTAAAAACTTAGATACATCATGTTCGTAGAAATTTACATCAAGTAATTTACAAAAACCCGACCAATATATATTTTATCGTACCTGTTTTTATATCCAGTCAGAAAAATAAACTACTGAAAAGTTGTTGAGTGCTTATTGAGTGCTTTTATTCTCTACGGCTCTCAATGTTACCGTCATACTACATTCTGGACTTACTATGATATATATACCTGGATCATGTACCTAATACGACATTAGTATGCAATATTGACTTATTACAATATTTTAAATAATCTCTAATGTGGTTCTAGTGATTGGATTAACAAATTACGTCTTAAAAATTACCAACTTCATTGAATGAAATTTGAGCCTATAAATATAAAACCGAATTGAGAACCTTCTCCTTTTTTATAAAGTTGGTTAAAACACTTTTTATTTTACTCATTTTAGTACTGCATCAATTTTTGAAATTCAAAAACACCACTGGAAAGTAACAGGAAAGGAAAATACCAAAATGTTTTTAACTTGGATTACAACTTTTTATAAATCAACCTTCTGATTTTAAAGGCCCGATTTGGAAGTACACCTTCACATGAAACAACATTTTTTTTTAATCGATAAAAAAATGACGCAGTAAGATAAAATAAACAACCGAATTGAGAACCTCCTTTTTTGTAAGTTTGTTAATAAGAACAAAATAAGGTTATAAGTAACAAAATAAGGTTGGTAAATATGCTGTTGCGTATGCATGACAGCTTACTATATATACTATATATATACTATATAACGAGGGTGGAGGGTATGATTTTACCCTTGAGTCTGAATTCAAAATTTCATAAAAAAATTAACAGGACGTGCGCCTTAGACATGATGGCGGCGAAAATACTGCATATAAATATTCCACTACGTTTGTTCGCTCGACGTACAGCGTATACAACGAGGGTTGGTCTGGACATTATTCGCTTTATAAACGCCTGTCAACTTGAACACTACTTAAACACAGCATAAGATTCGCTTTGTCACAATTTAATTTTACAAAAAGGGATGGCACTTTTTTAAACACTGATTAACTTTTATCAGAAGATGAGAGACGATAAAAATAAATAAAATAAAAATGGCCGTATATTTTTCAGGCCTGGATAGCCCTTTGATCATTTTATAATTCACTCCTTTATAAACTGGTACTATAATAATCTTTGTTCCACACAATTTCACATTGCAAATTGGAATAACAGGTATTAAAAAAAATAAAAAAATAATACATTAATGGACAATGCTCCCAACACCATCTAGCCTCAAACTAAGCATAGCTTGTACTATGGTGACCTGATGGCTGATATAATCCCTATATATATAAAAATCTTGTGTCACATTTTTCGTGTTTATACTCTTCTGAAACGGCTAAACCGATTTTGAATGTATATTCAGTAGGTCTGAGAATAGGTTTATAACTAATTTTTATACCCCTAAGTGTTAAGGGTGGCTCACCCCAAAAAAAATGTTTTTATATTCAATAAGGCAAAACAAAGTTTGCCAGGACAGCTAGTACGTATATATTTTTAAATAAACACAACCAACATCTATGTTCATCACACAAATGTTTGTCCTTGGAGGGAATCGAACCCTGAAACTTCAGCGCAGAAGACAGAGCTACCAACTGCTCTGACTAGCAAAATACAAATACAAAAAGGTTTATTGGTAAAAACTTACAGGATCACGTTCTAAAACATTTATACGATTGTGAGAATAATTTAACAATTGGAGTAGACTCAGCACTATATCTGCACAAACAAGCCAGTCAGTATTGTACGAGTGCCATATTTTAACAGCCGAATATTGACCGAATACTGAAACGCATATTAATTAATAGCTTCCGTCTGCGGCTTCGCACGCATGATACCTAAATAAAAAGTAGCCTATATACTGTTGACGAACTCTGTGGCGCAATGGGCAAAGGTCCGAATGAGACGCAGAAGGTTGCGGGTTCGATTCCCGCCGCGAGACAAATGTTTGTATGATCTGCAAGTATTTGTCTCGGGTCTGGGTGTTTCTATGTATAATATGTATGTATTTGCAAAAAAAAATATAAGTAGTATAACAGTCATGTGGGACCCATAACACAAGCTCTTCTTAGTTTGGGGCCAGATGATGGTGTGTGAAATGTCCGGGATTATTTATTTATTTATTTATTCCAGACCATGGACTACGAGTCTATCTTATAAACACACTTATACCTAATGAGTTGTTTAAATCTGTTGCCATCTTTATTCATTGGCAATAGAATAACATGGACATAGCATACTTTAACGCCACGTTAGTTAAATATTTGCTTATAGGATAAACGGTATATGTATACCATGTTTCATCATAAATAAATATAGCTGGACAATGCACACAACACCATCTAGTACCAAACTAAGTATAGATATTATGGTGACTAGATTACTGATATAATCAACAAATATTATAAATGCGAAAGTAACTCTGTCTGTCTGTTTGTTTCGCTTAGACCGCTGAACCGATTTTGATGAATTTTGGTATTGAGATAGATGGGATCTTGGAAAAGGACATAGGCTACTATTTATGTAGGTTCCACGCGTGCGAAGCCGCGTGCTGCAGCTAGTACTTATATATTTTTAAATAAATCCGTTATTTAAAATGCTTGGCTTGACTGAGTCACGAACAAACATAAAAACATTTATAAATAAACATTCAGAGAAACTTCAGCTTTTATAACATTATTTAAATAACACATTTAACAGGGACAAATATTTAGTATTAAATTTAGTAGTAAAACAGTAAGCGAAATATAGCGATATAGAACTAAATCTGGCCAAGATTAGCGGAATAGCACTAAACATTGGCGACCTCTGTGGCGCAGTGGGCCAAGGTCCGACTAAAACGCAGAAGGTTGCGGGTTCAATTCCCGCCGCGAGACAAATGTTTGTATGATCTGCAAGTATTTGTCTAGGGTCTAGATGTTTCTATGTATAATATGTATGTATTTAAAAACAAGTATAAAGGTAGTCTATCAGTCTTGTTGTACCCATAAAACAAGCACTGCTTATTTTGGGGCCAGATGATGCTGTGGGAAATGTCCTACATTATTTATTTATACATTATTTATTTACATTTGTCCATGTGTTAAATGTTTTTTAATGGATTTCCGCAGTCATACCCGACCTGAATCAGTTATCAATATCAGTTAAATACCTGTCACCTACTACTATGGAAAAATAGGTCATCCGTTTGCAAGTTGGGTTTACAATAATATTTAAAGCGGGTTCTGGAATGGATAAGATTAGCACACGATCGATGCCGTCATCCGTTGCGGTCCAAGGCTTATATTGTCTAAACTTTCAACCTTTTTAAAACATAAAACAAAACCGACTTCATTGAATGAAATTAGAGCCCATAAAAATGCAACTGAATTAAGAGCCTCCTTTTTGAAGTTAGTTAAAAAGTTTTTGTTGTACACTTTTTAGTAGGTACTTTTTCCTTTTTTTAAATTAGTAAATACAATCACAGAAAAATGTTCGATGTTTCCTTATGACGGTATAATTTGACTAGTATTAGTAACTGATGGTAAAAAAAAGTAAGTAAGTATGTAAGTAGGTCTCATGCTACTTTCGCAATTAATCAATTTTTTTATATTAATAGATTTAAATTACCCAAAAGGTCTTAGAAATACTATTTATGATCAGCAAGGCGCCGTCGTTAATAGGAGCCGTCAAATAAAGGGTAGTTTCCTATTCATATCCCTTGCCTCTATAAAACATGAGAACTAATAATAAAGTTACGATTTTATAACGGTGAAGGGTGGCAGAGTTTTATGTTTTATTGATCGATATAGGCATATAAAAAAACATTATACCATATCAGCCAATCACAAGACAGCAGCAAATATTTCGGTGCACTATGATTAAAAAATGATGCAGTATGATGAAAATGTGTTTAAGATATTGTAACCTATGTTGTACAATTTTATAGTAAATACTGGGTGAAATTCGACCATAATTCTTTAATAATTAATGTACTTTTTACGCATAACTAAAAAAAATATTAGCATTCTGCTCGCCTTATCTATATAAACTATAAGTGTACGAAATTTCATACTCCTCCGTCCGCGCAATTTTCGTAAAAAGGGGTACAAAGTTTTTGGTTCACGTATTAATTTACAGATGCTATCATCGAAGTAGGCACTATCATCGAATAATTAAAATTAATTATTCAACCAATCGCAGAAGCCTATTAAGAATCTAATTACAACGATGAAAGTTATTTACTTAATTACAATGAAAAGATGTTAAAATATAGTTCGAAAACAATGGATTTATAGTTTTGCTATTAATGACTTAATATAATAATTATAACGATAAAGCTGCTGCCCGAGGCTTCGCACGCGTGGTACCTAAATAAAAAGTAGCCTATGTCCATCTCCAAAGTCCATATATTTCAATACCAAAATTCATCAAAATCGGTTCAGCGGTTTAGGCGTGAAAACGTAACAAACAGACAGAAAGAGTTACTTTCGAATTTATAATATTAGTTAGATATACCAAAATAGTAAACAAGCCATTGAAGTACTTTGGTTATAAATATCAGAATAATGAGAACAGAAAATTATATTATGAGGTATTCGCTAATAAATCCAAAATTATTAATGACTGAAAAATAGTAAGAAAGTACAATGTATCAAACAATGAAATCTACAAAACATAAAAATCATTGGATTCTTTCGTTCAGAAATCTAATTTCGTTCTCAAATATGAGTGATGGCATAATCATTTTTATTACAATATTATTTAACAGAAGTAAATGATAATATGATTAATAAGTATTGCCAGTGTTCCCAAGATACTGAGCATAGCCACGTTGAATGGCATTGCTAAATGACATTGTTTACAAATGTTTTTTGTAGAAGATTTCTACCGACTGATTTATAAACCATCTGTGATTTTAGTTGTGAACTAATTGAATGGCATAGGAGGTTTTATATTGGAATCTATGAGTATTATTTCCCATGGGAAATAAAATACTGGGATAGCTTTCAAAATTTGCAAGTTGAAGTGGCAATGGGCAAGCCATATAGCTCGTAAAACTGATAAACGTTGGGGAACAAAAGTTCTCAAAAGGCGACCAAGGATAGGAAAATAAAGCGACCTACCTCCTGATGGACTGACGACATTGTAAAGATCGCGGGAAGTCGATGGATGAAGAGGGCTCAAAATCGTTCATCCTGGAAATCAACTTGTTGTTTGCCTGTATTTGAAGTGTTGTGTGTTAAGATGCAAATTAAGGCACGTCAATGTCTATGTCAGTGATGGAAAACGTAAGGAAATTCTGACATGTTCGGAAAATAGTCAAAATAGGAGCATTTGAGGCGTTTTAATCCACCTGGGATTTAGACAAATGTGAGACATATAGTTTTCCATCACGCCTTTGTGGAAAAATCAACTTGTAAGGATGCATTGTATAGACTCCCTGTATGGTTCAAAATAAGTAGTGAGACGGTAGAAAGAATAACTAATGTTTTTAGGGTGATCTGTCTTTTACCCTAACTATTTTTTTAATTCACCTCATTCAGTTCAAGTTTTGCAAGGCTATAAACTTGGCAACTCGCCAAAAATGTTGAACGCGAGTAAATCACATCAATATTATAAATGCTAAAGTTTGAATGTTTGTATGTTACTCGACGAAGTCGTATTAGATTGTTTTAAATCTGTTCCCTCATAACTTCGTCATTTATGAACCAATTTGAAAAATTCATGTAAAAGTATATACCTTCCGATTGGTCCCATAGACATTTCATCAAAAACGGTTCAGTCAATAGCTGAAAAAAATATGTCATCCAAGTAAATGCAATTTCGTATTTTGCTCTCCTGTTACGTTTTAGTGGTATTTTACGAATTTCAAAAAATGATAAGGTATTAAAAAGCGTAAAATAAAAAAAGTTTAACGCACTTCTTGAATAGGAGGAGGTGCTCAATGAATGGTCGAATGGTTATATTTTTATTGAATCAAATTTAATTTAATGAAGTTGGTTTTCTTTTTAGTTTTTAAAACTAATTATTGAAGGCGGTTAATAAATACAAACACACATACATTATAAAAAAGTTAACCAAATACTTTTATAACATAACCGATATCTTTTATGGTTTTAAATAAGTAGTAATGAAACTGTTATAACTTTGAACCCAAACTAGTACTTTATGTAAATACTTTGTAAACTAATATTCTCTAAACCTAAGTGAAACCTGTTCTTTCAGACAAAATAACCATATTTATTTATAATATTCACATAACAGATCACAATCAAGACAGTGATTAATCCCTAATCTAAGAACCTATTACGGAAATTTAATATTATTAGCATCGTGTAATACATTATAAACGCACTGCTTAAACCTACTACTACAGTTACTAAAGACAGAGAGGTTGCCAGCTCGGAGGGAACTATTGAATGAAATATTGTTTTTGTATTCTTTTAAACGAAAGTCTTATTCCTTTTGTTGGTTCTTATGACTAAAGATAAAGATACTCTTTATCCCGAAAAAATACTTTCTAGAAATATAAATATGAAGTCTAAGTTTCTTTGCCAACGAAGTCGCGAGGCGGTCCACTAGTCTTTTCTATTTTTCCTACCACCTGTGTCTGTTCGTGCTGGGAATTTGTTACTTGAATGCCGCTTAAATCTGTGAAGCTCATTGGACATGAGATATGGTACTAAGAATTTTGATAGGTGCTTCGAGACCCCAAACGTATAGCAGCTCTAGACCTTACGACTTTCCTACAAGCAAGATTTGCGCAAAGAATTAAGTGTGTTTGTTAATATATAAAGAATGAATTCCTGGGACCTTTAGAACTCTATTCTCGTTCGATAAGAAAAGTCATTCATGTACAAAAGTGTCCTAATCCAACTTACCCTATATCACAAATATGGTAAACTCGGGTTAACTGATGTATTATTGATTCGATGGAGGCACCGACACTGTTTCGATTCATCTAGATAATCTTCATTAGAGTGAGTTTGATCTGCTGCGGTCGGTTCGATACCGCTCGCATTCACGGTTCGCATACACATTATAATACGTATTATTTGTCCGTACTAAAACTTTTCCTTGCTGCAACCAGTAAAAAAGAAAGTATACTATCTTTGTGACAGATGTACTTATCTTCCCGTCTGTCTGTGATATACAATATATTGTGATCTGGAAAGAACTATGTTTAGTATTAGGTACAACTATTAGCGTTCTCTCGAAATTGATAGGATGAATTTCTTTAAATGTTTATGCTTAATAATAATTTATTCGATTATCTATCCATACAAACGTCGAATGATGATCACTCCACCATCTGATGTTGAACAACCAAAAGTAAATGCGATAACAATTTGTGTCGTCATAATTATATGCTTATATTGCAATAGAATCATAATAGGTTAGAAAGATGAAACGTCAAAAAAAACGTTTTTAAACTTTGATTTTAGCGCAATTTTAAATATATATAAAAAACACAACAGGGCACACAATTTACAAAATGATTTTTATAACAGCATAGTTTATTTATTCAAGACGGTCAATGTTTTATTTTGAATAGATACATTCAGTATTTTTTTAATAAGAACCCTTGAGCCAAAAGTTGAATGTAGAGATCAGAGTCTAATGTGATCATGATTAGAAATCATTATCATACCATCTCCTTACTGCTATTCTTCCATCACTATTCTTCGTGGACGTCCATCCTTTTCTCACATATAACTAGGTGAAATAGCATGCATTTTAGCTGCGCTTACATTTTACATTTGAGTTTGTTCTGCTGACTAGTGTATCCTTAAGGCGTCATGCCTAGACTAGCTTGTAATTCTATCGTCTGGTCTGTGGCTGTCATAAAAAAAGTAGTGTAATGAATGTCTCAACCATGGACATACTTTTAGTGTTGTTGATCTTTGATAAATATAGATTATCTATATATTGTATCTACGTAAAAAGAGATCTGAGGAGGTCTGTCTACCGAGCCTAGGGATCATCGTGAGCATTTTTGTTTTTTTATATGTCGAACAAATATCATTACACTATTTTGGAGTTGAGACCCCGTAGGGAATAGGAGCCCATTGCGTTGTCAAAATTATTTCACGGAGTCGGGTAGAAACATCGCATGACCCAAGAGCTGGCTCTTGCAGACGCTGCGCTCTGGGAGTGATCTGTATTAGTTGAGCTATCTATAGATTATCTCAAGTTTGAAACCAATTTTTTGATGTTTACGGACGGATTTTTTGGGGTGATAACGTCTTATAAATCGATGAACGCCAGCTGCACGCACAAAAAAGCATGACACACTGTCACGTTCCGCCTGAGCCGAGCGTGCAAGCGAGAGCGCACGCTCGGCTTATATTGGCTAATACAAAAATACAATTAACGTCCGTAAACCGACTTTACTGGCAACCATTATTTATCAAAAAAATATGTGCGCAATACCTATACTCTCAAACGGCGAAGGAAAACACCTTAAGGAAACCGGCATATCGTAGAACCTAAAAAAGTTTAAAGACATGTCTTTAAACTTTTTAAACTCAAACTTTTTGCCAAGTGCAACAAAAAAACCTCTGAGGCTTTAATCCTTTCACCACACCGGTTCCAAATACTAGCTATTTTGAACCAGAAAAACACGATAAGAAAAAGAGGATGCGTATGGTAAAATTTTATATACATACAGCAAGTGCGATCATTATACACTAGCTCTGCGTTAGATTAAATTAGAACTGGTTTAGATTTTGCTGATTGTGATAGATACCTTATAATCATACCTGATAGTAATATTGTTTGCAGAGCCACCGAGGTCATCACCGCAGCAAGACGGGGCGGCAGGTGCTACGCCCCGATCTTCGATAGCCCCACCTGATCCCTCGCCTACGTTCCCTACGGTACGTGAAACTATACTAATCATTATATATTAAAAAACATTATATATATCGGCAGATGCAACTTTTAAGTATCTCTTATAGCCTTCGGATGTCTTTACTCGTCTTTCGCTTGGGTCAAACTACTCCAGGTTGTAAGGAAGATTTCAACAGGACTTTTACTGGGCAATTGCACAAATATAATGACGAAAGAAATAGAGAGCAATTGCACAAAGGCAATTTTCCTGTATTCGAAGATAAATCCATCTTAACACAATACAACACCTTTCCCGCTACGCCATTCTTTAGTCCTCTCTGATTCTTCTTTTTAGGTGTCTTTAAAATTACCTTATTCCAAATGGGCAAACCGTCAATGACATGACAGCTAAAGATAGTTGACGTTGACACAATATGCTGGTCAAATCATTACCTCTGATGCACTTGGGATTCTTCTTTTGTTATTTCATGAAGTAATTTAATCACTTCTAACTTAATTTTCTCGTGCTATTGCATGTTTTATTCAGTAATCTTAGGGGAATTTAATCAGTAAACTGTGGCTTCATAGCACAAGTACGGACCATTGAATCGTAAGTGTATTATGGTGCAACGTGATTTGAAAGACGAGAAATCCCAAGGAATTTCTAGACGGCCATTCCGCGATGACGTTTAAAATATACAAATGACGATCTAATCTAACACAAATGACTATTCGACTAAGACTTTTTTATCAAACAATCACTTGACATTGGCAAAATTGTCATCGTTATGACACTTGCCATTAACGAAGAAGAAGAAGAAGAAGAATTATTTGAACTTGAATATAATCCACACTCGATATATAAAAATCTCGCATGACGATGTCTGTCCAGGATATACTTAATAGATCGTTTTTATCTCAATTATTGAGCTCAATTTTTTTTATTAAAAATTAAGTGTTTTCCAACAAGAAGACCCATAAGTTTCTAAGAGATGGCAATGCAAGTTAAACGGCTAAACGGCTGAACGGATCTTTGTGAAATTTGGTAAGGAAATAGATTTTATCTTGGAGGAAAAGAAAGGTTTCTTTTTATATAGGTACGCGTGCGAGACCGAAGACCGCATCTAGTAGATCCAATATATTATGTAGAAAAGACGATGTGTGTATGTATGTATATTTCCTATAGACTCCAAAATGGTTGAACCGATTTCAATGAAATTTTGAGAAAATCTTCAGATTAGCCAAGCGGTTGATTCTGTGTAGTTTGGTGGCGATCGGATCTACAGAACTTTTAATTATACATCATTCAAATTTGTTTTATAAATATTGCTGGACAATGCACACAGCACCATTGACACAGTTCCAAACTAAGCATAGCTTGTATTATGGCGACTAGATGACTGATAGAATACTTATATATTTTTAAATACATACTTATGATACTTTATAATACCCAGACACAAAACAAACATATAACTTCTTCTCACAAACGTTTATCCTGGGAGGGATTCGAACCCTCTATGTATTTAGATTGTATCTTAGGAACAAACAGGCTACGTTTTATGTATGTACTATGCGTGCGAATCCGCGGGCTGAAGCTAATAGATCATAAGAACTTTAAAGTATTGGAACGTGTACGGCATTATGTTAAACCTACACTAACAGCTGGTAAAGCCATTAGAGTTGACTGCCTTACTACAAACTTTTTAAGTCCATGTTTTTAGTTTTACAAAAGTTTGGAGAGTAGGTATCAATTAGAATGGCTCGTGGTGTAGTTGTAATCAATGAAGTTAAGGGTCGTTTCACAAAGTCAGTTCTTGTTTGAGGTTTATATGAGCTTGCATGCTTCAGAGGACACGAGCTTTTGGTCTCGGCTTTTAGAAGTACGAGTGGTTACGTTTTGCTAAGTGATTTACTATCTTACTGCTGTTCGTGCAATTTATTAGTTCATTGGGACCTATATGGTGTTGTGTGCATTGTCCTACAATATTAATAATAGATAGAGAGAGAGAGAGAGAGAGAGATAGTCAGCATATATGAAAAAATAATGTATATTCATAGAAATGTTCAATTCATAGAAAGGATCATACTCGTACTAATAAGTGTTAAGAGCGGACGAGTTTCTTGCTAGATTCTTCTTGAACAGAGGTTTGGAGGAACCAGCGCATAGATTCACTTGCATGTAAGAATACGATTCATAGTGGTTCTTATGATTAGGAATTACGACATCAAATAAAATACAACAAAATTGGGAACCTCCTCCTTTTTGTGAAGTCGGTTAGATATACCACTGCCCTAGACAAAACTACTTATTTTCTTTTTTATCAACAGATACGAGGCGTTGAGATCGGGATAGTAGTGCTAGTACTGCTAGTGTGGGTGGCAGCTATAGCCCTATTCTTCAATCGGTGGGGCAAAATTCGTATGCTGCTTCCATATCAACCGGACTACAAACAGGAACAATTGAAGGTAAGATTGAGGGTGCGTTATCGTGGAAGACAGGTGAAACGCATATATTACCTCGTCAATGTTTAGTTTGGGGTTATTTGTACAAGTGAATTGATAACCAATATATTAACACTAGGTAGTTTATAATATTTTCATTTCCCAAGGTTTGCTGTAAGAGAACTCTTTTTAGGATTAAGCTCGCCTGTGTACATGCCATATAATAAGTATGTTTCAAAATGTTCAATGTGTGTAAAGAATTAAGAACATTTTGATAAACACGGATTTTAATTACTTGCTTTCTGTTGATGGATTGCGAACCAGTGCGAACCATGAACTCACCCTGATGAAGATTCACTCGATGAAAAGAAACAGTGGCTCTGATTCTGGTGTTTCGCCAGACTAGCTAAAATTTAAAATGCTAACAACCTTATTTTGCTAGTACCAAAGTCCTAATTAGAGTAACACTTTTAAATGACAATTCTTAAATAATGTAAAGAGGTGTTGATTATAACTAAGGAACATCCTAGGAAAATCAATTTCATAGAGGAACAAATGTCACATTTAACTTATTTTAGAACTGTTACTCTAATTAAGTTAAGTGTTATCAATAAAAAGTCTTATATATTTGGAAACTTTATACAACATACAACACGTGAATAAAACCCGTGTTTATCAAAATGTACAACTCACGAAAGTTTTGAAAGGAATCCAATACATGTGTTTTTTATCCGCAGTATTGAGTTTCTTAATGTTCAATAAAGTCATACTTTATATGATAATTTCCAATGTTTGTGCATGTGTTTGGTATAATTATAAACTTATTTTAATCTACGTAGACACCACAGGGCAAAGCCTCTGCCAGCAACTTGTAAAATATAAATACCTAACAATGAATTGGTTTATAAGAAAACCTATTTGCGATAATAACGATGGTTTCTGTTATTCCCAGAGTTAAGCCTCGATTCCTGCAAGTACAAGTAGGTATGTAAGGCTTAGCGCGCACTACGTATTATTCCGTGACGAATATTTTCGCGTCAAAATTATCGTGACTGGCGAGTTTTTGTACCACGCACTAGCAGTGCCAGCCACCCGCAAGTTTATCCGTCACAAGCGGTTATTTCCGCATACCGTTGCAGTTCATTGCTATAATCTTGCTTACATAGCTGCCAGCGGGGAAATCGCATTAACCGTGAATTTCGCTTGTGCGTGCGTCTACCCTTTATTTCATGTTCCACAAAAAAAGTACTACGGTTAACTTCGCGGTGCGCACTAGGTCTCAAAATTAATCCGTAGATGCCATTGGGTTGATTACGTAATACGTTTACAATCACAGCAAGCAGGTTTTCGCTATATCACAGTATTAATCGTTTTCAGGTGCGCTAAGTTGAATTTACTGCCAGCTTAGACATATTTAATTAACCTTTTTTAGTGCCAAGTATTACTAGTAATTAGTTTTACTTTACTGCCAGTAAATATTTAATTGATAATAGTTTTAGTATAAACTATAAACTGCGATATATTTTAATGTACCATTATAACTTAACGTGTGAATAGAACATTATGAACCCCGGCGTAAAATGCTATGATTATCGTTTAATTTTTTTTTAATGCTCAACTTTTTAAATAGGTAGGTGATCAAAATAGTAAGTATTGTGACGTCATATTGTGACTAGTGTAAGTTTTAAATGATAAAAAAATAAAACGAAATAAATAAATATTGCTTGACAACTCAAACAGCACCATCTAGCCTCAAACAAAGCTTGTACCACGGGAACCAGATGGTTGATATAATATTTATTTAGTTGTAAATACATAGTTATGATACTTTATAACACCCAGACACAGAACAAACATCATAGATGTTCATAGACTGGCCTTTCAGTTCGTAGTAGCTCTGCCTTTTATGTTGTTATAAATAAGGTATCATGAATGTATTTACAACTATTATGTATTCTGGTCATCTATACCTATAAAAGAGCTTAACCTGACTGACTGACTGATTCATGATCGCCGAGCCGAAACTGTTGATGCAAGAAAGCTGGAATTTGGAAGCTTCCTTAGCTTCCTTTTACAGCAAAACTACCCACTAAGGCAGGATTTTTAGAAATTCAAGCCCTAAGGGGTTGAATTTCTAAAAGGGTGAAATGAGGTGAAAACGAATGTATGAAACTTTTTAACGCGTGGTGCGATTTGCTTGAAACTTGATATGAATAAATAAAATGCAAAGTAAATGGACACGTGTATCAGGATTTTACAAAATAAATCTAACAAAGGGGTAAAATGGGGTGTCAAAGTTTGTATGGGAACTTTTTAACGGGAGTGGTGTGATTTCTTAGAAACTTGGTCTGGATACTTAAAATACAAAAAAAATGGACACATGTTTCAGGATTTTTCAAAATAACCCTCATAAAGGAGTAAAATGGGGTGTGTATGTTTGTATTGAAACTTTTTAATGGGTGGTGGGGGTGATTGGTTTGAAACTTATCAATAAAATTTGGCAAGGTGATAAAAAGCTTCCTGGGGAAGTATTAAAGCGACAATTCCTTTCAAAAAACGACGATAAAGTCGCGAGCAATAGCTGGTCTTAAATATATGCTTAGTTTGGTGCTAGATGGTGTTGTGTGCATTGTCTACCAATATTTTTTTTTTTAATACTACCTTGCTATTATGAAAAACATCCCTTGAAGAAAACTCCAGCTGTCTGCTTTGGACTCCATCTAGCGTAGATCATTGAGGATGATGGGTGAACAGCTTGCCGCTGAGACTAAGTTCCAGAGCACCGCCGTAAAGTTGCTTGCTTTTCAATCTTTTATAGAATACATTTCAGAGAATGTGCCCAGGAATTACATGACCTAACTTCACCATCTATTTTTCACAACAGGACAAGCAGACGTACCGCTCAATACCATCCATACCTTGTCAGTCTACCACCCTTACGAACAAAGCGCCTTGCTTCCACGTTTATAATGCGTACAGCCAAGGATTGGTATGCTTCGCCGTAGTCTGTCTTTCCTGAAAACTAGAATCAAGTCTCTTCAAGTCTCGAGTAAATAGGTGTCTTTTAGACCTGCGTGTCTCACATGTGCCCCCCATCGTCGGCCACATCGTAGCTTAACATCATAGCAAGATCGTGGTCAAATTATATAAATACTTTGGTGGTTATATAAATACTTTTAGTATTCTATTATGTTTATATTATTTGATTGGATAACGACCAAAACTAAGCATTGCTTGGATTTTCTAATCTAAAAGTCAAATCCCGACCCTCAAGTAATTGGGCTTCGATATCTATTATAATCATAGCGTTGTACTTTTCAAAACTTGATGAAACTTCCCAAGCCCTTTTCAAATAAAGTTAGTTTAGTTACAAGCTGAATTTATCTTAACTATTTATTGGTGGCAATTCGATTGGTTAATTTCAAAATTTAGGAATTGTCTCAAGTATCTATTTGGTTGGTACCATCAAACTAAATTAGGAACTCTTAATTAAGTAAGATAAAATTAAGTTAGGATAAGCTGGTAGCAGCAGAATACCAAAGTTTCATTTGACAGTTCAAAACCTAATTTTAGCTAAAATTAGTTAGGTTGATGCCAACAGAATTGAGGCCATTGTTAAAATAATACATTAATTTTTGGAGTAACAAAACGTGTAACTTACTTCAAAAGTAAAGTTTTCTAAGTACAATGTAAAATAATAATGGAAACCATTTTAGTATCAGGGAAAATATAAGGGATTCCAAAATGTATTAGGTATTATTTTCACTACAGAATATAATGTTATCCCATTCTTTAATTACTTTAGCTACATAAAAAACTCTAAAACATTGTAATATTGTAATTTTGCATATATATAATTATAAATAATTATAACTTATAATGATTATTCGTTTGTTATTTTATGTCGTAACATAGCACTTCTAAATAAATATTTTTGTCGTGCTATTGCGTGTTTTAATTAGTAAACTCAGCGGAATTTTAATCAATAAATTGTGACTTCATAGCTCGAGTATAGGCAATTAAATTTTAAGTGAAATATAATTAGGAATCCCGAGCAAGTTCTAGGCGGCCATTCCGCGATGACGTTTTGAATAGACAAATGATGATCGACTAAGACTTTATAACCAAACAATCACTTGATACCGGCAAAATTGTTAACAAGACAGATGCCATACAATTTAATCATATTTACACAAACGTATCTAAAGAGAGATACAATAATATAAAATACATGTGAAACCATTAAGCTATCTAAGGACATTTAAAAATGATCTATAGAAAGCTCAACTAAGTCCAGATCAATGCCAGAAGGCAGTGAATTGTAATCATAAATCCTTTGCAGTCGAAATGAAATGGTTGTTATATGACTTGGTTGAAATATAATTGATAATTAAATTAAATTAAACATATTTATTTCACACGAAATAACATACAATACTCGTAGACCTAAAGGTTAAGGTGATAATTTATACAAATATGATATAAAAACAACTAAATAAAAATGTACCTACACTCCTACCACACCACGTTAGTAGTTTATTCTACCTACTTGGTTATAATGGTATTCTGTTAATCTGTCAACTTGTATGTAAATAGGAATACAGTTTATTTACAGAAATATTTACAGAAATGTACAAAATAATATACAATAATATAAAATACACGTGAAACAGTTGAGCTATCTAAGGACCGTTTAAAACGATTTATAGATAGCTCAACTGATCCAGATTACTGCCAGAGGCCAGCGTTCCCAAGATACTGGCGGCATTACCACGTTGAATGGCAATGCTAATACGCTGAGCCAGATAGGAACCAGCTCTATGTTTTAAATAATTACAGAAATGTACAGAATAATTAACAATAATTTTACTATAATAATATATAATATATATATTATTTTAAACGCGAAGTTTGTATGTAGGTATGTTTGTTACTCTTTCACGCAAAAACTACTAAATGGATATTAATGAATCTTTACAAAAATATAGCTTGTACATCAGATTAACACATAAAGGCTATAATTTATAAAGATCTTGTGTGAATTTTCCAAAATATAACGATAAGTATCAAGTAGGGTAAAAATCTGCCATCTGCAAGCTATTCTGGCGTGCGCTGCAATAACCGTTAGAATTATACGAAGTACTAATCGTGCGCAGACAAAGTCGCGGGCACCAGCTGGTATAAAATACACGTGAAACAGTTGAGCTATCTAAGGACCGTTTAAAACGATCTATAGATAGTTCAACTGATCCAGATCACTGCCAGAGGGCAGCGTTCCCAAGGTACTGGCGGCAATGCCAGGTTGAATGGCTATGCTAATACGCTGAACCAAATAGAAGCCAGCTCTTGGGTCACGCAATGTTACTACCAGATGCCGTGAAATAATTTTGAATGTTATGTAAACTTGCATGTTATTGTCACAGGTGCCCGGAAGCAGTGCGCTAGCAGCTGCCCAAGCTGGTGGAACGTGCGGGGCCCACTCTGCTCCAACTGCTTGTTCGGTAAATATTACCCATTTTCTGCAATATTACTTTCAATCACTATAGAGTCATGGTTATTGACCAGTTCACGGGTTTATGGTTCATCAGGTTCAAGTTCATCAGGTTTTATGTATGGTCTGAAGCAGCTGTTAAAAATTGTAGTGGCAGGAAATACTAGTAATACCAAGCAGTTATGAGACGTTGGATAATCTGTATAAAATAAAAAAATCTATTAAATATTTATATAATAAACAGATGGATAAATGTTAAGTACTCTTTCGCCAATCTATTATCCAATCAGACGCATGCAGCTCCCTCAAAAAAAGAAACAAGTAAGCGCACACCATTCACACATGCAACCTCAAAAATAAATTCGACACGTGTTTCGCCTCTCCACGAGGCATCATCAGGAAAAATTTATTCGCTCCGTACTTTGAGGCAAAAACACTCAGCTCTGCAGTCTTGTTGCTACGCCGAACGCTGGATTGATACTATTTATGGTTAAATAAAGCAACACTAAACTATGATCGCGTATTCGTGAGTCACAAATAGTCGCAATCCACTGAATATTGCAAAAAAGTCCATGCTTAGATACCTCTGAACCATTTTTTTGCCGCTGAATAGCTTCTTATTTTTATATAAATCAGTATAAAATAAAAGTAACTGAACTAAAGCCCAATTTCACCAACTTCTTGCAAGACAGACATTTATTAATCAGGCATCAAAATATAAGTTATCAAAACGATATTGTATTATATGTATCTACGTGGAAGTAAATAACAAGTCATTATACATAAATAATATGTATGTATTTACAAAAAAAAAAAAAAGTATAAAGTAGTATATCAGTCATGTGGTATCCATAACACAAGCTCTGCTTAGTTTGGGGCCAGATGATGCTGTGTGAAATGTCCGGGATTATTTATTATTATTACTAAATTTATCATTGAATACCTCACTAACTATTCACTCTTATTTTAAAATAGCCATTCAAAATATAATTATAAGGCATGTTATTGTTTCTTATCTTAATCACCTAATAGGGCTTGGTGAAACTCTCAAAAAACCTACAATTCCATTAAATGACTATCAGGATTATTTTGTACCGTCTCACGAAGCAAACATTGCGTTTTTATATTATTTATTTTTCTCGAGTTATTTTAGGCTTTATTACTCATTTTGGTGTTTTTTGAAATTTATTTCCTTATTGCGAGTTGGCGGGGGGATCTAGCCGAGAAAAAATGTAACGCGTTATGTCACGAAAACGCTTTACGAAAAACCGTAAGAGAAAGAGAGAATGAAGGAGACCGATAACTAGTCTCTCACATATATATATATTTATGTATATGGGTATATGTGTTATATTTATTTATTTACTTATTTATTCACATAGTTTTAGGAAAACTTACAGCTATGTCTAAAGAATAGTTATATATATAAAACATGCCGGTACATACCAGCGCAGGCCAATTAAATGTGTGCTGAAGGCCAATTAAAAGTTTCCGCAGATATTTACTTAAATAGGTTACAAAAATGTACAATAAAAGTAGACGACTTGACATACACAACACAAAATGAGAACAAAAAATAGAAATTATTTAATAAAATAAACTTAAAGGTATTTATTTTAAAAATAATTCAACACTAAGCTAGCGTTTAAGCTTAATTGCAGATGTGTTAAATAAGTCAACATCAATGTTTTTGTTGACCAATAAGTTAAACGATTTGCTAGCTCGTATCAAGAAGGCGTTTTGTCTATAATTGGTTTTTACCATAGGAACGTAAAAAATACTCGGTTTTCTCAAAGTAGCAGTATTTGTACGTAACCCTAATTGCTCAAGCAGCTCAGGACAGTGAAAGGAAATGAAACTTGCGACACCTTGTAAAATAATCAGGTAGGTACATTTTAGTTCGGTATTGTACGTATCGCAAATATCTTTTTTGTATGGATTCAAGACGCGATGAATAAATCGCGTAGGTCGGGTTCCACACCTGCGACGTGTACTAGAGGTGACTGCGCACGTAGGCACAATATAAAATTAAAAATTTTATATCGTGTAGGTATATATATCATAAAATTTTATATTGTGTATATATCTATAATATAAGTGTATATATATATATATATATGTGTATATATATACATATACATATATACATATACCCACATATAAATAGTAATCAAAATTAAAGAGAGGGGTGGGTAGAGAGAATGAAAGCCTGGCACGTTAACGATTAAGTATGCCTACCCTACATACGAAAAGGAATTCGTTCCTAACGTGTGTTCCGCGACACGTTCATTAATTTTTTTTATTTAAAGATTGAGTTAACACAGATGTAAAAAAAACTTTGCTTCTCTGTTATTCGAGCAAAAATAATCCGTTAAATGATTTTATATCAAAAGTCACCTTTTTAAATAAAATTACAAATGACGAACTGCAACATACACTTTGTGACGTTCTACTATAAACAATCTATTCACTTGACATTGGAAAATATTATAACACATGCTATTAACGAAGAAGCATAAAATTAACGGCTGTTAGATTAAATGACACTTGGACGAATGCGAGACACTCAATGTATAATTTAGTTCAATATATATTGTCGTTTCTGTTCATATTGTTTTTTTATGTATAACTAGCTGACCCGTGCCCACTTCGTTGGGCAGTTACAACTTCACAAAATATATTAAAGTACTAATATAGCTATTAAAAAAAAAGATATTCAAGTTATTATTATAATTACAGAAATAACCAACGAATAAATATTGATAAATGACGCTAGCGGCCACCCGCGGCTTCGCCTGCCCCGTTCCCTTTTCTGTTCCCGTTGTTTTTCCGGGATAAAAAATTGCCTATTATATTTAAATACAAGACACTAACTATATTCTTTTTAAGTTTCATCTAAATCGGTCCACCCGTTCTCGAGTTGTGAGTGGTGAAACTAACACGACTTTCTTTTATATCCTTACTAATTTATAAATGTAACTCTGTCTGTCTGTCTCGCTTTCATGCCAGAACTACTAATCCGATTTAAATGAAATTTGGTACATAGATAGTCTAAAGCCTGAGAAAGGACATGAGAAAGGCTACTTTTTAATTGGAAAAAATGTTGTAAAGGGTTGAAAAGGGGGATGAAATGTTGTATGAAAGTATTGTCATTTTCAGAACTAGAAGCATAAAATTTTAGGCTGTTGATTAGATATAAATAAATATGGTATTCAAACTTTGTAAAAATGTTACCCTTAATGGTGTAAAATAAATATAGGGGATAAGACATTTACGGATTCATTACAAATTTGGGGAGCTAAAATTAACGCGTTAATAAATATGTTTATATATATTGCAAATAAATTTATGAATATAGTTATTTACTGCATCAATAATCAAAATTAAAGAGAGAGGTGGGTAGAGAGAATGGGAGCTTGGCACGTTAATGATTAATTATGCTAACCCTTTGTCGAAAGGGACTTAGTTCCTAACGCGTGTCCCGCGACACGTTCATTTTTTTTATTTGTATATTATGTAGTTGGGCATAAGAACCATGTTCATGTAGATATTTGTTTATTTATTTATTTGATTTTATTATTGCGTTTCGTTAGGTTGAGTGACTGGATCGAAGGTCTCGGCAGAATAACAGCGCTGACTTGTCATCTGACAGGGAAGCATAATGCTGAGTCGAGATCTTTTTGCTGCTTTACCACACAGCATTGTTATCATACTAATATTATATATATAAATGTGAATGTAAGTTTGTTTGTTACGCTTTCACGCGAAAACTACCTACCCGATCATCATGAATCTTTGTACACATATTCTTGGAGGTATTAGAAGTAACAAAGGATACTTTTTATAAAAAAAATATATATATATGTAGGTACCACGCGTGCGAAGCCGCGGGCAGCAGCTAGTATATTATAAATGCGAAAGTGTCTTTGTCTGTCTGTTTGTAACGTTTTCACGGCTAAACGGCAAAACGGATCTTGATGAAATTTGGTAAGAAGATGTATTGCATTCGGGGAAAGAACATAAGCTACTTTTTGTCTCAAAAAACAACCTTGAAGAAGGCAAAATAGGGGATGAAAGTTTATTTGGGCAACTCATATTTTTATATTTTTAGGTTTGGGATCTGAACATTCATATTTGGACTTTTGGTAAGAAATAAAGAAATACGTATTTCAACGTTTTTGCAAAATCATCCCCGAAGCGGGTAAAATAGGGGATTAAACTTATGAGATGTTTTTTAGATGCTCAGAATGCATTGCTTACAAAAATAAAAATAAAGGTAATATAAGCATACGCGTACGAAGTTGCGGGTAACAGCTAGTATGTATATATATTAATACTAATGACTGAATTCTCTAGGTTTTATTTACTTCAAGTTCTACAAAGGTAAATAGAATGAGCATGTTTATTACACATTATTGTTGTATACATAAATATTACGGATACGTAAACAAACACTGGCCGACGTCGACGTGAATTACCTCACAGATGACTAAATAGTAGTACGAATAAAACTTTACAGCGCATGCAGTAGTGACACTTAGAAGTCTGGTGTGTTAAATCTGAACAATCCAGACCTGTACTTGAGTACAAACTCTAACTCAAATCGAGACCGCGAAGTATATTGATAATTTCATTTAATACCTTCTTATCGTGCCCCTAATTATGTCGAACCAGTGTCGTGAACAGGTTAAAGTGCATCTCAGAGGCTTCTTTAGCACAAGTCTTGATACTATTTAGATTCTACAACATGCCTGTTTCCTCACGACGTTTTCCATGACTGTTTGAGAGTACTGGTATAGCGCATATACATTTTTTGAATATAAAAATCTATAGGTGCACGATCGGATTCAAACCATTACAATTAGAACAGACCTTAGGATCTTAGGATTGAAAGATGGGCCACGTCTACTAGGCATACATTAAAAACCAACAAAACATGTATTCTTGCGCTACTTCCGTGCCTGGAAGTAGCACATGCTGAGATTAAATCTTTTTACCCAAACTAAAATGTTGATTGGTTTGCGGGAAGGGCTAATTTCTTACGCATACTTAGTTGATTTTTGTGTGTTGTATAAATGTGTATGTGTTTGTATAAGCCTATTGTTAGGGCCTATTTTTAGTCTGTTTTCTGCTCATGTTTTCTCTTTTGTTTTGTGTGTGCTATATAAATGTTTTTCTTTCTTTCGTTCTTTCTTTCTATATTTGACTTTAACGTGGCTCTTCAATAAAGATTTAAGAAAGAAAGAAAACAAATGATGATCTAAGTGGCGCAGTTGGTGAAGGTCTGAGATGCAGAAAGTTGAGTGATCGATTCCCGTCGCGGGATGTTTGTATGATCAAGTCAAGTCAAGTCAAGTCAAATACTGCATTCAATACAATCACAAGGATCACTTTGAAACGTTTTACATACAAGGTGAATTTAGATGCCAATTCCTCCTAACCCAAGCCCGAGAAGAACCGGCAATAAGCTCGTCCTGGTCTCGCTTTTTTGCTGATCCATCTTATAACTATCTTAACTACGAAAAACGAATACAATAAGTTTATACATATCAAATGTGTCAGTTAACTGTCTGAAGACAGAGCGACATGAGGCCATGCATTCTTATCAATAATATGATATTATATAATATGATCTGAATATTTATCTCTGTTCTGGGTGTTTTTGTATGTATAGTGTACAACGAAAGTATTTGAAGTAGTTTATCAGTCATGTGGTTCCCATAACAAGCTTTGCTTTCTTTGGGGCTACATGATGCTGTGTGCCGTATCCAGCATTTTTATCTATTTATTTTATTTTATATTCTTTGTTAATTCTATACATAAGTCACAGTGACCTAAGTTATCATTAAGAACTGAGTGATGCTGTAAGTCTCAAATCGTGACCTCAGCAAGCATAGATTATTGTACAATTTTGATAACTGTAAAAAAATTATGCTCAAGCTCCGGTTTGAGTTTAACATAAAAAATACCTCATGACTAAAAAAAAACTTATACATATTCACTTCCAACTTCCACTTCGTTTGGTTCACTCAATTATATCTACATATATTATTTGCGTAGTAACTAATTGTGAATCATCTGAGAAAATCTTTTTGTCAAAATGAAATCAGGAATTAAAATCAGACCAATCTTGATACCATACTATACTTAAAGTGATACTACTGTTTCTAAGATTACTGTGCTCAAAATACTCGTATTATAGGGAAAGAAAATACGTTGATGATGTGTTTTCTGTCAAACACTCCCTTTATTTGTCAAGAGGAAATATTATTACAGCTTGATTGCTTCTATTCGCTAAATCATATTACTGACGAATAATTTTGATCGAAATATCACTAAAACTACTAATAAACTCACGGTGTCTGATAAATACGAAACGCCGTGAGTTTATATTACATAATAGGTTAAAGAAAAAGTTTCCTCGCATTTTTTAAGAAAATTCAAAACATTTTTTCGAGGCTTGTGATGCATTTTTACCTTTTTTGTAGTAAAATTTTAAAATCTATCGAATTTCTTCATTAGATTCACTCATCTTGACAGTACGAAAAACAAATAAAAATAACACATTTTCCTAATTTGAATTTGGAATTATGTTCTTTAAAATTTAAACTTTTAATGATACCAAAACCAGCCAGATACAAATAGTATAGCCAAAGAGATTTTTTTACAAGTTCATACATACTATATTGCGAAAAGACTTTTTCCCCAACCTAATACATTGCGTACATTGCGTGACCCAAAAGCTGCCTCCTGTCTGGCGTATTAGCATTGGCATTCAATGTGGCAATGCCGCCAGTATCTTGGAAACGCTGTCTTCTGACAGTGATCTGGATCAGTTGAGCTTTCTATAGATCGTTTTAAACGGTCCTTAGATAGCTCAAGTGTTTCACGTGTATTTTATATGATTGTTAATTATTATTACATTTCTGTAATTATTTCCACTTATAAATGAAAAATTCTTATATTATTAGTTATTGTACTAACTTACTAAACTTAATTGATTTATTCTTATTCTCGTAAAAAGAGAAAGTTTATTATTTACATTCATATAAAATTATACGTTTTGAACTTTTAATCAGTTTACGGGTAGGTTATATAAACTCTACATTATAGATTATGTATATAAGTCAGGCTTTAATACCAGCTTGTCGTGTCTCTTGCTATAAAATTCAGTTTTACTTAACTGATTTACAGATTAGTGAAGGCCACGAATGGTGGAATTTGAATTGCAGTCTGTACCTACTACGAGCTCTAGTTGCTAGAAGTATCTCTGACTTAACTCAATAATATAACCATGATGAAGCTAACCAAATACTCATTATTTATATTTACAACAACGGTCTAGATGAATCAGTTTTTAAGTTAGATCTCTTTATATATATACATTTCACACATCATCATCTGGTCCCAAAGTAAGCAGAGTATGTGTTTTGGGTACCACATGACTGATATACTTCTTATATATATTTTTTTTGTAAATAAATAAATATTAGCCTTAGCCGGATCTTAGCTCACACAGAGGTCGTCAATTCAGATTTTAGATTTAGACTTTGGATTCAGATTAACCTTTTTGATGAAATATTTAAATTATTGTTAGATTTTAAAGTTTGTCAAATATGTATCATGCATTATACAGCGTTAAAATACAACAGGGTTAAAAATAAAAAAAAGTAACCCCATGGTACATGCAGTATATATATCTTTTTTTTTCAGAACCTTGTAGGGGCCACTAATATGTATTACCATGCTAAATTTAATTACGACAAGATTGATAGTCTACGAGCAAGAGCTCAGAATAGGGGCGGACAAAGAGACAGAAAGACGAACGGACATGGTGAATTTGTAAGGGTTCCTTGTGGGCTTCGGAACCCATAAAATCAAACAAAACGAAAAAGCATATCAAGGGACATTATAGTATGTCAGGGACTTGTTTAGGTAAAGAACAATGCTAGCGTGAGGTACAACCCGCATTGCAGCTTTGCTAGGTCGAAGGTCGAGGAATATCCTGCACATTACTCAGGTATATTTAGACTTGCGTAATTTACTGCCAGGTACAGTTTAAATCATTTGATTTGATTATTTGAAGAATTGTCAGCTCAGTTGGTAGTAGCTCTACCTTCTGCACTGTAGGTTGAGGGTTCGATTCCCTCCCAGGAAACATTTGTGTCAAGAACATAGGTGTTTGTTCTGTGTCTTGGTGTTATAAAGTATCATAAGTATCTATTTAAAAATATATAAGTGTTCTATCAGTCATCTAGTCACCTTAATACAAGATATGCTTAGTTTGGGACTGGATGGTGTTGTGTGCATTGTCTAGCAATATTTAATATATTTATTATTATTATTTATTATTAGGAGGCTTCTTCTTCCCGTAAGATAGACCTTATTAATTTTGCGCGGCACTGCAAAACGGGTATAACGTGATAGAAAATATTTAATCTACAGTATATTTGACACATGGAATACGTTTGACACATTGAGTACATTGACAAATCAAAAATAAACAAAAAAACTCGATTTCAATTACGTATACATACATAATTCCTTCGCTTATTTGAATGAGCCACCAGCTTTTATATTTTCTTTGTTTTAATCCAGACTTTTAAAGCAGAGCTTAAACCTGTCATAATAAAATGGCGTACGTCAAAACAGTAAACGAAGACACAAAATCCATTTAACGTTTTTGACAAAGCTTTACAATTCAAGTCGTAAACCCTGCATTATGCTCTTAACTGCAAAACCAAACTCATCTAAATAAAAGATTTTATGACACGAAAATAAAATTCAAACGTGTATTTTATTCTTCTCAAGTTGAACCCGATAGGAGTCTACGATCATTCTCTTCGGAACCATCTATTCTATGCTTTACGGAGATCATAAAGTGAGTTATAAAAATGCTGTTTGACATTAAACTGCATCACAAAGAGCCTTGTTACTAAAACAAACTGGGATGCCGCGCAAAAATGGCTTTGTCGGAGACATTTAATTTTCTATGTGGTAGCAAGCAAGAAAATTAACAAGACAATTGGTTAAAAGTAGAATAAGTTTAAAAAGAAAATTAAACAATTTTCTTTGTTTATGTTGTTGTTGAACAGTTCTACAAGTATTCTATTTTGCAACAGGCTTTTTTTATTTATGCTCGACAAAGTTGGCAAAGTTTAAAGGTCAACTTTGTACAATAATTTTCTGCATTTGTAAATATTTCTAGGAAATGTGCTGAATCTTTGAAACTAGTTTTACGTGTCTGGCAATCAAATAAGCTGTTTTAAAAGAGAACCCTGGTGGTGTAGTGGTAGCATACATATATGTTTCCACAGGTCATAGATTCCTCAGTCGTGTACTAATTTCGGCAAGTTCATGTGGCCTCAAGCGGTGAAATTAAAATCGTAAGAAAACTCGCGGCTCAGTTCCAGGCGCAGAAGACGAAGACACGCCTGTGACGCCGAAGGTAGCGGGTTTGATTTCAGGTGCAGTACAAATTTTTGTACGACCTGCAATTATTTTTCTCGGCACTGGGTGTTTTTATGTATAATATATATGTATTTACAAAAAAAGTATAATTAAGTAGTGTATCAATCATGTGGTACCCATAAAACAAGCTCTGCTTACTTAGGGGGCAGATGATTCTGTGTGAAATGTCCAGCACTATTTATTTTATTTTAAGCGTACTGTGTTTAAGTGAAAGTCCCATTTGAGACTCAATAACCAATCAGAAAAGGCAATTCGTTTCATAAAACACCTTTCAATGTTGTAGAACCACGAGAGATACGTACAAAATAAAACAATACTTAGATGTAAATTTCTTGACTGTGATGAAGACAACCTCGAACATCTAATACATCCTGCCAAATAAAGTTTTACAACTTAAGTAAACAAATGTAGCTTAACACTTGAGTGGCTACCGATACGTCTACGCCGGAATTCCTACATCCTCTCTCTTTTTTACTCCATCATGTTTTTTGCGTTCACTCCAGTTTACTTTAAGAAACGTTTTAAGTAACTCCATCTTTCCAATCCTCGATCCTTACGTTCTTCTGAAACTCTGCAGCTTAAAACTCCAGCTCAAAACTAGTTACTATGGGCGTTATTTTATCCTGCAGGCTGTGAAGCTTTAGAATCAACTCCCTGTCTACATCCGGTATGCTAAATCCTTACCTATATATAAAAAATTGGTTGTCTGTTAAGTCGGTTTACGGACGATAGTATTACGTGACGACGTCATAACAAAACAGATATCTGTTTTGTTATGCGCTCTCGCTACGATCGTAATGTTACAATGAGCGCAACGGGACAATGAGCGTAACGGGACAATGAGTCATCTTTTTTCGTGCGTCCAGCCGGCGTTCATCGATTTATTAAACGCTGTCACCTCAAAAATTGGTATACCATCGTTATCTCAGATCGCTCTCATATATCTATTATCTATATATCTATTTAGTTTATATGTATTATTTTTATTTAGTTATATAATTTACAATTAGTTTAATGTATGCGCCACGCCGTCCACTCTACTTTATACGATCCATTCATCCAAAGGTTTCCAGAAAAAGATTGCTCCTAAGCGATATGGCCGCCCATTGTGTCAATGAAATACTTGTACTTTAATTAAATTGGAATATTGCGTTTTATTTTATAAGGTGTATCATACAAATAAATTCTATTCTATTCTATTCTATTACACAAAATAGACATTTATTTAGCAAGCATTAACCACAATAAATTCGTAGCCCGTACTTGCTAAAATTAACAATAGTCATCAATTGTTCGAACACTGCTGTCAAACACACGTGTTTTACTTAAATGTCGTTGCTATATGCATATTTTGCATGTAGATATGCGATAAACATGTAAAAGGCAATGGTTATCTTCCAATTTTTAAAGTGATTACTTCTTATGGGAAGGTAAATCGCTTCGTTACGTAACGCGTTACGGCGCCAGTCTGTCTGGCTTCCCTTTCTCTCACGCATACGCCAGCGATAGGCAGGCTTCTCCTCTATCACTCTAACCCACAGCGTTAGTTAGATTAGTTTATGTTATTACTTCTGTCGGGCGTCCCGAGACGCACACGTTTTTTTTATGACTTGCCATTATTTCATCAGATATTGCTATCCCTATGTTATTGTAACGTCATAACCTTTCATTCTTTTCTTCCTATAATGACATCTTTCTTGTTGAGTTTTACCAGTGTCAAGTGATTGTTTGGTTGAATTTTCCCGTCGTTCAAATCACATTGCAATATAATACACTTATGATTCAATTGTCCATACTTGTGTTATGATGTCTATGAAGTAAAGTTTACTTATTAAAATTCCACTAAGATTACTGATTAAAACATATAATAAAACGAGAAAAAACATGAAATGACAAACAAAGTATCTACTTAATAAGCATGCCAATTTGATTTGTCACGTTGCACATTGATTTGATTCTGATGTCACCCGATCGAAACGGAAATAATATATGTGGTATCGTTTAGCAAAATCTAAGCGATACCACAGAATAAATAGAAGATAATTATTGGTCGTTTTGCGAAGCAATCATTGCGCTCTTATTTTATTTTTCTCTGGTTATTTCCGGTTTTATTAGTAATTCTGGTGTTTTTATTTATATAGAGCTTGAATTATTGACACTGATGTGAATAATTGGAATAAAGGCATTGTGTTTCTTTGTGATTCGAGCAAAAATAATACGTAATTATTTTATATGAAAGGCACCATTTTATATGAAATATCAAATGACGAACGCCAAGATACGACTTTGTGACATACTATAAACAATAATTTATATTCATCTTCATCTTCTTTGTTTATGGCATGTGACATAATAATGCCAATTTTGCCAGTGTCAAGTGTTTATGTTTGTTTATGGTCAATTTGTTTAATAAAGTCTTAGTCGATGGTCAATTGTCAATTTTAGACGTCACGCGGAATGGCCTCTAAAATTTTCTTGGGATTCCTCGTCGTTCACATCACATTGCATCACAACACACATTTAATTAAATTTTCCATACCCGTCCTGTAGTCACAATTTATTCATTAAAATTCCGCCATTATTACTGAATAAAACATGCAATAAAACGAATAAAACAATATTAAATTAGCAGAGCCGTGCTACTTCATGAAATGACAAACGAAGAATCCAATAATTTATATTGTTAACACTAGCAAAGATGTCATTATTTTGACACATGCTATTAACGAAGAAAAAGAAGAAGAATAAACAGAAGTATTAAATGGCAGCTTTCCTAAAACGACACACAAATCTTGTTTAATATTTTTACATTTGACTTAATATTCTGATATTTGCACGAGTGTGAAGCTATTTTTGGTTACTTGAGTTGTATAGCTTTTTGTTCGGACAAAGTAAAAGCTTTACCGCGTTCTGGTAATAATGAGAGTTTGTATCAATTAAGAGTTCATCCGACTTCCCGACCCGATCGAAGACGAGCACTTCCGCCACGCATTAAGTAAAGATTGTCCTTAAAAGTAAATAAGTATTGGGTGGAGCCTGTACAATATAAATTGAGTCATGAAAAAATATAGTTTGTATCTTACGTCGTTGACATAAATATCACGCCAGCACTCTTCTCGTAGTAAACAGTATCCCCACTAGGAATTATCCCCAATTTTACTGCTTTGTTTTCGAAGTTAAGGAAATACACATACAGGTAGTAAACAATATATTACATAGAACTTAAGGAATAGGTAATTAGTTTGTAGGCGTTGTTTTTGTCAAATCGCGATTTTCTATCAGAAATCATACAAACACAAAAAGTTTAATGGATAACGGGTTCTTTGTTTAATAAGTATGTATTTGCAAAAAAAAGTATATAAGTAGTGTATTAGTTATGTGGTACCAATAACACAAGCTCTGCTTACTCTGGGGCCAGATGATGCTGTGTAAAATTTCCGGCATAATATTGTAATTAGATTCCTTTCTACCTGTAATCTGCTTTACATTAATAGGTAGTTAAAATAACGCAAACTTTAGGAGAACATGATCATTATTTTATATTTAAGAATATATTTCATATATAAATTATAAAAGTAACTATTACATACTTACATTAAAACAAATTTGAAACGAGGAAGTAGAAGGCATTATATTGACAAAACGAGTACATACCATATATCTTCAATTTTTCTTTAAATTAACTAGCAGATAGCTACTAAATAGTTGTAAATATATATTTATTTATATATAATATATATTTTCCATACATTCGTTAATATGCTGAGGACACAGTCCTAACCGTCGAATTATTCCGCAGTACTTATTTGATTTTATATTTGCCTTCATTAATAAACTGTCTGACGCAAGATCTTTCTTCTGACCTTCTTAAGAAAGATCTTGACTTTTCTTTCTAGTTTAGTTTCGAATCTTTTGCTTTCAAAAGACAAGTAAAGAAGCCTAATTGTCGTCCCCTCGTTAGCTTCTTTCAGCTAGAATCTACATACGTTTAACCTTGGCGTATGACGCTAATCTGTTTCGGACACACCAAAAAGCTTACCTTTTTAAAGATTGAAGTTGCAATGAATTTTGTGCAAAATGCTACTGTGTCTTATACAACAATCTATTTATTAAATATGGTTGTTAGTTATATAATATGTTCAGAAAAATAATGATATATCCAGCAAATTGATATTTTTACATAAAAATAATTGTGCTTTTCTTATAATAAATGAAAGGATTTGTGTAGGACGACGAAAGCTTTCTAAAACAAACAAAACGATTGCCATTTTAATTTTGATTTAGGTATTCCCAAGCTCACGCAGGCTAGTTCAGACGTGACCTGTCAGTCGTCTAGATAAAACAAACGTATAGAATTAAATAAATATATTTAGCTAGGGTTCTTGGTAATCCGGGCCGAGATCAGAGAAGATAACCTGTTTATTTGATACGTTGTTTAAGTATGCACTGATCTGTAATGGAACTTTAGCTAGAAAATAAAAGTACACTGTGCGTAAGTTACCTTTTGTTTAAAAATAATAAGATTTTTTGCAGCTATTTAGTGGCGGTCTGCTTGTTAATTTACTAAGTAAAAATTATAAAAATTACGGTGCGTATTTTTAATATTTTGCCATTTTTCTTTCGTTTTCCGTTCCGTTCTAACGTTTTATGTAAGAATAAACTAATTCCAACATTAAACATACAACTTTTTTTTTGCTAGAAAATGGTGATATAAAAGCACTCAAAACGCGTCAAGGTCATTTGCCCAGGAACTGCCTTAATGTTCGTATTTGCATAAGCGGACTTTAATATTTCTGTGAAAATATAATCAATATTTTGACGTAGGTTAAAGCAGGTTGTCGCACCGAAAACAAGTTAAAACCAGCTTTTACCAGCCTCGTGTCATTAGGTCACGTACACAACACACCCCAATAACCCACATATACCTTTTTTCACCTTCATAGTCTACGAAATTTTCTTATTAATTTAATTATCGAGTATGTTACTTTTTGTTTATAATTCTGGAATTTTTTTTTACTACGGAGGAGGGCGTTATTGTACGTAACACAGTACAAATGTACTAGCACGGGCATAACCGTTTTTCATTATGTTTAGGATTAATAATTGTTTGTGGTCCAAATAAAAATAATTAAAAAAAACTAGTTTATGAAAATTAGCACCAAACGGTAGGCTATTGGCCAATTACGCCATCAAAATATCATACTTTTGAAACAAACGAGTAAGCACCAAACATTGGCCAATTACGTCATCAAAATATTATACATTTAAAACAAATGGATTATTACGCTGATTATGCATATATCAGGAAAATACAATATTGATGGATTCTGTTCATTCTCCTCATTATCTGCATCTGACTCGCGGCTAATTGACTTGTCAATCTAACTGATCTTAATGGAGCTTTGCATTATTAAGTAAATGAGTCAACACTCATTGAAATACTAATACAATGTTTTGTATGTATATATTACAGTTATTCTTATTTTCTTCCTATAATAGCATATCTTTGTGACAATTTTGCCTATGTCAAGTGTTTATATTGTTTACTAGCTGCTGCCCGCGGCTTAGAACGTGTGGTACCTAGATAAAAAGTAGCCTATGTCCTTCTTCAAGGTCCCATCTATCTCTATACCAAAATTCATCAAAATCGGTTCAGCGGCTTAGGCGTGAAAACGTGACAAAACAGACTGACAGACAGGGTTACTTTGACATTTATAATATTACTAGCTGCTGCCCGCGGCTTCGGACGCGTGGTACCTACATAAAAAGTAGCCTATGTCCGTCTCCAAGGTCCCATGTATCTCTATACCAAAATTTATCTAAATCGGTTTAGCGGATTTGGCGTAAAAACGTGACAAACAGGCAGAGTTACTTTCACATTTATAATATTATAAATAAATAAATATACATATTTATTTATATAAATAAATATTTATGTTTATTTATATAAATAAATAAATAAATATATATATTTGTTTATATATAATATTATAAATATATAAGAACTTATTGGCCTTAGTACATCTGTTGAAGATGGTGTAAGTGGCGTCAGTCAAGTTACAGAGCAGTTATTTGTAATTGAAATGAACACTTTCGTTCATGGCTATAGAGGCCTATGCGAGAGTGGCAGCCACGATCACATTTACTACAAATTACTACATAAAGACCCAGGAGATGTTACAGGGTTTGCGGCGCGTTCGTAACGTTTAGCCCGTTTATACACTAATGGTTGAGCCAGGCGATATCGTGTGCAACAACACCGTCAGCTATGATTTCCTCCTAAGAGTCAGTCAACCATAAAATGTAAAATAATTCAAATTCGAAATCATTTTTATACATTGTAAATTAATCAGGTAACTGTCAGAGGCAAAATGAAGCCTTGCATAATCTTAAATTATATATTAATTAATTGCCGTGCGTTGCCTCGTAAAAAACATGAACATGGCTTGCACGATTTTACTATTATTTTGTTCTGTTTGCCTAAATTCAGTGTTGGTTTGTAATCAAATCAATTTAAGGTGGTTCGAACTTCACCGGGTCATCTAGTCAATAAAATTATTATTTATATTACGATATGCTTTCACCCTTTATGAAAGCTTTGAGTTTCATAGCAGGTGGTTTATATGCATTTTCAGGAAGTTTACCTATTATAGAAGCGTACCATGTTCCCCGTATAGGAACTATTTCTTGTTTATGTCGAAATTTTGGGTTAACTAATATTCTATGAAGTTCACAACTACAACATCATGTCATATCATAATTATCATCATTATTCAGCTCTTTTGCACCCACTGTTGGGTATATGCTTCATATGTATTAACTCAAACTCAACTCATCTCAAATGTTTTTATTCAATACAATCACAAGGATCACTTTTAAACGCACTAGGTAAATAAGTAATTACGTTTTAAAAACTAAAAAGAAACCGACTTCATTGAATGAAATTTGAGCCTATAAAACATTTTTAGTGGAAAGTAGATGTATTTTGGAAATATATAATATGGGTAGGCCAAATAAACGCACCACTCTAATGAGACAGCGAGGTATCGATGTACACGAAAACATTATCGATGTATAAAATTGTTAGATTTTAGTTTATTTTTCAGCTCGACCGATTTTGACAAAATTTATATGGGACCACTTGTGAAGTATAACCTTTCAAACAAAATAATAATTTTCTTAATCGGTTCAGCCGTTTTCGAGTAATCGGTGAAAATAAATAAAAAAAAAAAAAGATTCCGACGAATTGAGAACCTCCTCCTTTTTGATAAAGTCTGTTAATTAAGAGAGTCTGCTAAAGAGAAAAGAAGAAGAAAAGCTCGTGTTGGTCCTAGCACTTTTTTATGATCCTTATAAAAACATTTACAAGGTACTTAACATTTATTTATTTTTATTTTATTTTATTTATTTACTCATTTCAAAAATTACATCTACCATTATAGTGAAGACCAAATACAATAGAGTAGTCACAATATAATTAATACATGTCATAGGGCAAAAAATATAATAAAATAATTAAATCACGCAATAATAACAAATTAACAGTAGGTTATACATTGCAAATCTGTCAGTTAACTGTCAGAGGGTAGTGCGACATTAGGGCATGCATTCTTATCAACAATATAGTCATTAATGTTATAATATGCTTTCTTCGCAAGACCACCTTTTATGTAATTACTAGCTGCTGCCCGTTGCTTCGTACACGTGATACCTACCTAAAAAGTAGCCTATGTCCTTCTCCAACGTCCCATGTACCTCTACACCAAAATTCATCAAAATTGGCTCAGCGGTTTAGGCGTGAAAACGTGACAGACAGAGAGAGTGACAGAGTTACCTTCGCATTTATAATATTAGTAGGGATAACGTCACTCATTCCGGTCCCTAGCAAATAAAAGCATTAGTTTCTGACTATGTTGACGATGTCAATTGACCATCGAACGGATTGTCTATCTCCTGGCCGTTCAACATCTCTTGCTCACCATTCTGTCACCGCTATTGTCCATCTCTCGTCGTCCCTTTCAACTAAAATAAAATAGGTAATTTAGAATTTAACAATTCAAAAATGATTCCCACCGATAAAACCCCTCGTTTCTATGACCAATGAAGGTTTCCGTACTCAATTTTTTATTCGATCGTAACCGTCTTGCATATCGCGGTGATAATCTACATAAAATGTGAATGGCACATTTTCCGCGCCATAAGATGAATATCTTAGCCTATTCAGACCCATGTCTTCTTTATTGTGATTAGTTGAAGTATGTGGAAGAACTATCCTCTTTATTTCCTATTTGATAATTTGAAACTGATTGGCGGTGTTCCAAAAAAATAATGTGATAACAAACTCGTTATTTTATTAACCGACTTTATCAAAAAGGAAAAGGTTCTCAATTCGTCGGAATCTTTTTTTTTTTTATGTATGTTCACCGATTACTCGAAAACGGCTGAACCGATTTGAAAAATCCTTTTTTTGTTCGAAAGGGTGGTGGGTGCTTTTTACAGGTTCCATATAAATTTTATCAAAATCGGTGGTGCTGAAAAGTCGACGAAAATCTAAAAATTGTATATATCGATGATGTTTTCATGTACTTAGATACCTCGCTGTATCATTGGAGCGGTGCGTTTATCTGGCCTACCCATAATATACAAAATACATCTACTTTTCACTAAAAAAATATTATAGGCTCAAATTTAATTCAATGCAGTCGGTTTCTTTTTAGTTTTTAAAACGTAATTATAAAAGTTCATTATTACAATAGCCTAATAGTTTTGCTATGCCAGTGTCTGTCAGTTCAACGCTAACCAAAGCTCTTAAACCAAAGTTTATTTTATCTCATAGTGATTAATTTTACGGTACGATAATACGAATTAGTACCAACAAATTTATGAAATAAAAACATTGAAAACATTGCTTTTAGGGGTTCCTCACCTTTATGTAAAGTTGGGTTGATTTTCTTCAGAAGCCTTCATTGCACGTGAACCGACACGTGTTTGGCTAATTTGTTATTTTGTAAAAATAAAAATTATATAGCAAAGTTTACAAATCAAATTGGACTTAATTTTCACTTTTGCCACTATCTTGATGTTATGACTAGCTAATCGACTAGCTGTTATTCATAAGTTACTTAGTTAGAACGAAATAAAATAAGATAATTTAAATTTGAATCAAACCTTGCTGAACTATGACGCAAACAGATATCTTAAGAAAAAAAATACAATATAGTGTCGACGTTACATATAACAGTTCTAAAACTAGTGGCTCTGACAGCTGTAGACCTCGCGGACGTTTTTCGAAATGACTAAAATATAACTTTTTTTACGTTTTCAAACCCATAACTCAGCCATTTTAAAAAATTTCCAAATTGTAAATCGACAAAAAAATCTATATACTTATAGAACCTGCAAAATTTCACGAGAATCGGTTGAGAAGTGCGACCTGTAGAGAACATCCGAACAGACGGACATACGAAAACATTTTCGTCTAACATAAAACGGAGACACTTGCTCGCACTTCGCGCTCGCTCGGTCAATAAGCAAACCTTTTATGATTATATATTTGATAAACATTGTGTACTAATACGTATTATCTGAATAATAAGTAAACTATTCTAGCATACAATTTAATATCCAGTCTTTTTTCGTGTTGAAAACACGTATACTTTTGCTAATACTAATGGTATTTTTACTCCACGTTCAAAGGTTACAGAAAGTGTATATCAAAGTGTATCCAACCGCCCAGAGTAATAAACTCAATTAAATACTAAGCGAAACCCGCCAGAGGGCAATATAGAATGTGAAATTAAGATACAGTGTTTGTTGTCTGTGTCTAGGACAATCTCTAAATAATGTACTCATGCATAATAAAATAAATAAATAGGTACTATTTAAAAAAAAAACAATACTCTATAGAACATTTGGAGCGAAATTATAATATTATAATTTCAGCGTTAGTTTTTGTAGTGAAACTGACTCACTATTCTTAGTAATTTATACTACAATATTGATTACTATACTATAGTATCAATGAAGCATAATAGATATAAATATATTTTTATATATATTTTTTTATTAAATAGTTTATATTTTTTTTAGATACAATTTGTATTATTTAGATGGCACTCAAAAATATCAAGGCTATTAAAAGTCATTTATATCTCAAATTAGTTCTGAATAAGGATTTTATATAAGAATATAAAGATTTTTTTAACTTAATCGTTACCAGTATAAAAAAAATCCTTAAATCCTAAAAATAGCCCTTAAATTTGTTAATTAAGAGTAGGTAATAATAGTTTTTTATGTGGTTATAATAAAACAGCTTTACAAATCGAATCAAATTTCTTGCTAACCTTGAACACAACTTCGTGCGATGAACTTTCGTGAAATATAGGCTATACACGCGTAAAAACCATTTTAGGAGGCTCGGTGAAGTGAAACCCATTAGTATGTTATTATTACAAACTAAATATCTATAAAAAAATTACAAGTTACAAGGTTATGAATACTGTTGTAAAAATTACAATTATTCTAATCCTATGAGGGCACGCACCGTCTTAATAAAAGACTATAATACTACTATAATTTTAGTCTCTTAATTTAAGCCTATTCAGGCCACAGTCAAAATATGATCAAAGTATATTATTTTATTAAACATTTAATCACTATTTGAAACGTCTTACATACTAATTCTATAACTAAAGCTTTCAATATCCAGGTTTGTTAACCTGGAGATTTGCTTCCCATTTCAAGCATACGTCAAGTCAAGTCAAAAGATATTTTATTCAACGCAATCACAGGGATCACTTTGGAACGTCTTACATACTAGGTGAATAAAGGTGCCAATTTCTCTTAACCCAAGCCCAAGAAGAACTGGCAAGAAACTCGTCCTGGTCCTAGCGTTTTTTTACATGATCTAGCTTATAACTTATAACCTTAATGACGAAAACCTAATACAGGAGAGTTTGTACATTTCAAATGTGTAATTTTACTTTTTTGAGGGCAGAGCAAAATGAGGCCATGCATACTATCAATAATATTAAGATTACGATTAGCCCATTGTGTCCCACTGCTGGGCAAAGGCCTCCCCTTGATCTCTCCATTCATCTCGGTTTTGAGCTGTTTGGACCCAAGCTCTATCAAAAGTGTCGAGATCATCTCGCCATTTCTTTTTTGGGTCAATGATATCATGATTTATATTATTACTAGCTGCTACCTGCGACTTCGTACGCGTATGCTTAGAACCTTTATTTATTTTTTGATATACAATTATTTTTGATATTTTTTTGAAACAAAAAGGAGCCTATGTTCTTCCCCCGAATGCAATACATCTTCTTACCAAATTTTATCAAGATCCGTTCAGCCGTTTAGCCGTGAAAACGTAACAAACAAACAGAGATACTTTTGCATTTATAATATAATAGCTGGTGCCCGCGACTTCGTCTGCGCCGGATTAGTACTTCGTGTAATTTCTACGGTTTTTGCAGCGCCAGAATAGCTCGTATGGCAGATTTTTTTCCTACTTGCTTGACACTTATTGTTATATTTTAGACAATTCACACAATTTCTTTATAAATGAAAGCCTATGTGTTATTCTGATGTATAAGCTATATTATTGTAAAGTTTCAATAAAAACCATTCAGTAGATTTTGCGTGAAAGAGTAACAAACATACATACAAACTTTCATGTTTATAATATTAGTAATGAAGTAAGGATATAGATATAGATACGCTTTCTTTATGAGATTATCCTATAAGATAGCTTTAAATTTCTAAATAGGTTATCTCATTTATATTATAATTGTATTACTTGGTGGAAGAACTCTTCAGCTAGAGATTTGCATGTTGGGTACCACCACAGTCCTAAATATTCTGACTCCAAGTAGTGAGCAAGCATTACTGCGTTTTGATTACAAGGGTACTGGAGCAAATGAGAGTACTGGGCGAATATACCAAATAACGATGTCTTAGGATCAGGAACATGCTTGTGATACATCTGGTATTACATAGGTTAAAGTCATTTGCCATTCAGTAGGTTGATATATTTTGTAGCCGGGTTATCTATAAAATCCTTACTAATATTTTAAACGCGAAAATTTGTATGTATGTTTGTTACTCTTTCACGCTAAAACTACTGAATAGATTTTAATGAAACTTTACAATAACATAACTTATACATCAGAATAACACATAGGCAATAACTTATAAAGAGATTATGTGAATTGTCCAAAATATAACGATAAGTGTCAAGTAAGTGGGAAAAAATTTGCGCTGCAAAACCCGTTAGAATTACACGAATTAGAAATCCTGCGCAGACGAAGTCGCGGGCACGGATCTCACGGTTGGAACGAAGTTCTTTTATTGATAAACGTATTATATTATTGAATAACAAATACCAATTAATTAATTACTAGCGTCTGAGAGCAATTAAATGAAACGCGGAAATACTAATGAATTGAAAGAATGGTAGGAAATTTTGTAATTAATATATATTTTCAAGCTGTGAATTTTTTTTTTTTTTTAATCATTTAATTAATTTAATTAATTTGTTCATTCGTTCATTCATTCATTCGTGGCACCCTATAGATAACCGGTTACACTAATGAAAGGGTCTTGACGGAAATTCGTGACGGAAAACTCTAACATATTTTAGCCCTCATTCGCCTAGACCGTACCATGTGACAAGGAACTTCGTTCCAAAAAGGTTATTTTTTTGGAACGAAGTTCCTTGTCTTTTATAATAATGATTTTTATAAGGTCAGTTACTTCTAAAGGTTCCTATTCATATTTATAATCTTTGAGATCTATGACATTTATCTTTAAATGTACCATGAAGGAATGTATTGTTGTGTTTTATAACGTTATAACATTAGTGTAGGAGACCTATTACCCTCTCGTTTCTAATAAATGGCTATCAACGACCTTAAAGTCAATTAGTGTAGGGTTTAGCATTATAGCGACCCATAAATCACTCCGTACCGAGATATTACCAAAGTACCGACCGCTTAAATCATTTTACAATTCATATTTGTATTAGGTTTAGTAAATCTATGTGTTTAGAATGTAAATCTATAATCCATGCTTTTGTTTTGATAACCTTCATTCACGTTCTGAATATATTCATTTATAGATTTATCACAGTTTGAAAAAGAGATACAGACGACAACAATGGTACAACATTAACATAGTCTATCTAAGGTCCGTTTAAATCGATCTATAGATAGCTCCCCTAAGAACGTAACGTTTTGAATACACTGACGGAGGTGATACGTTAAAAGGCAATGCGAATACGCTGATAGACAGGAGAATGATGACATGACAGACTAACTCTTTTGTCACGCGTTGTTTATTCAGACGAGATGCCCCAAAATGTTTTATAAATAAAAACCCACAATAAGAGAGTTATATTATTCTTTATTACGGGTACGAGTAAGTAGGCACTAGAAAAGCAGAAACCTTAACAATATATCGCTCAAATGTAGCATGTGTTTGAAATATGGCAATCGGCGCCACTTTATCTTTATTCCAGTTGTTTCTCTCTGCTTCTAATTACAAGTGTAATAATCCACGGAAATTATTCACGCATTCATAGTTAGAGCTACATTTCATACTGAAACTGTGGGTAACTTTTTAGTACAGCAAACAGTTGTGTTGCAATTCTGAATATGTATTTTCCCAGTCCAAATCCCTTGTTTGAACTGGAAAAATACACATTTAATTTCTTTGTTTTAAGGTTGACTTTCGGACTAAACAGTCCGGAATGTTTAATCATTCCCACTAGTCCCATTTTTATTACCATTGATGAAATAAATAAGACTACAAAAACCATTGCCAATATAAGTGTTCTTGCTTATATAGCAACATGTACTAGGTACGCAGAAGCGTCAAGAGGTCATCTAAAGCTGGATTTTACTAATCTACTTTGTTAGATGCTTGATTCACCTTAATTGATGTTTCTTAGCCTGTATAAGAGTATATACTAGGAACGCAGAACCTAAGAGGTTAGCGAGCGCGAAGCACGAACGAGTCTCCGTTTCAGCTTAGGCAAAAATGCTTTCGTATGTCTGTCTATCTTGCCGGCTTCTGTCCTGTTGTTCTCCTCTACAGGTCGCATTTATTAACCGATTCTCGTGAAATTTTGTGAGCAGGTTCTATAACTATATATATTTTTATGTCGATTCAGTTTTTGGAAGCTTTTCAAAATGGCGGAGTTATGGGGGTTGAAAACTTAAAAAAAGTTGTATTACGGTCATTTTGCAAAATTTTCGCGAGGTCTATAGCTCACAAAGCCACTAGTTTTATTATATTCAACTTATTTAAAAGTTGGATCCTTAACAGTAACTACGTAGTAAGTATATTTAATTAATAATGCGATAAATAAAATATCTGTCAATTTGATAGGTCAGCTTATACAATAACTAAATAAATAAATATTCGTGGACAATGCACACAACACCATCTAGCCCCAAACAAAGCATAGCTTGTATTATGGTGACCAGATAACTGATACTTATAAATAAAAAATCCTTTATTGCCACATATAAACAAAATAAAACAAGAATTAAAATTAAATATACTTAATTATATAAACTTAAACTAGTTCACAGGGCAAAGGAGATAAATTCAGCAGAAAGCTGCACCACCTAGGTGCAGCTTTCTGCTGCGCTGATTTTCAGCGCTGATTTTCAATTTACCCCCCTCGGATAGTTCTTAACCGAGTGTTTAAGTGGAGCGGGCTACAATCAATATATATTTAAATACAGACACATAAACAATACCTATTTGTATGTTTGTCTATCAACCTACAGAAAGCAGAATTACTATAACCTGAACTGACATTTTTATTTGACCATGTCGTGGGATAGTTCCACCTTTGCGCTGTTTTGTTCGTTTCACATATTTTCAGTACTTTGTTTCTATGGCACATACTCAACTATTTACTGTGTAATAATAAGGTTTTGATATTCTGAACTGGTTTTCTGTATTCACTCTCACCCCTTATAACAGCCCTCTCACTTCATCCCCCTCATAAATAACTATTAGGCTGTATCGCACCAGTATTTTACAAGGGATTACGTCTCTACGTTGTAATCAAGTTGCCTACAAGAACAAGCTCATAATTAACAGCCTCTTTTATGAACATGACTTGTTGTTAATTATTTTGTGAAACAGCTGGAAATTGTTATGTTTTTTTCAAGGAAAAATAAAGCAAAATTTACTACTACGCAATCCGCCTCGGCTTAGCCAGGCTGCGCGGGTTACATTATTGCAAATTTCAAATTGATCTTTAATTTTATTGACGACCTCTGTGGCGCAGTGGGCCAAGACCTGGCTGACACGCAAATGGTTGCAGGCTAAATTCCCGCTGCGGGACAAATGTTTGTGTGATCTGTAAATGTTTGTATTGAAATAAAAATATCAGTTCAACAGAGACTTTAAAATAAAACATTGACGACCTCTACGGCGCAGTGTGCAGTTGCGAGTTATATTTCCGCAGCGATACAAATGTATGTATCATCTGCAAATCTTTGTCTCGGGTGTGTCAAATATTTGGTTGTTTCTATGTATGTATGTATTAATAACATAAAAATACGTAAAAGTATAAATGTAGTATATCAGTCATATGGTACCCATAACACAAGCTTTGCTTATTTTTGGGTTAGATAATGCTGTGTTAAATGTCCGGCATTATTTATTATTATTAAAGCATACATAAAAGGTACTCTTTTGAAGAAAGCCTATTATAATATAGATGACTATATTATTGATAAGAATGCATGGCCTTATGTCGCACTGCTGTCAGACAGTTAACCGACACACTTGAAATGCATAAACTCTCTTGTATAAGTATTTCGTAGTTAAGGTAGTTATAAGATGGATCATATAAAAAAGCGCCGCAAGAACCAAGACGAGTTTCTTGCCAATTCTTCTCAGGCTTGGGTTGGATGAATTGGCACCTAAATTCATCTAGTATGTAAGACGTTTCAAAGTGATCCTTGTGATTGTATTGAATAAATAATCTTTTGACTTTGACTTTGACTTAATTATTGACAATAATGAAGAGTAGATGATACTTGATGATAAAATAGCTTTATATACGTGAAATTATGTTTTAAATCAGTTTAGTAGTTTTTAGTTTACCTATTACAAACAAACGAAAATTTAATCTTTTCTTTTTATAATATTAGTGTTGCTGCCCTTGGCTTTGCTCACGAAAAGTGTATATTATGTTAATCTAGGGCCACATTCTATTCCTCTATATCAAATTATTAGCAAGAGTGACATTTAAATATGCTCTGTCTTTCAAATTCTGATGTCAATAATTAATGGAAGCAACATATTAGGTTTTGTATGTTTATAAGAAGAACCCACTTGACGTGACTGAGTTGCGTGACTGAGTAACCAACAAACATCAACAAAAAAAAATGGTGACCCACAACAACATCCAACCCCAAACTAAGTAGAGCTTGTATAATACAGTTGGGGTTAGTTGGTGATTAGATAACTGACAGAATACTTTTAAACATACTTATGATACTTTGTAACACCCAGACACAACAAATATCAACGTTCATGACACAAATGTTTGTGCTGGAAGAAGGAACCTACAGCGTAGAAGGAAGGGCTACTACCAACTGAGTTGACAGGCCAGTCAAACTTTGACATTCAAATATTATTACAAAGAACCCCTCAAACTTTTAAATTTATAATATAAGTAGGATGTTTTACCCTCTATTTCTTACTATACATTTTTAACGAAATAGGACCGCAAAGTTGAAACATGAATAATAAAAAATTGAAACAGTTAGCGAACTGCTAAGAAGTATTGAGAGAATCTATTAAAATGGAACATTTTGGGGACAAATGTTATTTTCACATTTATATTTTCCTAAGACGTTATTTTCTTGATACAAAGTTTGGGGCTAGATGGTGTTGTTTTGATTTCTTCGAATGTTTATTACAATAACATTTTAGTTCATCAATTTACAATATTGTTTGCCACGAACGGAAAAAAGAAATCTGTTTAGTAAAAACCGTGAAATGGAAACAAATCGAACGTCACAAGCCGCATGAAAATATATCGAAAAAATCCGCGCTACAGCCAGAAATGTAACAATAAACAACTTGTATACGTACATCCGTACCGGAAAAATTGTGAACCTTTATTTTATTTTTGGGGAAAACGGGCAGAAAAAGCAATATTGAAATATTTTTCACAATGTACCTGCGTGGATCTGATATTTCATGTGTTAGTTGATATCCGCTTCTTCGCATGTGTGGAGAAGTATAAAGCGAGACTGTGCCTTTGTGGTAAGCGTAGACTGAATTGGTACACTTATAAATAATATCTATCTATTACGAGTATAAATATAAGTAAATATATGAGTGTTTTTCCTTCCTGATTGAGTGATGAGCACAAAGCTCGAATGAAATACTTGTACATCAATATGACAAACTCTTTATATACGCTCGCCATCGGCAGGGTGTTCATCCACACACACTGGAACCGAAATGGTCACACACAGTGCGATTTCAGAGGAATTTCCTCCTGCGAACTCTCCGGATGTGGAATGAGCTCCCTGCCGAAGTTTTCCCAGGGGAATACAATATGGAGTACTTCAAGAGGGGAGTTAATAGTTTTCTCAAAGGTCGGCAACGCGCATGTGATGCTCCTGGTTTTGCAGCGTCCATAGGCTCCGGTGACCGCTTATCATCAGGCGGGCCGTAAGCTTGTTTGCCACCATCGTGGTATAAAAAAAACATTTCACCGATTACTCAAAGACGCCTACCAATTTGGAAAATTCTTTTGTCGTTTCAAATGGTTTCATATACTTCCCAAGTGGTCCCATAAATTTTTTATCGAAATCGGTAGTGCGGTTTTCGAAAAATCTATAAATTATTAAAAATGTCTAATGTTCAAAGAAGTCGATTTATTTTTTTAGTTTCTAAAACATAATTATATATTTTTTCTGAAACCTTTTAAAACTAGTTTTTAATTCCAAGTTAAAAGATTAAATAAAACCGACACAAAAATGCAAGCTGCGTCTGGTTTCTAAAAATACCTAAATGGCGAAGATATAAAATAAAAGTGCTATATCTTTACCACAAAGAACTCGCTACGAAAACACTGGCCAGTTTAGATTACTCCGAGTAGTGCAAGTGAAGCGATCATCCTAGATGAACTCAAAGCGAAAGTGCAATAATCTCCCGAACAAGATTATACCTACTCGGTCTTCTATATTTCTCCACTGATGGTTGGATATTCATTCGCTAGCTTAAGCTGCTGTTCGTAAAAATGTTTACCGTTATGTAACGGAGATGACGTCGTACAATTTGATAACGACGTGATAACGTCTTATAAATCGATGAATGACGCTGCACGCACGAAAAATTTACACGTTCCGCCTGAGCCGAGTGTGCAAGCGAGAGCGCAGAACAACCGATAGAGAGGCTCGATCTGTCGCATCTTAATAAATTAAAAGTATGCAATTTTTCATTAATGTTTTTATATGATGTTATCACGTAAAATTATCGTCTGTAAATCGACTTTACAGACATCCATTTTTTTTAAACAAATTTAATTTACAAATCTTAAAAACAAACATAATTCAAGCTTTGCTTACTTTGGGGCTAGATCATGCAATATGAAATGTCCAACATTATTTATTAATATGATCTAAAGTATTATTTCTATAAGCTGTAATACGATCTGCCTATTTTGCCTGTTTGTTGTAAGCCTTCTAAGCCACTTGTACACTTGTAAGCCATCTGAATGTTTGTGACTTAATAATAAACTTAAGCATGTGTTTAATAGTATATAATTAAACGGTCCATAGATCACTTAACTGGTTCACATGTATTTTACATGATTGTACTTATATTATTCTGTAATTTTTTGTGAATAAAATACTAGAATAATTAAAGAGAATATAATAAATTCAATGTACTTCCTATTATTATAAACTAATAGAATAGAATAGAATAGACATTTATTTGGTACACACACAAAGTAACGAAAATAAAACGAAATAATAATTACTTCACGTATTAATATAATAATAATTATTGTTATTATTACTGCTTTCCTATCCTGCCTGATTGAATAATAAATAAAAAAAATAAAACATTAATAACATTACATTAATAACAAAATCATTTTGAAAATCTAGACTTAAATAAGATAGTTGGTAGATTTTCTAAGCGTATTTTATTCTGAAAGACTGGGTTTACTTTTATATTTTCATGATATCTCACCCAAGCTTTATTTTAGCTTTTAAACTGAAGGACTTTAGTGTCATTGAGATTCCAGTGTTAATGGTAATGAAATTATTTCAGCGTAATTCTTGTCAGTAGAAGTAAATTCTAAGTTTGCAGTTACTTTATTTCAAGCTATATGCTGCCTGCGACTCTGACAGCGTATATGATAATTACGTTAAATAAACTAATAAATACATTTTAAAAACTAAACAAGAAAACAGATTTCATTGAATATAACTTTTATTTAGTGGAAAGTAGATGTATTTTATTTATACATAATATGGATAGGCCAACTAAACGCAATGCTCCAATGAGACAGCGAGGTTTCGGTGGACAAAAATATCATCGATATATACAATTTTTTTATTTTTGTTGATATTCTAAAAACCGTTTTACCGATTTCGATAAAACTTAAATAGGGACAACCCTGGGAAGTATACCAATTGAAACAAAAATAAAATCAATTCGGTTCAGCAGTCTTTGAGTAATCGGTGAACATACATAAAGAAATTAAAAAGATTCCGACGAATTGAGATTTGAAGACTTCCTTTTTGAAGTCGATTAAGAAGAAAACCATTAAATAAAAATTTGAGCCCTTATAAAATTCAAGCCCATTAAAAATTTCATCCACTACCTACGTTTTATTTAAATGTAGGGGATGAAATGCATGTTTTTATGGGGTATGGAACCACTGGAAAGTCACAGGAAAGCTAAATACGGAATTTTGTTTACTTGGATGACATATTTTTTCCTGTTATCTGAAACCATACTACTAAAAAAGTTTTTTTTTAAATCGGTTTATATATGAAGGAGTTATGATGTAATAAACATAAAAAAAATACAACCTAAATGAGAGCCATTTTTTCTCAATAAAGTTTTTTAATTATATTTTTATAATAATTTTTATAAATAAAATAAGTTTTTTAGTTTTTTGAGTCATCCCGTGACCACGACAGAGTGTAAACCTGTCGAAACGTCGGGAAAAATAGGTAAATAAACGCGATAAATACCCGTAAGTATTTATAATAAAACCATTTTTTCTCCTTTTTTAAAGTCTGTTAAAAAGTAGTATATAAGTAATCAATGTCCAAATCTAAGACAATACTAAGTATTATTCAAATCATTATTACATGTGTGTGTAACAAACAAATATCCAGAAATCTACATAAACAATTTATTTTGAATAAAACTGCGGAAAATTTGAGACAACTCAATTCAATAAAATAACAATATAATATAAATATTTTAACTTAGTTTAAAACTTTAGTGCAAACAATATAAAATTGTGAAATTTCAGCCCCATTGGAAAAATAGAATCGAGCTGTCAGTGCTTTTGAGTTTGCAATTGGAAAATTTTGAACAGAAAAGAAAACATGACAGCTTTTCCTTTTAACGTGACTCGGGTTCGATTCCTTTGTATTTTTGTATGGCTGAACACACATGGTTAATGTACTCGTATTATGCAAACTTATAAAAAAACGTTACTGACGTGATATCGTCATGAACGCCGGCTGTACGCACTAAAAATTGTCACGTACCGCCTGAGCCGATCGTGCAAACGAGAGCGCGGAATCAGGGGATAGAGAGGCACGATAGGTTAAAAGTATGCAATTTTTCATCAATGTTTTCTTATGACGTAAAGTCGGTAAAGTCGGTAAAGTCGGTAAAGTCGTAAAGTCGGTTTGTAAACCGACTTAATAAGTCGGTTTACAAACCGACTTTACTGACAACAATTTTTTTTGATAAATTTTTAACACCATCAATCGGTTTTAAGTTATGGTATATGTACCAGCTTGGTACAACCCAAATACATTATGTAAGTAAGTTATATATGCCTTAGCTTGTATAATAAGATTTGATTAACTTTTGAAGGTTTAGACATGAAGCAGAAACTTTTTCTATGTAAATATTGGCCCTGATTCTGTTTCGCTAATATTTAATAAAATGCGAGCGATCTTATTTTCCTTTTTCAAAACCTTCGTGAGTTGTATTATATACATTTTGATAAACACGGGTTTTACTCATGTATTATTTTGTCGATGGAGGCACCGACACTTTTTCGATTCATCTAGATAATCTTTATCAGTGCGAGTTTAAACCCGCGGTTGACAAAATAATACGTGAATAAAACCCGTGTTTAATAAAATGCACGATCTTATTTTGATTGCTCAAAAGTCAGAATTATAGTTACATTTGAAAACTTTTTAAATTTGTTAAATTGACGTGTGATTAATATCTTTTAGCTCATTCTAACCATGCAAATTGATGTTAAATGTTGAACTCAACTCAAAATCTGAAGCAAATCAATTTAATAATATAACATAATAAATATTATACTTTTATTAAAACTGTTATTTAAAAATGTAACTCTAATTAAAACTTCAGTGCAGACAGAATAAGAATGTTCGTATCTTAGGAAAGCTAGCTTAGCTGTTAGCTAGTTTAGCAAAACAGCAAATTTACTACTACAAGATAGTGATACCCAAGAAGGTTTGTGGCGCTAAAGTATGTCTATTCGACGGTCTGTTTATTCTATTTCTTGATAAAAACCTTCAAATTTATATGCGAGTCTTGAAAGCGAATGGGTCAGCGCAAACAACAAATCAAAAGGCAAGCCTTGAATAGCGAAAATGGACCTAACTTCAAAAGCGGCTTTGTCGACTTGTGTGTATTAGCTTAAACTTTACCCTTTTGGCGCCTGAATATTTTAGGCTAAAATTATGCAGAAAAATACTGATACTACGTGGGCCGGGTTTTATAAAAGTTATTGGAAACCAGGGCTAATCCCCCGACCCAATTTATACTAAGAAGTTTACGAAAAAATTCGATATGTAAGTATTTCAAATATTATAATAGAATCTGTATGATAAAAGAGTAAGTATGTTTGGTAAGTAGAGTCATGTGGCTCTTATCTTGATGATATTAGGTACAAAGAGCAACGATTCACGTCCCTACTCTTATTGAAAAGTCTTCAGTTGCTAAAAAATTAGAGTAAAATATTTGTGGACCATCTACACAACACGATCTAGCCCTAAACATAGCATAGCTTGTACTATGGGAGCCAGATCACTGACATAATTCGAGTACTTATACATTGTTATGAACTTATACTTAAAATCCTTTAAAACACCCAGACACATAACAAAAATCTATGTATATTACACAAATGTTGGGATGTCTGGGATGTCTGGAAGAGAACTAAACTCTCAACACCAACTGTACCAACTGAACTGGGAAGCCATTAAGTATTAAGTAGTTTTGACTGGCCTGTCAGCTCAGTTAGTAGTAGCTCTGCCTTTTGCGCTGTAGATTGAGGGTTCAATTTCCTCCCAGGATAAACATTTGTGTGATGTAGATGAAAACACAAAAGTTTGTTCTGTTTGTTCTGTTATAAAGTATCACAAGTATGTATTTAAAAATATTTAAGTATTCTTCAGTTATCTGGTTACCATAATACAAGATATGCTTAGTTTCGGGCTAGATGGTGTTGTGTGCATTGTTTACCAATATTTATTTATTTATATTTATTTATATATAATGGGCGATCAATAAAACTACTTCAATATGACGAACTCTGTGTCACAGAGGCAGAAGGCCCGCCTGAGACGTAAAAGTTTGCGCGTATGATGTATGATCTTCAAATATTTGGCTCGGCTCTGGGTGTTACTTTTATGTATAATATGTATGTTTCTACAAATAGAAGTATAAAGTATATTTGTCATGTTGTTTCCATAACACAAGCTTTGCTTACTTTGCTAAAGGTGCTAGGACCAGGATGAGTTAAGTGCCATTTGTTCTCAGACTTGGGTAAGGAGAAAATTTTCACCTAATTTCACTTAGTATGTAAGACGGTTCAAAGTGATCCTTGTGATTGTATTTAATATAATTTATAAACTAAAAAGACCACCGACATGTATAAAAAAAGCATAATAACTTCGTTTCATCAAAAAGCACATCAAAAATGGGTGATGAAATATTTTTTTCAGTTTTTTTGATTTAAATCATAACTACTGAACCGATTTTTATTAAAATTATAAGGGACCAATTGGGAAAAATATCCTTTTACATAAATCTGATTTTTTCAAATCGGTTCATAAATTACGGAGTTATGAGGTAACAAACATAAAAGAAAAAAACATTTGAATTTGAACTTTAAATTTAGAGTTATATAATGCTGTGTGAAATGTCCGGTATTATTTATTTACTTAATATTCTTAAAGTGACGGATATATAATGATTTATTTATACAGAACTGCGAACTTACATATTTATTTATGTTAACGATGGAGTTAGTTTTCACTGACTGAGCACAGTCAGCTCAACTGGAGTAGAATTTAATGTTACAGCTACACTTGCAATGTAGAATATGTTTGTGTAAATAGAGATAACGTTCTTTGCATGAATCTGTTTGTTGTGTACTAGCCGCGTCTCTGTATATTATTAAACGGTTTAAATTTTTCAGAACACTTGTATATATTATATACAAAGGTGACTTTGAACTTGGTATAGTCAACACAGCTAGCCTCCTTGTCACAATGAATTTGATGGATAAAACCTCATTCTAATATCAAATTATTTATAAACATTAATAACTGCCTCGGATTATTTTTTGGCCGTTTTGCGGAGTAAATATCGTGCTCTTATATTATTTATTATTCCCTAATTATTTCGGGTTTTATTTGAAATTTTGGTAATTTTATTCAAATATAGCTAGAGTTATTCATTCGGGTTTGAATGATTGGAATAAAAGTTTTGTGTTTCCTTGTGATACGAGCAGAAATAATCCGTATAATTATTTTAAAAAGAGACACCAAAATTTATAACAAACGACGAACGACAACATACGACTTTGTGACGTCTTTCTATGAACAATCTAAACACTTGACATTGTCAAAATTGTCATCAAATATGACACATGGCATTTAACGAAGATGAAGAATAGATGCTTGAAGAATTTTTAATAGTTACTTAAGATGCTTTTTGGTATAGACTTGACAAACAAAATCTATACTAAGGAACGACTTAACATACCATTAAGGATTTTAAGTGCGGGCATGAGAGTTACAGAACTATTGAGAAATATGGCAAAATGGCAAAAACTTAGTATATTGTCTATTATTATTGTCGTAATCACTTGTTAGAATATGAACACGCACAAGCAAATATATTAGACACACTAAACCACAACATACTGTTTGTAGATTAACCACAAAACAAAGGCTGAACTGATTTAGATAAAATTTGGTATTAGGATACTTTGTCAACGTACTCACGCGCAGAGCCATGGCAGAAGCTAGTTTTCTAATAACCCAACCTAACCTAAACTAAACATGAAATATTGATCTTGATTTATCGCAAGTAAAATAAATACGAAAAGAAACCAACTGTACCTCATTTAATCGTATTACTTTACCCGTTTCATTTATTATTTCAATTGCCAGAAGTACTCTGCCATTCTATCAAGATAAAGTCGGGTAAAATAGTTGAAATACATTCAAAATGGTAACAGACGTGTACGAATCTTTTGGTTTTTCGATAACAAAACGAATATCTACTGAATTTCCGAAATAGGCTTTCGAATGAAATTGGATTCTTTTATCAAGTTTTGTGACTGAGAAAGAGTACATAGCATAGAAAAAATCATCTATAGTTTATGACGACCTAGGATGTCGACGAATAATTTTATAGTAAGGATCTGTCAACAAGGAAAATAGGGGTTTTGTGTTTTGACACTTAAAAATACCTGAATCTGCAAATTTCTAAATTTTATATCGAACTATTAAAAATTATACAACGAACAGGTTTTTTTATAAATAGGGTAGTTAAACTTAATTGTTAATAAAAGTATTGGTACAAAATAAGTTTTGTCAAAACGTAAAGTCCATTCATTTTAAAATTAAAACAGAAACTGACCTGGAAATGACAGAATTTGGTTGACGCTATAGCAGGTGTGTAACGCCGCTTGTGTCAATTCGGCGTAAATCGTTAAAAGTCTATGTCAAACGTGGAATGTAAGCATTCAATTGTTTTTATTTATTATATTTTAATATCGCCTGTAGCGTAACCCAAAAGATTGAAGGAAAACTTCGTGAGAAAATTCACAGCTTACTCAGTTTCGCACGTATTGACATGTATTGATGTATTTCTACTGGATACGGCCGACTTAACTGAGAGGGTGTAAAAGGTATTCCACCTTAAATCTGTCTTAGGAATTGCAGAGTAAAAAGTTCCACTTGGTTCTGTACTCGTATAATCATTTTGTAAGATGCAAAAGCCTATCTATTATTATGATATTGTAAGCTGTTTTTGAAGTTATAACTTCTTATGGGAGGGTAAACTGCTTCGTTACGTAACGCGTTACGGCGCCCGTCTGTCTGGCTTTCTTTTCTCTCACGCATACGGCAGCGGTAGGAAGGCTCCTCCTCTCTCACTCTAACCCACAGCGCTAGTTAGATTAGTTTAAGTTATCACTTCTGTCGGGCGTCCCGAGACGCAAACGTTGTTTTTTTTTATATTATTCTCTGAAGACGTACTCTTATAAGACTCTTATATGACATTTGTGGCGTAGTGGGCCAAGGTCTGACATAACCGCAGTGTTTATAATGTATAATATATGTATGTACGTCTTTACAAAAAAAATATATTAGTAGAACGAGTATATCAGTCATGTGATAACACAAACTCTGCTTACATTTGGGCTAAATGATACTGTGAAATGTCCGGCATTATTTATTTAAATATATACACTCTTTTTGATTGCCAATACCACTAGTTCATTATTTACATTCAAATATATGTTTTCCGTGAACTTGTTTATGATTCTGCTGAATTTTAATATGTGCGACCTTTCTGACCATCAACATTCAACTCTACTACGGAAATTCTATTAGTTTCCATTGCAGAGCTCCGCAACGATAAAATACAGGTTCTGTTTATCGTTCGTGGAAATTTCTAGTATTTGTGCATTTAATCACGCGATAACTACAAAATGCTACCGCATCAAAGTCATTAATTTTTTACTACCAGATTGAGTATTTCTCGAAAAAGTGGTATGATAGACTCAATTAGGTAGGTGTTGAAATAATAAATCATTTACAATTCGGAAAAGTTCAAACATTTGTGGCAGTTCTAGGAATTTCTTTTCAATTTATGGTTTTGAAATGGACATGTATTGCTTTTATATTCAGTCTCAGTTATTACGATTTTAAGTGATTAAGGTGTCTATGATGGTTGTTGTTCAATGTTTTTTGTAATCGCCTAATCTTTGGAACTTTTTGTGTAGAAAAAGGGCGTGCTCAGTCAATAGTAAAAATATGTCAGCCGCAGAAAATATTGTTTATATTTTGATTACCCAGCTAACTGAATAAAAGTCCTTATGAACTCTTGATGCTGTCCAAGCCCACTCGAATCGTGTAAACCCGCCTAGTCTACTCGAACTTATATGGCTTGGCATGCGAGCCATAGCAGGCTCAGTGCGGATTATAAGTGTCACTTTACTCAACGCTCGTTCTCGCTTGACAATGGATTACGCTAAATGCTTATTAGATTTTTTGTTAAAAGAATAACATTTTGTTTGTTTTGTTAAATATACACTAAACTGTAACGGTGAATTAGATTCAGAAATTCAGTAGAGTTTGGCTTATCTTCTAACAAAAAATACACCTTTCTATCAATAATTCTTAGCAAGAAGACATGTCATTAAAAAAGACAACGAATCCAATGACTTCTCATTTCATGGAGCTAATTGTATAATACTTTATAAAATGTAAATTTGTTTTGCAGTGCAACAACATTGTTGAGTACCGGCCGCGGAGTGCGTGAGGGGAGACTCCTAGAGGTAAGAGCCAGCAGAGGTAGACTGCAGACTAAACGGATAAATATCAACATTTTGGGTCATATTTTAAAAAGAACTTATAAATAAAATGTCAAGTCTTGTTTGTTCTTCCGATGATTATCTAAATTATCTAAAACCTAAAACACTAGAGAACTGTGATAAATTTAGTTTGTTTATTAATAAGATAATCATTTCAAGCAGAGGAGTTTATCGTGGCAAAATGGCGTGAAGATTACATTATGCCGAAATTATTCCTAAAAGTACAGTGGTTAGTACTTATTAAATATAATTAAATGTTTCTCAGTTAAACAACGTTGCTGAATTGGAACAGTTTGTATAACTTAATCGGTTTAGTTTGCAGTACGGCTTAGGCACTAAAGGCTAAAGACACCAGCGTGAAAGTCCCCTATCAGCTCCCCTCACGCACGCCTCGGGCGGTAAGTTGTTGCACAGCTATTTATCGGTTAGATTATTGCGTAGTAAGCTATAGATTGTTTATTTTGTAGATATACTGAAACTGCAGATCAAATGCATATTCACTAGTCATATTGTGAAAAACTTTAACAATCTAAATTGATCGGATTTTAATAAATTTGCATTTGATCTCTATTTTCAATCAACAAATAGGACAAGCGATAAAATGCTAAATGTGCGTTGCTTAACCAGTGTCGTGCGCAGGATGTATGCTGCCTTCTGGACCGTTGCTTCCAATACCCGCGGCGCAGCGCCCGTGACTGTGGCTGTCAGTTTGCATTGCTGCATGCCGCGCCAGATGATAACCAGGGTAGCTAGCGGAGTCCCGCCCGCGCTAAACCGCGGGCATGCTCCCATTGCCAATGCCGGTGCTCCGGTTGCGACCACCAAGTAAGCAGTAGCACGCTTACTAGTGTGTTACAACAGCTATGTACGCACGCTACACACGGTTTCAAAGGCACTGGCAAGGTTTACCCTCTGAGTATGCACTCGTTTATCAAGAACACCACGATTATTATGGCTATTTGAGTTTGTCTGAATTCACGGTTTCATGTTGTTTGGAAACAGGATTTTTTTTATTAAATGTCCCAAATTATATTAAAAAGGTAACATGATATATAGTCCATTATCTATTAATAATTGACTCGCTCCGCACTGAATCGAACTGGTGTTGATGTTTCTTCGTTCTAGTGCGGAGCGAGCGGTTAAATTATTCCTAAAGATGCCTCGTGGAGAGACAAACTCTATACGAATTTCTTTTGAGTCTAACTCATTGGAATAAATTGGGGGGATTGAAATATTGGTTTACCTATTAAATATTTTCTAATGGATTTCTGGAAAGTAACACCTGAATCAATTATCTATTTAAAGTGCCCTCTTTACAACAGTACCTAGTCTTTGAGGTATACAAATTGTTAAAAAGTCATGTATAGCTATTGCTACAGAACACATTTAAATGCACTTGTACCATTGATACACCATTTCGAACCCTATTATTTAACAGCTAAAACTCATTTTTGCAGAAACGCAAGCAAGTAGGATAATTCATTAACTCTGTTTTTACTTAGGTGCAAAAAGCCAGTTATAAATTCCTGTCGGACGTGTCCGCATCGTAAATTCAAGCTGCTTAAATTATAATAAACTTGTGTATGCATCAAAATAATATTCCACGCACATAAACATTCATCAAACAACTTAAAAAAACAGAATTGTTAGCACTTTCACACGTTTGATGCTACCAATGTTTTGCAAAAGCTTTCACTGCACATTGTGTACTCATATATTTACAACCAATGTTTTATTGCAAGGGATTTGATCGCGATGGACGGGTTGATGAAATATTGGTTCCATGGCTGATTTGTTTATCCACCTACGTCTCACCATTATTTGTGTTGAACTGAATTGAAAGCACGTTCTTTAAAATCAATTTAAAACATTACATATATTATCTATTTTAGAAACAACCTGAATTTATTTATGTTACAAGATTTATTATCAAATAGACTATGTATGTTTGAGTTCATAAAATATATTAACAAAAAATACGATACGTTCACTGTGCAGTTGGAACAATTTATTTTCACACATACCTATTTTACCTATTTAAATAAATTATATTTTTCTATAATACTATAATAACTATTTTTACAAGATGTAGGCTTCTGCAAACATTTGTTACGGGTCTGGGTGTTTATCTATGTATAATAATGTATGTATTTAAAAATCCAAAATATATTAGTAGTACGTTTAGGGCTAGGCGGTGAAATGTCCAGCATTATTGCGACCTCTGTGACGCAATGGGGTATGGCCCGGCCGAGACGCAAATGGTTGCGGGTTCGATTCCTGCCGCGGGACAAATATTTTTGTATGATCTGTAAGTATTTGTCTCGGGTGTTTCGGGTGTTTCTATGTATAATATGTATGTATTTACAAAAAAAAAATATATAAGTAGTATATCTGTCATTTGATACCCATAACAGAAGCTCTGCTTAGTTTGGGGCCAGATGATGTTGTGTGAAATATCCGGCATTATTATTATTATTATTTTTATTATTATTTATGTATGTATTACTTTAAAAACCTTTTATCTATATACATCAAAGGCGATCTGTGTATCCGATCCTTATAGACTTCGAAACGGCTAGACCGATTTCGATGAAATTTTTAGGAAATCTTTAGATTGGCCTAGCGGGTCATCCTGTGAAGATTGGTAGCAATCGGACTTTCGAATCGAACTTTTTTTTTTGCATCAATCAAATTTGGTATGAATGTAGATTGTACCTTAGGAACGGACATAGGCTACAATTTATGTATGTACTGTGCGTGCGAGGCCGCGGGCAGAAGCTAGTTATATATTTTAACCAGCTCTGAACAATTTCTTACCTGTATAATTAATTTAGCTTCTAGTACGTAATATAACTAATTACAATGGTAAAATCGCAGAAAGAGACATTGAGATCGTAACTCATTTAAATTGCACGACGTAGAAAATTATTCTCAATCTGCATAGTTGAATAATGTAAAAGAGAGCTCTTATTGCATAGCTGCAATATAAATTTAAGTGTTTCATTCCTGGAACAAAGAAGTATCTAATGACTAGCTTAATTAAAAATTAATATTTAAGTGATTCCGCATAAAAAGGAAGAAACCTTAATTAAAATAAAGCAGAAATAAGCAATGGTCTTAAAATAAGCTTATCAAAACTTGTTAATAAAACATATTTCTTGATAAAATTTTGCATATTTTAGATTACGAACTTCAGCCTCGATTAGGAATAGACAAAGTGCCGATTTTAGACAACTCCGGTAGCATCTTATATGAAGAATACCGTTAAAATTAAAATATGAAAGCTTGATTTAAATTTGTGATAAGTGTAGATAATTTTTGGGCGAATTGCGAAACTAACATTAAGCTGAGCTTATCTTATATTATTAATGTTTTTGAGTTATTTCAGGATTTATAAGTAATCTTGGTTTTTTTTTTCAAATAAACTTAAATGATAGACTCGGATGTGAATGGTTAGCATAAGAGCTTAGTGTTTCTTCGTAAATCGAGCAAAAATAATCCGTATAGTTATATATGAAAGGCACCATTTTGTATAAATAATAAATGATGAAAGACAAGATACGAGTTTTTAACATCATACTATAAACAATGTAAACACTTGGCAAAACTAATTATTATAAAACGTGCCATTTAACAAAGAAGAGTATAACTTTAAATAAAAAGCGAAAACAAAATATGTGCAAAAATGCAATCAAAAACTCCCGCGTAATCCAAAGCTCAAGTCTGTATTTGTTTGGCTTTCTGTCATTTTGTGTCCTATATAATGCTTATGTAGGACAAAGGGGAACATTAAGCTAGGCCACTTTTGCCCACCTGAATACCGTATCGAGTGTTGGCAGACTGGGTATAGCCGGAAAAAACCGTCTTTTTATTTGAACCGGCTCTTGAGATCTAACCTATAATCTCATTATCAGCTCACGTGGTATTTAAGTATGGTATGTTCTTGTCAGTTTAATATTAATCTATACCTAAAAAAGAGCTTAACCCGACTGACTGACTGATTCATCATCGTCAAGCCGAGACTGCTGAAGCTAGAAAGCTAAATTTGGAAGGTAGTTTCCTTTTACAGCAAAAAAACCCACTAGGACGGGATTTTTTAAATTCAAACCCTAAGAGGGTAAAAAAGGGGTAAAACTAATGTATGAAACTTTTTAACGCGTGGTGCGAATTGCTTGAAACTTGATATTAATAAATTAAATGCAAAATAAATGGACACGTGTTTCAGGATTTGTCAAAATAAATTTAACAAAGGCGTAAAATGGGGTATCAAAGTTTGTATCGAAACTTTGTACCGGGTGGTGTGATTTTTTAGAAACTTGGTTTGGATACATAAAATGCAAAATAAATGTTTTTTTCAGGTTTTTTCAAAATAACTCTCTTAAAGGAGTAAAATGGGATGTGAATGTTTGTATGGAAACTTACAAACTTTGGGTGGTGGGTGTGTTTGGTTTGAAACTTATCAATAAAATTTGGCAAGAAGATAAATTACATCATTTCTACTAAACATAATACTTTGAACTTTCTCCCTTCACTGCCAGACCCAGATATTCCTTCATTTAACTTCTGTCAATTTCTATCACATCAAGCGCTGTAGGTAGTGACAACATTAGTCGCAATATGATTGTCCCCATCCTTGATGATATCGTACATGTCATCACATTTATTTTCAATGCGTCTATTACATCCAGCACCTTTCCACAGAGAGAAGCCCAGATTATTCCCTTACCTAAAAAATCAAACCCATCAGCCTTCTCCGAATACCGTCCTATATCTATCCTCCCTTTCCTTTCAAAAGTTCTTGAACGACTAATCCATCAACAGTTAAGTGTATATGTTTCTAACAACTCCCTACTCAACTCATTCCAGTCTGGCTTCCGTCCAGGCCATAGCACCGCTACAGCATTAATCAAAATTACCGACGACATTCGGTTTGGGATGGATAGTGGTAAAGTTACCATACTTACACTCCTCGACTTCAGCAGCGCTTTCTGTAATGTTGATTTTGACCTTCTTCTAGGTGTGCTTAGCTCTATTAACATATCGCCGTCGGCAGTTGACTGGTTTCGTAGCTACTTATTCGATCGCCGGCAGCGTATCCGTGTTGAAGACGCATTCTCTTCATGGTGCAATCTGACTGCTGGTGTCCCTCAGGGCGGCGTCCTCTCTCCTCTTCTCTTTACTATTTTTATCAACTCCATAACAAATAATTAACATCTTCCTACCACCTGTATGCAGATGATCTTCAAATATACTGCCAAACTACTATTGATAATGTCAACGGTGCCATTAGCCTCCCAAACTCCGATTTAGACCGTATTTGTGATTGGAGTAAATCTTACGGACTTACGATTAATCCAAGCAAAACTCAGGCCATTATAGTTGGTAGTGCGAGGCAAATTGTTAAAATTAATTACTCTCTTCTCTCACTATTATATTTGATTGTACAAGAATACCGATCAGCCAGACTGTAAAAAATCTTAGTATTATCATGGATAATAAGCTATCTTGGCAACCATGGATCAACGAAATCAGTAGGAAAATGTTTGCATCATCTGCGTCTTTACGCAGGCTCCGTAATTTCCTACCGACAGCTACCAAAGTTATGCTTGCACAATCCCTTCTCCATCCGATATTAGACTACGCGGACGCCAGCTATCTTGATATCTCCGAAGTTTTACTAAATAAACTTGAGCGCCTTCAAAATCTCTGTATTCGGTTCATATTTGGCTTGCGCAAGTATGACCATGTTTCCGAATTTCTCATGAAGCTCAAGTGGCTCCCTATTCGTTTTCGCCGGAATGCTCATATCCTGTCCTTTCTATACAATATCCATTTTCTGTCTTCCTCTCCCTGTTATCTAAAGGAACGTTTTGTTTTCCTGCATCAGGCAAACGATCGTATTCTGCGCTCTTCTGACACTTTTCAGCTCTTTACTCCTGTCCATAGTTCAGCTATGTATGGTGAATCCTTCACTGTTCAAGCCGTACGCTTACGGAACTCCTTACCTGGATCTATCCGCGCATCCAAATTTATCCATATCTTTAAAAACAAAGTTCATGATCATTATCTGTCCATATCTGGAATCTGCTAACTGGTTGATATCATTTATCACTACTTATGATTATTATTATTGTTTATAGAAAGTTGTTTGTATGTGTTAATAATTTATCGTGTAAGTATATCGATTAGCATCATTACAGCTATATTTTGTATTTTTATATGTTTTGTATTAGTTTATTAAGTAACTTTTTGTACACCGCCGTCGTTCTGTTTTTGTTTATCCTGTCCATACAAAGGTTGCCTGGAAGAGATCGCTTTTAGCGATAAGGCCGCCCATTGTACAATTTTATTTCTATTATTTCTCCTGTGTTCTTTTTGTGTACAATAAAGTGTTAATCTATCTATCTATCTATCTACATCCTGCATTAAGCTACAATTCCTTTAAAATAAATGCGGTCTAAGTCGCGAGCAACAGCTAGTAAATGCATATAGTTTTAAACATCCCCTAATATTCTGGATACATTAAACCTACTCGTACCTACTTATATTTTCAGTCATCATGTGACATTTTTGTCAATGACATAAAATACGGAACTCAATGATTCTCGACTCTTCTTTTATTGAGCAGTTTTTATTTAATTCTCAACAAATGTAATATGCATATAATAGAATCATGTTACATATATTTCTGGCAACCTGACAATTATATGTACCTCCTATTTTGAGTTAGAGTTAGATTTAAAAAGATCAGGTTAACACAGGTATATTAAAACATTGACGACATGTGACTTAGTAGGTTGCTGGTTCGATTTCCGCAGCGGCACAAATGTATGTATGATCTGCAAATATTTCTCTCAGCTCTGGATAATTTTCTTTTTTTATAATATATGTATGTATTTACATAGAATAGTATATATGTAGTATATTAGTCATGTGGTTCTCATAACACAAGCTCTGATTAATTTGGAAACAGATGATGTTGAGTGAAATGTCCAGCATTATTAGTTTATTTATTATTATGTATTGATCAAAATTTAATTCAAATTCATAACTTTATTCATACCTTATATACAATGAGAGAATACACTTTGAATCGCATACGAGTACATCATATCACATTGAATCTCAAGGATCAATTTAATCTTTTAAAATTATCCGGCTTATGTTATTTTTCAAAGGCCCTGCCCTATGCCGGATACGAGGTTGCCAGGGCGTTTTGTTTTAATAAAAAATAACGAGCCTTGCCCCACTTTCCCTACACGCGACATTTACGCTGAATAACAATTTTAAACAACCCCCATCTGTCAACGGTGATAGATGGTGAACTATTGGAAGTCAGCTTGAATAGATTGAAATGTCAAGAACCTTTCAACCAGTTCACAACTACATTTAAAGAAGTCTGGGGACCTTTATACTAATGTTTTAAGATACAAAATGGTATCTCACGTTTTCTTAAAATGATATAACTATCTACATAATAGTGCTGAAGTCGTTACTACCAGACATTGTAAAGTTGGTTGTAAAGTTTCGAGTTGCCCGCATAATACTTAGAAATAAACATTGTGCGGTACAGATAATAGCTACCCTTGTTTTGTTACGACGCAATAGAAACCAATCATGGATTCTAAACCACTGTATTTGATTGCTTGATTGTGTTTTCAAACGGAGGTTGTAAATAATTGCTGTGTTTGTGGTTTAAACACCAACTGTGACCGCGTAAATAAATATTTTATTGTTATTTTAAAACCTATGTTTTATCAGCTAAAACTTGAAATAAATTGGAAATGGTTATTTTGTGTTGTTTGCCTTCCGTGAAAATTCCTTCGATTGGATTTTCGTTGTGATTTCGGTGAGCATAACTTCAAACCTACTTCGAAATATAGCCTCGTCACTCGCGTGACACCATGACAGTACAATAAACATGCAACCCTTGATAACGACGTTGCCCATAAAGTTACATTCTAACCAGCGCGACCGAGAGACAATCTAGTGGTTGGTCAGGAAATCCTAGCTTCTACAATATTTTACAAGATGTGCAAATATTTTTGTTGCACTCTCTGCACAGTTGGGTTCGAAGACAAACTACGAGTATGTTAGGAGAACAATAGGTAGAGATATCACGCAACCTTTTCCGCATACTTATGCCCGGTCCCTATAAAAATACTTCTGTTAGTAGCATCCGTCAGTATTTTTTCATGGAAATCAGAACCTTTTACAATTATGAAGCAAAATAAAATAGAACGGTAAAGTTTAAAAGTCGCGCCTGAGAGAGTACACTAACCTACGTAGCTACTTTTTTTACAATCATAGTCCTGTACCATCGGGTACAAATAATAGTCCAACCGCCATTAAATATGTAAACACTGAACATTGTTCTAACGAAGGCACAAGCTGGATTGGGAGGTAAACTTAACTTTGTAGTGGTTTGTGTTCCCATGATGTATGATATCAAGGTTATGTAAGTTTTTGACTGCATAAACTGCATTTAATTGTTAAAAGTTTTGTGCTGTGAGACCTTACTTCTTCCCAAATTTAATGATTTTAAATCAACAGAAGTGTCGAAATATGCGGCATAAACAGCCGTAATTTTTGATTGCGTTGAAGTTTGATATATTTACAGCTCTAAGAGCCTGTAGAAATTAGTGATATTCATCTATTCAATACCTTTACGCATTCCTGAATAAAAGTGTCTTGACATACCGAGAGACAGGCAGACAGATGAACAACAAAGTGATGCTATAACGGTCCTATTTTTCTTTTGGCATACGGAACCCCACAGTGTACATTAAAAGGAAGCAGTTGTTAGTCGACTTCATAACTATACAACAAAGGATACCGTTTTACCGTTGCAGTCGCTTGTCGCTTCCAATCGACCCAAGCTTAACATTCAACTCCTCAAAAACATAGTTGAACTCTGCCTAACTAAAAATAAGGTTCAATTTACATTCAGGTTGTCACTGAGCACGCTATTTGCGAGTTTTGGAAGTAGAGGTTAAATATTGATAAAGTTAAGTTCCTCTGACGGATAAGCGCATCGGGTCGTATCGTATTTTAAATATATTATCCGACACTTTCCTTTGAATCACCATACACTACCGCCTTTGCTCACATTGTGTTTCACGTACACGAGGATCGATTATTATTGTATGTTTTTTTGGAAATAAGCGTATATTTTCACAGTTCTAAATGAAATGCTGTCAAAAAATATCCGTTTCGTAGTTCGAGTTTTGTTCTGGTAGATAAACCTTATTTATAACCTTTTATTGTATGTAACCTACCAGCCTTACTCGCCGTACGTGGCGTAACCAATACTATTAAGGTGCAGGTACATTATCATTACGACAGGTAATACTAATACAAAAAGAAAGCCAGTTCACACTGGCTTTCTGCCGTGATGCAAAAACGCGTAGCATACTGCATTGCAGAATACAAAGCTAATAGAATGCTACCCACTTTACTGAGAAAATGAAAGTAGTCGCAAACATTCATTTTGAAGGGTTTGTAGTACTTTTATTCAAGGAGATATTAATATAATAATGTGTTAGTTTTAAGACTTTCATTTTATAAATATTGTCGTAGCCTTTACCGATAGACCAGTAAGTACCTATGCTAAAATAAAATAAATGTAATTATGCGTATCTCTGGTTTTAGTCATTAGTTTCTTTACACAGACGTGGTAAAATAAAAGTGATGAAATAAAATCCTTTGAAATATAAATAAATGTCAAAAAAACTGATGACAAACATTGTAACCAATTTATTATTTTATCGATCACCTCCTTTAATTGTAATCATCATACACGTGCGTGAGTTCACGCTAGCACATGTTGTTTCCTTCACGAATGTTTTAAATAATTTATATAACCAAGCAGAAGGTTGTTTACAGTCCCGTATGTTTTCAGAGATGATGTAGTGGTACGGTGACTCTAAGGTCGTGGGTTCGTAGCCGGTCATGTACCAATAGATTTTTTTCTTTACAAAGTTATATGCGTAATGTTTGTGCTCTCAAATAATAACTTAAACATTGTGAGGAATCCCAGTCTTCTCAGAGGAAAGTTCAGTTTTTTAATCCGTACTCAATGGTTAAATTTTAATCAAAAATCGACAAAATTTTGACATTTTATTTGCTGAGATTTTACAATTGGTTTTCCCAACTAAGGGTCTAAAACTGGTCTCTAGTCAGTTGTATGTTTTGTAGATAAGACCGAACGATCTTTGTAAAACTAATAAAATTATACTCAAATATTTTAAAATCTTAAAATTTAGGCCACAATGAGCAACTGATTAATGTTAATAAAATAAACTTTGTCTAAGAATGTGTCCATTAGCACTTTGTATACTGTTTCTATTTAAGGGTAGGACACCTTGTTTTTGTGTTTTTTATATAATATATGGTAATACACTCTTTTACTATCACACTACACTAACTCAAACGGCTCGGTTAGTTTAAGTCTTCTTACTATGTTCGTGTTGTCGAGGTGCTGGATTAGAGCTGGCTGGACGTTCATGTGTGATGATGATATATGTTCATGAGTTATTATCATTATAAAATGTGAAAGTTTCTGTGAATGTTTAAACGTTTGTTAGTCAACTAAGCAATAATGACTGATTTGATTGGAATTAAACTTAATATATACATATACATTTGAATCTGGAATAACATATTGGCTACTTCAATACTTTTATATATTTTATATTTTGGCTAGTTATGTACCAATGTACCAATGTATTTTGTTTGGGAAACGCGGTTGCCAAGTTAACTGCCAGCGAAGAGTAGGTATTTTTATAATTTGATGGTTTGTAGAAACACCACCATGCGCCATTTTACAACTACTGCAGTTATCATTGTTACCTTATTTCCTATACATATCTGTTTCTTAAATAAACTATTTAGAGTTTTATTGATTTTACATGTTTGTAACTATTTTTAAAATGTTTATTTTTTCCAGCATGTGCGTTGGTCGCACACTCACACTCAGAGCTTAGAGTGTGAAGAGCAACTATTGGCGCGCTGCAGTAATAGACCACGTGTCAACTCAGCCATCTTTATGTCTGCGGAGCCGGCTGGTGGCTTCGCTGGGTTTGACGCCGGGGAGTTTCTGAGGAGGCACGGGTCCCAGTCGAGGCTCTGTCGGAAAGCTAGGTAAGTATGATGGTAGTTTCTACATCGGACTTCTTGGTACAATTAAAGAGATTTCAAACGCTGTTCATTATCATTACACAATAATGTAGTAGATAAATACAGAATTCTTTGGTTCAAAACTCTTTTGTATTTTTATTTAAAGATTGAAACTATTTACAGGTCAGCAGATAACATACCTCTTACTACGATGAGTGATTCGTCAGAACGCTTATGCAGAACTAAGCCTAGAGAAGAAACCATCTGCGAGGAAGCAAAATCCGATGACAGTTGTAGTGTAGAAACTGTCAAACACTTTGGCCTGCCAATTCTCTCCGTATCCGGACCCTCGCCCCCCGACGAGGACTACGATCAGATAGATGAGTATCTGTAGCATTTTCACACAGGTTTCCAGATGAAATATGTTCTGGAAACCAGGCCGCCTTGGCCCGCACAAAGTCTACAGTGGATAGACGAATAGACTTCTAGACTCCTTGTGATAATGTGTTCTTAAACTCTTCAGCGTCAGAACTCTAATTTCTAGTGTGTCTTGATAAGGGACCATAGCTATAGTGTGGTGTGTTTTATCTTAGAGTGTTACCTCAGTAATATTCACTTCTAGTACGTAAGGATACACAATAATTTAAATTTACAGTGCCACATTTATCTTTATCGATTCTAATCGAGTGGAATGTTGAAGCGATTTTGGTGTTTGAATCTGAATGTAAGCAGCTGTGTCTTAGAGTTTTAACTATCTAGCTATTAATACACTTGAATATGGGAAAGAATAGAAGTTTTTTAAAGTTGGATTTTGCATTGAATATAAATAGGCATTATCGTAGCATAGATGTAAATCTATGAATTGATTTGAAGGTTGAACTTTGGTCCAAGAATGTAAAACTGCACATGGTGTTTTTAGAGTAAGCATTTTGATTCTGAAAACGATAGATAAGAGAATGATTTTATGATAGAGATGCGTGTGTACATATTTCATTATCTTTATCATTCTAGAGTTCGTAGTATTTTAATCCTCTTCACTTTCACCTATTTACCTTCTTTATTTTTATGTCACGGCACGTGTAAATTTTATTATACATTATTATTATACTAAATCTACTATAATGTGTGTGACTGAAGTAAATAATTACTCAAATAAATACGAATTAGTTTAAGGAGTTCTGTAGTTACCTATCTACTATACATTTAGTACTCATACTGTATTTTTGTGAAAAACAACTAACGCCTGTTTTTTTTAACGCTAATCAGATTCCCAATTTAAAAGAAGTATCATAGAGCAGTTGTTACACCATCCGCTAGGCCATATCTAAAGTTTCGACACCGAATGGACAGTGCCTAATGCAAAGCATCTCACAAATTGACAGAAATTAGAGATTGTAAATAAATGTTACCGTTGAAATCAGGCTAGTAAACACGGGCTATAGTTTAAGATTGTAGTTCGTAGTATAATAACAGAAAACCTTGTCATTATAATGTCAATTAGTAGTGAACATAAATACCGACCCATCTCTTCTTAGGAAGGGTCGTCGGGCATGATTCCAGTTAGTAAGCAATTTTGTTTACTATTAGTGTACATTAACACGTATTTATGATATAAAATTGTTCTTCAATGCAGTCAGAACATAGCTGGGATCTTAAACTGGGATCGTATCTATGAAAGGAATAATTACAGTAAATTTATTAACTTAATAATCATGGCACTATACAACGTGGAGCTACAATCTCGGCATTAAATGAAAACTTGGTTAGATCTTCTTACCAGTAATCATAAAAATGTATCTAGCAAATGAAATTTCGAAACTTTCAAAAGAATTTAATTAAACAAATTTTAATGATCTTAAAAAACGGTCATTATAAAGAAAATAGTTTTATTTCTAAACATCTTAGTATAAATAAAATAATTAAAAAATCTGAAACACGAAACCGCATACATAAGTTGATTTAGTGTCGCCATTGTAGCTCCACCCTGTATATAGTATAAGGTGTAAATATTACATTTTAAACCTAATCGCTTATCAATATGTATGTTTATATCAGATATTGGTGATTGGGGACCAGAAGAACATACCATGTCAAAGTAGGCCAAACGCCAAATCTCTATTTCTTAGTCAGTATAACAAATAAGACTCCTTAATGCTATGAACCATATTTTACCTAAAATGTATTCCCTCCACTATTACATAGATATCCTCCATTTATAACTCCTTTAGAACTACTTTAAACGTTTTAATATTGTATTATAATGACCACATTATCAGTTAGAGTTCTTATTATAAATATATTGACTATATAAAAACATTATATAAATTTTAATAAAAAAGTAGGTTTTCAAAATTCACAAATGTAAACCACACTTTAGGCAAGTAGGTCACAAATCGAAAATATATGTAACAAATTATCGACATAATAGGAAAACCAACCTTATTTGTATGCTTTTATAGAGCTTTTTTAGGAACTCTCTGAAATAGTATACTGGTTTACGTGACAACAGCTAAAAAAATATAATATTGCCTAAAACAAATCTGCTCAGCACAAGTGTCGATTAAAGTATATATAGGCTATATACGGCTAGAACTATCTATATTAAGGCTCCAAAGACCATTTAGACTCATATACTCATATGGCCAATTAGACTCATATGCTCATGTGCTCATATGGCCAATTAGACTCATATGCTCATTATGTTCATATGCTCATTATGTTCATATGCTCATATGGCCCATTAGACTCATATGCTCTAAATATCAATGGTTATTAGACAGCTTAAAAGTAAATATAAACCAATAATAGTATATACCGATTACTTTAGTAAAATCGGAGATTATAAGATTTGACTAAACTAGTAATATATAAAAAATAATATAATCCTGTAATAAAAGTGCACGTTCCAACCTAATGCTTAGATTTGTAATATTATATAATTAATTTAATCAAATATAATAATTACAAACACCTTGATGCAAGTAGCTTTTGTAAATTAGTATGCGTAAATAATATCTTACTAAAAGAAGGTGTACATATCCCTAATCGATTATTATATTAAATGCTCATAATTTTAATGTATAATATAATAAAGTCCTAAGTATATTGTACAACTAATATTTACATCTTGCGTTTATTTACTATCACAATGAAATAAAAATTTAAATAAATTTGGATGTTTTATTTTAAGCTAGATGCGGCCCTCGACTTTACCCGCGTGGTACCTTGATTAGTTATATGATAAGTGAACAATTTATTTACAAAAATAATTACAGATATGTACAGAATAATATACAATTATTTTAAATACATGTGAAGCAAATTAACTATCTAAGAACAGTTTAAAACGTTCAATAGATAGCTTAACATATCCAGATCACTGCCAGAAGGCAGTGTTCCCAAGACACCGGTGGCATTGCTAAGTTGAAAGTTCATAATACAAATTTTAACTAAATTATACATTTTAAAACAATATTTAAATCTTCCTTTAGGTAAGCGCTACGCTAATGAGACAGCCACGTGGCGGCGGCGACGGACGCGGAAGATGACGCTACACTCTTTACATACAGGTTGCTCCGAGATGTTAATAAAAAAAGTGTTTTTATTTCGATAAATCTTATATTTAATCACGTAACATTTTTTTATTCTGAAAGTACGATAAACGTACCTATGTTCATTGAATATCGCCATTTTAGTTTCACTCTGTATATCCGAATCAAGTCTCACCCAAATAATATATCCCTACTAATATTATAAAAGCGAAATTAACTCTGATTATCTGTTATGTTTTTCATATCTAAACCGCTGAACCGATTTTGATGAATTTTGGTACAGAGATAGATGGGACCTTAGAAAAGGACATAATCTACTTTTAATGTAGGTACCACGCGTGCAAAGCCGCGGACAGCAGCTAGTATATATATAGATATATATTAAAAAGTTTAAGCGTATAGAAATAACAAACTAACACACTGACATAGAATTTCTAGTCTAGTAGAGTCAACGTATATTTTTTTACGTCGCATCGCCTAAATTTCTAAACACAAACAGAAAAGACGCTTCAAGAAACAAATTTAAAATAGTTTCAAAATCTCTATAAGAAATTGAAAAATTACCATGTTATTACGCAGCACTTGTTCTAAAACATATTACGTACCCTACAGAGCTGAAGCACTTCAACATAATTAAAATTTAAGCTTCATAATCAGAGGTTGAGCCTTAGATGCACAAGCCCGACCCTTGCTCGTAACTCTAGTACGATCTTTATTTGAATTCAGAGCTATATTGGTAGTACGAGTAACTACTCTGTTTTCTGCGCTTTAGGATTAAAGGTTCCGATCCAAGACAAACATTTGTGCGATGAACATGGATGTTTGTTCTATTATAATTACATAGACACACATTGGTAGGTTTACACGCACACACACATGTTACTTACTATGCTGCAGGCATTAGCATTTCATCTCGTTCAACTTGAAATCTCGAAGGGTTCTAGCTGAAAAACTGTGTTTGCTCTTTGAGCAAAATGCGCTGAGCTATGACCTTTTTGTCTGGCTGCAACACACACATGGATTAATGGGACACCTATGTAAATGTTCCCTATTTGAAACGGCTGAATCGATTTTGATGATTTTTTAGGAAATCTTCAGATTGGCCTAGCGGGTGATCCTGTGACGTTTAGTAGCGATCGGATCAACTTATTTTTTATTTTTTTTACGTCAATAAAATCTGGTAATAACATTTGAAACGGATATAGAGTGTATCTTAGGAACGGACATAGGTTACTTTTCATGTATGTACTATGCTTGCGAAGTCGCGGGCAGTAGCTAGTAACTAATACAATTCCAACTCTAATTGCGATACATGATTTTTTTATCATCGATGCGTTTCGTAGGTATATACGATAAGTATACTCATAGGTATTCCCTTACTATATTTACCAAAATAATTACTAATTAGCGATTAATTTGTTCTGATTTGTTGAGGAGTTTCGGATTTTTACCATGTAGATTCCGAAGATAAACCATGCCAGATAAAAATATATATATGATAATCAGCTAATAAATAGCGGAGATATCAGGTCACATACTTACAAGAAAATGTTTGTCTGTAAAGTCGGTTTACGTAACTAAAATCATTGTCAATGCGTACGGCGTTAACTAAGCAACATTTTCTGACGATGTTTTCCTCGCCATTTGAGACTGCACTGTGCACAAACATTTTTGATAATAATGATGATAACCCAATGCTGAACTTTACCCTTAAAAACCCTCTACTAATCAGAACTCACCTTGGTGGAACCTTTACATTCTTTATAAAACCAAATGCCGCGGAATCGGAACAGGTAAAAATAGAAAAGGTGGGATGTATTTTCCGATACTTTTAGCGCCAGTTTTCAACGAGCTCTGTGGCACTGCGAATGCACGGCACATGAGGTCAGTGTGATTGTCTGCTAGATTGTTAAATACTTGTGATACTTTATATAACACAACAAATATCTGTGCTCGACATTCAAATGTTTGTCCTGGGAGAAAATCGAACCCTAACCTACAGCGAAGAAAGCAGAGCTACTACCAACTGAGCTGAAGAGCAGCTGAGAGGTTCAGTATTACTAGAGACGTGTAGTTATTATATATTTCTTGTAATATTTTAAATAAAGTTTGTTTGGATGTTTGGGTGATTATATTTAAATTATGTTTGTAGCTAAATTACGCCGGATTCCACTAAAACATGATATAGATGTAGTATTTGACCCATAATTTGACGACCTCTGTGGTACAGTGGGCGAAGGGCCGGGTGAGATGCAGAAGGTTGCGGGAATGTTTGTATGATCTGCAAGTATTTGTCTCGGGTCTGGGTGTTTTTATGTATAACATGTTTTTTTTTTTCAAAAAAATAGGTATAATAGTATATCAGTCATGTGGTACCCATAACACAAGCTCTGCTTACTTTGGGGCCAGATGCTGCTGTGTTAAATGTACGGTATTATTATTAATATAATCGTTTATACTAATGCCGGCCATTTCACACAGAATCATCTAGGCTCCAAGTAAGTAGTTCTTGTGTTACGGGTACTACATTACTAATATACTTATTGCTTATATACTTTTTTTGCTAACATTATACATAGAAAAAACATCTAGACTCGAGACAGATACTTGCAGATCATACAAGCATTTGTTCCGCGGTGGGAATGAAACCAGCAACTTTCATTAATGTAGATACCTCGCGTGCAAAGCCGCGGGCCTAAACTACCAAACCGTAATTCCTATTGACATAAATCGCACGTCACAAGTCTATTACTATCAAACGGGCTCTAAATTATATTTATTCAAGATATAACTTTTGTGGCCATTATTTTTGGCCGTCTTCCGAAACAAGCATTGCATTTATGTATTATGTATTCTCAAGTAATGTCGGGTTTTTATAATTTTGGTGGTTTTTTAGAGCACGGAAGTCCACAAAGAACATTTATAGTTTCGCTATATCTGTCTGTCTGTCTGTCCTTTCCTAATCTTGCTCTTGCTCACAGACAATTAGTATTATCGTGATTACATTTTGCACGGTAAAACGTATAAGTCCCTACAAGGTTATATAAAAAAAAACTGTTTTTGGGAATGCGCCCCTATGTAAAGTGAGGTTGATTTTCTCAATATTTTACTATCCAATCGTGTAGCATACTGTCGGATAGGTCTTTTAAAAATACTAATACTCATATTTTCAAAAAGTTTTTCTATACCGATATTTGATAAAAATTAAGCTATGAAGTGCCCATTTTTGCCCATATGCGCTTGGTCAATTTAATTTACAAATAAATCTAGAGGTTTTGAGTTAATTGTGAATAATCAGAGTAAAATATATGTGTTTCTATGTCATTGGAGAAAGAATAAAGTTGTTTTTTTTTATATGAAAAGTCACCAAATTTAAACGACCATATTTTAACAACTTTATGACGTCTCTTTTTCTTCGTTAGTGGCATGTTTCATGAAAATTACATGTGTTTATATTATTCATAGTATGATGACACAAAGTTGAGTCGTATCTTATCGTTCGTCATTTGTTATTAATATAAAATAGTGTTTTTTCATATAAAATAATTATTCGAAGTATTTTTGCTTGAAGTCTAAAGAAACACAAAGCTTTTATTCCAATTATTAATACCCGAGTTAATAACTCTAGCTACAGTGAAATAAAATCACCAAAAAAGCACGTCTCACTATAATCGATTTACTTCACATTGACATTGACAAAATTATCATCAAGATGTAACGCCCCCCTACCTACTACTACTTCTCGATGCACCTAACTTTTTTCTTTGCCTTCTCTACTAATTAAAAGTACTTAAATTAATTCCAAATAATTCCAAATAACTACATGCTATTATATAATATAATTAAAATCCCTAAACATACTTTGATCTATTATTAATTTGGCCAACGATTTGACTAGTGGTTGAGATTAAAATCCTACGTTGTGTTTCGAATATAGTAACTCTGATTCTTTAAGAGAATTATGTTGAGATATGTATTTATAATATTATAAACCTTATTATTAGAAGTAATCATCCTCTATAATGAAGAATATCTTTGATTTGCCTACGCTGTGTCTCGATAATTATAATATTTATTGTAAATAAGTATTATATCCCATCTCGTATTACTGTGAAACCTTATTAACGGTTTGAGTAATTTCAATATTTGAATACGATATTAGTTCTTGTCATGAATTGTTACTTTGTATAATATCAAGCTCCGCACGCGTGATATGTACACAAACAGCTGCCTATATCATTCTCCAAAGTCGATCTATCTTTTTATCAAAATCCATCAAAATCAGTTCAGCCGCGAAACGTATCAGACAGACAGACATAGTCACTTTCTCGGTAATATAATATAGATAATAATTTCGGTAATTCAGTAGTTAAGCAAAGTAATCATTTTTGTTCTATATTAATACTTCCTAATAGCAGCTTATGTCATTTTTGTCCTACATTGATATATTTCATTTATTGCGTTCATGGTTGCGCGTGAGCGTTTTGGTGTCACTAAATGCTGGACGACAGATGGTACCGTCTATGTTATGGGAGCGGACGGAATACGCAATAGGGTACGATGTGTCAAAGACCTCGACTCCGTGGTAGGACCGCAAGCGGAGGCCTCAAAGCCGGGGCCATCGAAGGAAATCTCCAAACCGAGGCAAAAGAGAACGTAAATTCATTTGTAGTCAACTCATTGTGATGTAGTAAATCCGGCCAGGTAACTTATGTAGGGTAATGTTTCTTAACTTGCTTTTAGTACCGCATAAAATAACTTATAATAATTTTTCCAACCCACAATAATATCACTAGGTATTTTATTGACATATTTTATTGTTATTTGTTAGGTGTCACTGTCATATTTGATCACTAGGTAAGTATTTTATTGACATTTATTGTAAGGTGTCACTGTCAGATTTGACTTCTGACTGACGACATGGCTGTTGGTATAAAATGTCACAAAAAAGTTTCAGATATTATTTGATCACTTTGAGCTTTTTACTGGTCGGATACCTATAAAATTGTATTGTTTCTAAATCGTATTTTTTTCTTTTTCAAGATGTAAGTCAAGCACAACTGGCAGGTGGATGTTACTAAAGATAGACTAGATTTGCATTATTTTCATAAGTTTATATAATTTATTTTTAAAATAGTAGTAGTTGGGTACTTATCTACCTATCAAGGCAATAAGTATCTACCTAAGTAGGTATATATATATATTTATAAATATATAATTTAGTATTATTTATTATTATTTTATTATTTTACTATGCCTCAATTCAATAGTGGTTCCAACAGTGACGAATATGTTTCTTGTGCTGACAGCGAGGCCAGTAGCGACGATAGCTTTACTAGCATTCCTTCGTTGTCTAGCATGATTGGCTCGTATGTATGTGATGTTCCGAATAATATGAACATTCTTCATATCAATGCTCAGAGCATTCCGGTTCATTACCCTGATTTATTAACATCTTTTGACCATAAAAATATACATGCTGTCCTGATTTCTGAAGCTGAAGCCATGTCTTTCCTCTACCTCTTATTCTCTTCCAGGCTTTAATCTCATTCGTAATGATCGCACTGGTGCCGTCGGCGGTGGTGTCGCCATATATCTCCTTTCACACTTTTCTTATTCTATTGTCAGTATGTCAACACAACCTCCGCCGTCCAGTGCAGATGAGCACCTCTTTATTGAAGTAAATTTTACTCATACGAAGCTTTTATTAGGTGTTTATTACTCTTCTTCCCATCGCATTAATTATTTCTTGTCCTTTGAAACACTTTTAGAAAATTTAGCCGCTTCCTATGATCACACAATTGTACTGGGTGATTTTAATACATGCTTGCTTAAGCAGGATTCGCGTTCAGCTTCACTTGAATCTCTAGTAAGGGCTTGCAATTTATCAACCTTCCTTTATCTGCTACTCACTTCTATCCTAATTCAGTTCCGTCTCTTCTAGATCTCATTTTTGTTTCTTCTTTTGCTCGCGTTGCCAAGCATGGGCAATGTGCAGCTGAAGCATTTTCCTATCATGATTTAGTTTATCTTTTGTACAAAATTCTTCCTCCTAAAGTCAAGCCCAAAATAATTCTGCAGCGAAATTTTAGTGGCATAGATCTGGATAAACTACAAAATGATGCGGGCGCTATTGACTGGTCCCAACTTATTGACGAATCTTCTGTTGATGGTAAAGTAGAAGTATTTAACTCTGTGATAACTCAATTATTCGACAAACATGCGCCACTTAGACCAATCAAGTTAAAACACTTACCAGCACCATGGATAACAGTTATATCCATAGCTCCGTTGAGGATTCCGACCCTGCAAAGGTCTGGAAATTTCTCAGGTCATTAGGAATTGGAAAATCACAACAGCTTGATAAAATCCCTCAATATTTCAACTTAGATTCATTAAATCAGCACTTCACTTCATCTTCCAACTTTGATGGAAACACAAAATCACAAACTTTGCAGAATCTTTCTTCAACTCCAATTCCTGACTATTCTACACTTTATTTTAATCAATTCACTGATTGTGATGTTAAGAAGAGCATTGCATCTATTCCGTCTAAAGCCATTGGTAATGATGGTATTAGTCGGAATATGATCATCCCCATCCACGATCAAATAGTCCCCGTGATCCGTCACATCCTCAATTCTTCTATCTCCACTGGGGAATTCCCTACTTACTGGAAAGAAGCACAGGTTACTCCACTTCCAAAAAAATCCAATCCAGCTTCTTTCTCAGAGTTTCGTCCAATTTCCATTCTTCCTTTCCTATCCAAAGTCTTAGAACGCCTTGTACATCAGCAACTCAGCATCTTCCTAACCAGAAACAATCTCCTTAATCCTTTCCAATCCGGTTTCCGTTCTGGTCACAGTACTGTTTCAGCATTAGTTAAGATAACTGATGATGTACGTGATGGTATGGATAATGGTAAAGTGACTGTCTTGTCTTTACTAGATTTCAGCAATGCTTTTAACAATGTTGATTATGACATTCTTCTAGGTCTCCTCCGCTCTCTTAACATATCTCCAACAGTGGTTGAATGGTTTCGTAGTTACCTGTATGGGCGTCAGCAACGTATACGGATCGATGATACTTACTCATCATGGTGCAATAAATCAGCTGGCGTTCCTCAGGGCGGCGTTTTATCCCTTCTACTTTTTGCCATTTTCATAAACTCAATCTCCCAACATTTAACTTCATCGTACCACCTCTATGCAGACGATCTACAAATCTACACGCAAGCTCCTGTGGCGTTGTTGCCTGGTGCTATAACATGTATCAATCAGGATCTAAATCGTATTTTGGGTTGGAGTAGGGCTTACGGTCTTAAAATTAATCCCACGAAAACCCAAGCGATTGTCATTGGGGGTTCACGGATGGTGTCCAAAATTGACTGGTCCAGCCTTCCACATATTATTTTTGATGGAGTTTACATACAGCAGAGTGAGACGGTAAAAAATTTAGGTGTTCTGGACAGAAATCTGTCATGGGAACAACAGCTAACTGAAGTCAGCCGAAAAACTTTTGCCTCAGCCGGTTCTATTCGGAGACTGCGTAACTTCCTTCCGATTGCCACTAAAATTTCGCTTGCACAGTCACTCCTTCTTCCAATATTAGACTATGCTGATGCCTGCTACTTAAATTTGACTGAACAGCAACATAACAAACTTGAACGCCTTCAAAATCTCTCCATTAGATTTATATTTGGGCTGCGCAAATATGACCATGTCTCCGAATTCCGAAAAAAGCTCAAGTGGTTACCACTTCGCTTTCGTCGGAATTTGCATTCTCTGAACTTTTTATATAATATTCTTTTTAATCCTACAACACCTTCCTATCTCAAAGAACGTTTCCAATTTCTCCACCTCACCCACTCTCGATCCTTGCGCTCCTCTGATACTCTCCTACTCGCGACACCTGTCCACACCTCCTCATACTATGCTAATTCTTTCTCAGTACAGGCTGTTCAATTATGGAACGCACTGCCTTATGCTATTAGATGCGCCAAATCACATAGTATCTTTAAATCTATGGTCAAGAAACACTTTTTGTCATGTTGTTAACTATGTATTGTTTGTTTTTTACGTTATATTGGTATATTTATTTATGTATGTATTAGTTTATTTAGTTTATCTTATTGTATTATTATTATTTAATTTATTTTTGTACGTAATATAAGGTATTAATGTATTTCACTTTTTGTTATCCTGTAAATATGTACGTATGTACATATAATTTTTATCATAAATCACGCATAGTATTTTCATCACCCCCGATTCAGCTATGTTGATTTCTATCCATCCAATGGTTGTCTGGCAGAGATCGGTATATAGCGATAAGACCGTCCATTGTACTACCGTGTAGCTAAACATTGTTTCTTATTACAGTCTAATGTATTTGTGGTGTGCAATAAAGTATTTTCTATTCTTCTAGTCTATTCTATATTTTATTGCGGCTTAGATCACCAGCCCCTCCTCGCTAGCGATAGTAGGTTTCTTTCCATGTGACCTAGACAGCCTTCCTCCGCAATGGACAATTTCATGTCCCAAGGGAACTCTAATTTAATTTTGACAACAAACAAAACATTTACTTCAGTAATTAGTATGTCTGTCATGGTTCAGCAAAGGGGTATCAGAGGGCTTAATTTTTTATCAAAACGTCCATGTAGTAGGTCGGTCCAACACATTCAAGGCAATTACTTTACTTTTGTCTGCAAGCAACTCACATACCATCCATCCACTGATAAACCTTCTAGTATCGCACCTTAGAATGCAAATGGATACATAGAAGAGCCCTGCCTAGCTCCTATCCTACTTGGCGAAGTTCCATAATCCTACAACACAAGAATCTTACCCTACTCGACCCTAATACAGATTATTATATAATCCAATATGTTGTGATTTTATTTGTTAGATTCGTAGAGTAAAGAAGATTGATAATATGTGATAGATATACCAATTATATGAATAGTTTAAATTTAATTTCATGAATAATATCAAATTTGGATAGCTTAATTCTGAGCCTTGAGAGATATTTTTCTATACTATTACTATGTAAAAGTCTGAATTAGATAAAATTATATCAACAGTAATATTCATACTGACTCTTCGTCGATAGCAGGTTTAGTCTTTCCATAGATTCAAGCAAGCTAGAAGGTCTTTCGCCTCAAGAGTTTGATAGAACTTATCTAATATGATTATTAATAAATCGATAGTAGGACTCATCAATAAGATCTCCATTAAATATGTACCACAATGTACAAATAATGAACATTTGAATTTAAGGTGTAGGAAATCATTATTCCATTTCATAAGAATTTATAATTGCTTTCAACGAGACATTTATTATCTAGTGCAATGTTTCAGCTAAATCTTTAGTAAATAATTGGTATTACTATCTCATTGGATAATTGAGTTTATAATTTCAATAACTTTTAGTCAATGATAGTTTTCGCCACTGGTTCGCGCACCGATTTAGTTACAGGTAATCCTACGGAAACCATAAATAGATTTATACTACTGTATAGGTATGGATAATAGTAATTCAACAACCTAGGCAAACTGCTCGAATTGTGTTGTGTACCTGATGTCCTACCTTACCTAATCTGATGTTTGAATCAGGAATACTGGAAGCAAGCTTCGTACATTTAATTGTGTATGTATTACTTACCGACCGGATAAACTATTACATAATTCACACAATAAAATTATCACAGAAACTACGCACGACAAGACACCATGTAATTGTAGGAAACCATGAGAGAAAATCTACCGAAAACGTTCAGCTCGAACAGCCTCACGCGTACTCATATCTAGAATCACAAAATCCGCCGTCTTCTTTTTCATCTTTTTTTTTTTATTCTTTCCATTTTCAAACACATTCGAAATTTCGATTCTTTCAATTTACGACCCAACCTCCGTGGTATAGCTAAATAACCTCTGTACTAAATCAAGCCCTTAATTAATGAAAGTTTCAATTTATTCCCAACTTTATGTAGTTATTTAATGATTTATATATTATATCGTGAACATAAATAGATTTTAATCTATCTATTCTAGTTTTAATATTGTTTTTATATACCTATTTAATTGTTTACCCTTTCGAACTCAACCTTCTTAGAGGTCTTCCCGTCCCAAATCATTCTATCAATAATAGATTAATAGAAGGATAAATTATTCTATCTTATAGAATCAAATTCTATTTAATCTTACTAATTCAAATCAGTATTATTTATTATGATACTCTATGAGTCGTAAAATATTTCTAAACCATAGTCTATAATCTTAGTATTAATTATTTTTTGCTAGCTTTCACTCACGGACCTCGACAATTGCATACATCTGCCATAACCCGTCTATGGTATAGTCTGTCATGATAAATGCTTTGTTTATTTACATTGTAATGAATTACGCACCACCCCATTCAATAATTAAAGATCGGAGATAGAAATGCTGGTAAATTTGTTCCGACAAGAATGACCCATGTTTGCCTACGTGATATTAATAAGGTTTGTACCCAAGCATACTATAATAATTGTGAACCATAACGGAATGACCTTCTGTACCGTTATAAAGACTCATGCCATTAATGTAGAAGAAGTTTTGTAGTATCATGGAAACTCCTTGTTACAAGTAGGTACTAATTAATGGTGAGCAAACCAGTAGTTAAAGCTATTTTGTCCCAAAACTTGTACGAGGCTTACCTTCTGGTCCGTCAGTCAATTTTGTAACACGATCGATCGCTTTTTGGAAGGTCGGCACGATATAGTAAGGTTTTTATTTACTCGCCCCTAATAGGCGCTACGTGGCAAAGTCCGTTTGAATTCTGCTGGGAAGTGGAGCACATGCATTTTTAATAGAAAGAGTTCGCTGTTTAGTCTAGTAATTAGTTTATAAAATAACTTCAGTTCATTTGTTATTATTATCCGCTTAAAGAGGTTTACTTATTGATATCACAATTTTAATTAAGACGTCTATTTTAATAGAATATAATATAATAGACATTTATTTGGTCCATCACTAAAAATATAGAAGAAATAAAAGTTAAGAAAACAAAAACTCGGAGGAAATCTTTAAATTGATTTCTTAGTAACTCGGCATCTAGGTAAATGTGATGATAAAACAGTATTCAGATTAACTGCTTTATAGCTTTGTTTTAACCGTTTGTCTTATTGTCTTTGGTTTTCGATTTGAACAATACATTTATATTCTCATATTTCGCCAAACTAACAAACATTTTGTTAGTTTGGCGAAAAAATACATAATGTGCCTACATCGAAGTGTAAATTAAAGAAAGCCTTAAAATTAGTGTATATTAAAGTTTTGTTTTTTTATTGAATTGATTTCTCTAACATGTCAACATAAATTCACATGAACTATTATGAGCTGACACGTCATTCACACGTCAGTTTAGTAATATAAAATAAATAAATAATACCCCACAGTTCACTCAGTATCATCTAGCCCTTTGAAACAAGCCTGGCTCGGTGCCAGCCGGTATGCACCTGCAACCGAACCGACACCGCATGTACTGATTCGTCTTTCCTGCGGGTCCTGTCAGCAAGATTGAGAGCTACTTGGTACTTGGTGCTTGGTGCGCGGACGATTTTCCGCAACTAGGCCTCTGGTGGGCCCCTTTTGTGTGACGACTGGAGGCTGCTATTCCAGCCACCCGGTGTTTTCCAGGAAGGCCAGCAGCTTACTGATCCCGGCGCATGCCTCCCTGGGTGTCCTTGGTGTACCGAGATGCTAAGCACGTTGAGGTGCCACACTACTACACTCTAAGAGCATCCTCTGCATAGAGGGCTGTCTGTAACCCCCAATGTAAATAAGTGTTTATTTAGTGTGCAATGCCCTGTAACAATACCGACGACATGTCGGAGCTTGTTGCGTTTAAGGCATAGGAGCTTTCGGGAGTACCTCAGATTTAACTCCGGTAGGGCCTCCTTCAACTGCCTATAGTCTGTAGTGTTTGTCCAGAGGGTTTGATGCATGCTTGCCGTTCTTGTGCGGATCCATGACCTGACCTGGCTAAAGGGTAGGGGGATTTTTGGCTCCAGTCCTGTTGTTTGCAGATCCGAGCCACGCCTTGCCAGTGCGTCAGCTTCATTGTTCCCTCTGGACCCACTGTGTCCTTTTATCCACTGTACGGTAACCCTGTTTGACCGACTTACCTCTTCCAGCAGGTTGTGGCATTGTATGGTCAATCCAGAGTTGTGTTCATACCTGTTTAGTGCTTTAAGTACCGCGGCGCTATCGGAGAAGATTCTGATGTTAAAGTCTGTGACTTCTCTTTGTAGCACTGCGGTTGCAGCGTTTATTATACCAATACATTCTGCTTGGAAGATTGAGTTATGGGCACCCAGAGATGTTTTAACATGAATGTTTAAGTCCTCTGAGAACGCTTCCGCTCCTGTCCCTGTTTTCATTTTAGAGACGTCCATGTATATTCTGAGTTCATTTGAGTTTGAGCTGTCACTCGGCTCCTCATGTAGTTATATAGTGAAGCTCTTTGTGTGTGTTTGTTTTGGGTACCTTGTCGTAGGGTAGAGAAGCAGTGGGTTGTCCTCCGCATACTCTTTTAAGATGTTAGTGTGGTGTGCGCTAGGCTCGTGTTCCCATAGGTTTAGGGCCCATAGCCTAAAGGCACCTGTAGCCGCCTCTTGTTTCACGTGCAGGTGTAGTGGTGTTAAGTCGATTAAGGCGCTACGTGTGTTGTCCAGTTTTTGTTTCTTGTGTTCACCTCTCGGTCACATTGTCTCGTCCGGTCGCGACCTTTTGCTCGGCTCCCCTTAGGCCGGGGCCTGTGCCGATCTTGCGATCGCCAAGGCCACACGCTTTTTGCAGTTGTGCCGGTTGCCGTGCCAACGGTCACGGCAGTCACTGCGGGCAAGCCCATAGTTTTCGCCGGCGGGTCATGCGGTACAGGGTTGGATACCTTAGCGATGTTTGCTCTCTGTTTGAAATAATGGCTTGGACCGGGTCCTTTCCCAACGGGGGCTTCTGGTTTCGCCGCAGCCCGTTGTTCCCCTTCCAGTCCTTGCCATTTTTTGTTTTTGTTGTTCTTGTTTTTGTTTTTAGGCCTTCTGTCGTTCTCGCCCTCCGGGATGTTAGCCACCACGAGGGGTTGAACGTTGGTACTAGAGGGTCCTGCCGTTGGCTTTGGATCCTCGTTCTTGGCTCTTTTGTTTTTGTTTTGTTTTTGTGCCTTTTGGTTCTATCACCTTCCAGGCAGCAGCGTCGGACGGGGGGACCGCGAAGGTCTCCCCTGTAGAGGGGGGTTTAAATTGGTCAATTTTTGTTTGGCTCTCCATGTTCGTCGTTTATTATCTTCATCCTACCGGTTCCCACCCACCACGGAGTCCGCATCTCGGGGATGTATTTTTATACACCATGGTTACCGGTCAGATATAGAAACGGCAACGGCAAAAACGGCACCACCAAAGATGACGTTGACCACCACCGTCATCGCAAGGGCGTGAACTGCCGTCTGCAGACCCCATCAACCCCCCCTTCTCACTGGCGGTGGCAGAAGGCCGACCGTCATGCTGGTTTGCCACGGTTGGTTAGACCCCACTGGTCTAACCAACCGTGGCTAACAAACCCTCCGTTTTGGAAAAAATTCACACAATTCGGAAGAAACAAATTGGAGTGTTGCGGAAGAGACATCTGTCCGCTCAGCCACTGGGTCAGTTTCATTCTCCCGTACGGGCCCCTACGTTCAGCATCAAAAACGTAGGTGGTCCACCCCCCACCTGCCTCCTTAGTTGGCGACAAGCCCACGGAGCTGGGCCACATTACTCCGCAGCGGACTTGGAAAGGATGGGTATTTTGGAAACAGAAAGGGCGATGGGATACTCGGGAAAGGGGTTTGGATGGGAGGGATGAGATGGGATGGGATGGGAAGGGGGAACCCTCACTCTTTATCCAGGCTTGGGACTGGCTCTGATAGCGATTTTTGGTGAGAGCAGCCGCTGGAAACTAATGAGATTTACAGCCGCTACTCCCCGCAGCCACCGTCAACCGAGGCGAGTTTGTTTGAGAGCTAACCTGAGTTAAGTTAAGTTAAGAGCTAACGTAAGTTAGGTTAAGGCTTACCTAAGTAGCCTCTGAGGTGCACTTTAATCCTATCACCACACCAGTTAGAAATAACTAGAGACACGATAAGAAGAAGAATCTACCCTTAACGTAAGCGGAGCTTGTGTTATGGGTACTACAAGACCGATATACTACTTATTCTACAAATACTTGTTACAGATCATACAAACATATTTACAAATCTATTTAGGAAGTGACATTTCAAAATGTTACTGGATTTGAGACTTTTTTGAGATTTGAATTTTAATTTGAGTATAATCGTTCGTATTTAACGAAATTTTGATTAGTTTCGAGAAACTACAGAACAAAGTTCTTTAGCTGATATGTGATTATAAAATAAAAGTTTTACCTGACACGAACTAAATTAAATTGCTACAGACATATGGAATTCCCGGTGACTGTTTCCTTACAAACTTTGACGTCCTATTTAATTCAATTAGATGTAGCATTTCAGGATAAAAATACTACTAAAACACACTTTTAGTCACAATCATCTATGACTACACTTTCAGGGAAGGACTTCTTATCGTGTATTCGTTATTACGAACCAGTGTGGTGAAAGTAAAGTCCATCACAGAGGCTCCTTTGGTGCATTTGGCACATGTCTTCGAACTTTTAGATTTTGTGACGTGCTGGTTTCTTCACTATGGAATACACGGATGTCTTCAGAGATTGACTGATAATGCTATAAAGGTCGGTGCACCTACTCGCTTTTAGATTTACACAACTATTACAATTTTTGTTATGTAATTTTATGTACTTACTCCTTTGTTTTCTCTCATTTGGTGTGTCACAAATAAACATTTTCTTCTTTCTTTATATGTCAAATTTCCAACAAACAACAATCATTAACATTTTTGCAATTATAATACTAGTGTGATGTGAATGTTTATTAAACCTGCCAGTGAGCAATTGAAGTATTTTTATTGTACAGTAAAAATTACAACGAAATAATATAAATCAGAAACTAGCTATAATACTTTTATTACATTTAACACGAAGCCTTTTAAACTAACTCAATAAATAGCGGCGTAAAGTCGAATTGCTGGAAGGTAGGTACGTTAAGGTGCTACGTAATTTTCGTAGCATACCATAAGATCTACGAGGTTTTTAAGCGTTTTCTACGAACGCGTAGCAACGTAGCACTTTACTCAACATTTAGTAGGTATACCATAGCTTACTTCAATTTCATAATTATTTTGTGTGAAGGGTCCTTCATAGTCCTTGAGAAAATATAAGGCACTGTTCCAGCTTAAATCCCAAATTCTGGGACTAAGCCAAACTAAGCGTGGAATTTTTCACTACGTTAAGTTTTTTCTTAAAATTGGTCCTATATGGTACGTATCTTTTTAAAAACTAAACACAGAGGTTGGTCCGAAATGCAAGGTTTTGAAACGCTACTGAAGGAGTTTGTACTCTTCTTTTAAAATTAATTATATTCGCTAAGAGCTCTAGGGACATTTATGTCAGAGCAATAAGGTACAAAATACGATTATTCACGTCTCTTTTAATTTAAATAGTAGTATAATAATCCACTGAAGCTGAAATACGTCTTCAGGTATGCTTTAAAGTCTGGAAGCTTTGCACTTTGTTTTGCTAGTTTATTACAATAGATTAGTTTCCGCGCGTGACTTATCTTTCCTTCCAAGAGTTCTTTGTTGAGCTTCGGAATGGGTCAAGACACTAGCGGAATTTTCAGCGGGACGTAGAATCTTGAACCTCTTATAGATACAAACACAAAAAAAACCACGAGTCACAGAAAGAACAAAGCATAGCGTAAAAAAAACAAATACTTAATGGAAACAAACGCACCTCGCGGCTGAAAAACCGCGAAAAACTGCCGCAAACCTAAAGGCGCTCCCTCACCGGGAAAATTCGCGTGCAATGTAACATATAGATTCGGCTTTGAGTATAACATTACAATACTACCTCCCTGACCGACGAGCGTTCGCGTGTAATGTAGTATTATAGATTCGACTTTGAGCATTACATTACAATACTACCTCCCTGACTGACGAGCATTCGCGTATAATGTAACATTTAGTATAGATTTGAGTTTGTATTATTACAAGGTGCGCATTGTAATGCTCGGTTCTTCTTCTTCACTGATGTAAACTCGTTTTGTATCATAACAGTTTGTGCACTGTAATGCTCAGTTCTCCTCCCTCACTGATGTAATGCTCGACTCTGTAACGTTACATTACACGCGAATGCTCCCGGTGAGGGAGCGCCTTAATGCAAATCTTATGCTCTAAACAATTAATCGCATCGATCTGTTTTCGAGTTACTAATAAGAAGTCCTGTTATTTGTATTTGTATTGTTTATTATACAAACCAGGTGTCTGTATTTTGGTTGTTCCCACAAAAATATTTACTCTAATGTAGGTTAATTGAGATTAAAATATTTTAACAAATTAATTAAAACGAGACACGCGTGCACGGAACATAAGCATTACTCCGGCTACCAATATAAATTGCACCGCTTATGTTTTACTGGTGAGTTTTGTCGTGAGTTATTATATTTTTTACTTTTATGTTATCCTATCTCTCGTTTATGAGGATATTTGCTTGTAGCTTGAAAATGGCTAAGCTGAACAAATAGTTATCATTATCCTTTCCTAAGAATGCAGTTAGATCGGACATAAACATACAACTAGCTGAGTCTATATACGTAGCATAAATTTACGTAAGCCTCATCTTAGCCTTAGTTTTTCTTGTTATCCACAAAAGTGTCACATAAGTATCGTCTAAGTTTTGTCGTGGTTTCTAAAAATATTTTGAAAACGTGACTGGTTTCCTTCGATACAGTACTCTAGCATTTAAGTACCTACTTAAAAATGTTTCATATTACTAACAAAAAAACTTAAAAACTTTATGTACAACTGATTGTACCTAAATGTATGTCTTTATATTTTATACAATGTGCTCAATTTGTAACCGAATTTCTCAGAACTATGTCGTTATGTAAGTACCTCCTTTCGTCAAAGACTTGAAAGCCCATAAGGTGACAACGTTCAAAAGGATATCATAACACGGGGTATTATATACCCTTCATCAAGCGAACAATTGAAATAGAACCCTATGGACTTGGGATAAAGCTGTCGCATATGACCTTTGTCAAATAACTCTAGTTGGGTGGAATGGGTAGTATTCATTTTTATTAGAACACAATTTATATTAAAATGAATTTGATATTGCTGGGAAATGTATACATTAACACCAAGTCCAAAAACTAAGCAGAGTTGTAATATGAAACCTAAATTAGGATTACCTGACTGACGTCTTAGCTCAATTGGTAGTGGCTGTCTTTTGCGCTGTAAGTTGAGGGTTCGATTCTTTCCCAGGACAAATTTTTTGATGAGTAGTGTTTTTTCTGTGTATGTTTGTTATTAAGTATCATAAGTATGTATTTACAAATATAAAAGTATTCCTACAAAAATCTGGTCCCTATAATACAAACTATCCTGAGTTTGGGGCTAGATGGTACTGTGAGCATTGTCTACCAATAGTTTATTACACGAAACTAACATCAGACCAGAAAATTGTTCATTACACAAATGTTTGTCCTAGATTGGGACTGAACCAAGAACATCCACAACCTACAACTGCCAGTTCAAGCTATGCTTATCTATATATATAAAAATAAACCCCTATTTCCCTTGGTCACGGCATCACGCGTGAACGGCTAGACCCATTTCGCTAATGATTTGCTGTATTTGTTATTGTCAGAAAAGAGTTCCTATGAAAGAAAAAAATAAGAATGTTGCGTAGAAAATTAAAACTTTTAAGAAAGCTTAACGACGATATTAACTTTTATAAAGTGACCATAGACACCATATTTGCCCTAGATCCTGATGCCCACAAATATTATATTTTTTTACGTAGAACTAATTTAGTCTTAGATATATTATGTAAGTAGTAACTTTAGTTTATTTCCATTCTTTAAAAACTAGTGTGTTTAATTAGAATTTTACATATATCTAAATCGTGGTCTCATAATACACAAAGGTTCGTTCTGGATGGCGATCCTAGCCACAACTTACAGCTTCTGTTGGTACAGTTGGCAGTAACGATTCGTGCTCAACCTCTTGAGTGGCGAACCGATCTAGACTTCTAAATATTGCGTTAAGCGGCAGTGGCGGCAAAATGGCAGTATAAGATGAATTTTTAGAATATCAACTATTTTGAACAAACTTCTTTATGTGTAACATTTCGTGCGCTGGCACTTTTCGGCCAGTTGCGAGTCTACGGCGGTCGTACTACTGGTTAAATTATAACTTCACATAGCGAAAGGGTTAAAGGTTTCAGTAATTTTTTATTTTGTTTTGTGTCGTTATAGTTAGGATTAGAGCAATTATTTGACTTATAAAATAAAAGGGTTCACTTATAATGAGCTTAAAACTAGGTTTAAAACTAGCTTAAGCCTACCTACCTACCTACTATAATCCCATATTTAGCTAGTGTGGCGTTTAAGTGTGCTCTTTCCTTGTCATTCTAACGTCAAAGAATAAAGATGGCAACAGATTTAAATAAGTCACTATCTAAATATGTAGCGGAATGGGCTAAGGTCCGGCTGAGACGCAGAAGGTTGCGGGTTTGATTCCCGCCGCGGGACAAATGTTTGTGTAATCTGCAAGTATTTGTCTCGGGTCTGGGTGTTTCTATGTATAATAAGTATTCATTTACAAAAAAAAGGGATATAAGTAGTCATCAGTCATGTGGTACCTATAACACAAGGTCTGCTTACTTTAGGGGCTTTATATTTATTAATTGTTTATTGTTTATTATAGAATAGACGGTAAGTTTCTAAATAACCAATAATTCACAATAAAAATACCAGCAAAAATTGTTTAAGAAATTCAAATTTCATCCACAAGTATTTACCATAATATCCGTCATGGCATGCTATCTAAAATCAACAGTTAATTACCGTACAATTGCAGTTGCTACAATGGAATGCAAATATTGGAAGTTGAAACAACTACCAATCATAGGTCACGACTTTTAAAACTGACCTTGGTATGTTTGGAATAACTGCGGCATCATGATTGCGAAAAATCGTTTTTGTTGAATAATTTTTACGACTTGCATGGCAGTTTTTATTATTTAAGTAACCGCCCGCAGCCAGTTGTCTTTTGTGTGGAAAAAATCGTCTTTTTTATACCGCTATGTATATTAGCTATGTCTTCGTTAATTTACGGAAATATAGTTACTAGTGGAGGCCCACTGGTCGAAATTCAACCATAATGAATTTATATAACAAAAATAGTAAAAAAAGTATATAAACTATCCGCGCAATTTTCCTAAATTTTTGCTTCACGTATTAATATATAGATAAGAGATACATGGTATGTTTTTCAATATTTTGTCTTATACCTAGATTTAAATTATTTTTAACGTAATAGGTGAAAAGTAAGCTGATTAAAACATAGTAAATTTTTATCAGATTTGTTAACAGATTTGTTCAAACTATTTGGATGTTTATTAAAACTATTTGGATGTTTTCTGATAAAAAAATCGCGGTTTGAGCGCCGTGAATTCGCGTCAAGATCATTTGGTCAGGAAATCGCCTTAAGTTACCACGAATGAGTCAGTAGTAATTTCTACCTAAGCAGCTTTAAAAGCCAAATATGTCTTTCTTAAAATACCTTTATAGATAGATATTCTGCTGTGAAGCAGTAGTGTGCAAGCTTAAACACTTTAAAAGTCACATTTACTAAGAAAGAGACAAAATAGTAGATATGTTTTTGACTAGCAAGCGGCTTAATATGCTTTTTTGTCAGCTTGATTTTTACAATCAAACAAACAACTAGGTTAACTAAAATTTGTAAATAAAGATTTAGTAGGGGCTCCACTTAACCTTTATTTACAAAATTTAGTGCCAAAATGCACCGAAAAAAATGTGTTGGTCAAAAATATATTGAGTAGAGGATGCGAATCCTGATTGCTGTAGGCAACATTCTTCAAAGACAAAGTCAAAGTCAAAAATATTAAAAACACAATCACAATCACTTTGAAACTTCTTACATACTAGGTGAATTTAGTTGAAAAATTCCTCCTTACCCAAGTTCGTGAACTGGCAATAATCTTCGTCCTTGTTCAAGCGCTTTTTTGTATGAGTTGAAACATTTCAAATATGTGAGTTTACTGTCTGATGAGACCATGCATTCTTATCAATAGTATTGCCATTTATATTATCATATGCCGATCCAGCCTTATCTAACAAGTAGGATATTTTTAAAGTCTTCCCTTCATAGCATGTTGCGATGCTCCAACCACAGAATAAAAGAGTGCGAACGTAACCTTCAAAGTGCGAAACTTTATATTATGATTTTTACGTTACCGCCAATTGTACGAGGAGCTTGGGAAATCATTTTACGTGGTGTCGTAGTAATAAAAAGTTTCACGAGGCCGCGGCACCTACGCGATAGACTGTAGTATTCATTGAAGATCCCTTTAAAAACAATCTGATTCATTAACAGTTTTCAGAACAAAGCTCAGACTCAGATCGACCTGTGGTAAATCTGTTGTTTTGACTGACTAGCTAAAATTGTAATACGATTTGCTTACTATATAGTACAAATAAGTGTAACATGAGATAATTATTTGTAACATTTTTATATGGCAGTTTATAATTTGTCTGTGTGGTATAGCAATAAAGAGTTACCTTTCTATCTCCTAGAAAAACAAATATTCAGACCGTTATAATAACAATGTTACCAGCACTACATTCAAAAAGATTGGTGAAGTGGAAATCCGCGGAAATTGAAACAGCTCATCTACTTCGGAGCTTTATGTCGTGACAACAGCTTTGATGCCGAAGCGAGCCTTCGTGCAATCTACCAACGATATTATACAAACTAGAAGAACTACGAATCCTGCTGATTGACGACCTCTGTAGCGCAGTGGGCAGTGGACTAAAATCCAGCTTAGCGCAAAAGGTTGCGGGTTCAATTCCCGCCGTCAGACAAATTGTTGTATGATCTGCATGTATTTGTCTCGGGTCTGGGTGTTTCTATGTATAATATGTATGTATTTACAAAAAAAATTGTAAGTAAATAAAAAAATAAGAATTGTTTTGTATATCAGTCATGGGATACCCATAACACAAGCTCTGCTTACTTTGGGGCCAGGTGTAAAATGTCCGGGTCTTTCTTAAAACACATACTGGCTAAAGAATTGTTTAAATCTGTTGCTATCTCTTTTCTTTGACATTAGAATGACAAGGAGAATACTTAAATGCCACACTAGCGAATTATGAGATTATAAAGTAGAGGATAAATCTCTTAATCAGGTTAAGTTTTGCTAGATTTTATATATATATATATATATATATATAGATATCCAAAACATAACAATAGCGCGTTTTAATATTTCCTGTAGTGCCATCTAGTAAACAAGTTTTTGCATTTCACTTGCTTGTTCTTGTTAAAACTAAAAAGTACGAATTTATTAATATGTAAGTTTTTAACATAAGCTTTAGATACATTCGTTGTGTAGTCAAGTGTAAGGCCAAGTCTGCCTTACGCAGCATGTTTTCTCTGAAATAAAACATAAATGTTCTACGGTGTTTCTACATAATTATTATAATTATGAGCCCTTACTGCCCCATTGCTGGGCAAAGGCATTCCCCATTTCTTTCCATTCATCCCTCTCCCGCGCTTATATTGTTCAGTCTGCGCGGAATTTGATGAGCTCGTCCCTCCACCTGTTTTGCGGTCTGCCGCGGCGTCGTTGTACGGTTTACATAAATATATAAAATTACCCTGTTAACATCTTACCTAAAATTTATTTGATTGTAAAACACCACAGTATTGAGAGAAATAAAACTAACAAAAATATTCAAATCGGTCGAGTAATTTACGAGTTTTTGCGAGACTAACGAACGGCGATTGATATGTGGTTTTCTAACATGTATATACAAACATATTTTGATCTTTCCAGCATATGCACTGCCTAAGAAAAAGAGAAGCACAAATTTTCAAATATTATAATTGTTTTATGTTTATTTATAATATTTTTATTTTTATTCCAATGTCACTTCCAGTTTCTTAAAAAGGATTTGTGTTTACCCAGTATGCAATGCATTTCACGAGCTTCACGGCATTATTAGACTATGCTAGACTGGATTTTAGGTTTGGTATGTTGTATTGATTTGAACACCGTATTGAATACGGTCTGCATATATTTGTTCTAGATTTGCCGCCTGATTCCCAAATACAGTGAAGGCACTGCATATTTTGCTAAAATAGTGTGGATTTTATGACCTGTAGTCAAATTGACTGCGGCTTTACTTAGGAACGCCTCACACCTCCCTGTTTGTCACTATTTATCACATTGTCACTATTTACAAGAAGATATGGCACTTTATAATATAAATGACTATATTATTGATAAGAATGCATGGCCTCATGTCGCTTTGCCCTCAGATAGTTAACCGACATTTGAAATGTATAAACTCTCTTGTATTAGTTTTTCGTAGTTAAGGTAGTTATAAGATGGATCATGCAAAAAGCGTTAAGACCAGAACGAGTTTTTTGCCAGTTCTTTTTGGGCTTGGGTTAGGAGGAATTGGCACCTAAATTCACCTTGTATATAAGACAATTCAAATTGACCCTTGTGATTGTATTGAATAAAGTATGATTGGACTTGACTTGACATGGTACAGTTACTTAGTTTGATATAAGGTTAGATATATACATAAAAAAATATCAAACGTTGATATTATTATAAGTGATTTTTACTATTGCTTATTTTAAACTGGTCAAAAAGACTTAATCATAGTTATTAATAATAATATATTAATAATTGTTTTATTTTTATTGAATAAAGATATATTGAATTGAATTGTTCTCGAAGGCACGGAAGCACACAGATGAAAACGTGTTTTCAGATCTGAAAAATCTACATTTAAAAAGTCTAATTTGAATAAAGCAAGAGTCAATACAACGAGCTGCTCAAAGCTCACAATGTCGCTCTACGTTGCTCAACAACAGAGTCTGACACAAAATGAATTATTCAGTCGCTTCAAATGCAAAGCGAACGTGACATGACGCGAATAATAGATATCACAAGAGGATTTGCCATGAAGCAAGCTATGATTTATACTGCGATTAGATTTGTAGTTCATGACATGTGAGTTTGCCATATTGAAGATAACAAGCTGTAACTGAATACTGTATTCCTATGATAGATTATTGATTTAGGCATGACATTGCGGAAATCCATTGCAAAACAGTAAACAGATGGATAAATATTTAGTTCTATTCCGCCAATCTATTCCTAATGAGCTAGATACGATGCAGGATGCACCTCTCTCCTGCCTGGAATTAAAAAGCCATGCAAAGTTGGTTAATAAGTTGTATGCTACCGTTTTACTAACGCTGCACACATGCAACCTCAAAATGAAATTCTTGTATTTATGTTACGAGGTGCATGCGTTTGAATCGTGGCATACTCATTAGCAATAGATTGGCGGAATAGTACTAAATATTTGTCCACCTATTTAATGTATTTCTATGCTTAGTTGGGGCAAGATGGCGTGGTGATTGTCTACCAATAATTTAAATTAATTCCTTTTTATTACGTCACTTCTTACTAATTCTGCAATCCTAATACTTATCACTACCTAAAATTATACATTCAAACATGTCTCCGTCTGTTTGTTACGTTTTGGTAATTGAACTACTAATAAATTTAGCGGTTCCGAGGTTCACAAGGAACCTTTATTGTTTTGCTATATCCGTCTATCTGTCTGTGTGTTTGAATTTTCGCCCCTAACGAGAGTTTTTGTTCGCAGAATATTTTTGATCGTGATAAAGTTTTAATATGTAATATAAAACTTGTAATATGTAATATGTATTCCTGGCTCCTACAATGTTATGAAAAAACTTTGAAAAACGTCAGAATATGTAAATATGTAAAGTGGGTTTGATTTTTTTATTATCTTACTATCCCATCGCATATCATTGGATAGTTTTAAATATATTATGAGGTTTATTGAATAGTTTTTTGATACAGATATTCGGTTGATAAATATCAAGCTCTGAAGTGGTCATTTTTGGAAAAGGCCAGAGTCCCCCTCACACTTACCGGTTAAACGCTGGAGAAACCAGAAATGTTTACATGTTGCATATTTGACATGTTGCAATCCCGTTGCTACCTATACTTGTACTTAATGAATATTAATCTTTTTAAAGTTAAATTAAAGCAATATATTTTTAAAATACTCATCTTATTACTACTGTTGTTTTTTATTTTTGTTTATGGTTTGTGTTCATATTTTAAGTACCTATTAATTTATATTGTATGATTTTTGATGTTGTTTCATGTTTTTTTTTTTTTTTTTTTTTTTTGCTTTAGGGGGGGAAATCCTCATGGATACCCTTGCGGGTTATGTCGGACTCTTACCGACTAAAACCCTAACCCCTGTGCGTGGGACCCTCTGACTTGATCAGAGACTTTGTCAATCGTAATGAGGTTAATACAGGTTAAAAACATACTCGAACCCTCGTGGGGTGACTTAACTAATTGGTAACATTAAAATTAAAGAACACAGGGTTTTAAACAATTTGAAATACAGGGCTACTTATTATCTTATTATACTTAATATCTAATAATGTATATGTATCACAGAGAAAATCACGTTAAAGCTTGACCGTATCCTACTTATATTATAATTCTAACGTGTTACATAACTAATACTATTAAATGCTATAAGGCGTATTACTCAGAAATACGTTCTAACATTTTATTACCAGTTATGCACGTTTCTGTTCGGATTGTTTTAAGAATACTTACACCGCGTGTCTGTGTTATTGTTTTCGTGTTTGATTTTAATATGTGGCCTAATGTGTCTGGTGTGTCTGCTTTGTGTAATTGTTTTGTGCTTGTGTTATTGTTGTGCCGCAACTGTGCCCTTTTCTCATGAAAAGGGGACCAAGTTGACTCCTTTGCTGTGGTGTGTTTGTGTTTGTGTAGTGTAAAGCGGTGTACGTAAGTGCTGTGCCCGAGACCACTTTAGCAGTAAGCCACCGTGGATCGGGCCAGAGCCTCCCATTTCCTCCTGACCACGCATTCGTCACTGAATGCGTTGTGGTCGGCTCTGGCCTGGTTAGCTTGTACACAGTTTGTGCATTGTGGTTTATCCCCTGACTGCCAGATCTCGCATGCTGCCCTCATGTGTGGCCCCCCGCAATGGCTGCACCTTTCGACGGTGTCCTTGCAGAACCGTCGCCCATGCCCGTAACCCAGGCACATCGAGCACTGGATTAGTGGCGACTGGTCCGCAACCGTCACTCGTTGCAGGTCGATCATCACAGACCCTGCATCGATTAGGCGCTTCCATATGCAGGGGGACACCCTGATGACAACATGGCCCGTCTGTGGGTTCCGAGTCTTTTTGGTAAAAAGCACTTCTGTTTGTGTTTTGCTCTGCTCTATGCCCTGGAGTATCTTTTTGTTTTGGGCCCATAGTGCCTTAAGGACGTCATCGTTTGTGTTGTATAGGAACACGTTTTTGAGGACGACCAGCGGGTTTTTGTTTTTTATATCCTCTACCGTCAAGTGTTCCTCAGTCTTCTTCAACTTTTCCTTTACCCTGTCCCTTTCCTCCTTCGTTCGGCACCCCACAATGACTTTTCTGTCTTTGGCCTTTCGAATCTTCTCGACCGTCACTTCCCCTTCTTTGGCATTGACAGCGGTCCTGATCCTCTGGATGATCTCCTCCCCAGTCTCCGTCTCATCCTTGGCGGAGACCACCACAGAGTGGAGCGCTGCTTGGTCTATCTTCTGCTTTTTAGGGAGCCCCGCGACAGTAGCGTATGTTGCTCTGTCTTGCCGTTCTATGGTGTCTTTGAGATTTTCCATTCTCTGGGTGTTTTCCGCAATGAGATGGGCTTGCTCCTCCAAACGCTCAAATAGGCGTTTGGAGAAGCAGTCCAAGTCTGCCTTTCCCAGAGTTTGGTTCTCGTTTTGAGTGGTGAGTTCTTCGGTCTGCATCCCTATTTCAATTTTGTTGCCTTCTACTGTAAGGGGTAGTGACGGCCTTGATTTCTTAATCAAGTCAAGTTCTTTGAACAGCTGAAAAAGTCTGTCAGCTTGTATCTGGATTTCCTTCTTTATCACCCCGTTCATGTTTCTGGACTTGTCGAGCTGCTTTCCTATTTCCTTCACGCATGCTTCCGCCTCAGCTTTCCTGTCGACAGGTTTTGTTTTAACCGGTACTTCGGCTGGGCTCCGCTTTACTCTGTTCGTTTGCGGAAGCACCAGTTTTAGCTTCGTTTTGCTTATGTCGTCGACAGGCCTCTTTGGTGTAGTAGAAAGCCGAGGTAGGGCATGCGTTCCAGCTGCCTCTAGTCTGTCGATACTTAGCCTGACGTTCGAGATCCTGCTCGAACCTGACGTCGTGGAGGGGCCCGAAGGATTGGCCCTCTCCATTTGAACGGGGGATTTAATGGCCTTTTTCGGCGCGTTTGGGGTGCGAACGGCAACCATTTTAGGTCTAGGACTAGTCAACTAAATTTAAATTTAAAAATAAATAAAAATTTTAAAATAAAATACTAAAAGAGTATATAGTCTTGTAACTATAAAAATATATGTAGATTGCAAAAGTTTAAAATTACTAAAAAGTACGTTACAGACTAGATAAAAAATGGTCACCAAACATAGAACACATAAAGCAGTAAAAGTTAAAATGTCAAAAGACGAGTTTAGATGGTCAGACACGAATAAATCAATATAAAATTAAAATACCAAAAGAGTATAAGAGTCTTGTAACCAAAATTTGTCAAATAAAAAAGTCAATAAAAAGAATTTAAAACGTCAGAGGGTCAAAAAATGTAAAACTAAAACAGGTAAAGTCAAATTAAAATTAAATATGTATATGTCAATAAAAATTTAAAACGGGGAGAGTCAAATTACAGGTAAAATTTTAATTAAATTAAGTCTAAAACACGGTAAAATACAATAAAATTGACTTAGGCACTGCCTATTGTGGCCACGTTAGGGTTTGAGTAAAGTGAGACTTTTCTTTTTCGTCACTTTTTTTTTTTTTTTTTTTTTTTTTTTTCTATCCTGGGTGGTTGGATAGTAGGATCTGTTCTAAGGCTTGTGTCGCAGTCCAAAAATTCCTAACCCTACCCGTTCCTGAGATACGGGTCTTGACGTAATCGGTTTTTTTTATGTTTTTAAAAATAAAAAAAAAAAATGTATAACGAGTTTTCTGATGTTTTTTGGGTTCTACGTGTAGTAGAAACCTGTTAGGGGGTTGTGCCGCAGTCCAAAAAATTTTATTCCTTCCCGTTCCAGAGATACAGGTCTTGGCGTAATCGGTTTTTTTTTATTTTACAAATCTATAAATAGATTTTTTTATTTTTTTGGTTCTACGTGTAGTAGAAACCAATTAATGGGATAAGCCGCTGTCAAAAATGGCCTAGGTCTCACCGTTTCTGAATTACAGGTCTTTTAATATGTTCTTTTTATTTGCGGTTGGTAATTTTGCTTAGACCTAAATATGTTCGCGAGTTTTCTCGTTAAAAATCTAAAAATTATCTATTAAAATGCTCCAGAGTGGGCCTAACCTACTTACAAAATTTCGACCTAGGTCGTCGCTACAAATCCTTTTTAAAATGACCTACAAACCTAACCTAAACCGCATAAAAACTAAAACTAACACAACTTATCCTAGACTTAACTTAAAATTCAGCGTAAAGTGCCTCCGGGGTCCCTGCGGTGTCCTCTTCAATTTGGTGAGGTCAAAGGTCAGTAAAGGTCACTGGATTAGTGACCTCGTGACCACGTGGATGTTGTTTTTTTGCCGTTTATTCGGTGGTGGTACACGGCAAAAATCTGGTGATGGTACCAAATTGAAGGGCTTCACAAGGCGCTTCCAGCCGCACTATTTCAACACTAGGTCGTCACTGTAGTTTTCTCACAAATCGAGTTTGAAAATTAAGAATTTTGGAAAAAGCACTGTTTGGTTTGTATCTCCGCGGTTTCAACACTTAGAGGGGCGCGGTTTCCACACACGTGTGCGCCTCGTCTCTACGCAACTTTTGAGATATCGCACGGGTATTTTTGATAACTTTTTCCGGCCACTTCGATTTTTCTCGCGCGGAACTTCGAGTTAGAGCTGGCGATTTTAGGCCGTCCGGAGTTGGACTGTTGTTGTTTCATGTTGAGTTAATGTATCTTGTGTAGTTTGTTTTATACTTCAAGTTACTATAATTAAAAAAAAAATGATTGTAAGCCCTGATTCGGGTCAAGATGTCCGTGAAGTCAACACTGGCCTCAGCGGAAGACCAGCGCTGTCACATGGTAACATGCGGCAGCATTATGCTGAGCTGAGTACCATTTCGCCACCACATGTACCTAGATATTAGGAAATTTATTTAAAGTTTATTATTGTAATTTTTTGTTTTTCTGTAAACTTCCTGTTATTTACTTTTTCTATTGTATTTTGAGTGGTGGACAGAATAAATGCTTTCTTTCTTTCTTTCTACTTACCCATGACATTCACCTTTAAATTTTAAGTTCAAAGATGTGTGTTGTAGAACGGAATATAAAAATCTAACCAATTTTTAGTAAGCATAATACTCATATATAAACTTTGATGAAGAAATAACCTTCGTAATACCCTTACCTTTATAAATATTTAAGTGATTCGGACATTGCACTAACAATCTGAAACCTATATTGAATTTCTTACATAGGGTTCAAAATCTTTTGAAATTGAAGACATCATCGCCAAGTATTTTCTTAAGAGGGTCTAACGCTAGGTATAATGTGGGTCACGGAACTTTCAGACGACACGTCTTTTACAAAGCTTTAGATAACAAAGCTCGCTTAACCTTTAGAAACCATCATTTTAAATGTTTGTTTCAAGTGTCTGTTACGAGTTACCTGGATCATAAAAGTCAGTACGAGGTACAGGAAAGCCATCATCATCCTGTTCTCACCTACTGCTAGAGCTACCTATCTCTCGGTCCTGTTCCAGCTTCTTTCAGTTTCGGCTCGTGATGTTTGCACTATTGTGTGCTCCTATTGCTGCATAATGACCAACGTTTCTATACCTGGTTTCTTTTGGGAGCCAGAATAGAGGAATATTAAGGAACATATTCCAGAATGAAAACAGAGCTACGCATGCTTCGACAGCATTAATATTCTGTCAGAAAATCTATGCTTGATCTTAGTTTGATCGGAGTTCGATCGAATAGCGAATCTATAAAGGTTCCTTGTAGACTTCGTCACATTTAAGACCTATCTTTTTGCTTTATCTCATACTTCAATAAAGTTATTCTGAACAAAACCGCTGAATCAAGAGTAGCCACTTATATAGGTAGTCTTATAATAAAATGCTAGCGAGTCTTATTCGCAAATTCAATTTTCCATTACCTTTCATATCTCGCGAGGATCGCTTGCACAGAACCTTTTATAACAGTTCGTTAAACCTTATTTTTAGAACAGTGAATATAAAAACCTCAGTGAGAGTTTGTATAAAAATACGAAATGTCATGTCACGAACAGAGATTAATACAAAATCATAATTGGGATGTAAATATTGGAACTATTTTTGGTCTTTTTAAATAATAAAGTTGTTTAAAAAATGCACCGTAGTCTTTATATATAAAAAAAAATCGTGTTTGTAACACCGCTTCTCGAGAAAGGCTGGACCGATTTTCGTGATTTTTAATTCTGTGGATTTACCTACGCTGCAAATAGCAGAATAACTATTTAAAAAATGCGAAAATTTTGGTAAAAAAATTAACGATTTAGTTTTGTTTTTATTTTATTTTATAACTTTTACAATGTGGTATGGTATAACTTTTATAAATCTTCTTATAAATCTTGTAATTTTAAGTTCCTCCTAAACCGATTTGATAAATTTTATTGTGTGTTCAAGTGGTTTCGAGATTGGTTTAGATTAACATTTTTATTTTTTTATTTTTTTTCATTTCAAAACTCATTGGACGAAGTCGCAAAAGGGACAGCTAGTATAGTATAAAAGACATGTGAATTGAGCTATGTTAGTTTAAAATCTACCGTTTAAAATGATTTATAATTAGCACAATTTATTCGTATCATTACCATTCGTTTCATATCAAAGATACTAGCGGTTTTACCACGTTGAATGGCATTGCTAATAAGTATGCTGGAATTTCTAAAATCCACTTTATATTATGATCCCGTATCATAAAATTGGTAGAATCTCTAGATATTAGTAATCAAATTGTCGTTGCAAGTCTCTACATTACCAAACCAAATAAATCTTATTTGATTTGGGTAAGAATATGTTTTATTCGCTTTTAGCTGGTTACTTAAACATATAAATATGTAAATCGTAGATACTGCGAAAATAAGTACTAAATACAGACGACCTCTGTAGCGCAGTAGGTGATGGCCCGCCTAAGACGCAAAAGGTTGCAGGCTCGATTACCGACGCAGGACAAACGTTTGTATCATATGCAAACATATATGGGTTCTTCTATGTATAATAAGTACGTGTTTACAAAAAAAATAAGAAGTATATCAGTCTGTTGTTCCTACAACACAAGCTCTGCTTGCTTTGGAACTAGATGATGCTGTAAGAAATACCCAGAATTATTTATTTATAATAATATCGAATAAATATTAAATAAACCCATGTTGACAAAGTGCAGAGTATGCGTATGTCTGTATGGGCCTGTAGAGAGTTAAGTAAATATAAAATCAACATTTTTCTGTTTCTATGGGTACGAAGAAAACCACAAAAACATTGCCATCAGCCAGCCGAATATATATATATTGGACCCAAAACCCCAAATTAAGCATAGCTTCTATTATGATGGCTGATAGAATACTTATATATTTTTTAATAAATACTTATGACACTTATTAATACTAAACAAACACCATGTTCATCACACAAATATTTATCCTGGCAGGGAATAGAACCCTCAACCCACAGTGCAGAAGGCAGAGTTACTACCAACTGAGCTGACAGGTCAGTCGAAGCGCAATGTTTTCACGACTCATGTGATTTTACGCTGAGCACCTTCACTACTTACTCAGAACCATAAGACGTAATGCAAAATGGAACCGACAAAATGAAATCAGCCCACGAACACACTCTTGTTTCAACTTTGAACCTTTTTATCCAGTTACAGCGGAGATGACTCGTGTTTCCGTACCCCCTTGACACAGAAACAAATGCTTGTCGACAGTTCTGCTATACAAAGGCGCCTATTTTGAAGGCAGGTGACAAGTTTTTACATTGCAGGCTACAAAGACGCAGAACGGCCAAATCGCAAATTTTAAATTACATTTTCAAACAAAATCTCTCCTTGATTTGCCTTTTTTACACAGTTCAAAGTCTTTTTGTAAAGCTGACAAGGAAACGCAGTAACGAATCGAATTGGACGTTTTTTTTTTAATTGATGGTCTGCCATAAAAAGAGAACTACATACATTGCGTAAATGTTGATTGCGTTAAAGTTTTCCAGCCGCCAGTGCTTATAAACCACATCTTAACAAGAAAACATCTCTCGAACATTCCCATACATATCTCAAGAGGCAGCGTTACCCGCAAAGTTTATACCATCCATAAACAACCTGTGGCTCTTTTGACCACTTTATAAATCTGAGATCCTTTCCCTTCGCTGGCAGATTCATGAATAAACTGAAACACAATGAGGCTACACCTCACACTTTAACGAGGTTTGCATCTGATGAAAAAAAAAGAAAATCTTCAAAAATAATGATCTTCTTTAAGATTTTCTCAAGATAGAAAAGTAAAATTGAATTTTCAGTTGTTATTGTAATGTATTTTTAAAAGAGAAAAAGTGTTTAGTAAGAAATAATTTCAGAAATTTGAAGTAGGGTCGTTGGTATCTATGCTTTAGATATTAAACCGAATTTAGATGATAAATTATCAATGCTTTGTGACATTATATCGAGTGACATGATAATAAAAACTGTCAATGAATGTGGCCTTTCCTTACTGCTTTGGCAACTGTCCAAAATAAATCTCGACTGAAAACTGAAAAGATCACTTTTTAAATATTTTCATAATTTCTAAGAAGCTTTTTTAAATGACAAAATGAAAGATCATACAACTGTATTTTACATGAATATTTCCTCGATATCATAGTTATGAGAATGTCGAAAACACGAGTAGTGAAATGTCCGTTCACTTTTTATTTGCTACGTATTGCACAGTAGTTTAGTTAGAATAATATTCCGTAAGTGACAAGTTGCAAGACTATCGGCGCTTATGAAATATTAACCGATGGCACACACCTTTACTTTAAATCCACGTTTAGGTATCTAATTAATGTAATAAAGTTACACAAGAATGAGCTCTATAAAACAATGTAGTAGTCTCTGTAGTCCTTGATGGATCTCCTTCACAGATTTACTGCCGTCCTACTTTGCCACACGACTTAATTAAGTTGCACAAGAAACTGTGCAGGAAAGGTTTCTTGCAGTCTCACAATAAAAAAGATTGATGCAATAAAATTAAATAAAAGCTTTTAAAATGCTTGCTCTTTCTTGCAACAAGAGTCGGATAGGTAATTAAATTATTTGATTTTCTCATTGCATTCAAAATTCAGTTGAAAATAGGCAAGTTTTTGAACATGTATAAGACTTATTTGACGACCTCTGAGGCGCAGTGGGCGAAGGCTCGCCTGAGACGCAGAAGTTCAATTCCCAATAGTTCGTCAGCAAATACTGCAATAAGACCCATCATTAAACCAATGATAAAGATAATGATAACCCGTAAACGTAGGGAAGAGAAATACTCGTAGAAGTCTAAGGGTAGATAAAGTTTAGCCTCAGCATTGAGCACTGGTGGTCTAGAGGTAGTGGGTTTGAAAATAGTCGTGCATCTATGGCTTTTCTGTTCCAAAAATGTATGTCCGCTATACCAGTACTCTCATACGGTGAAGAAAAATATAGTGAGGAAACCAGCATAGAACCCAAAAATACATATGTCAAGTGCACAAAAGGAGTTCCTGAGGCGCACTGGTTCGAAAGACTTGTGATTCGAGAAGAAGAAGCCTTAGATCAAAAAATACTCAGAATTATTATTTTGTATGACTCAGTAGTCAACTCTGGTTTAAATAGAGAATGCACGCGAGAGATTAAGCTCCCGTACATGGATATGTATCCCATACCCTATTTTTATAATCACTGAAGGATGTATGATTAGTCCCTACATTTTAGTAATAGTACCTATTTTTCAGTCTGATCCTACCTCATCAATTATCTTTGTAATATGTTTTCGAGATTTCTATATATTGTGGTGTGATAGATCATATTGCCAAAATATGATGGGTTATTCAGGTTTTTAATGGAAATCAATTTAGATTGATAGACACTACACCATCTAACCCCATATTTAGCATCGCTTGTATTATAATTATAGAAATACTTATATATTTTTAGGTACATACAAATGATAAACACAGAACATAATTCTATTCTGTGTTTATCATAAACAGAATGCCTAATTCTGTGTTCCCTGACACACAACACATAACTATGTTCATCATACAAAGGTTTCTCCTGGGAGAGAATCGAACCAAACCTACCTACAGCCTACAGCGCAGAAGGCAGAGCTACTGCCTACTAAATTGACAGACCATTCATTTGGATAATGTTTATATGAAAATAACATTAAATTTAAAAAGGCCACTTAAGTCAGCTTGTGTGTCAGTTTAGTTTTGTGTGTTTTGAGAGAGTTATAGTTTAAGAAAAAAAAAAATATCAAAATTAAATAACTGGATTATTTATGAAAAAAATAATTTAAATATTTTTTGTCTGGACTAGGATGCATGATAAATATTATAAAATCATATAACAAATCAATTGAACAATAAACTCTCACCATACCAGTTTTATTTACTAAGTCACCAGTAAAATACTAATATATACTTTATATCCCTTTAATTAAGTTCACGATACAGTTTGTGCTACATAAAACGATATGATCACAGAGCGCAAATAAACCAGACTACCAATCAAGACTCCACATTTCATTACCTAATACCTTAGTTAAACATCAAAGAGTTTTTTTCTTTCTAATTTAGTATAGGCGATCTGTTATGGAGTTCTAATACTAATCAATAAATTGATTCTAACAGCATTCAGTTTCTATTTATGAATTACTGATTTTGATTGATGTCATACGAATAAAAATCTTAGGCCAAATAAATATTAGACGGAGCGCCGCTATCAACCATAGTAAATGCTCAAAACCGTGCTCCTCTGCATAAATACACATACTAAGTGTATCATGCTGTAATCACGCTCTTTATTCCTAGTTCATGTCACTTCGTCGTTCAGTAAACATTGTACAAAACCCTCGCGCTTTAGGTCAAGTGCGTTCAATGACGTTTCGTATCCCAAATAACCTAAAACCTTAAGAATCAATCATAAGGTTTTAGGTTATTTGGGGATATTTGGTGGCAATTCGGTTGATTCATATCTAAAATTAGGAATTTTCTAAAATATATTTTAGTTAGTCCTAGCATTTGTAAAACCTATTTGGTTGGTACCATCTAACTAAATTAGGAACGCTTATTTAAATTATATAAAATTAAATTAGGATAAGTTGATAGCAGCAGAATACTAAGTTTCATTTGACAGTTCTAAACCTAATTTTAGCTAAAATTAGTTTGGTTGGTGCCAACAGAATTGAGGCCATTATTAGGTATTTAAAATGAAAAAAATATTTACTTTATTGTTATGCTGAAATTTTACTCGTTTTTAACGCACAGAAAACTATGTTTTATTATGTTACGGTACTACAACAAGACGTAATAAGAGCAAAGAGCATGAGTGTATAATGTGCACGTGTATTTACATAGAGGAGCACGGCTTTGAAGCTTCTCTTTGGTTTTTTGCAGCACTTCGTCCGTATTTATTTAATCTGAGATATAAACCGAACGTATATAATAGTAATCAATCTTGTCAAAACCTTTTGCCAGTTACAATCAAACTAATTATTAAAATAATGCCTAATTGCTAATAGAAACTGATAAACATTGATTATGTCCAAAGTTCCATAATCGCCATGCAGTTCATACCACCAAGGTAATTAAGTGGTATATATATAGTATACATTTATCTGTGTTGCACTGTGTCGTTAGTAAGTTTATATTGATATAACTACTTACCGATGCCTGCGTAATGTAGGCGCTCGCCATCGATCAAGCGCTGTTTCCAACCTATGACCAATTTTACACTTTTAATTTTATTCAACGTGGCAATGCCGCCAGTGTCTTGGGAACGCTGCCCTCTGGCAGTGATCTGGATTAGTTGAGCTATCTATAGATCGTTTTAAACGGTCATTAGATAGCTCAACTGTTTCACATATATTTTATATTATTTTGTACATATCTGTAATTATTATGTAATTACATAAAATTATTTCTTAAAAAAAAATATTTGACTCCACGTTGAGCTTCGTTGCTGAATATTCACCATTACATTCTTGTCATTCCTACATTCTTATAAACCCACAACGCTACTGATTATCGACATTATACCTACTATATGAATGTGACATAGATTCTTGATTAAATTGCTTCAATAAAATCACATTGGATAATTAATTTATATCGACACGTCGGTGGTAAATAAATAAAGTTACCGATGAAAGCGATATAAGTATTTACGACTATCTATAAAAGTTATTAAATGCTCTAACTTCTAACGTATTTATTAGATACTAGCGCCCGCCCGGCTTCGCATGGGTGCAATGCTGATACTAATTATACTACAAAATGGTTATCCCTAAGAGATAGCCGTATACCATCGCAGACTTTTTTGTAGACCTTTTTAAGGTGTACAATACTGTGGTACATTATTTTGATCTATCTCGTAGGGTTCAGCCAGCGTTTACAATGTAAGCGCAAAAAAATGAGTTTTTTTACGACACCTCATAAGAAAATTATCAGTGTTTCTCTACTACATTATGCATGTTTTATACATATAAACCTTCCTCTTGAATTACTCTATATATTAAAAAAACACCATCAAAATCCATTGCGTAGTTTTAAAGATCTAAGCATACATCGGGACAGACAGACAGCAGGAGGTGACTTTGTTTTATACTATGTAATAATAGTGATTAGACGTAAAGGATACATCAGTATGCTGAGTGCGAACATTTTACGTAAACTAATAAAGTATTCATTAACTATATTTCCATAGACATTGGAACAGCGCTTCTGGTGGGAAGTTTACAAAACTTTTTTTCACTATACCATTATTTGGCGTTTACTCGATAACTTTTAAAGTTATGGTTAACACGATGAGTGCGAAACGAGGCTTGAAACACCTCGTCCGTGTCTCGTCTTTATAGCGGTAAGGAAAAACTTAAACTTCTCTGTCGTGCGAGAGGCGAAACTTCCGTCTGGTTCAGTCTAGGAAAAAGATAACTATATATCTGAGATGTGCTGTTGATGCCGAGTTTTTTGGTATACCTACCTTAATACCGGATTTTTTAGGCCTCGTACCGCACTGAATAAATAAAAGTTTAATACAGTGCGTTACGAGGTTGCGAATACCTCGTACCCCCGCACACCTCGTACCGCACCCTACGCTAGCTTCACGCGATTAGTGTTGTGCAAAACGTTGAACGCTGCGCCCGCGAAGATATAATAAGATGTCGAAACGATGCCAAAGAAAGTTAATTAATAATATTATTGATGATGAAGAGGAATTGGGTGGTAAATCTAATTCAAAATTACCGATATTTGAAAAACAGGTAAGTGTCCAATCAATATTTACAAATTATACTCAGTCTAAGTGAAATAATTATGTAGGAATATAATAAATAAATTCCAGCTATGTATATTTAAAATATGGTGTATAAATACAATATATAATATTATAAATTATATTATTGTTTAACCTGTTTTAATAAAAAGCACCCATAAATACAATTAAATAAAATCGATAATTTTTTTTCCCATCACTAAACAATATGAAAAACTGCCCTTTTTCAGTGCAGTATGGGGTACATAAAACCCCACATTTTATTTTACCTATAGAATCTAAACTAAATAATCTGCACACCGGCGGCGGCAGATTTAGGTTAATCAACTCATTGGTAATAATAATCACGACAAAAACCGTATAATTCGCCTTATTTGGCGCCAATAAAAGGATTTTTGTCTCCTGTGGGCGGTGGGGTTTACTAAGCCTCGTGCCGCTACAACCTCTGGTTCAGAACGAGACTTCAAACGTCTCGTAACGCAGTAATGGAAAGTACAGATAAATCAGTGCCGCTGGGAACGTGTTAACGAAATCGCAAAGGTTCGCACTCAGCACGCAGTGCTTCGTTTCATATTGCTTAGTGCAAACACATTGTGTTTAGATCGTGGGACTAAAATCAGCGACAGTGAAAAAGCAGCCTTATTTACAGCTGTCTATTTTAAGATAGAGCAATATTTTAACGCCTAAATCCTATTTGCCATATTTATGCCTTCCTGAAAGATGCTGAAATTGCTTCAGGGGATGATTCATGGGATGTTTTATCTACCCTCAAATATTTACAAAGGCTATGGCCGATGAAAACGTATTATTTTTTGACAAAATGAGCTTTGTTTACAAAACTCATTTTCTTTATTATTTTGTCTATTATTATTATTATTATTATTATTATTGTTACTATGTCTAGTCTTTATATATGTATATAAATATTCTGTGCGAGTGTTTGTAATTAAACTCTTCCTAAACGGCTGGACCGATTTTGATGAACATTTTTGTGTGGATTCGAGAATAGTTAAGATTTACAATTAGATTTTTTTTCTTTTTAACACTTGCGGATGAAGTCGCTAAAGGGACAGCTAGTGATATATAAAATCATGACGTTCATTTTTGTATAATTAAAATTTAATTAATTTGGTAACATATCGCTGTAGTAATTTCAATTAAAATAACTAGTTCAGTAACATGAGCAGGTTGAATAAAATTGTTCATTACCTTTGTGAACAAAATAAATAATTTAAAAAACCTAAATTCTTGCATATTCTAGTCACCGGCTTAGTAAGCGCAAATTCAATTGAAGCACCTTAGAACGCTAACGAGACTCGACATAATTGAAAAATCTCGAGATGGCTGAGAATATTATTTAAGACTAGCTATACCCGACATGCGTTGCAATGCCACAAATTGTCTCACTGTTTAAACCTTTCCTGGACTACGACAATCATTTCAACACCAAAATTAGCCAAATCAGTCCAGCCGTTCTCGAGTTTTAGCGAGACTAACGAATAGCAATTGATTTTTATTATATAGATGATAATAATAAAGTTCAATCATAATGGAGCAATATTTTTTTAGCTTCAATTTATGGTAAGTATTTATGATTTAATATCCGCACGCCGCACTCAGAGTCCTTAATGTTAGTTAATGCGCTAGATCCCTACCTAATATTATAAATTCGAAAGTAACTCTGTCTGTCTATCTGTCTGTTACGTTTTCAAGCCAAAGCCGCTGAACCGATTTTGATGAATTTTAGTAGAGATAGGTGGGACTTTAAAGAAGAACATAGGTACATTTTGATAAACTCGGGCTTTACTCATGTATTATTTTGTCGATGGAGTCACCGACAATGTTTCGATTCATCTAGAGAATCTTCATCAGGGTGAGTTTGACCCCGCGGTCCGCTCGTTGCCGCTCGAGTTCACGGTTCGCGTGACAATATTCCGACCACTTACTCAACTCAGACAACTGATACGCTCTCCTAAAGACAAAGACCCTTTGAGTGTACCTGGCGTTTACAAGATTCCTTGTGATTGCGGTAGCTCCTACGTGGGTGAAACTAAGAGGAACATTTTTCGAGGCTGACTGAACACATTCGTGCCGTGAAGAATGCTGACATTGAAAAGTCAGCAATTGCAGAGCACTCACTAACTTCTGGCTCTACTAATTATATTCGGTTTGATAAGGCTCCGGTACTATCAAGAGAAAGATTCTTTGTACCTCGAAAGATCCGTGAAGCAATCGAAACCAGCCGTGTTCCGAACTTCAACCGAGACAAAGGTTGGTTTCTTTCTCTAGCCTGGAAACCTTGTCTGCACGGAACGTTTCATAGTAACGATGTGGAGCCGGTTAGTGATAGTGTCAGTACTATATGTTTGACGGTTCCCAATGTTGAGAGCACGAGTGACGAAGTCGAAGGGCTAGTACTAGCACCAAATTTGCTACCGCCTGCCGTGACAACGTTTCCCCTTCTACCTGCACGCACGACTCGCGCCGTGAGATACCTCACCTGTAGTGCGAACCGTGAACTCGAGCGGCAAAGAGCAGACCGCGGATTAAACTCACCCTGATGAAGATTCTCTAGATGAATCGAAACATTGTTGGTGCCTCCATCGACAAAATATTACGTGAGTAAAGCCCGTGTTTATCCAAATGTATAGTACAACTCACGAACATTTTGAAAGTGAAAAAGAACATAAGTTACTTTTTATGTAGGTTCCACGCATGCAAAGCCGCGGGCAGCAGCTAGTAGTATATATTATATTTGTTAAATCTATATTATGGTAACGTATATATGTCCTTTGTTTAGTTATGTATATACTTAATAAAACAAAGGACTTGGTTTGGCTATTTTAGATATAATAACAAATAATTTATATAAGATATCAAAAGTATGTCATCATCATTGGCCTTCAACAATTTGCTCCGAAACCACACTCTAAGAAGATCCAAATCGTGTTGCGCGTCAGCTTTTACTGAATCTATGTTTTTGCCAAGGTAAAATAAGGCAGTATCGTCCGCGTATAATGTAGTGTCACCTTTTAGTCCAATTTTGTGAATGCTGTTTATATAAATGAGAACGAGTAAGGGGCCCAATATTGATCCTTGCGGCACTCCGTAAGAAACAATACTAGATGTGCTCTGTGTTTGCCGTACTCTAACTATTTGTTGCCGATCAGAAAGGTAAGATTTAAAGATATCATATCATATCATTAAGTTTACGTAGCAAAAGGTCATGACTAATGGTATCAAAAGCTCTTTGTAGATCAATAAACTTGTAACTATGTCCGTTGTTGCTGAAAGAGTATTCGATTTCGGTCTAAAACCATATTGTTTTATTATAAAGAAAATTTTGGGAATTTAGAATCGTCTCTAGTCTGTAGTAAATTACCTTTTCGAAAATCTTTGAAATAATTGGTAGCACTGAAATGGGGCGATAGTTCCCAGGGTCTTCTTTTTTACCAGATTTGTAGATGGGCGTAACTTTTGCTTTTCTGAGGCTTTTTGGGAATGTACCATTTTGCAAACATTTGTTGATGCACGATATTACTTCTTGTAGGATTAATTTCTTGACGCATTTGATCGATTTAGTATTAATACCATCTATGCCTGCGCTAGTATTGCAGTTAAGGTTATCTATTATTTTACCTACTTCATCTACGGTAGTTTCCTCTAGAACAAATAGATTTATGCCTCTTCTAGGTGTCTCTTCCGACGCTAAATTTAAGGAGATATCACTATGGTATGTTCTAGGAATTTGTTGTGCTAGTAAAAAACCAATGTTCGAGAAGTAAGAGTTGAAAGTTTCACAAATTTCTTCCGTGTTTGTTATGTATCCTTTTTCCGTTTTAAGCCTACTTGGAGCTGTGGACTTCTTTATTTTACTTGAGGACAAGCTATTGATAAGTTGCCACATTTTTGCTGGTTTCTTCTTGCAGTATTATATCAGTAATCTGGTCCCCCATGCTATGCTTAGTTTGGGGCTAGATGGTGTTGTATGCATTACCCACCAATGTTTATTATTAATATTATGGAAGTGAAAGGTCGAAACTCAAACCACCATTTGAAAAGTTGTATATATTCAAACTTACAATATAATACATCTTTACACCTAACCTAACCTCAAAACTCATCAGTCTTAGTATCTGAATCAATATAACAAATCTTATCAAAATACCTCATGTACGATACCACCTACAGTGTACGATAAAACCAGCTATCAAATTAATTATAAGCACACAGCGAAGTCGAGCACTTAATCGTATTTACCCATCAGGTGATATCGAGAACTGTGCTTATTGAATTTACAGGGCTTTTAATAGTCCAAATTCGTATAGTCCAGGGATGTAAAACAATTGTATTGATAAGACTAGGTGTTATAGCCTTTGTTTCGCACGCGTAGCATCTACTTAAAAATAAGTATATGTCCATCTGGGGATGGACATATACTTATTATATTTAGGTAAAATCTATCTCCGTACCAAATTACTTCAAGGTATCTTCAGCTATATAGTTGTAAAAAGGTAATACTAACAGACAAACAGTCAGACCACTTTGATCTTATAATAAAAGGTGAAGATAAGGATGGCCTTTTATAATACTGGCCATTTGAAATGTTTTTTTAACAATATTTAAGAATAAATGTAATTTCAAAAGATTGCATTCCATTTTTAAATTTAGTAATAGTCAGCATGGATACGTTACAACATTTCATAATTATGCAGCACGAGTTTCGTTGAAGTAGCAGTGCAGCGCAAACGACACGCTACATTAACGACGTATACGAAGCGAACACTATGAACAAACGCTCGGCCCATTATTGGTTTTAATGCTTTCACTCTGTAATATTTTATCTAGAAAAAGAAACCCCGTGGTCGCACGAAAAGTATCGTCAACAACGACGAGTTAAAGGCGATTGCGGAAACTGATGATTCTCATACTATGGCTGAGTTAGCTGCTTTCGACGATAACACACTATACAACAGACGGTACCTAGATTACTAGAGCTAGGCTATCCCTCATTCACCATACTCACTATACATTGCGCCCTCAGACATTTATTTTTTCTAGAATGTGGAAATCCTCTTGGCAAGGAAAAAACTCAATACTTGAGAGGCAGTACAAAAACCCATTAAAAAGATTATTGCTCGACCAGCGTCTCTTCTAGAAAGTGATAGCATGTGGGAATTTATTTTGATTTTATTTATATACCAAAACCTCTTATTCCTATTTTAAAAAACTGTGCAGCTCACAATATTTTGTGAAGATTCAAAGACAATTCGAACTATTCTTTATAGAAGACTAGCGACCCGCCCCGGCTTCGCACGGGTGCAATGCTGATACTAAATGTACTACAGAATATCTTTTTAAATAACGTTATCTAAGAGAATAACATAACCTAAGAGATAGACATATACCATTGCTGTCTTTTTTGTAGATCTTTCTAAGGTGAACAATACTGTAGTACATTATATTGATTTATCTCGTAGGGCTCAGCCAGCATTTGCAATGTACGTGCAAAAACATAGTTTATTTACGACATCGCATTAAAAACTTCTTAAATAATCAGTGTTTCTCTACTATATTATGCATTTATTACACACATAAAACTTTCTCTTGAATCATTTTATCTATTAAAAAAATCCGCATCAAAATCCGTTGCGTAGTTTTAAAGATCTAAGCATACATAGGGACAGACAGACAGCGGGAAGTGACTTTGTTTCATACCATGTAGTGGTATTGTGATTTTTCCGATATTCAAACTGAATTCTTTTCAATTCTCCAAATCACACGAATATGTTACAACCCTACCCTAAAGCGTTAATTAATGAACATATAAAATTGGCTTTGTGGTTTCGTTTGGCAGCGAAAATAATGTAAAAATACTCGGTTTTATTTGCCGAACCGTTTTGATGCGATAATTTTATTGAATTGAAAATTGAAGGTTTACGTTATTATAATACTGTTTGATTAATGTTAATCTTGGATTATAATAAACTTAAATAATATGTCTGTTATGAGTTTGAACTATTCATACAATTGTTATCTGAAAAAAAAACTCTGCTTACCGTCCTCTGGTTTACATTATAGAATGCAAGCTCCGTAGCTCCGAAGCCATATTCAAAGAAGCATGCATTTTAATGAAAAGGAAGAACGAGAAATATTTTCGGATTTCTAACGCCTCCGCCTTCCATTCAACATGCTTTATACTCAAATTCATTGTTTGCCTATTTCCAAGTCCATTAAAACGGTATTTGAGTGACGTTTGTATAGAGTGTTTGGGGTATTGTATGCTAACCTATTTCATCCGAGTCTTCAAAAAGAGTCTTTTAATATTGTAGGTACATCTCATCTTGATACTCTCTGTAGTTGAATATCTCTATTCTATTACAATGTGTTATTTCATTTATTCTTTCATACACTTATTCTTTATTTCGGTTGTACCTATAGGTACTTATTTTTGCTAAAATTGCGATTAAACTCTGTATCAGTCTGTACTTATTATACCTTTCCTATACCTTTACCTTTTTTAATATACCTATATCTTAGTCAGAATTTTGTAAGATAAGTTACCAACCATTATTCTTAAAATGGCGCTATCTAGTGAAAGATTTCAGAACTCCGTTTTATATTTTGTTTTTTTAAGTATAGATGGCGCTATAATATGCAGGTATGGTGTGTGTTGTATATAATAAATCATTGAAAAGGAAGCGTTAGAGCTTGTCTAGTCGTAAGTAGATCGACAAAGTACGCAGTTATCACTCGGATGGGTGATCGTTTCATTCGTTTATTTATATTTAAGGTCAATTTAGCTTACTAGCAACCGACTAATATGCATTTAATTGTAATCAGATTTATCATAATCATAGTGTGTTTAAAATCTATGATTATAATCACGGCGATTAATAAATGTAGCTGTTACAGCTACATTTATTAATCGCACATAAATTCATCTTAGTCGGTTGCTAGTAAGCTGAATTGACCTTAAATATAAATAAACGAATGAAACGATCACCCATCCGAGTGATAACTGCGTACTTTGTCGATCTACTTACGACTAGACAAGCTCTAACCCTTCCTTTTCAATGATTTATTAACCTGTAAATAGCTACATTTATTAATCGCCGTGATTATAATCATAGATTTTAAACACACTATGAGTATGATAAATCTGATTACAATTAAATTCATCTTAGTCGGTTGCTAGGTGCTAAATAGGTGTTTTGCCAAACTAAGTATAGGACGCTCATGAGCTAGATGTACCGACGATTTGAAAATTTTAGACGAAAGGACGTGAATGAAAAGTGCCAAACTTCCCTCGTAGGGAAAGACTTGACGTTGTGTGTGCGTGCGTTCATCAGTGGACTTGCTAGGGGTGGATGATGATGATGTTTAAATAAAACTAATTTACCAAGACACTGATTTCATTTTTGACACATTTCCATTATATACACGAACAAAATATAAAATAAATTGTAATAAATTTGTCACTATAAAGAACATTGAAATAAGTACCTAACTAAGTGAAACTATAAAATACATAAAGCAATGTGTGCGATTATCACTTATAATTTTGTATAAACTATTACATTTAAAAATTACAGACAAATTTATGAAGTTTATAAAGATGAATACTGATAAAATATCGACTAGCATTTCACTAGTCACCTAAACGTAGACAATATAAACATCGCTAAAGATAATAGAATACACAAAAATTCCACAACATCTATTTTGGTTTAGGTTCAAACATGATTAATAGACATAGATAAACATAACGACACAATTTTTTAAAACACCTTGATATTACTTAGCTAATCACACATTTTGTTATAGTTGTAATGACTTGATTTAAAAAAGATCAATGTTCAGCTTAAAATACATGGTTTGCAATGAAACATCATCTCTCTCAGAAATCTTTTTCTAGTAGATAATAAAATTTATAGCAAAAATTCAGACAAAGTTTACGCATACAATTTATGTTGAGGTTACATACTCTTAACCATAGATGACGTAAATTAAATAAAATAAGTACAATCAAAATATAATCTGAGAAGCGGTTAAGAGCAAACAATTTACAATTGTATAAAAAAATTTACAATACCAAACATCTTCAATGATACATCATTATAAAAATACTAAGATCTAACAGGTAAAACATCAAAAATACACACAAGGTTAACTCCATTAATATTGTAACATTTATAAAAGTGCAGAATACAAAGTCTGTTGAAACAGTGGTGCAAAAGACAATCAACAAATTCTCTTACTCAAAAAATACATTCACAACATCATAAAAGAACGTTATTATTTTGAAACATTTTTTTTTCAATACGCAGAAAACCTTTGTAACAGTTACAAAAAGTTTTTTGGAATTATAGTTCTGTGTCAAAGTTATTTGTGTATTGAAAATCATTTTACACTGTCAATAAGTACAAGTACAATAGCATAATTTTATTTATTTTTATTTGTTTTAAAAATTTATGAACTTTACAGGTCTTACAAAATTTATTTGAATTGGATTAACAGTTATGAAAATCTTATTTAAACAATGATATATTCACGATATTTATACCACATTCATAAAATTTGCATATTACATAAATATATATAATATTTATGTGAATCTTAAATTCTTCATTCAGTTAAAAACACATCGGACATTCATTAGTCCACATTCCTACCAGAGGGCCAGCCCCAGAATTCATAAGAAGCGTCATGGTATCTTTCTTTGTGATCTTTTATTTAATTCAATGCTAACTAATCTAAGCTAGCTGTTCTAGAATAAGGAGACAGCGCGCGTTTTCCTCGAGTACCCCACCGTTCACAACGGCCGCGCTTAGAGGAGGTACTCTCATTGGTCGGGTCTGTCAAATGATGTATTTGGCGTGCTTTCTACTTTCTTGAGCACAATCTTGAACGCAAAAGTGTGTTTTGGCGAGACTGAAGCCGGACGAGGGGTCGTAGGGGACCGCGGTGGAGGGTCCGGTGGCATCTCCGAACGTGTTCGTGAACGACGGGGTGGCTGCGTATTCAACAGAAGTGCCGATACAATTTCTTCCTTCGGATCTTCTTTAGGCGGTTGGGGCACTTGCGGTGAGAGGCGGTTTGGAGACAACCGCCCTGGAGACGGATCTGGTGTGCTCGGAGGCAACTGCAGTGGCGGGAGATTCATACACGGTGACCCCCGTGATCCCCTACGCTCTTTCAACCCCATCATTACATTTGGCGGAGGCGACATGGGTGGTTCGTCCTCTGCTGCTGCAACCACCACCTGTGGCTGTGTTATCGACACCCTCACCTCACTAGAGTCCGACGCGACGGACCTCCTAAAAAAGTTCCACCCATTTTCTATCTCAGCTAGTGCACGCTTCACGAACGGAAAACTCTCCGATAGTTCAGAAGTGGATTTACGCACTGGGAACTCAGTTTCACTATCACGTTTTCTCGGTCTGCACCGCTCAAAGGTCGGGTCTCCGGACGCCGCCACCGTCTCGGAAACCTGCCTTGTCAACGCGGCGTGTTTCACTGAGTCTGATTTGGATCGAGGCTCCCGGGTTTTGGGAGTAGGGGAGCGTCGATCGCCGAACTTTTTGCTCGCGGCCCTCTTAATAGAGGAAAAGAGTCCAAGTTTCTCTTGAGGTTTTTCGGAAAGCGGGACGGGTGGAGCCGAGGAGGGTCCGGGGAGGGAGGGATCGGGCGGAGGACGGGAAGGGGGGTTCCCCTCGCGTTAGTTGTGCCGAGAGTCTGAAGAGGGAACATCGCTGGAGCCGGTGGAGGAAAGGGTGGTGTTGGATCCGTAGGGGTCAAGAGAAGACTGCACGGACATGGAGCGACCGGCGCGTCGCACCCGCGCCGGTGACAGCTTGCCAGGGTCTACGCTGGCCGGGTCTGCCTGCAACAACAACGGATTCAGCACTCTGCTCAAATGCTTTTGGGTCTTTCTTCTTTATTATTCACGAATTGGAGCCATTTTTTCACAATTCTGCAAATACAAAGAATGGTCTTTTTACAAGAAGAAGACACAATAAAGTTAAATAGAGAAGCAGATAATACAAATTAAAATGTTTAACTCATCTCATACATTAGCATGTTAGCTGTTATTATTTTAGGAAACACATAAAAAGTATGTTAGATTTATCTGTTGACGCGAAATCACGCACCTGGTACGCCAGCGCGTTCATGATGATGGAGTACGGTACCAGGCCCAGGGGATGCACTTCACGCATCAGCACGTTGGCGGGAATCTTATGGAACTGGATGTATTCTAGAAAGTTCCCGATAATGTCCTTGAGAGAGATGTTCGAGTCAGTGTCGCACCATTTCTTGCTCCACATCAGAGCCGCCTGGAAGATAATGTGAATGACACTATCAAACTTCTTATCGTGTCACTAGTTATTTCTATCCAGTGTGGTGAAAGAATTAAAGCACGCAGAGGCTCCTTTCGTGCACTATCAAACTAAAATTTATATAATGTGAAAACTTGGATGAGTGTTGTTTGTTACTCAATTTTGACGTAAAAGCTGATACAAGTGCGATGATATTGACTCAAGCATCATTGAGACACATGACCTACAATAGAGAACCCGAAACTACAATAGAGTCCCAAAAAACCAAATGAGCCGCCAAAGTTTGGTACATTTTTTCTTCTTATTTTGGTACACAATATTGATCTTACGCTAAATCTAAGTTTGTACATGAACGTCGGATGGCGTTCCTTTAGTGATTTTATAAATTAAACAAAATACTGGGTTTCAAGAACAAAAATATGGATTTTGAAATGTTGTAATTCTGTTTCAAGGCGATGTTTTCTTATAGCAATTTTGAGTAAAAAATACAAAAGTCTATTACCACAATTTATGAGTGGACGTTTGTTCTTAAAACTGCGGCTCTCTGTTTTATAATACAAACCTGGAACTTCGTGAACTCATCAGCCCGTAGTTCATCTCTGGCTAGGATCAGCCTCACGACATGCTGAGGTAGCAGCGTAAAGGAGCCGAGGTTCAGCACTTCGTTGCCATGCTCGTCTACGAACTCCAACACCTGGAAAAAAGATAGACATCCTTTTTTACTTCTTTTAAAGATATGAAATACAGCAACATCTATACTAATTGACCGATCGAGCGTGAAGCGCGAGCGAGTGTCTCCTATTCAGCTTAGACAAAAATGCTTGCGTATGTCTGTCCGGCTGGTGTCTGTCTGGATGTTCTCCTCTACTGGTCGCATTTCTCAACTGATTCTTGTGAAATTTTGTGAACAGGTTCTATAACTATATAGAATTTATAAGTGGATTCAGTTACAGACATTTTTGAAAATGGCGGAGATATGGGGGTTAAAAACGTAAAAAAAGTTACATGTCAGTCATTTCGAGAATGTTCGCGATGTCTACAGCTCACAGAGCCACTAGTATATACTTTACTAGGTATAAAGTCAAACTCACTGAAAATACGATTGTGATGACAATCGTGGTGAATGAACATGAACTTTTGAATGAACAAAAAAAAAATCTTCTGCAGCGCAATTTTAGTGCAACAAACAAAGAAAAATATTTATTCGCTCGAAATCGCTTTAATAGGGTGTGTAGGGATGCACAACGTCGCCACATTTATGCCATCATGCAATAAATACCCATCAAAGGTCTGGTAACTCCTTAGATCGTTATCGTTTCTCTCGTTACTTTTAATAATGTTAATATTCCATACTCCAAAACAGTGAAAAATCTAGGTGTGCTAATTGATAGTTGTTTGTCGTGGGCCCCACAACTTGAACTAGTGAGCCGAAAGCTGTTTGTTTCTGCTGGTTTGCTTAGGAGGTTGCGTAATTTTTTCCGCAAAGCTACTAAAATAGCACTTGCACAATCTCTCCTTCTTCCAATATTAGATTACGCTGACTCATGTTATCACGACCTCACAGAGAACCTGCTCAACAAACTTGAGCGTCTCCAAAACTATGCTATTAGGTTTATTTACGGAATCCATAAATATGAACACATAAATATCTGAGTTTCGAGAGAAACTGAAGTGGCTCCCTATCCGACTTCACCGGAATACTCACATTCTTTCCCTCCTGTTCAATATTCTCCACAATCCCTCAACTCCTTATTACCTAAAGGAACGCTTCGAGTTTCTCCATTGTGAGAGTTCTCGACCTCTTAGGTCCTCTGAAAACCTGCTCCTTAAAACCCCTAATTACTTCTCTGTCCAAGCTGTCCACTTATGGAATGCGTTACCAGCTTCCATAAAACAATCCCATTCACTAGCCGTGCTCAAAGCTAGGATCAAAGAATGGTTTCTATCTGAATTGTCATGAATCATCAATCTGTTGTTTTTTAAAAAATATGTTTATTATTCCTTGTATTATTTTTTTACTATTTATTTAAATTTGTGTTAGGTATCTGTATTTGTGTATATCGTTTATGTAAATATATATAAGTATCAATAATATTGTGTAAGTTTATTGTGTTTATTTGCTTTATATAGTGTAAGTTATAGTTTATAATTTAGTAAAGTAAGTTATAGCTTAACTTATTCGGAAGAAGATTGGTCGGGGTGCACCCGACCAATATTCCAAATAAGTTATGCTTCTCTCCATCCAAAGGTGGTCTGGAAGAAATAGCTTCCTTAGCGATAAGACCGCCCATTATACATAACTTTTTGTAAATAAATTTAGTTATAATATTGTTATATTTAGTTTTAAGGTGTACAATAAAATATGTTCATTCATTTATGCATTCATTCATTCGTTTTATGTTGTACATACCATGTGTCAAATTAACATATTCTCTTAAATTTTTTATGTTACGAATTACCTTCTGTACAAGAGTCTTGGTGCATTTATACTGGATGTACCGCTCTGCTGAGGCCAGGAGAGCGCAAACAGTGTCTACAGTGATGCAGCATTGTACAAATCCAGCGCAAGCTCGGCGAAGCTCGTCAAGTCCATAGTAGTCAGCTGCGTTCATTACGCCTAGAAAATTACAAATTGATTTAGATACTTATTTATTTGGATACAGCGAAGAGCTTTTGATGAGTTTATCGACATCAGAATAAATCAAATAAAATTGAGCTGCGGACTGCAAAATGTCAGATGTGCGTCGAAGGGTTGAAATATTGGACAAAAAAGAGCCGTTACTTGTTAAATATTATCCATCTTCTAAAGGAGGAAAATCGATAGATGAAGCAATGTTTTTGTTATTTAGCTATTTTGAGCTATTTAGAAGGCTACGCTGTTGTCGCACTCATTAATATAACGACGTGTTTACGAGAGTGCTACTGACTGTGTAGTTGGATAGGACATTAACGTTTGTATTGTGTGTGTTTAAATAAATGATCTATTCATATTGTGAAGATGGTATGTTCCTGTGATGTTATTACTGTATACCTACATAATAGTGTACTCGTAGGTCTACTACAATAATTAAGTACTATTGTTATTTAATATTTACGACGAATGTGAGTGCCTAGACAAACCTTCTCAGGTTTAAAGGTACAATACCGACTAAAATATTTGTATAGTTTAAGTGCTTGTAATAAAAAAAAAAATATAATTAATAATCTTTTTGTAAATATTAGACAATGTACACACCACAATGTAGCCTCAAAAAACAAAGTGGACAGATGACTGATAGAACACTTATATAGTTTAAAAAGCATACCTATGATTATTTAACACTCAGGCACAGAACAAACACCTATGTTCATCACACAACTGTTTATCCTGGGAAAGAAACGAACCCTCAAACTACAGCGCAGAAGGACCGTACCCTCGAAACGAACCCTCAACCTACTACCGACTGAGCTGGTAGGCCATATCACATTAATGATCGTATTATCATTATTGGAAAAACGTGGATATTTGCTGGTTTAGATGTTTAAATGTTTTACTGTCACGTAATAATAATAATACCGGACATTTGACACAGCATCATCTGGTCTCAAAGTAAGCAGAGCTTGTGTTATGGGTACCACGTGACTTATACACTACTTTTATACTTTTTTTTGTAAAAACATACATATTATACATAAAAGCACCCGGACCCGAGACAAATACTTGCAGATCATACAAACATTTGCCCCGCGGCGTAATAAATATTGAACCGAAATGAATGGATCTTGATATTGGTATAGATTTATAAGTGGAATAACATGAAGGCTAACTCAGTATGTACATACGTGCCACGCGGTCAAAGTAACGTACCTTAATATTAGCAAATCTTGTATATATGTTGATATATATGTATATAATCTGTATCTCGGAAACGGTTCCAACGATTTTCATGAAATTGAGTATGGGGTTTCGGGAGCGATAAATCGATCTACTAAGTAGCAGCTAGGTTTCATTTTTAGAAAACGTCGTTTTATCCTTGCTTTATACCAAGCAAAGCTTTGGTCATCCAGGTACTATTTGTTTAAATGCGTACTTATCGTACGATATTTAAACAGAAAAAACATTTGAGTTCATCATGCGAATGCTTATTCTGGGAGAAAATTATTCACAATCTACAGCGTAGAAGACATAGTTAATTCCCATAGAAACTTGAGGCCTGTTAGTATAGCATAAATTTGTTATTACGATTGATATTATTAATTTTGGCCATTTGTATTCATATCTCTAGTTACCTTATCATGGCTAATTTAATAGAAAATATTAAATTTCTTTCATACTATATCTCGATAATCACAGGATTCATCATAATAATCGCAGATATCAGCACATTCGAATAGTCAGTATCTTTTTATTAACATCCGAAAGCTCATTATTTAGTATTCGAGTGGCAATATTTATTAGCTTTTGATATAGATAAAAATGTGATGCGCAGTAAATTCAGGTTTCTTACAGGCTGGCTACAGATAATAGAGGTATATTATTACACAATATCCTGTTTTAAAAACGACATCTTCTGATGCCGGTAAATTATTTATCACCTCGCGTGACCCAAGAGCTGGGTCCCAACTGGCCAAGCGTAGCATTGCCATTCAACGTAGCAATGCCGCCAGGTATTGGGGACTTTGCCCTCAGGCAGAGATCTGGATCAGATGAGCTATAAATCGTTTTAAACGTTCCTTAGATAGACCTCAACTGTTTTACATGTCAAAGTCAAATCAAAGTCAAAAGATACTTTATTTAATACAATCACAAGGATCACTTTGAAACATCTTACATACTAGATGAATTTAGGTGCCAATTCTTCCTAACCCAAGCTCGAAAATAGAATAGAATAGAATAGAATAGAATATATCTTTATTGTACACCTTATATAATAAAACACAATATTAGAATTTAATTAAACTAAAATTATTTAAGTGGTACAATGGGCGGCCATATCGCTTGAGAGCGATCTCTTCCTGACAACCTTTGGATGGAAAGGATCGTATTAAGTTGAGTGGACGGCGCGGCGTACATTAAGCTAATTATAATATATAAATAAATAAAATAAATATTTAACTAAATACTACATACATACACATAAATAAGAATAAATACATACAAATAAATACATAAAAACTTACAAACTAAAGTGATATCTATGAGACTGATGTGAGATAATAATGGTATACCAATTTTTTGAAGATAGGTAAGGATTTAGCATACCGGATGGAGACAGGGAGTTCATTCCAAAGCTTCACAGCCTGCAGGGTAAAAGAGCTCCCATAGTAACAAGATGTATGAGAAGGAGTTTTAAGCTGCAGGGTTTCAAAAGAACGTAAGGATCGAGAATTGGAAAGATGGAGGAACTCAAAGCGTTCCTTAAGGTAAACTGGAGTGGAAGGAAGAAACATAATGGAGTAAAGAATAGAGAGGATGTGAGCATTCCGGCGAAGACGTATCGGTAGCCACTTAAGTTTATATCGGAATTCAGAGATGTGGTCGTACTTACGCAAGCCAAATATGAATCTAATGGAAACATTTTGAAGACGCTCAAGTTTATTGAGTTGGTCTTCAGTTAAATCAATGTAGCTGACGTCGGCATAATCTATGATAGGGAGCAACAATGATTGTGCTAGCGCAATTTTAGTGGACGTAGGTAGAAAGTTTCGCAACCGTTTCAGAGAGGAAAAGGCAGCAAAGGTCTTTTGGCTTACCGCTGTTAACTGAGGTGCCCAGGATAGGTGCCTATTCATGAGTACACCTAAGTTTTTAACCACTTCACTAATTTGTATTATAGTGTTGTCGAACATAACTCGCGGGAGGCTAAGCCAGTCAATCCGAGACAACATTCTTGAGCTTCCTATAATAATTACTTGAGTTTTAGATGGATTTACTCTGAGACCGTATACTTTGCTCCACTCTAAAATACTCGCAAAGTCAGTGTTAGTACTTGCGATGGCTTCAGCTAACCACTCGACAGGAGCTTGTGTATAAATTTGTAAATCATCTGCATAGAGGTGGTAGGAAGAAGAGAGACGTTTTGATATAGAGTTTATGAATATAGCAAAAAGAAGAGGAGATAAAACGCCACCCTGAGGAACACCAGCATTCACTTCACACCAGGATGAATAAGTGTCATCAATGCGAATTTGTTGCCGGCGACCATACAGGTAACTACGAAACCAGTCAATTACTGTTGGAGATATGTTATAAGAGCGGAGAATAGCTAACAGAATATCATAGTCCACATTATTGAAGGCATTACTAAAGTCCAGAAGGGACAAAACAGTTGATAGACCGTTATCCATGCCAAGTCTGATATCATCAGTAATTTTGATGAGAGCAGAGACAGTGCTATGACCTGAGCGAAAACCGGACTGATAGGGATTAAGAAGGACATTGTGTTAAGGAAAAGGCTGAGTTGCTGGTGAACTAAGCGCTCAAGGACTTTGGAAAGAAACGATAGAATGGAAATAGGGCGGTAATCAGAGAAGGAAGATGGATTTGATTTTTTAGGAAGGGGAGTTACTTGAGCCTCTTTCCACAGACCAGGAAAGGTTCCAGAGTCAATGGAAAAGTTAAGAAGATATGCAATTACGTGGACTATGTCATCTAGGATAGGTATAATCATTTTTTTACTAATACAGTCACTACCGACAGCATTCGATGAAATAGCTGAAATGCTCTTTAAAACATCACAATCAGTGAATTGATGAAACACAAATGGTGGAAAGTCAGGAGTTGGATATAATGAAAGAGAATTTAGAGTTTGCAATTTAGTTAGTCCATCAAAATTAGACGAAGATGAGAAATGAAGGTTTAAAGAATCAATATCTAAATCTTTTTGGGAATTATGTTGGCGAGGCTTTCCAACTCCTAGTGACCGAAGAAATTTCCATACTTTTGCAGGATCGTTATTTTCTACAGATTCATGGATAAATCGGCGTTGTGCATCCCTACACACCCTATTACAGTGATTTCTAACGTGAGTGTATTTCTCCTTATTTTCATCAGATGGCGTTCGCTTGTATCTGACCTTAGCAGCGAGTTTCTTGTGCATTTCTGCACGTATTTGATCAGTAAGCCAAGGTGCGGGAAAATGTTTCATTTTAACTCTACGGATAGGAGCATGCACGTCATATAATCGAGTTAAGATGCTGTTAAAACAATCTACCTTTTCATCAATGGTGGCGGCATTTAAAACCCCAGACCAGTCTGCATTACAGGCATCAATGCGCAAAGACTCAATGTCCATGCCACTAAAATTACGCTGAAGGAGAATTTTTGGCTTGTCTTTAGGAGGTCGAATTTTATACGAAAGAAATATTAAATCATGATATGAAAAATCATCCGCCGCGCATTGACCATATTTGGCAACATGTACTGACGAAGAAACTAGAATTAAATCAAGAAGAGAAGGTTGACAGTTTGGAAAATTATGGGTCACGTCGAGAGGCAAAATGGATAGGTTGCTAGCACGCACAAGACCTTCAAGAGTAGAAGAACGAGAATCACGCTTTCTAAGACAAGTATTAAAATCGCCCATAATAATAGTATGGTCATGCAGAGAGTTAAAGTCTTCAAGCAACTTTTCGAAGGAGGCAAAGTAATTTACGTACATTGAGTGTGAATAATAAATACCAAGCAATAACTTACGATGGGATAAAGACACTTGAATGAGTAGGTGTTCTCCAGCGTTGGATGGTGGCGGCTGGGCAGACATATTAATAATAGTAAAAGGAAAGTGGGTACGTATGTATATGGCCACACCACCCGCTCCCGATCCAGTGCGGTCATTGCGAATAAGTTGAAAACCAGGAAGTGAGTAAGAAGCAGAAGGCAAGCAAGGTTTCAACCATGACTCTGATACAAGGATAGCGTGAATAGTTTTAAGATTGAAAGATGCCAACATTTCCAAGAAGTGAGCCGGAATGCTCTGTGCGTTGATATGCACAACATTAAAATTATTGGGAAAATTACAAAAGGTAGATTTTAGGGTATCATAAAGGGTATACTGCAAAAACTGTCGTTGTCACAACTAGCTAAAGAGGAACAAGACAAAAACTCATCAATATCACAATCACTCATAATAAAATAAATAAATAAATAATAATAAGTACTTATAAATATAAATAGATTTACAATGTGCACCTAAAAATATGTTATACCTAATAATAATATACTAACTAATGTCTATGTGGGCAAACTGCGTACCTAATAGCACCCAAGTCAAGCCCACCTGCCTATTGTCAGATTATTGAACTATCAATCAAACAGCAATTGAGAAAGTGTACAGACGGTATTTGAAGACAAACTATCCGGTCGGATCTATGCCTGGATGATTGATACACAAATCGTCAAGCACTACGATGATTTCCGTCCAGCACGTCGAGGCCTTGAAGCTGCTGCAGTTTCCCCAACAGGTGCCACTGATGCAGCCACTGCCGTTGTTGTTGCATGCGAAGCCTGCACTACCGCTTGTGGGATCTTATTCAGATCCTCGATGACGGAGACACGGTGCCGAGTACCATCAGATCCGAGCACGAAAACAAAGCCCTGTCTCGTCCAACATTTCGCGATGCCAAAACGCTTACGCGCGGTCATGAATGTTACATGTCGCGCCTTGGTCAGGAACTCTGAGAGTGTTACACCTGTGTCCTTCAAGGAAGACTTGGACGCCCATATCTGGTCGCGAATGCCAACGTCACGAAGCTTGCAGAGAATAGGCCGTGGCTTGTCAGATGTAGCACGACCCATTCGATGACAACGACTAACACTGTCCTTAGAGAAATTTGATTGCTTCAGCCTCTCCGACACAGTCTTTACAACAACTGCTGTAGTATCTTCTTGGGACTGCTCGGATACTCCATGGATGAGTAAAATTTTCCTCCTTCCACGCATCTCCATGTTATCAACTGCACTATGAAGCATAGAGATTTGATCTTGAAGTGTGCGGAGAGATTTGGTAACATATAGCCTGAATATGGCAAACTCATTTGACAATGCTGGAACATCTGCAGCAGCAAAAAAAAAAAAAAAAAAGAATAACCGGCAAGAAACTCGTCCTGGTCGTACTGCTTTATTGCATGATCCATGTTATAACTACCTTAACTACGAAATACTAATACAAGAGAGTTTATACATTTCATGAGTGTCGGCTTTAACTGTCCCGGGATTTTATTTTATTTTTTTAGTAACAAAACGTGTTAATAAAAAAATCCCCGGGTCGGTAGACTTTTCAAATCTCTAAGGGGGTAATCATTATTTTCATTAGTATTCCGTACGTGACATATTGCAAGTCCAACGAAGCTTAAAGGAATACTAGCCAAAGACAAACCTACGATTTTTTTAAATTCTCGGTGCCGGTTTCTTCACGATGTTTTCCTTCATCGTTTGAGAGCACTTTGAGCAAAAAGTTAATTTGAGGTTCGAGCCTTGAGATCGAAATGAAGAGTACTTACAGACTTGTAAATACATAAGCAACACATTGAAACATCTATGCTCATAGTATTTTTAAACAGTCGCAATCAGAGTTTATATTGTTTTTTATGGTTATTATATTATAAGCCATTTATTTCTCAATAATATGTTACAAATTATTCTTAGAAAATTTCCATCATAAAATATGCATTGATATTAAACATTTATACATATAAATTAACTTACTTACTTATTAACTAGGTATTACATTAAAATTATTTAAATCATGCAGGTAGTTAGTGTTTTATTATTATCATTTATTTACTCTTTTTTTTGTATATATATATATATTTTTACACATACTTATTGGGACCGCCCATTTGCGAGCGAAGGCCTCCTCAATCCTTTTTTTTTTTGTCTTAAATTTATTTTCTGCTCGGTTGGAGGGTTTTTAATGGTTACTTAACGGGAATTTATCACGTCTTTTTTTCGGCAATTGCAACATAAGCGCCGCGTCGGAGAGATATATACTCGTAAACAACTAACACAATATGTTCAGCACATACAACATTTTTGACGTGATAGCGTCTTATAAATCGATGAGCGCCGGCTTGAACAAACAATTATTGTCACATTCGCATGAGCGCACGAGAGCGCATGAGCGGAAGAACAAGCGATAGAGAGGCACGATCGGCTCAAGTGTTCGGTTTGTGACGCATCTTAATAGGTTAAAAGTATGCAATTTATCATTAATGTTTTCTTATGACGTTATCACGTAAAATTATCGTCCGTAAGCCGAAATTACAGACAACAATTTTTTATCAACACAATGTAAAGCATTTCATTACTCGAATTTTCTTATCGATTAAATAGTACCAAATATGTTCAGGACAGATTATGTTCGATAGAAGACTAGATACATACATACGTTATATGTAAGTAAGTAAGTGTAAGTGTGATAAGTAATTATGGATCTTATAGGTAGTCTGGTCTACACATTTATGGTTGAAAATCGATTTACCCAACCCATTTGATCTTTACGTAAATGCACCGCTACTAATCGAGTTTGCGAAGTAATTGAATTCAATCTCGTTCCCTATAGCCCTAAGTGAATTAACGTTGGTGAGTTTACTCATAATGTAATGTTTACAGTCTAGTATAGTTACGTAGCATTAGTCACCGCAAAATCCATTGCTGGCTAGTGATGAACCTTGCTTATAGATAAACACTACGCTCATGTAATGTATGAAATACAATGTTTTAAAGTCTTTTTTTTCGGTAATTAGCTGACCTGGGATAATAATAATAAATAAATAGAAATATTGGTAGACAATATATTATCGTCTTCTAAACTAAGCATAGCTTGAACTATGGTGACCAGTCAGTCAGATCAGTCATCTGACTGATAGAAAATTTATATATTTTTAAATACATACCTAGTTATTATACCTTTAACCTATTTATTAACCTACAAACATATGTGTTCATGACACAAATATTTGCCCTGGACGGAAATCAAACCTACCTATAGCGCTTAAGGCAGAGTTACTATCAACAGAGCTAACAGGCCAGGATTATTCCCAGATATTTTAATTTTATTAATAAGCTGCAGCATATAACATGAATACATCAATAATTGATAGAGTATGCATTTTTATTATCAAGCATTAATTTGAACTAGTGGTCGCCCACTTGACGACCTCTGTGGCGCAGTGGGCTAAGACTCGGCTGACACGCAGAAGGTTGCGGGTTCGATTCCCGCCGTGGAACAAATGTTTGTATGATCTGCAAGTATTTGTCTCGGGTCTGAGTGTTTCTATGTATAATATGTATATATTTACAAAAAAAAAGTATATAAGTAGTATTTCAGTCATTTGGTACCCATAACACAAGCTCTGCTTACTTTGGGGCCAGGTGATGATGTGTGAAATGTCCGGTATTATTTATATATATGATATTATTATTAATTTTGTTTTAATTTCGACAAGTAAATATATAAATAAATAATCCCGGACATTTCGCACAGCATCATCTGGCCCCAAAGTAAGCAGAGCTTGTGTTATTATGGGTACCAAATGACTGATATACTATTTATATACTTTTTTTTTGATATACATACATATTATACAATAGAAACACCCATACCCGAGACAAATACTTGCAGATCATACAAACATTTGTCCTGCGGAGGGAAACGAACCCGCAACCTTTTGCGTCTCAGGCATTCATAAATAATGTATTTTAAAACCATAATAAAAAAAAAAACAGGCTCTTCTGTCCGCGCAATTTTTGTAAAAACGGGTACAGTTTTTGCTCCACGTATTAATATAATAATTTGTATGTTCAATGTTTATACCTGATGGAGAGGTTTCAAATTTTTATTTCGAGGCTTTTACAGTGAAACGTAAATGTAAGTAAATAGATCAAGACTTGCGGAGTACGGGATTATTATTTAATTTTTGTTAGCGCAAAGGTACAGAGCTCTTACCTTTCACGGAAATTAGATTTAATATATTTTTTTAGAAAATATAATTATATAAAAAAGTATGTTAAAAATATTACACACTAGCGACCCGTCCCGGCTTCGCACGGCTGCAATGCTGATACTAAATATACTGCAGAATGTCTTTATACACAACGTTATCTAAGAGAGTAACATAACCTAAGAGATAGACCTATAACATCGCGTACTTTTTTGTAGACATTTTTAAGGTCCACAATACTGTAGTACATTATTTTGTTCTATCTCGTAGGGTTCAGCCAGCGTTTTCAATGTAAGCGCAAAAAATGTGTTTATTTATGACACCACATAAGAAACCTCATAAATGATCAGTGTTTTTTACTATATTTTGCATGTTCTATACATATAAACCTTACTCTTGGATTACTCTATGTATTAAAAAAACCGCATCAAAATCCGTTGCATAGTTTTAAAGATGACGCAATTACAACTGCTGGTAACGTCAAGACAATTAGATGTTTTCAGAATTTGACAAAATAGATACAAGCTCGTACGAAACCTAATGATTGATTAAAATCGAACATCGAAGATAAGTATATAATATTTTATACAATTATTAAAACTAGAAAATAACGTATCTGTTTTGAACCCTGTTGTTTTATTTACTATATATAGGGTCTTTCATTAAGCGAAGATAGGACATCTTTAAATTTAAATAAAACAAAGTGTGTGTGATATATTATCGAAATTATTTTTTTATTTGAAAGATGTAGTGATGCCATTATGTGTGGAATATGACATCATTCAAATGTCCGCCACGGCTTCTCTGGGTGGAGCGCATGCGAGATATCCAATTTATTAACATACCAAACAAATACTTAATGAGATTTGAAAGCCAACATGTTTATTAATTATCTTGAATTTACATAGCAAAGTTAGAGTGAAAGACTTTATTAATTAAGAATTTAATACAAGTTGTTATTGGTTTTTGAAGCTATTTAATTAAAATTTGCGTTGCGAGTTTACAAAAATATTGAAGAAGTTTCGATTAGATTTAAGAAATTATCTGTTTTTAATAAATCGAGATACTTCATATTTTTTAGCTCTCATATTAATAATTTTCTGTCTGTCGATATCGGTAAAGATTTTAGGGTAGAGCCCTAGTAAACGAGTGAGTGGCCTCAATTCTGTTGGCACCAACCTAACTAATTTTAGCTAATTTTAGGTTTTGAACTGTCAAATTAACCTTTGGTATTCTGCTGCTACCAACATATCCTAATTTAAATTTATCTAACTTAATTAAGCGTTCCTAATTTAATTAGATGGTACCAACCGAATAGGTTTTACAAATGCAATGACTACCTATATATATTTTAGACAATTCCTAATATATAATTAGAAAACGATTAAGGGTGTTTAAAATTTGAAATAAAGTGTATGAAAAAGTGTAAACTCTAATATCTGTCAAAATATGCTTAAAGCTTCAACATTTTATATTAGGCTGGAGCTTCCATTACCTGGGATTATTTTTTGCAAACAAAGCAAACATTGCGGTCGTATATTATTTACTAGTTGTTCCGTTCGCGACTTCGTCCGTGCGTTTTAAATATATATCACATTATAACACTTGACTTGACTTTGCTTCTATATGACACAATCACACCCACCCACATAAAAAATTTCCATACAAAAATTCACACCCCATTTTACTCCTTTAAGAGTTCTTTTATTTTGAAAAATCCTAAAACACGTGTTCATTTATTTTGCATGTTAAGTATCCAAGCCAAGTTTCTATTAAAACACCGTTAAAAAGTTCCCATACAAACTTTGACACCCCATTTTACCCTTTTGTAGGGGTTATTTTGGAAAATCCTGAAACACGTGTCCATTTATTTTGCATTTTATTTATTCAAATTAAGTTTCAATCACATCGCACCTCGCGTTAAAAAGTTTCATACATTAGTTTTCACCCCTTTTCACCCTCTTAGGGGATGAATTTAAATCCAGCCTTTTTAGGTGGTTTTGCTATAAAAGGAAGCTATCTTCCAAATTTCAGTTTTCTAGCTTCAGCAATTTCGGCTCGGCGATGATGAATCAGTCAGTCAGTCAGTCAAGTTAAGCTCTTTTATAGGCATAGATTTTGCTCGAGTTATTTCCTGTTTTATTAGTAATTTTGGTTTTGTACATTACTAGAGTTATTTACTCGGGTGTGAATAATTGGAATAAAAGTTTTGTGCTTTCATATAAAATAACGAATGACAAGTTACGACTTCATTAGTGGCATGTGTCATAAAATTGACATTATTATGACACATGCCACTAATGAAGAAGAAGATTACCTCTTTCAAATTTCAACATACGCCTACTGGGTCAAAATCTGTGATAATGCCCATTCAACTCGACCAAATTCAATCTGCAGATAATGGTATTACTTATTCACACTCAGACATTTACATTTCGGAATACTCTGTGGTCCTTTTATTGCTCCAATTCGTTTATTGTGGGCAAATCGAATTTGGCTTTTTCCCATCTCTCGTTTTTCTGGATGGCCGCACAAAGTAGGGATAAAATATATATACGTATTCGGTCATTGATACGACATTGGTTTAGATAACAATAACGCTTCAAAATTATGTAAAAAATATATAAGGTAACTAACATTTTAATCAAAACATGAGAGAAAAGAGTGAAATGTCGTATGGTAGAGAAGAAATAAAAAAATATCTTTTCACAAAATATACAACATTTTAAATATTGTACAATATATAAAATAACAATTTAAACATAGAGAGAGTACAGAAGTGATAGAGTGGGTGACCATATCGCTTAAGAACGATCTCTTCCTGGCATTTTTTGGATGGAAATGGATATTATTATATGAACTAGAGTGGAGTAAAGAAAGATTTATACTTTTGGTATGATAAAATCACTATTTGAATTGTAATATACAAGTTGAATCTAGGTACTGGTTCCTCCTATCCCCAGTTCAAGAAGAATCCGGCATGAAACTTGTCTTGTCTCGACGATTTTTTATACAAGTATGATCCTAGCTAATTTTACAGATACCGAGTAGGGTTAGTTCGTTAGGTTCGTCCTAAGCTTTTTTGTCATTAAAATAATTTGATATTTTATAATTATGAAACACTTTTTGCATAATTACGTTCTTATATTTATTTTCCAATTGATAAATATATTACGTCACTTGAGAACGAAGGAAAATAACCAGTTGTGCCGATGCCATTTCATTGGACCATTGTTGTAAGAATAGATTTATGAAATCAAGAGATTTTTATCTTACCAAGTAGAGTTCTGGGCTGCAGCGTCACGCATCCAGTATGGATGTATTCGATCAGCTGACGGAACACATCAGGCTCAAACTCCTCGATGATCAGGGTTTGATGCTGCTGCGATGATGGCTGTTTAAAATTAATAACAACCTATATTTATAAAACGTATAAAATTTTCTTAAAATGATCGATGATTATGAAATTTAAAAAAAATACAGCTATTTTATATTTATTGATAAAAAACTAGGAAGTTATTCGAGACTTTGAAACAGATTTTGAGAAAAACTGTGTTTAACAGTTTGAATTTCTAGCAGCATTGTATTCTATTTAGTGATTTATTTATATTTCGTTAGCACCTGGTAAAACTGTATTTAAACTGGAACAAGATTGAAACCGAACTGAAAATAACTTAACGCATTATTGTGCCTGAAAACGTGATGATGAATATTCAATTTGATCAACATTAACTTCGTGGACAGGACATTGGAAATGCATGCTTGTGTATATAAAAAATCAAATTACATAAATGCCACAGGATTAAAAACAAAAACGTACATCCATGCAACACGGTTAACAAAAATTAAGTACTTAGCCTTTCCAAATATTTACAAATCGATAGTCCAAATAAAATATCAATCTACACAACAAAAACGAATTTCGACAACACCGAATACCGACGAAATGTAATTTTCCGAAAGTACCGTTAATTTTGCTTTTTACCTCTTGTATTGGTGCCAATTGCTGCGCGAATGCCGACCTCTGTATACAGTAAAAACAATTTACTTTAGAAAGAACGCAAAATAAACCCTTGAATACCGTTTGTTCCGGAAAATTAAAAAGATTTGTTGAAACTATGCAAACAAAACTCAGTCGAACAGCAGAAAACAAAGGAACTCATCAAATGCAAGCTCCTTGGTTAAAAAGAAAGAAAAACAACCAGTAGGTCGATAGAACTCCATCAGAAAACTTCCAATGGTTATAAACGTTCTTGATCTGTTGCAAGACTCGGAAACTGGAGCAAAGGGAAGGTGAACATCCTTTGAGTACGAATCAATATTACAGTTTTAGAATCTTGAAGCCTGATGTTTTGACTTATTGCATTCATAATACTTGGTTAACTACCGATGAGTTTTTTACTATTGAACAAAGGTGTATTTCTATGGTCAAATCTAAGGTTATATTCAGGGTTTGGATTAGGTATACATCAAGCATTCCTTGCAATTTTGCAACACATACCATAAAAGTATATAATTTTACCTGTTGAGCGGCGTTTTGAAGATTAAGAAGTGGTTCTGAAGATCTCTTTAGAAACAGTCGTAGCTTGTTCTCGCGAGGAGCTGGCTCCTTCTTACGTTGAGGACTTGGAGCTTGGTAGAGCATCTTTTGAAAGACTCTAAAATTACAATAACGCTTTTATTTAGGCTTTAGGCTGACTTATTATAACTAATCGAAATTATCATCTATAGGTACAACATTTCGTAGATTCAAAGTATCTGTTTACATTGAAAATATGAACAAACTCAATCAAATTGAGATTGTTAAGATTTCTGTACTCAAATTAATATCAAGAGAGATCGCTTAAAACATTTTGTTTAACATTGTTTTTGTTAGAAACCTTTACTTATATTAACAGTGTTAAAGGGAAAAACGTCTTTTGAAACGTAATTAACCTACTTTTCCGAAACCTCATCTTTCTACTTGAGCAACTTTCATATGCTGTGTTTAACAAGCAATATATCCACATCAGTTACACGGGTTGCCACGGGACTCGAAGGAATCCTTTTGATGGCCTAAGAATTCCTGACCACATTTATAAAATTGTTTTCGCTCAAGTTTATGAGTGTGGAAGTACTTTCACTCTATGAGCCGAAAATACTTGGGAAGTTATTAGTTTCAGAGGAATTTATTTAATAACATCTTGGTTTGATGCTATAAAAAGAGCACTGTTAAGTACGTACTCAATAACGAGGAAAGAGGTTCAGACATTCAAAACATACTTATTAAATCAACATATATTATTTTAAACAATTTAATTATGATCCGCCCTCTTACGTTCCCGTTTTCTGCTAGTAGCACACGCACTGCCATACATTCAAAACTATATATAAAAATAAAAACAAACAAAAATTATACAGCCGAACTGAATAACATGCATAATTCATAATTGATTTTACCTGCTTCTAGCAGCAAGTACTGCTTTTACTGCGCACACTGGCTCCCTTGTATCCCCTACTAGGAACGTGACGTCACACAGTTCTGGCATCGAGGCCAGGAACTTCATATCCTCAGCCAGCCCTGACTTGTTCTCGAAGGTGCTGAGGTCAGGCTCTGCCTCCATCGCCGCTAAAACCCCGCTTCGCATTGACGACTAAGGGCAGAATATTGTTATTGTACATTACCTTAACAATTACAGCAACATGTTTTATCTTAAAATTTAATTTATTAATTATTCATGTTTTTTTTGACGTGATAACGTCTTATAAATCGATGAACGCTGGCTGCACGCACGAAAAAGTCAAGTCACGTTCCGCCTGAGCCGAGCGTGCAAGCGAAAACGCGGAATAAGCGATAGAAGGCACGATCGGTTCATTAACGTTTTCTTATGACGTTATCACGTAAAATTATCATCCGCAAACCGACTTTACAGACAACAATTTTTTTGTTTTCATCATTACACCATCATTGATTGCACTTGATACGAGTGCAGCGTGTTTTAACTCAAAGTTTTATTTTTGTTTAACAATTCAGAAGAGATTTTAATTATTTCTAATACGTGTAATCTAAGTACACAATAGAATGTGCCTTTTGTTATATATCAGGCTAATTAGTAATACAAAGAACGTAAAGATTAGTAGCTTTACTGAAAAAACGTTATTTTCTACAGGAATTGTAACTAATTAAGAAATTCCTCGGAGATCCATTAAGTAGGATCAAAGACTTGTTAATTATTGTTAAGCTACGGTTCCGTACAAACGATATTTTTATAAGATATTGTGAGAATAATCGCGAAAAAATAATAATAATAATAATAAAAAAACTTTATTCTACAAAAGGAAATAAGAAATTTAAGCCCTAGTGCATATACATAAATTAATAGTGTCCTGCAATCGGCGGTCTTATCGTGGTTACGATTTCTACCAAACAACCGTAAAAAAAAATCCAGCAATGAGTTGCAAGACACAAACGACTGCATTACGTTTACCAGAAGTCTTCTTCTTATCGTTCACAGGTAATTTTCTTTGAACCTGTAGTGAATGAATTAAAGTGCGAAGACGTGAAACTAATTTGCTATACTTTTAGTATATAGTTATACATTTTGGAAAACACTGGGCTTGTCAAATTTAATAGTACATTTCTCGAAAGTTTAGAAAACATACAATTATGTTACAAGTATTGCAAAGTGGCCCCTTTCAAAAAATTCTTCATCTTCTTCATCTTATCGTGCCACTAGTTGTTTCGTACTAGTGTGGTGAAAGGATTAAAATGCGCCTTTGCGTGCGGAAACCGGCATGTCGTAGTACCTACCTACGACATGCCGGTTTCCTCTTGATGTATTTCTTCCTTTTTAATGCCTACAAATTGAAACCAAATTGAAATTGAAGTTGTAAAAATATTAATAATGTAACTACAAATTTAGTTAAATGGGTTTCATGTATCAAAAAGTGTGTTGAAGTTCAATAATATTAGGATTATAGAGCTGTAAAAATATCGTTTAAAACGGTTCTTTGATAGCTCAACTGTTAGTACCTATCACATGTATTTTATATGTATGTTATGTAAAATTCAATTAAATTATGCTCACAACAGTAAACCCCAAGCTCACAGATCTGAGATCTCTAGTTGCCAATATCTTTGAGGATATCTAAAGAGGGTAGTCAGATATAATTTATATTTCTGTATGTATTTTGTAGAAGTAATCTTCACATTTACAAAATCATGCGTTCTATACAGGAGTTGCTGATGCGGGTAATAAACGTCAAGACTTAAGTGGGACTGGGCTCAACATCTTTATATTCGAACCTAACGAAGACATTGTTTAAAATCAAAACAATTATTTTCATAAATTGACCAAAGCCTTTTCGCGAACCAAACCTTTAGTAAGAAGTAAATAAAGCTTATTTACTCGGATTTGTTAAAAAAGTCGGTGATGTCACTCAGACTAAAGAACCATTAAGCTTTTAAATAATGCTTGGTTTATTCGTACTTTACTTGTTTCTGTTAACTCCACACAATACTATTATTGTATACATAGCAATGGGTGCAATGCTGATTGGAAAAGATACATATTTTGATTTTGATCTATCTCGTTTCTAGCCAGCGTTTGCAATGTAAGCGTAAAAAATGTGTTTATTTACGACAACACATTACATTACACATTAGTAACCTCTAAAATTGTCAGTGTTTCTTTACTTCTTCTCTAAAACCGCATCAAAATCCGTTGCGCAGTTTTAAAGATTTATGCATACATAGGGACAGACAGATAGCGGGAAGCGAATTTGTTTTATACCATGTAGTGATGATGATACAGTATACTGAAGGCTGGGCTAAGAACCGGGTATGGATAGAAACGTTGGTCGACAAAGAACGAAATAAGCAGACGATGCAATAAACACGGGCTAAAACTGGATGAGACAGGACCGGAAGAAATGGCACATAAAAAAAGTAGACCCAACGATTGAGGTCGAAATGATAATGATGAATAATCAGAAATCTCTATCAGTAGGAACTTGTAATTGGCCATCTGCTTACAATGTACTACACATGTGTGTAGTACATTGTATGCAGTTCCCGTACTAGCAGAAAAGTACTACTAGCAGTAAAGTACTAAAGTAGTACCAGCAGAAAACTTCGTCATGAACAAAATGACACCGGAGAATACCACTCAAAATGTAACATCAAAATACGTTACGTTAAACAAAACACTGAAGCTACATATAAAAAAAATACAAATAATACACATGTATAATTTGTATTTTTTTATATGTACTTGAAAACTCTCCAAAAATTAAAAAAATAATAATTGTGTTCCTTAAATTTTTTCAATAAAATAAAATCTTATAAATAATTATTCTATGACTCCACCATACTTTGTGTTGAAGTACTAACAATAACTTCAGTGTTTTGTTTAACTTAACGTATTTTGATGTTACATTTTGAGTGGTATTCTCCGGTGTCAGTTTGTTCATGATGAAGTTTTTTTTTTACAGTTTGACTCGTGAGTGTAGTCATCATCGGTCCTATGACTGGGTTATTTGATTCGCAGTCAAGGTGACTTTAATGATGTTTAAAATCTCATCGAATAATCAGTTTTCTCATTTTCTTCTGTTAACTATTTTTAATAAACAGGAAGTCTATTTAATTAAAAGCTTCTGCAGCTTCGTTCGCTTAAACGTATTAGTATATATCGATACTTCGGGGTAGAAAGGGCGTAAAACCTATTTTCGGCTAAAATTACTTAATAATGCAGCTCTGTTCTGATTTAAACGCTCTATCGATCTGTATATTTAAAATATTGATAATCCCAAAAAAATGGTTAGTACTACCCAGTAACATGATCATTCAGTGTATTTGCCACTACACAAGATCTTTAAAATAATTTTGGCGTATCACCATCGTATCAATAATTCTTGGTCGTAAAAGCCAACGTTTTTTTACACTTTTGATTTACAACCTTTTCATCTATCTAAATGTATAAATTTTTTCATATACACCCTTGAATCACAATCAAAAGACACAAACAGTATGAGTTACACCGTTCAAGTACCACTCGAATAAACTAAAATATCGCGCGGCTACAAGGAACTTGATTTATCCGTGCACCATGCTAATTCAACCAAATACTCTGGCAATTCTGTTGTTTCGCCGGACTAGCTAAAATTTTCTAAAAAAGCAAAATAAGGTCTTAAACCTTATTTTGCTACTAATAAAGTTCAAATTAGAGTACCCATTTTAAATCACAGTTCTAAAATAAGTTATTTTTTTTTTGTTTTTTTGCTAAATTATAGCAATTAAACGAAAAATAATTTTAACTTATTCCTATTAATTCCTTTATTGAAAATAATGTATAGAGGTGTCGATAAAAACTGTGGAAAATAGCCGCAGATTTAAAAACCCCTCCTTACATGATAACTAAATTGAACTAAATCACGGCAGTTATATGTTAATTTAGTAAGTGTCACTAAAAAATTTTATTCTAATTCAGACTTAAACTATCTTTATTTGTTTATATTAAAGTCTAAATTTGTTGTTTTAGGAAACTTTAGTTTCGCTAGAGTAATCGGCCTCAATTCAGTATTCAAAAAATTTTTAATGAAAAAAAAATTTTGATTAAAGAAAAGATTGAAATTAAATACTCCACCGATGAAAAAACGATTGCAGAAAAAGTCGCTTTAAAGCAGGATCTGAAAAAAAAGCAGGTAAGAGGAAAAGGAAAAGGGAAAGCTAAGGGTCATCGTTGTGCAAGTAAAAATACAGATGACTGCCAAGGTGAAGGAAGTCTAAGGAATTTGTGTAGTGTAATTTATATAACGCCCGATTACCTATTTCAACAGCGAAATAAAAAGATTTAAAACAGCTTTGCGAAAAGGGTGTCATACCTAGGCCGTATCATCAAGAGTTTTTGCAGTTACCCCACAAAATGGTTAAAGAGACACTTGCGGAAACCGACGAAGAAGATGAAACTGAGGAAGTTGATAAAGGAACACTACAGTTAAAATAAAATGATTAAATTATTAGTTCATAATTTTAGGCAGGAAGTTTGTAATAAATATTTTAAATATTAAAAAAAAAGGTTTTACTCCGTCAAAAAGATCCCAAGCAAATTATATACAAAAATATGTCACTACTCATCATTTAATCAATTGTAGGTTTCAATTGACTCAGCAATTTCTCTAAAATTAAAATAAAATTATGCACTTTACTTTCTAATTGGGTATATTAAATTCAAAATAGTGGCACTGGCCATGTTCTTTACGACTTATTTATGTGACAGCTTTGGCTTTTATGACCAATATTTGTGTAAACATAGTTTGATAATTGAAAGTACGTCATAGACAAGTTTTTATGAAATGATGTAATCACCATTTCATCTCTTTTTTTGGGTCGTAAATCCACCTTAACTTTTAATATATAAGAATAGCTCAAACTCTATGTTTTAGTCGTTACAATTCATAGAAGTTCAAATGTTTTTCACTATTCCTGATTAATACAGATAAAAAAATTAAAAGTAAAAATATTTCTTTTTACGTTTTTTCCTTTTCCTGAACAGTTGCTACATTGGTTTTTACGCCATTTCTACCCCGAAGTATCGATATGTATAAAGCTTATAATTTACTAAAAAAAACTGTCAGTATTTATTTGTTTATCAGAGGTTGACTATTAAAAGAAGGTTTGATATTCCATGAGAGTATAAAACGAAGTAAAAAAAATAATACCAAAAAATAATGTTAACCTAGCCTATATGTGTCTGCCTATATATCAGGTCGCTGAACAAATCTATATGAAATTTCATTCAAATCTGCTCGTTCCGGCGTGATCGAACTACAAACATATTAACACCCACACAGACATTCGCATTTATAATACAAGTAATATAGAATCGCATGGTTAGAACAACATTATAATTGGATAAATGAGACCCGAAGGTTCAGTGTTCACTGGATAATTTGCGCCAATTACGTCACTTATGTGAGAACATGAAAGAAGATACCTTCCAATGTAAAGGTGCTTTCACAAGGTAAGCTTTAAAAATTATTATATCGAAGACTTGTACAGAGCTATATTTTAGATTGCTACTAAATTGCTACTAGTAATTAACTAAGGCATCATTTTTGACACTAAAATCGTCGCATCGGTTGAAAATCTCGGTGATGATCTTGACAAAAAGTATAAGTTGGCAGTCACTGTATATTAAATTTTGAATACCACCAAACATGCCCCCGGTTTCCAAATGACGAAACTTAAATCTTAAATCAAAAATTGTTTGATCATAAGTTACATGATTTTACGAATGATAGTTGAAGTATGTACTATGTTTTAATTGATTTACAGAAATGTACAGAAAAATATAAAATAATACAAAATACACGTGAAACAGTTGAGCTATCTAAGGACGGTTTAAAACGATCTATAGATAGCTTTGTTTAATATTAACTTTAATTATATGTTTTAATTTAAAAAATATGAATAACGTTGTTAAAATTTATTTAACATAATTAGTTCACCAGTATTTCTATATCTATAAGATTAAAGCAAGAAAGTTAAATAAAATATGGCGTTATATCTGAAGCCGACTTTACGATATCATTCACGTACTTACTTAGACGTATTATTTACCATACGATTTATTTGCCCGATGTCAAGCCAACCAGAAATATATTAAATTGGAATCGTATATATACTACATTAGAAAATAACTAATCTTTTTATAAGTATTTATTTTAACAAACTTGTTAAAATAAAATCTGGTTTTGTAAAATACAATAGGTAAATGTATTGCATATAAAATATTTTGGTAACTAGGTAAGTAGGTACTCACTTCATCCAAGCTAAAATGCCTTGTAATATTCAAATCCATTTTCCCGAATATTAAAACTTCGACTGACTTTGAATTCCACGACCGCTTTGGACAAAATCCAAATGACGACTGAGGGAATATCGGAAATGAAGGCGCCGAATGCTAAAAGGACTGGTGGTCCAAGTAATAATTGCTTTCCTGAAATATTTTTTCTGATGTTGGTAGTTTTGTTCAACGAGATTTGAAAAGATGATTTCAAGTTATAATAAGTTTTCCTGGACTTGTGTCTTATAACAAAGCATTTAAAAAAAATACTTTTTTAGAAATTATAGCTAGGTAGTCCAGCCTCTGATTTTAGTATTACAGCAACATTTATTTAAAGTTTCAGTTTTGATTTTAAAATAGTGTGTTTAGATTATAATCGTTTTAGCTCTTCTTTATCTAAAACCTTTGAACGAGTAATTCTTGTATGTATATATGTATATGTATAATCTGAATCTCGGAAACGGCTCCAACGATTTTTATGAAATTTAGTATGCAGAGGGTTTCGGGAGCAATAAATCGATCTAGCTAGGTTAAATTTTTAGAAAACGTCGTTTTATCCGTGTTTTATATCAATCAAAACTCGTTTACCCGGGGACTATCTAATAAGGCGATGTGTGTATGTATGTAATATATTTTTCATAGACTCCAAAACGGATAAACATAACTTTTATAATTTTTTGCATTAATGACAGTTCTGGCGTCGATCTGCTATTGTTTCCATAACCCGCATTATGTTGACAAGTACGTCGAATATTTTAATTCAATTATAATTATTTGGAGTCGAGACCCTGGGCCCGTGGGGAAAAGGAGCCCACCGCGTTTTATTAATTATTTCACGGCATATGGTAGAGACACTGCGTGACCCAAGAGCTGCCTCCTATCTGGCTAAGCATTGCCATTCAACCTGGCAATGCCGCCCGTATCTTAGAAACGCTGCCCTCTGGCAGTGATGTGGATCTTTACACGGTAAGTTTTAAAACAGTTGACCTATCAAAGGACTGTTTAAAACGATCTATAGATAGCTCAACTGTTTCACATGTATTTTATATTATTGTATATTATTCTCTACATTTCTGTAAATAAATGATTTTTATGCAAATGAATATTATAAATGTGAAAGTAACTCTGTCTGTCTGTTTGTTTGTTACGTTTTCACGCCTAAACCGCTGCACCGATTTTGATGAATTTTGGTATAGAGATAGATCCTTGGCGCAGGATATAGGCTACTTTTTATATAGGTACCACGCGTGCGAAGCCGCGGGCAGCAGCTAGATGTATATAAGTGTATCTGTGTCTGTCAGTTTTGTTTGTTTTTTTATTACCTTTTTACGGCTAAACGGCTGAACGCATCTTGATGAAATTTGGTATGGGTATAGATTGTATTTTAGGAAGTTATAGGTTAATTTACATACATTTTCCAGAATTCGTGTAACTCAATAATGAGCATTGAAGCTTAAAACTTTCAGTTATATTTTTCCGACTGTATAGGACTCCACTCCACTTATATTTTTTTCATTTTCAGATTTAAAAACAATATATTGGAATATTTTAATAATAACCTATCATTAGAAACCTCAATCGATAAGATAGAGGTATTTATATTATGTATCCCCTTTGACCCGAATTTCCGCTTAACATGATTAATACCTAAACCCTCATCGGATCATAACAAGCTTCAACTATTCCAAAATTCATCTCACTGGCTTATTTAGTTTATCTCTGAGAAGAGGAGACAGACAGACAGACCGACAAAATGTCACCGGAAAGAGATTACACAAGTGGCCAATTCACACAGCACTAACCCCAAACTACGCATAGCTTGTATCGTGGTGACCAGATCGAATCAAATCAAATATTAATTAATTGAACTAAAATAAATACCTAGCAAGTTGCATGAAAACTTATAATGCTAATAATACAATATTGGTGCGCTAGGAGCCTGGGGATGAATAAGATAATGATATTATATAAATACCTTGTGTTATTGTGTGTTTGGGGTTGAAATATGTGTGGGATGAAGAATTATGTTAGTATCGAATTTAAGTGTGCTTGAGATTGTGAGTGAGCGTACACGTGGATTCTATTTTCCTCCCAGTCTCTTAAGAGTCTGGTTATCACAGCGGGAACTCACACAACAATATGTGTGTACTTGAGGGTGACTTGAACATCATCTTAGGAACTTCAAAAGATCCTCCGTGTTGTCATATGACAGGATAGAACACATCTAGAACACTAGAAGATGACTGATAGAACTCGTTATATTTTTAAATACATACATATGATCCTTTATAACACCCAGACTCAGAATAAACATATATATGTTTGTAATATTGACTGGTATCACTGCTCAGAGAGTTCGATTCCGATGTTTGATGGTTGTTCTGTCTGGGTGTTATAAAGTATCATGAATATGCATTTAAAAATATATATGTACTAGCTGTCCCGTTCGCGACTTCGTCCAAGCGTCTTAATAAAATATATATATCGAAACCCAAGTGGATTCGAGAACGTTTAGATTTACAACAAACACAAAAAAAAAATTACAAACACAATTACGCACAGAAGATTTATATAAACTCGTATAAAAAATCTCAATCAGTCATCGTGTCACCATAATACAAGCTATTGACAATTCGATTTCGAACAATTCGAGCAACACCATCTCGCTCCAAACTATGCCTAGTTTTGTGTCTTGTTTTGTAGTTTTTTAGAATTGTCCACCAATATTTATTTATTTAGTGTATTCTGGTGAAGTTTATATCGAAATAGTAGTAGCACAGTACAAGCCAAAGTATTTTATGTGACATAATATTGAATAATCGATTATAATTGTAATCTACTAAGATTATCTATGTATTAATACGTGAAGCAAAAACTTTGTACCCCTTTTTACGAAAATTGCGCGGACGGAGTATGAAATTTCGCGCACATATAGTTTATATAGAGAAGGAGAACAGAATGTTATTATTATTTTTAATTTTGCATAAAAAAAATACATTAAATTTAATTATGTGCAAATTTCGACCAATGGGCGACTAGTAAATGTAATGATTTGTTTGGATGTTTGGGTGTTTGTTTGTTTATCAATCGCGCAATTCAATAATAGTGAACAGATATGAAAGAAACTTGTTATTAAACGTCTCTCAACGTGAGCCCAGCCTAAGCACTGCTTAAAATTCACCATGTCATTATTTATCACTATCTAACAAAAAGAGATGTCACTACTTTAAATAATGAATAACTTTTGACAGAAGTTGAGAGATGCTTCTAAGTAGAGGAGATAGATTTGGACCTGGAATAACATTTAGGCTGCTTATTATTCACGTACTATGCGGACAAAGCCGCGGGAAAAGCAATCAAATAAGTTTCTCAACTAGTTCAATGATTATTATTGTCCCGTCATACTCGCTAACTACACTTCCAACATGCCGAACATTTTCATGAACAGTCTCGTGGAAAAGTTTTCAATTTGAATTTTTCAACATATTTTAAAGTTTAGAAGCACACAGAGATTGATTGTCTGATTTGACAGAAGTGTTTATGACTTTGACATCCGCTATTGGTTATCTAGGATTTTGATCGATTGAAGAGAAATATTTTATTTTACGCCTCGCTACCATAGATAGGTAGTGGGTAAAAACCCATTCATTTCACTTGGGTTATATAAGGGTGATTTGGGTTATAACCCTATTTTTACCCATTTTGTTTTTTTGTTTTTGTTTTGTTTTTTTGGATAAAAATGATGTTATGAAATAATATATATTTTTAATTCTTTAAAATTAATAGATAGCTATTTCACATGTATATTATATGATTGTATATCATTCTGTACATTTCTGTGATTTATTTTAAATAAATAAAAATTTATATAAACGAATGAAAATAATGTTTTACTTTAACTAGAAAAGTAACAATAGCAGAAATAAAAATCTGAATTTTTAATTTATTTGTTAAATCATAATGTTCAATCATCGTCATCACTTTCGGAAATATGATGGCAATTTAGAAACTCGAAATTGCAAGCAATTGCAAGCAATTGCAATTGCAAGCCTGACGTAGACGGTTCGAGGCTGACAGTGCGTGGCGGTGTTTCCGCATGTCCTTGGAATATCAGTCGTAAGGAAACAAATACCAAATCCCAATCTCTGTTGTACAATCCCCTTTATATAAAATAAAGGGATTGGCTGCAATTAATTTACATTTAAGAAATTTCATTAAAATTTTGAAATTTTACCTAGGGAAGCTATCTGTCATAAAAATAAAAATAAAATGTATAATTACTTACCTGCACAGTTACTACTACACTGGCGTGCAAAAAAATCGGGCCACCCTTAAATTTATAACTTATTTGTTTTTTGAGTTGCCTTTGTTTTCTTAATTTATCTATCATAAAATTCTTGGAAATGCACTTATGCGCTTAACAATAGCCGATAAGCGGAAAATAGTGAAATGTTGCATTATATTGTTTTTACTTAAAATGGGTTTAAATAGTGGTTTAGTGGTTTTAGAAGCGCAGTTGGGTTTAATTTATTAAACGAATCACTTCTACCTTAATCTGAGACACTGTTGGTATACTCTTTGAAACTACGGTTTGTACATGGAGGCTGGTGGCTTTGTAAGACGACGCGGTTCTGGTCGCGGTTTTATCGTCTGGTCCTGATTTGTTGTGATATCAGCTTTAAGAAATTGTTATCACACAGTTGAAGTTCAAAATCTCCTGAGAGAAGTGAGAGGTGTTAATGTTAGTGACAGTAAGACGACGCCTTGGAACCGCTTCTCTGACCCCGCACAAGCCTTCGATGGGGCCCAAACTCACCCCAGCACATCGAGTTGCAAGATTACGTTTGGCCGAGAACACGTAAATTGGAGATTGGAGCAGTGGAAGAAGATTCTTCTGACAGATTAGAGCAGAATGTGTTTACACGGTGCGGATGGCCGTAACTTTATGCACCGGCGCCCAAGAGAGAGATATGCACCGTGCACCATGCGGGAAACTGTGTCTTATGGGGGGTCACGTTTTGGCAGGCTTTTCTTATGAAGCAAAGACAGAGATAACCTTTATAGAAAATAGGTCTTTCAGTGCTGCGAGATACATAACAAAGATTCTTGAAGAACATGTTATACCGTTTGCTGGCTTTATAGGAGAACATTTTTAGTTCTTACAAGATAATGCTCGTCCATATACTGCTGCTTCGGTAAGGCAGTGTCTTCAAGAGGTTAGGGTGTCTACTATTGACTGGCTAGCCCACAGCCCTGACCTCAATCCAATAGAACATGTATGGGATCATCTTAAAAAAAAGTAAGAAGTCGCTACGTGGTCCCAAGCAACATTTCAGACTTGAAAGCCACTGTAATTGAGGAATGGAAAATCTCACCAGATTAACCACCAGATGTTATTAAAATAGAGGAGGAAATACACATTATTACAAAACCATAAAACCAATAGATATCTTTCATTAACCCCATTGTATTCACTCCTTACGTTTTAATCAAAAGATACGAAAAACATGTGTTTACATTTTCATTTTATTTTTTATTCAAGTCACGGTTTTATTCAAATACAATGACAAAAGTATTTTGACCGGGTAGCCCGGTTTTTATGCACGCCAGTGTATATTACATTTCAATAATAAAATACATTAAAATTAAAAAAAAAAGTTGCTATTATATTTGAAAGTTTTAGGATTTCTTTCACTTGGCTGCGCTTTAGAAGAGTGAAAATTAAAAAAAAAGTAAAGTAAAAATAAAGCACCCGTCCGTTCCATACATTCTTACCGCGCGTCGACGAATCCGTCGATTGACGGGTCCGCCATCCTTTGTGAACTGCATTATAACTTACGGAACTAGGTTCTTAATTGTTATGTTTTTGGTGAGTGTTATTGATTACTACTTAATTCATTTTCACCCGCTCAAACAACCCAGTGGGTGGATTGAATTGGGTGATAATTGGGTTTTAACCCACTCATGTATTTTAACCCGGGTGATTACCCATATCTGCTCGCATAAACTTTGACAGTTATCACGGTATTTTATTAACCTTGTTTGGTTTGGCTTGATCGAAGTTTAATGTAGTATTGAACCGTTTTGTAATTTGAGATTTTATAACCTTATTTATATTCACAAAAAAAGTTATTTTATAATTGGTACCATGTTTTTACAGATAGTAATTATAGGAGTTGGTAGGTAGGAAGCAAAAGCTTAAATTTGTATTCGTAAAGGCTTATAAAAAAAATGTTGTTTTATTTATGCCACTAAAGCATATGTATAAGCATGTGATGCTAAAATTCAACGACGAAACAAAGCCTTTAATGTAAACATCCGTTCCTTAAAATTAAGTGTGATTTGACATACGGAAAGGTAATGTTGGTTTTTATCTCTAAATATTCTTAAGTACTTGAGTGTACCAAGCTTAGAGTGGCTAACAGTAATTACCGACTATACTCTATATACCGAAGGGCTCGAGGCATAGCTTACTTAGTGGTTCTTATCAGCCGGGCGATTATGTAATTCTGATACTATCAAAACATTGATACTAACAGCTTTCAGTAACTTCAGTATTAATGAATAGGTATTACGAAAGCTTGATACGTACGTAACTATGAAGTTATTAGTTAGAAGCTATCTATGAAGTTATTTCGGATTTTTGTAATTTTGGGGATTTTGTTCAAATAAAGCTAGATATATAATTACTCGTGGGTAAATAATTGGAAAAAGCTCTTTGTTTCTTTGTGATTCGAGCAAAAAAATTCCGTAAATTAATTTATATGAAATGCCATTTAATATAAAATGATAAATGACGAACGAAAACAGTACTATTTTGATGACAACATGACTAAAACGACTTTAAAAAAAGCGGCAAAGTGCGCACCGAGTCGGACTCGCGCACCGAGGGTTCCGAAAAACCTGTAAGTATATAAGTAAAAGTTCACCTATCACGACATAGTTATAGTCATAGTTATGGTATTTTTATTGCAAAATGAAATCCATCAAAAAATTTACGTTTTTCGCAATTTTTCCTTTATCTGTGCTATAAGACGTTGCTTCGTACCAAATTTCAAGATTCTGAGTTCACGGGAAGTACCCTGTAGGTTTTGATTCCCTTGCGAATATTGAAAATTTACGGCATAAACGGCTGTATCTTTTGATTGCGTTGGTTTAGACAAATGAAGTTGCTACAATAGGCTTTACCAAATTATAAATATGGTAGAAAATGGGCACTCTACTTTAAGTAAAAAAAATAAAGAAAAACCGGCCAAGTGCGAGTCGGACTCGCGCTCCGAGGGTTCCGTACAAATCTATAGGTATATAAGTAAAATTTCACCTATCACGACAATCGAGTCATAGTTGGATGGTGTAACTAAAAATTTACAGTTTTCGCAATTTTTCCTTTATCATTGCTATAAGACGTTGCTTCGTACCAAATTTCAAGATTCTGAGTTCACGGGAAGTACCTTGTAGGTTTTGATTCTCTTGCGAGTTGCGAGTTTGAATATATGCGACTTAAATTGCAGTTTCTCTTGATTGCGTTGACATAGAAGTTTGATTTTGTTACGTAGTAGTAGACTATACGAATATATTTGCTATGCTTCATGTGCACACGTATCCTCGAAAATAGGACAGGCGGTGACCCGTAAGTGCCACGCACGTCCAATATTGATTTTGTAGAAAAGCAATTAACAAGTTTCGATGTGGGTATGCAATGACCGTACTATAAATGAATGAGAATAATTAACAGTTCAAAGAGTAGGGCAATTTGGGTTATTTGATAGAGAACCTACCTAACATACCTAACATACGATGAATATGTAGTTAATGATCAAATGGCTTTGTGACATTTCGGAGACAATATTTTCGGACACTTTGACCGAAATAACACATTCATTTATTTTTATATTTAACGACATTTTGGACACCAGAGTTTACGTCGACTGACGGCCATGTTGAACAAAGGAAATTAGCTGATTGGCTCTCATGGACTAAACTAAATTTGAAAACACTGTCTCATGAATCTGTGATTAAGACAAAATACGAGTATTAAGACTTTGACGGTATTTTTCTCAAAAATCATGCGGATTTATACACGACTGCTAAAATTGTTTAAAAGCATTTTTTATTCCTCTTCTTTTGATAACAAAATTAAATAGAATTGGATTTCACTGAGTATGAAGTTGTACAGTCAGGTAACAATATAAATTGCATATTTTTAATTGACATTTTCAAGCCTTTTAACCCTTAACATGTGAAACTTCCTGGTATTGCAGCCTCATAGGTTACTGTAACCAGCAACCATCAGGTGGGTCGTATGCTTATTTGCTCACTTGTATACAAAACAAATTAAAACCTAGCACAGCTTGTAACCAGATGACTGATAGAATACTTACTTAATCATATAGGTAGATTTAATACATACCTTACACTCTGACACAGAACAAATAGATATATTCTTAGCTCAAAATTGTTTGTCCTGGATGGAGTTTGAACCAATGACTTACAGAGTAGAAGGCAGAATTACTACCAAGTTGTGAGGTCAGTTAAAAAGTCTACTAAATAAATAACGTAGTCAATTTAGAGGAAAAAAGTCGTCAAGTCGGTTTACGGGTGATAATTTAACGTGATAACGTCATAAGAAAACCAGTGTCAAAAGGCGAACGCTGATCGTGCCTCTATGGCTTGTTCCGAGCTCTTGCTTGCACGCTCGGCTCAGGCGGAACGTTACAATGAGTCATGCTTTTTCGTGCGTACACCCGGCGTTCATCGATTTATAAGACGTTATCACGTCAAAAAAAGAATGTAAAAACAGGACGATAATTTTACGTGACAACGTCATAAGAAAACATTGATGAACGGATCGTGCCTCTCTATCGCTTGTTCCGCGCTCGGCTCAGGCGAGACACCACAATTTTTCGTGCGTGCAGACGACGTTTATCGATTTATAAAACGTTATGACGTCAAAAAAGGTCAGGTTTTGATTCTGTTAAATAAAATTTAACAGAATCAAAAAAAGGTTGGGTTTTGATTCTGTTAAATAAAATTTAACAGAATCAAAACCCTTTGTTTTAATAATAATTGTATTTAACTAATCGCTTTCAAATTATAGTATGCTTTCACGATTGATGTTACTTAATACTCTCAATACTCTCCTAAGCTGCTCAATGTTCGTATATTTTTCGGCTTCATGTTTTTCTATGTACAATATGTATGTATTTACACTGTAAATACAGAAAAAAAACATAAATAAGAAGAGATGTATACCGAGAAGTTGTTAATTGTATGTAAAATTATAAGTAAATTTTAAGCGTAATTAATTTTAGAGTTGGTTAAGTTTTCTGATTTTTCATCATAACTTAGGTTTACCTTGTTTACATTATATAACATTAAATTGTTTTTAATATCTTTATATTAATACGTGAAGCAAAAATTATTTACCCCTCTTTAAGAAAATTGCGCGGCCGGAGGAGTATAAAATTTCGCACATTTATAGTTTATATAGAGGAGTGCAGAATTATAATATTTTTTTTGAATTATGCATAAAAAAATACATTGAATTGAATTATGGTCGAATTTCGACCACTGGGCGCCCACTAGTAATAATAAGTAAGATATTATTTTTAGATCCTATTAAGCTTTTATCACTTGGAACACAGGATTAACTAGTTCAGGCTAGTGTTAACCTTTGTCTAATTAAGATTAAGTTTTGTTCTATTAATTTTCTATTGGAATTTTGAATAAATTATGTCATTATGTATTATTGTTATTATTATAAACAAAAAAATATTTGATGATTATTATATCATATCATAATTATCATATCATCATATGATTATATAATGTAACTTACGCACTATAATCCATTCACCACACAGGTTCTAAATAGCTAGTGACACAATAAGAAGAAGAAGTGTTATTATAGTTCCCATAACACAAACCCTGCTTTCTTTGAGGCTAAATGATGCTGTGTGAAATATCCGACGTTTTTTATTTATTATAACTTTATGACGATTGGATAGCAGAATCGATACCCAGATCATAACACACATGCAGTAAAGTTATGATTCGGATTCGACCTATGGAGTTTATCTTAAAAAAATAAGAACATTGATAGTGCCATTTAAAAGGAGTAATTTGAGAAAACTTTGTACTGCGTGCTATATCTTTATTTTGACTGACTGGCCTGTATTTTCCGTTGGTAGCAGCTCTGCCTTCTGCGCTGTAGGTTAAAGGTTCGATTCCCGCTGCCGGGCAAATGTTTGTATGATCTACAAGTATTTGTCATGGTGTTTTTATGTATAACATGAATGTACTTACCAAAAAAAAAGTATTTAAGTAATTTAACAGTCATGTAGTACCCATAACACAAACTCTGCCCAGATGATGCTGTGTGATATGTCCGGAATTATTATTATAACTACCAGAGTAGTTTCTTCTTTTTTCTTTTTTCTAAATATAGTACCAATTATAGACAAGAATTAAAAAAAAAAATTTAATCAAAAACTCATTTTTGCATTATGGATGAAATGGTTTTGACTTAATAATTGTTCACGTGACATTAAACCTACATACCTGAAAACGTTTGTAAAATTGCTTTTCTCAAACTAGTATGTCATATACCTAAGCTACGCATGTACTTCAATCTCAAAATTATTGTGATCAAAGTGCAGAATTATGGATACGCAAAATTAATCAATCCGAAATGTCGAAACCCGTGTCATTTGAACCTACAAACTCAAATCACGAGGTAAATTTATTTACTGACACCCGTCTACGCACCAGATGTTACGCCCACGCCACCGCGTCTGGAGTAACGCCTACAGCCAGCCATTATCTATACAACACCAACCTACACATTGTTGGTGAATCACTTAAATAACTAACTATACCTGTTGAAGATACTCCTTTGCTTTTATAGGATCAGCTCGGAACCAGCGCACTTGAGCACAGTTTGTATTGTAGTAAAATTTACAAGTAGTCACGGACCGACACTGGTTTTCAGGCTACAAAACTACGTCACGCGCTACAGCTACGAAATGAAACAGCTACAGAAATAAAAGCACTACTAAAACCGTTTTAAGCGAGTTATAAGCCCATAGCAAGGTTTTAGAGACTTTTTATATAGGTTAAAAGATTATAGCTTCAAAGAAACTAGAATGTACACAACACTGAACTTTTGGGAGTACGCATGCGTGGTAAGTTCTGCGCATGTCAGACGAAGTTATCAATATGACAGCGTTTCGCCTATGGATGGTCGTACTCAATGGTGTGAGCATCAGTGTCTGAGGTTTTCTAATTAATTGCGAGTTCCATGCACACTAAAGTATAGTTCAGAAAATCCTACTTATATTATAAATATGAAAGTTTGTGGGGATGTTCGTATGTTTATATATTTGTTTGTGGCTTAACCACACTGTATCTGATATAGTTGAGTTTGAATTGAAACTATATATAGGTTAAATTGTAGGCGGGAGGCCACGGGTAGAAGCGACTAGGAATTTTTAGCAACGCTTGTAGATAGTCGTGGGAGAGTTTAATATTGTTTACAGGCCTCTTAGCAAATTCTATCTGGACTGATGCTACCCTCTCTGCTTTCAATGGGTGCCTAAAGGTTTTATGAATGGAGACAGAATGAAGCTTAGATTCAAACTGAATTAATTAAGCTTGGCGTTGATGCTTGCGTTATCTATACTGTACTTGGTAGATAAATATTTGTATAGGTGTTACTCTTATAATAAATGGTGGATATATTATTTGAAGGGTTCGTGCAGGAAACGTATTAGTTTGAGTAGAAATTAACTTAGTAAAACGATGTTAAATGTCAAAACTGTTTAAATGAGAACTACTGGTAATATGACAAATTTTTCTTTGCTTTGAATGGATATTTTTATGCAACTTTTACTTTTACTTTTACGGAAAATTGTTGTTACAACGGACTAACTTAATAAACAAAGTTAATTACATACATCGAACGAATAATATTTACTAGTGGTCGCTCACTGGTGAAATTCGACCATAATTATTTAATAATTAATGTATTTTTTTATGCATAATTTAGAAAAAATATAAGCATTCTGCACTCCTTCTCTATATAAACTATAAATGTGCGAAATTTCATACTCCTCCGTCCGCGCAATTTTCGTAAAACAGGGGTACAGAGTTTTTGCTTCATGTATTAATATATAGATAAACAGGAATATCAAATTTTCAAAAGCGACATCTTTCAACTTTTTCATGAATTAACATGTTTGTTTGTGCTGAATATGGTATATTGATATAAAAGACAAACAAGACCATCCAGCAACAGCTTTCAACACCAAAATATTCAGTTTTTCAGCAAAGTAGTTCTTTATTAATCAGACAGATGGCGTTATTGTCAAAAGATACATAGAAAAATAAATACATTTCTCATATTGATAACTTTTTTCTACAACTTTGTTTGCATACCTATACTTACCTCAGAAGTGTCAGAAAATGATTTATGAGATTCACACTATTATTCACCTTACCAATCTAAATCCAATGGATCTAATCTTACAGCCTTGGAGAAAGTCCTTTCATTTATTGAGTTAAGGTTTCGTGTGGTAAGTTCCCAAATAAAACCTAATTAGAATTAACAGGTAGTACCTACTGATTCTATTCTCAAGCTCAGTGGTTTCCATTGTTTGCGTCATGGGTAGGCCCTGGAAAATAGAACGACATATCATTTGACTGGGACAATGAGTAAGCGCAATTTGAAAATTAAGAACTCATAGATTTGTCAGAAGATACGTCACTAAAAATAGTTAAATTCTGTCTCCAAGTTGCTTATTTCCTTGTCTGTTTGATGGAGGAGTTATCCTTACCTTTAGTACCTCATAACAATGTAAGGCGGAATGTTTGGCTATGATTTGTATTAGGTAATACTAAATACGGAACTAAATTGGACGTATAAAACTCATTGCGATTAATAGAAACTTAAATGTATACTGATGCGAAAGGCGCTCCCTCACCGGGAGCATTCGCGTGTAATGTAACGTTACAGAATCGAGCATTACATCAGTGAGGGAGGAGAACTGAGCATTACAGCACTGTAATGCTCAGTTCTCCTGTTATGATACAAAACGAGTTTACATCAGTGAAGGAGGAGAACCGAGCATTACAATGCGCACCTTGTAATGATACAATGTGTTTTACAACATTATACGCGAAAGCTCGTCGGTCAGGGAGGTAGTATTGTAATGTAATGCTCAAAGTCGAATCTATATGTTACATTGCACGCGAATGCTCCCGGTGAGGGAGCGCCTTAAGATGTTTTGTTTTCTAATATCGACTATAATGTCAAAAACTAGAAAACAAATGCATTCTTCTTAAACAAAAAATAGCACATTGTATTTGAATATTAACACTTCGGATTGGAACTGAATGTTTTTAACCGACTTCAAGACGATTGGTTGTTTTTTTATAATTTTTTTATGTTTGTTACTTCGTCCGCCCGTCATTCATGAACCAATTTCGAAATGCGAAAAGATATACTTTCTGAATGGTCCCATAGAAATTTTATCAAAATCAGTTCAGTAGGTTTTTAAATCAAATTAGTTGAAAAAATAAAAATATGTCATCTATGTCAAATATGTCTTGTCATAAACGAAATATATAAATGAAATGCTTATTATTATATAAAATGCAGTCGGTTTTCTTTTATGTTTAAAACGTTAATATTTTTCTTGTTCGAACAGTCCTTCATTATTTTAGTTATGTCCCTTTTTTTCAAGAAAACGAGGAGGCCAGTCCCGAATTTGGAACTTTTTTTTGCCATGTCGCGATCTAATCAGTTTTGGGAACCACTGCCCCAGCTAGTTGGTTGATTTATTCCCGTTGTAAGTTTAATTATCATCGCATGAACTTGGAATTTAATTCCCAGTGCCACCCGACACGGGGTTCTTGAAGGGACTGTACCTTACGCTATTAATTAGGAGCATCAGTGTGGAATCTCATACGATTAGAAGCGTAATGGAGCAAAGAGACGGGTAAGACGTTGATGTATATGCGACTAGCGCAGTCTGTTCAAGTAGAAAGAGTCGAGAATCATTGAATTTTGTGTCTTATGTTATTGAAATAGCTGTCATCTCACAACTCTCTATAATCAAAAACCTCAAGGCTTCAAATGTGGCACGGGCGCGCGTGTGTAATTTTACTAGTTTAATTTTACTTACCTGCAAATTAAAACGTTTACTATACCTAAAAATGTATGTAGTCATTTTACTACATGAACGTAATTAAAAAAACTTATATAAATACTTATACTAGCCGCGGCTTCGCACGCATGATACCACCATAAAAAGTAGACTATTCCTTTTCCATGGTCCCATCTATCTCTATACCAAAATTCCATAGATTTCAGACACGTCATACAATTTTAATTAAAAATACGCGATCGCGAATTAAAAAGCTCGATCAAGGCTTTGAAAGAAAAAAACATAATCAAAATCTGTTTACCCGTTTTGGAGCTACGGAGTCCGATACACACATACACAGATATACACGTTAAACTTATAACATGCCGTTTTCTCAGTATTCTTCGACAGGCTAATAAACTGGTTAATTAATCAGTGCTTGATTTCGCTACATCCCCCTATTCTATAATGAGAATCTGATTCAGACTTGCGCCCAGGATTAAGAAGAAGAAGAAGAAGATAAAGTATATCTATGAGAGAACTATGAATTAGACGAATAAATTTCCCTATTTTTTTTATTTACTTCACTTTTATAATTTTCAACCCTTGCTAATATCTTTTAATATTCAATAGTTTCAAATTTAACAGAAACACAACAGATCCGTGGCATAGGCCTACAGGGGAAACCACGTTAAAAAAGCGGCCAAGTGCGAGTCGGAATCGCGCACCGAGGGTTCCGAAAAACCTGTAGGTATATAAGTAAAAGTTCATCACGACAATCGAGTCATAGTTATGGTATTTGTATTGCAAAATGAAATCCATATAAAAATTTACGGTTTTCGCAATCTTTCCTTTATCTGTGCTATAAGACGTTGCTTCGTACCAAATTTCAAGATTCTGGGAAGTACCTTGTAGGTTTTGATTCCCTTGCGAATATCGAAAATTTGCGGAAATTTACTGCATGAACGGCTGTATCTTTTGATTGCGTTGACTTAGAAGTTTGTTTTTTTTCACAGCTTTAAGGGACAGTAGACTTAAGTATTTGATATAAATTTCAGCTTAATACCTCCACGAGTTCTTGAGAAAAAGGGTCTTGACAGAAAGACGGACGGACGGACAGACGGACGAACGGACAACAAAGTGATCCTATAAGGTTTGCGTTTTTTCCTTTCGAGGTACGGAACCCTAAAATATGTGATATAACTAGAAATGTAAGAGTTTTGGAATTTTTCCTTTATGTGTGCTATAAAACATTGCTTCATGCCAAATTTCAAGATTCTAGGTCGACTGGAAGTACCCTTTAGGTTTTGATTCCTTTGCGAGTAGTTGCGAGTTTGAAAATATGAGACTTAAATTGCTGTTTCTTTTGATTGCGTTGACATAGAAGTTTTATTTTGTTACAGTTTAAAGGTATTATAGACTTAAGTATTTGATATGAATTTCAATTTAATAACTTTACGCGTTTGACAGTATAATTGAAATTATACTAAATAAAATAAAAACTCAATAAATTCAATAAAAATCCACCTGCCATTCAATTAGTTCACAGCTAAAACACAGGTGGTGTTTTGATAAAACAGTTAAACACTTTTTATACTTATATTATTATTTTATAGTTGGTTATAACTAACATATGCTTTAATAAATATTATTGTAAAAAAAATGATTATACCATCACACACATTTGAGAACGAAATTAGGATTTCAGAACGAAAGTATCCAATGATTGTTATATATTGTAAATTTAATTGTTCGATACATACTTTCTTACTATTTTTCAGTTATTAATTAGTTTGGATTTATTAACAAATGTTTCACTTTATTATTTTCTGTTCTCATTATTCTGATATTTACAAGTCCTTCATTTGATTGTTTACTAAATCGGTAAATTCTTTATAATTCTTTTATTAAGACATATATAGCAAAACTATGAATCCGTTCGATGACGATTCTAAGTGGTCCTTGTGATTTTATTGAATAAAGAAAATTGAATATACTATGGTAAATTTGTTATTCTCTCTTCTTATTGAATTTATCCTTGCTTACATTTAGGTTTAATTCCTCATGTGAGAAGTAGGTATTTAACTTCAGTAATTTTACTAATTTCCATTATAAACTTCTAAATCTTGATATTAGGTGTAATTTATTATTGTAATTAGAGTAGGTATCTATAAATTCGATATATTCTATAAATTAATCTGACACGTTCATGAGGAAAGGGGTAGTAAGTTTACAATTATTACAAATATTTTTATTATATGATGTAACAAAATATATGCGGATTTGGCAATTTTTTCTTTATCTGTGCTATAAGACGATGCTTCGTACCAAATTTTAAGATTCTGAGTTCACGGGAAGTACCCTGTAGGTTTTGATTCCTTTGCGAGTGTCGAAAATTTGAGGAAATTTGCGGCTTAAACGGCTGTATCTTTTGATTGCGTTGGCTTAGAAGTTTGATTTTTTCACAGTTTCAGGAGACAAAAGACCTGAGTATTCGACATTTTTCTAATTTTCAAATTTTAGCTTGATACTTCCTCGTGTTCCTGAGAAAAAGGGTCTTGACGTCCGTCTGTCTGACGGACGGACGGACAGACGGACGGACAACAAAGTAATCCTATAAGGGTTCCGTTATTTCCTTTCGAGGTACGTAACCCTAAAAACGCACTAAGTACACCACCAAAAAAAGGTGGTGTGGAAACATGTGCATAATTATGACGCTTTTTCCAATATATAATAATATTCAACTTTTTTAATCGTTATATCTCGGAAACGGTGGCTCTTAGGGAAAAAAGTATTTTGCCAATTTTTATAGATAATTATCTCATCTACAATTTTCGTTTGCACTAATTTCTTATATAACTTACCGTATTTCTGAAAATCGCGACTTTAATTTTAAAATATTTTTTTTCCAGGTATCGGATCGATGAGGATTATTTATATTTCATTTATCATAGTGCTTTGAACAATCTTACCAATTTTGAACTGGGTGCGAATTATTGAACCCTCGGATGTCTAAATTGGCCAGGCTAATAGTATTAATCATCTCATATAGAGTGACTTTTTGTACCTCTGTCGAACGCACTTAAAAAAACGTGTGCGTCTCGGGACGCCCGACAAAAGTGATAACTTAAACTAATGTAACTAGCGCTGTGGGTTAGAGTAGAGTGGTTTATCCTCCCACAAGAAGTTATCACTTCAAAACAGTTTTATAACGACCGTCTAATGGTGACCACCACTTCATAATAAGCTACTTTTATTTTGGTTGACTGTTTTTATTGAATTAATTTTATATGAATTCCGCTTGAATTCGTTCGCTAGTAAAAGTTTTAGTAGAAAATGATGATGAACATAAAAAGTCGCTCAAAGGGTTTCTATACTGAAGTAACAGTAAAAACCTCGTAAAAACGAGAAAAATGACGTAAAGCTTCTGAATCAGTATCTCGATCATAACATTTGCATCTCTACCGAGAACCAGGCTGACGCTTTCGCGATGCACGAGTCTTCCGTACATGCACGTAATAGAGCTGGCGACAAAAAAATATAACCAAGATTTTTTCTCAAATCAAATACCTAATAATTTATTAAACATAGATAAATTGATAGTTACAATATAACTTATAATGCAAATAATACAATATTGGTGTACATGAGATGTACATAATGTAAGAAGGTTTATGTATAGTGTATGTTAGCCTAAGGATGATTAAGATAATGATATATATATACATATACTTCGTGTTAATGTGTGTTTAGGAAATACTTTGCGCTAGTAAATTTTGTGATTTTGCGAGTAAGGATGTAATTTTTTTTACCCATTTTCAAACAGCTTTTTTAAAATTGAAAGTTGGACTGGACAACTTCTGTAGGGCCAGCTAATCCCTAATAAAATTAGTATATTCCTATCAATTCCCAGTCGATAGAAGCCAAAATAACCAGGTATTTTAATCTAGCCACCAAGCAGGCATCAATAGTCGACGTCTATACGTGGAGCCGTTGTAATTAATCTCAGTTTGGGCGGTAATCCGCCTTTAGCCGATAGTGTGACGGAGGGATGCTGTGACCCAGATATTTATCTTGCCAAGTGACGGTAGTGATCAGAATATTTCTTACTATAAAATGTGTTTGTGTCTAACCCTCTGTGTTAAACAGTCTACACGTAATTCTTTACAGGTATTTTTCCTCTACTACAATGCCGCCGACATAATTAGCTTTCGTAGTGATAAGTATCTGCCCTTGTCATTCTACTGTTACTAAAAAATATGACTAAAAATTAAAAAAAACCAGCCAAGTGCGAGTCGGACTCGCGCTCCGAGGGTTCCGTACAAACCTATAGATATATAAGTAAAATTTCACCCATCATGACAATCGAGTCATAAGCAGTCATCGAGTAGTAAGTTTAAAATTATTAAAAATATTTTTATTATATGATGTAACTTAAAATGTACGGTTATTGCAATTTATCCTTCAGTTCACGGGAAGTGCCCTGTAGGTTTTGATTCCCTTGCGAGTGTTGAAAATTTGCGGCATAAACGGCTGTATCTTTTGATTGCGTTGGCTTAGAAGTTTGATTTTCTCACAGCTTTAAGGGACATAGACCTGAGTATTTGATATAAATTTCAGCTTGATACCTCCACGAGTTCCTGAGATAAAGTGTCTTGACAGCCAGACGGACGGACGGACGGACAACAAAGTGTTCTTATAAGGGTTCCGTTTTTTCCTCTCGAGGTACGGAACCCTAAAAACACATTAGCTTGCAATATACTCTTAAGATAAAAAAATGTTGGTGGACAATTCACAGAACACCATCTAGTCCCAAACCAAGCATAACAAAGGATAACCTAATGGACGCCACGGACGAAGGAGGGTGGCAATATTCCATTCAACCCTAATTTCGTTGTATCTTTGACAGGCAAGAAGAAGAAGAATAAGCATAACTAAAAATGTATTACAAAAATGTACAGAATAATATACAATAAAATAAAATACATGTGAAACAGTTGAGTTATCTATAGATAGCTCATCTGATTCAGATAACTACCGTGATCACTACCGCAGCGTTCCCAAGACACTGGCGGCATTACCACGTTGAATGGCAATGTTAATAAGCTGGGCCAGATAGGAGCCAGCTCTTGTCATGCAATGTTTCTAAAGACGCCATAAAATATTTTTAAGACTTAGTTTTAAACGCTGCTGTTTCCTACGGGCCCAGGGTCTCGACTCCAAAAGGCTCAAATATGTAGGCTTTATCAAGACCTGCATATTTGCGCTTACTAAAGTCATTATGGCTGCACATGGCTGATAGAATATATATTATTATTATTATTATCAACCCACACTCTCCCACTGCTGGGCAAAAGCCTCTCCCCGTTCTCTCCATTCATCGCGCTAAATCTTAGCGCGGGAGTCCAGTCGGCGCGGAATTTGGTGAGCTCTGAATTTGGGTCCCTCCAACTACGTCGCGGCAGACCGCGAACCAGTTGGAGGGACCCAACTGGTTCGCGGTCTGCCGCGACGTCGTCATACTGTATCAGGGCACCACTTCGTGGTCAGTTTTGCCCACTGGTCTCCTGTGGACTTGCGGCAGACTTGACCAGCCCAGTCCCACTTGAGTTTGGCGGCTTTTGTCGCTTTATCCTATCTATTCGTTTTACTCCGAGGATGCTGCGCTCCATTGCACGTTGGCAAACCTTGAGCTTATAATTTCAACGGGATTCATCCCGTGACCACGACAGATTGTAAACCTGTCGAAACGTCGGGAAAATAGGTAAATAAACGCGATAAATACCCGTTAATATTTATAATAATGTGTTCTGATCGCGTATGTTTAAAAAACTTTAAGTTGCCCAATATATATATTTTTTTTTAAATATACTTATGATACTATATGACATCTAGACCTAGAATTGAAAACTATTTTTATCATACAATTGTTTATCCTAGGGAGGAATCAGTTTAAAAATGATTGATTTGTTTATAGTATATAACATTTACAAAACTCTCCGTCTCAGTTTACCTTAAATAAGCTCTATTCCGTTACAAACCCACAAAATTGTTTCAGGTATAACCCAATTTGCGTCACCTAAATTGTGGTTACTCCGCACAAAGTAATAATTTTCAGTATGAGTAGGTACGAAATGGTGCATAGTAGAAACATATTTTATGTATTTTTTTAATGTGTGTTATTTTAAAGTGCGCGGTGCATTGGTTGTTAATTTAATTTATCTTACTTATCTCTAATTTTTTAGTATCAATACCTACCGATTTCCACAGATTTATAAATATAATTATAAAAAATAATAATAATATATAATGCCGGATGTTTCACACAGCATCATCTAGCCCTAAAATAAGCAGATTTTGTGTTATTTGCATGATTTGCAAGTATTTGTCCCGGGTCTAGATGTGTTTTATGTGTACTGTATGTATTTACAACAAAAATAAAACGTTACGACATGACTTTTTTTTATACATGCAAATTATGCAAATATTTGTCCCGCGGACGGAATCGAACGCGCAACATTCTGCGTCTCACGCGGGCCTTGGCCTATTACGCCACAGAGGTCGTCATAACTAAGCCATATCTAACTAAATTCCTTTCACTACTCCTGGCACTACCAAGCTACAGTTAAACTGTTCGGTAGTATTATCGGGAAAAACTTCCTTCGTGACCATTGACTATAATAATAAATAATTTATATCAACAAATTGTTGTACTAAAGTGTGGTAACAAGAATATTAGCACATACATTTATATCTCTTATTATATGAAATACTAGCGATCCGACCCGGCTTCGTGTGGATACACGGTTAAATGGTTACATCATTACGATTGATGTATGTATCGATATATTTTTATATTATAATATAAAATACTACCCATATTACTCGCTGATAATATAACTTTCTAAGAGTGAAAGAATTTTAAAAATACGTTAAGATTTTTTTTAGTTTATTTGTCTATTACAAACAAACAAAAATAAATCTTATATCTTTAAAATATTTGTATTTCTTTCAGTGTAGATAAAACTTATTGATTGATATTGATGTCACTGATGAGGTATACAATACTATGAACTTTAGGAATGTATATAACATTCATTGTACATATTGTACACGATCCTTTTCGGCCAGAATCTACTGTCCATGAATGTCGGAAGTCGATCTGATGGGCCTCCATAAATTAACTGAAATTTAAACAACGGCATGATTCCAACTTCACGACTCGCGTGAAGAGGCATCTCTTCAGCTTGATATCTACGACTCCCTCGGACTTCACAGCGTAATGGACTCGTGACAGGTAGAGTTGAGTGGTGGGGACCTTGGCACGTGGTAGCAAAATCAGCCCTACTGTAGTCGATGCGGAAAATAATGTCAACCTTTTAAGGGTTCATAATGTAAACTTTTTTAGGATTTCGAAGTCCAACAAGGAATTCTTTTAGTTTCGCTATGTCCGTCTGTATATCTTTACGCCCTAATTGCTATCCGCCCTAATCCGCACTATTGTATATTCTTCTTCGTTTTGAATGGCTTGACCTAAATATTTTTTAACCCACTATATGACCACTCTTACGCCCCTCTCCGTCGCCTGGTTCAAGTTCTCTTGAACCAGGCGTGCAGGTGGTCAGGCAGAGAGGGCATGAGAGCAGGTGCTTCATGCTCTGAGGGTGCTCCGCAGTTACACTCGCTCTGAAATGGGTCGATATACCCCCACTTAACTAGATTTTGGTAGCAGCGGCCAACTTGAGCTCGAAGTCGGTTCAGAGACTTCCAAGTTGACCACTGCAACTCTTGGCCAGGTGGCTGGTACTCCTGTCTGCGTTGATAACCAGTTTAATAAATGATGAATATTTCATAAACGGTATACCTTCTCTTCCTCTTACAACCCCATTGTGTTGTATATTGTCAGATAAGTTTTTCCAAGATATTGGGAGAGTTCTGGAACAATCCGTCGATACAGATATTCGTTTGATATAAACATTCTGTCTAAAAAGTATCGGGAATGGATAATTTGTTTATGGTTTCAAATTCAATGTTTTTTTAATTGACACACCTTTTTTCCATTTTGGCTTGGCATTTTAGTAGTTGCATCTATTATTTAGATTAAATACAGCGCTGTTTTAGATAGATCATATCTGGTATGTATTGCAAATTTCATAATGGACAAAACGTGGAACAAAGAGTTTGCCATAAATTTTTCATCGCTAATAGAATTTCAAGTTCTAAAAATGTTACAGAAGGTGGAGGAAGGAAGGTGAATCGAATTTATCAAAAACACGTGCTTATGAGAGATATAAAGTGTTCAAAAGCCGTGGAGATGTGATGGAAGATTTGCCTCGCTTTGGTAGGCCATCAACGTCTTAACTGAAGTTAACATCGCAAAAGTGAAAAATAGTGTCTGAAAGTCCTCATTCAAGTTTGAGAGAGATAGCCGTATAGCTTTGTGTGTCTCGCGAGGCAATCTGTACCATTTAAAAGAATCACTTGGGTATAAAACATGTTGATGAGACATGGGCTTACGAGTTTGACATGCTAATTAGTGAGCAAGCTTCAGTGTGGACCATACCAGCTTCATAGCCTTCCAACTGAACCGAAACCGAAAAAACCAACCCAAAATCGATCAAAAATCAAAGTTATGTAGACTGTTTTCTTTGACTATCGCGGGGTTGTGCACTTAAAATTCTTGCCGAAAGATCAAACGGTTAATAACGAATATTACGTGCGCGTTACGTGACGTATAAAAGAGCAAATTCGTCGAAAGAGGCCAGATTTCTGGAAACAAAATTTCTTGAATCTTGCACCATGAAAATGCATCTTCGCACATTCGTTCACGGCCATCATTGTGAACAAATTTTTGACCAAAAACTCAACAAATACCATCAAGCAACCACCTTATTCACCAGATTGGATTATTTGTTTGCCTAAGTGTATCGTTTCGGAAGGAGCATACTTTGAAGGCGATAAAATAAACTTGGATGAATAACTAACATTTTGTGTATTATTGATCGTTTCCCGGTATTTTCTTTCAAAGCTTTGAACTCGTAATTTTTGATTGAAACTAGTGTGCCCCTACTGGCTAAACCACCATAGAGATACCTCAAAAGTTTACAAAATTATAGCAAAAATTATATGCTACGGAAAATATGACTACTAGATATAACTTTAAAACTATAATCAGTTTATAATGGCGCATGCAATTGAAATATTGGGAAAGAGAAAAACTCACCTATCATGGTAAATTTCCCGTTTTGAGTTAAAATGAAGATTTACAAGATTTGGGTAATAGTTTGATTTGTAAACCATAAAAAGATGATGAAAGATCAATATTAAACTCTTTATTTTATTAACATTAGTGTGTGATGGATGTTGTTGAATTGAAGGGCCCGACCACTAGTTATTCTTATCTCTACTGTCTTCTGAAGTCTTCACTATGCATGTTAACATGCTTGACCAATTTATACAGAAATTTCGAAGCAATTCTTCTCACGAAATGTCTGCGGAGAATCTAAAGTAGAGAAAAGATAAAAGTAAATGTGAGGCGTTATGCATTACTGCATACATTACTGGTTTAATTGGACCACAGAACTAGCTAGAGAGCAAGTTGAACAATAGGTGCGAGCTCTGCGTAATTTCCGAAATTATTTCTGAATCCTGGCAGCTCCCGTGGCGTGCGGTAAGTAATGAACGTGGTTCTACATGCTCTGTGTTGAGTGAATTCAAGTAGGAGTGTGTTCGTGGAGAGGGGAAGATATTTATGGTATGATTTGTTTGTTGAATTAAATAAATTAATATTGCTAAATATCGCTAGACAATTCATGGAATACCCAAGTCCCTAACTAAGCAAAGTTTGTAAGCAAACCAAATGACTAAATAAAATAAATGATAAAACGTTTTGCCTTAGAAGATAGGAACTAAGTTGGTAAATACTAGTATCTTAGGTATATAGGACGCTAGGCTTACTAAAGGCAATGGGTTCAAAGTTCATCTTCTGCTTGTGTAAAGGTAGGAAGATGTAATTATACACCATATTTGCCCACTCTTGGATAGTTCTTCATTTAGAGCTTAAAAACGAGCCGGGTTAAAGGTCATTGGTAGTCCATTTGATTATAAATCACTACATAGTATAAAACAAAGTCGCTTTCCGCTGTCTGTCCCTATGTATACTTAGATCTTTAAAATTATGCAACGTATTTTGATGCGGTTTTTTATATAGATAGAGTGATTTAAGAGGAAGGTTTATATATATAATACATACATAATATAGTAGAGAAACACTGATAATTTTAGAGGTTTCTAATGACATTAGATATTCTGTAGTATATTTAGTATAAGCATTGCATCCGTGCGAAGCCGGGGCGGGTCGCTAGTACCATATAAATATAAAAATATATATATATATATATAAGTAGGCATATATAAGTATTATATCAGTCCACTGTCTTTTAATTTTATATTTACTTGTAAATATACATAATGATAATAAATAACACTTATGGTGAAATACTGAAACTATATCCTAGACCGACACGCCACTTAAGCATAATGAGGCAAACCCAAACGTTTAAGACCTCGTTATATTTCAAAATTGTGTTTCGTCATCTTAGTAGCTTTCTTAATGTAATGTTTTAGTACTCGGGCGTCAAACACAAGAAACGGACATCAGAAATGTTTGTCTTACATGGATCGAGCCTACAGAAGTCAGATTTACTACCAATCGCGTAAGGCCAATCATAATATTTAGTTTTAGTAGGATAGTAAAATGATTCTAGTGATCCTTATGATTTTAATTATGTTTGCACTGAAAAAATAAATCTCATTATTTATCCCTAAGGAGTTCAGTGTCAAAGTTTGTATAAAAAACACGAACATGGTATTCCACTAGTAGATATAAATAACTAATGTAAAAGTATTTTTTTGTAAAATGCTCAAGAAACGGAATTTTCCTTTTTATTTTCGATTTAAAAATTCTTCCAAGATTTACAATACCACTATAAAAATTCAGGAAATTTAAGGACATAAAAGCGCTTCTTGAAATTAACTTCAGGTTCAGAATGCACCTGTCGAGACCCATTTAAGAGTGCGAATGCACTCCTCTTTCAAAGTTTATTTAAAACTTGGTGAGTTTGGAGTCTAGAGTGTCGTTCTACGTGTCTCTGATAAGAATAAGAATTTGTCTCACAAAGTTTTGCTCTACAACACCATAAAACTTTTAAAAGAAACTTGCAAAGGAGTTGCAATGGCCTCGCTAAAACCCTAAGCAAAAACATAAACAAAAAAGTTTTCAAGTCCAGAGTTGTCTACAACGGGTGTTTTAGTTAATGCAAAAGCCTATGGCCTATCAACTTATATTAATGCAAAGCAACAAAAGCACCCAGAAGTATTGGAAGTAACATTCACCCATTTATTCATGACTGAACTGAACCTCGTTACGAGTGCTATGAAGTTGTTCAAAATAATGACTTATTTTTCGCCTGTTTTCGCTTCTTTTGCATTATATAACAAATGTATCTATCCTAAGTGCTACTTGAGCTGCTAATTGAACTTTTTCTTTGTCTCAACGGTTTACTTAATGGCGACTTATTGAATTACTAAAGGTTTTCCTGTCCCAGTAGTTCAATCAAGGAATTACTCTGGTAACTATAGATACCTATTACGGGTAGGTATTGAGAATTATCCCTATTTTAGTTCATATAATATAATCATATATACACTACGGTTTTGTATATTGAAATAGTTACTATTTCTTGTTTTTGTCATATATTTTGTGTTTTTCTTGTTATATATATATATATATATAATTCAGTTGCCGTGCGTCGCTTTGTCAAAATCTTGAAAAAGACTTGAACAATTTGAATATTTTTTTTTATCCACCTCTGTACTGTGGCAGTTTAGGAAAAACTCAATCTCAAAACAGCTGAAAAATCCAAAATATCTAAATTGGTAATTTTTTATAGAATTTCCACTTCGGATTACTTTTAATAGATGGGGTGGTAAGCCTATCGTCTGTCAACCAAATTCATTTTATGTGGTACGGACTTTACCGGGTCCATCTTATATCTATTATATAAATAACATTATCGAACCTTTAGACATAATAACGTCTGGCTCCACACTAAGCATAGCTTGTACGAAGCGAACCAGATAACTGATAGAGCACTTATTATATTTTGAAATAAAATACGATTATTGACATTTCACTTTTGTATGACATCATTTTAAATTATTGTATTTTATTGACGTATTTCGTAACTTATAATACCTAATTTGGAATCCAACTTATCTCAATGTACGCAACCAAATTCTGCAACGCCCTATGTAACACAGGGTACAATGCAACTACAGCAAATTATGCTAGATCTAAGCTGAATGTACATTAAAGCATTATTTACTTAAAATACGACATTTTACAACACCACAACACATAAAACATTATAAAAACATTTAAAAATTGAGATGGGTTACAGCAAAATAGTGACCTTCATAGAATCAATACTAGGAATAGACACAAATTATACATCCCTAGGTTTCGACAAGAAAAAGTAAATAAGTCATTTATGGGGAACACGGTGCGCTTCTATAATAAGCTTCCTGAAAATGCTACTGAACTACCTATTAAGAAATTTAAAGCATACATAAAAGGTAGTCTTTTGAAGAAAGCTTATTATAATATAAATTACTATATTATTGATAAGACTGCATGGCCTCATGTCGCTCTGCCGTCAGACAGTTAACCGACACACTTGAAATTTATAAACTCTCTTGTATTAGTATTTCATAGTTAAGGTAAATTATAAGATGGATCATGTAAAAAAGCGCTAGGACCAAGGCGAGTTTCTTGCCAGTTCTTCTCGGGCTTGGGTTAGAATGATTTGGCACCTAAATTCACCTAGTATGTAAGGCGGATTCAAAGTGATCCTTGTGATTGTATTGAATAAAGTACCCTTTGACTTTGACACCAGTCATAGTTACATAACTTTCACGTTCATAAAATTAGAGAGAACAAGTAGGTAGGGAGTCGTTCACCCCATCATACCCTAAACAAAGTTACTTCCCACGCATGGCAGCACTACATTATAACACATTTGTCACGTAGCTATCTTCCGTCTGTCTGTCACATGTAGGTATGATAGGGTAATAGGGAACGCAACTGGAATCCTAAGTGGCCCTCTTTGTAACATGAAAAAGGTGGAAATACGAATTTCAATTTTCATAAAGATGAAAGGAAATTGGGAGTGTTGCCGTCTATAAAGTTTATTGGGGTAAATAAACAGGGAAGTTTATTGTGGTACTTTGGTAAATTGAAACTTTTTGTCAGGTCATCCAATGGTTTGTTTAGAAAACAAGAAAAACGTCTATGCTTCCTGTTTTTTTTAGTTGGGGTAAGGGTTGTTTGAGCATTTATATAAATCTATTTTGGAACGTAACCCACAATTACAATACAGATAATTCCGAAAAAGCAGTACTAATTGTAAACTAATGGAACATTTCGCGACGTCCTTCACGTAAAATCTTTGACGTTCCATTTAATTTCTATTAAAGTCGTTTTTCTGGATAATAATCCTATACCCTAACCTATTACAATAATATTTTCAGAATGATGTTGAGGCTGCCTTGGGTTTGCAATGCATCATTGAGGCTTGCACTGATGTTTTAAACACGCAAAACAGTATCAGGGAGTCACAACAGCTTTCTGAAGACTATAGCGAACCGGTGCACGTTTCTGTTATGGAAAACACTGGTGTGGAGGATGGTATGATAACGAACTTACTTGTTTTTCTTTGGTTTTCTTTTCTTTCTTTTCTTAGGTCAACGATGGAACCAAAGTACAGTGTTTACTTTTACAGTAGCTTCCCCATTAATCAATAATTCTTCGAAAACTTTCGTGAGTTGTACTATACATGTTGATAAGCACGGGCTTTACTCACGCTTGGGAGTAAAGCCCGTGTTTATCAAAATGTGTCCTTCGAGAAGTTTCTGGAACTCATATTCGTAAATAACGCGATATTTATGTTTACTATAATGTGAACAAAACGATGTCAAAGAAAAGCCATATAGCGTGAAAACAAATTAATTACTCATTTCGAAAAACAAATACAAAGTTCACACCTTAAAATAAATTTGAATTTGGAATTAATTATTAAGCGCCATATATTTGAAATCAAAGTGGCCAGTTCGACAACATAGACCAGGGTAGACTCCTTTAAAAATAATAAAAAGTGAAAAAAAATAGTAGGATGAAACCCATTTGAAAAGGAGGAAAATTTTATAAAAAAACCGGCCAAGTGCGAGTCGGACTCGCGCTCAGAGGGTTCCGTACAAACCTATAGGTATATAAGTAAAATTTCACCCATCACGACAATCGAGTCATAGTTGGATGATGTAACAAAAATTTACAGTTTTCGCAATTTTTCCTTTATCTATGCTATAAAACGTTGCTTCGTACCAAATTTCAGGATTCTGAGTTCACGGGAAGTACCGTAGGTTTTGATTCCCTTGCGAGTTGCGATTTTGAGTATATGCGACTTAAATTGCTGTTTCTCTTGATTGCGTTGACATAGAAGTTTGATTTTGTTACAGCTTTAAGGGACAGTAGACTTGAGTATTTTAAATGAATTTCAATTTGATACCTCTACGCGTTCATCAGAAAAGGGTAGTAAGTTAAAAATTATTAAAAAAATTTTTATTTTATGATGTAACTAAAAAGGTACGGATATCGCAATTTATCCTTTATCTGTGCTATAAGACGTTGCTTCGTACCAACTTTCAAGATTCTGAGTTCACGGGAAGTACCCTGTAGGTTTTGATTCCCTTGCGAGTGTCGAAAATTTGCGGCATAAACAGCTGTATCTTTTGATTGCGTTGGCTTAGAAGTTAGATTTTATCACAGCTTTAAGGGACAGTAGACTTGAGTATTTGATATAAATTTCAGCTTGATACCTCCACGCGTTTTGCAAAATGGTTGGGAACTTGCAAATCAAGATACAGCACCTCGAGAAAAAAAATATAGTGCAAGAACAGAGGCTGGACGCGATAGAAAGAACACAAATACAGAGAAATGATGTCATATTTGGAGTGCCAAAAGAAGAGCGAAGTTATGACGAACTCTTGTCTAAAATACTTTTTATTCTAAACGACATTATGCATGTTCGATGCTCTATGCTCGAGATCTAAGCTCTTAGGAGAATCGGCCGGAAGGGAGGCAAAATAACGCCAGTAATAATAATCCTATTACAACACATACAACACATACAACATTGGGAAGGAAAATAGAAATTCAGAAGAAATGGAAAACTTTGCAAAAGACCATGTGCTCGGTAACAGAAGATTACTCGCCTAAAATTTTATAAGAAAAAATGTTTATGAGCAAGCTAGAAAGGAGAAAGAAAATGGAAATCGGGTAGTAATTAAATACGATAAACTAATAATCCTACCCCACACCGGTGCTAGTACAAAAGAACCAGTAAAACAAGAATCACGCATTACTAAGCGAGCTCTGTCACACACGCCCCCACAAACTCATCCGAGAGCAAAAAACAATGAAAAAGTAGGAGCCATCTAAGCTTAAAAGAAAAATAAAATATCTAACTACTGGGAAACCACACGGACTGTTAACGAAATCTACATCACTGGAAAAGGAGAGCAGCAGCAACCAAAAACTATACAACAATAGCAATTAATAAATAAAATACCTCTCAACCCCCCAATACGGCCGGTAACCGCGGGGGATAACTACCATAACTTTCCAGCTTATCGTAAAAGTGAAATAAAAATAGAACTAGGAAAAAAAGAACACACACTGAAAATTTGTACTTACAATGTTAGATCGCTGTCATCAACAGAGAGATTTCTAGTATTAACTTATGCCTTAAAAAATATTGACTTTGACGTTATAGGACTGTCAGAAGTAAGAAAAATGGCTTGCCACATTGAAGAATACCATGAACATATCCATTGCTATATCGGTCAAGTAAAAGGTTTACACGGAGTGGGGTTCTTGATCCGCAAAAATTAAAAAGATAAAATAACCAACCAAGGAATCTCAGAAAGAGTAGCATTGCTACAACTTAATTTTGAAGAATTTTGCGTTTCAATAATCCAGACTAACAATAGACTTACAATACTAACAACAGCAGACGAAATTAATACTTATACTACACGCTTAAAAACACACTTGGAATGCCATTCAAATGAACATACATGTATTCAATTTTACTATGACAAAATAGAAGAGGCTATAAAAGAAAGCTTTCCGACAAAATTAGGAAACCACAACGAAAGAAACCACAACATATTTAGCGAAAAAACAAAAAAACGAATAAAGAGAAGAACCGAACATGTATTTCAAAGAAACAAAAGTAAAGATGCGAGGAGAGAACTTAGCCAATTATTTAAAGAAACCAGTAAATCTATCAAGAAAGACTATGGTATACACAGACAAAACATAATAAAAAGAAATCTGATAACATTTAGAAGGTCAAAAAGAGGTCTCAAAAAACTAAACTTGAGCAAGACATGGATACAAAAACTAGGAAATAATGCCCAAACAACAAAAACGAGGTCAGACGTAATAAACCAAGCAACACGTTTTTACAAGGAACTATACAAAAATACACAGAAAGAAAAAAAAGAAAATGAACTTACATACAATAAAGATGATACAAATACACTTAGACCAATAAACAAAGAGGAAGTTTACGAACATATTAGGAAACTAAAAGCCGATAAAAGTCCTGGCCCTGATGGGCTAAATAACGAAGCCCTGAAACTAGGCATGCCTGTTCTAACTAGCCACATAACACAGCTATTTAATATGGTACTAGACACAGAGAGCGTGCCAAAACAATGGTCTACATCTGATATAATTCTACAAAAAAAGAGAACCAGTAGACATTGGAAATTACAGGCCAATCAGTTTACTGGCTTACAAACTTTTTACTTTTTACGAACTGGTATACGAACTTTTTGCGTCATTAATATTAAAATGAGTAACTGGAAAAATAGACGACTCACAACCCACAGAACAAGCGGGCTTTCGAGCTGGTTTTAGCACTACAGATAATATTCACGCACTAGATCAAACTATCGAAAAATACAAAGAATTTAATAAGCCTTTGTATGTGGCCTTTATTGATTACAGCAAAGCCTTCAATAGTATTAGACACAACTCGATCTGGAAGGCACTAAAAGAATTCAACGTAGAACAAAGATATATAAACATCCTAAAGAATATTTATAAAAACAGTATGAGCAAGGTAACACTAGAAAGAAGAGGAGACGAGATAAGAATATTAGAGAACTGTACTGTGAACTGTATTAGAGAACATCTTCCGAAGCGTAAACTGGAAAGGAAAATGCATATAGATGAATGACCGCTATTTTAACCATCTAAGATTCGCAAATGACATAGCGGTGATAGCAGAATCACCTACAGAACTTGAAGAAAATATATGTTTCCTCGACGAGAAAAGCTCCAGATTAGGTTTAGAAATGAACGCTAGCAAAACAAAAGTAATGACCAATGGCCACAAAAAAACTATCAGCGCGGCAGGAGGAAAATGCATAGAATATGTAAACAGCTATATCTACCTAGGCAAACAACTATCTTTCAATAAAACAAACAATGAACAAGAAATAGAAAGGAGAGTGAATATAACTTAGAAGAAATTCTGGGCGCAAAAAGAAATTCTAAAGGGGAACTATAGCATAGATCTGAAAAAAAAATATAATTGATACCTCTCTATTACCTTGTTTATTGTATGGCTGCCAGACATGGGTTTATACCAACAAAATCAAACAAAAAAATAAGAACCACACAGAAATGGAAAGAAGTATACTGAACATCAAGAAAATATACAAAGTTAATAGTTCTTTAATAAGGAAAAAACCAAATTAACCGACGCAGTCACACAAGCACTTAAATATAAGTGGCAATGGGCTGGCCACATTTCACGATACACTGACAATAGGTTGACCATAAAATCCACAAGATGGAAGGGTCCACGAGGAAAAAGAAATGTTGGCCGGCCAAACAGACGGTGGGCTGATGACATCATCCAAGTCGCAGGGAGGGCCTGGATGAACCTGGGGAAAATCAGGGATGAATAGAAGAAGCTGGAGAAGGCCTTTACCCAAGGCCTCCTCCTCCTCCTCCTCCTTTCAAGAAAAGGTGTCTTGACAGACAGACGGACGGACGGACGAATAACAAAGTAATCCTATAAGGGTTCCGTTTTTTCCTTTCGAGGTACGGAACCCTAAAAATGAATGGAAAAATAATTTACGGGTGATCTGAGGTCAGGAAGGGGAAGGGGGTGAGTTTTTAATAGTAAGAAACGGTTTATCGATTTCCGGCAAAACTACATGTCCTATGGAAAAAAATTAAATAGCAAAGTTGTAGGTAATAAAAAGAACTACAGTTTTGTACAAACATTTTTTTCACATAACCTTAACATATATGTGAAAATTCCAAAAACCAAGTTTTTGGTTTTTTATTAGTATATTTTACAAAAAAAAAAATTTTCACCAATTTTGGTGAAAAGTTACCTTTTTATGTCCCAAATACACTGTAATTTATGTGATTTGAAATATTTATTTATTCACCTTATTTTGACTTAATATCGAAAAAGCATCCTAATTTTGAATCGAAAATTCACCCGTCAAAATATCAGCTTTTTTCAAAGACTTGGTGGTGTGCTTTCTGTTTGCTGAAATCTCTACTTTTCAATAGTGTACGCTGCCTTCTATATATATAGATACTAGCTAACCACCCCGGCTTCGCACGGGTGCAATGCTAATACTAAATATACTACAGAATGGTTCAGCCGGCGTATGCAATTTAAGCGCAAAAAATGTGTTTATTTACGACACCACACTCTAAAATTATCAGTGTTTCTCTACTATATTATGCATGTATTTCACATATAAACCTTTCTCTTGAACCACATTATTTTATACTATATAGTGATATTTCTATATTTATTAAAATCGGATAAGTAGTTTTTGAGTTTATCTAATTACAAACATCGAATTTTTTGTCTTTATTGTATTAGTTGAGATTAATTAGTGTGATGTGAATACGTTATGCTTTTACGTATACTATGTTATCTTTTTCTTGTAGTTACTGCAATATAATTATGGAATATACTGTTATAGCGACGGTCCAGTCTAGTTGTTAATTTAAACTTTAATTAAAAATAATTTCTCTTCACTGGACATCGCTGATGTGGAAATTGTAAGGATCTGCAGTTATTTTTCCGGCGTCAAAGCGGACGGAAGTTTAGCGATTTTTATAGTTAATTAATTATAAAATACCAGGATCTGCCCGCGAACTTACTTACTAACTTACAAATTACTTTTAGGGACCTTATTTGTATGTACAGTACAGATAAGTAGATACTTGTTTATAAAATCAGTCCTTGGGTCGGCTTCGGCATCATAAATTTATTTATTGTGTGTTAAAAACTAGCACTGCAGTTCATTGTAGCTTAGAAAAAAAACCTTTTTGACGTGCTTGAGTCAAAAAAAAAATTTTTTTTTTACTTTCAGTGCTACGTATGCAAACTCATTTATTAATTCATTATAATCTGTGTTATTCATTTTATTACAGTTTGCCGAAATAAACTTTTACTTGACCTTACTTTACTTATAATAATAATGAAGTTTAAAAAAATAAAAAAACACATTTAAGCCCATTAAAATTTTCAACCCCTATTTTTTCATCCTTAGGGGTAAGTTCGCAAACACCACTGGATAAAACTGCACAAAAAAGCAAAATACAAAATTTCGTTTACTTAGATGACATTTTTTTACCACCTATTTTGAATTAAAAACCAAACTACAGAAACGATTTTGATAAAATTTCTGTGGCCAATCGGAACATAATAACTTCATATAAAAAAGTATTTTTTCAAAGAGGTTCATAAATCGAGTTACGAGGTAAATAACTAACATAAAACAACAACTGCCTGGGAAACTCCTTGTTAAGTGATGTCTGATATTAGCATTATAATGTCACTGACTATATCTACATACTATGTTTCATTTAAATTTTTAAAGCCGTTGCCTTGTCATTAAACCACAAAAAAACTTACAAACTAACGTACAAACTAACGATCTTAGTATTAGGGGGAAGTATATTTGCTTCGAAATATTTGATAATAAAGTTGTTCTTTTGTCAACGGTAACTTTTCATGACCTCGTAAACTTTGAAAAATTATAATTTTCACTCAAAACGGGATATTTACCATGATAATTATGTGAGTTTTTCTGCGACCCAATATTTCGGCACGGCCAGTTTATCTCGTCTTCTTCTTCGTCTTCTTCTAACGCATGCAACTGTGCCGAAATATCGGCAGGGTGTAAAGGCTATAGCTATTTTTATTATATCATCGCAAGCTTATAAGCAATTCTTAACCCATGTAAATACATGCAAATGCAAATACATAAACTTATACACGTAAGAAAATGTTTTCCGTTACCGAATAAGCTTTTGTCCCAAGTTACGAGTACGTGTTACATTAATTTATGTAGCGGTTACTAAGTACTCGTTTAGTAACCGGCGGTTTTAATTTAATTGGAAAAGCGTCTGGTTGGAACAAGTGGTTTTGATATAAATGTGGGCTTTTATAGGACTTAGTGCTTTTTATAATGTTTCTTGTAAATTCATGCAAAACTAATCTGAACACGTACGTTCAGTCACTGTATTACCCTGCAAGACATATATTATTTATTGTATAATAAAAAAAATGAGCGAGCCTGACTGTAGTCGCATATTAAGATGTGTAAAATCTGACATCTCCCCTTAGTATTAAGCAACATTAACAATATATCCTGAATTATTATATATAACAGCACACTTTATACACAACACTGTATTTTAAGCGCGCAACTGATGCGTTCTCCTCTATTTCCCATTCTCTTTCTCGTAACACACAAACATACACTTTTGGCTGAGAGTACCAACCTCTAGAAATAGATGGATGGGTATACCATCAGACGGCCAACTCTTCCTCCGCGCGCGCTCATTGGTCAAGTCAAAAACAGCTACAAATATACGTAACGGCTAGGTATAATAATGTCCTGCAAACGGCGGTGATATTGCATATGGCGATATCTTCCAGTTAACCTGGACCATGCAATCATAGATTATTTTGTGTAAAAAGAACAGCTTGTATTGGCCCAAGCTACTTTTTCGGCTCGTACAAAGTTTGAAGTAGATCCTTGCAATATAAATGAACATTCTCATACAAACTATATAACCACTTTTGCTCCTTTTTAAGGGTGAAGTTGTGATGAAAGATATATCAGTAACTTGGGGAATGAACTAAGTTATAGTTCAAGTTCCATCCTTATTGCTGTTGTAGTTTTTACGCCAATGTACAGGCAGACATAAATTCTAAAGAATTGCTAGAATTGTGTTCTACTAATGTTGAAAAATAAAAACAAATTGCTGCTGCCCGCGGCTTTGCATGCACTGACATAGGCTACTTTTTATCTACATCGAAAGTAAGCCAAATCAGTCTCCATGATATAATCTGCCTCCTTACCAAATTTCATGACAATCCGTTTAGCCGTTTAATTGTAAAAAAGTAACAAACAAACAGACAGACAGCCAGCTAGACCAACAGACAGCGACCCCTTCGAATTTATAATATAAGTTTGGATACATTTTTTTAAAGTATCTACCTGAAAGCGTGACAAGTAAACATGGATTTTGTTTCAGTTAAAAACTTCAACGAGTCCAGTGATAGGTTAGTTATAAATCGGTAGCAAATTGGTGTTACAATCTGACACCTATCTAGCTGTCAGTACAAACTGATACAAAATTTCACTTTCAAAACAATTTTTTATCATACATTTTGATAAACACGGGCTTGAAACATTATAGAATCGAAACATTGTCGGTGACTCCATCGACAAAATAATACGTGAGTAAAGCCCGTGTTTATCAAAATGTATGATAAAAAATTGTTTCCCCATAGGTACCTAAACTCGAGTGACGGTAATGTAAACTCACTTGTTAGTTGACGAAACTCTCACTCATGATTGGAAAATATCCGATTTAATGGAAAAATTGGTCAGAAAATTTTATAATATAGTCCTACAGATTTACAGATTGGCTCGATGTGGTGAGAATCATTTCAACCTTTCTATAGCCATAAGGCCTACCTGTACAAACTAATTAATCAGCGTGGTTTATACCACGTTATAATTAAGTATGTAATTTACATTGCGAAAAGCGCTAAAAAAATCACCGCGGATTCAACACCAATACGCGCTAGACCTTACATTTAAAAATCAATGTGTGTTTGATAATGGCTAAAATTATAGTAATTTTATTTTTATATTATATTAAAATATAAAGACGTCGTCGTCTCGATACGTTTTGATTCCTTGAGCATTGATTTTTGAGTAGTTTTCGGTAAATATTCGGCACAATATAAAATTACGTATCCAAAGAAAATCTGTATGCACTTACAAACGTAATTACAAAAACGAACAAATACAATTTTTATACTCAACCCATTAAATACGAACTAAACTAACGTTTATAACGTTTTCAAACTAACCTAAAATTTTCAAATAAATAATAACGTGAAACGTCCACTGGATGGCGTAATCAACGATGTAACCAAGCTGATTATAGTGAAAGAGCGCGTTCGACCGCATCGCGCCAATTTGCTTTTCACAAATGCACGCTGAAAACGCATCAAATCGTCCCACACGGACGATAAAACTCATTTGGTTTTATGCAAATGACATGGGTATTTTTCTTCTGTTCATTTGGATGTTATTTGTTGTGCATCGCTAATGCCCAATAATTACTAGTATTCCTACTACACTTTCAAAACATTCGTTAGTTTAGTTTCAGTTATTTAGTGGGTGAAATCAGACACTGTTTCGACTCATCTAAGGAATCTTTATCAGTGTATTTGATCTGCGGTTTACTTGCACCCGTTCGATTTGCACAAAATCATCTCCAAAAGATGGCGCTGGGTGTAATATCTTTCGTAATTCATGATTTTGTATACGTGTTAATTTTTTTCTGTTTTATAACTTTTGTATTCTTACTTTGTGTAATAATTTGTAGATATAGTTTTCATGTCTGCTAAATATAATTGGTCCTTACGGTAGACCAGCACGGATTGTTGACTCAGCAATCTACATATGCAGAGGGTGAGGGTCCATTTTGCAGCAACCATTAATTAAGTTATTATGGAGAGGTTATTTTGTTTGTCCATTGTAAAGTGTTTTTGTAAATATTATTCTATATTGTATTCTTTAAAATTATACGTGAGGTAAAAGCCCTATTTTTCAAAATGATTGATGTTCCTGCTAAATCTCGGCTTTACACAATAAAATTACGAGAAATAATAGATTTCACATAAAAAGCCATCCCGTTACGTTGCAACTTAATAAAACCTGGGTGGGAGTCGATTGATCCTTATTAACTACCAGATAAAACAAGGAACCACAGCTCACAATACAAACAGCTATATTATTAGTGTAAATTGAATGCATAGCTCAATTATACGCCATTCGAGCTCACAGTTAAAACGCAATTGTCTAAACAAATGAGAAGAAATCATCATTGCAATCTTAGAGAGGTCCTAAAAACTCAACAATATATTTTTATAATAGTACACCTTTTGCCCCCAAATTAAGCAAAGCGTGTATCATGGAAACCAGATGACTGAATAATTTTATATTTTTAAATACATACTTTTGATATTTTATAACACTTAGACACAGAACAAACACCTATGTTCATCACACCAATTTGTATTTTGGAATGGAAGGAATCTAACTAACTTAGAGCATAGAAGGCCGAGCTACAACAAACTGAACTGCAGTACTGTTTTGTTCATCATTTAAGTTATGTAGCTGCTCACATTGTACTATAACAGTTAAAAAAAGAAAAGGCAGCCTTAGAATAATTTGTTATAACGTCGTAAAGGTCAGACTATAATATTTTTCACTGTCAGTAGACCACTCTGGTACGGTTTCAACTGATACGTGAGCGAAATTAAATATGTTATACGTACTTAATGTAAGGGTTTTGCACGTAAACTATTCACTTCAGCTTTTTCCATTCGTATATATGTACTAACCACAGAATAACCTAATAGTTATAAGTTTTAAAAGCTTTGACTCTATGTTTTGGAGTCTATAACAGATTGAGCCTACAATATGAAATATTGTATTTGTTTTGTGGCGTTTAATAAATATTTTATTTTTTATCCTTTGAAGTTTTTTTGGTTTTGATGTTTTGATTGTTTTTTTGTATTTGACTTGATCTTCTTAGCTATGATTTAAGAAAATATATTCAGCCATTTGAAGATTATCAGCTTTTTTCTAGTTGATAAGAAGATGTGCGCAAATTCCTTAAGTCTTAAGATTCAAAATTTGGTACACTGTTACTTTAATGATATTACAAGAGCTGGGTAGCCTTGACCTTATGCTGCAGTATCACCTGGAATATGCAGGATACCCAACTCCTTACCAACTTATTGAAGAGATATCGTGATTGGGCTCATAAGAATTGGCGCAATATCTATGTTAAAGATGTTTTATAAATATAGTCGGGGGGTATTTGTAGGTTTTTTAGTAGTTTTGTTTTATTTTTAACAGTATTCTAGTCTACACAATATTATGGGTTTGGTGGGAACTAATAAACATTAAACTTACAATATTTTTTTTCACTTAAAGTAGGGGTTAGGAGGAATTCAGCAGAAGTACGTAAGACGTTTCAAATTGATCCTTGTGATTGTGTTGAATATATATATTTTTGACTTTGAATCAACCTATCGAATGCACTCGTGGCATTGCTAAATCTTAATAGATAAACGTTAAACAACCAGTTCAGTTTTTGTATGATTGACCTTCCGTGCTTTGGAAAGTACGTTAAGCTGCGGATTCCTCCTTTAAAACATTGGAATTCGATGTCGTAAGCCTGCAGCTGGCAAATTGCGTCACCGAATTTGGAGAGTGAAGATTTTTTTCCTATGTTAACAGATTGTGGTTTTTCCAATAACTATTTATACCCCGCACGGCGGGGTGTCACCAAATGAGCTCCATAGGTTTATTGCGTCGAAGCGTGTTCGAAAACAGCCTTATTTTTATTAGCCAGCCTTGCTTTATTTATCTATGGTGCTTACAAAAATACTTTAGGAAAACCAATAAACAAAACAAAAGTAAGCATGCTCTCGACTGTAATACTCAGGCTTGGAATACATCTCAAGGTACTTAGGTTTTTGAGGATATGTGTAGGGGAAGTAGTCAATGGTCTTCCCAATATTACATTTGGCGTGAGCATGTACGTTTTGTTCAGTTGCTTGTTCAAAATATAATTGCTTATTATTTGAAATATTCAAATTAAATTTCTGAGTTAATTAACTAGAGAGTTGGTTTGCGTTTCTTTGTGACGGTTGATCTTACCCGTACCTACCTTACTAATTGTTAGGTATCTAACTTACTAAGCTATCTAGATCCAATATTACAAGAGATAAATATCTGGCCCAGCGTATCTTGGGTTATCTATTGATAGTTTTTTTAAACGGTCCTTAGATAGCTCATCTGTTTCACTTTTATTTTATATTATTATATACTAAGTACCTTGTACATATCTGTTTGAATATAAATTGTTTATTTATTCACGTCGTATTTTTTCACGCTATTCTGTTGAACTTGGAATCAGATAAACACACTATTGGAAAATCCGGACTGAAATTTACATACTTTAAAATAGAGTAGTTTAAACCGAGCGGGTTAATTCGTTAATGCATGCAAGGCCTCATGGCTTTTGTTTCCTACGAGACACATTCGAATTGTTTAATTCTAAGGAGTGCCTGTTTTCTCAAGATGTGTCCATTCACCGTTCTTATTTAATAATACATTATACAAAATCATAGATCAATGTGTTTTTAGTATGACCTTTCTAATCTCTATCAGTGCATTTAAAAGGATGACCATAAGAAATGCTTATTGGATAAGAAAGCAATTACCGAGAACAAACTTTTAAAATCCAAGTCCATAATCCTTCGACGAAGCAAATCCACAATCCAATAAAAGGTATTTTATTTGTGAATTACGGAGAGCTAAGCTGATATTACCCGACTTTGACCTACACGCAAATCTATAGTAATATTTTATATATGAAAGTATCTCTGTCTGTTCGTTTGTTTACTTTTCACGGCTAAATTATTGAGTGTATCTGGATAACATTTGGTATGGAGATAGATTGTACCTTAGGAGAGATCATTTGGTATTTTTCATTTAGGTACCACACATGCAAAGCCACGGGCAGAAGCTCTAATAAAAATATGGACTGACAAAGAAGTTAATTCGAAGGGTCTCATCGAAATCTCATGGAAGGGTTAGGGGAAGTAAATTAGGTCGCTTTCAGGCACGCCGTGATTGATTGAGGGGTTTACCTCGGCTTCAGTGGCCATAATCTGTATGTTACGGTGCAAGTACGAAAAGTGACTGTCGACATACGCCGGCGTGACTTGACCGCAGCATTGCGGTTAGCCGCGTATTATGCAAATTTAATGAATAGTTCATAGTTGTAAACGCTTTGCAACATGAGCTTTAATACGATTGGCGTTTCTGTTTGGTTTTGACATTTTAATGTTTATTGAAACTTCAGAACCTATTAAATTTATTAACCTTTGGTTATAAAACAGTTTATCTAACTACAGATTGATTATTGATGTTGAGTCCTTGATATATCTATAAGTATGATAATTATAAAAAGTGATACATTGACTCTGGTGTTGTTGTTTCTTCGGACTTCGAAAAATATTGTACCTATAAACCGAACAACCGTATTTTAATTGTACCAAAGTCTAAATTAAAATGACATTATAAATGACACTACTTAAATTTACTTAATTAACGTGTTGAGCTTATTTTAGTCGCTAAATAAATTGAATAAAACCCCGAAAAGAGAGGAATAGAATAGGAGGAATAGAAAACATAATTTTTAAATATACAATTTTAAAACTGTACTCATAAAAAAAATATCTGGACTTTAGTGTATGGAAAATATAATCATTAGTATTTTAATTAAATGGTCTAGCGAATCGACGTACTCGTAATCACCTCATACGAATAAAATAGGTACCTGAATACAAATATATAATTATATGATTTATCATTGTTAACAATGACTGGTAAAGAATAACCATTTATATTTACTAACTGTAACGTATATTTTTGGAGGTCATTCAATAAAGGCTCCAAGAAAAGATTTATAACTTTTTTGTTGACCCTCCTTTCCTAGAATCAGTGGAACAATGTGCGTGAAAAGCGACACGGTAGAGGTTTTTCTTTATAAATGTTCTCACTTTATCAAAAGACTTTTTGAATAAATCTGCCCTTAAATCATTTTCTCATATTTTACAATTTAAATGACCTAAGAGATATACAAAAACATCTAAGTATTACCAAATAAGTTTAAGAAAGAAATATAAAGCAATTTGGGTGTTGAGATTTCAGCTATGTACTGGATTTATCTGGCCTGTGTTATAACTTAGAAAATAGATAAATAAATAAATAAATATGGATGGACAATGCACACAACACCATCTAGTCCCAAACTAAGCATAGCTTATGTTATGGTGCCTAGATGACTGATAGAATACAAATATATTTTTAAATACATACTTATGATACTTTATAACAGCCAGACACAGAGCAAACACCTATGTTCTTCACACAAATGTTTATCCTGGGAGGGAATCGAACCCTCAACCTACAGCGCAGATGCATACCAATATTCGAAAGTGACTCTGTCTGTATGTCTGTCTAAATGTTACCTTCTCATGGCTGAACAGATCTTGAAGATATTTCGAAAGCAATTAGTTTGTATCTGGGGGCAGACAAAGACATAAATAAGTAAGTAATTATTTTTAGATCCTATTTAAGCTCTTCTCACCTGAAACACAGGATTATCTAGTTCAGGCTCGTGTCAAGCATTTACATTTGTCTAATTAAGATTTTGTTTTGTTATATTATTGTACTATTTGAGTTTATAATTACTATATTATTATAAGCATGTTTTTATGTAGAAGCAACGGACAGAAGCTGATCTTAAATAAAATCAACTTGGACAGTTGTTTGGATCAGTAGGCATATTTATAGACAGTTTTAAATAGTACATATAATATTTTATCCATGTTCATTCGTACTTTACTATTACAAACTACAAGTTCAAAGGTGTCGCTGTATGTCTGTTTGTTTGTAACCTTTTCCCATCTGAAGAGCTGATGAAATTTGGTTACGAGATAGATTGTACAAGAGCTGAATAAAAGCGGGCGAAAACCTAAATATAAATTATGCAATAGAATACAGAATACGTAGGTGAGTTTACTTTATTGACTGTCATTTCATATGAATCCAATAAACTTGTCCGAGACAATATCACCGGGACAATAATTAAATCGTTAACTTCAGGAAATATGAAACAAAACACTTTCATTTTGACAATCGGTGTCGCAATCCTCCATAACAGAAATACCATAACATGGATTTCACACAAAAAATAACAATCATATTGTAGCAAAAGTGAATGGACTGTTAGCTCAGTTGGTAGTAGCTCTGTCTTCTGTGCTGAAGGTTTAGGGTTCGATTTCCTCCCAAGATAAACATTTGTGTATTGAACATAGGTGTTTGTTTTGTGTCTGGGTGTTATAAAGTATTATAAGTATATATTTTAATATAAGTATTCTATCAGTCTTCTGGTCACCATATTACAAGCTATGCTTAGTTTAGGGTAACCACATGATTGATATACTTTAATACTTATTTTTAACCGACTTCAATAAAAAGGAGGAGGACTTTTTTTAAATTTATGTTCACCGATTACCCAAAGACGCCTGAACCGATTTGGAAAATTCCCCAGGTGGTCCCATTTAAATTTTATTGAACTCAGTCGAGTTGAAAAATCAACAAAAATCTAAAAATTGTATACATTGATGATATTTTCGTTTACTCCGATACCTCGCTATCTCATTGGAGCAGTGCGTTTATTTGGCCTACCCATATTATATATATACAAAATACATCTACTTTCCACTAAAATGTATTATAGGCTCAAATTTAATTAATTAAATTCGGTTTTCTTTTTAGTTTTTAAAACGTAATTATTTCTTTTGTACATACATATTATACATGGAAAATCACTCAGAACCAAGACAAATAATTGCAGATCATACAAACCTTTGTCTAGCGCAGGGAATCGAACCTGCTACCTGCTGAATCTCATAATAATAATTATTAGTATTTTTATGAATTCGACTGACTTCGACGAACATTTCAACGATGTTATCATTCTGATACATCGAAACCGGTTTGCAGAATATATACGCAGTGATGCTAAAACTATTATTGTCACAAACTTTTCCGGGTCCCTAATAAGTACTTGTTGTTGTTGGTCGGACGAAGAAACTTTATACGAGACAACTCCTATGCAGCACCTTATTAAGGTCAAACACCGGGTATGCATAAAATACAGGCTCAACACCATAGATATAAAAGTAAAATGTGAAAAGAATTAGTATAACTTGAGCGGACTAAATAGGCCCGATGGACTCATTATTCAAGTATTTTGCGTAAATGTCACCTCTCTATTGTGTAATCACTTACTAGTAATTGGCTTCTTTTGAGTTAAATAAGGTTTGTTTCTTGCTAAAAAAACAAATTATAAACAACACTTATCCAATGCGTGTTTTTAAGATAGACCTTAGACCTTGGCTGGTATTTCGATCAGCCCACAGATTGAGAAATAAGCATTCAAATTTTCTGACTGATTTTCACGAACTACTCTACCAATAAAATTATGTTTAGTTCTCGATCTTACTTTGAGTTTTGATTTGAAATTTCTTTTTACTCAAACTGCTTATGATTTTTTGTAAATTTACTTTAGTGTTTGGATTCAAAAAAGCGTTTTGGTTTTAGTTTTATACAGGGTATTCCGGAACTAGCATGTTTTCCTGTGATGAGCCGAAATACTAGTTCTGAGACACTGTTTATGTATTGTTGAAGTGAAATCCATTCACATAAAACACTATTATAATGGCAAATCTTGGTCTAAAAGCCGTATCTCCTATTTCTTTATAGTCTTCTCAAAAACTTTTCCATTTAACTTAGCTCGTGACATCCCGATTATATCTTATCTACCTACCTATCTAAAATTCAACGGGAAAATTGTGAAAGTTAACAAAGTGCGAGCAACTTAGATTAACTAAATAATTCAGAGAGATTTACTAAATAATTTTAGGAATCTTGGGAACTTCTGATAAAGGATCAGATTGTAATTCAGTTCTAGGACAATTTCAGTTTGTGTTTTTCTTTTAATCTAAATAACAAATTAGCATCACAACGAATTGTTGCATGAACGCGATATTAAGTAAAATTATTTAAAGAGCAACGTTCAAACACAGTTTTTATTTAACTGTTTTTTTAAAATTAATTAGGTATCATTAAGCGCTACTCGTGTTTTTATCTTTTAGTACTTACAACACGCTTTAATAAAATATATGTTTATTATGGCCTCTGTTCTGTTGGCACCAACCTAACTAATTTTAGCTAAAATTAGGTTTTGAACTGTCAAATTAACCTTCGGTATTCTGCTGCTACCAACTTATCCTAATTTAATTTTATTTAACTTAATTAAGCGTTCCTAATTTATTTAGATGGTACCAACCGAATAGGTTTTACAAATGCTATGACTAACTAAATATATTTTGGACAATTCCATATTTTAGAAATGAACCAACCGAATTGCCACCAATTTCTGCTTAATTATGCTAAGTGCTTAATTGACTAGGTAAGTACTGACATAAAATACGAATTACAAGCTGAACTTGACACCAGAGCTCTGAATTTCGCACTACTCACTCAAAAACAGTATCTCAAAAGGCATTCGTTTGCCCAAACGTCCAGTACTGTGTACCACAAAGACAGACATAACTTATACTGACACTATCCTACAGCAACTTTGAAGATAGCATTAATAACAATGCTGCCTTATCCACTAGGCGAACACAGTCTAGATTTAATAGCTAGTTCAGTGAATTTCCAAACTCGAGCGACAATGAGCGGACCGCGGATCAAACTCACCCTGATGAAGATTTTTTAGATGAATCAAAACAGTGTCGGTGCATCGACAAAATAATACGTGAGTAAAATCCATGTTTATCAAAATTTTCAGTGAAGATTATAGATATACACATTATTTAACAAAGGAAATAACGCTTAGTACATGTTACAAGTTGCAATATCTTGGGCACGGCACAATTCGGCACAAGGTACACACGGCAAACGGCACACGGCATTTCTGTACAGCACACATGAAAACCTAATTCATAAAGATTACAAGAAATCAATGGATGAAAGTCACATTTGACTCTTATTCGCAATCGTACAAGTAAGACATTTTAAACAATACAAGATACTTTTACAACGATTATGGAATTGTGATACTCACAATTCATTGACGAATCATTGATTAAAACATTGATACTCAAAAAATCTAAATACAAAATCGGACTACTCTGTAAATATATATATATACCTATATATATATATGAAAAGCAAAAGGTAATAAACCATTTTTATTTAACCTTAATAATAAAGCTCTTAAACTAATCTAATCAACGCTTGTTTGGCGACTCAAAACTACTTACTTAGATTAGTTTAAGAGCTTTATTATTAAGGTTAAATAAAAAAGGTTTATTACTTTTTGCTTTTCAGTTTTATCGGCGGTGTCATTTTTTTGTTACAAATAGTTATTGTCAGAAAAATTACCAAACATACATGTTGAAAATTAAGCCCTAGAAAAACTGATTGTGTTAAGTTCTACATAATTCAGCGGATCTCCAAGCTACGGAAAACGTACCTAAAGTATAAACAAAATACATTTACGAGTAAGATATTTTATTACACTCAGACATAACAAAAACGCTGTCCTCGAGGTAATCGAACCAGAAGGCAGAGTAATTCTCATGTTAGACTAGTCTGTCAGTTCTGTTGGTAGTAGCTCTGCCTTCTGTGCTGTATGGTTGAGAGTTCCATTCCCTCCCTGGAGAAACATTTGTGTGATGAACATAGGTGTTGGTTCTGTGTCTGGATGTTATAAAGTATCATCAGTCATCTGTAGGGCGATTATGGAACTCTTGATACAATCAATGTCTATCAGTTTCGATTAGCAATCGGCATCAATGTCTATCAATTTTGATTAGCAATAGGCATTATTTCAATCAATCATATACGATGTATTTAAATGCTTAGTACGTTAAACACGGTTCCTACCACAATCGTTCTTTGTAAATTGGTCGAGTTATAGTTTGACACCAACTTCGCATTGTAACTAGCAATAGAAGCCGATAGTAATCGCAGCGATCGGTAATACCAATTCATTAATAGTAACTGAAAGCTATTAGTATCAATGTTTTTATAGTATCAAAGTTTCATAATCGCCCCACTGGTCACCATAAAATAGGTATAAGCTATGCTTAGTTTGGGGTTAGATGGCGGTGTGTCAAACATCAATGTTTATGTTTATGCAATTACATTTTTGATTTGAGTATTACATTAGATTTAAAGGATATTAATGCACCAGCTGTCTATGATGAGCTATGTAAGAACCTAGTGTTACAATTCATGGTAACAAATTACTGTTTGTACCTCGTTGGGATAAAACAGATCTTCCCGTTTATCATGTTAGATATGAAGTTACTTCCTAATACAGATGCGGAATTGAGTCTGTATTTAAGGAAATACCTTTGAAGTATATTCTAACGATGTTTTGACAGAACTTGAGTCTAAACTTTTTTTTATTTGCGATAGTTTAGATAATTATTTTGTCTGATGATGAATGTTGTGGTCTAAGATGGAACGAGCCAACAAGGTTAGTGTTTCATCTTAGAAGAAGCTTCACTAGCAACTTGAAAACGGCAAATCAAAGTCCGGTCATATCCTACTAGTTTTTAAAGTTCCGCACCTCAAAAGGAAGAAACGATCATTTCAAATCATTTAGTAGTCCATCTATTTATTTGTCTATCTGTCAATGTTTTACGATCTTTGTTCTCCAAAAGTTTATTTGTCTTTCTGTCAACGGTACCTAGGCGCGTCTTTTGCAGTTTACCGATTTATTTTAGACCTCTTTGGTGCAGTGGGTGAAAATCCTATCCAAATCCTACTGATACTGAGACGCTAGAGGTTGCGGGTTTGATTTCCGACGCTGCAAAAATGTTTGTATGATCTGCATGTATTGGTCTCTGGTCTATCATATGGTTCTATGTATAGTTTGTATGTATTCACAAAAAAAAATATATGTAGTACTTCAGTCATGTGGTACCCATAACATAAGCTCGGCTTACTTTGGAGACAGATAGTGCTGTCTGAAATATCCGGAGTTATTTATTTATTATTTGAGAAGTTGCCACAGATATGTTTAATATAATTTTTCAGTTTCTATTTAAGCACAAACTACAAATAGATTTCAAAGCCGTCCACCCGTCGTAACCATTGGCCTTGAGGTCTACCCGGCTGAAGGAGGATATAAGTGACATACACAGCTTGCGAAACCCTCCGAATAGGGTTGTAGGAGGCTCAATGGGATAACTTTGGAGCCTCAAGTCTGAAGTTTTATGAGTTTATTACGTGGCTTGAGGATCGGTGACCGAGGGTTCCAAGTTTCAAAAGAACTTTGCTTCACCTATTTTATAATTAACTTGGAAAATTATGGTTAGATTTTATTTCAGGTGGGTTATATAAATAATGATTTAGTCCGTAAATACAAACATCCAAAAAAAAAACTTTAATATACATAAACTATGTCCATAAAACTATTTTAATCTACGTTTTAGTTTTGTTTACAGATGTAGTCATTAAATTAAGTACCTGCGATGTAAAGTATGTGAAAATTAAGGATTATTTATGACTACCAGACCTTCCACAATTTTTCATTACATTCAGTACATTTCTGTAAATAAAGAATATCAAATAAATATGAATAAACACCTGAACAAACACAGAACAAACTTCATCTTACAAATGTTTGTCCTGGGTCAAACCCACAATCCACAGTGCAGATAGAACAGCTACTACCAACTAAGCTTATCTGCCAGTCAGTATTAAGTACTCGTATGTATAAAATAAATAAGCAATATCAGGTATTAACATTTATTTTAGCAGAATGTTTATTAACAGTTCTTACCTCATTGAGTAGCTCAACATAAAACAGCCAGTCAACAATAACTGCTTTTAAAATAGCCTTAAAAAAATCCGTCACGTTCTCTGACCATTTTTATCCACGTTTTTTTTACACACGCGTCTCACACTTTGAAATCATATAACCCCCATCGTTCTATTTACATTCGACGCTTATAAAATATTCAACGAAGAATTTCATAATCCAGAAAGAAATTCTGTATTCATTTCTCACATTGAAGATACCTATGGTGAAGAGTTCAGTCTTAACTTTAGCAATTTGCTTTTGCACTCTCAAAAGCAATTTAAGCAAAAAGTCAAAAGAGGATGCGTTGAAGCTTGGAAGTCAGAATACCTCTTGCTACTTACTTGCATCAAAGTATCCTTTGAAGTTATGCAACTTGAATACAACTGCAAAATTCAAAATGTTCAAAATGTTAGTGCAAAATGTTTAATAACTTCTACCAAAACAGATCGCTGAAATAACAATTTAGAGCTAAAATGTTACAGTAAAACATTGAGAAGAACATTAAGAACATTAAGGAATTATGTTAGATACGCAACTTGTACAGTCAAATAACCATCAGACGATAATCTATATAATAAAAATCAATTGCTGTTCGTTAGTCTCGCTAAAACTCGAGAACGGCTGGACTGATTTAGCTGATTTTGGTGTTGAAATGTTTGTCGTAGTCCAGGGAAGGTTTAAACGGTGAGAAAATTTATAGCAATGCAACGCATGCCAGGTACAGCTAATATATTATATTTTAACTAGTGACCCGTCCCGGCTTCGCACGGGTGCAATGCTGATACTAAATATACCATAGAATATCTAAATTGACTAGAAACCTCTAAAGTTATCAGTGTTTCTCTACTATATCATATATGTATTATACATATAAACCTTCCTCTTGAATCATTCTATCTATTCAAAAAAACAGCATCAAAATCCGTTGCGTAGTTTTAAAGATTTAAGCATACATAGGGACAGACAAACAGCGGGAAGCAACTTTATTTTATACTATGTAGTGATAAATAAATAAGTATATAATCCTGGACATTTCACACAGCATCATCTGGCCCCAAAGTAAGCAGAGCATGTGTTATGGGTACCACATGACTGATACACTACTTGTATACTCGTTTTTTGTAATTCGAACCCGGGGGGATCCCGACGGGATTCGAACCCGCAACCTTCTGCGTTTCAGCCGGATCTTAGCCCACTGTGCCACAGAGGTTTATTAATATGGGTGGCCAATGTACACAACATCAATCAGCCCCAAATCAAGCATAGCTTGTATAATGGTGACAGAAAAAAACACCTATCATCACACAAAAGTTTGTCTAGGAAGAGGATCGAACCCCCAACCTACAGCGTAGAGCTACTACCAACTAAGCTGACAGTCTATATTTGACTATTCCGTAAAAACCTTCAAAAACCACAAATGAAAGGAGGTGTATATAATCTTGGAACCTACAGTCAAGAGCGCATGTTTATTTCTTGCGAACAAATGGGTGTTATTCATGAAAAACATTTTCTTTGCTCAATACAGATAATGTAAATCACTGTAACGAAGCCATTTATCAGGAATACAGGTACTTTGTTTGCTTTTGACGCTATCATAAAAGCTTTAGTAAAACTGTAACAGGAACATTCTATCATTATATTTGAGGACTGTTTGAATTATTTTTGTATAGTTTGAGACTGACACTGTTCAGATAGAAATTTGCCGGTTAAGACGCGGTACTCAGCAAGTTAACTTTTAAAAAATTATAAAAGTCTCATTTGTTCCATTAGCATTAGCATTCTGTTCTCATGTATTCTATTACTAACTCTTGTATAGCAACGTGTATTACGAAGGACAACCCAGAGGTCACATAAAGCTCCGAATTACCTAATTTATTTTGTTAATTTGCGTAAATTGTTTAGATTTTTATAGGAATATGTACCAGGAACGCAGAACCGCCAAGAGGTTTCCGAATCATTGGACTTATTAAATATATTTTCTACATCGTTACTATGCTTGAATAATGTTTTTTATAAAAATATGAACCAGGTACACAGAACCACATACAGGTAATTTAGCATGCTACACCTAAGTAAGTAATGTGACATTAGTGAATCAATTGTCTGGAACAATTAATTTACTGAACAATTTAATGGCGGCCAATGGAACAAATGAGAGTTGAAAATAATCAATCTATCAATAGGGCTTGTGGAATGACCGAAACATCTGTTAATCAGGACCAAAAGGTGATCTCCAATTCCTAATTCTGTAGCGAAATAGCCACGCGCGGTCTCACTTAGTCGCGTGGTTAGGCATATTATCTAACTTGTGGTCCTATACATGTTTTTGTTAAAAAAATGCATTATATATGCTTAAATCATATAAAAATTAATCACGCCTAAAAAAAACATGAAAGAAAATATATCAAAAATGTAGAGGACATTTATTTTTATTTTGCTTAGTACATGGTTTTGCATTGGTTTGGGACAAGACCACTAGTCATTGTTATCCATACTGATTTTGAAAGCCGTTAATGAGCATGCACATTATTCGCTTTTGTACTTGCATACTATTATTCAAAGCAAAGTATGTTTTCTATTCTCTTCTATTTCATACTAATTTGTCCTCGCCGTGGTTGTAACCAAACAAATAAAGTTGTTTCATTTTATTACCTAATGCCACGCCACGAGTGTTCAGATATACATTAAAATAAAATAATGTTACACCAATTCATGGCAAAGTTTAGTAAGAGCAAACTTTGAAACCCTTATTATATTGAATGATTTGGGTTTAATATTCAATGAGGCTGCAGCCCACGGCTTCACACGCATGTTTCAATCAATCTCTTTATTAAATTTCATCAAGCTCTGATCAAATTTATAATATTAGTGTGAATATGGATTGAAGCGAGCAAAGCCTGCAAGGGTAGCGATTGCCGGATAAAACAATTTCTTACTTATCATCTGTGAATATCCCAATATCATTTTACCCTTTATTTAGGGGATATCAAGTCTGAACTCCAATATTTGGGTTCATTGCGTCTCCTTAGCGGGTCCCAAAGGGTTCTGAAACTTGGTAATTGTGCTGTTGGAACTGCAATAGTTTGGCGTCTTATGACAGCTCATTGAATATTAAACCCATATCATTCAATATTATAAGGGTTTCAAAGTTTGCTCTAACTAAACTTTGCCATGAATTGGTGTAACATTATTTTATTTTAATGTATATCTGAACACTCGTGGCGTGGCATTAGGTAATAAAATGAAACAACTTTATTTGTTTGGTTACAACCACAGCGAGGACAAATTAGTATGAAATAGAAGAGAATAGAAAACATACTTTGCTTTGAATAATAGTATGCAAGTACAAAAGCAAATAATGTGCATGCTCATTAACGGCTTTCAATATCAGTATGGATAACAATGACTAGTGGTCTTGTCCCAAACCAATACAAAACCATGTACTAAGCAAAATAAAAATAAATGTCCTCTACATTTTTGATATATTTTAAAAACAGACACACAACATTTAAACAGGTAATATTTTACGCTTCATTTGCGTTTCCAGGTCTTATTCCAGGACCATATTCTAAAACAAAACAAAACCTCAGATCGAGCAACAATCAAGTGATTTCTTGACAACATTTTAATCAGAACTATTAGCAATTCTATGTTCTAGTCTAATCTAAATCTGGTTTTTGATCTAAGTTTAAGTTTACTGGCCTATCAGCTCAGTTGGTAGCAGCTCTTTTTGCGCTAAAAGCTGAGGGTTCCCTCCCAGGATAAACATTTGTGTGATGAACTTAGGTGTTTGTTCTGTGTGTGGGTGTTATAAAGTATCATAAGTATGTATTTAAAAATATATAAGTATTCTATCAATCATCTGGTCACAAGCTATGCTTAGTTTGGGCCTAGATGGTGTTGTGTGCATTGTCCACCAATATTTATTTATTATGTTTATAAATACAGGCCTGCCCTGTATTTAATAATAAAATAAATAAATTGTATTTGTAGTTTGTAAACCCTCTAGTATCTGATATAGTCACATATAATTAGGTATCTTATTTATTTACAACATTTTTAAACTAACCTAACCAGTAACAAATAATTTAATGTAGAGTTTATACTCTACATTTAGATAAACACGGATTTTACTCACGATTAGATAGATAGAGAGATAGGTAGATAAAGTATTTATTTGTTATAGCTACAAACACACATATACAAAAATAACAAAAGATAAGGAACAAAATTAAGTAGGTAAATACAAACAAAAACAATACTAAAAAAAAATGGAGAAATAAAAACTTAAAACAAAACATTTACATAGGTATCCCATTAATCCATGTGTGTGTTGCAGCCAGACAAAAAGGTCATAGCTCAGCGCATAATTTTGCTCAAGGAGCATACACTGATTTTCAGCTAAAACTCTTCGAGATAACATGTTGAACGAGATATTAATTACAAATACGATTAATTTTGTCAAAGAAGGCACCAACACTGTGCGAACCGCTGACTGCTTGCGGCAACGAGCGGTACGTGGAACAAAGTCACCTTGATTATCTAAATGAACCGAAACAGTCGCTGCCTTCATTGAGAATATAATACATGTTTAAAATCCATGTTTATCAAAATGTATTGTACAACTGACGAATGTTTTAAAATATAAATTATTAACGCGTTTTTCTAGCCGTAATTAGACAAAGATTTTTCAAAAGACTGGCAACAATTCCTCGATAGACAGCTAAGCCTTATAAGCTTTGTCCAAGGTTTATATATACACATATTTTTAATACATTCTTACAAGATTTTCTCATAAATCATCTATCAAATAAACTATGTACTTTGCTTTGACAAAAATCGCACCAGTTGTTACATGATAAATTAATCTCGTCATCCCGATAGGTCCCCAGCTACGATGCTAGTGAAAAACGATGTGTTATGTTTGACATACGACCAGCAACGCCGGGAATTATGCTATCCATTTTTAACACGAAAAATAAATGTTACGTTTATTAAATCAAATATGTAGGTAGAAATTTACAAAACACATTTTAATAGAGCTATTTTTGGTATAGTGATATTTTTAGATATTTAAGGTTGTCAATAGTCATTGAGTCATTAGTTGTCATCGGCTGACCTGTTAGCTTAGTTGGTAGTAGCTCTGCCTTCTGCGCTGTAGGATGGTTTCCCTGACAGTATAAACATTTGAGTGATGAAAACAACGTTTTTGTTCTGGTCTGGGTATTATTAAGTGTCATATATATTTAAAAATATATAAGTATTCTATTAGCTATCTGGTTTAAAAATATAACTAAAGCTATGCTTAGTTTAGGGCTAGATGGTTGGTTGTGTTAGGTTGTGTGCATTGCCAACCAATTTTTATTTATTAATTAGTATGCACGTCTGAAAGTTATAATTTGATACGTCTAACAGATAATGATACCTTTAAAGCACTGTAAGAACATTTAAGCAATATTTTGCAGAGAACAAGCAAATTGTCCTGCAAAAAACCAAGTATCTTACCATTCAGAGGGAAACCGCTCAAGGAAAACTTTTCACTTAATTTATTTAACTGTATATTTTTACATCAGAATGGCCAGTCGGCAGTAATTACCACAAATCGTGCCGTAGAATTAAAAATAACAGAACTAATGTCCGTGAAACTATAATTGCATGGGAGAATTTAAAAGCATTAGACATGTTACAAGGCATATATATTCAAGTCATTATTGAAAACAATCATGTAGTTCATAATCGATATACTGCACTAACAAATCTGTATTAGAAAGTTCCCTGTTCTAAGGTTGCAGTTCCTATATCAAAATCTTAGTTTTGGAAAAAAATAACAAATCAACCACAATCACATCTCATTATTCTTTAACACATTTTCTTTATATTCTACTCTGTGTCAGCTCGCTGTCTAGCCAAGTCTTTATCAAGTAAAGAAAGCATGATTTATTTATTTATTTAATTCGAATATGTAAAGAATAATATAACACGATATGAAACATTTGATCTATCTAATGTAAGGACCGTTCGACTAAACGATCTATAGATACCTAAAACTGATCTAAATGACTGCTAGTTAACAGCGTCCCCAAGACACTGGCAGTATTGCCACATTGAATGACAAATGCTGATAATATTGAGCCAGATATGAGTCAGCTTTGGTCCACGATGTTTCGACAAGAAAAAAACACCTAAATCAAATCTACGACTTGTGCGTAGAGAAAACGAAAAAGTTTATTTTTCTCTTCTGAAATATTCAATCAAACTTTGGCGCTTACCTGGAGAAGTTTTATCACGGATCTAGAAAACTTTACGACTTTGGATCTTGGATACGACAGCGACAGTAATTTTATGCCTCTGACAAAAACTGATTGAAAAATCCCGGATAAGGCATGACATTGTGGATTCCTTGCTTATAGCATTACAAGAAAACATTAAAAAATAAATTCGGCAAACCACGTAGGTACAGCAAAAGTTTCCGAAATATGAATAAAAATGACTATTGGTCACAAATAGGGTTACCCAAATCTAGTAAAGCCTTACTAAACATGATCATTATCGTTTAATTTATTTCAAAACTTATTTGTGGCATCACTTTATCGTTAACGTTATAATAAACACTGCAACAGTCTTAAAATATTAGGGATTAGTCCCCCTGCTGACTAACAGAAGATAAGCAATAGAGAAGGAAAACGTGAAACAAGCCCGGCTCGGTGCCAGCCGTTATGCACCTGCAACCGAACCGACACCGCACGTACTGATTCGTCTTTCCTGCGGGTCCTGTTGGCAAGCAAGAGAGCTTACATTAAGGCTTACCTAAGTGCACAGAAGAAGCCTCTGAGGCGCACTTTAATCCTTTCACCACACTGGTTAGAAATAACTAGTGACACGAGAAGAAGAAGAAGTTGTAATAAATGTATTTTTAATAATACATATTATTATTTAAAATCCCAATAATAATAATAATGCCGGACATTTTACACAACATCATCTAGTCCCAAATTAGATAATTAAATAAATAAATAATAAATAAATAATGCCCGACATTTCACACAGCATTATCTGGCCCCAAAGTAAGCAGAGCTTGTGTTATGGGTACCACATGACTGATATACTACTTATATACTTTTTTTTTAAATACATACATATTATACATGGAAACACCCAGACCAGAGACAAATAGTTGCAGATCATACAAACATTTGTCCCGCGGCGGGAATCGAGCCCGCAACCTTCTGAGTCTCAGGCAGGCTTTCCCACACTGCGCTACAGAGGTCAACTTTTTATATTTTATTTATCAAAATTAAATTGTAAATTGTATATATATTATCGAAAAGTAGCTCGACTTTTTATCGTATCAATAGTTTTCTCAAACAAGTAGGGCTCAATTACCTAGTCCTTTCACTGTAAAGTGAATCACCTTAATAAGGACCTTTGCGCTTAAAAGGCTCGTATTATGCACTTGGTACATATCTTCATGTTTAAAAAAAACAATACATTTTATTAGATTTATTTTTTCTTCAAACCCGTCAAAATATATTCGTAGCTTGTTGTAGCAAGATAAGGGCCCACATCCTAGGGATACATGAGTCCCCGGAGAAGATTGAAGTTTGATAAAAGATTCAACAATCTGATGATAACCCGATTACGGCGAATCTCATCCACAAACACAAATTCTTACAAGTTTATATATAAGTAGTGGAAAGCCTCGTAACTTTGTTCTCGTAAAAACTTTGACGTCCTATTTCATTCCTACAATCGTAGTATTTCGAGTAAAAGTATCAAATATGTTAATGCAGGTCATAACCTGTCGAGTATAATAATAAATTTCATTGAAATATGGTTTGCTGTAGTGATGTAATAGAAAAACAAAGATCTAAACATAGTTATATTTTTTTTAATAATTATATAAGTATGCAGTCATCTGGTCACCATAATACAAGCAATACTTAGTTTAGGGCTAAGTGGTGTTGTGTGGATTGGAATTATTATTTTTCTGCATAATTTATATTTGTAACTTGTATAAAGTGTCACCAGGTATGAATTACCAAATTAATATTATTATGTTTCTAAAATAAGAGATGGATTATCCATAAAATCGTAGTTCATTAATGAATAAAAAGATCGTTCTCAAAATAATAGCTTCGTACACAAAATGGTAGATTTGTGTGTTAGATTAGGTTCGGTTGGTTAGGTTAGCAATAAATTTGATGATATAGTTATCAATACAAACCTATTATAATAAATATAAAAATATTTATTTGATACTTAATAATATATCCCGATAATAATCTTTTATAATTTATTATGCAATTGTTTTCGTATTGTTTAGAGACAAAATTTTGGCGACAGGTCTACTATTTTGTAAACAAACCCTGTTATTTATGAAATTAAAAACCAATTAAATTTGCAACGTTTAAATCATTAACCACTTTTTTGGATGTAATGAATGAAGGGTATGCCCTTCATTTATTACATCCAAAAAAGTGGTTCATCACTGCTACGAGCATGTTCTACGCCGTAGCACGTAGCATGTCTGTAGAAGCTTAACTTGCAAGTCTTTTGTGTTTTTGTCATTCGATAAATAGTTACTGATCATTTGCTAGATTTTATTTTTCTTACGTTTATTAGTTTATAGTTTGGATGGGTGACTTATACTGGCTTAAATGATTCAGCATTTGATCACCATAATACAGTCACAGTTTTCCTTACAAACCTTGAATGAAATTCCTTGCTACATATTATTATTTCTTCTGTGCCTTCTGTGCATTACCTTGACCATTTACTGGTTTCTATTAGCAGTAAAATGGCTTACACCTTAGAATGTATCGGTGAACTTAAATTAACTAACTTGGGATAACTACTTTATCTCTGTTAAAGCTTTAGTAGAGTTGAACATTGTGCAATTTTGCGAACAATGTACCTGAATGCTCCTACATGCTATGTAATCTATCCTTTAATATCTTTGTTTTCTTTTCTGTTGTATTAGTATTTGAATTTAAATATTATATCTTAGTTAACTTGACATAATTATATTCATTTTTGTTTATTGTATGTACACATTAATTGCAACTATAAAATATAAATATTCACGGACATTTCACAAAGCATCATCTGGCCCCAAAGTAAACATAGCTGGTATTATGGGTTCAACATGACATATATACTAACTTATATACTTTTTTTTGTGAATACATACATATTATACATAGAAACACTCAGACCAGAGACAAATACTTGCAGATCATAAAAAAAATTGTCCCGCAACCTTCTGCGCCTCAGCCAGACCTTAGCAAACTGCGCACAGAGGTCGTCAATAGAGAGATAGATAGGACCTTGAAAAATCACATAAGCATAGCTTATTTATAAGCATATTTATGCATGTATTTGTCTCGGGTCTGGGTGTTTTTATGTATAATATGTATGTATTTACAAAAAAAGTATATTAGTAGTATATCAATCCTTTGGTACCCATAACACAAACTCTGCTTACTTTGGGGCCAGATGATGCTGTGTGAAATGTCCGGTATTATTATTATTATGATTATACTAAAATTCTTAAAAATCGGCTTAGCAGTTAAGGCATGAAAATGTAACAAACAGACAGACATACAGACAGACAGACGTTATTTTCGACGAGTTATTTTCACATTCACATATTAGTATATATTACAAATGTGAAATGTAATTACTTTAATAATACAAGACAATATTTCAAAGTAAAACACAATTATCTATCTGTGATTTAGTTTTATTTTTAAATTTAGGCCTAATGTTCCTGCTTGTTGGTTTTATTTCAATGTAAACAAAACAAAGTTGTTTAATTAAACAAATTAGTGACGTTGGTAAAATGACGCTAATTAGTGAGCCCCGAGCGCGTAAACCAATATGTGCTTATCAGATAAGGGCAATAGTCTATCTCCTCTAGAAAACAACAGCACATTGGCCTCAATTCAGTTGTTACGCTAGAGTAACTAAAATTTCCTAAAACAAAAACGATCTTATCTTGCATTAAAGTCTAAATTAGAATATTTATTTTAGTGACACTTTCTAAATTAACGTATAACTAACGTGTTTTAGCTCAATTTTGTCATGTAAGGGGGTGTTGATTAAAACTGCTGTTATTTTCCGCAGTTTTATATCAACACATTACACTCTATACATTATTTTCAATAATGGAATTTATTGGAATAAAAATTATAGCAATAAAAAATAATTTAACTTATTTTAGAACTGTGATTTAAAATGGGTACTCTAATATAAACTTTATTTGTAGCAAAATAAGGTCGTACATATTTTAGAAAAGTTTAGCTAGTCCGGCGAAACAACAGAATTGCCAGCATTGATTGACAAATAATGTATTTTATTGCAGTCCTAAATGTACACTACAACACTCCAATTTATCGATGTAGAGGCTTATTGGGCACCCATTAAGAATCTTTTTTAAAAGTTGTTTATTCCTTTTTTCTAAAATACTTAATAATAGTGGTTTAAAGGTTTTAAAGATTACGCTCTAATATGTACCCTAACCTAATGTAATGTAACCCTAGTTACGATATACTGGGAGCGTAATCTTTTAAACTATTTTGGTTTTATCTATTTTTGTGTAATATCCAAACACTGATAGCAGGGGCTACTCTCAACTAAAAACGTTCTAAATTTTCTGTCTAAATCAGTGATTAATTTTGCCTGTTTGCAATTGGCGCAATTGTGTCCAATTTTTCAGAAATTATAACTCTATACCACTAATTACTCCTACTACTAATCCCACTATTAATCCTACTAATTATTATAAAGTGCCTGAATTACCGAGCTTTGCTCCGGTATAAAACTCGGGTATAACGACGTTTTCTATAAATGAAACCTAGCTAGATCGATATATCGCCCCCAAAACCCCCTGCATACTAAATTTCATGAAAATCGTTGGAGCCGTTTCCGAGATTCAGATTATATATATTAATATATATACAAGAATTGCTTGTTTAGAGGAATTAGATATCTAAATCTAACATACTTACACTAAATTCTACCAAAACCAAGCCATTTTTCTTCGAAAATCTGGACTTCTGAAAAGTCCTGAACATAAAACACGAGCTTACTCTTATCATGTTTACAGGACCATGCATGTCAGTAACACTATTAAATATCTTGGAGTCTAATCTAATCGTTAATAATTTATTGCATAGACTCCTGGGGTAGAACCATAAAGATACATCTATTTTCACTGGAAAGAGTACAGAGAGCAGTGCTCAAGGTAGTTCTTACCCATTTAGGTTTCCAACTATTTAACTCTACAAAGATATAGAAGTCTTAACTGATAGAAAACTCTACATACAAAAGTTGTCCTTAAACAACACACAAAATCCCCAAACTAAAAACTCAAACCTAACAAATAGAAGACATGAACACAAATATTCAACACAAAACTTTGTAAAACAACATTTTCACAGCAAAACATTTTATATAATAAAACAAACAGGCATTCCATACTACACAACTCAACTTACAAATAATGTAAATTAAAATTAACTATTATTTGCAGAGCTTAGAATACCACCAAACAAAAGACCAAAGGCTAAACAAAGCACTCTACACACACACTCCCAAATGACTATCATATACATACATACACATAAACCTACTCACACCCACTTACACACACATGTTTCAAAATTATTTGCTGTTATTTAATTTATTATTTTAGTCGCATTCTTTCTTTATCTCTCTTTCATTCTCTATCTATATTATAATCTCGCCTGGTTGAACCTGTACAAGTCCGAATATACATAACAAATTGTTTTCCTACACTTTGTAAAAAGCCGCAGCAGAGATCCCTCACGTATATTTACAAGTAAATAATACTTAGTTAGATAAAGAGTTAATGTCAAGACTTTACAGTATTTAGATCTATGTTAGTTAAAACAAGTTGAGACGTTTTTTTTGGAAATATAATGTATTATTATCAATCAAGTAAAGAGTTGCAATTTTTTTTATCGCAAATATGCAAGAGTATCGACAGCGCGTTCTATTTTTTCCTGTAGCGCCATCTAGTTTGGGTCGATGAAATAATGTTTATTTGGATTTGGATAAAACTTGGTATAAATATAATCTTTGTCAAAAAGAACCTAGAATGGCAAATAAGTTAATTTATAATTAGGTACAACGCGTGCAGAGCCGCAGACAGAAGGTAGTAATGTAAAGTGAATAATAAAAAATAAATATAGTAAAGTGCCATTATCATTCAATTTGACTACTTAAAGAAACATTTAATATTAAGTATTTTTATAAAACTAGATTTGTATTTATAGTAAGTACACATAGTGAGTTTATTATTTATAAACGGTTAACGAAATAAAAACAAAATTCTTAATTTTTCAAATGACATCTCATACTCGTTGTTCCTAAATATGGAATGTAGGTCAGAGCTTTTTATACTCGGTAGAAAGTTTATTGGTAGACCAAATAAACTGATCATTGATTTTAATTTACATTGTTAGAAGGTTTATAAATAGGACACCTTATTTGAGAACACCCTATCGAATACCTAACCTCGCCCTTTCGCTTGCGGTCTTTGATGTCAAAGGTTTGAGAGGCTGCAAGCGGACATGTGAGGTCCCTTTAATAATCACAGTTTTGACAGATATATAAATATATGGCGTCGGTAATGGCTCGTAAAATGTTATATATTATAATATACTGACCTAAATCCTGGTAAGCGTAAATCATTAGGGCGTAGAAGGACGTCATGTAGAAGAATACAAAAAAAAAAAATCTCCTTTATTTATTACGCGAAAAAAAAGTCTGAAATATGAATTATGAATTTTTTTTTTTCATATTCGATAAAAAAATATATAAAAATGGATTATATATTTATATGATTTTTTTATTTATACATAAAAAAAAGTTCTACCAAATCAAGTAGACACAAAAAGTTTATACAAATACAAATACAAAACTTTCTTTATTCAATAAAATCACAAGGAACACTTTGAATCGCCTTCTTACATGCTAGTGAATCTAGGTGCCGGTTTCTCCTAACCCCAGTTCAAGAAGAATCCGGCAAGAAACTTGTCTTGTCAGATAGGGATGTGCAATGACGTCAGCAAAATCTTATGACATACCGCTCACTCCACCATTCGATTTAAATTTCCTCTTGATTATTGTAGAGTATTTTATATGAATAGAAGCGAGAGATGGTGTACTATTCTAAGAAACGAATGCCAGCTAGTGCAACTTGTAATTAAAAAAAAGTATTATCGTGTATTCTCTGCACTCCGCGCCACCGGCGCTCCGCCAGCTCGCGCAGGTGGCCAGATCTGGCCCATCAACGAGTCTACGGAATATTTATATTTATTACGCGTGGCCATAATTTGGCCCTTTAACGAGCCTACGGGCTAGTACATAATACGTTATTTCTATTTGCTTATCAAAGCCTCGAGTAAAAACTACAAATTCAACCACGCACAAAGAAATAATAGTATTATAGTACCATATACCATACAAAGAACCTTATTTTAAGACAAGTTACTATTGTGTCACTAACCAGACGAAAATCATTTCTAAAACTCTATAGCAATAAAGAATATTATTGTTTAACGAGGGCATAAAAAGTGGTCCGCTCTGTAATGATATTGCGATGACATTTCCCCTTTGGGAACGCAAAAGCGAGTTTATGGGGCTTTTTTATCGCTCAAATATTCAGTTACTTATGCCTAGTTTTATTAGGTTTATTTATATAACTGACAGATGGCATTAGAAAGTAAGGCAATAAGGATTACAATACGCCGTGCAATTAGTTGAAAAATATTTATTTGGCACATTGAAACAAATTTACAATCTGATTGTAAGGTTTACATGTAGATAATTTAGGTATGTAGGTATGTAACTAGCAATATGGGCCACGATTTAAAACATCTTTTATAATATACTATTTTTTATAGTCGGTTGAAATAATGATAATGGTCAGGCAATTTATTTACTATTTATTTTTATTATATATATATTTTTATTATATTCCTATTTATTTACCTATTATTTCAGAAATAATTAGTTATTTATTATAATTAAATTAATTTAAACAAGTTTAATAGTTGATCAATTGACCTATATAAATTTGGTTTATTAGTTGTTCAATTTATTGGTATAAAGACCCAGAATGACAGTGCAGTGTTATTAATATTTTCTGACCTTGCCCAAACTTATACATTCATATAAAAATATATTAATAAAACAAGATCCATCTGCAGTATTGCTGCATAAAACAGCCATGCTTTGATAAAAAAAGAGGTGATGGGCTTACAACCTGTCATTTTCAGAATAGCAAAGTATATGAAAAATATGCATATGTGTTATAGAGTGCCTCTGACTACTCTCTTAGAAATGTTGAATAACTTAAGTAACTCTATAAGATCCTTCTTAAATATTTCAGTAAGATCTGATAAGATGTCTACGAAAACTGGTGATTACAATCGTGAGCATGATTTATATAAATATTGGTGGACAATCCAACACCATCTAGCCCCAAACTAAGCACTATTGGAACCGGAGGACTGATAGAATAATTATATTTTTTTTTTTTTCAAATTCATACTTATGATACTTTATAACACCCAGAGTCAGAACAGATCGTATGTCAGAGCATACGATCATCATAAAACATTCCTAATTAGTCTTTGACCCTACTATTGATTATGCCAAACGTAGATCTGATATAGTTTGCAAAACGGAAAAACGGCGCACGGCATTAGCCAGTCGCCATTTCTACTTTTTAAGCACAACACTCTATAATAAGGTGGATAAGGAAATTAACATTTATCCCCTTCCCCGATATAACTGTAAACAAAAATGTCTTCAAAGGCTTATGTCCCTGTCTTATGATGACACTGAAAATCTTCTTAAGATTTCGAAATGAACACGGAATAAACATCACTGTACCCCTTGCACACACAAACCTATTACTAACTAATTTACTATTGCTATACACCTTTTAACTCACCCTCACTTTATACGCACGCACACACACACACACACACACACATACACACACACACATACACATACTCATACACGAACACAAACACACACTTTACACACTACACACTCGCTACTTTAGATTCAATATTTTTTGTGAAGGGGTCTACAATCCCCTATAGTATGCTATAGTATCTAATTTGGGTTCTGTTTTATTATTTTCAGAGGTGGGCGTTAACATTCGCGACACAGTTACATTTAACTTCTGCGTAATGTTATCGTTCTTCCCATGTTTTTTGTATATTTTTGTTTATGCTCCCAAATAAATACATTTGATTTGATTTGATTTGAGAACAAACACCTATGGTCATTACACAAATTTTTGTTCTAGGAGAAAATCGTACCTACAGCGCAGAAGGCAGAGTTACTACCAACTAACCTGACAGGCCAGTATATTTTATTAGTTTTGAGTGCAAAACAGTATTAAGTCAAAATATTAGCAGGAATACGTCGTAGAATACAAAACCTTCTGCGTTCGAATTTATTTATGTAAACAGTAACTCATAAAGAGGCCTCTCACAATATTTCACACAAAACTTACGAGTTTCGAGTTGTAGGTGGTACGATTTATAAGCTTGAGGTGGCGATACATGAGTGTGGTAGGATTGCGCGACGTTTTAACGATTACTTCCCATTGAGTATACTCCTTAACGTTTTATTGCGACTGCAGTCTCGACTAAATTTAGTAGTCCACTAAAGATAGCATTCTTCTTCTTATTATCGAGTCACTAGTTATTTTGAACCAGTGTGGCGAAAGGATTAAAGTGTGCTTCATGAGGCTCCTTTCCTGCACTTGATACATTACTCACACTGGATCTTTTTCCCTCTGAAGTTAGGCGCAAAGCAAACTTGCACATGTACTGTGGTGCAGATAAATGTTGGCTATATGTGTTTGATGCCCGATATAGATTACAAAGGATAGTTTCTCAAATGTGTAGAGATATGACGATATGACAAACATAAATGAAAGAACGAGGCAACGATGTTAACCAGAGGGCTCTGCACCCCTAGCTTGCTACTAATTTGACCCAACAACCAAATTCCGAGGTATAAAAATCCGGTTTGCGTAGTATACATATCTTCGAATTTATAAAATGCCTTTCTAAGATACTAGGAGGTTTCTTAAACAGTTTTTCGATACAGATATTCATTGCATAAATTTTAAGCTTTGAAGAGGCAACTTTTGATAAAGGTCAGTGTCCTACCTCCTACTGGCTAAACTTCTGTTTGAAAAAACCCATTTTTTTTCACAAAATAGTTGGATATATGTATAATGAAATTATATGACTATTTGTGATAATTTATCTTGTACCTTTCTTTTAATATATCTTTCTTTATAATTTTTTAAATAACGGCCTGATTATTAAACCTTTAAAAATACTCGATAAGACTCATACAATTTTTTGACGTGATTACGTCTTATAAACCGATGATCGCCCGCTGCACGCACGAAAAAACATGACTCATTTACACGTTTTGCGTGAGCCGAGCATGCAAGCGAGAGCGCGGAACAAGCGATAGTGAGGCACGATCTGCCTCAGCGTTTGGCTTGTGACGCCAGTTTTCTTATGACGTTATCACGTAAAATTATCATCCGTAAGCCCACATTACAGACTACCATTTCTTTGCTATGCTAATTAGATGTTGTTGTATTGGCTTTGGACCTGACCACTAGTTGTTCTTAACCTTACTGATTTCAGAAGCCTTCACTGTGCGTAGTCACGTGCGTTTTTTGTTTGTATTTTCAATTAGCTTGCAAAGAGAGACTTAACATACTAGTGTATTTTGTAGAGAGCTCATTGTACAGTACTGTACCTATTTGGCGAGCGTAGCGAACTTTGACAACCTACAAAGAGTTATCTAAAACGAATAATACTTACCTATCTAAAAGTAACTGGCGAGCGAAGCAAACCGCAACTTTTTTTAATTAACGTGCGTATTAGCCCTAACATACATGTACCTGACTTACTATTAGAAGGTAGGTAGCGAGCGAAGCAAGTTTTTAGAACATGTAATTGAAAAAGCGAAGCAAGCATCTCATAAAGCTACCGGCGAGCGATACTAACCTTATTTTTTTTGTAACAAACTCATAGAGTACTGTACCTATCTGGCGAGTGAAGCAAGCTTTGACCATCAACAAAGAGTATCTAACATCAAAGCATCTACACAAACTTTCGCATTTATAATAATTAGTAGGCTGTACGAACAGCGCTTAGTTTTGTTCAACGGCAAAAGGAAGTTGACATTGAAATAGGATTAATTAATTTTTTTTTTGATTACTACAAACATGATCGTACAAAAATATAAACCCTAGAATTTATCTTTGAAATTCTCCTTAATAATCTTCATTAACATTAATACATAAAAGTTGTGAACAGATGGCGTGTACAGATGAACAGTTGATACATTGCCAGTACGTAGTAAGCTATACTGGGTGCCCCGGAACTAGTATTTTATGCCGAGGTTTTTTTTATAATTCTATTACAATTTAAATGTTTTTTTGGTTTTTTTAGTGAGTCTAATAAATAACCTTTCGGAGAAAAGCTATTGTTTATATTAATATTATTTAATATTTAAATTACAATTGAAACAAATTTTATTACCCACTAAAAGGCAGGCTACTGGGTGTTTTACCCTACTTAGTTTTGTGCTACAAACGAAACAACATGGCTTGTGTGAATACCGCAGTCAGTTTGTAATGTAGGTACCTACGTCAAAAGATACTTACATACACCAACCTAGGTAGGTATCTAGCCTAGCTTAGCAGACAATTTGAACTCACGCGAAACTAGGTAGGTAAATAGGTATGTAGGTAGGTAACGCACTTAGAAACATTGTTGACAAAATAAGGGTTGTCAATTTTATTTTTTGAATGTTTTTGTATGGAAATCTGAAAATATTAATTCTTAGGATTTGTACCCCCACAACTGTTAATTTTCATGGTTGGAATCTTCTCGTTCAGGCTTAAAATACTAGTTCCTGAATTCCCTGTAGACAAACTTTCTATACGTGGATTTTACGTTTGTTAGAAATTGGAATAATTAAATGCTTGTGTCAGTTAATTATAGGTAGAAAGACTGTCCATAGCTTACAAATTCCAATTTCTAACAAACGTGGATTTTACGTTTGTTAGATATTGGAATAATTAAATGCTTGTGTCAATTAATTATAGGTAGAAAGACTGTCTATAGCTTACTACGTTCTGTCAATAAACATAAAAGTAATAATAAAGGCGAGCATCACGCTGACTTAATCCCAAACTTCTTTAAAAGGTTACTGTTACAATATGATTGTACTCAATTGTTTGTTATCTACTACAAACATTTAAATTACTATTGATTGTAAGTGTTAAATATGATGTGATAGAGTGATGAATAGGCTCGATACGTAAAAAGGCAGGCTAAAATAGTAGGTAGATAAGGTACTCGTATGTTAAAGCTTTCTACGAATGCTATTTAAAAGAGTTGCGGCTCGTTTAATTCGTTAAATATTTACATGTGGAAAAGTATTGATAATTTTTGTAACTTTTTAGAGATGGTGACAATAACTTTAAGATAGGCAATTAAAGGTCGATTTTGGTAGCTCTTTGTGGTCAGTGCTCGCCAGATAGGTACATTAATGTACACAATATGATTGCTACAAAAAATAATTAAGGCATGCTTTGTTCAGCAATAGCTTTTATGAGCGACTTGATTTGCTTTCCTTACACGCTGTAAAAGCTGACTTTGCTTGCTACCTACCTACCTACCAATACCAATCCTACAATACCAATATAAATAGGTTAGTACTCGTATGTTAAAACTTCACCCGTCATTAGGTAGATAGGTAATTATTGGTGACTCTTAGTAGATGGTCAGAGCACGCTCTGCTAGAATTAATTGCGGCTCGCTTTGCTCGCCAGATAAGTACACTACTATACACAGTACTCATCTGTTTGCTTTTTTCTTTTTAAACCATTAAGTAAGGGTATAATTATTGATGAATCGGACTAGGACTTTAGATTGGAATGGTAAAATAGCAATAATAATGACGTTATTTGTAGAAAGGATACCCTCTTTACTTATCTTCGCAGACATCACAAGTAGTGGTTTATAGGATAGATAAATAAATATCTCTTTATTGACTACCCCACAAAAAATTACAAAACTATGACATTATAATTAAAGGCAATATGGGTGTTCTTATCTTGATTATTTTCTTTCAACATTTTAAGCTTTTTCCTTTCTTAAAGAACCCGGAAAAGGCTGAGTAGCTTAGTTTTTAGTCGCAATTGTTTTCCTCAAGAGGATTGGTACAATCTGTGGATACGTCCACTTTGTCTATTTGTCCGTTCTGAACTGATTTACATAATGGCCCGCATACAAGACAGATAGCTTCAGCATCCCGCAACATATTGAAGGAAGGGATGAAGAGAAATGGCTCCCACATCGTGCCTTGCAAACTAGAACCTTTAATTTACATCTTAAAAACCACGCTTTTATCCCAAAGCAGTAAGGCCGCGAATCGCGTGAATGTTTGTGACGAGTGAAGAATGAGGACTAACAAATATATTACGGGGGAAATTTATGATAGAGCAAGCATTTTTCAAGTTGCTGTTATTTTGTTTTAGTGCCACCTGGGTTTTCAGTCAAAACTTTTGAGTAAGCACCTTCTCTGAGACCCATATAGCTGAATAATGTGGCGTTTAGATGGTTTGTGAATTCTCTTCAAGTGGTTCGAGCTCGCCGGAATGCGATGTTCGTGTTACCTAGTCTATTAAAATCAGTTCGTCGTAGTTTTGACCAACTGTCAATAGGTCCCAAGGAAATGGATAAGTAAAGTTTTTTACAGTTCTGAATGAAAAGCTTTGAAAAAATTTACTTCGTTCTCTATCTGAGGATAACATTTGATCGTGACTTTACGTTCAAGTGGTTTGACCTCGCCGGAATGCGAGGATCATCTTACCCAGTCTATTAAAACCAGTTCGTCGTAGTTTTGACCAATTGTCAATAGGTCCCAAGGAAATGGATATGTATAGTTTTTTACAGTTCTGAATGAAATGCTTTGAAACAATTTACTTCGTTCTCTATCTGAGGATAACATTTGATCGTGACTTTACGTTGAAGTGGTTTGAGCTCGCCAGAATGCAATATTCGTGTTACCTAGTCTATTAAAACCAGTAAGTCGTAGTTTTGACCAATTGCCAAAAGGTCCCAAGGAAATTAATAAGTATTGTTTTTTACAGTTCTGAATGAAATGCATTGAAAATATCTTCTTCGTTCTCTATTTGAGGATTACATTTGATCTAGAATACAATCTTAAATATAGTTTGGTTAGTTTAACTATCTAGCTCTAAGCAAAAAAAACATCGCAAAAGTATTTTAATCAAATCAAACCTCCAGCTAACAGCAAAATACGCAAAGTTCATACTTAGCAACCCCTATATCCCCTAGTTGGGTACATTCATCCCCTTTGCGGCTATCGGAACCAGAAGCTATCTGTTTTATTAAATGGAAAACACCGTTAGTAAAGGCAGGTCTATACCAGTAAAAGCTTAGATACTTAGCTGTATAATTTAAGGCTTCAAAACAGACCGCTGGGTGTTGCTACTATTAAATAAACGGATTAGAACTAAAGATGTATTAGTTTAGAGTTAGAATAAACTGACACAACCGCATTTTATAATTTGCCTATGTTTGGAGCTAAACTTTAAAATCACTTAACATTATTCGGTAAAGTTATTTACTCACAAACTTTGAAGCCTCTGTTGTGTGCAGCACACTTTAGGGGTAGAATTTGAAAAATAGTTTCTTAGTACTCGTCTACATACTATAATTAGTACACGATAATAGCTTTAAGACACTTAGAGTAGAGGTTTAGGCTGTGTGCTGTCTATTAAGTGAGTCTGTATGATGTCTTTTGATTCTTTATGATGATAATGGTTAAAATTACAACTTTTTTAGGGTTCTAAAGTCCACTAGGAAACCTTTTTAGTTTTATCATGATTAAATTTAGCACAGTATTTATTTTTACATTTTACATTTTTTACATTTTACAGGTCTTTTAGAGATTTATAGTTTCTTGTACAGTTTTTCGATACAGATATTCGTTTGAAACGTATTAAGAAGTAACCATTATTAGTAGAAGGCAGTGTGTCACCATAATCGCTAAACCACAGTTGCAGTCAAAACCGCAAAGTTTTGAATAATAACTGATTTTAAGAAAATTTATAAAGCCCAACACAATTTTTTGGTTTTACTAACAAGATGATGTTAAATTGGTTTGGGACCAAACCACTAGTCATTATTATCTTTACTGAACTCAGAAGCATTTACTGTGCGTGGTTACATACGCTTGGCTGATATAATTGAACTTGTGGTCGCCCACTGGTCGAAATTCGACCTTAATTAATTTAAATTAAAAAAAAACATATATAAAAATAATGCATTTAGCACTCCTTCTCTATATAAACTACTAGCTGGTGCCCGCGACTTCATCTGCGCAGGATTAGTACTTCGTGCAATTCTAACGGTTTTGGCAGTGCACGCCAGAATAGCTCGCAGATGGCAGATTTTTTTTTACTTACTTGACACTTATCGTTGTATATTGGATAATTCACAAAATATCTTTATTAATTATAGCCTTTGTGTTATTCTAATGTATAAGCTATATTATTGTAAAGTTTCATTGAAATCCATTCAGTAGTTTTTGCGTGAAAGAGTAACAAACATACATACAAACTTTCGCGTTTATAATATTATATTAGTAAACTATTAAGTGTGCGAAATTTCATACTCCTCCGTCCGCGCAATTTTCGTAAAAAGGGGTACAATGTTTTTGCTTCACGTATTAATATACATAAAGATATGCAATGCTAGACTTCTAATTCTAAATTATGTACTCACCTTAACTTCCATCCCAGTTTCACTACAAATGATTGGAAAAAGGAGCCATTTGTTAAATTAACCAACTTAGGGTAAATTACCGGCCGGCTTTTATTTAGGCTGGCAATACAGTGACGGTTACTGGGTGCTTAATTCGTTAGAAACAAATATACAACCAAAAATCTATTATGAAATACAAAGTACCTTTAAAAGTAGTCAGTAAAAGCAAATTTATGCCAAGTAGTTTAGGTTACATATATATACAGAATATTTAACTATTTGTTTTTCAGTAGTCCAGAGGGCATTTTAAGCTTTTGTTCGTGGCCAGTAAACGACAGGTGGTCTAAAAAGTACAAAGCTGAAGCTGGCCACTAAGCTCATTAACATATTATTTTTTAAAGACTGCTTTGATAAAATATTTTTGATGTGTTACATGTTTCCTGTCGCTTTCACAGTGGAAGATTTCGTGAAAAGGACCGAAAGTGTGTAACAAGAAGCCGGGGAAGCGCGCGCTATTACATTTGACCAATGAGTGCACGCGGTATTTTGTTTTAACCAATGAGCGCGCGCGGTGGTAGAGTTGGCCGTCAGATGGTACCAACCAATTTCTCGTTGCACTACTACTTTAGGGCTTGCTCGTTTTTTTCATGCTAAATATTTTTACAAAGGTTCAAAGCATAAAATTTCACAAAATAAATAGGTTTTTAAATTCCGCAAAACAATTTTACTAATAATCTAGATGTGAAAGTTTGTGTGCATGTTTTTTTGTTCGTCTATAACGCAATAATAGCTAAACCGATTTCAATGAAACTTGTTAAGATACATTTCAAAAATAGATTTAAATCTGGATTAACATATATGTTAGTGTTTCAAAACCGCGTGAACAAAGCCGCAGGCATCAGCTTGCAAAAGTAAATACTTGTCTGCAGGTCCTAATCTTTTGCCTACCTCAAAGTCCACAATCCGTTTCAGAGGTAGCCAGACCACAAAAAGGACTGCCACCGTCCACCGGCCACATTCTACTATGTTGATATTTGACTGTGGTCAAGACAAAGCGTACGTTGTAATGTTGGAATCTCTGCTACTGTACCTACATGGTGTTTGCTTGAATTATTTAGAGAGAAAAATATTTTTTCATAGCTCATTTTAAATCCCGGTTTCATTATTATCCCATCAGATTATATTCTAACCAATATCTTTAATTGGGAAAAATAAGTAAAAACAGAGGCAGCTCAAAATTAAATCAAGTAAATATTGGTGAACATAATTTGATTCAACACAATCTAGCCCATAACAGCCCAAACGAAGAATGCTAACAGAAGCCCTTCTGCTTCTTCGTTCATGGCATGTGTCTGGATAATGACAATTTAGCCAATGTCAAGTATTTATATCGTTGAAAGTATATGATGTCGAATGTGGTCTTGAAGAAGGAACTGTTGATCAAATATTTTTAACTGTTCTCGTTTTTCATTATATGATATACTAGTTGCTGTCCACGGCTTCGTACGCGTGGTACCTACATAATAAGTACCCTATGTATTTCTCCAAGGTCCCATCTATCTCTATACCAAAATTTATCAAAATCGGTACAGCGGTTTAGGCGTGAAAACGTGACAGACAGACAGAGTTACTTTCAAATTTATGATATTAGTACGGATCATTTCTCCAGATTCAAATATTCCTCGTCCTTTCTCGTTCCTTTTCTCTCCCTAGTTTTTACCCCTTTTGTAATATGTAATATGTTATAGTATGTAAATAATTACATAGATTAGTTTTAGTTTTGTAGATAAAATAAAACTGTAATGATAAATTCCCTGTACTTTACCATAATATTACTATATTGTATTATTATTACATTAGTACATTGTACACCTAGGCGAGAAAGTGCCCAATTCCTATCCAGCCTCGGGCCTTAAGACACAGGAGGTAGGAATCGCACTTTCTGCCGAGTGATACGTAGTGCTTAATACTACACCTACGAGGAAAATAAAAAGGAAAATTATTTTTAATTGTAATAAAATTACCCAAATTAAAATTTCGAAGAAATTCCCGCGCATGCCTTTATTACTTGGGTTCTTTTTCAAAATATTGTTCGGAAATCGGAAGAGGAATAAATCATTTGGAATAAATAATCACATGGAGTAAAAACAGTTCAGTTCAGTTTTATTATGATTAGCACTCGGTCTGAGTATATAAATATAATTCTTGTCTAAAGTCAAAAGATACTTTATTCAATATAATCACAAGGGTCACATTGAAACGTTTTACATACTAGGTGAATTCAGGTGCCAGTTCCAGTTTAAGACAAGCCCAAGAAGAACTGGTAAGAAACTCGTCCTGGTCCTAGCGCTTTTTTCCATGATCCATCTTATAACTACCTTAACTACGAAAAACGAATACAAGATAGTTTACACATTTCAAATGTCTGAGGGCAGAGCAACATAAGGCCATGCATTCTTATCAGTAATATAGTCATTTATATTATAATACGCTTTCTTTCAAAGACTACCCTTTAGGATTTAAATTTCTTAATAGGTAGTTTAGTTGCATTTTCAGGAAGAGTATTATAGAAACGCAACTTGTTCCCAATAAAGGACTTATTTACTTAATCTAGTCGAAACTTAGGGACGTATAATTTATTTCTATTCCTAGCATTGATTCTATTAAATATTAAATATTCGTTAATGTGATTATTTTGAAATTCAATATAATAAGAATTGGAACAGCCATTTTAGAATGGTTTTGTAATACAAAGTAAAATAATGTAACTCGCTATCTGTACCAATTGTTCTGGTTCCGGTTATAGCGATGCTTTGTCTCAAAGTCTTTGAATTTGCGGGCAAAAAGCACCGAGCGAATTCTTGCTTCGTTGAATATTGGGTTACCAGCTAGCTGAAATTTGAACCTAACGTTTCATCTTAAAACTATAAAAGAACTTATCAATGATAATTTACAAAAATGAACAGAGATATATAATTATAAAATAATAAAATATACATGTAAATTGTTGAGCTATATAACTCGAAATTAATTAATTAATTTATCTAAATCAAAATTAGAACCTAATGTTTCATCTTAAAACAATAAACGAAATTGTCAATAAGACTTTACAAAAATGTACGGAGTAATATACATTATAAAATAATAAAAAATACAAGTGAAATATGTAGTTGAGCTATCTTTATCGAAATATATTATTATCTAATGCCCATTCTTTTCTCATCGTGTCAATGGTTATTTCGAACTAGGGTGATTAAAATACCACATAAAACCATTAAATTTAAAACATTTAATTTTTCCCTTATAACTGCATAGTCTGTACTGTATTTTTGTACGAACGATTGATGTTTTGACCGTGCATGTTTTCAGTTACTTTTAATCATGATGTTGAGTTTGATTTTTGGTTTGTGGTATGTAGGTCAATAATACTGTAAGGTTTAAACTCAAATATGACACTAGGAGTGAACTTACGCTTCCGTTCCTCAAAGTTCAGTCCGTATTGACTTACGGAAACGTAATTTTTTTCTGTGAATTTTGACGCCTTTATGACGAAAATTAAAAGATATTTTGCATTATATAACACTGTGTTCTTGCAGCTGTGAAAGAAGTCTTTGAATCTCAAGGTTTTCCATTTTCCATGTCTGACTGCGCGAATGGGTACATTTATTCATCGTTATTTTGTATCGATTGTGCCGTTTTTCCACGGTGAGACAAAGTTTAGTCTTTGAGTGTGTTATTTGTCGAGTCTAAAATCAATAAAGATGAGTCACTTATATTACGAGTACATAACAATAAAAACATATAATTAACCCATCTAAATTTCGCTATGTGGTCTATTCTCCCCTGGTGTCTCCCTTGGGAGAGACTTGGCATTAGTACTTGGCTCCAGGAGACAAGACAAATCAACTAAGACCTATATAAATAAATAAATATTGGTGGCCCATACACACAATACCGCAGCCACAAACTAAGCACAGCTTGTATTATGGTGACCATGACTGATTGAATACTTGTATATTTTTAAATAGATACATAAGATACTTTATAACACCCAGACACAGAACAAACATCTATGTTCGCCACACAAATTTGTGTCTTGGGAGGGAATCGATCCCTTAACTATATTTCGTCGCTACAGTCAATGTTGCGCTGCTCTGAGATGTCATTGAAATTCAGCGCTGCAGATCTGCTCTTGTAGCATAATGTTATGTTGAATTTTTTACTATCACATTTATTAAAATCTTTAATTAGTATTATATGATTGGTAAAGTCTGTAACATGGCGTAAAATTAATAATATATATCTATATAGTATATGCATAAACATATTTTCTGAGCCTTTCATGTCACACTGCTAAGCATAGGTATCCCTCTTTCTCTTCTCATCTTCCACCTTTTGCGCTTCAAGGCCCGTCTCGGCTACATTTCCTAGGTCTGCCGCGTCGTCTCCAACTATTGGGCACCCACTTAGTGACTCGCTTTGCCCAACGGTCTGGATGCATTTGAGTCACATGACCTGCCCAGTCCCATTTCAAACTAGCAGTCTTCGTACCTACATCCACTATGCCTGTTTTCGATCGGATTTCGGTATTTCGGACCCTATTGGTTTTTTTAATCCCCAAAACACTGCGCTCTAGAATATATATATAAATAAATAATGCTGGTCATTTCCTACAGCATCATCTTGCCTCAAAGTAAGCAGTTATGGGTACACTATAAATTATCTATATTTTACGAAACTATGATCTACGAGTACCTTTTTATCGTATACCCATTTTTGAGAAACAGATCTTCCATGGCAAATTAGCATTTGTAGCATTTCATCCAAACACATGTCATCTCTTCGAATCTCTCCATCTCTCGTGTATACCCAGAACTGAAAGAAGTATATTTCTTTATTCATTGCTATATAACCTCTGCGCTATATTACTTTTTTTAATGATTTTTATGTGGCCAGAACTTTATTAGTGTTTTTAGCCTCTTTCTATATCCCATTGTTGAACCAGGAACAGCGGTCTTAGGAAATTAAAAGAAACAAGGTTGGCTTCCACTTTACGCAAAATACACCCATAGACAGATGTTTTGGAAGCACAAACAAATCAATGAATATAAGATACTGATAAAGAGACACAACAGAGGCACGATAAGAACTAACCTGGTTACCTCCCTGACCATGGCAGGGTATCAATTGGATAGCGTAATTTCTTCTTATAGAAATTGATGAATTTGGGCACATTGCTTTGTTCATACTTGGAAACTGCGGATATAAAGATAAAGTCGCAAGTCGTTTCCAGACGATTCTAAAGACATTAGAACTAATCACTAATAATATACCACATGATAACATACTTGGTTTTTACCCAGGCAGGATATCAAACTGACATCATAGTTTCTTTGAATTATTGAAATGAGTGAATCTAGGCACATTGCTGGGTAATTCATGTTTGAAATCTGTAAATAAAATTAAAGCATGAAATGACCAGCCAAGACAACGTCTGAGTAAAACTCTTGAACTGATACCCGCACTCAAAGTCAACATTTCACAAATAAAATATATTCTAAGAAGCGACTTAGGTAACCATTAAGAAATCTGAGTGCGGCTATTACTAAATAACTCAGCTTCTGTTTCAATGAATTTGACACGTACTTGTCCACTTGCCACATAAGTGTCTGGAGTAATCATTTGAGGGTACACGTTTTCCAAATACCACTTAAAAGACTTGCATTTTAAACTATCCCTTAATAGTTTTCTTTCAGAAATATCACCGAAATAACCGTTTTGGTGTCCCAGTCTTTGTCCGATTCTTTGATAGAAATATTTTGCGTATTCATCAAGCCATACCTTTAAAAAAATCTCTTTTAATTTATTAACTCTTGGAATTATAACAAGTTTGTTCAGCAGTCCTGCAAGGACTGGTCATTATGTTAACCTGCCCATATCATATGATAAAAGTATGCAATTCATTCATAATACAATCATAAATCGAAAACATAAATAATAATCTAAGTACTGACTTGTCAACGCATAGCCGCTCGTACAGACTTTTCAAGTATATTTCACAGTAAGGATATTCCAGAATAATACTCCAAAATAAATTATAGATGTTTTGATAACAGGTAAAATTGACAGAAAATGTATGCTTCAATTTCTAAATCTCACGGTTCTATAGAAAGACATTTGCAAATTGCAACAATTTTAAAAGGCAAATCAAGTTCATCAGTTTCTACGAAACAAACATTACGCAAGCAAAGTTGCGCGTGGTTCCACTAGTCGAAAATATTCATAACAGAAACCCACCTCAGCCAATCGCATGGCGTTCCTTTTCACGAATCCCTTTTGCCCTACATAAGGAAACCTTTTCCTAAAAACATGACCCACATGCGAACAGGGTACTATTTCCAAAAGCCCACCGCACATCCACGCTTTGAAAGACAGCTCTAGATTCTCTGCACCCCATATTTCGAACCCTTCATCATATAATCCTATCCTCTTGAAAAACTCTTTGTTGATTGCAAATAGTCCACCAGATATCGTTGGCGTTTTGATTGGGGCCGCGGCATTCTTTCTTTTAGATGATACGTCTTGTGGGATAGGTATCCATATAAATTTCATGGCCCAAGTAAATCCTCCAATATAGAGTTTGTGGATATCTTGAGCTTTGTATTCGAATGTGGAGTCATGGATGTGGTCGACCACTGGACTGGCGATGGTGGATGGATTTTGGGCAATTCGTTCTAGCAAAGGTTCTAACCAACCTGAAAATAATTTAAACAATGTAATTTAAAAGTTGTGAAAGTGTAGCAACCTCAACGCCCACCTTAACCTTAACTTATGGAGTAGAGTTCTGAATAAAACGAATTATGTATTAACTAAAAAACATATTATGATAAAACTAAAAGAGATACTAGCTCTATAAAAACTGAGAGTGTAAGTGTTAATGACGGGTGAGTAAAGTGTAAGTGACGGATGTGGAAATGTGTGAAGTGAGTTTTGCTTAGAGTTATAAATTGATGTAAGCTCTCCCAGATAACTCAAGTCTTATAAAAATCTGTGTTTCTTTGGAATAGCTTTCTATCGGAAGGTGAGGAAGTATGAGTTTTGTGTTGTGTACCAGCATCTACCGTCATAGTTCCAAGGGTGAGTAAAATGTAAGTGAGGGGTGTGGAAATGTGATAAGTGAGTGTTGTGTTGAGTGATGTATTGATGTGAGAGCCTGGGAGAGCCAGATAACTTAAGTCATATAAAAGTCCGAATTTCTTTGGAGTAGCTTCCTATCGGAAGGTGAGTAAGTATGAGTTCAGTGTTGTGTACCAATTAATGCATCTACCGTCACTGTTCCTGGCACTTCATAAACATAGAATATAATCTTATTAATATTAGAAAGAATTTGTAGTGTTTGTGGCTCAATCACCCTGTAACGGCTGAACATATTCAAATTAAACATAGCATATATGTAGTCTGAAACTTGAAATTGCAAATTAGCTGTTTTATAAGCATGTACCCGCGCAAACCCACGGACAGCAGCTGGTATGTAATAAGACCAACCTTTTGTACATTCACAGTGGCTATCCAGAAATACTACAACTGGTGATTTAACGTGCTTCAGTCCAATCATCCTAGCTCTTATTAACCCTTCCCGTCTATAGGTTTCAATCAATTTCACATTTGAAACTGGTTTGATGTAATCTTTGACAGATTCCGAAAGAGAATCTGAAAAATATGAAATAAAAAAAACGTAAATTGTGTTTATTTACATAAATGTATAGAATAATATGAAATACATGTGAAACAGTTAAGCTATCTAAGGACCGTTTAAAACGACCTATAGATAGCTCCACTGATCACTGCTAGAGGGCAACGTTCTTCATTGGCGGCATTGCCACGTTGAATGGTAATGCTAATACGCTAAACCAGATAGAAGTCAGCTCTTGGGTCACGCAATGTATCTACCAGACACCGCAATTTGTAAATGAAATATTAATCGTAAACCCAGGTTTTGCAACAGCCCAAATCAGATATTTTATATCATCATTGTCATCGTTAGTCTGTAGCAGTCCGCTAATGGCTGTCAGCTCTCCTAAAATGTCATTACACCCGAGCTTCAGCATGTCATCCCTTGATAGAGGCCTCTGGGTAGTTTGTTGACTCCATCACCACATAATTTTCACTCAAAACGGGATATTTACCATGATATATGAGTTTTTCTGCTTCTCGATATTTCGGCACAGTTGCATGCGCCATGATCACGAGATAAACTGAAGTCTTTGCGGGTGGATGTTATTGGCAGACAAAACGGTCTACCCTCTTTCTCAGTCTTTTACTGCGAACATTACCCCTACTACCGGTTTCACTGTCACTAACAACTCGATCACGATTACGACACACAACACTCACGGTATCTGGACGCATAACTGGTACCTCACTTTTACGATTTCCACACATCCTCACCACAGGGTTCCAGGCTCCAGACAATTGAAAACCGTCTTCTCGATTGAAATTCCTGTGTTTGGTAATCCCTATTGCCTCTTGTACCAATCTTGGGATGTAATGTTTTTCAGTTGAGATTACCTGTGGATTGTGTAACTCGATCCAGTGGTTTGAGCCAGATTCTAGTAGATGTGTAGCTATGGCCGACTTTTGTGTGTCCATATTTTTGACCGCCCGGATGTGTTCTGTCACTCGACAAGCTATGGTACGTTTTGTTTGGCCGATGTAAGAGCTCCCACAGCTGCAGTCAATCTTGTACACTCCTGGTGTTTGAAGAGGAATCTTATCTTTAGGTGAGCGCAGGTAGTGTGACTTCAGTTTATCTCGTGATCATGGCGCATACAACTGTGCCGAAATATCGAGAAGCAGAAAAACTCATATATCATGGTAAATATCCCGTTTTGAGTGAAAATTATGTGCAAAACCATGATAGTTTTAAAAGTTATATCCATCACCACAGTTAACTACTGACTCATAAGAAAGAAGTAGTAGTCAGCTTGACACATCAATTTATTATCAATTTATTTCTTTAGCACTGATGCAGGTAAAAAATGGACACACACCACAAAACAGAAAAACATGGCAAGCTCTGGAGGAGACCCAAAAACACTTTTTTGTCTCAACAAATAAAAAACTAATTAAATAAATTTGTTATATAAAAAAAATACAATAAAAAGGAAAAACTTAAAAATTTCCAGATCCCAAAGATTCGGAGATATTTATTTGCCATAAAACATGTCTATAGAAGATGACAAAAATGTAACAATGTGAAACAACATGCTTGACCGGTTTACGGTATGAAAATTAGGTATAGAGATTACAGAGTGTAATTTTAACCTAGTATTATCCTGTCTGCTTCGAATTACAAAATCAGATAACTGAGGGAACAGATGGGGATTGTTTTTTCAAAAAGAGCTACTTCTAATATGTAGAGGGTCGAATGTGTCAGAATTTTGTGCTATGAAAATAATGGTCTACAGCTATCAGTAATTTTTATCAAAGAATATCTAAGAATCGTGTAGCATCAACTTTATTAATTTAATTGTTATTAAATCTTATATTTATGTTAGATGGGGATTGAGATCTTTGGTCAAAATGCATAATCGTGGTCTTACTAAAATTCATTTTTAAGTTATTATTGTCAAACCATTTTATTATTGATTCAATTGATTCATTTCTGTCGGTTTCATTAGATTTAATGCCATTAAAATTATATCGAAATGGTTTGAGCGGTTTTTAAAAAATCAACAAAAAATAAAAAGTTGTATACATCGATGATATTTTCGTTTACTCCGAAATCTCGCTATATAACAGAAGTTGGTTTTCTTTTTAGTTTTTAAAAGTAAGTAATTATATTTTTTATATAGCACACTACCACCTGAATCTTGATGAATAGGACTATAAAAAAAAAAAAAATTCGAATTTAAAACTTACAATTTATAATTGAAAATATAATTTGAACATATATTTACTAAATTAAAAAAATATTTTGCAACCATCTTATTGCGTCTGATAAATGGCTTATTTATTATACACTACCATATGGCTGGGGAAAAAATATAACGATAAAAACTTACCCGACGTAGAACCATCATTTACCAAAATGACCTCATCCAATAGGTTAGTGGGAGATCTATCTAAAACCGAACGTAACGTTCGTATAAGTGTAGAATACGCTTCATTATGAAAGCAAATTACTACTGTTGCTTGTGGTAATGTTTTTGGATAAATTCTGGTTTTGCACCTGAAATATGAGAACCATTTTACTAGTATTAGTTATATAAACACAGTATCCGTTGATTCTTCTCTAAATTGACTGTCCTCTCAAGTATTGCGCACAAGTATTTATATTTATATAAATGTTTATATAAATGTTTAGATAAGTCAATCAAAATTCCTTAAAATATAAGTGATACGGCCAAAAGATGGTACTTGATGGCCAAACTTGATGGTATGGCACAATATTTTCTTTGACAATGAGGATCAGTAAAGGTATAGCAAGTTCAATAGAACTCCAATAGTATCCATGTTATTCTTTATGACATAAGATTTAGAAAGAAAGATTACTTAGAAAGATATTAAGTAATAACGATTATGCCGTTCCTGCAATTAAAATCAAGGTGCGTGTGACGTCACTAGGACGGTCCGAGCGCGCCTCTCACTTCACGATTCGATAAATGGTGGCGACCGTCCCTGTGACGTTACAGCTACCGCAGCAAACACTCGTTGAACTTCGCTAGTCATATAATCATAGCTTCGTAAATTTTTGGCGAAGTAAAAAATTATATGCATTGTATGTTAAGGATTTCTTTGCTCCATAAATCTGCATTCTTAACTTAAAACGTTACGGATCCGAATCATTACGTCATAGAAACCGGTAATAAAATTTTCGATAAAAAATAATCATAATGTTACTAACCAATCATTCCTAGGGTCAGTTAAAGTCCGATTCACAGGAATTAGATCACTGACATATGAATTAAATGCGTGGTTCTTCCATCCCTGCCTTACTTGATGCTTTATTGAATTTCGAAGCCCTGTTTTAAGAATTACAGGTTTTCCATTTTCACCTGAAAACATAAGATAATATGCAAGACGTGGCAAGAAACGTCATATAGCACGGCGTCAAAGCACGTGCCCTTCTTTTGAACATTACTATTTATTTTTACGGCATTTTTTTTTTGTCTTATTATTTTTGAGACAAAACGAATATGGTAAAAACGAACCTGGATTAAAATCATAATCCATGATTATTGATTGTTTCTCTTCTATATTAAGACCATCATCATCAGAAAAAGGAACTACATCCCAATCTAAAAAAAAATCTGAGATCAATAATGCAAATCATAACCTAATCAATGCGTAATAATCAATGCGTATGTAAGCGCAAACTCATGATACATATATCATGTATGTATCATGTGTTTGCGCATATACATATCATGAGTATGTATATGCCAATATTTCATTATATTATGTAAGCAATCTTAAATAGTGTTGCGACCCGGGTACTGATCCTACCAATATTATAAATCTCTTAATCAGATTAGGTATCGCGAGATTTATAGAAATTCCAAAACGGAACGATAGCGTGTTAAATTTTTTTTTGTGTTGCCAGCTAATAAATCAATAAAACTATTCGGTTTTACCAAATTATTACTATTATTCTTAAGTCACCACAGACAACATTTAATTCACAGATTTTTTTAGTAGGTACACTTTCTGATAGAACACAATACAAGTCACAACACTACAATACGACGGATAACATTTCGAAACTATCGCACTTGTATCACTTTTTAAGCCGAAAATAGACTGACTCATGTGCACGTTACCACCACTTATTTATGTTGCAAGTGCGTCGCGTACAACTTGGGCGCTACTCGAACGTCCAAGAACAATTTTGAACAGGCTAGTATAACTTGTAAGAAACAGAAAAATAATAATATTGGTGGACAATTGCACACAACCTGGGAAACAGACTGATAGAATACTTATATATTTTTAGATACATACTTAAGATACTTTATAATACCCAGACACAGAACAAACTTCTATGTTTATCACATAAATGTTTATCCTGGGAGGGAATCGAACCCTCAACCTACAGTGGTGTAGTAGGCAGGGCAGACCAACTGAGCTGACAGGCCAGTAAAAATATTTAGCCAGATATATCCATCTCGTTCACTCTTCTATATTAGATACTCGTCCGTTGAAGTGTATAGAAAGAAAGAAAGAAGAAAGAAAGAAAAACATTTATTTAGCACACACAAAACAAAAGAGAACACATGAGCGGAAACAGACTAAAAATAGGCCCCAAGGGGAATCTTAAACAAACACATACACATTTATACAAAACACATAAACAAACAAAAATCAACTAAGTATGCGTGAGAAATTAGCCCTTCCCGCAAACCAATCAACATTTTAGTATGGCTAAAAAGGTTTAATCTCAGCATGTGCTACTTCCAGGCACGGTAGTAGCGCTGGTTTTCGGATTAAACCAATTTATAGGAGCGACCTCACGAAGCGAAAGCAACACAAAAAAATAAATTATATAAATAAATATTTTCTAACAGTGTACCTTAATATATTACAGACATAATTACATAAATGTACAGAATAGTATACAATTAAATAAAAAACAAGTGAAACAGTTGAGCTACTAAGGACTGCAAACCCACAATCTACAGATATTTATATAATAAATCAATAAATTCATTTAAAACATACACATGTACACTAACCGCCATGCCTTGTAGTAGTGTCAGTGTCAGTTGAAAAAAACAGTTTCTTGTCAATGTCAGTGTCAGTGGCCATGCAGTATTACTCAGCCAGACAAAAACGTGTTTATACGTGGCAAAAACGTGGCATTGGCATTTAAATATTAAAAAATGTTAAGTGCTAGAAGAGTGGAATGTAGAGTGCTGGAGGAGTAAAGGGATAGACCAGTGGAACTCAGCACTGGACCAGAGCGGGACGACCTGCCTACCTATCTAGTCGGACATAACCTTAAGGTAAGCCGGAGAAAAAAGATCCTACTTTCTACAGCCACCACGCATATTATGAGGTTTTTTGAGCATGTAGAAGGTACTGCTTAAGCTTAAGCTTAAAGGTGTACGATGATTTCAGGGCCCGCATCTACTCGATAGATGGGACTGTGCTGATTATTTAATGCGTCCACCCGAAACAGATGGAGCTATTTAGCGGGCGCAACAGTGCAGTTTTGCTTCCTTTTACAGTTTTGCTATAAAAGGAAGCTACCTTCAAAATTTCAGCTATCTAGCTTCAGCGGTTTCAGCTCGGCGATGATGAATCAGTCAGCCAGTCAGGTTAAGCTCTTTTATTCATAGGTATAGATCAAAACTTTTTCAAGTTTTAAGAATAGCCCAACGGATCCTCATGGCACTTACTTATTAAAATAATTCCACCGAGTTGTGTCTTTTTTTATCTTATAGTAAAAGTATATATGTACTCCTAAAAACAGACTCTAGACAAAAATCTGATGTTGATGATTCTTAATAAATAATGTTTCTATGTACCTACCGCTGAATCTGGACACAGTATCACAATTATTTTTGAATTTATTTTCCTTAATATGCCCATCATTCAATATCCCTTGCTTGATTTTGGTGCACTGTCGCAATATATTCAAAATTATTACGAGCCATATCAAGATAACAATGCATAGTATATTTATAACTTTTTTAAATATCATTTGCACTTCGTACATTCAATCGAGTCGGAAATGAATACTGAAGTAGAGTTGCAAATATGTACTGAGATTGCAAAAAGCATATGCATGGGAATGTTTTGAATTTTTAACACGATGAAGTCACCTGATCTTTTCACACAAGTCGTCTGCGTCCTACACACCGAACCGCAAACGCAACGGCACGCGGATCCGCGTAAAATATCTGTTGAGAATATTGTACGCAGGTTCTTACAATTTTTTTTATAAAACAACCGCGCTCTTATACCTACATAATAACAATAAGATCTTATACGTATATATCGTCATTTTCTTCCATGAGCTGTTTGACAGCCACCTACGTCGCGTTTGTAAATGCATACGCATCCGCGACAGTCGTCGTGTTGCGCGTGTGGTGTGTGGTAATACCCTTATACAAAGCGGAGGCTCAATACCCACACTATTTATAATCATGTTAGATTGAAATTAGCTTTTTCTGCTAGTGACCATTTGCGAGACGACGTTCAACGCCTTGTGTTTCCTAACTCCTTTGCCAAAGAGTTTAAAATCGCTTACTGCTCTATTATTACCAACATAATGTGATAGTCGTCGTTAAAACCATAGTTTTAACACTTTTTAGAGTTTTGAAGTTCAAGAAAGAATCCTTATATTTAGTTTTGCCATGTCCTTATGTCTGTCCGCCCCTAACAAGAGGTTTAGCTTGCAAACTATTGAAAAATTGTATTGTTTATTGTATTGTTTATTGAGCACCTTAGCTAACAATAAGTACAAGTTAGAGATATACATAATTTCTTAACCTAAGGAAGTTACAAGGTACATAATGTGATACAACTGACACCTAAACTAAGATAATAAAAATCCTGTATGATAGGTATCAGCGCCCACCCTCAATATAGGTGCAATTAAGCTAGAGAAATTCTAGATAAGTTAACAAATAGCTTGTGCGGTAAGTACATATTAATAATAAGCACTCAAATGTAGGTAAGTATGATGATAGAAATACTACAGGAATATGGATAGCGGGGTTAAATATTTTTAAATCATTATTATTATTTCCTTTTTCATATGGGTTAGTGCCAAACTGGTGACGAATTTATTAGACATCACATACGCATATACAATAAGCCATTAATAGTAGATATAGTATCTTGTATTTATCTAACACACGTCAACAAACGGCGTTATACTAACATCGATTAATTAACACGTTGTTGTAACCAATTACAATAACTAAATATTTGTACAACGCAATTCTGAAATCAGCATTTGATGAGTTGTTAAATTGTAAAGTCAAGTATTCACGAAGCGGTTTTTGTGGTTTTACAATAATGTAGTATTTCAAAACGATAGATACCTAAATGATTGTCTAACTGACTACCAATTCACACCACACATAATTTACAACGTACTATACAGTAATTGTTGAATTATTGTTATCGTTCATATACCTGTTTATGCTCCTAAATAAATATATTTTTGATTTGTTGTTTTATATTGTACGTGACGAATGTTTGTATCTGCAAGTATTTGTTTTGGGTCTGGGCGTAGAACGTAGAATATGTAAGTACTTACAAAAAAGTACATACGTATCAGTCTTGTGATTCCCATAAGACAAGCTCTGCTTTATTCAATTCAATTCAATGATACATTTTGTTCACTAGGAAAGGTCACATTAAACAATAAATATAAATAAATGAGATCCATTGATTATGTATACAATAATATATAGTCATTTTTAACTCAAAAAGCAAAATATCTTATAATTACACACAAAATTCATCAGCCAGAGCTTTGACAATAACATTTTAATAATAATAGAGTTTAAATAATAGAAATGTCCTTATTTTGCCAGCAAAGTCTTTAATATCTTAGTTTCCTATTGTCCATTTGTAATTTATTAAAAAAAGTTATGCCTATCTACCTTAAGCTTTTATCTACATTAGCAAGTCTATGTGTGTATAACTATGTTGTTTTTAATCCGTGTATTGTAATTCTGTATGTCTATGTAAATTATAATTGTCAAGGTGAAATTTTGCATAAATTAGATTTTGAAAAAGATACCAGTGAATGTCATTAAATCTAATTCTTTAAATTTATTTCTGCACGATTCCATTTCGTTCATTTGCAATATTACCGTATCGCTCGTTTCTGGACTATAAACACTATGTTTGATTGTGACGCATTTCCCCATGCTTTCATTAGGTTTAGATGATGCTGATTGAAATATCCGGCATTATTGGCTGAAAACCAGCGTTGCCCTAAGCCTAATGGCGCAGAGTAACAATAGGTTGAGACTGGTCCTTTTTGGCATATCACACATACCACCTTGCTACTCCTTTGTTTCTTAGCTACTTTGTGTGTTAATTGTAACTCTTGTGTAGGTAGTTGTAACTTTTGTGTTAGTAGTTAAGTTTTATATTTTTCTTCATATTTTATTGTGTGTCTGTGTAATGTTATGCCAAATAAAGCTTTTATCTACCTATCTATCTATTTATTTATGTATTACGTTTGATATTTGTAAACTAGCTACACAATAGCTAGGTACATACTATTTTTCTGTTAATTGCGCGCGCAACTATATCCAGTTAATAAATATTTTGCAACAGCTCGTAACTGTCACCTCGTGAATATACGGCTTTAATTTGAGGGTAAATATTTTGCCATCTGCTTTTACTGTTTGTTCTCGTGGGAAATAGGAAGTTCTTATGTACGTACCTTACGTAATTTCAGGTACATCACTTAACTTTTAAACTAGTAATTCGCTCCGAATTGAGGTCTCAGGTTGTTCGTATTACACGAGTATTTTGCTGTTACCTACGTAAGTACCTATGTTAATAAAGTATAATGAGGATCAGTAAAGTTATAGAACATTATTAAAATTACGATTATTACTAACATCGTAAATTTTAGGCGTAGAACAAAATTTTTTACACTTTATTTTAAGGATTTCTTAACTCTATATAACTGCATTCTCAATTAAAATCGTTATAGGTACTAATTATTGTTTTTGTGTTTATGTATTCTAAAATTGTATGTGTGCTGTACCAGTGCTCTAAACGGTGAAGAAAAACATCGTGAGAAAACCGGTATGTCGTAGAATCTACAAAGTTCGAAGACATGTGAAAAATGCAAGAAAGGAGCCTCTCAGCCACATTAATCCTTTCACCACACTGGTTGTAATAACTAGTGGCACGTTAAGACGAAGAATTATTGTTTGACATCTTCCCAAATGTCAACTTCAAATTCCATTAATAAAGAGATGTTTAACCCTAAATTATTAACAACTACTGTAAGGTAACTGGCGAGCTATATATTCAAAGGAAGCTAATTGTGCTCATTTGCATAACATTAATTAAAATTGTCTTATTACGTCGCTACACAGCAAGACAGATATACGCTACCAATTTGATGTTTTCTAATGAATAAGTCATAATAATGTTAGTATTGCCATTGTCACATAAGTGTTTTTATAGTTTATAGTATGAAACAAAGTCGTATCTTGTCGTTCGTCATTTGTTATAAAAATATCTTTGATATAAAATAACTACGAATTATTTTTGCTCAAATCACAAAGAAACACAAAGCTTTTATTCCAGTTATTCACATCAGAGTCAATTACTCCAGCTATATTTTATTAAAAACACCAAACTTACTAATAAAACCGGAAATAACTCGAGCAAAATAAATTAAATAAGTGCGCAATGTTTGCTTCTCAAGACGTCCAAAAATAATCAAATTTCAAGTTCTTACGTTCAGTGGCTCAAGCTGTGTTTTGTCTTTATATTTATTAATCGGAGTCATTAAGTCAAAATTTCGTTAAACACGATCTTATTTAGATTGCATTAAAGTCTAAATAAGAGTAACATTTTTAAATGACATTTCATAAATATACTAAATTGAGTGATTGACGTGTTTAGATCATTTAATCATAATGAATAGGGGTGTTTATTAAAACAGCCTAAAATCTTGGGAAAATCAATTCAGTAAAGGAACAAAATGTCAAAATACATTAATTTTAAACTTATCTCAAAATGTCACTCTAATTTGGATTTTAAAAATGGGCAAAATAAAAATCGTTTGAATTTTACGAAATTTTAGCTAGTACGGCGAAACCACAGAATCACTTGCTGTGCTATTTAAAATATGTTGCTATCTTTATTCATTGACATTAAAAAAACAAAGACAGGCATACTTCAACATCACGCCAGATTTTATTATAGATGGCGCCACAAAAAAAAATAGAACATGCTATCGTTGCGTTTTAAATGTTCTATATATATATCTCTGTTATATATAATATAATATAACAAATATATATTTATTGACGACCTCTTTGACCAAGGCCCGGCCGAGAAGCAGAAGGTCACGGATTCCTGCCGCGGGACAAATGTTTGTATGATCTGCAAGTATTTGTCTCGGGTCTGGGTGTTTCTATGTATAATATGCATGTATTTATAAAAAAGGTATATAAGTAGTATATCAGTCATTTGGTACCCATAACACAAGCTCTGCTTACTTCGGGGCCAGATAATGCTGTGTGTAATGTCCGGGATTACATATTTATTTATCTCGCGATACGGAGACATAGATTACTCGCGGTTACCTCTTGTTGCACCGTCGTGCGCGCTGCCTCGCCCATTACACGCACTCTCTCAGCGCTTAACGATCTCTTGACAACCAAGGCTGACTTAGATTTGTTTGCGGACGGATGGATAAAGGTCCTTAGGATCTGTCTATCCATAAGCCAAACAAATCAGTAATTATTATAAAACCTTATTTAAGATCAGTGTTATATGTTTACATTTTTCTAGAATTAGGTGACTAATTAATTATTATCTTGCTTGTATTTTTATTGTAATATTGACCTTCGTATTGTTTGACTTTGTTCCTTTGTTTTTTTTTGTATAGTTTTAACTAGTGTAAAAGGTGTATGTACTGTTCTAGTTCTATAGATAATAAAAAAAAACTGATTAGGAGATTTATAATATTAGTAGGATTAATATATAAAACCAACACTAATTTTTTTTTACAGAATGTTACAAAATAATATACAATAGTATAAAATACACGTGAAACAGTTGAGCTATTTAAGGACCGTTTAAAACGATCTATAGATAGCTCAACTGAATCAGATCACTGCCAGAGGGCAGCGTTCCCAAGATACTGGCGGCATTATCACGTTGAATGGCAATGCTAATACGCTGGGCCAGATAGGAGCCAGCTCTTGGGTCACGCAATGTATCTACCAGACGCCGTAAACAATTTTGAAAACGCGGTGGGCTCCTGTTCCTCACGGGCCCAGGGTCTCGACTCCAAAAGGCTTAAATATGTAGGCCTTATCCAAACCAGCATATTTGCGGTTTTTGAGGTCGTCGGCACATTCAGCCGCCGCACCAGCCCTAACGGAAGTCCCCGACAGATGGGATGCGGCCAGGGTGTCTACGCAAGTAGCATCCCACACTAATGGCCTACCCATCTCCCAAGGGACAAGAGTCATACCATCAGGCCTCTTACCATCATCACGTATCAGACCGTTGGGTTCGAGAACAGCTGGTACGTTGACGCTGGTGAGTGCCCGACGAATGATATCGTTCAGACTGGCATGGCGGGCAATCCTACCGGCGGCCCTATAACACGATAACCCATGGAGACCAAGACCGCGCACCCAACTGCAGACAAATTGCAACTTTAAATGTTGTAGGATCTAATAATGTTCCAATATTAGTTGATGGTAGTGCTTCTAACCATTGTCCTTACTCCCATTTTGAAACGGCTAGGAGACTAATAGGATTAATAAAATTACCTAAGGGTTTACATTTTTGCAAAACTCAGGTAGGCCAATTTAAAATCAAATGATTTATAACATAATATAAAGCTAAGTTATTTAGACCCACTGCAATAAACTTTCTACAGTAATTTTGAGAAAATTCCTAAAAAGCACCGTCTTAATTATAGAACCCCACGAAAAGACACCCTTTGGCCAAACCGTCATTACATCAATTACAGTAAATGCAATTGAAAACTCCGATTGCCAAGCTTAAATATCCTTTATTCGGACGGAACAAAAACTTTTACAGTTTGGTTTGGTTACATATATATCGTTTTACTTTGTCCCGTTATATAGTCAACGTAAAGAAAGAAAGAAAGTAGGTTTTAGGGTTTCGTACACGATGAGACCACTTTAGTTTTTTTTTTGCCGCACATTTTTAAACGGCATCATCTGACCCCAAATTAATCAAAATTATTTGTTATGGGTGCCACATCAGCGATTTACTACTTATACACTTTTTTTGTAAATACATTATTATACATAAAAACACCCAGATCCGAGAGAAATACTTGCAGAACATTCAAACATTTTCCCGCTGCGCTAATGGTGCTCGCAGCTTATGCGTGTCAGGCGTTTATGTATGCTGTCTGTTTTTTCTCAAAAAAAACTACGTTGTTACAAAGATCTGAAATTCTTGTAAAACAACATAGTTATTTGTAAAAATAATTTATTTGGCAATTCAGCGCTGAACCGTAGTCTGTACTCTTCGATCACATAAACAAAATAATTCCATTTAATGACACATAAACATAATAAACTAGGTAGGTTTTTTGACAATTTTAGATAACTGTTAATAACTTTATCGACAAATAAACGGAGAAAATACGGAAAGAAATAAAAGGATAAATAACTACAAAAACAATAGGAATTCTGATCTCAAAAGTTAAAAATAGCACCAATGAAGAATACCAAAAAAAAACTTAATTTTCCTTCATCGGCTATATATAATAACAATAATAATAATTATAAGGAACAAAACAGGTACAAAAATGTAAGCCGAAATGCACAGATTATGTTACAAATATAAATAAATAATAAATAATGCTGGACATTGCACACATCATGACTTACATAATTTTATATTTTTAGTAAATTCATAGGAAAAATATCACCAAGTAGTTTTTGCCTTCAAGTGTGTCATCACTCCTTCAAAGCAATTTTTTTTTTCTTTTTTTATTAAACTTAGAAAAACACCCAGATCCGAGACATATATTTACAGATCATACAAACATTTATCCAGCGGCGGGAATCGCATCCGCTCTACGTATCAGATGGCCCCTTCGCCGACTGCGCCATAGAGGTCGTTATACAATAATATAATGACTACTCGTACATGTTGGAACAGTTTAGCTCTAATTAATCATTATCATTATGATATGATCAATAATGCGGATTGATTTTAAATTATATGCGGAATCTTTTGAGTGTGAGTTCTACGCGCACTTTTTGGGTTTATTTTAGTTTTGAGAAGCATCGTTAAAGTAAATTGAGGTAAAGGTAGGCAAATCCTAAAAGTACCGGAATACAAAAGGCATCTAAAGGGAGGAAAATTAGATATATTGATTGCATTCAGACGGCAAACTTCCGTTGAAATTGCAAACGCTATCTCGGCAGGCTTTTGTTCGTTCAAAATTACTAAAAAGACCAGTATTTTAAATTAATGTAGGCGCTTATTATTATAGCTGGCTAACGTCAGATACATTTTATTTTTATTGATAGAAGTAAGCTAAAATATTACACACTGGCTGGCAAAAGAACTAATCGAAGTAAATCAACCCTATCTCTCTCTGACCTTTTTTATTTTGGTTATTAGTCTCTACATAAGCTAGTGTAGGTAAAGGCCTGTATTATATGACACCTGTCATAAAAAAAAACCAAAAACGACATTCTAATGTTAAATTAGTGCTACAGAAAAATCGAAGTAAAAAAATCTAGGAAATAAAAAATAACCTTTTTCCACGTAAATCAGAATAAAACTAAGAACTGGCAATGACGAAAGAAGTACTTATAATAACTCATCGAGAAGTCAAAAAAAATTAAATAATGCCGGACATTACACACAACATCATCTGGCCCCAAAGTAAGCAGAGCTTGTGTTATGGGTACCACATGACTGATATACTACTTATATACTTTTTTTTGTAAATACATACTTATTATACTTAGAAACACCCAGACCCGAGACAAATACTCGCAGATCATACAAACATTTGTCCCGCGGCGGGAATCGAACCCGCAACCTTTTGCGTCTCAGGCGGGCGTTCGCCTACTGCGCTACAGAGGTGGTCAATGAGATGAACGTCTATGCATCAATGCGATGAATGTCTATGCATCGATGAGATGAACGTCTAAGCATCAATGAGATGAACGTCTATGCACCAATGAGATAAACGTATATGCATCAATGAGATGAACGTCTATACATCAATGAGATGAACGTCTATGCATTATAGAGATGAACGTCTATGCAGACGTCTATGAGAGTTCCGAAGCAAAAAAAAACTAAACATGAAAAAACAAAACACCTCACTCAATTATTTAAATTCATAAAAGTTACCGCGAATTAATGGAGTGGACTAAATCACAATAACTTTACGATCTAACACCAAAGTTTCATTCAACAGAATCAAGAATGAATGGTATAGTATCAAAAAAGTTTATAATCATCTATCATTCGTGCTCAGCTCTCATTCTAAAATGAACTTTCGTAGCTCAACTTAAGAACTAATAATAAAACGCCGGTGGTATTTTATAATACCAAGAAAAGCAAAAAGTGAATCTACTGAATTGTAACTGTTATTTATTCTGTAAGAGAGTTTCAAAAGTTTCTTCAGTCTACTAATGACTTCCATTGTGGGTCCGTAGATTTTTCATTTAAGATTCTATAGTTGAAATGAGAATGCCGTCCGGTAAAAAATCTTTTACTCGCTTAGCTTTAGGATTTCAAATGTGACTTCACCGTACATAACCACCACATACAGTAAGAGACTTAAAAATAATTGCTACGTACATTGCGTGAGCATAACGTTTCTACACAGGCGTGCTGATATGGATAAGATAAGAAGAATATATAAAAAAGAAATAAATATAGAAAAGATAAGAAGAATATATAGGAAAGAAACACTATGTTCACTAATTTTTATTTTTTTATATTATGCAATAATAATAATAATAATAATAATAATTCCGGACATTTCACACAACATCATCTGGCCCCAAAGTAAGCAGAGCTTGTGTTATGAGTACCACATGACTGATATACTACCTATATACTTTTTTTTTTGTAAATACATACATATTATACATAGAAACACCCAGACCCAAGACAAATACTTGCAGATCATACAAACATTTGTCCCGTGGCGGGAATCGAACCCGCAACCTTTTTCGTCTCAGCCGAGCCTAGGCCCACTGCGTCGCAGAGGTTGTCAAAATAAATTGAATCCTTTATTGAACAAAGAAATATAAATGGACAATAGACGGGCTTAATGCTTAGAGCATTTTCTACCAGCCAACCTGCAAGGTTGAGAAAATAAATAGTAGGCGTCCTAACTTAATCTAAGAATAAGGAAAAATAACACATATTGACAAATTACCTCATTCTATTTGAAAATGTCTAAGGGTAGTCAGACTCACGTCCAAATATTTTAGTCCAAACCTTCAAATGTTTGGTTCTACCATGTGCCGGTTTCCTCACGATGTTTTGTTAGAGTAAGACAGAAAAAAAAATCTACCAATAGATCTATCGGAGTATGATCAGATTCGAAACAAGAACTTAAATGAATATCATGACAGTGACTTGTATATTATACCTCTGTGGCGCAGTGGCCAAGGCCCGTCTGAGACGTAAATGGTTATGGGTTCGATTCCCGCCGCGGGTCATATGTTAGTATGATTTGCAAGTATTTGTCTCTGGTCCGGGTGTTTCTATTTATAGTATATATATTAATAATGTATTCACGAAAAAAGGGTGTATTAGTGTTATTTAAGTCATGCTCATAACACAAGCTCTGCTTACTCTGTGAGTAAGCACTCTGTGTTCTATGCTCTGTGTGTCTGGGGCCAGATGATGCTGTGTGAAATGTCCAGTATTATTTATTTATATATAGAAATCAATATTTATGTTCACAAAAATGTTTTTTATTTGTTTAAAAAAAGCGATAATCATAATAACAATCCTAGAAATAAAAATAAACCCTCTGTTTCCAGAGTTAACCTTGCTAAAGTTTTATAAAAGAAATCTTTTGTAGGGCAATGTGTACGACTTTATAACAAGGTACCAAGCGACATGCTTGATTTATCGATTATAAAATTTTAAAAAAATAATAAAAAATAAAAAACAAAGTATCTTATTAGAAATAACAGATTATTCACAGCTTATTACAAAATAACAGATTATTTAGATGACAAAAATACTTAAGATGCATCTGCTCTGACTCGACTCGGTAACAAAATTAGCAAGGATCATACAAACAATGAGGTTTTACTAATAGAGACGTTATACTCATTACGAAGCAATAAAAACATGACGATATTTTACTATAGCTACCTACATAGGACCTATGGAACTTTATTTCTATCGCTGAGTGGGTTAAAAGATCACAGAGATATATAGGACCCCGTTGTCAGAAAGAGATAAACATACTTTTCACACCTTAAATGAGCGGCCAGCCTGCTGACGGCCAATGACAGCCTATGATTTCGCGTCGGCTAGCAGCTAGCGGACTAGGAAAAATGGGTACAGCAGGCAGCATTAATAAAATAAACAGTAAATTAAAAAAAAAGTTTATTTACAAATTATTTAATTAAGTAACTACCTACTTACCTATGTTTGTAATCACACTAATTTAATTTTAAGTCGTTTATCACACAATAACTTTTGAAAAATCATATTAAAAAACATAGGTATTTAATTTCCCAATTAAGCTGACATTCGTGTACGCTCTTTCTTCCTAAAGGGAAATTCAAAGTGGTAAATGAAAAGTAGTTTTCTGTGTTTTTTACCTTAATTATCGGCACTGCTGTCTTTATCAGTTTGCGTACTTTTTTTTTCGTGACGTAGTTGTCACTTTCCATAAAGTGCTTGGAACATATTGTTGAGTATGTCGTTGGCATCCATTCATCTTCTCTTTTTTGGGTTCTAACGACTTGTATCCATTTCTCTTTTATTTATCCGTCTTTAGGAAATCTAAACGAAAATAAAAAGAAGTAAATGTTAAAAGTCAAATGTTATCGTTTTTTATCTACTATGGTCTTTATTTTATACTTGGATAACAGTGGTGAAAAAAATACCTATTGCAACAAGCTAGGAAAGCCGATGTGATATTCGAGTACTAGATCACCCCCTAATTACCTCCTCTAGCGTCGTTCGAACCGACAACACCGCACGCCATTATCTTGTTCTCTCTGTCACTCTTCACTCTACTAAATACAACGCTGTCATTGTCTCGTTCGTGTAAGTGGCAAAGCAGCAACGCCGCCGCGGCAATAATTTTTGAGTAAAATTAAATTAATGATTTTCCAATTTAAATAGTTTAAACAGTACTTACAAATCGAAAGATACATTCATCTTGCTTTTTACAGTCGTCCCAGTATAAGTATTGCACGTTCGAAATACACAACATGGCATTTTTTTTTAAATCTCCAAAATGTCGCAACGTAGTACGTGCGCGTCGCGGCTAGCAAAGGACGAACTGAGTTCACTCAAGCTAATTAGCTTGTGTTTGTCTTGCCGCGCAGATCTCAGTAGAACGTATCTACCTCAGTTTATATATAATATCATTGCATACAAAAAAGTGTTACGACCAGACGAGCTTCTTGTCTGATTCTTCTTAAACTGGGGTTAGGAGCAACCGGCATCTTAATTTACCTTGATTTTAAAGACAGAGACGTTTTTAATTTCGATTATAAGATAAGGGTAAGGGGGAAATCCACTACACTAAAAATAGTTAAAAAAGAAAAAGTTTTTTAACCAAAAAATGGCTTTAAACTTGTCGCAAACTTTGTCCTAATTGCGTCATCGGGTTAAGCATAATTGAATATTTTTGTAGGTTTTTTTGTTGGATTAACGGAGTTATTATGTTAAGCCTGCTAAAGGTCAACCTGGGCATAAAAATATTTTTATAAAGATTTTTATAAGCCCTTCATTTCCTTCTAATACCAACCGCAAATACCTCCACAATGTTTACAAAACGTATTTCGCATTCACAGCGTGAGTTTGCGTTACAGCTTTGATTTCCTAAAGAATCACCGCCAACATATAACGTTCGCTATAAATTCCAACTTACTTACATAAATACATGAGTCTGTAAATCCTTCACGGCGTATCCATTGAACCACTGATTGGGTTTGGCAAGTATGTAGTCAATAGTCTGGAGTTATGTTTGTTTAATCTGATTTTACCCTCTAAATCTTTCTCTTGGTGTTGCTGAGGAAAAATATACAAAACTTCTATAGTAAAGTATAGTGAAGTGGGTAAAATTTCTCAATAAAGGAATCTTATATGGTTTCTTTAGTAATGTCCTCTCTCTCAATCGCACTATAAAGCTATAAGTAATGTAAGAGTGAGCAAGCATAATTCGAAACAGGTCTTGTTGAAAAATTTATTTATCATTTAGGATTATATTTGGTCGTCTTGCGAAGCAAACATTGCGCTATTATTGTGTTTATTTATCTCGAGTTATTTCTGGTTTTATTAGTAATTTTGGTGTTTTTATATAAATAGAGCTAGAGTTATTGACTCGGGTGTGAATAATTAGAATTAAAGTGTTTCTTTGTGATTGGAGCAAAATTAATCCACAGTAATTTTATATGAAAGGCACCAATCTATAAAAAATACAAATGACAAACAACAAGATGGTCGTTATTTGTCATTATTATTACATGTCATTTACGAAGAAGAAGTATAATTTATGGTCGTTATTTGTCATTATTATTACATGTCATTTACGAAGAAGAAGTATAATTTATAAATGAAACTCTAATTCAGACTTTGGTGCAAATATATCGTTTATATTTTACGTAGTTTTAATTAATACGAAGAAACTACAAAATCAGGGCTAATAACTTAAATATATCTAAATCACTATGACAGTTGCTGCTTTTAGGAAACTAGATCTTACCGCAGAACGAATCACGGCGTTTCAATTAACACAGAAGCGTTTAATGATGCTTCGTAGTGGATAATCATCCACGGTTTCAATAGAGATGCTTCCGAGGCTCTCACCGACCACGTACAAATTACGTTTATATTAAACCTGCACTGTTAAAGCCTTATACCAGAGTAAAACTCAAATAGATCAAAAACTACGCTTATTGACAAAATTCAGAATTGTAAGCTCAGCCGAGCTACTATGGAATTCTGATTCTATCAAACATTGATACCTACAACGTTTAATGTGATTCTGACTGAGGTGCAGAAAGTTACAGGTTTGATTCCCCCCGTCGAGTATTTGTATGATCTGCAATTATTTTTCTCGGATCTGGGTGTTTCTATGTATAATATGTATGTATTTACAAAAGAAAATATATATATAAGTAGTCTATCAGTCATGTAGTACCCATAACACTAGCTTTGGTTAATTTGGGGCTAGATGATGCTGTGTAAAATGTTCGGCATTATTTATTTAATTATTTTATTTATATTTTTGAATTGGTATTACGGAAGGTTGTTGTTGTTTGTTAAACATGATGTTGTATGAATAGAAACTGAACTTACGTTATACCAATCTATCTTGTCAAAACTGATTCCAGTTACAATCAAATGAGCGAAAATTGCGTTGAGATTAAAAATGGCTTAGCCAGGCTTAAGTACATGGCGGCTATTACAATTATGTTCTTGCCTTGTACCTGTTATTTTATCTGTGCTTCTAGAGCTACTGACATTTAACCCATACTTTATACGTCTATTTTGACGTTTCGGATATTCTTTGTCGCGACTGCCATGTTAGCTCGGCTGGTAGATTTTCCGACACCAGATTATTTTAATCGTAAAACTTTAATAATTCCTTCATGACACAAAAGTAACAAAGGATTTTCATAGATACCAACAAAAATAAAGTTGTACCAAATCCAGTGATTTTTTTACATATTTGCATTTTTGCTATATATAAGTCATGTCGTAAGTGAGCACGATAATTTGTTTTTTTTTGTTTGTTTGTCAGTATGACCTAGTACCGTACTCTGTACAACACCAAACAAGTCAAGTGCGAGACAGCCACTGTTTTATATGATTAATAGCGGAGTCGTTATCTTCCACTGGAAACGGCAAGTGCCTTTATTTAGCGTAATACGTTCATCGCTCCACGACCATCAAATGTACTTACTAAAGACTTAATAGAAAAGAGTACAAGAGTATTTGATAGATTAAACAAAATTTTAGAAACAAGAAATAAATATGAAGTATGCCTACGTCAACGCAAAATGAATGCTAGGCCTTGTTTATAGAGATGGTGTAAACCAGGTTTTACAGCTATGTACGCTTCGCGCGTTCGACCAGAAAGTGTGCTATACTTATAAGACGCGGATTTAAAAAAAATATTGAATCAGTCGAAAAATCAATGCTTACTTTTCCATCTGATTTTGAGTTTTGATCTAAATATAGAGTTAAACTTGAACAAAATTCTAGTCCCATCTATGCGTGGCCTTATGACTTTACCTATTCAATACTATTTGAAATGATCTTGCAATACAATACACATCGAATCATAAGTAATCAAAAGTAGAACAAAACTGATTCATATCGTTCAGGTAAACAACATCTACTTTTCATTCGCAAATGGCGCAAATCAGTCCTACTATTGTTCACGACAATAGCTTTGAAATAAGTTGCAGGAAGGGAATTTTCCCCGGGAAATTACTTCGAACGTATAGTGGGTATGGGCAAACATGATTGCAGTTATTGATAAAAGCTGTTGATAGTTTGTGCAGTGGTGTAGCGCTTTACAGCTTTTGCTTTGGTTCTTATTAAAAACCAAAATTCTTCTTGGTTTAAAAATTAAACGTGGAGACAAAGACGTTACTGGTACTGGTACTATCAGTTAAACATCGGACTAATCAACTTACAAGATAACCAGGCACTACAAGCGAGCCGTATTTTTGCTAGATTCCATAATCGTGCGGTAAATCCTTGAATGTTTGAACGCTAGTAGACTAGTGCTAAAGTAAGAATGAATTCTGGTATTAAACATGGATTCACTGTTTTATATTCTCTTACACGCTGCTCAAGTTCACGCAAGTGTTTGCCTTTTTTGTTCTCTTTTTTCCATTTTGGTTGAAAAATGAAACCTAGCTAAATCAATTTATCGCCCCCAAAACGCCCTACATACTAACTTTCATAAAAATCGTTGGAGCCGTGCCCGAGATTCAGATTTGCTTATTCAGAATTGCTCGTTTAAAGGTATTAGATTTATAATAATTTGTCACAAGGCGATCGTAACAGTTCGATCATTCTCAGCTACTATTGGGAATCATCACATTAATAATGAGTAACTGTATTTAGTAACCAGTTAAGTTTATTAATCTACTAAGGCAAATAAGCTCGATTACCAGCTCAAGTGGTCATGCTTATCTAAGAACATTATTAGGAATGCAGAATCGCTAAGAGCTTACAAAAGCTTGGATTTACTGATTTAGTATTTTTTATTCTTGATAAGTGCTGTTCTTAATAAACTGTACTTAAGCTATTCTAAACCTATACTAGACTTATAAATAAGACTGTAAGTGATTGCGGAGTTAAGGAAATGAAGTATTGACGAAAGGATTTATTGTGAGGAGGAAAACGGTCTGGGTAAAGTAAAAGTAGTGGGCAAATTGTGATGATACCTGCAGAAACCTTTGCAAGATCGGGACGAGTATTAAGCCGCTTGCAGGGTTTTATAGAACCTTCAGCCGACGAGATTTTATTACATTACTTTTATCAAAATAATAATTCCACACCACTTTATACAACTAACTTGTACAATAACCACTTCTGTACTTCAGAAACACGGCACACGGTATGTTGAATGACGATTCAAAACATTCCAAAACTTGTAAGGCCATCACTGAGGCTTTCGTGCACCACTAGAGTAGAGTTTGCTATTTTTGTGATCGTACCCAACTTCAGTAACGATTGCAATTTTCTTGTCTTCTTGTTAAACAATTTTATTTAGTTTTAAGTGAGTATTCAAGATATTAACCGCAGTTTGAATTTATCAAAGTTATCTCAAACTAATAAAACAATATTTACATCTATAACGTTTTTATACATAATTTGCAGATATTCTACATAAGGCTAAATACGATTGAAACGGCAATTGCTTTTGATAAATTTAAATGGTTACATCTATGAATCGTAGACGCATATAAATCATTATTATTGTTATAAGAAATTGAGAAATCTAATATATTATTTTAGTGATATAGTTTGCCCTCAACAAATAGGCTCTAAACATGCCTTTACATCTAAATTATACATTTTCTTTAGTCCGCTTCTCTATAATAGACTGAATGCAATATCTATGCTCTTAACTACAGTAATTGTACGACAATCCCTAAGGATCAATTTTCAAAATATAATATATGTCTTACGATAATACAGAGAAGTTGTTAATTGTGTGTAAGTCAATATTATTTGTAATTGATTTAGTTTTTTAGAATTGCCTGAGCTTAAATCATATTTTATTAAGATTTTGGCACTTACTACCTACCTATTTACAATATATGACCATGCATTTTATAGTCCTCAATAATATAATAAATGAGTTAGTGATCATTTCAGATTCTATTAGACTATTCCACCGAGACACAAGATTATTTAGTTCAGGCTCGTGTTAAGCATCTACCTTTGTCTAATTTAGATATAGTTTTGTTATACAATTGTACTATTTGAATTTAGAATAAATAGTTCATTATTATTACTATTTACTAGTATTTTAGTATCCTTACGTGCGGTTGAAAAAGCTTACTCAATTCATAATCATCTATCCAAAATGATATCACCGTAACACCGAACTATCGTGATCAAGCCATAATCAAAGTTCGACGTTCAAAGTTTTGGGATCAACTAATCCACGGTGCCCGACTAAAGCCCGTTTAATATTCGGTGTCACACTTGAGCTGATCCTGGGATTACGCGCTAATGCATGTTCCGAGATTCTTAGAGTATACAGCACAGGATACAGAACTGGTAGACCATTCTCTTTTAGTACCTCACATAGACATACCTGAATAACCGTTTAGAAAATCTGCAACCACATCTTAAAACGGTCTCTTCAAGCCCGTTCGTTCGTTTATATATCTGTACTAGCTGCTGCCCGCGGCTAAGCACGCGTGGTACCTACATAAAAAGTAGCCTATGTCCTTCTCCAAGGTCCCATCTATCTCTATAACAAAGTTCATCAAAATGAAAAACGTAACAAACAGACCGACAGACAGAGTTACTTTCGCATTTAAAATATTAGTATAGATTACAAAGAATCATAAGTGTGTAATTAATAATAATAATAAAAATGAAATCCTTTATACGCTGACCAATTAACAGTCAATTTGTAACTAATCTAATTTTTAAATGTATTAAAGAAAAACTATAAATAAAAAAACATTCTTCAGCAACCCTATTTTTTGGTCAGGTTGTACTTCGACATAGGCCTCCCCTAATTTGTTCCACTTCTCTCTGTCACGTGCTAATCTTCTCCATCATTTTGGTAAGTCATCTTCCCATCTCTTGATTTGACGTCCCTTGTGTCTTTTCCCATTCCTAGGATACCATTCCATTACATCTTTTGTCTATTTTTCCTTGTACGTTCTCATTATGTGATCTGTCTTTTACCATTTTTTTTATATTACTAATGAAACATTGTTATGCTTTTTCTTATTTTTTGTTTGGATGTTTATATGTACATGTAATTACTTATGTACTACATAGGTATATAAGTGCTGCCCACGGCTTCACACGTAACACACCTACATAAAAAGTAATCCAAGTCCATCCCCAAAATGCAATGTATCTGCTTACCAAATGTAATCTACATCCGTTCAGCCGTTTAGGCTTGATATGGTAATATGCAGAAAGACAGACAAAGGCACTTTCGAATTTTTATATTAGTATGGATTATTTCAGTAATTGGTTTTCTTAGAACAAGCTATTCTAAGTTTGAGACTAGAGAGATAAACTTATATTTATTTATTTATTACACGTCAAATCCCACTTCTGACAAAATAAATGCTATAATTTTATTGTCTTGATGCTGAAGGCTTCTAGGCTTCTAGGCATAAGACGTATCAGACTGCACTTCATATGGTAGGGTTCTGTTGGCTATAGAAGAGTGCTAAAGTAACATTTATGTCAAGGAAATAAGATATAAAATATAATGGTTCATGACTCTACCATATTTACACGTATAAATTGAGAGGCACGTGATGATCCTTATATGACGTGATTTTAGTAATCTCTGTGCGATAATGACTATTGGCGCGTATGAAATTCATAGCATAGATGCATCATCCTTAATAACAAAATCTATGGAACATAGGCTAAAAATATATACTTAATACAAATTATTGATAATAAATAAATAATGCCGGACATTTCACAAAGCATCATTTAGCCCCAAAGTAAGTAGAACAAGTGTTATGGGTACCACATGACTGATTATTACCAATGTACTATATTTTTTGGTGTTTAGAAAAACACCCCGACCGAGACAAATATTAACTGATCATACAGATCAAAACAAGCGAAACAAAATTCAAGAACTAAGACTACATTTAATATATTATTCAAAACTGTCAAAAAAATGCTCAGTTATCGATTTCTCGTTTGGTTTTGTAATACAGGCTTAACTGCGTGAAGTTTTGATTTGAATATGACTATAAGTCAAGTCAAAGATCAAATTTTTATTTAATACAATCTTTGAAACGTCATACACACTAGGTGAATTTAGGTGCTAATTCCTTCTAACCCAAGTCCAGGTATAATAATATCTCTGAATTCTTATCAAATCAATAATACTATTACTTTCGTATAAATCAGCGGCCTATCAGGCCGCCCTTAGGCCTCCGTTATGATCTAACATCTTTTGAAATGCCGGTACCGACAACCTAACGTGTCCCCTGAAAGGTCGAAAAATCACAGAAGCGCTCACATGGCCACTGCTATATGACTTATATTTGTTGATGAAAATTTAATGGACGGCCTTAGTAGCCAACCACCTACTAATCTAATAATAGGTACAAAGTCAAAGTCAAAAGATATTTTATTCAATACAATCACAAGGATCACTTTGAAACGTCTTACTTACTAGGTATCTTACTTACATGTATTTAGGTGCCAATTCCTCCTAACCCAAGCCCGAGAAGAACTGGCAAGAAACTCGTATTGGTCCTAGAGCTTTTTTATATGATCATTCTTATAACCTTAACTACAAAATACTAATACAAAAGAGTTTATAAATTTCAAGTGTGTCGGGTTAACTGTCTGACGGCAGAGCGACATGAAGCCATGCATTGTAATGAATAATATCTTCATTTATATTGTAATAAGCTTTCTTCAAAAGACTACCTTTACCTTAGTACTCATTGACCGAATTCATTGAAATGAAAAATGGAAAACGAAATAGGTAAATTTAATTTGACACACACATAGATAATATAAAAAAATAGGATTTTTTTTACATAAATAATAACAGAAATGAACAGAATAATACAAAATACATGTGCAACAGTTGACTATCTAAGAAACGTTTAAAACGATCTATATGAATAATAAATAAATATTGATGGTCAATGTCCAAAACACAATCTAGCCCCAAACTAAGCATGGCTTGTATTATAGTGACCAGATGACTTATACGAGTATAATAGAATACTTATATATATTTATATACATACTTAAGATACTTTATAACACCCAGACAGAAAAAACACCTGTTTTCATCACACAAATGATTATTCGGAATCGAACCGAAATTGAAGAAGGTTTTTGTATGCTCTGCAAGTATTTGTCTCGGGTCTGGGTGTTCCTATATATAATATGTATGTATTTACAAAAAAAAGGATATAAGTAGTATATCAGTCATTTATCCCCTTCCCTCTTGGTACTCGTATCGAACGGACGTGTTTTTGGTAGAGCTGTTTTATTGTACGGAGCGTGCTGTCGGACTTCGCCCCTCGGTCTTCGCCCTGAGCTTGATTTTGGTTGGTGCTGCGCCCGGAGTCTTCAGATGGGTCCTCTCCGCAACGCAACGACTCGAACGCAGTGAGTGAACCCTGCTTTTTGTATTTTCTAACGGATTCGAAGCGGGGACCGGCGGCGCCGCGGCCTGTGCTTGCACGAATTTGAATTTACTGAACGCAACCAAGCGTATATGCTACGAGCTATCTACGCGGCGCGCTACGAGACTCACAGCGTGCTACGCGACGGTGACGCATGAGGCCGATACACATTGCGCTTATGACTCCAAGACCCGCCCATCGCTTGCTAACCTAAATACATTTCTACCGGAACTGACGAGAGCCTAGCTACTCCCGGCGCCAGTTTTCTGTGTTGCTTTACTGCTGCTTGCATCTTATGTGTGCTTAGTAGGCTGACACGAGGTGTGCCTCACGGGCCAAGCTTGTGAGCTATTAGTGGTGGATCTTTCTTTTATCCGCTGATTGCTTGTTATCTTGCTCTCTTTACAATTCGGATTCGGCCATAAACAAATCTAATACCGATGATGCGGGAAATTATCTGAACATTACTAAACGCCAAAAACGCTACCTCACTGATTCAGTGGACTCAGCTTCAGTTACAAATGAAGTTAAATCCATGTTCAACAAAATGAAATCACAACAGGAAGAAAAATTTTAGGCACTAAGTAGTGCCATGAACATAATCATTAATCAAAACCAAGTTATACAAAAGTCAGTAGATCTCATTACCACTCAATACGAAGACCTTCTGACTAAGGTGAACAGCCTAGAGAAAGATAACACGGAGTATAAAAAGCGTGTCTGTACTCTGGAAAAGAAGCTGGAGTCGTTGGAACAGCACTCTTGCAATTCTACCATTGAAATAAGAAATATTCCTAAGCAAACAAACGAATCTAAGCAGGTGATTAGCAATATTGTCAAAAATGTTGGCCAAGTTTTAGGCCTAGAATCATCCATTAAAGAAACGGAAATAAGAGATATCTACCGTTCTAAATCAGATGCTGTAGTGGTTGAGTTAACGTGTGTTAGCAGGAAGGAAACTGTAGTTACGCAATTTAAAAAGCTGAATAAAACAGCCGAGATTGACCTAGCTGGGCCTGCCCGGGTCGTATACATCTCTGATTTTTTAACTATTAAAGCTCGTCGCACATTTTACCTAGCACGAGAATTTGTCAAAAATAAAAAACTAGAAGCAGCGTGGACTTCCTACGGAAAGGTGTATGTAAAAAAACAAGAAGGAGCTGCACCAGTACGTGTCGAAGAAGAAGAAGCATTGGTCAAAATAGTTGATTAATTATGTAGTGGATAGGTTGTAGCTTCTGGGGTGCCATTTATTTATTTTATTTTATTATAAATTCTACTGTTTGTTGGCTCGAGTTAAAAGTATAGTGTAATTTATTGTTACTATTTATTTCATTAATTTTATTTTGTTTAAGCTCTATAATTTCCATCTGATTAGGTACTGACGCATTATTTTACACAAAAAAAGAAAAAAATATATTATCAAAATTATAAATTATTATTTATTTTTTATTATTTTGTATTGTTTTTTTTTTTTTTTTTAATAATAATTAAAATTATAATTTAGAAAAGAATAAAAAAATTAATTTAGTAAAAATTAAATAAACACGTAGGTAGGTACACTACCATACCACTCAAATAGCACCTATTTCAAAACATACGAACGTACGAACCTTTTCGTTTATGGGTATAATTATTATTTTACAATTACTATATTCTCGTTTGTAACAGATTTCCACCTAGTTTACCTACATAAACTATGTTTGATACTGCAAATGCTGAAACCATAAACCATGGCCTTGACCTACTATCGGTGGCTAAATCCATCTCATGTGATATAGAAGACGTCAAGAGTTATTTATCAACCAGCAGCCCATGTTGTCTTAACATAATCTCCCAAAATATAAGAAGTATAAATTGCAACTTATATAATTTTACACCTAATTATTAAACTGGAAAACTTAGGAGTAAGAGGGCTACCACTCAAATTATTTGAAGACTACCTTAGCAATCGGAAACAGCGTGTCAAAATAGACCACTGGACAAGTTCCGAGCAACTAGTGAGTTTTGGAGTGCCACAAGGGAGCATCCTTGGTCCTACGCTCTTCCTTATTTACATTAATGGACTCTGTAATATGCAGCTCCAAAATGGTACGATCCTTACCTTTGCTGATGATACAGCTCTGTTTTTTTCCGGGAACACTTGGGAGGATGTCTTTGCCAGCGCACAAACTGGTTTTGACCAGGCACCTACCTGGTTACTTATTAACATTCTAACGTTAAATATCACAAAAACCAAATACATGGCATTTGCTTTTCGAACCAACCTCTTGCCACCTGTATCACTTTCCATCACAGCTCACACTTGTTCCTCGGTAACCAGAACTTGTTCATGCTCTTCTATACAAAGAACCAACACAATCAGATACCTCGGTGTCACTCTAGATCAGACACTTAGCTTCAAACCACACATTGATATTCTGGTCTCTAGAGTGCGCAAACTAATTTACATCTTCAAGATCGTAAGACATGTAGCAAACCGTAAAGTGATTGGAATGGTTTATTCTGCTATATTCCAACCTATCGTCGATTACTGCATTTCCTCTTGGGGTGGCGCAGCCAAAACTCACCTACTCGAATTAGAAAGAGCACAGCGAGCCGTTCTGAAAGTCAGTTTGGGTTACCACTATCGTTTTCCTACAGCAACCCTCTACACAGAGTGGAATGTTTTAACTGTAAGACAAAGCTTTCTTTTACAAATTGTGGTCCAAAAGCACCTTCAGTTAGACTATGATCCAGTCTTGTTAAAAAACAGACGCAGAGCCACCGTTTGTCAATCTCAAGCATTTCGCACAAGTCTCTCTCATAACTTCTTTTGTTTTTTAGGTCCCTATATATACAATAAGTTAAATAATATTTTAAACATTTACCCACTCAGTACAACAGATTGTAAGAAAAGTGTAATGATATGGTTAAAAACTTTGAGTTATCAGGAAACCGAAGACCTATTTATTACGCATTGCTGACGAAGGCGGCTCATGCAGGCAGGTCGATACCTCACGTTGGAATCCCATACAGGCAATCATTCGCACTCTTCACATTAATCCATACTCGTAAGTATATATACAGTATATATACATATATAAGTATACACACTACACACCTCCCATACACACACGCACACACCTCAACACGTTCACACTAATTCACAAATCTGTAATCAGTTAGATATAGATGCTTAAGTTATTATAAGTTAAGTTATTAAGTAGGTTAATTTCTATCTAACATAATCCATTTTTTGTTTTTATTTTATTTCTAAATTTGTACTAGATTTTATTATATCTACGTATAATTATTTTAAAACGTAGGAGTCTACCTTGGCAACTTGTACTAGATGTCCGTCGTACATCCGTGGAGTGGGGCACTGGTGACCTGTATTACAGGTTTTTTTTTTAAAACCTATCTCAGGCACCAGTTCTACACAAAACAGGTTTACCTGGCTCATCTCACTACATTACATGTGTACTATCCGTTAATTAGCCTATGCTAATGTGCTATGTGACCTTTTGTGTGGAAAAATAAATCATTTTTATTATTTATTATTATTATTATTATGGTACCCATAACACAAGCACTGCTTACTTTGGGGCCAGATGATGCTGTGTGAAATGTCCAGAAAAAAAAAAACATAGCAGGCACCCGATCAACAGACTAACTAATAAACGAACTTAAACTAAAAATGTTCTTTAATATTACCTATATAAAAGGCAAATTTTAGTTGCTTTATACATTTAACTTTATTATATAATATATCAAACCAAGTAATATATCAAAGCTTAACATACTATCGTTAGGTTTTCTAATAAGCGGCAATCATACAATAGTTTTTCTAATTAATATTTTACACGTTCAAGTTACATTACGGTCGCAGTAGTTTTAGTAAATCTAGCAGAAACTACAGCAAGTTCTAGGAAGACTTTTAAAGAAAACTTCAGCAGCTCATTACCAAAGTAATTAGTTCCCTAACTTTGTTCTTATTATGTAGACTGAAGTTTACTAAACTGTATCAGAAAGTGTTATTTTACAGCATTAAAAAAAACACATTAATTAATTAAACACATTAGTTAATGTTATACACCATATCACCACCAAAAGCAAGGTTTGTACTACCGTAACCATTATGACTTATAAAATACAGATTTACATCTAAATAAAATAAATAAATAAATAATCCCGAATTTTCACGCAGCATTATCTGGCCCCAAAGTAAGCAGAGCTTGTGTTATGGGTACCACATGACTGATATACTACTTATATACTTTTTTTTAAATACATACATATTATACAAGGAAACACCCAAAACCGAGACAAATACTTGCAGATCGTACAAACATTTGTCCCGCGGTGGGAATCGAACCCGCTACCTTCTGCGTCTCAGTCGGGCCTTAGCGCACTGCGCCACAGAGGTCGTCAAATCAGTGTATTACGACTGCTATTCAACGTGGCAATGCCAACAGTGTCTTGGGAAAGCTGCTTTCTGGCAGTGATCTGGATCATTTGAGCGGTTTTAAACGGTTTATAGATAGCTCAACAGTTTCACATGTATTGTATAATTGTATATTATTCTGTACTGTAACCGTTTCTGTAATTATTTTGAAATAAATATGTTATATTTGAATGTTTCAGTCAGAAAAAGATTTGTAAAACATACATAATATGCTAAGTAAGATACTTTAAGACAAGACAAACATATATTTTCATCATACAGATGTTCGACTTAAATCGAACCCATTGCCTACAGCGCAGCAGGGAGAATTGCTAATAACTGAGATATAAGGTCGGTTATCAACTGATATTATTTTTGACTATGAAAATCTGCTAGAGTAATAAGCTATATAAAAAACAACATAAACAGAAAAAAAAGGGAACAGGATTAAAAAAAAGATAAAACCAAAAAAAAACAAGGTTTAAATCATCTTGAAAACCACATGATTCCAGAAATCCTGACCAAAGTTTTTGCAAATCGACTATTTCTCATAAAAAAAATATCGAGAGATTAAAAAAAAAATATTTTTATGGTTCTGGAACCATGGCAAAAATGTAATTTTTTATTTAATATAAAACATTAAACTCATAACTTAAGTAGTTACTTCAGTTCTATATAGCACATTTCAGCGAATTAATCTATAACCTCTAGAATATATATTTTTTATAACTAAATATTTTAGAGGTTATATAGATAGATTACAATATACATAAAATGGAACTTTCCTAGGTCACACAATAATTGTTCGTGTACTTACAAGGCTTTTGTCAAAAGAACAATATTGATTTGTGTTTCTCGTATTATTTTTCGTCGATTCTCTCATGTCGGACCGTATTATCCCTTGTCAATAATGTGAAATGGTTTTCTCGGTGTCAGCACTTGTTTGGATGTTCTAAAGACTTTCATGCATATATCAGAAAAACCGGCAAATTATTTTTCTGTCTTATTAGCTAAGCTATTGTCATTAATGATAGGCTTCCTCCCATTTTTACCAGCATAGCCTCCATGATCTACTTAGACGACACGACAACAACTTTCTCATGAATTTTGCTTATGTTCATGCCCTTCCTCTACATCTCTTCTTTTCTTCATCTTTCACTTCTATAACGGTATTTTAAAGTGGCAAATTATACAAATCATCATAGCTCGTTTATTTAAATCATTTTCGGTAAAGCTAATCTTTTCCATCTGTTTCTCCGCAAATTCTTTGGTCGTGAACTAATTCTTATTAGTCTGTTTGTACAGTTTTTGTAGAGTCGTCCTGTGTCATTTAAATCAACGACAAAAAGTACAAACTCCTAAGCTCCACGAGTCTTTTTATATCAAACAGATTCTTAAGATACATATATTAACATGATATTAACGTTTGTAATCAAATTAAAACTTTCCTTCATGTTTGTTTTTGAGTCTTAATAAGTAATTAATCAAATTATATATAATATAAAGTCAGTAATAACTATGTATTTTTAAGCACAGGACAATAACATAAATCAAAATTAAGTTCTCAAAGCCAGTCTGTGTTTGCCCAATCTGTGTGTGTGCCCAGTCTGTGTTTGCCCAAAAAGGCCCAGTCTCAGCTCTATGCTACTTCTAAACTAAACCGATGACAGTGAAAGTCATAGTAATCTTTTATTCTAATTGTATAGGATAAAACTACTTTACGGAAAAAACTGACGTCAAAACTGGTGCTAGCCTCCAGTTTTGTCATTCGCTACAGAAAACTGACGGGGTATCCACTTGATGTTGGTTCTTTGTAGTCTGTTCAATATGAGTAAAGTCGTAGATCATTGTATTTTCTACCTTATGTCATTGAAATAAACGATACCCATGGCTCTATTTTCTTCAAACAAACTAACAAAAACATGACAGGCTTTTATTGTTGTAAACATTTTTATATTTTCTAAAAATTACATAGCTGTTATGTTTTTATCAGTCAGGATCAAATCAATGATAAAGTGAACAATAATTACATAGGTAGCTGGCCTTTATTATGTGGTTTTGCCAGACTAATTAAAATATCGTAATATACGAACGATCTTAATTTCTTTGCAGCAAGGTCTGAATTAGGGTAACATGTATTATAAATTGACGTGTATTTTTCTTGTTTCAGCGCATTTTAGCGATCATGTAAAAAGTGATAAAAAGTGTGTTGAATCAAATTGCGGAAAATCCTTGTTTTTTTTCAGAATATAATTTTTTACCAGGATTTTCTAAGAGCACTTGTCTAGTAGTAGCCCTGCCTTCCGATCCATAGATCGTGGGTTTGAATCCAGTCATGCAACAGTAGATTTTTATGATCGAAAAATGTATGTGCGCTAGACCTGTACTTTGAAATGGTGAAGGAAAACATCGTAAGGAAACCGGCATGTCGTTGAACCTACAAAGTGCGAAGACATGTGCCAAGTGAACGATAAGAGCCTCTGATGGGCGCACTTTGACCCTTCACGACACTGGTTCGAAATAACTAAATAAGTGACACGATAAGAAAAAGTAAACAATTTTAACTAATATCAGAACTGTTAGTTAAAATATGTAACTCTTATTTAGACGATATAACTTTTGAAACTATCATAGTTTTTAACATAATTTTCATTCAAAGCGGGTGTTCTAATTTAGAATTTGGTATAAGATAAATAAGGTTAAAGCAGTTAAAGCATTAGTGCCGAAGCAAATGAACGTCTCCGCGCTGCTAGTCAGTCAGATTTTTAATAGTATTTTTGCTCCTTTAGTATTTCGCATTGATCATTGGTTAACTTCAAATACTCGGTGGCTCCTTGTTCTTCCTACACATTATACCCAGCAAGTCCCGCGTTGTGGGTGGTGAAACAGAGATAGAAGATATTATTTGGTGAGGACACGCCTTCTATTATATTGTAATTACCATTTTGATGCGCCTGCGTTGCTTTGGCTGTGGTGCCTCTTACTGAGTTGATTGCGAAAAGTTTGCTTGGTTGCCGCGCCACCACATATTAGTCCGGGCCTATAACCACTGCGCCATTTGGACCGTGACGTCGGGCATCGCAATTATAATACACAAAGCTAGGTGAACTACGTGTACTTGTCACGATGGAATACACTTGTTGTAGTAAACCGTTTAGCTCACGCGACAGTAGGAGACTGTTAGTGTGCACAATATATAAATGTTATTATCATCCTAGTTTCGTTTTACCAAATGAAGGATTGGATACCAGACACGGAATTTAAATCTACTTGGGTTTGCCAGAATTACGCCCGAAATAAGCCACATGACAATATGGATGATACTCCGGTACATCGAAACTGAAGGTAACTAGCGATTGCCCAAAGGTTTCAGAGCGCCCAAAGTCCAAAGAACGAGAAATTCAGCCCGATATCCAATGAATGCAGGTTGTGCCTTTAGATCAACTGAGAGATGTTGTTCGCTCTGAAGTTCAGGCCGCTGTTGCCGATTTTAGTCAGACCAACCTCGGACTTAAAACTGAAATTGCTACTTTACGAGATAGTGTCAAGTACGTCAGCGATAAATACGACACAATGGCTAAGAGGTGCGACGAGATGGAGGTGCAGTTAAGGGTTGTTCCTGAGCTCTCTGAGAAGCTTTCTGTAATGGATTCAAAAATCCAGCAGCTTTAGCAGGAGCTTGACTCTAAAAACCAGTGGGCAAGGCGGTCAAATATAGAAATAATGGGGGTACCGGAAAGGAAAGGAAAGAACCTTTTGGAAATTGTTTCAAAAATAGCTAACTTAGCTGACTTCCAACTTAACTCTCAAGTAGACATAGATTTTGTCACAAGAGTGGCTCCACTGGACAAGAATATGAAAAAGCCGAAACCCATTATAGTTCGTTTTAACTCTAGGTATAGAAAGGATGACCTTCCGGCTAAGTTGCGTCAAATAAAGGAGTTTAGAGCTGTGGACATCGGCTTCTCAAAAGATCTGAGCAGATTCTACTTCAATGAACATCTAACTAAGACTAATAAACTTTTGCTGCACAGAGCTAAACGACTCGCTAGGGATAAACTTTTCAAGTATGTATGGGTGAGAAATTGCAGCATAAAGCAAGTCAGACTACAGTGATACATATAAATAGCCAGAATGATTTAAGATTGAAGATAAAGTAAGAATTACTTTACTGTGTTTATATCAACATAGCATACAACGAAAATATTTGTTAATTTTGAACTATTTGCTGTTTTTTTTTTTTAATGTTTATAATACTCTCATACTTATATTATGTTGTCGTCGATGTCGGAAACTATTTTGTCAGATCTTACAATTTATTAAATTATTGCGACCATGGATTGGAACGGAGTGGTTGTGGTTCGGGGTGATTTGGCTGTGTGTGGCTTAATTTTTCTTGCAATATAATATTGGTACCTTTTATTTATGTTAATCTTAGTATGTTTTATAGCTTTACCGGGGGTTTTCATGGGTAATTTTTCTTTATTATATCAAAACGTACGTGGTCTTCGCGCCAAAACTAACATATTTTATAGAAACATGTTGTCAAATAATCATGATATTATTTGTATTAGCGAGACTTGGTTACTTTCAAGTGTCTATAACTTTGAACTTTTTAGCGAGCGTTATGTAGTTTATAGATGTGACCGAGACTACGGATCTCGTACCGATACATATGGCGGTGGTGTCCTTATTGCAGTTCGTAAGGGTATTGTTATATCAAATGTTGATATTAGGCCTCAGGGTTCCTCCCAATTATTAGACGAAGTGATGGTTTTTGAATGTGTCAAATTCTGTTATTCAAAATCCTGACGATAACTTTATCATTGTAGGTGATTTCAATATTCTTAAAGCTCAATGGATTTTTGTTGAAAATACTAATAATGTTCGTCTTATTGAAAATGAAAGCGACTCACTTGTATCAGCTATCTCAAACTTTTTATCTTTTAACTCTTTTAATCAATTTAATTTAATAAAAAATGCAAATGATAGATTTTTAGACTTGGTAATCAGTAACTGTGACTGCAAAGTAACGATATCAACTACACCTTTAGTTAACGAGGACGTTCATCATCCAACGCTCGATGTTGTGGTTACAGATGTTTCACCTAGTATTTACGTACACCCTCTCGACTTGTTCGTTTATTTCGTAATTGTGATTATATTGAAATCAATAGAGCCCTTTCAAATAATAATTGGGTTGAATGTTTTCACGGTTTGGACATTAATTCTTCGGTTCCTCGCTTTTATAAAATATTAGATGAAATAATCTCCAAGCATGTTCCCACTAAGTATATTAAATAAGACAGTAATTACCCAATTTGGTTTTCTCTAGCATTAATCAAAGTCGTTAACGAGAAGCTAAAATATCACAGAAAATGGAAATGTTATAAACGGTAAAGTGACTATTATACCTTCTCAAAACTACGAGACTGACAGAAATCTTTGGAGGTCGCGTGTCATAATTTATTTATTGAGAATTCTGAACTTTACATTCGAAAATGTAGCAAACAGTTTTGCGAGTTGTTTTTAAGTCAAAAAAAAAGTCTGCAAATTTGCCTGATCAATTATTTTTAAGTAATAATTCATCGCCAGATGGTGATGTTATTTGTAATATGTTTAATGACTATTTTAATTCCGCCTTTTTAACACTTCAAAGTACCTCTTCTAATTCAATTACCAATAACCAATGTGATAATGTTTCGCAAAGCTGTGCTGACATCTCGTCTGTCTCTATATCAGTAGACACTGTTCAAAAATACCTGAAGAATCTGGATATTTCAAAAGGCTCCGCTTCTGATAGCATCCCACCATTATTTTTGCGAAAATGCTATGAACAACTAAGCTATCCATTATATATACTATTTAAACAATCGTTGGCTACTGCCACAATGCTGCACATATGGAAACAGACCTATGTGGTGCCTATTTTCAAAGGTGGAGACAGACACAATATAGAGAACTACCGTCCAATTTCTAAGATAAAGTGATACCGAAAATGTTCGAACAAATTATATTCGATCAATTTTTTCCCGCTGTTAGACCATATATTATTGAGCAACAACACGGGTTCTAAAATAAAAAATCAACAGAGACCAATCTTTTTGATTTGTTGATTATATAAACCAGGCTATGGAAAACAACCTACAAGTGGATGTCGTGTATACTGTGTATTACAAAATTTTGGTATACACGGTGATCTTCTGAGATGGCTTGAATCATATTTAAGGGAACGCTTTCAAGCTGTAACAGTAAATGGTTTCTGTTCTACAATCACTCCCGTTCCCTCTGGGGTTCCTCAGGGATTGCATCTGGGTCTTGTGCTCTTTAACACTTTTATTAACGACGTGTCGTCAGTTATTGCTAATTCATCATTCATATTATATGTGGATGATAATAAAATTTATAAAATTATTCGAACTGGTGACGATTGTTTGAAGCTTCAAGCCGATCTTAGCAAATTATTGTCATATTGCCAAAACAATTTACTCGTTCTTAATACAAAAAAGTGTAATATTACTTCTTATTCTCGAAAGACATCTTGTATTACCTTTGATTATACTATTGACTCTACTACAAAGATTTTTTGTAGTTTGGGACCTGGGCGTTTACTTGGATTCGAAGCTAATGTTCGACGTATATATCAAACGTGTTGTTGATAAGGCCTATCGTATGTTAGGATTTATTCTTAGGGTTGGTACAGATTTAAAAAAAATATCCACTCTCTGCTTGCTTTACAATTGTTTTGTACGTTCTACGTTGGAATATACGTCAGTTGTTTGGAGCCCCTATTATGCTATTTATAAAAACCAAATCCAAAGCATTCAAAAACACAACAAAAATACCTCTTGCATTTAAAATTATCAATAACCATATCGACTCACCCTATTTGCTCAGTAAAGTCTTATTTAAATGCCCACGAGCCAATTCAAGAAGAAAACCAGTCATTGACCCCACTACAACCCGTACCAATTACGGGTCTAATGTGTTTATACGCAGATCTTGCAATGATCACAACTATCTCCGAATATCTCCGAAATTGATTTTTTTTCCCATACAGTCAATAGTTTTAGAAACTGTAATCTTAATGTTTTCTTTAATAATTCATGAGGTAGTTTTATTTTGTACTGTTTTTTTTTTGTCAAAATTATTGTCAAAATTATTAACAATTTTAGCTCACATGAGCTAGATAATTAGTTATAATTTTGTATAGAATTTAAAATGTCCACTTTCTTTTTTTTTAAATGAATAATGTAACTGTGGAAATTTTACTGGACTATGTGTGTGTATATCCTTTGTGTTACTTATAAGCAAAATACTGTCTGTTTGTTTCCCAAATAAGTTAAAATAAAATAAAATAAAAATAAAAATAAAGGTCATTCATATTTTTGTTTAAATTTTAACTGGTCTAGTGAAATAACAAATCACCACGACTGTGTATTGATTTGAAAAAATAATGGTTGTCTGTAAAGACGGCTTACGGACGATAATTTTACGTGATAACGTCATAAGAAAATAAAACAGTTCACGTGTAGGTTGTGTGCTGTGTCAGTATCGGCCCATGGAGTTAAAAAGAGATGGATGCGTCACAAGCCAAACGCTTAGGCCGATCGTGCCTCTCTATCGCTTGTTCCGCGCTCTCGCTTGCACGTTCGGTTCAGGCGGCGTTCATCGATTTAAAAGACGTTATTACGTCAAAAAAAAAGGAAATTACAGATTCAATAAAAGTGAATGTGAATGAAGTGAAAGTTCAATAAAATTCAATGTCTCCAGGTAAAGAAAATACTGTCGTGTAGAACTATAACTCTTGTGACATTGCAACTACTATGGCAGGCATGACACATCAAGCAAACGACATGATCTTCATCACTTCAAGCCTCACTTGTAACGAAAAAGATGACTGTCGCCATTAATTACAGCTAATGTGATATACGAGTATACCTCTATATTATAATAATAACTCCATATCTATTCGGCGAGTATGTTTTTAAGATTTAGTATTAGCCAAGCGCATGTGACCACGCACATGTGCCATAGCACTCAAAATTTGTAAGTTGAAGTGGCAATGGGCAGGCCATATAGCTCGCAGAACTGATAACCATTTGGGAGTAAAAGTTCTCGCTTGGCGACCAAGGGCAGGAAAACGAAGCGTAGGACGACCCCCACACCCGATGGACTGACGACATTGTAAAGATTGCAGGAAGTCGGTGGATGGAGAGGGTTCATAATCGTTCTTCTGGAAATCAATTGGGGAGGCCTATGCTCAGCAGTGGACTTCTTAAAGGCTGATATTATAATGATGATGATGATGTGACCACGCGCAATAAAGGCTTCCGATGTCAGTAAGAATAAGATTGACTAAGTGGTTAGGTCCAGAACCAATTCAATAGCTACTAGGGGTTTTTATATTTTTTTATGGTTACGAAACAAGCTTACTTATAATCTTATAGGCGTAAGTCTTAGGTTTGACTCAAATATCTATCAATCGAAATACTGTTTCGAGACACCGATACTCCAGAAACTGTTTACGAAACTTCCTAATGTCTTTAAAGACCTATCTAATCTATTCAGCCTACAATGATATTCCACTCGATGTATGAAAAGAAAATACAACATACTTTACATGTAGTATTGTGGAGGAAAGCCCATAATTTTTTTTGAGGAATAACCTCATATTTTTTTAAAGTTTTAATTACAAACACAACACTTCATTGTTGTGACCACTTACCGTGTTTTCATTGCGATAAGACTATAATAGCAAGCTAGAGTTTTGATTAATCGCGGACAGACAGACATCATATTTCCTACATAGTTGGACTCGGAACCTAAAAAACTAGCTAATGTGAAAACGATGTCGTAAATGTAGTAATGTAAAGATAGTAGGCTAAACTAAACATAATTTGTGTATTATGAAGCTGAGCCCGTCTTAGTTAGCAAAGTTAATTCCCACATCAAATAAGGCTTCAAGATAACAAGTAACACAACAGCTCGCAATGATGGCAGTTCAGTTTCAAACAATAATTTGTTTTTGGACACACTGTGATTTCAAGCCGAAAGTTAGTAGTAGCGTAGATCAATGAAAACACGTTAGGATAGATGCGTAAGTAAGTTTTAACTAACATTTTAATAGACTAATAAAATGTGTTTATTGACCGAGCGATTGCGAAGCGCGAGCGAGTGTCTCCGTTTCAGCTTAGGCGAAAATGCTTTCGTATGTCCGGCCGGCGTCTGTCCGGATGTTTTCCTCTACAGGTCGCATTTCTCAACCGATTCTCGTGATATTTTGTAAACACGTTCTATAACTATATAGAATTACTGTCGATTCCGATTTTTTTTTAAATTTTTCAAAATGACAGAGATATGGGGGTAAAAAAACGTAAAAAAAAGTTATATTTCAGTCATTTCGAAAAATGTTCGCGAGGTCTATAGCTCACAGAGCCACTAGTTTATAAATGTAGAAAAGAAGAATATCATTCAATGGAATCCTATAAAATTATATGACGTCATCAAAACTGCATGACTGCAAAGTAGATCAAAGTAGACTAGTACATCATCAGATGATAATAAGAGTACATCATCTTACATTTTAATACAACTTTATTTGTAAGCTAGCTGTTGCTCGCGACTTCGTCCGCATTTTTGCTGTGAAACATCTATAGGCAACCTAATATATGTAAACCTAATTGTTGGCGTGGTGATACAGGCGGTGGCGACGCATCGCCGCGATATATGATGGAATATAATTAGCGACTCTAGCGGCGACGCAACAAAGTTAAATTCAGCTTGCATAGGATATGCAAGCTGAATTGAGCTAAACGTTTTTGAGATAATTACCTAAACAGCCAAACGCTTCTTACATATAGAACTGTCACTGTCTGGGCCGGAGTTCATTATGACACGATTTCAACGCGATTTCAACACGCGCTGATCGCGCTCGCGTAGCTTTTCATCAGCGCACGTGTCGCGTCCGCTCAGAGTAAGCAGCCGCTTTATCGGGTGGTGGCATGGGGGGAGCGGAGGCGGCGCGGGCACTGCGCGTGTCTAGCGCGGGCACAGCACGTGTGCGACTCGTGTGCAAAGCGGTTTCTATTCGGATGCTGAGCTTGCGCTCGTACATTATTATCGATTAAATATGTACTTTATGTGAATGACATAAACTGTAAATTCAAAAGTTTCTGAGGAGCAAGCAGCGCTTACGAGACTAACGCGCGGTGTCGTGCCGAAACAAATCGCGCTCGTGTGAACGTGTGCTAAGGGTTGTCGACTTGTCGCGTTTTGCAGCTTATTTATCTAATAATAAAAAAATATCTATCTGTGGTGTAATATAGGTAGGAAGGTTCACCGAGGTATGAAGATTAAGGTAGGTATAGGTAGTCTTCTCGTAGGTACCTAGTTTACATACCTACCTAAACCATCTGTGGCGTAATGTTGGTAGGAAGGTAAGTATTTTTTTGAACAATTGCACTTCAAAAGTAGGTACATAGGTAGGTGCAAACCTAGCAATCATCATTAAAGTATGTTGTGTATATGTATGTTGGTATTACGTACCTACTATTTGGGAATCATTTATTTTATTATGCATGGGTTCTAGGCAAACTCAACAGCTAGGCTCATATAGATAGAAAGATTATAGTAGTTAGGCTTCTCGTAGGTACCTAACCTTCCGACACATGTTTAAGTTTTATTTACATACCTACCTAAACCATCGTACAGATTTGTAATATTGTATTTTTTCATCATGCCATATTTAGTTCCTGTCTTAATCTGTACTTTTATGCCTATTACTTGTACCAACAAAATAATTTCGATGTTTCACATCTGCCAGCCGTCACGTGACGGCTCTCATTTTTTTTTAAACTAATTGCACCTTAAATCTTTCCCCAGGATTATTTGTAAACTAGCTGTTGCTCGTGACTTCATCCGCATTTTTTTAAATGGAATTGTACCCCATGATTATTTGTAGACTAGCTGTTGCTCGCGACTTCGTCCGCATTTTTTTAAAGAAATTGTACCATAAATCTTTCCCCAGGATGCTTTTTATCTCCTCTTTCCACATGATTATTTGTAGACTAGCTGTTGCTCGCGACTTCGTCTGCATTTTTTTAAAGGAATTATACCTATACTTTCCCCAGGATGCTTTTTATCTCCCCCCACCCCCCATTGTACTCCTTAATAAGGGTTGTTTTGTCCTGAAAAACGTATCCATTTATTTTGCATTTTAAGTATCCAAAGCAAGTTTCTAAGAAATCACACCACCCATTAAAAAGTTCCCATACAAACTTTGACACCTCATTTAACCCTTTGTTAGGTGGTGGCGCATGGGCAATTACACGGGAGTTGGAAGGGGTTCAGGATTGCACGCACTGACCTGCTATCTTGTCTCTTCCTTCCTGGTCCAGATCAGCCTCGTGTCCGGCTTCGGAATCTCCTTCGATGGTGGTGACGAACACGTTTAGCACTCACCATAAATGTAAATTAGATTAATGGGTTAAACTTTAGTAGTCGTCGTTAAAATGAAGGGAAAAAAATTGGGGGAGAGAGGGAGGGGGGGGGGGTTACCCTCCCTACCCCCTGGTACCACCCCCATACTAGGTATTGCCCCGTTTTCGAGATATTTGAATAAATGTAACCTAAACTCAAAAAAAAATATTGGTACAAATCTAGATTAAATTAAGAGAGAAAAGAACTGCGGGGGCTACAAAACCCATTACATCCCATAACCGGGCAATAGTGGATAAGATGGAGCGCTTAGTGCACTTCTCATCTGCGGGTGGCGATATTTTATAAAAAAATGCGTCATCAACTGTAGACCAACGTAGACCTAATATCCTGTGTTGAGTTGATTTATCAAACTCTACCTCAGTAGGTAGTTTATGCGTATCTGGAATGTTGTCTAATACAACTTTTGAGCTACTATTCCATTTGCCTAAGTCCCACTGTGTGCCTTTGAACAATGCGATTAATTGCGAAGCGGCGGAAATCGCCTTTTTCTCAGACTCTACCGAAAATACAACATCATTCATATAACACGATGAAGACGCAATTTCACCCGCGAGCGGGTACTTGGAGCCATCGTCAGCAACCAGCTGTTATATCGTGCGCATTGCATGATACACAGATGAGGCTAAGCCGAAGCAAACACGCTTGAATTGACACAGCGTTAGACGGTCTTGCGGTGTGAATCTATAAAGAATGCATTGATAGCGACGATCGCATTCCCTTACGCTTATTTGTAAAAATTGTTGACGGCAATCTGCTGCCATGGCAACAGCGAAGAAGCAAAAGTTGGATATTATCAGAAATAAATCATCCTGTAGATTAGGCCCGTGGTGCAGAATATTGTTGAGTGAGATTCCAGTACTAGTTTTGCAACTGGCATCTAACACTACGCGAAGACGTGTTGACGCCTTGTCCTCACGGATAACACCGTGATGTGGTATAACGTAGATAGGCGATGAGTCATCGGACATACCTCGAGGTGCGGGTGAATTATATAGTATTTCTCTAAGTATTCCTTAATCACGCCACCATAAGCGGTTCGAAAGCTAGGTGAAGCTTCCAGCTTTTTTTCAAGACACAAAAAACGCCGTTTTGCTGTTTCGTAGGATTGACCTAATGAGTAGACATCCTCACTAAATGGTAGGCCCACAGTGTACCTACCTGAAACGGGATCGCGGGTTGTAGTATTTTTATAGAAATCCTCACATTCTACGTCATCGGGGCGCAGAACAAAAGGCGCGCGTGGAGGCTCTTCGAGCTCCCAGAATCTTTTAATAAGATTATCTATATCTAGACTATGCTCCTGCACTAGGCAGCACGTCAGATCTTGGCGGGAAATCATGGAAGGCACGGAATCTATGACCACGTATCCCAATACCGTGCGTAATGTTTGGGGTGTGCAAGTGAAGTCAGGCGCGCGACGTACCTCGGGTAATAAAAGGTGTGCGAATAAAGACGCGCCTACTAGTAAATCAATTTTACCAGGCGTTCCGAAATGTTTATCAGCAAGCGGTAAACCTTGCAAGTGCGATAGAACCGATGTGTCTACCACAGCGCTAGGCAATGAGTCTGTAATTTGGTTGACTACCAGCTTTGAAATGCTAAACTTAAAATTTTTATTAAAGCTGGAATGAAATTCTAAGTTAACCGAACTTGAGTCTATGCATTTTTCCGTCCCTCCGAAACCCTTTATAATGGTACGTCCCGTTTTATGTATTTGTATACCTAACATATCACAAGCTTCCCTGGTAATGAAATGGCTCTGCGACGCACTGTCTAGAAGCATTCGCAATGAATGCTCCTTGCCTACGGAATCGTATAAAAATACCTGCGCTGTAGCTAACAATACTGTAATAGCACATTGCTTGCTATGTGTGCGGTGCGCTGCCGCGGAGCGGCCAAGCGCAGCAACGAACGAGGTCGCGCACAATGCAATGTCTGTTCGTTCGTCTGTAGTATGAGGCGGCTGCGGCTACACAGTGTTGGCGAGTGCCGCGAGTGCGCGTTCGGTTCCCGTATTAAAATGCAAAAGACTGTGATGACGAGCCTTACATTTGCGACACGTCGTGTCGGACTTACATAGTGAGATACGATGCTTAATACTAAGGCAGTTCACACACGCGCTGTTTTCTTTGACAAACTTAAAACGTTCAGCGGGGCTTAATTTATGGAATTCGGGGCATTTGAATAGGTGCTGGTGTACTACATTAGCACACAAACATTTGTTCTGCTCTGTAGTGTTGCAATAAGCATGATATTTTGGCGCTTGTTTATTTTCTTTAGACTGTGTGCGTTCAGCTTTATTAGCTGGGACACGCTTACTTGTGGACGGGCCACTCTCAACTGCATTAATTGTGCGCTTAAAAACCTTTGCACGATTTTTTACAAACAATTCCAAATCCTCAAAGGTAGGGATTTTTGTGCCTAAACTTAACTCAAAATCTCGGACAGTACCTGAGTCCAGCTTCCTAAGTGCTATGTGAACAAGAATTAACTCATCTAATTTCTCTAAATGTAAGTTACTTAGTGCGCGGAAAGAACCTAAAAATTGTTCATTGAATATATCAAAATTATCTGCGGTAGCTGAATTTAATACTTTGAAATCTAACATTTGATTCAAATAAGCGGAGGCAACCGTTCGCTTGTCTTCATATTTGTCAACAAGCATGTTCCATATTAGTTCATAATTTTTTGGACAGGGTGTAATACCTGTGCAGATGTTTTCTGCCTTACCCGACTGTCGGCCTACTAAATAATATAATTTTTCAGCATCGGTAAGTGATGGATTATCATGAATGGTTGATTTGAAGCAGGCATAAAACACTGGCCATTTTCTTACATCACCTGCAAAGCTGACCAACTCTATTGATGGCAGTCTTTGCGGAGTCTTTGTTAGTGTAACGGGGCCTTTTTTGTTATCAATAAGTGATAATGCAGAATATTTAACATTCTGACTTTTTATTCGACTATATATTTGCTCAAAGGCCATTAAACATTTAAAGTCAGGTTTTGAGGTAGGATCCAAAGCTAATAAACGCAAGTTGTAGTCATCTAATAACTTTATAAAGTCAGTGCGCAATGTCTCAATGTTGGCACTTTCTGCTAGGAAGTTATCTCTTTTCACAATATCTGTATGAATGTTTGACGAGAAGTCATATATGCTTTGAATAACCTCGAAGATAGCTTTGCGTTTAGCCTTTACTATAAGCAGCTTAGAGTCTTCTATTTCGACATCAGAACTTTTATTAGATTTAGCCATTTTAATTTTATTTTTAAACGTATGATACGGCAATAATAAAGAGCAACTTTAAATGTGCTGTGCAGCGTATGTGCGCGTGACCTTGCCTATATGGTCGGGTTATAATGGCTGTCCTTCAGAGATCTGACCGTGATCCAGTATTTTGGTCAATTATAATCAAATTTCGGCAATGCGCGAATATTTATTTATACAACCATGCGTAAACACCATTTTATATTAAAAGGGGGCTCAATGTATTTAATATCAAGGTATTGAAATGTGACAGGATTGACGTGATATTTTTTGATTTCCGTACACAATGCCGGGTCTCTAAATTTGTCTTTAATCGTGTCTATTTATTTTGCATTTTATTTATTCATATCAAGTTTCAAGCAAATAGCACCATGCATCAAAAAGTTTTATAAATTCGATTTCACTCCTATTCACCCTCTTAGGGGTTGAATTTCAAAAAATACCACCTTAGTGGGTGGTTTTGCTGGAAAAAGAAGCTACCTTCCGAATTTCAGTTTTTTAGCTTCAGCAGTTTGAATCAGTCAGTCAGGTTAAGCTCTGTAATAGGGATAGATTTAATTTTTATCCAAGATACTTTTTCTAATTGTGACACAAGTTATTTCGAACAAGATACGACACGATACATGAGTGTGGTGAAAGGATTTAAAAGCGCCAAAGAGGCTTCTGTCGTGCACTTGGCACGAAGTGATCGAAGTGATAGCATCCATGATACTGACATTTGGAGTATATTAGAGGATGTTTGAGGGAGGCCAGGAAAATAGAATAAGAATTTTGGACCTGTCCTATTCTGCAGTCCTATTAGGCTTATTATGTACCATTATGTTAAATTTGGGCTGTTCCATGAACGAACAGCAGATATCTACTCAAGTTATGATCAAGAGAGATTGGTTAACGTTTAGTTTGTCTATATTAGTAGCTGTCTCTGTTTGTTCGCGAATTAATTTGACTCAGGGTTGTACAACTTTATAGTTTAGTTAAAGGGTTAACTTATATGTCGATCCTCGTTAATATAATTAGCACATTGGCAGTTTCAATCAGTTAGGGTTGAAACTCTAGTTAGGTTATATTTTAGTTCAGATAATTTAAACTGGCTTCGCCATCATAACTCACAGATTTAGATTTAAAGGTATTCAAAATACAGTGACCGTCATACGGCGTTTAAAAACAGATTACAGAAATGTTGTATAAGTCGTAGTCAATCATCATTTGAATATTCAAAAAACCAGCGACGCCACGTAAAAAAAAAAATTGGATTTCACGTCGTACAAATCTATACCTACAAAAGGGCTTGACCTGACTGACTGATTCATCACCGCTGAGCCGAAACCGCTGAAGCTAGAAAGTTGGAAGGCAGCTTCCTTTTACAGCAAAACCACCCCAAGGACAAGATTTTTGGAAATTCAACCCCTAAGAGGGTGAAGGTGAAAATAAATGTTTGAAACTTTTTAACGCATGGTGCTATTTGCTTGAAACATGATATGAATAAATAAAATGCAAAATAAATGGACACGTGCATCAGGATTTTTCGAAATAACCCTATTATAGGGATAAAATGGGGTGTCAAAGTTTGTATGGAAACTTTTTAATGGGTGGTGGGTGTGATTGGTTTGAATCATATCAATAAAATTTGGCAAGGAGATAAATTGCATCCTGTAAGGATTGAAGCTACAATTCCTTTCAAAAAAAGGCGTCGAGAGAAGACGAAGTCGCGAGAAACAGCTAGTTACACATAAAATAATACACTTACAATTCATTTGTCTATACTTGTGCTTATTTATTGATTACAATTCCGCTAAGACTAAACATGAAATAACAAGAAAAAACTAATTAAACTCTAAGAGCTATGTTAGTTCTTAAACTATCAAATGCAAAATCCTTTTGCAACTACGAGTTCCTCAAGAGCCAAAATGTCTGTCTTTAAAATAACCAATGTCAATGCCAATAAAATATTATAGCATTGTATTAACTGGTCTTTCAGCTCAGTAGGTAGGGTAGCTCTGCCTTCTGCGAGGGTTGAGGGTTCGATTCCTTCAAGAACAAACATTTTTGTGTGATGAACATAAGTATTTTTTCTATGTCTGGGTGTTTCAGTATCTTAAGTGTTTATTAAATTTATAAAGTGTTGTTTGTATTGAACAGTATCATAAATGTGTATTTTAATATATAAAAATATCTTGTCACCATAATAATAAGCTATGCATAGTTTGAGGCTACACTGGTGCCTTCAATATATTTTTATATATTAATTACCGTAGAAATGCATTGACCGCTGTCTCCACAACACTAACACTGTTATTACACGGACGTCAATTCAAGAACCTAAGCTTACGGCTCCGTAAGCGTCATAAGTTTCTCAGCGCAGATCTGGGTCGGAGCAGTTTCACTTCATAAATTCCATCTAGAACGACGTAATTACGGAGGGTTTCTGTAGTATTAAATTCTTCCTGGATTTGTGTTTTGTTCGGAGATTTGCCAATTTAGGAGTTTCCTGCGCTTAGAGCTTTCTATAGAAAGTGACGAAGTAAAATTATTAAATATATGTGGTTGGTTGCAGTGATGGGGTGGACCTGAGGGTTATTGGTGTAAAGTTTATATAACATCTTATGTTTAATCTTAGTAGGTACTGTAAACGATTTTATTAAATTATTAGTCTATTAAGATAATTGATTTAGGCGTGACCCCGCGGAAATCCACTACAAAACACTAAACAGATGGACAAACATCCAGTGCAATTCCGCCAATCTATTCGCAAAGAGTTACCTCCAAAAGAAATTCGACACGTGTTTTGCCCCTCCACGAGGCATCCTCAGGAACACTTGACTCACTCCGCACCCCGACGAAAAAACACTCTGCTCTGCAGACTTGTTGCTTCGACCAACGTCAGACTGAGACTAAAGTCTCAGTCTCAGTCTCAGTTTGTCCATCTGTTTAGTGTTTAGTCTAATAAAGTTATAAATTGGTTTCATTTTTTTATATTTTAATCTAATGCTGATAATACTGCCTTCTTCGCGTCATACCAAACTGTGTTCTGCTCATTTAAAAATGTTTTAGCTGCGATAAATGAATATCTTAAATTTCTATTTATATTTCTATATAAATCTTAATTTGATTTCTATAATCATTCTATTGAAAGACTCAAGTTTAGGATAAAACTTCATAAAAAAAATATTAATAAAACATTTCATTTCAGTTCCTGGTTCCAATGTGGAGTAGACAAAGCGAGTGCAGATCGTTCGGTCGACAAATTGAATTCTCCGAGCAACTTCGTCCTGCAAGGAAACTCCGATGTTATGAAATCTTCTCAATCCAATCGTGTTCCTTAACCGTTTAAACTGATTACTTTTACTGCAATTGAATACCGGGCTCAGTGATGTTGACAGTGACAGTTAGATTATATGTATATTTTGTTGCAATGTGATTTGACCGACGAGAAATCCCGAGAAAGTTCTAGACGGTCATTCCGCGATGAAGTTTAGTATAGACAAAAATGACAATTGACTTATACTTTTTTTTTAATTTAATCTAAACCATTCTCGAATCCACTAGAACACAAAAAAAATCATCAAAATCGGCCCAGCCGTTTAGAAGTTTAATAACAAACACACGCACAGAAAATCTATAGGGTTATTTTGAAAAACCCTGAAACATGTGTCCATTTATTTTGCATTTTAAGTATTCAAACCAAGTTTCTAAGAAATCACATCACCCGTTAAAAAGTTCCCATACAATCCTTGACACCCTATTTTACCCCTTTGTTATTTTGAAAAATCCTAAAACACACGCATTTATTTTGCATTGCATTTGCACATTATTCAAATCAAGTTTCAAGCAAATCGCACCATGCGTTGAAAAGTTTCATACATTAGTTTTCACCCCTTTTCACCCTCTACGGGGTTGAATTTCAAAAAATCCCGCCTTAGTGGGTGGTTTTGCTATAAAAGGCCGCTACCATCCAAATTTCAGCTTTCTAGCTTCAGTGGTTTTGGCTCGGCGATAATTAATCAGTCAGTCAGTCAGTCAGTCAGGTTTAACTCTTTAATAGTTATAGATAACCAAACAATAACTTGCAAAACATGCAAAATTTACAACAAGACATATGCCATTATAGGAAGAAAATAAGCACATATCCCGCGTAGATGCAGATGTGCTACGAATGCCTCACAAACTATAGAATGCTACACCACTTAACACGTTAATCATACAGTTGCGAGATTTTTGATACAAATTTTGCTAAATTTGTGCCACTACAAATACTCTGCAAAAATACAACAGAAATATGGAAACGAAAATCAACGATAATAGTGTTGGTGATCTTCGTGACGTTTTATTATGTAGTTACGATGGCTAAGCAAAAGTGTTACGAGCGAAGCGTAGAATCATTGTGTTTCGCCAAATAGCAATACGATCAACAATATTAAAAATAAAATTGAAAAATATTTGTTCCTAACTCCAAGATATGATTATTAAAAATTAAATTATTAATATAAAATTTCCCCGTAATTGACTTAAGTAAAATAATTAATTAATTTCCACATAAATAAAGTCTAATTAACGTCATTTAACGAAACCCTGGGTCGGTCGTGAATTAACTGCCTGAATTGACTGTTTGGGAAAATAAACTTTTAACGTTCAGTCATAAAGTTGAAACTTAATCGACGATAAAAAAAAAACGAGTGATCTTAGTAACGTAACGGTTGGCGTTTTTTAAATGAGATAAATATAAGGTTACCTCTGAAGCTTAGTTTTTATTATTGTAATTTACGATTACGATTACGATTATCCCATTGTGTCCCACTGCTGGGCAAAGGCCTCCCCTTGATCTCTCCAGTCATCTCGGTTTTGAGCGTTTCGACCCAATCTCTATCAAAGGTGTCGAGATCATCTCGCCATCTCTTTTTGGGTCTACCACGGCGCCGTCTCACTGTTTCAGAGCTCCACAGTGGTGATTTTAGCCCACAGCTCATCTGGCATGCGACAGACATGACCAGCCCAGCTCCACTTAAGCTTCGCAACGTTTCGAGCCACATCAACATCTGCGCTCCAGAACCCAAATTGCTGATGTGGCTTGAAACGTTGCGAAGCTTAAGTGGAGCTGGGCTGGTCATGAGTTTGATGCCAAGCATGGGGCGCTTCATAGAAAACAAATATTATGTACGTAGTGTACATAATATTTGTTTTCTATGAAGCGCCCCATGCTTGGCATCAAACTTATAGAACGGGTCAACTAAATTTTTAAGATCTCGGAAATTAAATTCAAATTGAAATATGTTTTTATTCAATACAATCACGAGAATGACTTTGAAACGTCTAACAAACTAGGTGAATATAGGAATTCCTCCTAACCCAAGGCCCAGAAGAATTGACAAAAACTCGTCATGGTTCTAGTGTTTTTTTGTATGATCCTTCTTATAATTAACTTAACAACCAACTATTACACTACTGTTACAGTAATGTACACATTGCAAATCTGTCAGTCAACTGACTGAGGACAGAGCAACATGCGGCAATGCATTCTTATCAACAATATAGTCATTTATATTCTAACCCATCTTCACAAGATTAGCCTTCTAGTAAGCTCTAATTTCTTAATCCAGATTATGAAGCCAAAATGGAGTTGGGCAGTACACATTGTACGGCGAGGTGGAGTAAAGCAAAGATTGAATGGTGGCCGAGGAATGGATATAAAACAGTGGGTCCGATAGCGATATATAAATATAAATAAATAATCCCGGACATTTCACACAGCATCATCTGGCCCCAATTTAAGCAGAGCTTGTGTTATGGGTACCACATGACTGATATACTTACTACTTATATACTTTTTTTTGTAAATACATACATATTATACATTGAAACACCCAGACCCGAAACATATACTTGCAGATCATACAAACATTTGTCCCGCGGCGGGAATCAAACCCGCAACCTTCTGCGTCTCGGCCGGAACTTAGCCCACTGCGCCACAGAGGTCGTCAATATATAAATAAATAAGTAATGCTGGACATTTAATGTAAAGTTGTGCTTGTGTTGTCTAAAGCAGAGCTTGTGTTATGGGTACCACATGACTGATATACAACTTATAAACCTTTTTTTTTTTGTTCATACATACATATTATATATAGAAAAATACCCAGACCCGAGACAAGTACTTGCAGATCTTACAAATGTTTGTCACGCGGGGTGAATCGCACCCTTCTGCGTCTCAGGCAGGCCTTCGCCAACCATGCACAGAGGTCGTCATAGGTTGACGACATTAACAAAGTCACGGGCCTAAGATAGTCAAAACTAGCGCAGGATCAAGGTGGATGTTACGAGACCTAATACTCAGCAGTAGGTGATTTCAGGCTATGGACGATGATATTCTTTTGTGATGGGATGATGCTTTAAGAAAGCTTCATTTTCTTTAAGATGCAGTGAGAGGCTCCTTTAAAGTTCCGCAACTTACTTTAAATTCCACTATATATAATAATATTCAATCAATAAACTGCTAATAATGTGTATACGAAAGCTTTGTTGTTAATTATTCAGGCATGTCGTAGCTGCAACGTTTTTTATTAAATAAATATTGTGTGATGGAACAGGAACTTTTACGCAGAAAAACTACTTTTATGAGGGTGATATCGGGTGTCAAAGTTTATAAGCTTCATGCGAGTGAAGTCGCGTTTTATTAGATCACCATAATAATAATAAAACGATTGATCATTCCTATGTATTTGTTACGTTTCTACGGCTAAACGACTGAAGGGATCTTGATGAAAGATAGATTGATTTTTTTAATGAAACAATATTTATTCAAAAAATTATTGAGAAAAATATATTACAAAACAGATAGTATGTGTATATACGGTAATGTGTAAGGTTCGATAAATTTGAATATCTGACGATTCCCTCACTAAGCAAAGTCTAAATCGCGGAGACAAAGATATGTTTACAAATTTTTGTTTTATCAGCTCAGTCGACAGTAAATTGAGGTAATTTAAAAAAAATTCCGGACACAGCATCATCTAGCCCCAAAGTAAGCAGAGCTTTTGTTATAGGTTACCACACGACTGATATACTACTTATATGCCTTTTTTTCTATTCATACATTTTATACTTAGAAACACCCAGACCCGAGACAAATACTTGCGATCATACAAACATTTGAACCCGCAACCTTCTGTGTCTCAGCCAGACCTTGACCCTGCGCCTCAGTGATCGAAAAATTAGATTAGAAAATGAGTATGGTTATGAGTATAATATTTTAGGAAACGACAAAGGCTACTTTTTTGTAGATACCGTGCAAAACCACGGGCAGCAGCTAGTCTCTTGTAAAAACATCCACAATTTTATCACTCCGCATCACGCAGAGAGAAAAACTCACCTCATCGCTCATTCAAAAAGCATAATAAAACTATATTCTGCGCCGTACTTTGACCGGCCCACGTTGCATCGTGCCACACAAAAGGTGTTTGCACGAGTAAAGAGCTCTTGCATTTTTAATGGCCCTAGGGATGCACCCTGCTTTTTCAAAATATCTCAACTGACTTTGGGTCCATCTTGCTATAATGCAAAAAGGTGATGAATTGGATTTACTACACTTTGCAACTCTACTTTTCGGAATTATAAAAGGCCAGGTACCAATATATTTGTATGAAAAAATTAAATTCTCTGCTTGTTATATTCGCTTAATTAAAACAACCGCATTTTGTGGCAGGTTCCGGTATACTGCCACGAAATGCTAGAACAATATTTCTCCTCCCATCAGATGTTCGATTACCATTTGGTCCTTTAAAAAATCATTGGAAAAATATCTGTTATATGCACAAAAATCTGCTCTTTAAGAGGACTTTTTGGTTTTATTTTATTATTTAATTTATTTATCACAATGTTTAACTGGTGAATATTTATTTATACAGTCGCCCTCACACTTCTGTATCATATGCTGATTGGTAGCCTTTTTTCATCACTGTATATAGACTACTTTATGTTATATTCGCACTGTAGTTTTTATGTCGCGATATTTTTTTTTTTGTTCTATTTTCTACTTACTTTCAACTTTTAATAATTAAGCGTATTGGGTTGTGTAAATATACATGTATGTATTTAAAAAATTAAAAGTATTCTATCAGTCATCTAGTCACCATAATACATGTGTTGTATTGTCCACCAATATTATTATTATCAAGTATTATTATATATTAGTTTCAGTAAAAGCCCAGCTAAAGCTAAGCGCAGTTTCGAGCTACTATAGGTAGTAAATTGAAACACATTCAAAAGGTGTGCTATAAAACTTAAAAAAGGTAAAAGGTTCAATAATTTTAATGGTTTTAGTAAATAGTAAACAGGCCGGGTTTCGCGGAGGTTATAGCACCATAGACCACATTCATACAGTGAGGCAGATCATACAGAAGTCCGAAGAGTATAATCAGCCCCTGTGTCTGGCTTTTGTGGACTATCAGAAGGCCTTTGACTCTGTTGAAACCTGGGCTGTTTTGAAATCCTTGCAGCGATGCCAAGTAGACTATCGTTATATCGAAGTGATGAGATGTCTGTACGAAGCCGCCACCATGAGTGTCCGAGTACAGGACCAGCAGTCTAAGCCCATCCAACTACGCAGACGAGTGAGACAAGGAGATGTAATATCTCCGAAACTGTTCACAAACGCGCTGGAGGATTTGTTTAAGACGCTGGACTGGAAAGGAATGGGCATTAACATAAACGGCGAGCACATCTCACACTTACGATTCGCAGATGACATAGTCTTGCTGGCGGAGTCGTTGGAGGAGCTACAACAAATGCTGGACAGCCTAGCATCAGCCTCGCGGGCGATAGGTCTCGCATGAATTTGGATAAAACCAAAGTCATGGTCAATGACCAAATTGATCCGAGACCTGTTAATGGTCACCTTCTTAAAGTTGTTTCGCAATACACATACCTCGGGCAGATTTTGCAGTTAGGTAGAAACAACTTTGGGTTGGGTTGGGTTGGGCAGCGTTTGGTAAACTACGTCGAGTTTTCTCGTCACCCATTCCGCAATGTTTGAAAACGAAAGTTTTCAATCAGTGCGTCCTACCTGTTATGACATACGGAGCTGAAACGTGTCCACTCACAGTACGGCTACTCCACCAGTTTAAAGTTACTCATCTAGCTATGGAACGAGCTATGCTCGGGGTTTCTTTGAAGGATAGAATTCGGAACGAGACTACATACATAACATAGAACTAAAGTTGTCGACATAGCTCAGAGACTTAGTAAGCTGAAGTGGCAGTGGGCTGGCCATATCTGCAGAAGAACCGATAACCGTTGGGGTAAACGAGTTCTTGAGTGGAGACCGCGGCTCGGCAAACGTAGTGTAGGACGCCCTCCGGCAAGGTGGAGTGAAGATCTGCGAAAGGCTGCCGGCAGAAGCTGGTCGAACTGAAGATTAACTAACTGAAGAAAAAAAATCTCTCGTAAAAAATAAAATTACCAATGAAGATATTTTTATTGGTTTCTAGACGGTTTTCGCCAACTCTAAACCGTTCCATGTTGTCACTTGCAAACTCCTTTCATATGAAATATAACCATTATTCTCTAGATATTTTAATAACTTACAAAGTTCTTGTCTATATTTAATTTAGCTGAGGTATTATATAAAAGTTTACGGAAACCGTTGATGAGATTTTTACCTGTATTCAATGTAAACAGTGAATAAAAATCTCATTATATATTAATTTTGATTAATAATAATTATTAATTAATTATTATTAATTTTTCTAACCTTTACCAGCAACGTAAGAGTTTCAATATAATCATTGTGTAGCCAAACTATAGGTAAGTTATTTGTGTACAAAATGTATACAAACAAAATTTTTTAGAGCTTACGGCACACTACAAAGTAATTTTACACTATTATTTAAGATTCACAAATCAGGGTACTCCTAATCTAGAATAGCCTTATTAGCAATGATAATTTTCCTTGAAATACAAATCAAACCAACTTCACACGTAGAGGAGGTATCCCTAAAAACCTTGTGTTCGTTTTTTGCTCCAAAACTTTGCAGGCGCCACTAATACGTATTACCGCGCAAAATTTCATCATTATAAAAATAATAGTCTGTGAGCAAGCTCGTATAAGGAGCGGACAAACAGACAGACAGAGAGATAGACATAATTGTTATCAAAAAGTGTACCTTATTCTTTTAATAATTGTAATCATAGTAATCAAATGATTAGTTGATCTGGGCGCTAAGACAAATTCAGAACGTTATTTTCAACATATTTCGTACCGCGCTAATCACTATAACTATAACGGAAACGATTTAACTCTAATTTGGATTACGTTGATCAAACGCGCGGGGTCGTGTTATTTTTGACAGTGCTTTCTAACGAACGTTTTTGATTTAGTACATCCTAGGAGTCTGTGCATAGAGTAATACTAGGTAGTTCTATATAAATTTGTTTGATTGGTAAAATCAACGATTAAATATTTAAGGAAGAATAGCGCGTTACCGTTTTGACATTCAGATTTGCCATATCCAAACCTTTGTCAAAACCAATCCGTTCAATGGCAATTACGTTGACAAATGGCGCGATCGCCCTACAGATATAACATCTTTGTCACCTCACTTAAAGTTAAACACTGTTTAAAATAATGCAATTCGCGGTGTATCCCACTATTTCCATTAGGTATTTCTATTGATAGAAATACTGGGACTGATTCTCCCACTATTTCCATAGCTGGAGGCGGGGCAAAAAAAACACTGCCTCACCTCTTCAGACGGCGTGCACATTTCCGTTGTAAGTTGATCGCTTCAAGAATAAAAAATTACAGCTGTCCGATCAACCGAACCATGGATAATAGTACTTATTGTATATTTTTCTGGTGCTTCGGCGGCCGCTGGCGCGGCACGCTCGCCTTGCGCGTTGTTTTCTATACTCTAACATAACCTAACCAACTGGTTCCGATCTGATTTTACTTATTCAATAAGAACTTTTTATTCTTAATATAAATCATTATTTATATTAAAAATAACAAGTTCTTATTAGTTCTTATCTTAAAAAGGAATGGCGGTTGAATCCCACTATTTCCATCGTAATACAAAATAGAAAAAAGTGGGACTAGCGTTTTTTCAAATTATATCCAATGGGATATAATCTATAAATCTATAAAATCCAATGGGATATAATAGTCCCACTTTTTTCTATTTTGTATTACGATGGAAATAGTGGGATTCACCCGCCATTTCTTTTTCTAAGATAGAGACAAATAGTGACAGGATATATCTTAAGCAATGCTTAGGCAGTGTTAAGTTGTGTGGTGGTTATAAGTAAGGGCGTTGGTATTTATGAGACGTTTATTATTCGTTATGAACTTTATTAAAATGAAAAGGGTATGATTTAAGGGTTGCCAATTTAATTGGTTTTAAATTTCTTAAATAATTGGGTTTTTCCGCAAAATAGTAGATCCGTCACCAAAATGTCGTCGTCAAACAACACAAAAACGTTTCCATAATAAATTACATATTAATTATCGGGATATATTATTAAGTATCGAATAAATATTTTTGTATTTGTTATAATAGGTACTGATAACTATATAATAATCAAATTAATTGCTAACAATCAATAAAAAAATAATATAACCTAACATAACCTAGCTAACTTAACCGACAGATATACAATTCCGAATACGAAACTATTTAAGGAATAAACCTACTATTTTGAAAACGAAGTTTTTATTCATGAATTAACTACGATTTTATTGGTAATCCATCTCTTATTTTAGATACATAATTACTATAATTGGTAATTCACCTAGCGACACACTTTTTTATCTAAAATGAATATTTTGTGGCGATAGATCTATTAATTAGATTATACAAGTTGATGACATATATAAACTTTGCTGAAAAAAACAATAATTCCAAAATGAAAATAGATGTAATAAATCTATAACAAATAAAAGCCACCCAGTACCGAAGGGTTTTAGGGTTCCGAAGAAAACAAAGAACCCTTATAGTTTCGCTATGTCTGTCTGTCTGCCTTTAATCAAAGCTTTTGCATTCAAACTATAAATTTAATTGCGATTAAATTTTGATTGATAATACGTATTAGTCATTACAAAGTTATGAAATATAAACATTGAAAAAATGTTTTTTTGTGTAAAGTGGAGTTAATTTTTATTTTATTTCACTACCCCATCGCCATCATGTGGCATATTGTTAGATAGGTTTTTTATAGGGACTAGGAGGCTTCTTGAACAGTTTTTCATTCATATATTTGTTTAATAAAATATTAGCCTATAAAGTGACCATTTTTGGGAGAGGTCAGTGCCCCGACTGGCTAATCAGCAACTAGCTCAAATGCTTTTTAATTAGTTGGATATATGATGAAACTACAATAATAATTATCATGGCTAATAAGGATTTATTCGATTTCGAGTAATAGCCCGATTTGTAAACTTTAAAAAATAAACTAAAGGCCAACATTTATTTTTGTTTTTCTTAATTTTGTTATTTTTCTAATTAAATCGGCTTGACCAAAGCCACCACTAGTCATCCTTGTTCATACTGACTTTATAAGCCTTATTTATATTTATTTTTCGCGATTCGCGATAGTTTAAATAAATAAAATAAATAAATATTGCTGGACAATGCACACACCACCATTGAGTCCCAAACTAAGCATAGCTTGTATTATGGTGACTGGATGACTAATAGAATACTTTTATATTTTTAAATACATACTTATGATACTTTATAACACCCAGACACAGAACAAACACCTATGTTCTTCACACAAATGTTTATCCTGGGAGGGAATCGAACTCTCAACCTACAGCGCAGAAGGCAGAGCTACTACCAACTGAGCTGACAGGCCAGTCAAAGTCAGTTTACTAGTTACTTTTAGTTACTATTAGTCACTATTTGATCTGCAGATAAATGTAGATCCTGTGTAGAACTAAGATCTTACTAAGATTTCTTACTTATCTTTTACTAAACAAATGGGTTTTAATGAATATAAAAAGTAAATAAACATTTTGCACGGTTTTCTTAAATGCGCATTTGCAGTAAGAAACCTGAAACTTGAGAATTGCAATATATCGTCGGACAGAAAACTCCTGTCGCAGCAGGAAACGTTTCTAGTGTAACTAGCAAGCGATTTCAAGTGGACGGACTCGGGAACAGGAACGTGCCTCTGAAATTCTATGTTTTGATATAGATTTCATAATTGTTTACAAAAATGTTCAGAAAGATATAAAACTACAAATTGATGGAATTGATCTATAGATAGATCAACTAGTTCAGATTACTGCCAAAAGGCTGCGTCCTAAAGACACTGGCCACATCGACAATGGCAATCCTACATAATTATTTTTTGATCTTTAAAATTCATGTAGTTTTTTTTTCAGTAATTTTATAAAGTTTTTGTGTGTATATTTTATGTTCTCGTACTCATAGTGTACTCGTAGCGTGTGTGTATTTTTCTAATATTCATATTTTTTATATTGTATAATGTCCATTTCAAACGAATTGGGTAATATTGCGGGTTTGATTCTCGCCGCGGAATAACTGTTTGTTGTATGATCTGTAAGTATTTGTCTCGGGTCTGGCTGTTTCTATGAGTGATATTTATCTAAGTATTTACAAATAAAAGTAGATAAGTAGGTATATCAGTCATGTGTCACACGTCGCCGACTCTACATGCTAGTGATTAGGTTTATAATATTACATATGTATGTTAGACTTTACGGTATAAATTTGATATGGGCCGTAGTTTGTAAGTATTTAACATCATGTACTAAACTAGTGTTGCCTAAAATAAACGTTAATATTATTATTATTAATATTATAACACAAGCTTTGCTTACTTTGGAGCCAGATGATGCTGTGAGAAATGTCCAGGATTATTTATTTATTTATGTATTATCTGTAATGTTTTATATTGTTAACCCGTTGACTCTTTACTGGTACAATTTACCCGGTAGTGAAAACTCCGTTGACTCGCAACTGGCCCGAAAGTTCCAGCGCGGGAATTGTTACACATAAACCTTTCCCGCGTTTTATTTTGTTCCGGCGGTTGGCGGTTAATTGATGTGGCCTGAAGGACGGAATCCTTACCATTTATTTGATATACAAAACTCTATGGTCTTTGAACATTTTGATTGAGATAATCTGTATAAGTTCGGTGACATTTTTTTCGCCATTGCAATCTAATATAAAAATTCAATAGGATTCTTCAGCTGTTCTTGGATTGTTGATACAAGCAGTAGTTTGCTCAAAATAGTTGATTTTCTGAAAATACATCTTATGCCGCCATTTTGCCGCCACAGCTGCTTGACGCCATATTTAAAAGTCTAGATTTAGGTTCGCCACTCAAAGGGTAATCAACTGAATTAGATTTTCTTGTATTTAACAGATGCCGTGAAATAATTGTGAAAAATTAATGAGACAAATTTAAATATTAAAAATATATTTTTAACATAAACAAAGACATATACTCACACACCATACACTGAATAATTATAAGACATTGCTAAAATAATAACAGTCAGATTCTGCTTAGGACGTAGGCACCTACGCTTTAGGAAAAAATTGGCGATCAAATTACAAATTTGATATTGAAATACTAATTAACTTTATTCGAAACTAAAAACTAGTTAGAAACGAGCACTCTCAAAGTGCCAGAAAATAAATAAACTGAAAAGAAGTTAACAACTTTAGAATAATCATAACTAATTGATTGGGCATAGTGTTGATATATCACTTCTGCCGGGTGATTCTGGAATTCTGGTACTATCAAAACATTGATACTAATACAGTTACTATTGATGAATTGGTATTACGGAAGGTTGTTGCTGATTGTCAGATGTGCTATCAAGCAAAAAGCTTGGGTATACGAGTGTGCGTGGGTGCGTGTATTTACACAGAAAAGCACGGTTTTAAGGCTTCACTTTAGTTCTTCTTGGCACTCCGTTTTTATATTTATTTCATCTGAGATAGAAACCGAACTTACGTGATACTTATACATCTTGTCAAAACTGGTTCCAGTTTCAATCAAACGAATGATTTCCATTATCCCTATTACTAATCGGTACTAATAGACGTTGTATCAGAAGTTACATAATCGCCATGCAGATCAAATATCATTCAAAATACACATAGATTTTTAACCCCATCCTTAGTCCGCCTCTAGTCTCTGCCACATCCTTCGTGTTGTATACCAAATGAGCTCGGATTTTATTCTAAACAAAGCCGGTGGATTTGTTCAAGCGAATTCTGAAGCTTCGCGAGCTCTCAGGGCGAAGAGCACTAATTTTTATTAGGATAAGCCCCACAGCAATTTATCTACAGTTAAGTTTATGTGATACTTGTTTTATTTACTTTCAAACATTAAATAATTGTGTGGAAAGGTAAATGTTACTTAAACACCATTTGCTTAATTCAAAGAGAGCACTCGATTCAGACACTTCAGTCACATCCAGGTTTTTTATAATAATCTACTATACTTCAGTTCATTTTTAGAGTTCCGTACCTCAAAAGGAAAAACGGAATCCTTATAGGATCACTTCGTTGTCCGTCCGTCCGTCCGTCCGTCCGTCTGTCCGTCCGTCTGTCTGTCAATCAAGACCCTTTTTCTCAGAAACGCGTGGGGGTATCAGGCAGAAATTTATATCAAATACTTAGGTCTACTGTCCCTTAAAGCTGTGAAAAATCAAACTTCTAAGCCAACGCAATCAAAAGATACAGCCGTTTATGCCGCAAATTTCCGCAAATTTTCGACACTCGCAAGGGAATCAAAACCTACAGGGTACTTCCCGTGAACTCAGAATCTTGAAATTTTTCCTTTACGAAGCAACGTCTTATAGCACAGATAAAGGAAAAATTGCGAAAACCGTAAATTTTAGATGGATGTCATTTTGCAATAAAAATACCATAACTATGACTCGCCATGATGGGTGAACTTTTACTTATATACCTACAGGTTTGTACGGAACCCTCGGTGCGTGAGTCCGACACGCACTTGACCGGTTTTTTAAATAAAGAAAAGATATGATGTGTTATGGTTTTTATAGATAAATCAGCTAATATATAATTATGCTACTAATATTTAATTTTTTGAATTCTAGTTTAGAGTAGTGCTTTAGCGAAGTAATCTAAAATTGAATCACGGGCGTAAGAAATGATTCTCATAATAGACTACTGAGCACAGTGAGTTATTTAATGGCACGAGAGTAAAAATTTACTCTCGTGCCATTAAATACATACAACTCGATATATACAACTTCACACGTCTACTAGCGATGAAAGTGTTATAGGTAACAAAAACAATTAAGACAATATTTAACAGAAAAATATTGTGTCATAAAGTATCGTAAGTATTTAATAATAAATACAAAAGAAAACGTACTAAATTCAATCCTGTGGCATGAGATTAGTCGTTTACAGGAACAATAGCTTGTAATAGTACTACACTTTTTTATACAAATGTTTGTATTTGCATACAATATTACCCACTCAACTGATTCGCGTGCCGGCGTTGCGCGTTTTGGTGTATGATAGGCCTTTTAGCGGTCAGAGTAATACCGTTAATATATAATAAGTACTGGTAACAATAAAGTATGCTATTCCCTACCTACTCTCGTACGTATAAACTTTCGTAAAAAGACTCGTAAAACCCTCCATCATCCCTCAACAGTCCACTCCAACCTTCTGAAATCGACGGGATAATACTGAATTAGGGATGAACGCTTTAATTGACCGTACAAAGGTCGGATATTATGTTTTAGTGCTTGGATTAACAATTTTCCAACCACGCAACATTGTTTTCTAACCCTTTTATATAAAGCTTAAAATCCTTTCAATCTGAGGTTTGAAAATGGTGTTGCTTTGGGTAACTGTTATTTTTGTATACATTAGCGATGGTCAAATGAATTGATAAGTGGGTAAATTATGAATGTTTGGGTAAGCTAAGTAGGTTTTATGCCGCTAAAGTTTGCTCATCAATATAAAAAGGTTTGGAATCCTATTGTAAGTGCTTCGTAAAATACACTAATAGTAGGTAGGTAGGTACCTACTGAAATCCTATCAGAAAATATATGCTATGTTTTGAACTTTGTTATGCAATATGGCCCGTCACCTATATGCGAATGTAGCCTACATAGTTAAGGTTTTATATATCTTTCAATTCTAAAGAGGTAAAATCACGAGAACATTCTTAAAATTTGGACTTGAAAACAGCTTCCGTATCTCTTAAACTTATTCCTCTATTCAATTTCTCAAAGAAAGAATCAAGTGAATTATTATCGGCCTCATGCAAGTTCATAGAGAATTTCAATGCGTTTATAAAGCGTGAAAGTATCTTACCGCGTACCGCTTTAGCCCTTGGCTGGTGTATTTTAAATGAGCTATTTCCTGGGGTCTTCCTAGCCTATCTAAAGGAAGTCATTTTAAATCAGTTTGCAGTGCAAAATGAGCTTTATTGCGTTCTCGTAAGATACAGCTGGGCTAGAAAAAAACCTAAAGGTTTTTATTTTTCAAATGAAATTGGGCTATGACTCTCTGGATTAGGTACGTCTTAATATCGCTCGTAGAATTGAATTTTTCTGGTGAGTGTGGCACTTTTAAATATATACTCTAATTTCCTCTAGTATTCCTCTGAAAAAATATTCATGCACTTGAATTTTCCAGCGAATTTATGGAAAGTAATTTGAAAAGGCTAAAAATATTTGTAAGAAATACGTTTTATACATCCGAGAGATAGTTGAGAGTCAGGAACAAATGAAACTTATTATCTCTTGCAAGTGGCTTTCTACAGATTAAACGCAGTCTCCAGTCAATTTTGTAGTATGGGTGCAACTTGATCTGAATACACCTTAGATTAGAAGTACTCATTATAAAAAAAACTGCCTTTGGACGTAACGTTACAGCAGAAACGATAGACATTTTCAAAGAATTAGTCTATTATAAAACCACAAAATAAACAACATATTACTCCAGTACTTCAAGAATGAAGTCAAAGGCGGAAACCTTGTCTACAAAATCACCACGATGCTTCTTTTCCGATATTTCCCGATTACCCAGCTGAGACTAGGTATGATTAATGGATGTATCAATAGAGATCGAGAGGACCACTCTATCCTGTGATGTATAGCTTCTCAGTTACATCCGGAACTAAGAGCTCCATTTCTTATCTTGTGGGAGGGATTAAGTTGTATTTTTAACTAGCTTCCAAAAAAAGGCAGAGGTTCTTAATTTGGCTGAATATTTTTGGTGTTTTCAATATAGTTTTTTTTTGTTTGTATCTCATACTTCTTCAACTATTGCCAGATTTGCATAATTCTTATTGCATATATTTTTATCCTATTAAGTGTTTCTCCAAAATGGTCCCGTATAAGTTTAGTGTGGTGGGGATCTAATGATAGAAAATACGATAAAACCTAAACTCCTCAACGCGTCAGAACAAACCAAATTAGTAATTACTTTGATAAATATAGAAAAGGAATACCAATTAGAATAGAAGATACCTTTCAGTGGTCATCTAGCTTGACAATGGACTTTTAAGTCACCTTATAGAACTCTTTAACGACAAACATCTCATGTGTTGCAATTAAATAATTGTATTTGTGATATTAGGCATTATTTACATTATGCATACTTTGTCAGTTAATCAGATATATAAGTATCAGTCATGTGGTACCCATAACACAAGCTCTGCTTACTTTCGGGCCAGATGATGCTGTTTGAAATGTCCAGTATTATTTATTTATTAATTGGTCTTAGTGTACTATCGATGGTATTACGTTTTGCGTGACTAACTAAATAATCTAACGTTATTACTAATGTATTACTGTTCGAGTACATCATAACAATGAAATAAATACAAAGTAGGTAATAAACTAATGATTACCACAGCCATTTCTATAAACATAACACTATGCAACGTAGTCACACAAATTAATGAGCAAAATTAATTAATAGCTATTCCATAAACACGTCAGCTGGGCCTGATAATTGTTTATGAAAACATTTGGATATTAACCTACTCATTTTAATTTGTAGCACTAATAGTGTGATGAACGCGTACGTGTAGAGACGGAGCCTTGTTGTTATAGGTTGTATAGTTCACCAAGACTGTCAATTACATCGTACTGTATTTATAATAACTAGTAGTCGCCCACAGGTCGAAATTCGACCATAATTAATTAATAATTGACGTATTTTTTATGCATAATAAAAATAATATTAGCATTCTGTACGCCTCTTTATAAACTAAAAATTTGCGAAATTTCATACTCCTCCGACCGCGCAATTTTTGTAAAGAGGGGGTACTAAGTTTTTGCATCACGTATATAGATATTAATAATACCGGACATTTCACACAACGTCATCTAGCCTCAAAGTAAGCAGAACTTGCGTTATGTGTCCCACATGACTGATATACTACTTGACTGGCCTATCAGCTGGTAGTAGCTATGCCTTCTGTAGATTGAGGTTTTGGTTCCCTCCCAGAAACATTTGTATGATGGATATAGGTGTTTGTTCTGTGTCATCTTTGGCCTTAGTTCATCTGTTGAAGATGATTTAGGTGGCGCCAGTCAAGTTACAGAGCATGGATGGAGTTACGTTCATGGATCCACTCCAGCAAGCTGAGGTGGGTGAAGTTTCCTCTCCACTGACGCCTCTGCCTGGCATTCTGTTAGATAGCGCAGGCCTTCCCAGGTACCCACACTAACCTCTCGACCTTTCCGACAGGGCCCGCAGGAAAGGTCGAAAGGTCGACATGTCGGTTTGGTTGCAGGTGCATAACGGCTGGCATCGAGCTGGGTTAGTTCTCTGTATAGGTGTTATAAAGTATCATAAGTATGTATATAAAATATATAAGTATTATATAAGTTACCTATTGTCTATGGTACAAGTTATGCTTCGTTTAGGACTAGATGATGTTGTCTGAATTGTCCACAAATATTTATTATTTATACTTGTTTTATTTCCTCTGTAAATACATATCCTGTAAAAATAGCTGTAAGAAGACATATATATTTATGTATGTCTTCTTACAGCTATTTTTACAGGATATGTAAATACATATCCTGTAAAAATAGCTGTAAGAAGACATATATATTTATGTATGTCTTCTTACAGCTATTTTTACAGGATATGTATTTACAGAAGATTCAACCGATACGGTAGTGCAGTCATCATTTTACAAGTTAGTACCTGGATGACCGAACTATGCTCGGTATAAAACGCGGATAAAACGACGTTTTCTAAAAATGAAACCTAGCTAGATCGATTTATTACCCCTGCATACTAAATTTCATGAAAATCGTTGGAGCCGTTTCCGTGATTCATATATACATATATACAAGGACTGCTCGTTTAACGGTATAAGCTTACAAATCATCATTAATTACATATTACAATTTAACAAAATCACATATCTCAATATAAAAGTAGCCTTTGCGAATTCATTCAAATGACAATAGAATACGTCAATCTTCGAGTGTCCTTCTTCGAAGCACCGAGAACAGGCGCGGTTGCCTACGCCTGAGCACGTACTCGTCGGGCACGTTAGTACGTTCCCAAATCACGGATTATACTATGTAAAGATTAAAATATAACATATTCATCAAACTCATGTAAAATTCCGTATCACTCCTTGACAGGAAGCTTAAAATCACAGCGTTGTGGAGATACCGAAACTTAGGTTGATCGTGGTATGCACGACACCCCAATTAGCCCCTTACCTCTACACTGTAAAGTCGAATTTTGAATACGGGTTGGATAAAGTAATATCGCACTAAGCCTACCACTTATCGATGACGTAGACTAGAGGGTAAAGTGCTTACGATCACATACATAGGCTTGTATTCGCAGGCGTCTATGCAACGTTATACGGCTGAGTGCTGCTCAACCATTGATGGCTTTTGGGCTATTTACACTATGCTTCTTAACTTAATAACATGTGTAGGTAAATGTGTTTTTTTCCTATGACTGATAGAATACATTTTATTGTACACCTTATGAAATAATGACAACCTTAGAATGGAAAGGATTGTAAGAACAAATTTAGTGATTACGTTACTAATTAAACTGTCTTATATAATTATATAATATAAATCTTCAGTGCGTGTGTTTGTAATTAAACTCCTCCTAAACGGCTGGACCGATTTTGATGTTTTTTTTGTGTGTGTTCAATTGTATTCGAGAACGGTTTAGATTTACAATTAGGTATTTTTTTTTCTTTTAAAACGCGTGGATGAAGTTGCGAATGGGACAGCTAGTAATGTTATAAAATAACTAAATATTTATTAAATAACTACTTACTTATTAGGTTATATATACGCAATAATAATACATACCTACATACATACCTAGCCACGGAACAAACATTAATGTTTCTCCGAGGGTGATCGAACCTACAGCGTATATATACTATGGCTGACATATCAGGTCGATCGGTAATAGCTCTGCCTTCTGCGCTGTAGATTGAAGATTTGGGCAGACATTTGAGTGATAAATATAGGTGTTTGTTCTGTGTATGGGTGTTATAAAGTATCCTGAATATAAAAAAATATAGGTATTCTATCAGTCACCTAGTTACCATAATTTATTTATTTATAAAAAGTACTTACACTTTTTTTACAGGGGCCCCTAATGCAATAGTGTAAAAAAAATAGAATTAAAATCAATAAAAATAATCATAGCATTTGACAGACCTAGATAACATAAATAAACATGAACAAAAATTAAATATTACACAACATATAAAATTCTCCAATTAATAACTTCGAATTACATAATGTCAAACCAAATGTCAAAATGTAAAAAAAAACAAACGTAATGTCAAATAAAATAAACAAAATAAAAACTTGTTAATCAATGTACAATATCAAATTGAAGCTACGCTAAGTTTGGGGTTAGATTTTGTGTGAATTGTTTAATGAGATTTCTCCAATTATGGAATAAAGCTTCAATTTCATAATTATATACTAAGCAGCTTTCGCCTTCTAAAATCATTACACTAATCTTCTCTACCTACCGCTACTACTTTCTAAGACTCATCTCTGGTGACGTAGTTGATAGGCCTCGGTCCTTGTAAATTTTTGAAAAGCCGGGACCGACGCTTTATCCTGCTCTCCGAAGCACAGAAGCGCACAAATGATAATGTCACTGCGGTCATCCAGCAGTTCTGACTGTAAAATGTATCAACAATTCAATCAGCCAGTTGCCTCATCTATGGCATCATTTGGAGACTGGATACTTATTTTCAGTACATAACTTCCCAGTTATCCCCAGGGTGTTTCTGATGCAACTGAGAGCAAAGATCTTGAGAATTATTTAACCGACAGTAACACTCGAAACAAAAATAGATTGATCTATGGATAGTTAGTATGAGATACACTATCATTTAATATATTTTTTTTATTTCAGTATTTTCGGAGAACTTATAACTTATAGGTACATCAAAAAAACTACAAATAATACATGTTTATAGTACATGTATGTATGCAGAAGGCTAATTACAAGTTCACACTGATATTATATATATATATGAAAAATATAGTCCAAGTGGAAACCTAAATAAAAAATAAATATGTTTAATATATCAATATAAATAAAATAATAATAAATAAATATTAATGGACACAACACCATCTAGTCCCAATCTAAGAATCTGATAGAATACTTATATATTTTAAATACTTACGATACTTTATAACACCCAGACACAGAGCAAACACCTATGTTCTTCACACAAATGTTTATACTGGGAGGGAATCGAACCCTCAACCTACAGCGCAGAAGGCAGAGCTACTACCAACTGAGCTGACAGTCAGTCAATATACAGAATAATATACAATAAATACATGTAAAACGGTTTAGCTATCTAAGGTCTGGTTAAAAGGATCTAGAGATAGCTCAACTGATTCAGATCTTTGTCAGAAAGCAGCGCCCTCTAGACTCTAGATTGACGGCATGGTTTGTTAGATTAATATTAGAATAAAAATACGCCAATCCAATCAAGTCAAGATGACAATATTTTAAAGAAAATAGTGGCACCTGGTTTATTTTTACTGGTACATAATTGATATATATATCTATCATAGCAAATATATTATTCTTCTCTACCACTAACGCCAGGGGCCTTTTTGTCAAACTATTTCGGGTTTTATTAGTAAACTCGGTTATATATTATTCAAACAAAGAATAACCGGCTCGGGTGTAAATGATTATAATAAAAGTCAAGTGTTTTTTTAACCAAACTAATTTACTTTAATATTTTTTATAATAAAAAATATTAAATAGCTGTCTCTTAGTTCAAAGCTATTTTTTAAATATTTTATACAATTAATGACTCACTCGAATTTGTTACGTTTATTTTATCAAACTATGTTATATTTTACTTGATCAAATTAATGTTTAGTTTTAGTTTAGCTTCACTTGACACAGGCAAAATTGCCATTGATGATAAATGCATATAGGATAAGGGAATAATTTTAAGAATTTGGCTGGCACTTAAATTAAAATATTACCATCAATCGATTTCGAATTATGAGGACGAAGGAATATGAGGACTGTTTAGAGCATTTACATAATACATCATTTTGTATTATCTGGATTCAATATTTTTGTCGTATCGTACTCGCAATGTATAAAACCTTAAGCAAGAGTCAAACAGCAATGTACGTTGCAAGATTGCACTCGTTACTGTTTCAGGACGGTGGAGAATTTGAGAACCGAGTTTTAAGCACTTTTCTCGTAAATGGGGCTTGCTTTCAATGAAATTGTTGAACATCTTGTAGCACTATTAGAAATGGTATGAAAGGTCTTTGAAGTAGCCAAAAGTGTTAATGTTATGGGATAAGCTGTTTCTTAAGTTTATTTTATATTAGATGGATACCTATGAAATTGCCACTTTATACAAAAAAGTCAGTATACATTTTCTAGTAATCAAAGTTTTCACTCCTGCTATTGATGCATCTTTGCCAGCGCTGTGGCAATTTAATTAGGCTTTTCTTAAAGAAGTCAGCTGGACGAGTGGCAACAAACTCTTCAAGAGCATTTTTATCGCGAGTGTTGATTTTTTTCTTGCTAAGAAGCAGCCCAAATTCTGGAAAACTTAGAGGTATGTATGTGAGCGCAAAGACTAGTAAGTCCGGTGGATGACGGAGAGTTTTTAACCCTAGCTCTTGTAGCTTGGAGACCGTCTGTTGTGCAGTGTGGTATCATGCGTTGCGAGGACGAGCGGTAGACCGAGCGGATTGACCAAAGGTGGCGGGAAATTTGCTATCTCTATCATTTTGTTCAGTCCTTCACAGTATACAGTACACAAACACAGTACACACACAGTATACACACAGTACACAGAGGTTTGGTAATGAGATGAATCATGCTGGCACTAGACTATCAAACAGTGAACAATTTTTTTAGTGAAAGTATTCGCCTTTGACATTGCCTTTGATCTTCAACCAACATGAAGAATAGATTGTCGTTTCTGTGACTGTTAAGCAACGCTAGGGATATTTTAATGCTTACGTTGTGCTGACGATCATTCAGTATGCGTGGCACGCATTTGTCGAGCTTTTTTACCTTGCCAGTCTTACGCAAACGGACCAATATTGATTTAATGCTAACGTCGAAAGCTAACCCTCATCTGCTGTAGAAAAAGTATCATCAGCTTCCACGATCGCATTGAATTCGTTGTTGTCGTTCCATATACAAAAACGTTCGCTCCTACGTTTGTACGTACGTACGTTCGTTTGTATAATTTCGAAATAATGCCAAGATTAAAAAAAATCAATCATTTAAAATAAGAATTCTTGGCCAACTATAGAACAATTAGATTTCAAATGGCCAGTTTTATAGATCGGCGACTTCATAAGTAAACACCTATTATTAATAAACGCATCTTGTCTCACAGTCAAACAAAAGTAAACCCTAAAGCCATCTATTCTTCTCGGTCTTTGGAAATATGCCACCACTCTCTTTTATAATATTTGAAATCGACTCACCTAAGTTTAATTTTAAATATTCATTTAGGTAAGGTATCATATATATAAAAATATTCTATCAGTAATCTGGTCACCATAATACAAACTATTCTTAGTTTAGGGCTAGATGCAGTGCATTGTCACCAATATTTTTTTATTATTATTTAGGTATATAGATAGGAACTCGTAGTATCTATTCAAATAAAATACTACACTAATTAAAAAAAAGCACGTTCAAATATATAGGTAAGTTACTAAGCACCTGTTATTTGTAATTTTCAAGTTGAATTACAAAGATCTGAACTTTATAATTGAATGGTAGCTTTTCCGACAAAAGAGAAAATCGGTAAAAATGTAACAAGATAAAATTTCGACGGCTCAAAGGAAAGCTAATCTTATAAGATCTTTGTTCCTTGCATGAGTAATTCTTCTGTAATGGTTACGTAATGGGATCCTGTGATCTTGGTATGGGGCCTATTCTAAAATAGGCTGCTATTATTTTTTATTATGTTAGGAAAAAAACACCAATATAGTTACGCTGAGTAAAGCTAGGAAAATTAAGTAATCCTATATGTAGACTTTTTCTCGTGCATATTTGGTGGATACGCAGACTAACTCTGTACTACACTAACAATTGTCTGTAAATCGAGTTCAAACCTAGACATGTAATGTACATTTTCTTTCAAAAAACTTTTTCAAATAGTAAAGACAAACATCGTGAACTACGTGTTTTTCAATGACGTGATACGACGATAAAAACAAGTTACAGGTACTTGTTTAAAACACGATTTTCTATACCTGAAATAGACTGTAAGATCACAAAGAAGACGATAAAGTTAACTAGGTGCCGAGGCAGCCGAGAAAAAAGTAAAGGACGTGAGGTCAATCACCCAGTAAAATGCAATTTGGCTGACCTGAGGGCCCTAAATCAATGGGCAGAGGCAAAATTCACAAAGCAAGTCTAGCTTCGCTCTCGGCACTGAAGCGAAAATACAGTCACCAGCCAAAAAATTGCAGCAACCTTATTCTAATAAGCATACGGCTGGTTTTCGATTACCCTGGACGGTGGAGAGTTGTACCATGACACTGCAATTTATCATCCGACTTAACGACAGATGTTGTCCTTTTGTCTGCCTGTCGCGATATCGGGATGGCAGCCATTACGAGCCAGACCTTCCGTTAACAAATTTTGAAAATAAATGGAAAAAACACCTGGTGCTTAGCTGGTTTAAAAAGGGTTGAGTACTTACATACTGATGGATAACAGAAAGTATCTTTAATTAAAATTGTTGGAAATAAAATGAAATTTTATTTATTTGCTTGAACATAATGTAACATAATGTTGAACTGTTGAACATAATGATACAACTTGGTCTTACATAGTTTGTCCATTGTCTGACCTACCATATTCTTTGGCTTATTTAAACAAATTTTCATAACCTAATTCTTAACTTTAGTTATTTTTCTTGGGAGGTGTATAATAATGAATAATAATATACATTGTTATGTTAAATTAATTAACAATAGTAAAAGAGTAAAAAAAAACGAATATTTTTTCATCTTAGATATCCCTATAATTAAAAAGTTTACTAATTGTATAATAACATTTGTCTACAAGCCACTTCTTCAATTTTATAAAAAAAGCGGCCAAGTGCGAGTCGGACTCGCCCATGAAGGGTTCCGTAGCAGCAAGTACAGTAGCTGCAACATAATATAAAAGTTCTTGTAGTTCGTTGTAACTTTAATCGATGTTTTAATTTTACGATATATGACGTATTAAAAAAAAACTACTTACTAGATCTCGTTCAAACCAATTTTCGGTGGAAACTTGCATGGTAATGTACATCGTATATTTGTTTAGTTTTATCATTAACTTATTTAAGCAGTTACAGGGACACACATTTTACCACTTTGGAAGTGTCTCTCGCGCAAACTATTCAGTTTAGAAAAAAAATATATTAGAAACCTAAATATCATATTTGAAGACCTATCCATAGATATCCCACACGTATGCGTTTATAAAAAAAAATTGAGTTTCAGTTCTATGTAAGGGGAACCCCCAAAATTTATTGTTTTCTTTCTATTTTTGTGTAAAAATCTTAATGCGGTTCACGGAATACATCTACTTACCAAGTTTCAACAGTATAGTTCTAATAGTTTCGAAAAAAAGTGGCTGTGACATACGGACGGACATACAGACAGACAGACAGACATGACGAATCCATAAGGGTTCCGTTTTTGCCATTTGGCTACGGAACCCTAAAAACTAGCTGTCCCGTTCGCAACTTCGTCCGCACGTTTTAAGGAGTAAAAAAATTTAAAAAATATCTAATTGCAAATCTAAGCCATTCTCAAATCCACTTTGAACACTTTTTTGTGTGAACACACACAAAAAAATCATTAAAATCAGTCCAGCCGTTTAGGAGTTTAATTACAAACACACGTACAGAAGATTTATACAAATAGTACCTGGATGACCGAGCTTTGCTCGGTATAAAACACCGATAAACGACGTTTTCCAAAAATGAAACCTAGCTAGATCAATTTATCGCACGCAAAAACCCCCTGCATACAAAATTTCATGAAAATCGTTGGAGCCATTTCCGTGATTCAGATGATATTTACATACAAGAATTTCTCGTATAAGATAAAGATATACTGTCATTTAGGTCTTCAATGTTGAATGTTGTCAGATAGCCTATTATAAATTTTAAAACACATATAGTAGTGGCTTGGCATTGTGTTAGTTGGATGGGGCTTGCTTGACAAACTCTGCTGCTACTTTTAAATTTATTTTATTTTTAAATAAAGACCTACAGGGTTCTAGAAAGTAAGTTCTGCATAAGGATCGAATTAACCTTTTTGAGGTCTGATAGATATCAGGTTTTATTAGATATCAGAGTTTTCCGAGATGTTAATAGTTCTTGTCTTACTTAATAATATTATAAATGCGAAAATTTGTATGTATGTTTGTTACTCTTTCACGCAAAAACTACTAAATGGATTTTAATGAAACTTTACAATAAAATAGCTTATACATCAGAATAACACATAGTCCAAAATATAACGATAAGTGTCAAGTAAATAGGAAAAAAATCTGCAATGTACAAGCTGTTCTGGCGTGCGCTGCAAAAACCGTTAGAATTACACGAAATACTAACGTAAACGAAATCACGGGCATCAGCTAGTTCATTATAAATTTACAGTAAAGTGTAGGCCACGTTTTCGAGAGCTAAGCATGAACTAATTTGACCTATCAGTCTGTATACTTTATTTATTGCTATTCCACGTACTACAGCACCCCCTTATTAAGTAATTGTTCTATTTGGCGCAGAACTGTATCATCTAACCTTATTTGTAGGGCTTGATGATTGATTTATAGGGCTTGATGATGATGATTAGCTCGGTTAGCTTGGTAAGATGTAAACTTTAAAATGCCTTGTATTTCATTAAAAATATTGACCAAATAAATGAATATCCAATCTAGCTAAAACAAAAGCTTACACCATCTATTCCGATACACAAAAACTTAATCAGAGCTAAGCATCATGTGAACTACTTAACATAGGATGCACAAAACCACCACTTTCAATAGACCTATGTATTTTAAGTTTTCGTATAAAATGTAGGTTTTATGTTAGAAGCGAGGAGGTCAGGTTAGGATGGGTAGCGTTAGGTTATCCGTGGTATTAGGCGGATTTGCATGAGAAAGAGTGCCAACAGACTGTTCCAACAAGTATTGGCTATGTGTACGTTTGCTCTCGATAGTCTGCGGAAATATTTATACACTGACCGCTATTGCATTCGTTTCTTTTCATAAAACTTGGTACCTCCATCGACAAAATAATACGTGAGTAAAGCCCGTGTTTATCAAAATGCATACCTATGTTGTTTGATTGTAATATACATTGATTGAAGATAACTGATTAAACATTTAGTAGTTATCGTGGGAGTCATTATGCAGTTGTAAATGGTGGCAAACTTTAGCTTTATTAAAACACACGACGCCCATTTTTTTAATAGTTTTTTTGAGATTTTGTACCTTGTTATAACATTTTAGGACACCAATTAGTTTCAAACTATGGAATAGGTCGCCCTACGCGTTTCGTGTTGACATACTTTTACCTTTACAAGTGCATTCAGCATCTTCTTAAACTACAAAACATCTTCATCAAAATGTAATTTTATCATTCAATAAACTACAGTGTTTCTTTCATTTCTCCCTGAACCGTGAGCCCGTCCGCAATCTGAGGCACCTCTTTGATAAAACAAGTTTTTTATTTGCGTTGCATTCATCGACAGATTGGTTTGAATGTCTGGTACGATAGATCGATTGATACAACTCACTTCATTGTACGCTCGACTGCTTTTACGACTGGATTGTCGTTTGACTTTGTGGAATTATGTTTCTTTGGGTTTAGAGTAAAATATATATTTGGTAAAATAAATAAAATTTGAAAAAAAATAGTTTGCAATTTTATTATTTATTCCTAAGCCACGTTGCTCTATTAATGTGGCTATTTTATAACATAACTAGTTGCTTCTCAGAAGGTACACATCTCTGTGTATGACACGATTTAAATAAAAAACTTCTATAACTTCAAATCGTTCTTAATTATATGACCACAACTGTATACCTACGTCACCCCTAATATATTTTTTTTTTAAATATTTATTTCGTTTTGTCCACATTATGTATTGCCATGTAATTTTTTAGCACGATAATACTAATAGCCAGCGAGCTAGAGCTCAGATTAGGATATACAGACATGCCCAAACTATAAAGATGAAGTCCTACAGGGAACCCTTGGTGTCTAACAAGGGGTTCCTTTCTGGACTTCGTCTTCAGAACTCTAAAAAAGAGTTTAAGACGGAGGGCGCTGTAAGTATTTACACACTAGAAACCGTTTGATGGTTCTTTTACCAATATTTTAATGTTTTCTTCATGTTTTCTATAAAACTGTTTGACCTCAACTGTCGCCTTTTGATTATATGTAAAGTTAAAACTTAAAATTCGCAAATGTTTAAAATAGGTACAAGTATACACGGAAGAGCTCGATAAGTTTGAGGGGAAACCGTCTGCGACCGACTTCGTAAAAGTTGTTCGGCTCTCGAAGTTCAAAGCTAGGCTTCAAAGTTACTGTCTATTGCCACAAAAGCATACAACTTACCAGTAAAAGAAGTGCCTACATCGACAAAAAGTGACGCTAAGACAAATAGAGTGCAATGCAGTAATCCACGTCCCAGCAAATCGTTACTTCATTAGAACATACTATAATCTAAACTATGTATATAATAATTCCTACTATAATATTAAAAATGCGTAGGTAACCCTGTCTGTCTGTTTGTCTATTTATCTGTCTGTTACGTTTTCACGACTAAGCCGCTGAACCGATTTTGATGAGTGTTTGTATAGAGATAGATGGGACCTTGAAGAAGGATGTCCTTACTTATACTAGGTACCACGCATGCGAAGCATATACATAAAATACTTGTTTGTTTATATGATGTATGTAATGGATGAATTAGAAAACTTCGTAATAGATTTCATAAAATCTTTCAACAACCGAAGGCTACATTATAATTTAGTATTTTTTTTTGTAATTAGAAACTTCTACGAAAATTGCATTAATATTACTCAAGGTATTAATAATATAAGTCATAATTCGCGTCCGCTGCTGAAACTATTAATGATACATAGCACTATGTAAATATTAAAGCTTTTTATTCGGACAACAAATATACAATTGTTTCTAATACTTCTTCTTTCTTTAAGTCCGTTTGCCAGTTGGCAAATGCCTCCTCCAACCTTCTCCATTCTGATCTCAATTATGTACTACATGTTAATAGTACTTGTTACCCACAAAAAAGTCGGCGATGTCTAACTATCATAGTAAAGTAAAAATGCCATGCCAGTCAAATGGCAAATGCCAGTCCTAGCTGGGACAGGCATTTGCTGATACTGATATACTGCTGACAGACTGCTGATATACTGAATAATTTGAAAACATTTACGGCCTTAATAAACTCCTCTTAACTTGAACACTGTCTAAACACTGCTTAAGATTCGCCCTGTCTCTATTTGTCACTAGCTTACAAAAAGGGACGGCACTATTATAAACAGTGATTAACTTTTGGAAGATATTGGCCTCTATTCTGTTGACAAGAAACTAATTAATTTTAGCTAAAATTAGGTTTAGAAGTGTCAAATTAAACTTGGTATTCTGCTGTTACCTACTTATCCTAATTTAATTTCATCTAATTTCATTAGGCGTTCCTAATTGAGTTATATGGTACCAACTGAATAGGTTTTGCAAATGCTATGACTAACTAAAATATATGTTAGACAATTCCTAATTTTAGAAATTAACCAACCGAATTGCCACCATTGGCCTCAATTCTGTTGGCACCAATCTAACAAATTTTAGCTAAAATTAGATTTTTTAACTGTCAAATGAAACAATGGTATTCTGCTGCTGCGAACTTACCCTAATTTTATTTTATCTAATTACATTAAGCGTTCCTAATATAGTTAGATGGTACCAACCAAATAGGTTTTACAAATGTTATGACTAAATAAATGTATTTTAGAGAATTCTTAATTTTAGAAATGAACAAACCGAATTGCCACTATTGAGAGACGTTTCTATACAGTGGGGTTGTTTTATCAAGTGTTTGAGTAACAATTATTATTGGGCGTTAGTCCCCCTGCTGACTAACAGAAGAGCTAGCAATAGAGAAGGAAAACTTAAAACAAACCCGGCTTGGTGCCAGCCGTTATGCACCTGCTACCTACCGAACCGACACCGCATGTACTAACTCATCTTTCCTGCGGTTCCTGTCGGCAAGGTCGAGAGGTTAGTGTGGGTACCTTCGAAGGTCAGCGCTATCAAACAGAATCCCAGGCTGAGTGGCGTCAATGGAGAGGAAACTTCACCCACCTAAGCTTGCTGGACTGGATCCATGAACGAATGTTTTCAATTACAAATAACTGCTCTGTAACTTGACTGACGCCACCTAAATTATATTCAACAGATGAACTAAGGCTTATGATAATGATGATGATGATGAGTAACAATTGTTTTTTACCCATGTAATAGCTCGATGCTTGACATTTCACCCAGTATCATCTAGTCCCAAAGAATGCAGAGCTCGTCGTGTTATAACAACATGACTGATTTACTACTTATATAGGTACTTGTTTTGTAAATACATACATATTATAAAAAAACTTAAAAAGTAGGAAAGTAGTAAGTAGTATATCAGTCATGTGGTACCCATACAAACATTTGTCCCGCCGCGGAAAACAAACCTTTTGCGACTCAGGCGGTTTTTCGTCCACTGCGGTGCCACACAGGTCGTCAGAATAATAATTAATTAAATAATCCCGGACATTTCACACAGCATCATCTGGCCCCAATGTAAGCAGAGCTTGTGTTATGGGTACCACATGACTGATATACTATTTATACACTTTTTTTTGTAAATACATACATATTACACATAGAAATACCCAGACCCGAGACAAACACTTGCAGATCATAGACAACATTTGTCCCGCATTAGAAAATATCCCGCATACAAACATTTGACGCTACATGAAATGTAAAGTCAAAGTATGAACGTAAACGTAGTCGTTATCGAGTCGAACATATTTTGCGGAAATCTCCCCTAAATTTACATATTAATAAGTTTACATACTGGTTCTATGTTATACCGTGAACCAGAGCCGCGAGTATGCTGCTGTCCAGAACTGTAGGTGGAAAAATATATTACTATTTCAACACGTTACTTTAAAAACTGTATATAGATACTGTGCTATCTGTTTTGAAGCTTGAAATACGATAATTTATTATTCGTTTCAAACTTGAGGATTTGCTTTGTTGGTCATATTCTCGTTTACTTTTGAAATGTTTCTAGTATAATTTTTTGCACGTTTTTATAGGTTGAACAAATTATTTAGTTGCAAACACTCATGTAATTATTTGGGGTAATTTATATTTGTCTGGGAGTTGCTTTATATAATAAATAAATAAATACATAATGTCGGACATTCCACACATTATCATCTGGCCCCAAAGTAAGCAGAGCTTGTTTTATGGGTCCCAAATGACTGATATACTACTTAAATACACTTTTTTTTAATACATACTTATTATATATAATATAAACACCCAGACCAAAGACAAATAAATTAAAATAAATTCAAATTTAACCGATCCGCTTTGAAAAGTGTTGTCAAACAAACATATTTTCTTTTTTCATTCTAAATATTCTTAATATTCTAAATATTTGCAGATCATACAAACATTTGCCTCGCGGCGGGAATCGAACCCGCAGCACCAGCACCAGCACAACCAGCAAGGCTTTTGTTAACTGCGCCACAGAGGTCGTCAATATGTTTGTATTTACAAAAAAAGTGTTTAGGTAGTGTATCGGTCATGTGGTACCCATAACACAAGCTCTGCTTACTTTAGGGCCAGATTATGCTGTATTTATCTGAGTTATCCGGCATTATTTATAATTATTATTCAGAAAAAGCTTTTTAAGACTTTTATTAACCTTGAAATTGAATGTGGGACTCATAAAACAATGTTAGTTCAACATACTGCAAATCAATGAAACGCAAACCGAGGCTGAATTAAATATCACAACAAAAAAATTACTGAGCGTACGCGATATGGAATACCGGGAACAGAAAATCGAACACAGAAAAATAAATGTTCTGTTTTACAGTGAAGACGTACTTACACGTTAGACTTGATTAAACGTTTAATGGAAAAATTTAGTACGTATTTAATTAGATTTTTTTATATAACCTTTGAAACTATCATTACCATATGAATTATAAAATAATTTTTAAAATGTACAGAATAATACATGTGAAACAGTTGAGTTATTTTAAGACCGATTAAAACGATCTATAGATAGCTCCAGATCATTGCCAGAGGGAAGCGCCTCAAGACACTGGCGGTATTGCCACGTTTAATGGCAATGCTAATACCCTAGGCCAGATAGGAGCTCTTAGGTCACGTGATGATAAACTGATTAGTTTATCTCGTGGCGTATCATGGCGCAAGCAACTGTGTATAAATATTGGAAAGCAATAAAACATTCATAAATAAATAATAAATAATAATGTTTATTCACAACAAAAGTACATTGCCTTAAATATAATACCTTAAAATTAATCAGAGAACAATAAATAATCGACAAGATATAAGTAGGTATGTGTAACAAGATATGTGATACATCAACTATGAAACTATAGGCAAAACATAAAGTTATGCGGATCAATACCCTCCGTTTTAGTGTGACACTGTGTTACGGCAGGGTAGTGCTCTACACCCCATCATGTAGGTACTTTTAATAACATGTGGTGATCATATATGTACCTATTATTTTCATTTCATGGTTTGAGCTATTAAGAGTAAAGAAAAAAAATAATAATAATAATTAAAAATATGATTATAGTACGTTACGTATGCTATAGGCCAATACGAAAGGCTGGAAAGTATGAGTAAGTCGTATCTAAGAAATGATCATTAGCAGTTGTTCAGTCTCATCATAGTTTAGTTGTAGTAGAAATTCATTAAGTACCTTGTCACAAACAAAGCGGGATTTGTCCTTGATTACGACATCAACCGATTTAGCAATTCTATTGTACAAGAATGGCCCCAAAAAATTAACAGAACCTTGTGCAAATCTGGTTTTGCACGATGGTACCATGTATACAGTGTATGATCTTCTGGAATCCCGGTTATCTACTCTAGGAGGGAGGCGATGTTGCTTTAGGATTGTGACTTTAACAAAGAGCTGTCTGACTGTTAAAACTTTTGTTTCCTTATAGAGGTCAGTAGTAGGAAACCTGAAGTTTTTGAAGTTCAGAACTTTGAGTATGGAACGTTGAGCCCTTTCTACTTTCAATAGGTAAGTCTTTGCTGCAGATCCCCAGGCTGTGATACCGTAGGTTAGAATAGATTGGCAGAGAGTATGATATACAGTTCTATTGGTTTGTTCATCTCTCAGATTCCTTATTTTTTTAAAAATTGGAATGAGCTTACGGACTCTTCCTTTAAGACAATCTATTTGAGCTTTCCAGTTGAGGTTTTTATCAATTAAAATACCTAGGTATTTAATACTACTGACAGCGGAGAGGGTACGGCAGTCACAAGCAATAGCATTATAGGTACATGTATGAGCTTTTATACCTAAGTCGGAAACTGGTTGCTTGTTGTCATATATAGAGAATGTTATATACTTTGTTTTGGTAAGATTCAATGTGAGTAGATTATTATCAAGCCATGACATTACCGTGCGCATGCCTATTTCAGCTGATGATTTGGCACATTCCCATGACAGACCCCTAAATAGAATGACAGTGTCGTCAGCAAAAGTTGTGATCGAGGCATTAGCCAATTGTGTCTGGCACAGAGAATTTATATATATAAGGAACAGAGTCGGCCCTAAAACAGATCCTTGTGGAACTCCAAATAGAATAGGTTGTTTTGTGCTAGACAAATCATTGATTTTCACAACCTGAAAACGGTTTCTTAAGTATTCTGTTAACAGTTTTAGAGGTAACCCTCGAATACCAATAGATTCCAATTTGCATAGTAGTAAAGGCACAGAGACCGTATCAAATGCCTTGGCTAAGTCTAGGAAAACTCCAATGCATTTGCGACGGTTATCCAGATTGTTTGTTATTTCGCTCACCAGACTCTCAATTGCATCTTCTGTTGATCTTTTAGATCTGAAACCATATTGATTGGTTGCAAGAATGTTGTTAGATTCTAAGTAGTTCGTTAATCGCTTATTAATGAGTTTCTCCAGTACTTTAGAGAGGGTCGGCAAAATAGAAATTGGTCGGAAATTTGAAACACATTCTTTGTCACCTGACTTGTAGATAGGAATAACTGAAGACTCTTTTAATAGGTCTGGGAAAACCCCGGTATTCAAGCATAGGTTACATAATCTTGTTATCGGTTGGCATAGAACACTAATGCATTTCTTGAGAAATATTGAAGAAATGCCATCCCAACTACACGATGAAGTGTTCTTTAGGGAAGAAACAATATTAGTAATTTCAACTGTGTCAGTCTCATAGAGCATAAAAGAATTAATTTGTGTATCAACAGGCTTGTAGTTTTGAACTAAGTCGTATTGCGTTAAAGTGAGTTTTTGTAAGATGGTGTCAGCAAGGGTCGGGCCTACATTAACAAAATAATTATTAACATCGTTGATAGAGTCTTGAGGTATAGATTTTAGTTTTATTAGGCCGTTAGAACTATTTATGTTTTGCGTGTGGAGACTACATACACGTTTAATAACATTCCATGTCTTTTTCATATTATTTTTGGCGTCATTTAGGTCAGCTTTATCATAATTATTTTTGAGTTTATGAAGAGTATTATTACACTGATTCCTGTAGCGCTTAAAAGTTATTTCTAAATCTTTGTCATCCGGACATTTCTTGTGACGCCTACTGAGCGTGTCTCGAAATCTAATACACCTTAATAATCCTGGTGTAACCCATGGTTGGATGATTTGCTTTCGATTGGGTGCTTTGACCATACGCGTACAAGATTTAATTGTATTGGAGACGACATCAATAATCAATCCAGTGACTACGTTAGCATCCGGATGTTTGGTGATATCATCCCAGTTTATCTTAGCCAACAGTTGTAATGCTTTTTGGTAGTTAATTGTTCTTAGGCATTTCGGTTCCCTGTTAATAGATTGCATTAAGGGTATACCAAGATAAATTGAACTATGGTCAGTTACGGAAGTGGTGCAAACTACAGTTGTAACCTTAGTCTTTGCTTTAATTATACAGTGGTCGTAGCATTTTTCCAACCTTGTTGGGAAAATATGGCCGGAAATTAAACCGTGTTCAGCTAAGAGGTCTAAATATTCATCAGCTCTAGCGTCTTTAGTGTTGCTACATATGTCGATGTTTATGTCACCAAGAATAAAAATATTAGATACTCTTTTAAGATCTGTTAGTAACATGTCCAAAGACTCCAGAAACTTTTCTGCTGAAGCAAATGAGGGTGATCTATATAGACAAATAAATGCAAAATCATCCCCGATCTTAGCAACTAAGCAATCAGCCTCCGAGAAGTGTGGTTCGTAGACAGTTAGCTTTTTTAGGTCGTTGCGAATATATATGATAACTCCGCTATTCTGGTTAATATATTTGTTTGTATTGTATGCGGAGTAACCATCTAGTACTGGTATTGATGAGCAGTTCCGCAACCAACATTCTGATAATGTGATAAGGTCAAAGTCCAATTTACTTCTTTGTAGAGTAACTTTGAAGTCAGTGAAGTTACTATTAACACTGCGGATATTTTGTGAAATAATATTCAAACAATTACCATTCCTAGGGCTACGCTCACTTAGGGTATCAATATCGTCAATAATGTATGAAAGACCAGGACTAATAACATCTTCAACATCTTCAGTTACTGTTTCAAAATCATTCATCATTATATCAGTGCAATCTACATAAGTTCACTTAGAAAAAAAAAAAAAAATTGTTACAAAAAAACTATAACTACAAATAACAACAATATATCAATATTTGATATATTTTTTTTTTTACGAAAAGTTAATAATAATAATAAACAGCAAAGAGAAAACAAAAACTAAAACAAGTTGTACATAAGAAAAAAAAAGAACTAAAAAAAAAATAAAAATATAGTAGGTAAACAGTACTTAAGTCATGCACAAATTGGTACAGGATTCAATGCTTTTAATTATTTTTCAATTTCTCCAAGTCGTTTTCACATGTGATACGTATCAGAGGAGAGCCTTCTGATTTACGGATGAAGATCTTCCCAAACGATGTCCAGCAAAAGGCGTATTCACAATTTTTTGTGAATTCCCGTGCAAGAAAGTATAATCTTCTATCCTTCTGGGTCAAGTTTTCGGAGATGTAAACCGGTTTTATCGATTCACTGGTACCCAGGATCCCAGTATTCAACTTATTTTCCCTGTGTTCCTTATTAAACTTTTTGAAGAAATTTAGGAACCTGTCTCTAGCAAAAACTGTAGTAAAGTCGGCTATTATCGGTTTAATATTCAATTTAATACCGGTTCTGTAAACGTCCCTTATTTCTGAGTCATCCAGAGAGACGTTTATAGCTTTAGCAATTTTAAATAAAATGGTTTTTAAATCCTCTTTTGTCTCTTTGGTGGCCTGGGGAATGTTACGTAGTTCTAGACTTGTTCCTCGAGCTTGTCGCTCCAGAATTTCAACCTTGCTTTCCAGGTAATCAATTTTGCCTACAAAACCCTTTTTCTCTTCTTCCAGTAAATCTATTCTCTGGAGCGCATCATCATATTTACGAGACATAGTATCCATTGCCATTTTAACATCATTAATAGAACTTAAGATGGCAAAAAACTTGTCATCCTGGTCCTCCTTTAATCGAGAGAAAAGATCTAAAATCTCGCCTTTGCTAATATCGTCTGTATCAGAACGTTTACGTTTGTTGCGCGTCGTGATATTATGTAAGGAGGACGCTGCACTTAATCCTGGTTCTTGTTGTGGGGACTCCGCTATATTTGGATTAGATACAGAATGTTGCAGAGGTGTTTTAAAAACCGCTGCCGGTGAATCGTTTTTAGGCGGTGTGCGGTTAAGTGGCATTACGATAGTAGATACAAGTTAGGAGGATGTAGGTTGCTACTTGTTTAAAGGCTGATTGATAGCAAAGCACAGGCAAATACGTCACTAGATGTGACGGTAGGCTCATTAGATGTTGAACTACCAGGATAGCAGAGTGCGTAGAGCGATGGCCAACTGGCTGGCGTAGACGATAGGCAAGCGGTGCAGCAACAGATTACTTATTAGTTAGTATAAGTGCAGTGCAGGCGCAGCGGTGTGTGAGTCAGCCGCTGAGGTAGTAAATCGTTAGTGTGTGTCGCTTACTTGCGTAGGTGCGTGTGGCTTCGATGAGTGCGTAGCGCAGTGTCCAATAGCGTAGCTGTATTCTATGTGAGACTGGGTGATGCCGGGAATTGTCGTGTGTGTGGCCAATACGGGCCTTACTTGAAGTATTGGAGTGTGTGTGCCGAGGTTTGCTTGACTTCCTCGGTGTTTCTGATCTCCTATTTTATCACTCGTGATTTTATTGCTCAATATTTGATTTTTAAAATTCACTTAAAACAGACGTGCACACGTCTACTCTTTATCGAGGTCCGAGGGAGAGGGGGATAAATATCATGGTAAATATCCCGTTTAGATTGAAAATTAGATTTTTTGGTTTATGTTATAATTTATAGAGAACTACAACTATGTACCTACAGAAAAAATAGCCTATGTCTCTCCCCAAGATATAAGCTATCTTCTTAACAAATTTCAAGGGCCCGGGATCTAGATCAAGATCCGTTTAGCCATTTAGCCATGAAAAGGTTAACAAACAAACATAGACAGAATGACAGAGTCTCTTCTAAATTTGCAATAAATATTTTTTTAAATAAATACATAATGCCGGGCATTTCACACAGCATCATCTAGCCCCAAAGTTAGCAGAGCTTTGGTTATGGGTATCATTTGACTGATTACTACTTACATACTTTTTATTATTAAGGATAAATCATTATACAAACATAAATGAAACTATCCCAAAATAAATAACTATTCTATCCTTATTTAAAAATGTTTTGATAAACTTTGATTTGTATATAACAAAGATCCTTTTGGCTGCGCCAAATATCAAACTGGTCTTCTTAAATCGTCACATGAATTTTATTAGTATTGGATTTATTTAAATTAATATCCTTAAACTGAACCTTACTAAATTAAATAAAGATTAACTCTAGTCGATTCAATTTATTTGAAGGACTCTAGTCGTAAAACATTGCATGTTGTAATCTAAAGCAATAATAATAATGCTTAGTAATAATATCACAAACAACATATCTTAATAGATTATATTTACTTAGATATTAATAAGTCCTACTGCGCAAAATAAATCAAAGTATTGCAGAAACTTTGTCATACATCGACTTATTTCCAGTAGAGGTGTTCCATTCAGTTGAAAAAACGAATGCCGCGCAGTGAGCTGTGCACTGATACGTGCGGATGAAGTCGCTGGTTTGTATCTTGTCATTTCCCCTTGGGCTGCTCGGAACTGGGGCACGTTTTTATGTTAGCCAGAGTATGGAAATGTGGAACAATATGCGCTTTCCGACCTTAGGTCTGTTTCTGAACTAAATTCAGGAACAAAGCATTAGGCCAGTCAAAATAGACGTTTTTTTGGTCAACTTTGCACTAAATTTCCGATCCAAATTCTTTTTTTTATAAGGTTAAGGATCATTTACTGAGCATAAAATCACAAAATGCTGACAGATTCAGGTGACGCTTCAAGCGCCATCTTGAAAAAACGTTTTTGGCCGATATCTCGAATACTATGCACTTCAGGGCAAAAGTTATAAAGACCATTATTGTAGACAATAAAATTTCGCATCTTTTGTTGCATGTTACCTTTTTTTAAAACTTTACTACATAATCAATCGGGATATTTTTTAAAATTTATTTGTTGAATTTGTACCATTATATTCTATGCGTATCTTGAAATTTTTAACTTTACACCCGGTAGTCCAACATTAAACGTCCTATAACTCAAAAAGTATGGACATTAGAAAAAAAAATTTAAAACAAAAGTTGTAGAAAATAAACTGATCTTTAAAAATAAATTGATGCATTTTATTAATTAACCTAATATTTCAAAAGTTATCGGCCGCGATAGAAAAACCGGTTTATTAAATGGGCCCTAAATCGTAAACGGTAAGTTTTACAAAAAAGTTAACACGTAACAAAAGATGCGAAATTTTATTTTTAACAATAATGGTGTCCATAACTTTTGCCCGTAAGTGCATAGCTTCCGAGATATCGGCCAAAAACGTATTTTCAAGATGGCGCTTGAAGCGTCACCTGGATCTGTCAGCATTTTGTGATTTTATGCTCAGTAAGTGATCCTAAACCTTATAAAAAAAATAATTTGGAGCGGAAATTTAGTGCAAATTAAATTCTATATTGACTAGCCTACATACTTTTTGACATTTTGAGTAAAATATGTCAAAATATTCTCGGTTTTCCGATCGAGTTGAGTTAGCCAAAGTATGGAAATGTGGAACAATATTCGCTTTCCGAACTTAGGTCTGTTTCAGAACTAATTTCAGGAACAAATATACTTTCTGACATTTTGAGTAAAATCCTGTCAAAATATTTATGCTTTTATTCTTGGTTTTCCGATAGAGTTGAGTTTAAGTTTGAGTTTTTTTCTGGATCAATAGGGTTTTATAAAGTATCTGTTATAAAATAAGATTTTAAACGAGTATATAATTTGTTTTTAAATCGTTGTGAATATAATATTACCATGGTTTGAATTGCACAGGGTCATTGTCATATTGTGTGTTGAAGAAATCCATGTTTTAATGACTATTGACATGACATATAGATTTCAAATTCAGTAGGTACACTATTTATCTTTTGCCATGAAATAAAACCTACTAGCCAAAACCACCATCATTCCTCTAACTAAACAATGGCGCATCAAGTTCATCTATCTAAAGATGTGTAAACCACCCGGAAATGTCTCAGTACATTTCCGAAATCACCATGGATAAAAAGGTATTTCAAAAATACAACCACTCAAACTCCTGAAGAATCCTTCACCCCATCTATCACTGACCCTAGTGATCTGCCTAACTTGATTCAAATTGACAGACAAATAATAAAGAAATCAGCGAACCATGAACTGCCCTACAAGGGTTCGATGTAACACCTATTGTTGCTTACGCATTTTCCGCAACAAAAAACGTTTTCCTCGATTTATTTTTTCGGCATGCGTTCCTCGCATCGTAACTTGGGCTTTGTCGAGATTTTATTTTGCGATATTGAATGGTGTTCATTTTCCGCGATGAGGATGGTTATTGTGCGCATTTTTTTACTAAATGAAGATATTTTTTTGTTTATTTAGGAAGCAGGATGAAAAGTAGCATGGATGTAATGGTGTTTCTTTATTGTTATTTATTTTATGCTTTATCATATATAGATCAAAAGCTAGAGAACAAATAAACTCTCAATTATGATTGACTTATCTTGAACAGGAGGGTCATACTCAGTGATCGAAAATAAACAGTATTGGCAGTTGTAGCTTGCGTCTGAATTTTCAGTTCTTGAATATTTCGATTTCCTTGTCTTTTTAAGCTTTCGAAGGCCACAACCCTTAAGAGTCGCTATGTCCGTTTGTATGTTTATCTATCCGCCATTAATCTTGCTCTTGCTCGCAGACGATTCATACTGTCGTAATATTTTTTTTCTCGATATTATTAGAGACCCCTACAAAAGTATAAAAAACTAAAAATTACTGTTTTAAGGGATGACTCCCCTACATGTAAAGTATAGTTGATAGAGGTCAGGATTCTCCCACCACTACCGGCTAAACTGCTTTTTGGAGAAACCCAAAATGTTTTACAAAATAGTTGGTTAAAAAACGAAATTATAAGAAAAATTATCACGCATAGTAAGGCTTTACTAGATTTTAAGTAACAGCCTGATTTATGAACCTTAAAAACAAAACGGAGCATTATTTTTTTTGCTCTGCTACTTTGATGGTGTTGAATTAGTTTATGATGACTAAGTCTTACTAATGGTCCGCTTAGCTAATTTGTTTCATTTTACTCGTAAAATAAATTGTAGGTTACTTTCGAAATCATGGATATTCAAATCTTAAATTTAAGTCTTGTAAAAACTGCCATGTTAGAGTCATAACAACAACAATAGTTTTGTAGACTAATTATGTACCCAGTTATTTCAAATCATTTAACTTTATACGTAAAATTTTTATTGGCATTTTCTAAATCGTGGATATCAGTCCTCTACAAAACTGTTATGTTAGAGTCTTATCAACAGTTTTGTAGTTAGACTATATTTGACCTAGTTATTTCAAAACATCATCATAGTTAATGCCTCAGAGGCTAAGCTCACCTGTAAGTTGCACTGACGTATTCATTTCCCACGAGCTCACGCTTGCGCCTGTCTCTTTGAATTCTACACAATTTCTGTCTGCCTAGTCCCGTTGAGTGAACTTTATACTGACTTTCCATTTATGCTTTGTACTTGTTTGTGACTGATCCATTATTCGGTTGAAGGCGCAACGTGTATCTATGTGTTATCATTGTTAGGTAAGACTTACAGTGGCCACAATTCTGTTGGCCCCAACCTAACAAATTTTAGCTAATATTAGGTTTTGAACTCTTTGGTTTGGTGCAACCAACTTATCCTAATTTAATTTTATCTAACTTAATCAAGCGTTCCAAATTTAGTTAGATGATACCAACCGAATAGGTTTTACAAATGCTACGACTAACTAAATATATTTCAGACAATTCCTAATTTTAGAAATCAACCAACCGAATTGCCACCAGCTACATATAAACAATAAATATATAATTCCGGTCATTTCACACAACATCATCTGGCCCCAAAGTAAGCAGAGCTTGTGTTTTGGGTACCCACATGACTGATACTACTTTTATGCTTTTTTTTGACTTGCCTGTCAGCTCACATGGTAGTAGCTCTGCCTTCTGCGCTGTTGGTTGAGGGTTCGATTCCCTTCCAGGATAAACATTTGCGTGGTGAGCATTATGTGTTTGTTCAATGTTTGGGTGTTGTAAATACATATGTATGTATTTAAAATATATAAGTATTTGATCAGTCATCTGGTCACCATAGTACAAGCTATGCTTAGTTAGGGGCTAGATGGTGTTGTGTGCATTGTCCAACAATATTTATTTATTTTTGTAAATACATAAATATTATACATAGAAACACATACATATCTTCTTTGTATATAAAACAAAGTCATGTCAGCTACACCATTTGTAACTCGAGAACGGCTAGACCGATTTTCATGCAATTTGATTTGTTGGATTTATCTCCGCCCCGAATAGCAGAATTATTGTTTCATCATACTTGAAGCAAAAACTTTGTACACTTACCTATAGTTTATATAGAGAAGGAGTGCAGAATGCTAATATTTTTTTTTATTATGCATCAAAATACATTAATTATCAATTAATTATGGTCACATTTCGACCAGTGGCCGACCACTAGTAACTATTAATGCATAAACGAAAACTGCAAATTTTAATAAAACGCGCGGACGATGTCGCGCACGGGTCAGTAAGTATTACATTCGAGTATATGTATAATTTTTGTCGTGGTCTGTTTATGGGTTAATCATTAACAGATCTAGATGAAAACATGGTATAAAAGCAGGGTCTATCTCATAACCACTAGGTATTGTTTAATTATGATGTCGCCTTTATTTATTGATGTTAAAACGACAAGGACAGACAATAATTTTAACCCCACGCTAGCTAATGCTAAAGGTTGCCTGGAAGAGATCGCTTTTAGCGATGAGACCGCCCATTGTACAATTATATTTCTATTATTTTTTCTGTGTTTATTTTGTGTACAATAAAATGTTAATATATTTATCTATTTATCTATCTAATGCTGTGATTATACTGTAGAAGATCAGTAAGTCAGTATCCTGAAACATCATAAAAGCTACTTTTATGTAGGTATGCGTACAAAGCAACGAGCTTTTGTTTCAAAAATGTGTTAGAGACATATCTAAAGTAAAAGTCTCTAATAATATCGAAAAGCAATAGTTTTTTTTTTGTTTTACTTTTCTAAAAGGCTTTAAGAACACTTTTGGTGCATCGCAATTCTTGTACAGCTTACTAAACTGTAATTCGAATGAACGAAACGTCGAAAGTGTACAGTGTAACAGTGAACTTGTTCAAGCGAATTTTTTGACTCCAGCACCCGATGCGCTGTGTAACTTTGAATTGAGAACAAAACGTAAAAGTATTAATGGACGCTCAGGAAAAGTTGCGCTTGAGGCTACCAGCACGTTGTATTAATCGTTGGTGTTGGATGAGTTTTGGTTTTAGGTTTCTGACTACCAGTTTAGGTCAACAAACTTTTCGTTGCGAATTTCCGTTTTTTACTAATTTTTTAGAATTGTCAAAGGTAAATATTTTACATTTTATCAAAATAAACACGTGCTTAACTCACGTATTATTTTGTCGATGAAGGCACTGACACTGTTTCGATTCATATAGATAATCTTCAACAGGGTAAGTTTTATCCGCGGTCCGCTCGTTGGCGCTAGAGTTCACGTTTCGCACTGTTATTTATTATTAACGGCTCGTACTGGTTCAGAGCGAACCGTGAACTCTAGCGGCAACGAGTGGACCGCGGATCAAACTCACCTTGATGAAGATTTTCTAGATCATTATCAAAATGTATAGTACAACTAACGAAAGTTTTGAACGTAAATATTTTGTTTAATTTTATTAAACGTAGATATTTGTTCAGTATCTTCGTGATAAGTATTCTGGTTAATCTGGTTTCCATTTATTTCCTAATTAAGGGCTAGCAGGAAAATAAAGCGTGAATTGTCCGCCAATGTGTACTTATATAATCGCACAAACCCTTACACATACACACACACACACATCACACAAAGACACAAACTCAAAGTCCAACACATTTTAGTTTTCTATTTTATTATTTTTAGTGTGTGATGATCTGCGAAAGGCTGCTGGCAGAAGCTGGATGCTTCGAACTGAAAACAGGGCGAAATGGCGCTCATTAAGGGAGGCCTATGTCCAGCAGTGGACTGCTATGGGCTCATGATGATGATGATGATGATGATTTTTAGTGTTTCACTTTTGCCCTTTGTTAATTTAGCATTTTACATGCACGGTACGGTAACACATATTTCCCTCAAACACAAGTGTAAGGTACTCATAATTATGGTAACATGCACTCTAGAAGGCCTCTTGGCCTGCATGAGTGCATGTTACCAAGCTCCTCTCTTAGTTTGGTTTTCGCTGGTAGTTCTACTAGATAACTTTGTACCTCCTAGTAATAGATCATGTGTATTTGTGTTATTGTATTTGTATTTGTATTTGTATTTGAATAATGTTTTTTTTTGTTTTATCAAGACTTTTATAAACGATCAACCGACACGCTGATGGATACGTACATAATACGTATTTATCAGCTGTTAGATAACTACATAACAAAAAACTGTAACCCCTATTTTTGCGAGACAACTTGGAGCATTGACGAATCCTTATCGGATCCCCGTTGGGACTCGTGGCTCTATCTCGGCCAGTACGAGCCACTTCTCAGCCTTAAGCACTAGTTTATAAAATTCCATCCAACATCCCCTCCCTTCAACGCCCCTGCAATATTAACAACTGGCCAATAAAAAAAGGTCCCAGAAACCGAAACTATCTGTAAACTATCGACAACCTCTGTAGCGCCGAGGGTCATGGTTCGGCTTAGACGCAGAAGGTTGCGGGTTCGATTCGCGCCGCGGCACAAATATTTGTCTCGTATAATAATAGTATTGTCTCGGGTTAACACCCAGAGTGTTTCTAAGCATAATAATATATTATTTACAAGAAAAACTAGGATATTTATTTATTTTTAAGGAAAACCAACAGCTATACACGTGTAACTTAAATAATTACATAAAAACAGAAAGCTAATAACAGGTTTCCGCTGTTCTATCAGCACACAACAAATAAAAATGTGAACACAAGCTTAAATAATGCTTAGTAGTATATCAGTCATGTGGTACCCATTACACAAGCTCTGCTTACTTTGGGGCCAGATGATGTTGTGTGCAATGTCCGGCATTATTATTATTATTATATCCTGAAAAGTCGCAACCACATTTGAATTTTCAGTAATTCATTTGCTTAGTGTTAAAAACATTTAAAATGGTGCTAAGCCTCTCAGAGCAAAAAGCTTGGCAAAGATGTGAGAAGAAGATTTTTTTTTATAAGGTTTTAGAAGAAAAATTTTCTTATTTCGTTTGAAAATAGTAGCTCTGTTTCAACTTGTTTATTTTGAGATTTGCTGATTGGATGTAGGTAGTAGGGTAATTTTAAATTACTATTACTTCAACGTCATATACCTGTAAGAGTGTCCTCTAATACGAGTGTCATGAAGTGATGTTTCGTGATTTTATATATTTTGTGTAGGAATACCTTCTCAGATAAGTATAACCTCGTCAGCTAACCCTTACTAGCCTTACATCTAGTATTACACTTTCAAACAAAAACAAAGACATCGTTGCATCAAAACATTGCTACGAGCCCAGTAAACCAGGATTTCATCACCATAAAATAATCTGAGACAAAAGCGGCGCCGAAAATACCGCTCAACCCAGTTCAGCGCTCAGCGCAAAACTTATGAATCTTTGAGCTCGGTAAAATTGAACGACTTCTCGGATCCACGCGTATCGTTGCGTTTCGGCTTATGCGACCATGTTTGAAACGCATAAAGCTCCTCTGCTCAATGATAAGATGGATGTAGCATTCAGGAGCGTTGCCTTCGTGTTGTTTTATGGTACGGGAGAATTCGGGACATGATACATTTATAGTCCTGTATCACTTAGGCTCGTATTTTAGAACAAAACTCAAACTTTAATCGAAAACTCTGTAGATGTTTTCTGACAGTTATGACAGTTCTAAAATCTGTTTAGTTCTCGATCTGAGTATGGGTTTGAATTAGAATTGATTAGAATTAATTAGAATTGACAACTGACCATAGACTAAGACTTATATCAAACAAACTGACTATAAACTATAAACACTTGACATTGGCAGAATTGACATTAGTATGTCACAGGCCATTAACGAAGAAAAGAAGAGTATGGGTTTTGTTTTGAAATACGGCCCAATGAATCAATGAATCTTTACAATGAAATCTAACGCATCAATGCTGTAAATTTATGTTTTCTGAAGCAATATCAGATATAGAAAAACAGTGCCTGGCGGCTGCTGGCACTCTATGTCTTCTATAGTGGTTTCATGTTGTTTGATGTTTATAATTAACAGTACCTGGATGACAGAGCTAAAACACGGATAAAACGACGTTTTCTATAAATGAAACCTAGCTAGATCGATTTATCGTCCTCAATATCCTAAGCATACTAAATTTCATGAAAATCGTTGGAGCCGTTTCCGAGATTCAGATTACCTATACATATATATACGTAGGTCACACTATAAGTTTTGCGTAACTTAAAAAAACAACATGTGTAAAACCAAAATATTATATTTATTGATTTTCAAAATACTCTCCTTTACATTTTAAACATTTTTTCATGCGATCGAACCATTTTTTAAAGCAGGAGGACCACAGATCTAAAGGCATGTTTTTTACGTGCTTATTGAACGCTATCACTGCCTGTTCGGAGTTGAAAAAAGTGAAACCTCTCATCAAATCTTTGATTTTGGGGAAAATACAGAAATCACAGGAGCTAGGTCGGGGCTATGCGCAGGATGGGTGACGAGTTAACTTTTTCGGAAGGTAAACATGACATTGGTTTGTTGGCCGTGTGTGAAGAAGCGTTCTCATGATGTAGGAGAATGCGGCTTTTGGGTCGTCTTTCGCGAACTTTTTCTAACACCCTGGGTAAACAAATGATAGAATACCACTCGGCATTAACACTCTTTTGATCTTCAAGTGGAATTGTACAGATGGGACCCGTAGCTGAGAAAAAAAACGCGATAATTTTTTTACCAACGTTTCTCGCCTGAATCACTTTTGTTGGCCTGTTCTCATTTTCAAACATTCATTCACAAGATTGCTGTATTTTTTCGGGTTCAAAACAATAAATCCACGTTTCGTCTCTTGTAACAATGTCATAAACAGCATTAGAATGTCCGTGGTCGTACTTCAGTAGCATCTGTGAGCACCATTCCACGCGAGCCCGCTTCTGCTCCGCTGTCAGATCATGAGGGATCCAACGACAACAAAGTTTCCGAACTTTCAATTCTTCGAGTAAAATTTTCTGGATTTGGCTCATACCAATCCCCAATAGTCCTCGAATTGTCTCATAGGTAATCCGCGGGTTTTCTTCAATTAGCCGCTTAACAGTAGCCACATTATTTTCGTTGACGGCAGTTGAAGGCTGCCCTTCACGAAATTCGTCATGTAAAGAAACTCGACCTCTCTCAAATTCAACAAACCATCGCCTCACGGTGCTCAAACAAGGTGCTTCTCTCCCAAAAGCATTTTGAAGACGAGCGGCACAGTCTTGCGAAGAGAGAGAACTTTTAAAATCACAAAAAATCATCGCTCTAAAATCTTTTCGACTTACGTACGTAGAACTTTGATGTGTGATAAAAAACAATAGACAAACTATTTCCCGCCAATTTTTTTTTTTTTATTACTACGAAGGTTGCAACGTTTAAAAAAATATGACATTCGAAATTCAAATAGTTCCGATTAGCTAGAAGTGCAAAACTTTTAGTGTGCCCCATGTATTCAAGAATTGCTCGTTTAAAGATATTAGATACATGAGTCATAGTCAAAGTCAACATTATTTTTATTCAATACAATCACAAGAAACACTTTGAAACGACTTACATACCATGAATTTAGGTGCCAATTCCTCCTAACCCAAATCCGAGAAGAACTGGCAAGAAACTCCAGATCTTAGCGGTCTTTTGTATGATCCATCTTATAACTAGCTTGACTTATAACTATACGAAATATGAATACATGAGAGTTTATACATTTCAAATCTGTCAGTTAACAGTTTGAGGACAGAGCAACATAAGGCCATGCGTTCTTATCAATAATATAGTCATTTATATTATAACACGCTTTCTTCAAAAGACTACCCTTTATGTTAGTAGCGTCTTAACAGTGTGTTTGTGTGTAGGTACATTTTGAACGTTAACAAACGATTATTAGAAAAGGATTTGTCTAAGGAAAGGATAATATCTAAGTATATATAAATGGTTAAAAAATATGAAGAATAAAAATACCTACAATCATAAATTAATACAGAAATATATCCTTATTTATTCTAGAACCCTTTTTCTTAATAATTGTGTCGCTTGTTATTTCTATCCAGTGCGCTTGATATGCGGCTTTCCATCACAAAGCATAAAATAGTCTTGTTATGGTTTACCCAAAATACGTAAAGGAGAGTCGATATCCAATATTATCATTATGTGCGATTTAAAAAACTAGTACCTGGATGACCGAGCTTTGCATGGTATAAAACACGGATAAAACGACGTTTTCTAAAATGAAACCTAGCTAGATCGATTTATCGCCCTCAAAACCCCCTGCATACTAAATTTCATGAAAATCGTTTGAGCCGTTTTCGAGATTCTGATTATATATAAACATATATAATATTGGCTTTGACTGGCCTGTCAGCTCAGTTGATAGTAGCTCTGCCTTCTGCGCTGTAGGTTGAGGGTTCGATTCCCTCCCAGGATAAACCTTTGTGTGAAAAGCATAGGGATTTGTTCTGTGTCTGGGTGTTATAAAGTATCATAAGTATGTATTTAAAAATATGTAAGTATTCATTCAGTCATCAAGTCACCATAATACAAGCTATGCTTTGTTTGGGACTAGATGATGTTGTGTGCATTGTCCAGCAATATATATTTATTTATTTATATACACAAGGATTGCTCGTTTAAAGGTAATTAGATAGATCCGGTTATATAATATTTATTTTCTCAAAAAGAAATTATAAACTTCACTTACATGAGAAATAATTTTAAACATAGGTAAATTTTAAAACATGCTTCGCAACAATAAAACAGTACTAAACCTCATAGCAAATAATCGACGTACTCAAACAACGCAAAAACAAAACAAAACAACTATCTACCCGCAAATCGTAATCGCGTCATCGCATGCAGGCATAGATAGATATTGTTTTCGGAGAAACTGTATATACAGTTATATAAGAGCAACACTATTTCATCTGTGTTTCGAGAAAACTAGAAAAATAGCTGTGTGAATTCTTTATAACGTAGCAACGTTGGAGATTAGTAAATTGGTGCAATAGGGGCAGACAAACTTTAGGTAGAGAAGGTACTGTAATATTCAAGCCGCCATTTTTGTTTTCTGTGTCACTTTGGCTCTTTTTATTGCTTGAGGAAAAGCTTAGGCAGTGAATGTCTTGTACCTACTACCTATTTCGTACATACGGGTTAAGAATATAAAAACAGTTAGTTGTTGGCCTTACTTAGAAACGTCTCTGAACTTTTGTCAAAAGTTCTTCTTCTTGTTTGTTAATGGCATGTGATATAATAATGTAAATTTTTCAAGTGTCAAGTGTTTATATTAATTTATAGTAAATTTGTTTGTTACTAAAGTCTTAGTCGATGGTCAATTGTCAATTCTAAACGTCATCGCGGAATGGCCGTCTAGAATTTTCTTGGGATTCCTCGTCGTTCAAATCACATTGCACCATAATACACGAATAATTCAGTTGTCCATACTTGTCCTATGTAGTCACAATTTATTCAATAAATTGTGACTAATTGTGTCAATTCCGCTAAGGTTACTGAATAAAACATGCAATAAAAAGAGTAAAAAATATTAAATTAGCAGAGCTATGTTAAGTACTTCATGAAATCATAAACGAAGAATCCTGTCAAAAGTTAATCAATGTTTAGAATAGTGTAGTCCCGTTTAGTAAGATATTGACAAATAGTGACAGGTCGAATCTTAAATAGTGTTTAGGTCGTAGACAGAGAAACCAATATACACATGGTGATCGTGCCGTGTGTGAGATAGAACGATAGGTAGGGTGGTGTTGCCACATTAAAACGCTTACCCTAGTGCTAACTAATCTTAGTTTTATTAGAGATGTGTTGTAGTAGAAATCTCTAGAGCTTGTCTCTCTATCACAATACTCAAACTTTTATAACAGATGTGTGATATAGAGAAAATATAACAACATTTGTGTATCTAATTGTTTATTATTATTAAAGCTAAGCATAAAATTACAGATATAATAAAACCATAAAGATAATACAAAGTCTAAGTCAAATTCAAATGATACTTTATTCAATACAATCACAGGGATCACTTTGAAACGTCTAGGTGAATTTAGATGCCAATTCATAACCCAAGCCCGAGAAGAGAAACTCGTCCTGGTCCTAGTGCATTTTTGCATGATCCATCTTATAACTACCTTAACTACGAAATACTAATACAAGAGTGTTTATACATTTCAAGTGTTTTTGATAATTGTCTGAGGGCAGAGCGACATGAAGCCATGCGTTCTTATCAATAATATAGTCATTTATATTATAATAAGCTTTCTTCAAAAGACTATCGTTTATGTAAGCTTTAAATTTCTTAATATGTAGTTTAGTTGCATTTTCAGAAAGCTTATTATAAAAGCTCACCGTGTTTCCCATAAAGGACTTATTTACTTTTTCTAGTCGAAAAGAATTGATCAGTATCTACCTACCTACAGAATAAAAACTCATAAATTAAATATTTACTAACCACCAGTGGAACAGCATTAGGATACAGAATGTTTAATTTATTCTTCTTAAACAATACATTATTCTCAAAATGGGTACTACAAATCCTCGAAGAGTTTTTGGGTGTCCAACTTTTTCGGCCTGTGGCTTCAACCCGCTGCAAAGTACATTATCGTTTGATGGAAAACTGTAACAAATTAATAGCGAGATGTTTTTTTTACAATTTAAGAATCATTTTAATCTATTTATTTATACAGGGCGGTATGGTTAATCTCGCTGATAGGACATTATTTCACATTAAATTGACTTCAAAATCTATAAACAATATCCTCAGACCGATTTAAAGCATCTTTTAAAGTTAAGGTGGCTGCCCTTGCTATCATGAATTACCCTGTATCCATATATTCATCTATACAACATCGAACGATACTTACGTTAAATTGAATTATTAATATTCATACGAAATGTAAGACATATTTTTATGAAAAATTTACGTAGTCTGGGGAATGTTAAGGTCGAATGCAGGCAACACCAAAATAAATAAATTATTTGTTATGATTTATAAATAATGCTGTAGCGAACAAAGTTCAATTCGAAATGCTGTTATCTATTGTGTATATTAATAAAAAAAACTGTTTGTAAGCTAATAACTACTCAAAAATACTTGTAATTACGAGTAAAAAGACAAATCGGGGAGTTTCCATTCACTATCACTTTTACATCCGAAGACGATACATCAAACCATTATTTTTTCAAAATCCGGCAAAGGAATTTGTTATTTGAAATTCGCAAGTAATTCAGCGTATATCACAATTTATTTTAAACTGTTTTTTTTCGGTTATTCCACACAAATCGAGCACAAATCATCCAAACAATGGCGAACTGTCAAACGTTGCTTAACTAAGTAGTGTGCTGATCTTGAAAAAACCGGCACGCGACATGAAACAAAAAATCAAACTATTCTATCTCGTTTCTTTACAGTATCTGCACAAAAGCTGATCTTTTTCTTGTATGAACGCGACGGATACTATCTAGTCGTCTATTAGTTTCTCTATCTACGGTTTAGGTAGTGTCCAAGTTAAGAGGCGTTTATAAATGACCGAGTACAGCGGCATGTATTTATTTCTTATAATTCATTTACTTATTTGTTTCTATTTCAGAGCACTTTTATACACGTCAGCGTAGAATTATATACACCTACCTAAATAAATAATAACATCGTGTCATATCCTAATACACCTGCCTTTTATAAATTGTATCTCTCAATACGAGACTTTATGAAACATATTTTTGCAAGTTCAAAAACAAAAAGGAAACAAAACGAAATTGTAAGTAATTTATGGTATTTCCAAAATTCATTCCACCTTTCCTACATCTTTATTGAAACGGTTCGGTGTTCCGAATAACAGAAAGGTGTCTGCTCGTATAAAGTTTACGATTCTTGCCTTTTTCAGGTACAAATAAGTTCACAATCAAGTTAAAAAACAGGTTAAAAGCGTTGGATATAATGTCAGCTGGTTATTAGTTTCAACCAAGCGAGTTATAACAATTTGTTACAATAAGGAAATCTGGCTAAATGGCTTTAAACATGTCTTCATACTCACACAATATTACTTTCAATATTGTTCGAGTGAGAAGACGTGAAGGACTTCCAACAAATAAGAATTAAGAAATCCAACACTCATGGTCTAAGTTTTATAAGAAGGGTTGATTATTCAAAACACGTAACTATCACAAATGTGTCTCTATTTGTTTGAGTTTAGCTTTAGAATAAGGGTAGTCTTGAATGATATTTCTGCGCTGACGATAACATTACCGATCGTACATAGGCATTTTGTTTATAAAAAACACTGTAACGTCGCTGACATTATTATCCGAACGATATTACTAACAATTACTTACAATCTTTCGTAGTAAGGATAGTTGTAAGATGGATCATGTAAAAAAGCGCTAGGACCATTTTCTAGCCGAGTTTCTTGCCAATTCATCTCGGGCTTGGGTTAGGTCGAATTGGAACCTAAATTCATCTAGTATGTAAGACGTATCAAAGTGATGCTTGTGATTGTATTGAATAAAGTATCTTTTGACTTAACTTGATGCTCGCTGGGCAACGAGGTTGTCGATGTTAACCGAGGTAAGCGATGGAAGAGGGCCGTCCTTGGTGTTAAGGTATACATGTAACACGCGGTGAAAATCTGATTTCTGTGTAAACGCAAACTTAACGTAGCTTTTATGTTTTCATTTTATACAAGATTACGCCTTTTTTCAAGTGGCAAAAAAGCAAATAGGTTTTTCTTACCTGGTTTTGTTTAGATCTAATTTGCCAAAAGGGAAAAAACTGTTTATTTATACTTTCGTACAAATGTCTAGAAAGGTTTGGTACATGATTTTTTTAATAATTTTGAAGTAGATAATGATTCTATGTGTAAAAGTGTTATTGTATAATAACATCTAAAAAATAAGAATTTTGCCCATAACGCATACATTTTTTACCATGTAACATATACGTAAAAAGTGTCTGCAAATATTTTTACCGAAAAATGGCATTTGAGCATCTTTTATTGAAGATAAGATGATACATCGCCGTGTTGACACGACACGCTAAGGGCGGCTCTGATATCTCTTGACATAAGCTATGGAATTTTTCCACGAGACGACAGGTAAGATACTGAGCTTAATATAAAACTTTGATAGATACGTTATTTCTCATTTTTTAATCTTTAATAACATCGAGATTCTAATTTTTCGTTTTATATCATGTTACTTCTAAATTAATTATTTTCTAACACTGCTCTCTGGCAGTGATCTGGATCATTTGAGATATCTATAGAACGTTTTAAACGGTCTTTAAATAGCTCAATTGTTTCACATGTATTTTATATTATTGTATATAAATCTGTACATATCTGTAATTATTTCTGTAAATAAATATCTCAATAAAACATGCAATAACACGAAATATTGCATGTTTTATTGAGTTATTTTAGTGAATTTTATTCAATAAATTGTGATTTCTTAGCACAAGTGACAAGTGTGCAATTGATTTATAAGTATAGTATATTCCAATGCTCGTCAACCGCGATGACGTTGAGAATAGAGAAAAGACCATCGACTGCAAATTTGTGATTATATTATAATAAACCAATCACATGACTCTGGTTTGATTTACAACATGACAGAAGCCACTACAGGAAAATTCAAAAATTCAAAATTCAATATTTATTTATTCAATAAGATCACAAGGACCACTTTGAATCGTCTTCTTACATGCTAGTGAATCTAGGTGCCGGTTCCTCCTAACCCCAGTTCAAGAAAAATCCGGCAAAAAACTTGTCTGGTCTTAACACTAACACATATGGTGTTAATATCAGCAGCACTCCCCCACAACAGAATGCCATACGACATAATGCTATGAAAGTAGCTGAAGTAAACGAGTCTAGCGGTATCTACGTCGGTAAAATGACGGAGCTTTTTAACAGCGTATGCCGCAGAGCTGAGTCTCTTCGACAATTTATCTATGTGCGGGCCCCATTTCAGCTTATTATCTCAATTAATGCCTAAGAACACTGGTGTCGACGAGATCTATCTTTTCGTTTTGAATTTTTACATTAGCTTTCACCTGTTTAACGTTGGGCAGTGTTAAACGAATGCATTTAGTATTTTTTCTCGTTAAGTAATAAGTTGTTTACATTAAACCATGTTACAACATTAGAGATTTCATAGTTTACATCGTCAAGATTAGTAAGTCGTCGCTTTAATTTAAATAAAAGTGACGTGTCATCAGCAAACAGTACAATCTCAACAGTGATCATCCTTTTTAAGTTTAGGTAGATCATTTATATAAATTAAAAACAAGAATGGCCCGAGTATTGATCCTTGTGGTAAACCTATTTTTACCATTGAACCCGGAGAACGCTTTCCATTTACATCTACTCGTTGTGTTTGGTCACTTAAATAGGATATAAGAAGCTTAAGTGAAACTCCCTTAACACCATAGTGATGTAGTTTGCTGATTAGAGTTTCATGATGAACGCAATCAAAAGGTTTCGACAGATCACAAAAAATACCTAAGGCATCGCGTGATTCCTCCCAGATATCAAAAATATGTGATATTAACTCAACACCGGCATCAGTCGTTGAGCGTCCCTTTGTAAATCCGAATTGTTTACTGTCAAGTAAATTGTTGGTATTGAAATGCCGTTGTAATTGGTTTAGCATAAGTTTTTCAAATATTTTACTAAATGTAGGAAGTACTGATATAGGTCTAAAGTTACTAGGATCGGAATGACTACCTGATTTGAACAGAGGTATGATCTTGCTATGTTTCATTAAACCAGGAAATACTCCACTGTCAATACATTGATTAAATATGAAAGCTAGATCTGGTGCAATAATGTCAATTAATGGTTTTATAACACTGACAGAAATGCCCCAGAGATTCTTTTTCTTTTTTACATTAAAAATTTTGAATGCCTTGATAATATCGTTTTTGTCCACATGTTCAAAGTAAAATTGTGCGACACATTCAGGTAAACTATCTTTTAACAATAATTTTGCTATTACATGAGAAGAGTTTAAAGACTTTGTAGTGGAGACTGGATTATCAGTAAAAAAAGTTTCAAATGCCTTTGCTACATCTATATCTTGCTTAATTATATTATTGTTGATATTTAAATTTACTACACTTTTATGAATTTTAGATTTTCCGATCTCACTTTTAATTATTTTCCAAGTTGCTTTTATTTTATCTTGGCTGTGTTTTATTTTTGAACTTAAATACTGAGATAGAGAAATACTGAACTTAAAAATTTTTTTTTACTTTTTCCTTAAACTCTTCACTAAAGTTATACCGTTTTTCACTGTACAATTCATACAAGGTACGCCTACTCTTATGAATACCTGCTGTTGCCCACTCACAAAATGTTGAACTGCCAGAAACCACAATAGTTTTGGATGTGAAAATGGAACTGAATACTTTATTAAATTCAGTGATAAAATGTATTGTATAAATCATTTGGATTATCATCATTATACAACAAAAAAGGCAAGTTGGTATCAAGGTTCAATCTTACTTTCTCTAAACGATCAGTGGTAACTGGTATGTAAGTAAATTTTTTTTGTACATCTTTATTATTCACTTTAGTTTCCATTTGAACTAGTTGACCGAGATGGTCAGAGTGAATATTACTAATTATATTTTTGCTTATTATGTTCACATTGGTAAAGATATTATCTATGCATTTGGCCGAAGTGGCAGTTATTCTAGTTGGCTCCATAAATGTAGGTTCAAGACCAAATGAATTAAATAAACTAGTTATTCTGGTACTTAATGAATATTTCTCAAGCAAATTTATATTAAAATCACCGCATACCACAATTGCTTTATTTGATTTGGTAATGAACTTACGCAAAATGACCTCCATAATTTTCTCAAAAATATCAAATGAGGCGCTTGGTGGGCTATAAGTGCTTATAACAAGGAACCGCTCCAACTCTATGCAGGCTATCTCAATGTGTCTTTCTACAGAGTGGGCGAAAATGTCTTTGCGTTCTTTGAATTTTATTTGTTTATTTATTAATATTAATGATCCACCTATTATAAAATGTACTCTGCAGAAAGAACTACCAACTTGGTGATTCTTGAAGTTGAACATGAGCTCATGACTTTTTAGCCAATGTTCTGTTAAGCAGATTATGTCAATATTGTTTGAGTTCATGTATAAGTCTAATTCTAATTATTTGTTACAAATTCCTTGAATATTTTGATGCACCAAGTTAGTAAACTTAAACTTATTTACAGTATTTATTTTACAGTTTTTAGTCTTTTTGTTTAATTGACTATTTTTATAACATATATTATTTGACTTGTCAGTGCTAGAGACTTCCTCTATTGTCTTTTTATCTAATTGGCTGTTATACTAAAATAATAAGATAGCGAAACAGCTACCTGTCGTTTGTAATAATTAGGAAGGTAGTATCTACCTTTAGTCAAATAATATTTTTTACTAACAATGTTGTTAATGTCAATCATATAGATTTCATTGTTATTATTGCATGACATTGTATGCAAAGCCTGATTTAATTTATATCTATGGAAGAAAAGAAGAAGAACATCGAGATAAGTCATGTTTTTATTAGTTGGTGAAAACATATATACCATAATATAATTATCCAAGCTTTGCTATCAAACTAAAGAGGGGTATCTAGTAATTCAAACAAAACACTTACGGACTTTGGCTAACTAAAGCTTTTAATGCTAGCTAATACGTCGTCTTGAGCGGACAAGCTTGCATGAAAAACAGGTCGTCACCGGTTATTATACTTGTTCGCTAAAATTACTACTATGTAGTTCTAGCTAATTACTTTATACTTTATACGAGTAGCTTACTGGCTTTTGTAGGAATGTGCATTGTTCTATCGCCAAAGCTCTACCAGTTACGAACTCTTTTTGTTTGCGACTGGAAATTAAACAAACACTGCTGTTTTTTTATTGTTTGTTTTGAGCTTCTTGTGTTGAGGACAAGTTTCTTGCCGGTTCTTCTCGGGCTTGGGTTAGGAGAAATTGGCACCTAAATTCACCTAGTATGTAAGACGTTTCAAAGTGATCCTTGTGATTGTATTGAATAGAGTATCTTATGACTTTCACTTGACTTGACTTCAAATTTAGCATTTTTGTGAAAGTACTTTATGTTTTATGATCTGTTTAACGATGGGATACAATATCTGAGCGCACAAAAGAAGCACATGTTAACCAGTTTTAGAACTCTTTCGGTGCTCTCTGTGAAAAGCTTGTTAATTCAAAAGCATGTGCGATTATAAATGCATGCCGGAATTTTACAAAAAATTCGAACTTTAGCATCACGACGCTTGTATACACCTACCTTAAAAGTCAACTCAAGACAATGTTGAAAAGGACTATTGACATTGTAGCCTTCGGTCGTCAATTAGTCGTCAGTATATATAAATATAATTATATATATTAAATTAAGTATGTTGTTGTATGTATATATGTTGGAATATAGATCAAAACAAACGATATCTGTGTAAGAGTTATATCCCCAATGATATAGGTACTTCCATTAAGGACAAGGTACTACTATTAAATTGTAACCGCATTTGGCCGCATGAATCAAAATCTACTACCGCTTTCTGAGTGAATGAAGTTTTGGTCCGTGGGGTTCCGCTTTCTTAGCCGAGTCTGCAGTCTTTGAGTTTTCTTTACCTGGGATTTTCATTCCACTGAGATTTTTATTCAAAAGGAGTCTTAAGGCCACAGCACTCTGTGATGTAGTGCAGTAAGATTGGAGAATTCTACAAAGAAAGTCTTATAATTATTATAAATGCGAAATGTTGTGTTGATGTTGAAATAATTGTTTGTGACTCGCTGCAATGGTAAAGCAGATTTGGATAAAGTCTAAAATTGATTTAGTCAGTGACTTTTAATAGTATATAAGCTACTTTTCATGTAGGTAGCACGAGTGAAAAGCCGAAAGCAGAAGCATGTAATAAACGTATTGAATGACTGAATGAACGAATGAATGAATGAATGAATGAATGAAAATTCTTTATTATACACCTTAAAACTAAATATAACAACTTGCTTACGAAATATTTGTTTATTGAATTGAATTGTTTACTAAAGTCAGTGGATAATGACAGAATAAATAGCTCGTTTAAAGACGCGTTAGTCTGATTTGACATATTTTTCTGAACAAAAACATTACGTTATCAAAAACGTAACGTAATACTAACATGCATAGACATATTCGAAAGAGAATTTGATTCACAGACGCACACTACTGCTATAGTACGAGTAACACTCGGTCCCGCAAAGCCTCAAATCCCTGAGGCCGTAAAACTTGCAACAAACAAAATTGATTAGCGGAAATCTGCTTATCCAGCCATTTGGACCGTCATAAATTATCGGATAACGTCTCTCAGGAGTCCGCGTGCGGGCTCAATTTGATAATTTGATCAGGTACTAAGGGTTTACGAAATAGTTTATTAAACTACTCATATTTACCAAAATTTTGATAATTACTTTTACTATCATTATCCACATGCCACTAACGAAATAGAAGAAAGAAATGATACTTTTCATCCTAGGAAAATTGACATCACATTGAAGACATTAATCCATTAAATAAAGTGAAAGAAAATTTTATTTGTATCTTATGCTGTGATATTTAATGTTCAGTAATTTCTAGCACGAGCTTCTGCCTTTCTTTGCACGCGTGTAAAACCTACATAAAAAAACGTAAATGCTATTCTAGGTATTGTAAAAAAAGAAAATAAATACTTTACGTAGCTGATTACGGAGCTTGGATACGTTAACGCACTAAAGAGCTATGAATAAAGTTAATATATACATCAAGGTTCATTTCAATCTGCCAAGCCATTTTACCGTTATTTACTCACAAATGAACCAAAACATCCCTAAACTCATATAAACTTTTAGCCTTTTTAATATGAATAGAGTACGTCAGTGATCAGCTCTTGGTGACGATGTTAATGTTGCAGAGCAGAAAACATATTATTAGTAATATAAAATTGGAATGTTCAATGGAAGCTGCCCTAACGAATCCACGCGTTTGAAACCACGCTGGTTTAAAGTATATAAATTCGACGTTGATTTTTCCGCAATGCGCTCTGGGCCATAGGTATATGTAACTACGTGAACTCATGGTACAGTTCTTGAAAACTCACTTTTGTGACTTCATGAGACATGTGACATTAACAATTTCTGAGCGTAGAACCGGGATAACGTACCACGTAATTTGTAGGACAATATTACTGTTAAATTATCTAAATATTAACTAAGTAAAAAAATAAACAATCAGCTGGTTAGTAATCATTTAAGATGATTTCGTTATCGATACATATTGGAAGGATCTTTGATCAAACCATCGATTTTGTGGGACAAATATTTTTACGAATAATTTAGATAATTATCTTGAGATTTAACAAAATAAAATTCAGTTAGTAATAAATATTTGAGAATCATCAAATCGACATATTATATCCTTGCTACCTCTGTTAGCTACCACAACCGAGAGTTTCGTACAGGAAATTGTTAGGCGTCTCATCAAAATTAAGCTACTTACGGAAAACTAGCTTGATGGTAATCAAGTGCCAAAATGGACCATGGATCCTGGACTACTATTATTGTGGGGTAAACATATAAAATCGTAGGCGTTTCTAGATATCTTTTGTACGTTTTAAAAGTATGTCCATTTTAATGTAGAAAATTACCATTTTAGTACAAATTATTGTTCGTTTATATTATTAGTGTTTATTAATTATACGTTGTGTAAGTAGATGGACTTTTGACTTTTGTCATTGATTTTCCGTAGCGATATCACAGATTATTATAGAGTATTCCAGAAATCTCTTATTGGTGAGAATAATAGGTTTGTTTTTCAATAAATCCCCAGTGGCTTCGTATTTTTTAATCTAGAAATATACTTCCTGGTTTGGTATCGTTATAATCGTTATAAACCACAAAATGCATTTTCATTCCGACTAATGTGAACTCCACGGAATTTCATAACAAAATTCCAAAGCCACGGAACCAAATTTCAACAAAGATTGCATTACTTACACTCTGGTAGTTTATGACGAATTTGTTTCTGAAACTTGGATTTTTTCTAATGCTTATATCTATCTATCTAACTAATACCTACCTTTAAACGAGCAATTCTTGTATACATGTTTATATATGATCTGAATCTGGGAAACGGCTCCAAAGATTTTCATGAAATTTACTTACCTATGGTGTCACTAGTTCTTTCGAATCAGGTGGTGAAAGATTAAAGAGCGCCTCAGAGGCTCATTTTGTGCACTTGGCACATGTATTTGAGCTTTTTAGGTTCTACGACATATTAATGTATAAAAAATGCTAAAGAGAGCAAAATCCCAATCTATAATAATGCCGATAAATTTTCTTAAAACAATCGTAGCCTATAATACTGTTTATAACATCAGCTATCTGCTAGTGAAAGCCTCAGCACAGCAAAATCGGTCCAGACGTTTTGGAGATTAGCCGGAACAAACAGTCAAACAAATACTTTTAAAACTGTTTGTAATGTTATTTTACTAACGCGCAAAATGGATTTTAAACAAGCGAAGTTGCCAACTCAATGTTTTTGTTGGCTTTTGCTATGTTGTTCGTTTAAACCCACTTTCAAAATTATAGCATCATAAACTTTGAAGTAACTTTGCAATCATTGCTTCACCCTTATTTCCAAATTCAATCCATTTCAATTCGCCCGAATAAAGGAGCGATTCATGTGTTATTCATAGAATAGACTGAAACATTTTCTTGCCGAGAGTACTTATTTAGTTATACCTCTATTTTATGGATAAACTATGTTTATTTTATCTGATTTAGACGCTGTTCACGGAATTAGATGTTCTACTTCTAATGCCGTGTCGGGTATTATTAACGATAATATAAAAAACTCTGTTTCTTCTTAATTTTTTACCATAACACACGTAGTGCCAATTTTTATAAAAATAAATAATGCTGAATATTTGACACAAGCATCATCTGGCTCCAAAGTAAGCAGAGCTTGTGTTATGTGAACCACATGACTAATATACTAATTATATACTTTTGTTTTGTGAATACATATATATTATACATGGAAAAACACCACGATATTTGCAGATCATACACACATATGCCCTGCGGTGGGAATCAACAACCTTCTACATCTCAAACGGGTAAAAAATAATTATCATTTACAAGTATCATTTACTTGTTGTAGCTGGTCGGAATTGCATAACGAACTCATAAAAAAGGTAGGTACTCTAAAGTATAAATACCTCGACATGCCATTCCAACCCTACAAAATCCTGCGTTCAAACGCCATTAATTCAGTTGAAAGCCAAAAAACCCTGAAACCGGAGAGATCTCGCCATCGTTCATATATTATTCAGCCGGCGTCTTGGGGCGTAAATGAAAAAGTTTTTTGTATTCAATGACTATTGGAACACCACGAAAACAGGAGGTGAAGTTGAAAAAGTTTTCGAATCGAACTCAAATTACGTTGAATCGTAACGTATTTTTTGCGTTTGTCATTTTCTGCGAATAATATTATAAATTATTTTAATGAATAAAATTATTACTTCATTTTTATTTTGAAAAAATATTGACGTCACGGAGTTTGTTCTTTTCAAACATGCAATAATATAATTTCTAAATTAAAACTATGAGCTAATAATATACAGCGGACGGAGCCGCCAGTTGCTCTATTCCACATTGTAAGATTTAATCTTGAAATTCTTTCGAAGTGTGGTCTGCGTCAGGAAAATTCGTTTTGTCTCGCTCGGTTCCAATTTGATTACGTTCCTGACGTTCAGATGGACAAATAAATATCTGTGACGAGCTGTGTGGAATGCAAATTTTCATCAAAACATTTTAGCCGTGAAAATGAATTTCATTATTTTGTTAAAAGTTTAACAGATATTGGTTTCTTCGTTGTCTGGCAATCATTACCAACTCAATAATTTAGCTCTGTAGAAAAAGAAACAGCCTAAATTTCAGGATATTAGAATAGGTTAGAATAGGTTGCGTGTTTAATTGATCTAAAAACGACATACTCTAGAAAAATATATAAAAAACAACTAGTATTTCTTTAAGATTTACAAAAAGAATAAGACAGCGAACCAGCAGTTGAACGTGGTTCAATGATCCGAAGCTCCATAAACGGTGGATCCGATGTCGTTCTTGCAATTTCCGATTTCACTCAGTCTGCCAATAATCTGGACGGTCCTGGACTGAAAAACTTTTCAATCGGCAACCGTTAGGATCTACTTTATTCATTGGACTGTGACTAGACATTTTCATGGCTTAATCTTATTTTATTTCACAGAAGTTTTTGCTGTAGTTAACTAACTAATGTTTGAAAAGCTTTTATGATTATTATAGCAGAATAGTTTATTCCCATTAAATGTGAAGTAGAGCTCTTTTTTTTAACATAGATAGACCTACGTTTGACCGCGAACTCGCCTGATGTTAAGCGACGATGTGGCCGACGACTGGGCACGAAGGTCTAGAAGATACCTATTCACTCTTGACTTGAAGAGACTCAAATTGTAGTTTTCAGGAAAGACAGACGACGGCAAATCATTCCAATCCATGGCTGTACGCATTATAAATGTGGAAGCAAAGCGCTTTGTTTGTAAGGGTGGTAGACTGACAAGGTAAGGATGGTATTGAGCGGTGCGTCTGCTTGTCCGGTTGTGAAAGGGGATGGTGGAATGAGATCATGCAATTCGTGGACACATTCTCCGAAATGTATTCTATAAAAGATCAAAAGGCAAGCAACTTTACGCCGGTGCTTGAGACTCTGGAACTTAGTCTCAGCGTATCACCCTAAATGCTCTACGCTCAATCGAGTCCAAAGCACCCAGCTGGTGTTTGGCTGAACCATCCCATAGATGGAAGCAATACTCCATACCCGACCGGACTTGAGCTTTGTATAAAGTGGAAAACTGTCAAGGTGTGAAGTATCGTCTCACCTTGTTGAGGATGCCAAGCTTCATGGCAGCAGTCTTGGCCTTGGACTCGATATAGGAGCCAAAATTGAGAGTCCGAGTGAGTGAAACTCCCATGCGTTCGAGATGATCTTTTACAGATACCGGTACAAAACGGGGACTTGGAGAAACTGACTTTTTTTGCCGAAAATAGACAAGCTTGCCTTTTGGATGCGTTGAATTTAACAAGATTGGCATTGCCCCAATCAGACACGACCTGGAGAGTCAAATCCAGACGCATAAGCATCTCGTCTCTGTATTTCTGAATGTCAGTTTTACTGGCTCGTGCGTTAGCAAAGTATCTCTCCACAACTGTACTGTCGTCTGCATACCCAATAATACCGGTCATAAGCAGATCGTTTATACACAGTTAAAACAGTGTGGCAGAGAGCACTGACCATTGAGGTACACCGGCATTATTTGCCCATCGATCAGACGAGCAGCCGTCAACAACTACTCGAATGGATCTTTCCCTCAAGAAGTCAGCAAGCCATGAGCAGAACTGAACTGGCAATCCGCAGGCTGGAAGCTTACCAATAAGGCTAGCGTGCCAGACCCTATCTAAGGCCTTTGAGATGTCAAGTGAAACAGCTAATGCTTCACCGTATTTCTCTATGGCCTCACTCCAAATGTGCGTGCCGCAAGAAGATCCCCAGTAGATCGCTTTCGGCGAAAATCGTATTGTCGATCACTGAGGAGGTCGTTGTCTTCAAGGTATGTAAGGAGCTTCGTATTCACGACACCATCTGGTTTATGTTGTGGAGGGAGAGAAGGGCGGCTGAAGTTCGCTTCCACCGACTTGGCCAAGGACCAGAATGCCTTGCTGCCAGCTGGATGTGTCGCAAGCTTGGCCAATTCGATTGAAGGGAGCCTTCCGTAACACCTTCTTGCAGGACTTGGTGGCTTGATTAAAGGCTTTCTTCTTAATTAGTGTATCTGTGGCTTTGCTGTTGCGAGCGTCAGCCCAAGCAAGGTAAGCTGCACGTTTTTGCGCTTCTTCAGCGGCACATGCAGGACCAAACCAAGGCCGAGCTTTGCCGGAGGATGTGACATCCGAGAATGTAATAAAATTTTCCATTGCTCGAGAGATCACCTCTGTAATGGCATCAACGCATGTTCACGGGTCACTAGAAGAAAAGCAGGTCTGCCGCCAAGGATAAGATGCGAAAAAGTGACGGTGACTGACTTGTAACGCCACAATCGCCTACATTCTCGAGGCGAGGTATCGGGTGGCGAGTATGACGATACAGACTTCACCACACAGTGATCAGAGGTGCCCAAAGGAGGCAGCACCGATACTGAATGGCCATCAGGTTCGTTGTGTGTCCGGCTGTGTGGCCCTTAACGTCTGGTACCCTGGTAGCCTCGATCACCATCTGAGTGAGATTATGTGAGAGAGCTAGTTTAAGCTTCTCTACCAGCATGGTCAGTAGACTGAAATGGAAACAGCCACTGCTGGTGATGAGCATTAAAATCACCCAGAAGTACCAGTTGGGCATCAGGGTAACGTTGTTGGGCTATATCCGCCGCTTCGCAGATGTAATTAAACAGCCTGGTTGTCTCAAGGTCTCCAGTGTGAGATCTATACAATCCGGCGTAGATTACTTTATCTAGGCCGGTATCCACCAAAGTCCATAAAACAGAGAAATCGGGCTCTTCAAGGTCACGTAGACGCAGACAACAAATGTCATCCCGAGCTAACAGACAAATACCCGCTTTTGGCTTGAAATTGTGCTCCAGTGTATAACCTGGGTATGTAAGGTACGCTTGTCTAAAGGGCATTGGATCTGCGTCTCCGTGAGAAATAACAAGTGTGGCTTATTGGTCTCAAGATGGTGGTGGACCGAATCGAGATTGGAGTGCAATCCTCGAATGTTTGTGAGGTGCACTTGAAGCGAGAGGACGTGCTTCCGCTGTAAGCACGACTTATTATATTTGGACTTTATCATGTATTGACTGAGAGTGTAAAGTAAGTGGGGAAGACGTTAGTTGAGCGAGGCACTGGATAGCTGGCCCAGAGATACATAACAGGCCCATGCGCGTTTGAAGGACTAGACCGGAGACTGCGGGGACGCCCGAACCCCCCCAGGAATGGCCACCGGGTCGTCTCATCCGGTCGCCAACCGGCACGATGTAGCAATCTGGGATTTTTCGCAAGGCGGTAGGGCAGCCTTTCATGAATGGCTAATTCACTACCTGGGCCCCCTACAACCTGCGGTCGGCCAGCAGAGAACCGTGCTTCGGATCCCGATACCCTCCATGTCTAGCCTCCCTGCACACCGGCGCTGTTTTGATCTCATAAACGCCCTAGCAAAACCAGAGCAAGAACTGCTCGAACCCGTCACTTCCACGGTGGCTGCACCAGACATCAGTCCGAAACACGACATCGTTGCTTCACGGACTCGTTTTGTCTAGTGGGTGGTGACAAGCCGCGGCCGAAGCCTACCACCAAAAGAGTTGCTACCCGTTTGGCACTACCCAAGGATCACGTGTAGGGTCACTAAGAGTATGCTCCTACGGACGCGGGCAACTTCGATCCTTGAAAAGCTCAAAAGCCTCCTTGAAATATATAAAGTATGTAGAATCTTAAACACGTAATTAATCTTGTACTTACCTACCGTAGGATATACCTGTAGTCTTGTAAAAACTTATGTGCGGTATACCAGTAGAAACTAAAAAAAAAAGCTCTGAAGCGCACTTCGTGTAATTCTAACTGTTTTTGCAGCGCACGCCAGAATAGCTTCACATATCTTTAAAAATTATAGCCTATGTGTTATTCTGATGTATAAGCTGTATTATTGTAAAATTTCATTAAAATCCATACAGTAGTTTTTGTGTGAAAGAGCAACAAACATACATACAAAATTTTGCGTTAATAATATTAGTAAGAAGATTCTACGTAGACGATTATTTTAGTGCAGCTTCTAACTTCTAACTTGTATCTAACTAGCTTTTGCCAACGGCTTTGCACTCTTGATATTTACATAAAATGTCCTTCTCCAAGATAGACGTGAAAATGTAACAATACATGAAAACGTGAATACAGACAACTTAAAATTATAACATTAGCATTATTTCGGCTTTCGTTATTTTGCGGGACTAACAATCTTTATTATGCCTACACCAGTCTAAATTAGAGGATTTAGAAAATTTTGTAAAACTTATGTAAATTTACATTTTGTTCTTTATTTAATTGAATATTTTTTTCTGGATTTTTCGCAGTTTTCATCATTACATGATGACTTTAATGAGCAAAACACGCCAATCACACCTAAGTTTGATAAGTTATGCATTATCGATGGATAAACAGGACTGTTTATAAAGTTAAATCGATTTTAGGTATGTAACAAATATTATAAATCCGAAAGTAACTCTTCTTACGTTAACTTTGGGCATACCCGTATTCGATCTAATTATGCCCAATCTACTAAGTTTCCTCTGTACCTACGTAAACTTTACATAACAAAATATTAAATGTATTCATATTTTGTTATGTCTGTCTGTTTATAACATTTTCACGCCTAAACCAATGAACCGATTTTGATGAATTATAGGTATAGAGATATATGTAACCTTGGAGAAAGGTTACTTTTTATGTTTATTACGCGTGCGAAGCCGCGGGCATCAGCTTGTAATTATTATAATTTACTTCAAAGTTACAGGATATTTTTCGCTATATCCATCTGTCAGTCTAGCTGTTCGCCCCTTTTTCTTCTATTGTATCATGTCGCCGAAGGATAAATGTTTTATGATCGGAAGTTCTTCGGTCTCGGTTTTGGTGGTTTTCTACGTATACAACAAAAAAAAAGTATGTAAGTTGTCTTGTCTAGTATATAAGTCATGTGGTTCCTATAACAACAAGCTCTACTTACTTTGGGGCTAGATGATGCTGTGTGAAATCCGGGAATATTTATTTATTTATTTTTGCCCCTAATCAAAACTCTTGGCCGTATGTATTCATTAGTTGATATTAGTAATACATATTAGTGGACAATGCTCAATTACTAGGAAATAGAACCCTTGAAAAAAATATTTATTTAGACACAAAATGGGGTTGGTACGGTTTACTTTCGTGTGGTGAATCGTTGGATAGCTCGTTCAATGATATTAAGTTTCAATTTAACAGTAGCATTAAATGAAATTTCAAGGAACATGATAACGGCCAGAGAGTCTCTACTACATAGATGGAGTAAATATATAAATACAAAAAACTTTGCTCTCTGTTGCAAAATTAATAGTGTTGAGTTGAATTTGGGACCTGACCACTGGTCATTATTATCTTTACGGACTTCGGAAAGCCCTTACTGTGCGAGGTCGACACGCTCTTGGCCATGTATTTGTATTTACAGAGAGAATATTATCACAGGTGTGCTATCTACGTAATCATTTATGTATAGTGCGTAAATAAATGGCTTTACATTTACCATTCTCATCTGTTAACTTTAGATTTTGCAATGAATAACACGTTTCACATTATAACTTTTTGTTCGGGACTGCTTTAATAATATGGGTCTAAAAGGTTCTGTACTGAATATTTTTACACGTCATTTAATAATTAAACCACTTTGAATGAGTGAAATAGGTTACGAGTAGACGTGTAGCAAAGCGATCAAAAATAAAAGCACAAATTTACAAAATCCAACATAATGCTTTATTTTACAAACACTATCTCACCTCAATATATTAGTTAAAACTAGTATATTACAATTAAAGACACCGCAATATATACAGAAATTTCAACATTTTATTATTATTATAATAAGAATAAGGCACATTTATGATTTCCTATTCATCTCTATTTACTAGCTAAATTTAAATTAAATTAATGTAACATTCATAAGTTTTATAAAAATCAAACAATTATTGTGATATATTTCACAAAACCTGATTAACCACAGTTTTAAAAAACAAATAAGGTAGGTTCCTAAAATACAAAGCAAATTACATAATTTACTTTGTATTTATGGTTTATAATCTTACTTAAAAATTTCACTACAAAACATGTTATATCCGAGCTTAATAATAATATGATATTATCTTTTCTTTTAAAAGCAAATTAACATTACTTTTATATGCAAGTCAAATTTAAAAATTAAATACATATATTTCACACTAAAAAAACTTATTTTGCAGTGTCCCAGTATTGGTATGGATGAGAGGAAGTAATTCATATTTAATGAACGTTCTACGAAATGTAAATAGCTTTAAAGTTATAAAATATGTGTTATCAACTTCATTTTATCTTGTAAGTATTATTTTCATTAAAAACAAGAAAACACGTCGTCGGTCGTCCCATTGCCATTTCCAGTACCATTTATGTGTCAAATTAGCCAAAAAAAATCTTATTTGTCCCATTGGTTGTCATTACTGGGACAAATGAAGCTAAAAAAATTGTATATGTCCCATTAATTGTCATTACTGGGACAAATTAAACTAAAAATGCTTTATTTGTCCCATTGCCAACTTAAACGTGCCTGAACATGTACTAGGTACGCAGAACCACGAATAGGTCTCGTAAAGCTTGGATTTATTGCTCATGCTTATTTACTTTGTCGAATATTTTAATCGTAATTTACGTTGGGGAGTACATTATATAGAATGTACGTAGTCTCGTGATATGAAACGATATCGTTTCAATTACCAGACACTGTATCAATAAAACGAAAATAAAATATAAAAACTATTGTTATATTAGGAAGACTACTGGCAGTTTTCACAAAATTATATAAATTTAATAATATTATCATTGTGACTATTATTAATAAAAATGCAGTAGAAGGAATGCAATCATGTTGAAACAAAGATTCGATGTAATTTTTTTGGAATGTTAATAGGTAGAATTAACCTTTAAAATTAACTAAAAACCAATAACAAAAACATACATAATATTGTTGCCAATATGCTCTATAATTAAATAGAATTCAAATAAATTCGTCCTTGACTAAGAAAAGAGGATTTTTACCAAAAAATATTACACATTTATAGATCAAACTAGATTAAATTTAGTCTAATTATATTAACTTTACTACAAGTCAAAGTGACTATTTCAACTAATGATATTTATAAAAGTACCTGATACAAATAAAATCAGAAAATTTTCAAATGGAATCCAAAATTACTGTTTTAAGAATTAGCGTACACCGTTGTAACAAAATTCTGATAAAAAAATGTTATATCGGAATTATAATGACAATTTGTAATTTCTATACGTATAGATATTAATAAATATCTCTTTATTGTAATTAATTTTAAATGCTTGTTTTAATGATTACAAAATGGAACAAACTGTATTGCGCTAAAAGAATCAAACAATATCGCTTTGCGTAAACAATCAAGCGAGCCTTACAGTTGTCGCATATGATGTCTAACATTTGACATCTCACCTCATTTGGTCAGCTTCATGTTACAAACTTCCGTCCCTTTTCACAAAATCACTCCCACAGATGAAAAGCGAGATAAAAGATGTTACACATCCAAAACAGTATGAGAGATAAAGATAAAAACCTTACCTTTTTCTATAGTATTATTATTGAATGAATCCTAAAATTAGTTTATATGTAGCTAAGAAGTATGTACATGAAATGAAGCACTAAAAACTAACCAGTACATTAATACTTTATACAGAATACTAAAATAAATACATTTTACTGTTGAATACTCGCGGATAACGATTTTCTATGATATTATTTATTTATTTAAACCGTCAAGATATGTAAGTTAATCATAATAATACATGATAACAATAAAATTTATATTATTTAAAATAATAAGTCAATTTATTGACAAACTATATGCGATAAGTTATAGATGAAAAATAAAAGCAATTTCTCTTTAATATATATTGCACAAGGTAATGGTAAAATTCACAATAAATCTTTATAAAATGAATTATTGAATCAAACAACCGGAAGGGTCAATCATTAGGTCAGTCATGATATTCTTAGGCCAATAGTGACGGGGTCAACGAGTGATTCTAAGCTAAAACACACCAAGCCTTTCACATCAACTTTCGCTATTAACAGCCTTATATTTTTGCTTTAAAAGGTTCATCGCAATATATAAATTGCCATTATGTACAAAGATAAAAATTAAAATAAAGATATCAATTTAATTGAAATTGAATAGTTAAAATCTATTTTAGGCCAAATTACATATTGATGAACCTCCAAATATACTAGAAGCATACAAATTGCAGTCGACAACAAGTGATTTAGGATATTCTTTCTCTTGTGAGTCTTTTCGGATCACTGAAAACACTTCACCGATTTATTAAACTCATCTTATATGAATAAGACTTGGTCGAAGGCCTCGGGCTAATCAGCCATGAGTTCCGGAGATAGCCTGCTGGGGTTGAAATTCTCCATACTCCACATATGACGTGGCTCCTCTTCCACACATGACTCCATGATGATTTTATCCCTTTTACGTGATATCGCCATACACTTCTCGCTTGAACCGTGCTTGATCAGTTTGGTCTGCGAAAATTATTTAGCCATTTTAGTATTGTGTGGGTAGATACATAAATGCGTTTGCTGTTATAGTGATTGCATGATTCACAAAGTTGTTCATAACAGGAGACTGTAGTAATCTGGATTAAAAAACATGTATTCTAAAATATTGGATAAATAAAATTAATCTGCTATTCTGATAAATCCTTATACTTGGAAACGTCTCTTAAACTTATAATTATAAAAAAGTTCTTCTTGTTTTCTTCCTATAATGGCATCTGTTGTTGACAACTTTGCCAGTGTCAAGTGATTGTTTGGTTATTAAGTCTTCGTCATTTATCTATTCTAAACGTCATCGCGGAATGGCCGTCTAAAACTTTATCGGGATTCCTGGTCGTTTAAATCATATTGCAATATAATACACTTGTAATTCAATTGTCCATACTTGTAATATGAAGTCACAATTTATTGATTAAAATTCCGCTGAGATTACTGAATATAACGGAAAAAAATAATAAAAATGACAAACGAAGAATCCCCTGTCAAAAGTTATTCACTGTTTAAAATAGTGCCATCCTTTTTTGTAAGATAAGACAAATAGTGATGGGGCGAATGTTAAGCTGTGTTTAGTGTATTCACGTTGAGAGACGTAGGCTTATATGAGCAAAAAAAATTGAGATAAAAAATAATTAATTTTAGTTTACAGACTAAAAATTTACTTACATTAGGATCATAGAGCCAAAGCTGATTGCCTTTAGCCCCGTGACAAGGATAGAGTACGACGTCGTGCCCTGAGTAATCGAGACAGGTCTCGTCACGACGGATCTCACCGTTCTTAGAATACATCCAGTACTGTAAACACACGAAAATGACATTGAACTACTGAACGCCATGTTTTGACATTAGATTTGACACAAATACACGGAAAGATCAAAATCTGATGTCAAAAAAACTTGAAAATTACGCAGAAAACTATTGTGATGTAGGTAGGTATATATTCAAACTTTATTTACAAGAATAGGTATCAATTTGAGAAGAGTAAATATTAGAATAAAGAAAAAGACCATGAAATTAATGAAACCAACACCTGAAATTTCAATAAAATAAGACAAATAAATTTAATAATCAAATCAGAAAAATACAAAACAGTTATTTGTGTTAAAAAGGACTTACGCAGTAAAAATAACCTTGCGGCAGTACCAAATTGGAAGAGTCATTGAGAAAGTTGAATATTATTCTACTAGAAAATGTTGGGAAAATGTATAAGAGCACCACTTTATTTCAAACACTTACAGTTTCTATCGACTTAATGGATAGTTAATAAGCGGGTATACGACAAGCATAATATAAGACAGAATGTTAATAATGAAGATGAACGCAAACATAAGCCAATTAATATTTGGAGTAGGTAATACTTCGTTGTAATGTTTTTCAACTTAAATATATGCGAAGGCAACTCAAGTACTCTGGTTTAATAACAATTAAACTATATCAATACCGAAAATTTCTAAACAGCTTGACTTGATTCACCTTTCAAAAACAAATTTTAGTTACGTCAATTGCTAGCGAATGCATAAAATATTACTAGCAAATTTAATGGCAAAATATCATAACAAATGGCATTTTTGTACGTTAATATTTGTTTTTGTGACGCACTTACGAGCAATTCACGTAGTTGAAATCACAAGCTCTCAATATCGAGACTATACTTACGAGCATATACAGCACTGACACCTCAACGATAAGCAAAGCATGATAGAGTCTAAATTTGGCTGCCCTCACAAACCTGGTTTCCATACTCTCCGTGACAAGGCCACAAGTTGACACGCTTCTTCATATCCTCAGGCCCGGCAGCGGAGTCGATGCACATACCCAACCCGCTGTTCGCGATCTGGTGCCATTGGGAAGTTTAAAAGGCGTGCCAAATGCAAGCGTGCTACTGATATCATCACTTGATTGTTGCTTACCTTCGTATTCTTGGAAATATTATTCAGAAGCTGACAATAGAAATTCTCAAAAAAAACAATAATAATCAATGCTCGAACAACCATCAAGTGAAAACATCAGAAAACCGTGACGATGAAAATGAGAAACGTTAAATGAAATTCAAAATAAAGTAATTCCACATACGCCAGCTAAACAAAGGTGGAAACTGCAGCTAAATGCCCCCAAAACTAGTTTTAATAATCACTTCACACTCCTTTGAGGAGTACCTGATTTCCACCACCGCGATGGCATTTATGAAACCTCACTGGGTTGCCTTCTTCTGCCACGTCGTCTTCGTCTCCGTCAAGACAGAAACGGATACCCATTGCATTATTTTGAACCTAGCATTATGTATTCAGTTTAAATAACATTCAAACAAAGTGCTGCGTGCTTTGAAGACTGTAGTACACACGTGCATAATAGAGTGCAAAGTCGAATAGAAATAATTTGGAACATAAACTCGTGCAATATGGTACTGCCGCAATTGTTCAAATTGCAAAAGACAGAAGACCTGATTTCCTCCCTGTCGGTGACACGGGTATAATCCCACTGGTTTATGATGATCCGACTTGCGCGTCGGTGAATCCAAACATATCTTTTTGAACGCCACATTTCGGATCTGTACAGGTAATAATTTTGGACAACACATCCATTATTTGCACTCATTGAAACACAGCTTACGCTTTATGTCAAGCGGATAATCAATTCAGAACATGAAAATAGCAAATATTTTTACATTTACTGAGATGAGTGAATATTCTAAACCAATAGTTTGGTAATTGTAAGCATACCTCTCCGTGAGCCACAGATTCGCCGGGAATGAATAGCTCTGGATATATATTCTTCAGATACCATTCGAAGGATTTGCAACCCAGCTTTTCTCTTAGCTCCATTCGGCTGCTGATGTCACCATAATCGCCCTTATCGTTACCCACTCGTTGGTAATAGTATTTTGCATAATCGTCCAGCCATACCTAAACGTGAAATTAAAATATTTCGTAAAAGCTAATTTAAAAGAAAATAAGGTACTATTATAAGTACTTCATAGTGATGCCAGTTCTTACCTCAGCTAAACGGACAGAGTTTTTCTTCAGTACGTTGACTCCGGTTCGCCATTTGTAAGGCGAGCGCTTTCTGAATATATGGCCAACGTGTGAGCACGGAACAATTTCCAAAGTTCCTCCACACATCCATGTTTTGAAAGACAGCTCCAGGTTTTCCCCACCCCAGATATCAAATCCACTGTCGTATGTTCCCAATCTTTCGAAGAAATCTTTGTCAATTGCGAAAAGACCACCAGCCATAGTGGGAGAGTAAACTGGCTCTGCTGTATGCTGGTGTCTTGCTCGCTCTATGGAAGGTACTGGATGCCAATTGAACTGGAGATTCCAGTCGAAACCGCCAACATTGACTGATGTTGAGTCTCTGTAGTGGTACTCGAGGGTGTTGTCATCTATGACATCGATAACTGGGCATACTACAGTTGTTTTATTGCGAGCAATTCTATCAAGTAATGGTTCTAGCCACCCTGTAAAAAAATTAATTTTAGAATATTGTTAGGGTACCCTGTTCATGTGGAAGTGGAAATGCTTTTACAAACCTTCTGTACACTCGCAATGACTGTCAAGGTACGTTAAAACCGGGGCAGTTACGTATCTAGCTCCTAGCAACCTTGCTCTGATGAGACCCTCACGCCGTGTGGCTCTTACTATTCTTACTTTCGGTAGCGATGACATGTAATCATCGAGTTGCTGCATCAAGTGTGCTGTAAAAAGAAAATGTAAAAGCAAATTATTTAAAAGGTATATCCTTAACAGTTTAAACTATGAGCTTTAACAATCGACCATATCCAGCTCTCTTTGTCTAATCAAAATTGTCCTAAAATACTTTCATTTTTCAGTTTTCAGAAACTACCGGTTCCAGAGCAGAGGTACCGATGATAGATGATAGCAAATATAATGTGTCTCACGCCAGGCAAATGACTGGCTCTCTACATTCTTAAAAATCCTTAAAACAAGACAACCAAACTTACGCATATCAGAGAAGTCATCCACAAGAATGATTTCCTTGATGAGATGAGTCGGTGACCTGTCCAGCACTGAGTGTACAGTTCTGAGCAGCACTGACCACGCTTCGTTATGGAAGCATATCACGACGGATGTTTGGGGCAAGTCCTTCAAATATCTTCCCGGTTTCTTACACCTGTGGAAATAAATAGCAAGAGATGTTCATTTTATGAAATAAGACTAGATGAATAAAGTCCACGAACTGGGTATAGAGGCTGGGTAATTACGCAAATATTTGTATATAACTAGTACTTAATACTCAGTAATGTCTGTGGATAATGATAATGTTCGTAGCAGCGAAACAGAAGTTCTATTTTATCGTAATACGTAGTATCAGTTATATACTACATATATTATTAGAAGTTTGTCGACCTTAATGCAAGCCGCTACAAACTGGAAAATTTGAGTAAGGGCACCAGCTTACAGCAAGTAATTTTTTTTTATGTATTGTTAAGCTAAACCAATAGCTGGGAAAGATTGGCGTAAAAGCGAGACAGACAGACAGTAAGACAGAGTTACTTTCGCATTTATAATATTAGTAAGGATATATGTATATGTATACATACATATATATCTTTATATATATATAATTATACTGTACGTGTGTATGTCACTGAACTCCTCCTAAACGGCTGGACCGATTTGAATGATTTTTTTTGTATGCGTTTTGGTGGCACCCTGGATGGTTTAGATTCACAAATCAGCCCGGCAGATCGTGCTGCAGTCGGTACAATTAGATATATATTTTTCTTTTTAAAACGCGCGGTCGAAGTCACGAACAGGACAGCTATTATATATATATATATATATATATATATATTGCCATGCGTAAGTCTTGCAAAAACTCAAAATGGCTTGATGGATTTGAATTTTTTGTTTGCTTTGTTCGTCTCAATACTAAGGTTTATCAAATAAATTTTAGATAATACGAAGATCAACGGTTCATCTAGAAATTATATAAAAACACAAAGCCAATTTTTAATAAAAAAGCTTCGAAACTAAACACATATTACTTGTTACAGCAGCTTTGTCACAAAACTAGATTCAAAATTTAAAAAAAAAGAGACTTTTGAATCTCTTTGACAATTCCACAACTCCGCGCACCGTACATCGTTTCAAAGATGGTTGGAAAAAATGATACCAACGATACTGTTGAATCACAAATACGGTTTCCATCTCCGAGCTCAAAAGGTAAGTTCTTTTGAAGGAAAAAGCTGCAATAGCAAAAGAAGACGCCACAAAGGCTCCCACGGGCGCCCCATCCGGATTTAATCCACAAAGTAACGTGCTATTAGTAGGTATTTCGTAGCGTAGATAAGTCAAACTTGTAAACCTAAAGGTAACCAGCGCAGTTGTGGTTTTTAGTAAATTATTTGTATCACAATACGATTTACTAAAAATATACCTAATTAAGCCAATACCAAATTAATTTGATCCGAATTTAATAATGGCTGATTTAATACTTACCTACCTCATATTCGACACATAATGTTTAATTAACAAAAACAGTCTGAGAAACGATGGCTTTGAAACGAAACGTATCTTTCGAAACCATGGACAGAAGATAGTTATATATACATATGTGTATTCATTGAATTAATTAATTGATTGTTCTGTGCCTGGCTGTTATAATACATAATATTACATAATATAATATAATATGTATTTTAAAATATGTTAGTAATCTATCAGTTATCTTGTCACTATACTATGCTTATTTTGAGGCAATAGTGTTGTGTGTGCATTGTCTACCAATATTTATACATTTAGTTGTATTTTATTTCTTACCACTCGTCTCTCGGGTCTGGCAGTTTCCTCCTTATTGATATCAAATCGCTGGCGTACTGGTTGAATGCGTTTTTCTTCCATCCTTCAGCGACAGCCTCTTTAGTTTCTTCGGTCATATTCTTCGGGAGCACGACCGGTTTGCCGAGTTCACCGGGTGCGTTGTCCGAGCCAGGCGCAGCGATTACTCCCAAGCCTACGTGATAGAGTAATTTGGCATTAGGAAAGAAGGGACAGTAGGTACATAATGCTCCCTATTTTTTGCCATTCTTTAGGACACATGCGATAGTATTTGAACACCCGCATTTTTTTTCCGTATTGATTGTAGAGATAAATCTTACAGAAGCGATAAATTATTTATCAGTGTAGAAAATTTCGGTTAGAAATTTATTGTTTATAACTTAAGTAACATTTTTAAATATGTATCATGATTTTGTTTACAACAGATTTACTTAAGTAAAATTAAGTAAGTAAAAAAAAATTGATGAAAATAATATATTCATTTTTTTTGTTTTGAATTTTCTATAATACAGCCTGTGTATTCGCTTCTGTTTATTAGTCTTTGCCCTAAGCTTCTAAGGTCTCTACTCTCTAACATGCGATTATAATCGTACGTCAGACAGGATGCAAACAAACATGGGTGTATCGAAACTAGTATTTCAAGTTGAGGTAATCGAACGCGCAAGGCACTTTGCCTGCGAAATGTATTTGAAATGTTAATATCTGTAACATAGTCAAATAGGCGTTAAAACTGAAAACAAGGTCTAAGTTAAATTAGAACCAAAATTGTTTGCGTACCTAACGTTATTTTCCTTTATACAATTTAAAGCAATTTTATTTGTCTGAAATGTTTAAAATCAATGTTAACAAAGTTGTGGCATAGTGTTATTTTAATATTTAAAACTCTACTAATGGAATTATACATAACATAATTTATATCAGATATTATAACATTTTTAACAGTTATGAGAATAATTGTGTTATCAACAATTAGTCAAAAAATTATGTCGAAGTATCAATATAATGAGCAATACTTAAATACATCGAATTTAAATCTCATCTTATATGACAAACATAGTAAAGGCAACTTTATATATATAATGCATAAATTTACGAATCGATAAACAAAGGCATACATACAAAAAACTAGAAGCATAATTTTACCAAAGCTACAATATAAGGTAATATAAAATGAAAAACAGAAGCATTATTATTACCTTCTTTCCCTGCAATCCGATCAAGCCAATTGATTTGCGTGGGCGCTGCGTACAAACAGATAGTCATGCACTAAGCCAGAACATAATTTTTAATATACTTAGATAACTAAGTATTATTCATGCAATAAAGAACAAAGCAGGTTAAGGGAGGAATCAAGATGACAAGGAAATTTAAAACTTAAGTGTGTATAATACAGACGTTATTTCAAATGAAGCAAGAAAATAACAAGTAGATAAATAAAGTTAAAATTTATCTTGAAAATAAAAGAAAACTCTACCGTAAATTTGCTTTTAAAATATTCAAAACACAAGTTTATTGCCTGGCATTTTTATCTAGCTTTTCCAGTTGAACGATTATGCTAATTCGAGTAATAGTTAAAACACCTATTTAGTAGTTTTACCAAGAAAATAGACTTAATATATTAGAAATGTTAAATAATTTGTTGAAAAGTATTTTATTTTTGTTTGCATACTGAGTACATAATACTACACAACGCTGAATATAGTACTTTCTGCAACAACTCGTATTACCCTATGTATAGCTTATATGCATTAACTGAAAGACAATCGCATCCGCAGTCGTCTGCCGCAACGAAACAAAGAAACATTTCGAAACAACGGTAACTGTTGTAAGAAAGTAACATGTACTCATTTCAAAATCAAAACCTACAGGTGTTACGCAAAGTAAGCTAATAACTTCTTCAGTTTATTGAAGCGTGTATTATCCTGAATTTCGGAAATATATATTTTTTCGGACATAAACTCAATAAGGTGTATTCTTTATTTCTTGACTTTTGCTATGTTTAATTTGAACTTTTGTAACTTGGTTTTATTTCAACAAAATATTTTGTAATTGCGCATTGAATACTTATAAAAGCCTGTCAACTTGAACACGGCCTAAACACTGCATAAGATTCGCCCTGTCACTAACATACAAAAAGTACATCGTATAAATATTACAGAAAATGCATGCACCGAAACCGAAATAATTAAATAATACAAACCATCAGATAGATTGTTGCCATATGATTCGCTTTTCTTTTTTGTTGATGACGACTTCGCCATTTTCAACGGTTTTGCTTCTGGATCATCATATTCTAAAGGTGGTGCTCCGATTGCGTTCCTTGTGTTATTGCTGGTAGTCAGTAGCGCTACCATGAACCACAACGCGGTCAGTATCAGAACAGCTTTCAGAATCAACGTACGTCTCCGTAAGAAAAACATACTGTATTTCATAATTATTGCTTGTACAACAAAATAAAACCTTATTCCCAATATTCAATGATAGTTTACTATAAAATCATCATCTAGTTTGTAGAAATTGAGCAATAATTAACTATCTATAATCACAATAATAGTGATGTGACTAGTATTAAAAATTGAGATATGTATCGTGTTGTCACGATGTATCAAGATATGCCTTTTCGATATGAAAAGTGTGTTGCTGGTTTTCCTATTACATGACTTTGGTGATTCGTTTGGCTATAGCTTTGACTCTTTCAGCCAAATAATCACAGATTTTTTTCTGGTTTTCTGTTTCATTTCCGACGAGTCCGGTTACTTCCGTCCATCCTGTGAACAAAATTAATACCATTGAATCACTAAGTTTACTTTGCATCTTAGCATAATTGTCTATTGCATTATTATAATCTATTTATTATCCCTTAATTATAAGGCTGTAGGTGTTTACGGTTAAGATAAGCCAGCTTTTAATTAATTAGATCATTATTTTCGCTGTAACCCCTGAGGCCACCACTTCTCAGAACAATTAAACAATACCGTAAAATAAAATAGAATCTACAATTTTGACTAATGTGAAAAGTATCTCGTTCTGCGCGGCCCATTTTTCGTAAAATCCTCCGCCCGAGGCTGCGTTGGGGTAGAGAGGTAATTGCGATGTGGACCTTTTTGGGTTCTCCCTGGGCTTCTCATCTTGGTCGCGGTAATTGAGTTAACTTTTGCTATTTTAAATTTTGCGGTGCATTTATTTTAAATGAAACGGACAAATTGAGATTCAGGTTTAAAAAAAAACACGATTATAAAGTTCCTACAATCGCACGTGCTCGTTTATGTCAAAAAACATTTATTTAGCTCGGGCACTTATTTAAGCCCGTAACATTTTTACTAATTAATTTTATGTAGGCGTTCATAACATTTTGTTTTGTAAATATTTTGGCCGAGCTTTTATGCCAAAAAGTTATCCTTATCCCGCATCTAAAAACAGATGAGTTCAATTTATCGACGCGTGTCGTTGTCATGTATAATTTGTAAAGCGAGCGTCCCGAAATGTTGGTGTATCGGCCTACAAACGGCAATGTGCCCCGCTGAAAAATGGCCCGGCAGCCAACTCCGATAACGTATAGTCAGCAACTAAAGTACACTACTTTTGTTCATTTAAGTTTATTTTCTGAAGACGTTATGTATGCTTTTACGAAGTTTCTGGAACAGTTTTACGATATATATGTTAATTTGATAAATATTAAGCTTCAAAGTTTAATATTTACCTAATCAATCAAAAAAGGAAGAGTTCAATGTCCCAATCCCCTACTACGTTTTTTCCTTAATAAATATCTGACGAAAAAAATACATTTACATAAGTGGTGCCGGGTGTTTATTTTGTAGGTATATACGATTTTAATGGCTAATATTCTATACATCTAACACCCAGGATGGTCTATTTAAGCCAAAATATACTGGTAACTTTTAGTGAAATCGTCATTAAATAATCCTTACAATGAGCGTAAACTTTGTACTTTACTCACTGAATATACGCCAGCAGAACAATTCATCAGGTCGCCGGCGCCGGAAGCCGCCCCCTACAGAAAGGCTTTGTTCTATATTATTCAGTCCCCGTGCACCTGCGTCTGTTTGTTTGTCGACATGGATCTTGTTAATTTTAATTGCTAATTAGCAGAAGAGGGATCCTCCATTGCTGTTATGGCCCACCCACAGTCACCAGTTTCACCCGAAATATTTTTATATTGGAGTTTCTATGTACCATTATAGTAATAAATAAATTATTATTTTAATAATTTAAGAGCTATGCTCTTTATGTTGAATGATGCAACTCTTTCTACATGTTTCTACGACTTATCCTTAATTTGGCTCATCTATCTAGATTCATGGCCTCCCTCTTCCTCCCTTTCCTTCAACTGTCCCTTTTATGATGGCGTTTATGAAACTGTCGTGCCGCATAACGTGGCCAATCACTTTCCTATTTCTTTTTCAAACATTAGATCCTTTTTTCTTTAACTCTACTTAGAATTTCCACATGTGTTACTCTTTTTGTCCAGCTAATCTTTTCTATCTTTGAATTCAACCTTTTTCATTTAATAAATATGTATATTAAATAAACAAAATATATTGGACAAATTAATACAATGCCATTTAGCTCTAAACGACAGACATTTCGACACGTATTGGAGTTCTAACTACTGTTTTTAAAGTAATCATAATAAAATAAGCGTGCCCAAACCCGACTTTCTGAAAGATCTTAGGAATGGGAGATAGGGATTACAGTATTTGGAATGGTTGAATCAGTGTTTTTTTGCATAAGTACTCTAGATAAGGAAATTTAACTCTAGAAGAAAATATTCTAGCATAATAAAAAGCAATACCGTAAAAACGTTTACTAAGAAAACCCACTTTGTTTTATACAATCTCAGCGTGAATTCCCAAATCTCCGACTAACCTACATTATATACTTAGAAGAAGTACTTAGTTCTAGAAATCCATGAAAGATTCATTACGAAAACATTTCGGCACCGAGTAAAGTCGAATTTCTTAGGATCTTCTTATACATACCTTCTTAGCGATCTTGAATAAGCTACGTGTAATGAATGATAAATTTGCAAATTGTATAAATAAAAGTATGCAATGACTTGCCTAGTGTACCTACAGCCATGGCGTCCTTTGAAATGAAATAAAATTAGGCATTTCGGTGCTGAGTAATGTTGATTTTTTAGGATTATACATACCTACCTACTCAGCATCTTTAAATGAGCTACGTGTTATGACTCATAATTTTAACAAACTCAAAAGCGAAAATTATGTAATAACATAGGTACGAGCACCTGGAAGTGTACTGCTTTCTCTTAAAATTAAACAATATTAGATTCTAAAATATATTTTGGCAAAAACGTACCTTGTAAAGGGTCGCGTCTGATGAAGAATTTGATTGGCGTCGCGTATCTGTAACAAAGAAACAAGAAAATAAATATTACTAATGTGAACGTGTATCTAGGTATTAAAAATTCTGGCAACTTACACAAAAATCTGTTCTTTGATCTTGCCAGGAAATCTTTGTCTTTATTTATTTATAATTTTATATACAACTTAGTAACTACGTGATTTTATAACATTAAGCAGGTATGTGTTCCTTGATAAGTAAATAATTTATATTTACTATCCCCATAAATTTTATTAGTTGCTATAAAACCCTATTAAACCACAACAAGGTATTGTTCGAATTTTATAACGCTGATAATAAATTACAGCTCTCTACACAACACTTAAGGTTTCTAAGGCATTATAATTCAAATTATTTGAGCCAAAAATACAAGCAATAAATTGGATAAAATCTTAACGTTTAATTTTCTTAAGAAACTTTTATATTCCAGAGAAGAATAGATTATGATTATGAACATTCAAATTGATAAAATTGATTTTCCTCAAGCAATTTTCGGTTTTATCGGACAATATCAGTTGCTTTTAAATGCTTCTAATAAACTGTATCACAATACCTTACTGGGCCGTTACCTCTAACAAATTACCCAGTTTTCTTTGCGTAAATAACATTAAATTGCAGAATATCGGCGCTTTAGAGACGTTTGTTGCAATAAATTTCATTAAACGCCCCCAGAAGGGTTATCGTAGGTATTGAAATATCCAAACGGGAGTTTAAATCTCAAGATAATATTTTTTCTTTTCTTTTACTGTTGCAACATTAATTGTTCTAAAAAACTTACTAAAGACAAGCCTCTCTGTAGCGCAAGCGAGACTAACGTAAGCAATTTGTAGTTTGACAAGTTTTAACTCAGCAAAGAACAGTTTAAAGAAAACTTAAAACTTGAAAGACAATTGTCGCTAGGTAATAATGTTTTTAATAATCTAACGAGGTAACGTTGCAAGGCCTTTATGAACATTACCTACGTTCAGTAATCTGAAATCTGTTTTCTAACTCTAAGTAATTATCAAATTTAGCCTAGAAAATAGAGTTCTAAGTTTTGATTAATTTACTATAGGTACCTAGGTGAGTTTGTAAATTGTTTGTACTTCTTATTCTGTACATTTTTGGTAATAAAAGTAATACGTTCAAAAAGTACCTAATAAAAATAAAAGTAAACAAAAGTTAATTATAACTTTTGGTTTGTATGTTTCAAATAATATTACTGATATTATTATATTATTTTAAACATATTTTCTTCAATTTTGTACCTACGTATGTTTTGCTGGAAGAGAATTCCGTTTAGGGATAAGCTCGCCTGTGTGCATGGCATTATTGCTTAAGTTTCATTTTTTGTAAATATTTTTTGAGCAGGAAAAAATAGAGCACTTTTTCTTATTCATAAAAATAATCGTTTACATATTAACATTTAGACATACCTATACTATTAGGGATATTTCAAAATTTTTAGACCAATCCCTTTTATAATAATCACTTGCCTTTTTTAAACGATCATATATATGTACATGTTTATCCTGTCATTGTCATTCAAACATCAGTAAATAAATATGGCAACTAATTTTAACACCGTTTTAGCATAATGAGGCTCCACCAATATGAATGACGAAAAACAAGTTTTTATACAACTTCACGAAAGGAGAACTGCACTACAGTGCCCGAAAGGAGCCTCTGATGCGAAGATTAATCCACCACACTGGTTCGAAAAAACAAGTGACACTAGAAGAAGAAGAAGACCTAAAACTTTGTTGTGACAACTTTAAATTCCACAACAATTTAACCGCAGGATGCGTGCACGCAACAACCATGACCTGCGACACAGCTCACTTAGCAGTTTGTACAAACCCACGACTCAGCCGCAGACAATTCAACAGTTTGTAGAAACATAAAAAGCTAGATCCGGTGACACAGTCCGCCCACAACCGTTGCCACTTCAAATTACAACCGCAGAATAATAGAATGCTAGTGAATGATAAGACTCACTTCTATTATACTCTATTCCATTCATACAACCGCCTACGTTTTAAATTATAGGCACATTACTCAAGGCTTTTAGATTGATGAATACTTTGATGACAATCGAAATTCAAATGAAATTACTTCAGATACCTGTACCTTCTGATTATCTTTACATGGATTATGGTCTTTTCGAAGTGTACTACTACTAACTGACTGGCCTGTCCACTCAGTTGGTAGTAGCTCTGACTTCTGCGCTGTAGGTTGACGATTCGATTCTCTCCCAGGATAAACATTCGTGTGATTAACATAGGTGTTTGTTCTGTATCTAGGTGTGATAAAATATCATAAGTATGTATTTAAAATTAAATAAGTATTTTATTAGTCATCTGATCACCATAATACAAGCTATGCTTAGTTTGGGGCTAGATGTCGTTGTGTTAAATGTCCTCCAATATTTATTTATTTAACTGCTGCCGGTGGTTATGCAAGTGTGATACCTATATCAAAAATTGCCTTGTCCTCTATTACATAATTAACTAGTGCCATTCTGTCCTGGTCATTCTAGTGTTAATGAATATAGATAACAACATATTTAAACAACTCATTAGGTAGTGTGTGTTTATAAGATAGACCCTTAATCTTTCTCTAAAATACTCCCAAAGATACCAATTTTTATACGATGAATACGATCTGATTATGATTTTAGTAAGTAGATGGTTCTTACTGAATTTCTAAAAGACCTATTTAGCCGTTTAGCTGTGACAAGGAAGACAAACCAAAATATAATAAATAAATAATATGAATAAGACACATTTGAATTTGTTTTAATTTTATTTTAGGTGTGTCTAATACGACTTTGTTTTATCCATACTAATATTATAGAGAGAAAAGATTTGATTGTTTGCTTGTTAGTATTGAATAGGCTTCGAAACTACTGGAAGGATTTAAAAAAAATTTTACCGTTGGAAAGCTACACTACTTCCGGGTAACATAGGCTACTTTTTAGCCCGGAAAAATTGGTTTGCAGGCGAACAGCTAGTAATATATATATATATATAAGTATTGATAGTATAAAAGTGAGCCAGCTGTTCATTTTACAGTCATTAGTTGCACAAAAAACGAGTGGGCTTGCCTCCAACGAGATAAAATGTACCAATTTACCAATCTCTCTAGGGTAAGCTTCATTTTCCTTTTTCATAGACTATAAAACCTTTTGACGGATCTCGATTGGCTTTAATTTTACAAATCTGACAAAGAGATAAGATTTATGCCTGCTTTCAACGGGAATCCAGATGGATTTTATCATTATCGATTGCAATTTCATGTATTTTGAGCACCAATTTTTTAGGAGCGGTGTGATTCAAAAAACTTCAGTAAAAAGAGAACATACATTTGTTAGGTAAATATACGACTTTACGAGTAAAAGTAGGTGATTCAAGATATAAATAAAACAAAAAGACATACCAACCCAATGGGAATTAATGGGAATAAAGTACAATAAAATATGAACATAAAAACTTTAAGTATAATTTTATAACTTTAAATAATAATTACAAAACAAAAACAAATTAACTAAATTTACTACCTTCATATTATTGTATACAAGTAATTTCAAACCAGTGTGGTGAAAAGATCAGAGGCTTTTTCGTGCATTTGGAACAAAAGTCTTCAAACTCCTTAGGTTCTACGACATGCCAGTTTCCTCACGACTTTTTCCTCCGCCGTTTGAGAGTACTGGTATAGCGCTATTAAAGTTTTCGTGCAGAAAATATATTAATGCACGACTGGATTCGAACACATGACTTTAGGATTGAAAGACGGGGCCACTACCACTAGAGCACCAATGTAAACTAGTGACCACTTCTCAATTGTAAACTCTATTGTAAACTAACTAGATAATTAATTAAAAAATGTTATTAATAATCCATTTGGTCATCTCCAGATGGATGCGAGCCCAGTACACTGACATCATTGCTACGTTGTAAGACGCTTTCGCTAACCGGCATAGAAGCCAGCATTCCCAGCTCACCCATGGTCTCTTTCAGTAATACTTTATTAATAACAATGGTATATTTTACTCGATAAACTTTAACAACTAAAATATAAAGTATGCGGTAGACTCTATGAATTTGTAGCATGAATTTCAAATAGTCTCTGCCTACTTTTAGGGGACCGGGGAGTCCTCTTATAATGAATTCGTAATGGACAAGTCCCGGATATGTACCTTAGAAGTTTACAGTTCGACTTTTTGTGGGTAAGGTAATGTTTTTTAACCGCCGAGAAATAAATGAGACTTTATATTTGCCCATAGCCTTTTAGTTAATTTAAATGAAGTAGCTAAGTACATGTAAAATGTAAATTATGACCGACTATCCGATTTTTTAAATTCATTAATCTTCAGTGGCTGATATCCCTGTCTTATGATGACACTAAAAGTCTTCTTAAGATAAACATCTCGGTATAAACACTAGTTGTCATGTAGTTGTCACATACTATTGTTATCCACCTTTAAACTAATCCTTTTTTTACACACACACACACACGCACACACGCACACACACACACACACATACACACACACACACACACACACATTCACACACACACATACACACACACATATACTCGTATACAAACTACACACTTGCTATTTCTTATTTAATTATGTTTTTTGTAGGGGGTAATCCCTCTCTTTTGTTATAGTATCTAATTTGGGTTCTGTTTTATGACTTCAGAGGTGAGCGTTAATATTCGCGACACAGTTCATTTAAATTCTGCATAATTTTATCGTTCTTTCCATGTTTTTGTATATCCTTGTATATGCTCCCAAATAAATACTTTTTTGTATTAACTTTACCAGTACGTTTTGAGAAACATGGGCTTTCACTTTTGTATTATTTTGTTGATAGGAGGCACCGACACGGTTTCGATTTATAGAGAGAACCTTCATCAAGGTGCGTTTGAGCGTGAACACACATGTTTCAATTCATGTGAGAATCTAGATGAATTGATTTGAAACAGTGTCGGTGCCTCCTTCGACAAAATAATACGTGAGTAAAAGCCCGTGTTTCTCAGAATGTATAGTACAACTCACTAAAGTTTAGAAAGTCATTATAGCAGTGACTTAACTTTTGAATAAGTGCTACATTATGATTTAAATGAGTTTATCTGGGTACCACCAAGAAGGGAATACGTAAATATTAACGTCTTGGCTACCTCGGTCTTATAGGAACTCATCAATTCTATGCAGTCTGAAAACCAGAGATATTTTGCAATATGTGTAGTAGCATAGAACTGAGACTGGACCTTTTTGGCAAACACAGACTGGGTTGGTTCAGGGTAGGTACACATACTCCTATTTTTTTTATTTTAAATTTATGTTATTGTCCTTTTTATTGTGTATCTAGTATTTTATGTTATTTTTATCTGTATTTGTGTCTAAAAATAAACTTATTTTATTTTATTAGGTTTTTTTTAACAAAGCTAGTTTTCTAAACTATTTATTGAACTACAGCTCAAAGCGTGAACATATGCCATAATATAATTTTTGAACGTTCCTTTGACTACTCTCTAAAGATTTAAGTAACTAGGTATTTACTAAAGGTCGATCAACAGCCGATGCAGGTATAGCGCTTTTAAAGAATATTTGAGGCCTGGGAGAAGTCATAGGATGCAGTTGGGGTATTCTGCGATCTATCTAAGGCCTTTGACTGTATGAGTCATGCAACACTAATCACAATGTTAAAATATTATGGCATTAAAAACCGGGCGATTGATCTCATACAGTCTAATTTGACGACCTCTGTGGCGCAGTGGGCTTAGGTCTGGCTGAGACGCAAAAGGTTGCGGGTTCGATTCCCGCCGCGGGGTGAATGTTTGTATGATCTGCAAGTATTTGTCTCAGGTCTGGGTGTTTCTATGTATAATATGTATGTATTTACAAAAAAAAAAGTATAAAAGTAGTATATCAGTCATGTGGTACCCATAACACAAGCTCTGCTTACTTTGGCACCAGATGATGCTGTGTGAAATGTCCGGCATTATTATTATTATTATTATTATCTATCCAATAGAGTCCAGAAAGTAGACGTGGGTGGTGAGAGGTCTTCTGAATCAATTATTGATGTAGGAGTACCTCAGGTTTCGATACTAGGCCCTTTTTTCTTCCTAGTATACGTTAACGATATACCTTTTTTTGTAAAAAATATTTGTGATATAGTTTTATTTGCAGACGATACGTCTTTAATTTTTAAAATTGATAAAGGTAAAACCAGTATTTGCGATAACGTAAATCAATCCTTATCGTTAGTTCTTAACTGGTTCACTGTATATAATCTTTTGCTTAATTCAAAAAAAAACCAAATGTATCAAATTTACTTTGCCAAATGTTATTCGTAGCCCGACCAACATTGGAATGAATGGAGAGGCAATGAATCTTGTAGATTCCACGATCTTCCTAGGTCTTAATATTGATGCAAAACTACAGTGGGGACCACAAATTAAAACAATTGCTGGTAGGCTTATTTCCGCTGCATATGTAGTTCATGCGATACGGTGTTTTTCACAGTTTATTTCAGTTACTTCCATAGTGTTATGTCATACGGCATCATTCTCTGGGGGAAAGCAGCTGATATTGGTAAATTATTTGTTATTCAAAAAAGGGCAATACGTATCATTTATAGAATTAAACCACGAGAATCTTTGAGAGAAATATTCAAAGAAATTAATATTCTCACAATAGCTTCACAATATATATATGAAAATTTGTTATACACACATAAAAATAGAGATGGGATTCAGCAAAATAGTGACCTTCATACAATCAACACTAGGAATAGACATAAATTATACATCCCTAGGTTTCGACTAGAAAAAGTAAATAAGTCCTATAAGGGGAACATGGTGCGCTTCTATAATAAGCTTCCTGAAAATGCTACTAAACTAACTATTAAGAAATTTAAAGCTTACATAATAGGTAGTCTTTTGAAGAAAGCTTATTATAATATAAATTACTATATTATTGATAAGACTGCATGGCTTCATGTCGCTCTGCCGTCAGACAGTTAACCGACACACATTAAATGTATAAACTCTCTTGTATTATTATTTCGTAGTTAAGGTAGTTATAAGATGGATCATATAAAAAAGTGCTAGGACCAAGACGAGTTTCTTGCCAATTCTTCTCGAGCTTAGGTTAGGATGAATTGGCACCTAAATTCACTTAGTATGTAAGACGTTTCAAAGTGATCCTTGTGATTGTATTGAATAAAGTATCTTTTGACTTTGACTTTGACTTTGTATCTGAGGAGTTGTCTACCGAACAAGTTTACAGTTGTATTAATGTTTATACTTCTAATATATTATGCTATCACAGACTTTATAATGGTTTAATCAGCATAGACATCCAAATATCCAGAATGAATTCCTTTCAAAATATGCGCCATTCAAATTTTTTGTAGCTATTGATATGAGAGTTCTGAGACACATAAATGGTAGCGGGTTCAATTCTCGCCACGGGACATACGTTTGTATGATCTGCAAATGTTTATCTCTGGGTGTTTTTTGATGTACATTAAGTATGTATTTACGTCTCATGCAAGCCTACGCCCAAAACGCCACAGAGGTCGTCGTTATATATATATATATATATATATATATATATAGATGTAGATTAGGGTTAACAATACAGGCTATGTATTTTATGTATCACGCAGGAAAAGCTACGAGCAACAGCTAGTTTTACATTAATCATTCAATATTATGAGGTATTAGCTTGAGGCTGCATTGAGTCTGGAAATATGGAATGTGGAAAGGAGTACACCGGTCAGGGGTCAGTAACCGGTGGCTCCCGCCGTCGTCATCTCTCCAGGGTCCTAATGACATTTGCAAGGTTTCGACCCTGAATAGGCGACTGTAATACAATGTTCAAGTACCATTAACACGTAGTCTATTTTACGCGATATTACCTTTTACAAGCAAAAATTGTTTTAACAATTTGTTTTACATAATATTGCTTCAAACCTCATCAATTCATGAGTTGAACGAACCTTTTATACAAATTTTTTTATCGTGTTGCAATTACCGGTTTTTATTTTCAAATACTTATTTTTGACTAATTACGATACGATTAACCCATTGTGTCTTACTGCTGGGCAAAGGCATCCCCTTGATCTCTCCAGTAATCTCGGTTTTGAGCTGTTTGGACCCAAGCTTTGTCAAAGATGTCGAGATCATCGCCATCTCTTTTTGGGTCTACCACGGCGCTGTCTCGCTGTCTCAGAGTTCCACTGAGTGGTGATTTTGGCCCACAACCCATCCGGCATGTGAATTTTGACATAAGTAAACAATAGAAATAAATATTTGTGGACACATACCACCAAATACACACAACACTAATCTAGCCCCAAACTAAACATAGCTTGTATTTTATTGAGATGAGTGATAGAATACTTATAATATTCTAAATACATACCTATGATAACTTAACACCGAGACACAGAACAAGCAAAAATATTTTCATATAACTAAAATAAATAAATAATGCCGGACATTTCACATAGCATTATTTAGCCCCAAAGTTAACAGACTTTGTGTTATGAGAAGCACACGACTGAATGACTACATTTGTTTTTTGTATATATAAAGAAAGAAAGAAAGAAAAGTTCATTTTGTGCCACATTCAAATAGCTGTGTACATACAAGTAGGTAAAAACTAAAAGGTCTACCCATTTAAAATTGTAGCAGCATCAAATTTAGTGCATTTGAACATTGTATATCATAGGTATATCCTACCTAATCCTACCTACGATCCTATCCTACGAATGATAAAATATTTTTATTTTTATTTTCAAATTGACAGCAAAATCGGTCGTCACTCAGCATAGGTTATTCAGATAAGTACAGAATAATTACAATAATATAAAATACATGTGTGTACCAGTTGAGTTATCTAAGGACTTAAAACGATGTATAGATAGCTCAACTGATCCAGATCCAGATCACTGCCAGAGTGCAGCGTTCCCAAGACACTAGCAGCATATAATTATTTATTGAAAAAATGTACTGTAATCTTAAAAAAAATACTACAAATAAAGAGTAAACAACATGGTACGTGCACACTTTTCCTAACAATTATCTTGTAAGTGCGCACTCAGCTGATTAAGATAATTAAACTAAACGTTGTACCTCGACAACCATTAGTGTAAATAAACTACCGGCATTATTTTAAAATATTTTGACAGGTACGCCTTGCTGACAACAAAAATAAAAGGAAAACTAATCAAGCGGTTGACATAACACTTTATTTGTAAAAACAAACTAGTACCTGACATTAGATTTATAAAAAAAAACGGAAACTCGAACTCGTGTAAATCCTAATTACTAGGTACTGTCAGAACGAACTTCATAGCTAGCAAACGTTCACAATAAAATGACCAAGTTGCATGTTACATTTCAATCAAGTACCAATTAGTTTACAATGAAAATAAATTTCCCTGGATTTGTCAGCAAAAACCCGGAACGGCACCAGGAGTTTCAGGAAACACTTGAATCAACGTAACAATAAAATGTACTGTGGCATCACGAGACTTGAAGAGCTACCATTCTGCGGTAAAAAGCACTGCGAAAAACCGGGAGGAATAGAAAATTCGGGAAATATCTTAATACAATGTTTGTAGCTTTTTCGGATTTCATTCCAAATATTTTATTATGTAACCGCTGTATGTTGATATTGATTTACTTGAAGGTAAATCTTCATCAACTTACTAGTATTATACTTGTACATATTAGTAGTAGAGAGGTATATATAGAATGTCATAGATAGAATGTCTGCCAAAGAAGGACAGACCACTTTCCAGATTGGAAGACGACATTGAAAAGATTGGTCATCAAGATGCGGTCAGGTCAAATAGGAACATGTAGCATAAATTGGAGGACACCAATACACAGCAGTGGAATACATGCTAATAATGATGATGATGTTTATTATTATGGGCCATTACATATTTGATAGTTTACGTGTATTCAGGTAATAATTAATCGTCCGTTGTCACTGAAAGTAAGATGTTCAAATCCGTTTGGGTCGCTGATTATGATTATTTTGTCAGACAATCAGTAAACTATATAATATAAGATGTTGTATAAGTAGGCAATGAATATAAAACAGATTAGATTGCTCTATGAAGATGATAAATATCTACACAGACGCGCGATTTTCTTTGAACGATATATGTCTGCGCAAAATATTAGCTTTGTTGTATTAAGTAAAGCTAGGATTAAACGTTCAAAGTTTATTCATAAAGTATGGATATGATTGAGTTTAAGCTGATGAGCTCGATAAATAAATAAATAGTGAATGAAGAACACAGTCAGTCGGTCAGTCAGTTAACACAAAACTTGATTGCCGAGTTCTGTAGGGAACATGATGCTTAAAACTACCTTTTGTATTTTAAAATATACACATTTATTGTGTGTGCTTTATATTTGCAGTATCTACCGGCTAAACTGCTGCTTGGGGAAGCCATAGTTTTACAAAATAGTTAGATATATAATGAAATTACAAGGATAATTTTACAAGATTTTTAAATTTTAGGCTGTACAAGATTTTGAGTAACAGTCTAATTTGTAAACGTCAAAAAACCATAAGGCCCATATTTTCTAATTAAACAATGGATCAAACGGTCCACTTCTTCCTTAAAAAAGTATTATCTCTATGATAATTCTAATAAACAATAATGCCATCTTCGACAGTGTTTGTGTCAGTGAGTGTGATTACAAATTGCGAGCCAATCAATAAGTTTCTTACATTGTCGATATCCCCGCGTTTTCCCGCGTGCCAACAACGTAATCCAATTAGTGCTGAATGCCTTTTTTGCTCAGCCAGTATTGTTCTAATGTTATGATTATTTTTCTATCTTCTTTCTTTCTATCTATGATAGTTATGTATACCTAGTGATATTGTTAAGCTAACTTCGTTATTTTATTAAGTACTAGCGACCCGTCCCGGCTTCGCACGGGTGCAATGGTGATACTAAATGTACAACAGAATGTCTTTATATACAACATTATCTAAGATAATAACATATCCTTAGAGAGACATATACCATTGTAGAGTTTTTTGTAGAACTTTTTAAGGTGTACAATACTGTAGTACATTATTTTGATCTATCTTGTAGGGTTCGGCCAGCGTTTGCAATATAAGCGCAAAAAATTTGTTTATTTACGACGTCACATTAGAAACTTCTAAAATGATCAGTGTTTCTCTAATATATTATGCATGTATTATACATATAAACCTTCCCCTTGAATCATTCTATCTATTAAAAAACCGCATCCGTTGCGTAGTTTTAAAGATCTAAGCATACATATGGACATACGGACAAACAGACTTTGTTTAATACTGTGTAGTGATTACAAGTTTCTTGTTAGTTTTTTGCGAAACCCTAATCCCCATAGACTTGTTTAAAAGAACCCTAAACGGGTTCAAAACGGCTAAAATATACAGCCTCAATTAGGTTGTAAAATTTTACGACGATTGTGGGACTTGGGGCTTGTTTTTTGATCCGTAGACAAACCACTCAATGGATAGTGCTCAAAAACAGATCCAATTAAGATTGAATTGAGCTTCTGGTTGCAAGAGATTTTGTCTAATTGTATGCTCTGAATGTATAGAGTTTATTATGCTGCGGTGGATAATGCATAACTACAGCAATTATGTGTTTTTCCAGCGTCCGTATTGTGTTGGCAAACTCTTCTTTTTCTCAAGTTCCTTTCTTACCTGCTGGAGACAGTTTTTGTAACTTGGTTTTTTTATAAACAATTGTTTTAAGCTCTGTAGTTTTCTATTCTATTTTAAAATTTGTAACCAATTTTAGTAAAATTATTAAAAATCTTCGTCATGTAATTTGTTAAAATTTTATTCTTATTCTGCCCGAGGTAAGTAATGAATAAATAAATAAATAATGCCGGACATTTCACACAGCATCATCTGGTCCCAAAGTAAGTAGAGCGTGTGTTATGGGTACCACATGACTGTGTGTATGCCACAGGACATGACATACATTATTATTTATACATAGAAACATCCATACCCGAGACAAATAGTTGCAGATCATACAAATATTTGTCCCGCAGCGGGAATTGAACCCGCAACCTTCTGTGTCTCAGGCAGGCCTTTACCCACTGCGCCACAGAGGTCGTCCTGTTAATTTATTCAAGTAAATCGTCGCTCTAGTTTTCACAATACAGGCTTGTCTAGTGTGAAGACCTCTGAAAGGTCTACGCATTTTAAATTCCAGCATCAAATTTAGTGCATTTGGACATTGTTTATGCTACATTGCATTCATAAGAATATGAATGCTAAAATAAATATATTTTAGTTTTCATTTGTTAATTCAACTGACTTCAACAACTGTTAAGTTTGTACCATCCACCGCGCTCCTTTGCTAATCGTATTCATCCAAATAAACAAATTATCTTAAGAACATAGCACGTGTTAACCAGAAAATATTTCAGTAAACCACATCATTACTTGAGGCCCAAAATATTTTAAAACATAACTGAGGATATTTAATTTACCCTATTCTACTCTACCCTTCATTTTGCTAAGTAGTTTTATTCAGGTCAAAACTATTCATGCTCCTACATAATTTTGCACTTTTACCCTACGCAGCACGTGAGTTTGGGCGAAGTAAGCGATACCAGAGGATGTCTGGGCTGTTTATTACAGGGTCTACCTCAGGAGAGAAATAAACCACTCAGCCGTGAATAAACGTTGTCACTACCGCAAAAATAGTGGAACTTTGCATAATACAGCAAGGCCGTGCTGTAGTTTCATAGTGTAGGTAGTTTCGTGCGTGTTTTCCCAGAAAACAGTCGTAAAATGTTACATGGAACTAAATAACTGGATTATTTTAACTTTAATCAGTTGTGGCGTAGCTGTATCCAGCTATATTTGACAGATTGACGGTGAAATTAAATAGACAGTGAAATTAAATGAAACTGGATGTGATTCTGTTTATTCACCAACCTAGGTAAAAAATCGTATATAAATATTTAATTAATAATGCTGCACTTTTCAGACGGCATCGTCAAGCCCCACAAAGTAAGCAAAGTTTGTGTCATGGGAACCACATGATTAATATACTATTTCAATACATTTTTACAAATACCCATATATAAAAACACCCAGACCCGAGACAAATATTTGCAGAACTTACAAACATTTGTCTCGCGACGAGAATCGAACCCGTAACCTTCTGCGTCTCAGATGGACCTCCGATTACCAGTCTGAATTAGAGTAACATTTTGAAATGTCAGTTTTATATTGTCATTTATTGAATTGATTTTCCTAGGATTATCGGCAATTTTATTCAACAGTAATTATTATGGTAACTAAAATGAGTTAAACTACGAGTACTTCAATCAAGTTAGTAAATTTAATATATGTAATTTTAGTATATTACTCTAATTCAGACCTTGGCGCAAACAAAATAAGATCGTTCATATTTCAAAATGCAAATATAAATTTTAGTTAGTCTGGCTAAACAACAGAATTAGAGCCAGTGTGAGATACAACTTTTAAACAATAAAGTGTGAGTGAAAGCTTATCCCGCCAGATCTTATTTAATCATTTGTCATAACCATTATTTTGTTAAAAACAATACTTAGTTACTCTTAACCGTTTCTCTATTTATAAAATCAGGAAAAGGCTCTAGACAAAAAAAAAATACTTAGGTACTTGAATTCAAAATATTTTGTGCCGAAGCATTTCCACAGACTCTGTACTTAATCCAAGAGTCACGTACAAGACCTCTACGTGTTTAATGCATGCACTATGAAGGTGTTACTACGGTGATGTTGACATCACTTTATTTTCTTGGCAGTATTTTTTTCGGCCACTAGGGAACCGATTAATGACATTTGGGTGTTTCTTTTATTTATAAATTCTATTATTGCCGAATGCTACACTTATTTACATGTGTTATACCTAGTGGTCGCCCACTGGTCGAAATTCAACCCTAGATAATTAATAATGAATAAAAAAATGATGTATATTTTGTGCATAATTTAAAAATATTAGCATTCTGCACTCCTCCTCTATATAAACTATAGGTATGCGAAATTTCATACTCCTCCGTCCGCGCAATTTTCGTTAAAAAGGGAACAAAGTTTTTGCTTCATGTATATAATATATTTATGTAAATTATAAAAATAGTCCAAAACTGAAACCTTCAGAAGCTAATTTCAACGATTGCGCAGTCGACCACGTCAGGCGCACGAGGACAATTTTTATTTTAATTTAATCGCTCCGAACGAGGCAATATTTTTACTTCTGAGTACAGACATTACAATAAATGTGGCTTTACTAATAGCAGGTGTTTTTGAGCTGTTTTATTTTATTGCGAGATTTCAGGAATATTATTTTCTGTAGACTTAACCCCTTTCAGCTGTTTTAGGCTTAGCCCGAATTGCAGTTCGATTTTTTCGCGCTATTTTGTGGAATATGGAATCAGACGCAGGCGTACGGACCAGCGGAAAAAAAATCATATACCTCAGATTATAATAATTACAACTAGTTTTCACATATTTAATTTATAACAGTTACTATCCTGTCACTAGATATTTCCAAGTGTCGTGAAAGGATTAAGGTGCACTTGTAATAATAGTATGACATGACACCTGTCATCCCCTCAGATATTTTTTACAAAAATATATATTTTTTATTAGTTTTTTACTCTTACCATCCGCTGTACTCCATAAGCCATCAAAAATGGCTCAGCACCCTGACTGACTCAACATCTGACTGTAAATTCGGGTTAGTATTTTTCACTGAACTATGTCTTCGAGTTAGGATTTCTACGTGGAACTGATCCTAGATGAGTAGGTACTGCTTGGAGACTGATGATGAGATTGCGATAGTTTTCAAATTATTAGGGGTTAGTCCCACTGCTGACAAACAAAAGAGCTAGCAACAGATAAGGAAAACATGAAACGAACCCGGCTCGGTTAAGCACCTGCAACCGAACCGACACCGCATGTACTGATTCATCTTTCCTGCGGATACTGTCGGCAAGGTCGAGAGGTTAATGTGGGTACCTGGGAAGGAAGAAAAATAACTGCTCTGTAACTTGACTGACGCCACCTAAATCATCTTCAACAGATGAACGAAGGCCAATGATGATGAATAATAGTATAAAAGAAAGTTATGAAATAAAAACATTGTAAAATTTCTTTGTACCTCTCTTACATGTAAAGTGGGTTTGTTTAATTACACCCTGCAGTCCAATATCGTTAAGCGTAATGGTTTTACGCAGATCGTTTTAAAGACGCGTTGAGTTGCCTTGTGTTTTAAATAGCCTACCATATTTTACGAATAACGATCTCAGAAAAGGTTTTAATGCTCTATAAGTCAGGAGGTGATGTAGTAAATTAAAGTCAGGCAAAGATACTAACCTTTCAGAACGTGTGATAACATAACCTAATTGCCGTGCTTTGGAGGTTATCTTATACTGTAACGCTTAATTGGCAAGTGTAAATTTAGCTGAGGTATGAAAAGTGCGGGTTCTAATCCCACAAAAGGGATGTTTGCAAACATTTCGTTCCGGTTCTAAGTATACAAAATTGAACTTGTTCCTACTTTCTGATCATAACGACATTGACGCATTTTGTGGGGATCAGGCGGCAGTATTATATTATGTTGTTTATTATAGTAAAATACTAACCACAAATCCTTATTTTCTTTTAAAAGTTTGTCTTTTTGTATTTAAAAAAGCTTCCGACACCCTTTACCTACAGCGTGCTATTCTGTACAAACATAAATAAATAAACTGAAAAAAAAACTATACAAATAAACATGAAAGAAAATGCAGCTTAAAAACAATTCAAGATTGAAACCCAAAACAATAAAAATACTCCGAACTATGCGCTAAAAATAGTTGAACACCATGGGAAATACGGCAATATACCAATAGCCAATGACATGTAGCGATTCGACCGTTTAATGAGACCGCAACGAATTGCCACCGGCGCCCCAGGGTTGGCAGGAGCTTAATTGAGCTGCGCTACAGCCTTAACAGAACAGCTAAACCAACTAAAGCATATTTCAATCCGCAAAAATAGATTTTAGTTATACCTTAACATGCCCACCGCATAACTGCATAACACAATGCGTGTAGCTGAACTTACCTACCTAGTTGCAAAAATATAAATACAAATACAAGTTAGACCCAGTTAAAGCACTTCAAATATCAGTTTCTGGTTAGAAACGCGCAAGTAAGTAGCTGCCGCAGAAGGGTAAGAGCTTTACTTGTTGACTGGTCCAGTCCAGTTATTCTATTTACGCTGTGGTTGTACGAACAAAAGGCCACTAAAAAGTAGAGTTTAACTCAGATGCCATATTTGAAGGGTTTTTTGTGCGGGGGAGTTTTTATGATAGTGGACAAAGTTGATCGGTTTTAGCGCAAAATAAACAGTTTATTATGCACTTTTCACAGCACACAACATTAAGTAAATTGGTAGCCCATGCAAATAAAAGAAAAGCTCACAATCACAAACAATTATCACAATATTATCTTCACCGAATACCCAATGGGAACAACAAAAAACATTACAAACTTTGACACAATTCCAAAGTCAAACACGCATACAAAACATAGAAACTATAGCTTCTCTGTAGAGACACAGAAACCAACGTACAGAGTATCATTTATTCTGTGACAGAAAACATATGGACGCGTACAAGTTGTTACGTATTCTCTGGCAGAGGTACGACGGTCAATAAGCCGGGTGTTGCGTGAACAAAATTTACGACGTCGACTCTAGAAACATGCTACGGTTAATATATCACACTGCAGCAAATAAGACGTCTCTCTGCACGTCTCGAGGCTTTTGCAAAATAGTGCAGCATCGCAGATAAAATTTGCAATAGCTATAATGTTTGCATCTTTCGTAATAGTAGTGCATTCAGTTTGCTAAAATCTATTATTGATTTTGTAGGTAGAAGTATCTATTAGTAATACGTTCAATTTATTATTAACTATCTAACTAAATGGTTGTCTTGATATTAAATAAATAACTAAATAATTCTGGACATTATTTTACACACAGGAACATCTGTCCCCGAAGTAAGCAGATCTTGTGTAATTGTATTTCTCAATTAATTTAGTTGAGACACGTCGAAACAGAAATAAGTGGTTAATTCAAGATTCAAAATGGCAGGTTAGTACAGGTGCTCAACAAGCCTACTCCATCTAAATATCCCAAACACTACAATGACCTTTGACTAAGTAAAATGTCCTTCACCATCTTCCTGCTTTATATTCCACTTAGTGGGAAAAGTCAACAGGTTCTTCATTTCCATTTCTCTCAATCATTCTTTATCATAATAGACATTCCTTTTTTAGACATTATTATCTTTCACATAGTCAGTCCAAATTTCTTATTTCCGCATTTCTAACTCTACTCTAAATGCAAAAGGTCTGTTTAATATTACTAGTGGTCGCAAACTGGTAGAAATTCGACCATAATAATATTAATAATTAATTTATTGTTATGCACAATTGGAGAAAAATTTTAGCATTCTGCGCTCCTTCTTTATATAAACTATAAGTGTGCGAAGTTTCATACCGCGCATTTTTAATTAAAGGGGTACAAAGTGTATGGTTCACGTATTAATATATAGATTATGTGTCAGAAACCGATATGACATCAAAAAATCTCTAAAATAGACATTAAAGAGGTTTATTGCTTATTAAATAAGTAATAAACCTCCAGTGATGTATCAAACGAACCAAAAATTAACCAGCCATTCAAAAGTGCCACACGTCATTGCCGTTCTCCCATTGAGGCAGAACCAGGAGCTTTTTCGCGTCACTTGTCCCCTGCATGGCGTTGCTAATCCTCTTGTTACGAGCAGGTTTTCTTCATTTAGACAGTCGCTACTGGACATTGTAGCTTGCGGGCGTCATGGTTTAGTGCGCTCTTATAATCTAGTTTACCTGGTTTTACTGTTGATTGCATTCTCTTGTTACCTTACTTTACTTACAAAAATGTCTACTACTTTTTGTTAACTATTGCGTACTAACTATTGTATGATTCATCTCTTTTTTAATAATTTCCGCAGAATTGAAGAAAAATATATAAAAATAACTCGCAACAAAATTGTTTGAAACGAATGAGTCTGTGATTTTATGAACTGAATGTCAAAACTTTCAAAAATTGTGTTTACAATTTGACGAACCATAATCAACACAAATTGCTATTGATGTTAGTTCCAACGAATTATTCTAAAAGCAGTTTGAGGTTAAACTACTCAAAATTCAATTACCAAGCCAATCTGCCCAAGCATTAAAACTATTACGTCCCCTAAGCATTAAAACTATAATGCATATCATCATAAAACCATTATAAAGTAGTCTCGAAATTAATTTTAATGTTTCCCTGGAACCACTAAGTCGTGACTGAAGATGTTCGTGACACATACATCAGGCAGGCGGAGGCTTCCAAGGTCGCAGGTTGTCTGCTTACGAGGCCATGTGAAATGAAAAAAATGAAATGAAATAAATTTATTTTGACACACACACACTGATAAAAGTTACGATAATATAGTAGGTACACAGATCCAACCAATACTAACTAACTAACTAACTAATACTAAACCTACGTGTACCCACCTTGTTCCAAACCTAGTCTGCGTTTGTCAAAAAAGCACAGTCTCAGCTTTATGCTATTTCACACAGTGCGAAATAGCGCTGGTTTTCAGACTGCGCCGAACAAGGAGGGTGACATCATGCCGTGACAAAACGAACAATTTTAAAATTAGAACAGGAGTAAACAAAAAAAAATAAGAAAACTTAAAATATTACTTAGTTAAAAGGATAACAATATATATATAAATAGCAAAATACATTTATACTCACACAACTAAAATAATTAACTAAAATGACTGGGAACAAACTGGACTACATAAAATTAAAATTGTTTTGGTGAAATGAGGTGAAAGAGGTGAGAAACGAAAAGTGAAATGCAATACAAGGTAATCGATAGTAGAATGAACGCTTCCCCATCAAAATGGACGTGCCGGGAACTTTTGGTAAGTTGGCTATTCGTAAGTAGGTATTTGGTACCTAGCTATGATTTCTGCGAAGAGATAAGAAGTTTCTTAAGGGTTAATTTAAAAGTATTCACTGTTTTAAGGGCACGAATTGGTGGGGGCAAATCATTCCAACACTTCGACGCCGCGAACCGGAACGAGCCGCGGAAAGCAACACATTTGTGACTTTGCGTAAGAAGAGGAGGAGCACACTGCCTCCTATGATAACGTGAGTGTTCACTAGCCCATTTTAATTTCCTGAAAAGGTATGTCGGCATTTGGTCATGTACAACACCAAAAAGAAGGGTAGCGAGATGCAACTTCCTACGATCCTTCATCTTTAGGAGGCTCTTCGAATTGAGGTAAGGAGTCACATGTGTGCGAGGTGGAATATAGAAACAAAACCTTGCACAAGCATTTTGGACTCGCTGAATCAAATTCTCGGTCCTAGCAAGAAGACATGGCCCATAAACAACATCACAATAATTGAGTTTGGACAAGACTAGTGACTCGCACAATGTAACTCTCACCTCTTCACTCAAGTATGGACGTATCCGATATAGCAGTCTAAGCCGGTAGAAACAGTTCCGCACACATTCTGCCACATGGCTTTCAAAACGGAGACAACTGTCTATAGTCAAACCAAGACTTCTTGCCTCAGGAACACACTCAACATCCTCCCCACCCACTCGAATTTTAAACTGTATACCAGCGACCTTCTCTAGGCCAATTCTCGTACCAATCCTCATATATTTAGATTTCTTAGGGTTTAACACGAGAGAGTTTGATTCAGACCAAAGAAGGATCTGGGCTAAATCATGGTTTATTCCAATTACAGCTTTGGCCCACTCTGCAGGCAAGAAAGAATGGTACAATTGGACATCATCAGCGTACAAATGGAACTTACAGTTAGAGATAGAATTGATGATGTCTGCACTGTAGAGTATGAATAGGATTGGCCCGAGGATCGAACCTTGAGGTACACCTCTGTAGACAGGCTGGATGGATGATCTGAGCACGCTACCATCAGCCTGCAACACTTCTACACACTGATGCCGTTGATTCAGGTAACTAGTGAACCAGTTAATTGCCCTTTCGTCAAAGCCATAATAAACTAGTTTTGAAAGAAGGAGAGGAATGCTAATCGAATCGAAGGCACGTGAGAAGTCCAGCAGTACCAAAATACTGCACATACCCTGGTCTTGGGCACTGAGCAGGTTATCAACTATATCAAGTAGAGCTGTGGATGTGCTCAGACCCTTCCGGAATCCCGACTGAAACTCTGGCAGGATCTTATGTTCCTCTAAGTACTTAATGAGCTGTATGCTTACAACCTTCTCAAGCACCTTCGAGACACATGGAAGCAAGCTGATCGGCCTAAGGTCACCCAGTGTAGAGGGGGCACCAGTTTTAGGTATGGGTTTCACCACTGCTACCCTCCATGTCTCCGGAAAAATTCCACTAACTATTGATCCATTAATAATAGCAGTCAATGCAGCCAAAGACTGAGGCATTGTCATCAGAAGCATATCTAGAGAGATTCCATCTATGCCCTGAGCATTGGATTCAAAGCCCTGCAAAACTTTTAGGACAGTGTATTCGCTAACCGGATGTAGAGCAAAATTATGAGAGTCATAACGATTATGCTCAAAATAGGCCATCAGAGAGTTGTTGGGTTTACCATCACCAGGCACATTAAGGAAATGGGAATTAATCAGATTAGGGTCATTAAATTGTGGAGGTAGCTCTAGTGCCTGCCTTTTATTTGGTAAGATTATGTCATTTTTTAGATTACGCCAAAGTAACTTAGAATTTTTTATATTTTTATTGATACTGTGATTGAAAAAGGCTGTTTTCTCACTTTGAATGGCCGTCACAACTATCTGCTTCATTGATTTGTATGAAATTTTAAGATGATCAGTCCTGTGCAACTTAAACTTTGCATGATAGTCATCACGGATACTCATCATGGTTTTCACTGTGTCTGTAATCCACGGGTGCGGGGGTCCCTTAAACTTAGTTGTTTTAAGTGGAGCATGCAGATCAAAGAGGGACATTAATGCATTAGTGAAAGCAGAAACAAGTTCATTGACCTCCATAGGTATTTGGAAATAATCCCAACAGATTGAGTTAAGGTCATTAGAGAACAAGTCCAATATGATATTATTGAGGGGCCTATAAGAAACTAAACGGGGCCGTACCTTTTCTTTTTTTATGTTGAATTCGACTACTATCATGGCATGTCGTCCCAGATCCTCAGTGTGCTTCATGGCAATTTTGCGAACTGGAATATCAGTGCACACAATATCTATCAGGGTCTGAGTGTGCTCATCCGTATAATGAGTAGGCTCAGAAACTACCTGTTCAAGATTTAAGGTATGCGAATGTCTACGAATGTTACCTCATTATAAGAGGTAGTGATGTAATGTCGTACACAAGTTCAGAGTAGTACTTATACGACCAAATACCAGAAAAAAACGAATCTGTAACATGCGAAACAGCAGAAAAAAAAATTTTCGGCTAACAAAAAATTGTCTCAATTTCAAAAGTTAGTTGAAACCTTTTTCGTTTGTCACTTTTCATTAGAAAGATATAAATAGGGTATATGTGTTTGCGCAATAATAAGGCCAAGACCAAGACCACACCCTTTAGTACGGGTACTAATAACCTAACATGGGTAACTGGTTTGGTAGGAACTGCTTTTAAATTTTGAAATATGTCCACTGTCCAGTGATCTTGGTCTTAAACTTGCACAGTGTTCTTGAACTTTGCGATCAATGTTCACAGTGGCCATGAACTAAAAGTGCATATAATATAAACCCACAGAAAAATAAATAACCGACAAATGCTGCATTTAAAAATAAATAATAGAACTTAGTTACTAATATAAAACTAAAAAAAATATTGAACTCCGAAAACCATTAAAACTTAAATAAACTTTGTCCCATCTCTACAACTTCAGAAGAACAGCTGGTTTGGCAAGTAGGTGTTGTGGTTTCCTCTCGAGTGACTCAAAGGTATTTTAATTGAAATAAGAAGGCACTTACGAGGAACGATTACCTTGAAAAGAATCGGAAGCTGTTCGAAAATGTTTACAAAAATACTTAATGTAAATGTAATGTTTAATTTATAAGGAAAATAATGTTATTCTATCAGTTTAAGCAAAATGGCAATTCTACTGGAGGATTGTAAGAACAATTAGTTTATAATAAAGCCACGAAGATTATAACTATCGGAAGATAAAATCACTATAAAATTTGCATAAACTTACTTAATAAGTACTTATGAATGTTCTATAATATATAGTCTTCTGGCTGTTTGACTGTCACATTGCTTTTAAAAAAGAAAAACATTGAATTCATGATCCAACAGACCCAATAAAACTAGGCCTCGTCAATCGATTTAATAATACTGCACTCTTTTTCTTATCGTGTCACTAGTTATTTCTAACCAGTGTAATGAAAGCATTAAAGTGCGCCTCAGAGGCTCTTTTCATGCACTTAGGTAAGCCATAATGTAAGCTCTCAACCTTGCCGACAGGACCCGCAGGAAAGTCGAATCAGTACATGCGGTGTCGGTTCGGTTACAGGTGCATAACGGCTGGCACCGAGCCGGGCTTGTTTCATGTTTTCTTTTTCTATTACTAGCTCTTCTGTTAGTCAGCAGGGGGACTAATCCCCAATAATTTGAAGGCTATCGCAGTCGTCTCCATCACCAGTCTCCAAGCAGCACTTATCTGGGATCAGTTCCACGTAGAAATCCTCACTCAAAGTGTTATATAATTCAGCGAAAATAACCAACCCGATTTTACAGTCAGGTGAGGGTACTGAGCTATTTTTAATGATCCTCTGCTGATCGTTATAGAGTACAGCGGAAGGTAATGTAAAAAACATATAAAATAAAATTTATTTTTCATGAAAAAATCATCTGAAGGGATGATTGCATTGAATCAACTAAACCCCAGTCAGAAGCTACGAGTAGTATCTCAAAAGGCTCTAAATAATTTCGGACATCTTAATTACAAACACTGAACAGAAAGCTATTTGTCTGTACAATAATAACCTTACCAATTCCGCAATCCTCAAGAGAAATAAATGAATACAATACTATTTGTAGATACGATAAATCAGGCGACCGCTTGTATCAGGATAAATGCTCATAGTTGAGCGCAAGTGCAAACAACACGCATGGGAATAAGGTCCACTGTCCACTGAAGATATGCGCACGCGATTTACGCTTGTTGTACGATTGTTGTTTGCTTAATTAATGTTATGTTACGGTGTCACTTCTGTATTAAGTTACGTATATACGTGACTATCTATGCATTGTTGTATGTAGTACTTCTATAACAAAGGTCGAAAGCAATTCGGTTTGAAAAATGTATGCAATCTGAGAGCTGCTACTTAGAAAGTCAGATGAATATCACACGTAGTTTTCGGGTGATATGATGACGTGTGATACTAATCGCACTTTTCGAGCATAATTGCACTGATCTAAATGCAGTTTTGTGTTGTCAAAACTAATAAGGAAAATTTATCACGACCTTTAATGTCTATCTAATTTAAGCGCTTTAATATTACTTATTTAAACATCACGATTGGGCATATCCCCACATAATTTTATCAAACTGTTAAAACAAAACAACATGTGATAAATTTTACATACGCACGTATTTATTGCTACGGATGTACACATGCGTCAAATTACACATTCATAAATTCAAATTGGAGATCAGTACACAGATCACATTTAAAATTATCATCGTTACCATTCCCATATTGGTTTTTGCGTAATAAATTAGGACGAGCATTAAATCTGTATTGATTGTAAATACTTATTTTGATTAACGCTTTTATTTTGCTTGTTTACAAAATTCCAAATAATCTTGTCCTATCAGTTGTTTGTACACTTAGACCTGCCGTAGTATTATTATCTCATGTAACACAACTTTTAAGTTATAATTTTGGTCTCCATTTATTTATTTATTTAATAAAGTTATGATATAGGGCTTACAGTAAAAACCAAAGTGCTTTCTATCTTAAATTAAAACTTAATATCTACATATAAGGAGTTGAAAATCGCGGAATGATTGTCATTAAAAATATCTATATGTCTTGATCTATATTTAGTTTTGCTATTTTTAACGCATGGCAGTGCCACTTACGGGGATACTAGAATTATTACCCATTGTGTATTTTGAATGTGCTGTGTTACCTGTGTGGTGTAGACTATTTTTAAATAAATAAATTTGGTAATTTATTATATTATATTAATATATTACTGCTTTTAATCATAATTCATCTTTTCATGGTGCCTACGAGTATCAATCGAATAATCACATGATGTGCCGTCAAAAACTGTTGTCATCTTTATTTATTGAAATTTGAATGACAAGGACAGCTAAATACTTTAGTTTATCATACTTTTCGATCGTTTTAAAATGGTTGGTAATTATAAGATTGACGAATTGACTATACAGAAGCAAGTTCTGTTCATAATTTACGTTTATGTGTAGAATATGTATAAGTCCGGTATCATAAACATGGTAAAAATACATATGGAAACTTTATTTATTTGTGTACAAGTTTACAAAAATAATTACAAGTACAATGATAATGTCAAAATGGGTTATAAGCGGTTCATGTTATTATAAACAAGCAAAACCAATTACAGAAACAATTCAAAAACAGCAAAAAAACTCCAAGTTTCTTTTATCAAATCAAAAAGTTTTACCCTTGAAAGCTTTTTAATAATGTTATGCACTACTGTAAAATATCCATGTCAAACTTTTTTAATGTAAAACTACGCGAGTCAACCGCATGAAACACATCAGAATGCATTCTTTTCTAAGCTTTTCTAAGCTTTTACAAGACATGTTCACTCCAAGACAGAGTTTTTCGAGGAGTAAACTTTATCGTGCTGATATAAGATTCAATTTAACATGTTCTATTTCCGGTTGAAAACTTGCCATGCCTGATGCTGAGTGAGTTTGTTTGCGTAAAGTTGAACGACGCGCCCACAACTTTATCATACTTATTGATTCCAAAACATAGTTTACAATATTCGTTTGGAGCTAGATGTACTATGTTAATAATCACCAATATTTATATTTATTACCAGCAGCTGACCGTAGTTTTGCAAAACAAGTAAAAGGTAGAAAAATATACAAAAGTAGCGTCCTTAAAATACAATCTATCTTAGCCGTTTAGCTGTAAACAAATAACCAAACAGACAGGTACCTACTCTCAAAATTATGTATAATACAGTATGGATTATTCAAATAAGTTTAGCCGTTTTTATTTGATACCTAAGGTTTATTAATGTTATCCATGTTTATTAATAACCTTATTACATACGTGAAAAGTGATTCACACTTGTTAAAACGATCGCATCCGAACGTAATTTTGCATGCTACGTAATTACATGGTTTGGAAAGATGATTTGTCAGACACCTAATCGTATGCTTAAATACCGCTTGGCATATTTCGTACACAAACATTGTTTCTATTAACAACTGTTTTTATTTTAGTGAAGTGATATTTCTGTAATATAAACCATTCTGTGGCGGGCGCAATCAGTTCAGTGGAACATTTTGCCACAAACGGTCCCGGACGGCACCGTTGCTGTAACTACTGGTTACTGGCGTACGATGCGGCGAGATTAGTCCAACACATTTGCTGTAGCGGTGCTTTTGACACCGTGCGACTTTTATGCAACCGCATCAACTAGATCTGCGCTTTAATTTTTTGCACTATCTACAAACGTTTCTTTTTACGTTGGTCATATTTAATATAACGCCACTTTAAGATGATCTAGCATTTCCATCTGTGTTGCGACCCTCGCGTGTCAAAGCTGGCTGGTGCATTCATATCATAATCAGTGATTTCAATGGCTAGTGTCCGGGTAATTTCATAGATTGCTCTTATACCGTATTAATGGTGCTAAAGCATCTAGAATGTAGGTCGATGCATTTATTACGCAATGTTATTGAACTTTTAAATCAAATGAAAGGCCTAAACATAAAGGGTTAGAGATGAATTGACATACAATTTGCTCCCGTAATGGGATGAGTACAGACATCCTGGCGGTTGGTCGTTGACCTCAATTTGATGTAACTTGATTTATATTGATTTTCAAGCACCATTATGGGTTAAAAAGCATTCGGCTTTCACATAAAACCAATTGCTCTCAATCACCAATTGCTCGTTCAATTATAAATAACGCTTTTAAATGATCTCATAATATGTCAACCAGTTGTGAATACTATCGATTATTTGCTCAACTAATTGAGATATGATGATAAAATGATACTAAACAAAACTATCTAATAATTGTCAATTTTATTATACGAGTACCATAACGCATATCGTTAAGCATCATTAGAAAATAATGGTAAACAAACCTCACCTAACATCATAATTTATTAAAATAGAAGTTCAATGATTCACATAATATTTGTTACGATCTGAAAACCTTATAGGTAAATAGGTTTGTAATCGAAAATCTATGCGTTGGTTCCATTAAGTTTATCAGCTTGATCGTAGGTTAATATCTAATAGTAATGTTTCTCGTAATGACTTTAGGGGCTCAAAATCGGATCCTTCGATTCCAACTCGATTTGGTCCCATTTGAGTCAATTGATTGAATCCGCGCGTCATTCACAATAGCTGAATTAATGGTTGGAAGAAATGCTTTCAAACGAGGCCTTTTATTGGTAATATTTTATGATATTTTCCTTTTTCAGTTATTTCAATTTTTGTTCTGCATTGTCAAAGCTTTTGATTCTACTGAAGACTCACCTTTTTGCTGATTCACCTCAAGATCTGCGAACAAAAAGATGAGTATAATGACTCAGTTCTGTATCAGGAGACTAATGTTTGTCGTAAATTGCAAGTGACATGTTGGTTTTGGCTGGGTTTCGGTTGGGTACAATATACAAGCAAAGTCAATTAAAAGTCGGGTCGAAAATTGTGGAACACTCGACGACGTAAGACCCTTGACGCACACAACTCGTTTTAGAGCCGTAGGTAAGTTTTGTCGATATCAGAAGTAGCTGTGCAACTAAGGAGATCGACTTTTGATTTAACAAAGCCTTAGGTCACTGCCCCAGTTAGGTGCCCTGCTTGATGGGTAAATGGACCGCCATATAAGCGTCTAAGTAATTAATTATAACTTTATTTATGTACCGATAGTAACAAGTTATGGCTTAGAATGTTTTTATCATTGAGGTTTTGAGCACTGGTAGTAGTAGTGAACCTGCTTTCCGGTCGGTAGTTCGAATCTGTTAGTGCACCAATGGATTTTTATGTTGGAAAAATGTATGTGCGCTAATACCAGTACTCTTAAACGCTAAAGGAAACATCGTGATGAAACCGGCACGTTGTAGAACCTTAAAAATTCGAAAACATCTGCCAAGTGCACCAAAGAAGCCCCTGAGGCTCACCTTAATCCTTTCACCGAAATTACTAGTGACACGATAAATGAAGAGGATGTTTTGATGATTATCAAAGCTGGCTGTACAAGAAGCCTTGAAATTTTTTTTTATAGAATAACTTAGAGGTTGATTACTTTAAGTTCAAGGTTTTGTTGCCACAAGGCATTGACAGTGCCAAGCAGTATTCGGTCACTAGTTGTAGAGGCACTTCTGAAGGCGACCTTAGTGTAGAGATCGGTCGGGCTCGAGTGTCCTCCGTGCATCGTTATAGCGGACGCCCATTAGACCAGTCGGGAGCCGCGCCACGATTTTAGTTTCCCTCCCAACGCGCACTGGTGTAGTTGAAGCTCTCTTAAAGAAACTTATAAACCTTATAATAATAATATACCTATTTTTTCTGAGACTAGAAGTTAAGAAAGATATTGAATACAGCCATATTCAGAGAACATTATTATTCGGTTAACGATAATAATCCGGATATACTCGTATTAAGATCCGATAAAGTGCACGAAAGGAGCTTCTGGAGGCGCACTTTAATCCTTTCAGCACACTAGTTAGAAATCACTATTGACATGATAAGAAGAAATAAGTATAAGATAAGATCCGATAAGTAAAACTCAGAGATCAGAAAGTTTTAATAAATAAAATCATACGGACCATTGATAACTGTATTTTTACAAGCTAGGTAAATCTATGTGCCGGATCTCTTATCCCCAGTTCAAGAAGAATCCGGCAAGAAACTCGTGTGGTCTTAACGCTTTCTTTTTATTCTCTTAACTTTGTTATGGATGCCGAGTCGAGTCGTTGGAGTAGGTCATTTTATTGACATCTAAATAATCTGATGTTTTATAATAATGCTTTATGAGACAGTTGTTGGTTAACTGCTATGGGTTATCAAGGGTGAACAAAAGTTTTAAGGGAGTAAAGGTACATAATATTAAGAAATCCCTCTTTGAATAATAAAACCAACAAAATAATTAATTTAATAATAATATAAAACCTTCTAGGAATGTTTTTATTGGAAAAGACTAATTTTGTATTTTGAGCTCATTGAAACGATAAATGAATGATCAAAAATCATTGCAATTTTTTAACAAAAAATATAGTTTTCGCCACGGGAGCTCTGACTATGTACTCAAGTCCACCTATATCTGCCCTGTAATAAGGGACTCCGCGCCTAATTGACTTAACATTGGATTAACGGTTTAGCTCTGAAATATGCCTACCCATGAATATTTGGTCGGGTTAACTCGGGCGCAGGGAAATCTCGAGCCTAAGTGATTTGAGGGAATCGTCGACTTGGGTAGATCTAGAATTAAAACGACTTCTGAATTAAATTAAATGAAGATCAACCAAAATACTTGAATTTTACGACGAATTTCAAAGTAGACTGTCTGATAATAGTAGGGTGACATTTCTGTCAATTTACATAATGTACAATTTGCAATAATTAATGATTCTACTCAAAAATATTAAACATACTCTTTACAAGCTTTTTATTTCATTTTTACGGGTACATATTCGTATGTCATTTAAAAAGTATGTTCAATATTTACACTCAACGATTACACTTTTGCTTATAATATTTTTTTTAAGTTAGAATGATTGATTAGGATAACTGACAAACCTAAAATTCATAGAACTCATCATAGAATTTAAAATAATGATGAATATAAACTACCAAAGGAAAAGCCCGGAATCTTCTCAAAACTCATCGAGAGTAAAAGTTCTATGTAAAACTTTTTACTTGAACAAGCAAATATTTTTCAGCTGAATTTAGAAGGTTGTTTTTTCACAAACTTTGGATAGTCCCAAAGTTTGAGTCCACGTTGAATATAAAAACCAGGTGTTGATAAAAAGGTATGCTAATAGGGACAAGGTGAAATTTTATTACAGTTTCCGCCTGATGATCTGGCATATCAGCAATAAAACAGCTTTATAAAACTTCAGTGTCATCATCAGAAAATATAGAAGCTATGCTTAGTTTGGGACTGTACAACTAAATAAGTAAACAAATAAATGTGCATTGTCCAGCAATATTTATATATTTATTTAGTAGTTTGCACTTTATGAAGTACTCGTTACATGCAATAATTTAAACTTTAACGATTACCAAAGCGTCAATGTCTTCTTCCCAAATAAAAAACGTGTGCATCTCGGGACGCCCGACAGAAGTGATAACTTAAACTAATCTAACTAGCGCTGTGGGTAAGAGTGAGAGAGGAGGATCCTGCCTACCGCTGCCGTATGCGTAAGAGAAAGGGAAGCCAGCCAGACTGGCACCGTAACGCGTTACGTAACGAAGCGGTTTACCCTCCCATAAGAAGTTATCACTTCAAAAGATCTGTTATTGAAACAAAATATATTTATCTGAATCCCGCAATTGCGCAAATAATTGCCATCTATTTTGTTTTTTTGATTTCGCACCATCTATTTTATTATTATTACTGGTGGTGTGCCACACAAATAGAAAGGTACTGTACTTCGTTTGAAAAGTTTTAATTGATGAATCCAACGGGAGATGTTGCTAGCCTGCGATGTGCTTGCTTGTATATTGCGAGTTGGTAACTCGTAAAATGGCAGGTTACGACTGTCTTGTTAATAAACAATTTAATAGTTTGAACAAACATTTCGTTTAATTATTAAAACTTTAGTGTTTTGCTCGAAAAGTTTATGACTCGGGTTATTTTTTTAGTATTTCTTTCCTCTCAAATTTTTACTCGCTAATCAGATCAGTCCAATAAAATAATCATTTAAATTTAATTTCGATAATCAATGCCTTAATATCGTTTAATAGGCTCGTATTAAAAACAAATGTAAATGACAAAGTTGAAGGTATCGTAATTTTGTTCCCATAAAAAATATGACATCCCATTTCTTTCCCACAAGGGTTTCTCAGGATAAAAAGTATCACTGTGTAATTTTCACCAGTGATTTTATAGATTTTTTTGAACAATTGCGAAGATCGACTAAGCTCCAAGCATTCGCATTCCAATTTACAATATTAATAAATGCGATTATAACGATGAAATAAGTACGTACCTAGTTCAAAAATTATTATGTATTTCATATTTTATAAATCAACTTGAACGCAACTGTTGGGAAACTTTCTATACCGCGTAGATTTAATCTTGGATGCACTGCACAAAAGTTATATAAAACTGTTTAACGACCCGAAGTTTAGTTCAGGTGAATCCAAACTCTTTTATTACTACTTGTCTTCGCCAGAAAACTTCCTCTGCACTATTCAATAACCTGGGATCAATTAAAAACTAACTAGAGAAATTGCGCGAGCATAAAAGTTTGCTCATTTGTTCTCAATTCAACAAATGTTCTCAACCCGAGGCTTTGTTGAATTTGATTTTGGGAAACAGAGATGAGAAGATGATTTGACGTTTTTTTTTTTAAACTTTGACATCACATCCAATATCATCGTTAACTTGTTTAACGATGATCAAATTGCTTAAATTGCTTGTCACCGCCCGATGGTCAAATATCATTAGTCACAGTCAGGAACCACTGGTTTCAGACCAGCCAAAAGTGACACAATAAGGAGAAGGCCTTTTATGTAGCAGTGGGTGCACGCGGACTGAACGATGATGATTGCTTGTACGTAGAAGTATCAAAACCTAAATCAACAGATAGGTATTATTATCGATCGAGTTTCAATAAATGTCCCTAAGTTTATATTGAATGGCGTAAGAAGAAATAAATCAGGACGACACGCGGCGTAAGCACTTTCGCCTTATGATCCGATTTGAGTTCTTTTTATGCAAAATATTATTTTCTCATTTGATTCAAAGCGACATTTGCTAGGGAGCTTATTGTTGGAACCTTAATATCGTTGTGCCGTTCATATGAAGGAATTTTGTTATTTTATTTCGCAACTAATCATTGTATTTCATTTATGTACGATTATATAATTATAATAGTAAATTTGGTCTAAATCACTTTTAGGAACAACGGAAAGAAGTAAAAATATAATATTAAGTACTACTTATTTATGACCGACAATTATAAACATAAACTAATATAAAATATTGTGCGTCTTCCGTGATTTAATAAATATTAAATTTACTTGTTTGATAAAACAAATAAAGTAACGTTTTACCCGACACAGCGACACATTAATTTCCTGTTTTCGAGCGAGTGGTAATTTCTCTCAATTTTAATTTACCACGCAAGTCGCATTATTGGGCAATCATAATTTTCATAACCGTATGTAATTTTCATTATTTTGATTATATTAAATGTAAAAATTAGAGTGAGGATTCGTGCGGCTTTTGTAGCACCAAAGTAGGTATAATGACACATTACACAGATAACAAAATATGTTGGACATTTTATGGCCAGACGGTAGTCAGACATGCATTATTCTTCAACATCTGGCTCTCCATAAAAAGCTCCATATATCCGTCGTATCATTCCCAGAATTCGGCTCGGTATCTATTTCAATTCGACACTATTTTTTTAGGTTTTCACTGAATCAGTTTCGGTACAGAGATGTATGGGTACAAAGCTCATTACATTCGATTTAGAATCTCTCTGGCAAAGGATCCTTTTTAGCAGCGGAATGGGATCCTCATTCTCGAAACCCTTTGATGGTACATGTTTATTCGTAAGATCGGAATTGCATTTCGATCCAAATATCCAAAACCCAGCCCGTTGCTACGTTCGTTTCGTCCGACCACGTTTTTTACATAATTTATACGGTTTGTCGGATCGTGTTGGCGATTGGTTGTAGCGCTTTAGCTTTGCACCAGCCGCCAGATGTCGCCCGGAGCGATACTAGCTATCTTCTATCTCCCCGCAAGGAATCCAAAGATTTATTGGACAAACTGATAGTGTTCTATTAAAATTTCGATTTCGTTCAGCAATTTACGTGTGCTGCAGCAATCGTAGTCGCTAGTAATTCCGGATTGAAACCTGCAGCGTATTGAATATGCACCGGGCATTTTTCTAACACGTGACATTTTGTGAAATTGCTTTGGAAAACGAATAATGTGATTTCGCAGTAGCGTACCCCTTAAAATGTAAATTCTGAGCATAGATTCGACCAACTGCGACGGTGTATGCTTAGGTGGTAACCACTTTTCTTTCCATAATCGAATTCTTCGATATCGATTTGAAAGCCGACAAATCGCTTTCTTGTTCGAATATGAAAATATGAAATTTTGCAAAATCAGAACATTTTTCCACACGAATAGGTGACAGTCCTTTTATTTAATAAAACCGATGCTAAAGTGCCCATGAAATCATTTGAAGGTAATAAATAAAATATTCAGTCAGATAAATAAAACAATGATTACAGTTTTCAATCTGATAGAAACTCATAGTTTACATAAAAAGTGGTCCACAAAGCGTCAATAGCTATAGAAACTTTATGTTTCGTGTAAATATGGAGCATTTTCATTTTGCGAATAAAATCCAATTCCATTTTAAACTATTTTACGAAACCATTGATAGCAATTGATTTAAGTGACTATTACAGGCGCCCTGAATACTTGAACCAAATAAAAATGGTTAGTGCATGTCTGCTGAATCGTTGGTGGCTTAGAGTTTAACTTAGTTGAATTCATTACGACACAATATCGATTCAACATGTTTTGTGGTCGACGTTCCACTAAGTTATGTGATTTATTCTGTAGCCAATAAAAGTCTGCGAACCTCACGGAAGTTCCAGCGTGTGATACCAATAATCTCACGTCACCTGGTTATAAAACTTGTTTTCTAAGCGAAAGAGTGACTTGCCCAGCACCGTTGGCCTAGTTACGGAGTTGAGCTTCCAATTCGATGTGTCGTAGAGTTTAGAAAACTATTGGAAACGGTATGAGACTCTGGGAAGTTAAACATGCATTAAATGCCATTATAGATTATTATGTTTACTATTTAGTCTCAAACTAAGTTTACGATAAATCCTACTAAAGGAACGTGTGATATACTCTGCAATTTAACGTAGCTGATATATATTTGTAAATACAATGCAAATTACTTGACAACTTGTCCAGGTTTGACAACACAACTAAGCTAGACAACTGTGACCAATCCAGGCTCTAAAACAAGCACAGTATAATAGGCCAGTCAAAATAGACGTTTCTTTTTGGTCAACTTTGCACTAAATTTCCGATCCAAAATTTTTTTTTTTATTAGGTTTAGGATCACTTACTGAGCATAAAATCACAAACCGGTTTTTCTAGGTCCGGTCTAGGTTTCAAGGTCCTTTAACATGCTTTCATGTTCACTCTCGCCTCGTCCTTTAACACGTAAGCATGTTAAAGGACCTTAAAAACCCGGATCATTAAATGGGCCATAAATCGTAAACTGTAAATTTTACAAAAAAGTTTATGTAACAGGAGATGCAAAATTTTATTCGCTACAATAATGGTCTCAATAACTTTTGTCCTTTTTGTTTTGAAGTGCATAGTATTCGAGATATCGGCCAAAAACGTTTTTTCAAGATGGCGCTTGAAGCGTCACCTGGATCTGTCAGCATTTTGTGATTTTATGCTCAGTAAGTGATCCTAAACCTTATAAAAAAAAATTTGGATCGGAAATTTAGGGCAAAGTTAAATGCTATTTTGACTGGCCTATAAACATGTAATAGTGTCACATCGCATAGAACTTCCATTTATTTTCATACTCCGTAATTTTCCCAACGAGTATAACCGGTCGGTTTCCATCAGCACATCCTTGAACTTTGTATTGTGGGTTGCGATCGTGAATAGAAGACTTCGGTTCATGCGAAAATGTCGTATTAGCTTTGTCATGTTAACAATTATAATGATATAGCAGGTTTATGTATCTACCACACTCCCAAGAGAGTTTTATAGTATTTAGCATAAAACATTGGTTTTGTAAATAATAAAATGCACTGGCAACCGCTAAGAATATTATGATCTAGTTACTTAACGATAAGGAAATTTGATTTAATTTTTGTTCAAGAGATATATAATAACCGGGATCCTCCATAAACATCTTTATATATATAAATCTTCTTTGCGTGTGTTTTTAATTAAACTCCTCCTAAACGGCTGGACCCATTTTCATAATTTTTTGAATGTGTTCGAGTGGATTTGAGAATGGTTTAGATTTACAATTAGATTGTTTTATTCTTTTTTACAACGCGCGGACAATATTGCGAACGGGATAGTTAGTATTATTTAATATTTAAACTAGTGGAAAAATAAATGTTGACTCGTTTCAAATTGTCCATATGATAAAGTTTTTGGTAACCCTTTTTTATTTTATACTCACGTAGCTAACGAGTTCATACTCTTATGGTAAAACCTGTTTGTTTCAAAGGGAGAATTACTTAGGAGAAATACACACCTTGTGACATCGTTAATCTTGTAATATTATCACAGCAATTACGTGGATCTCATCAGCCTACACATTTGGAAACGCGACCTCAAAGCCATTGAATCATCTTAGTTACATTATATGGGCTGTAGTTATATTGATAATGAAACAGAAGTATTTATAATTTAAAATTAATTATTTATAAAATAAATTTTTCAACTTGGTCGCAAGGATCAAGCGTATAATTATGGTAATTCATGTATATTCAAATTCAAAATGATTTTACTGAATAAAAAAATATAGAGCAATGTCATAAACAAGTCTTACACAATTCATGAGTTTATGACCGATAATTATATTGATACTATGACAAAGTAATGCAATTCCTGATTTATTTAATTCACTTCGACCAGAAATTGTAATGTAGGTGATATTTGTATTAATTTCATTTCATTTTCATTTTCTGTATTTTTTGTTTTGTTTTATTGCCATTTTATTTTTTCTTGGTTTCATTTTTTGTTATTATTAGTATCACATAAGTATCAATGTTTATCATGCAATATTTCTTTCTTCCTTATTATTTTAATATTCTAAATTATTATATTTCTATTATTATAGTAATAATGTAACCTATAAATAATTCGAAGCCCATAAAGGGTAGAATTACATTGAATCTATACAAATTGTAACATCTATTTAAACATGTAATGATGCAATAAATATACACTGACTTTGACTTTGAATGTATTTTGTAATCTAACATCTGCAATTCCAAAGTATTGAAAAAGAAGAACGAGAAATCTTCCCTCCTAACCCTATAAGAACTCAATCCGTTTTAATAGTCTTAACTCCAAACAACCAAACCCTTTCCATCTCTAGACGTGACAACATAAATCCAATAACACTACCTTCCAGCAAATAAAAGCGAACGAGAACGGTAACTGCAGTTTTGTGTCCTTGCCGGCGCCGACTGAAACCCTGAAACATACGTGGTGATTGCCAAAAGTCGCCCCATTTGGTAAAATAGACTAATATCGTAATTTTAAACGAGCAACCCTTGAGGCTCGACGGTAAATTGTAATTTAGCCCCTATAGGCTCCCTTACGGCCGGTTAATGTACCGAGTATCAATTAAAAAGCCATTCGTGTTACGTATTAGGACGACTATGTTCAATTATTACTGGTGTCATTATGGGGTATTAGTAATTTATGTTGAGCGTTTAATGATTCTATCGTGAAAATTTGTGTGAAATAAGCAAGCTGACGTTCCACTAGTAATGAATAAATCTAATTTCCTTTCATCAAAATCTCAGTATATTGGCAAATAACAAGACAAAGCCTGCTCACGACCTCGGGTATCGTGAGATCCGTCGTCCGAGTTGGTTCACAAGATACCCATTTTCTCTCTATCTATTTTTATACGATAGAACGTGACGCGAGTATATTATTCACCGATTGCAAAAAATAGATAACTAAAATAAGTTAAGAGATAGGAAACCTTAATAACTGTTTCAATTAAGACAAGAAGTACATACATACCACCCATAACTCTATTTTATCATCTATATAATTAGCGGTATCATTGGCTCGCATTTATAAGATTTGTTTAAAGAGACGAATAAATTATTATTATAATTATTATATCACTGTTGTTATCTCTAAGCCAACTATTACTTCTATCGTACGCTAACTACAAAAATCAGCATTTTTAAAAATATTGAAAAGCAATGCGATGAAAAATTACGTAACTAATGACTTGTTACCTAGTACTAGGACTGTAACACAAGAGAATGGCGCACCTAAAGGTTAAAGCTTGATATGGGCATCTGCCCATAGACAACACGTGTGCTTTATCTAAACATCTGCGCTGCAATTCTACTGTAACCATATTGTCAGCTTTAATTCTATTTTTAATAGTTCTTGGATAATACTCAGTTATCGTCATGAGTTAACTGAATAGAAAATCCGCTTCTTCCCCACTGCTCAACTAAATTGCTTACAATGAAACATACTAACTTTTAAAAATTATGTCTATAAAAATCCATAATTTAAACGCAGTATTAAAAAACTAAAACGATATAGAAGGTATTATTTTTAATTTTGATCAAATATAAATCAACCGGCAATTTTCCACAGCATCACCTAGCCCCAAATGTTACTACTTATATACTTTTTTTTGTAAATACACACATTTCATATATAGAAAAACACTCAGACCCGAGCCGACCGCACAAATATTTACAGATCATACAAACATGTATCCCGTGGCGAGAATTTAACTCCAACTACTACTTTTCTCAGGCAGGCCTTCGCCCACTGCGCCTCAGAGGTTGCCATTGATATCTGTGTATAATTTTCATAAACGGGATATTTACCATTTGTTTTGTACAGATTTGTGCATTCATGATCATGCTGCATAAAACTGTGCCGAAATATTGGAAACAGGAAAAACTCACCAATCATAGTAATAATAGTGAAAGTTATGTGTATAACCATGATAGTATTAAAAGTGATAACTTTGTAAATCATTAGAATTATTTGCAATTACCATAATTTTTATTAAACAATGAAGGATTTGAAACGGGGATTTTTTTTTATGATAGTTAGACCTACGTTTGACCATGAACTTGCCTGGTGTTAAGCGACGATGTGGCCGACGACGGGGCACACAGGTCCAGAAGATACCTATTCTCTCTTGACTTGAAGAGACACAAATTGTAGTTTTCAGGAAAGACAGACGACGGCAAATCATTCCAATCCTTGGCTGTACGCATTATAAATGTGGAAGCAAAGCGCTTTGTTCGTAAGGGTGGTAGACTGACAAGGTATGGATGGTATTGAGCGGTGCGTCTGCTTGTCCTGTTGTGAAAAGGAGATGGTGGAATGAGATCATGCAATTCCTGGGCACATTCTCCGAAATGTATTCTATAAAAGATCGAAAGGCAAGCAACTTTACGCCGGTGCTCGAGACTCTGGAACTTAGTCTCAGCGTTTAGCTGCTCACCCATCACACTCAATGCTCTACGCTCAATCGAGTCCAAAGCACCCAGCTGGTGTTTGGCTGAACCATCCCACAGATGGCAGCAATACTCCATACCCGACCGGACTTAAGCTTTATATAAAGTGGAAAGCTGTCCAGATGTGAAGTATCGCCCTACCTTGTTGAGGATGCCAAGCTTCATGGCAGTAGTTTTGGCCTTGGACTCGATATAGGAGCCAAAATTGAGAGTCCGTGTGAGTGAAACTCCCAAGAGTTCGAGATGATCTTCTACGTATCTGTACATTTCGGTACATTTCGGGAAACGGGGAATTGGAGAAACTGACTTTTTTTCGCCGAAAAGAGACGAGCTTGTGTTTTGGATGCGTTGAATTTAACAAGATTGGCATCGCCCCAATCAGACACGTGGAGAGTCAAATCCAGACGCATAAGCATCTCGTCTCTGTATTTCTGAATGTCAGTTTTATTGGCTCGTACGTTGGCAAAGTATCTCTACACAACTGTACTGTCGTCTGCATACCCAATAATTCCGGGCATAAGCAGATCGTTTATGTACAGTAAAAACAGTGTGGCAGAGCACTGACCCTTGAGGTACACTGGCATTAATTGCCAATCGATCAGACGAGCATCCGTCAACAACTACTCGAATGGATCTTTCCCTCAAGAAGTCAATGTTGTTGTTGGATGTTGGAACTTGGATAAGGAGGCCCAGCAATGGATTAATGCAGGCTATTAATCATATTAACAAATTATTAAACATTCAAGGAGTTATCGCTTCTGATTTCCCTGCAAATGGGTGATAATTCACTTTAACTTCGACTGCAGCTCAGCTGATATTCAAATTGAAAAACTTCTCTATATGAAAATTGAAAAAGCCATAAAAAGTTCATAAATTATCCTAGTGAGCAACACGTTGAATAAGACGACAATATAGCGAGGCGAGCTGGCCAGCCGAGCGAGATCGTCAATCATTAGGGAGCACATCTCTCCACAACACACACAGATTCGAGTATATTTCATTGTTGGTATAGCGATTACGAAAGACGCATAAAATGGGTAACATGAAACGGCTCTCAGTCAACATTAGGATAACACGGTATTATAAAAGTTTGGTTTCGCGAAATGGCCAATAGAGGGAGAAACTTTGACAATACCCTGATAATAGAATTACCACTTTATCTCATAATTACATAATTATCTAGCGTGGTGTTAAAGTGTCACTACTAATTGTCATTCTGACCTTGTCAATCTCGTCAATAAATAGAGATGGCAATAGATTTATATAACGGATTTTTTTTTTTTTTTTGCTGTTTTGCGGAGTAAACTTTGTCCTCATATTTTATAAATTTTTCCGAGTTATTTCGGGTTTTATATGTAATTTGGGTGATTTTAAATAAACTAGAATTATTGACTTGGGAGTGACTAATTGGAATTAAAGTTTTGTGTGTTTTTTGTGATTCGAGCAAAGATAATCCGGATAATTTAATAATAAAATAATGCCGGATATTTCACACATCATCATCTGGCCCTAATGTAAGCATGTATGCTTGTGGTTTGGGAACCAAATGACTGATATACAACTTATATATATTTTTTTGTAAATACAACGTAGAAACTTGCCATTAAATGCCACTTGATTTAAATAACACATTAACTAAAGGAATACGAGAATTTTATTAAAACAGTTTATATGATGTTTTGTTTTTGGTCATATACGAGTAGATTAAAAGTAGGTATGTAACCTGACCTGGATTGCAACTTAAAGCAAACATTTGCTAGTGAATATTTGATGTGGGATGTTACTATGGTTCCCTGTAAAAACGGAGCCCGCAGAACAATCAAACTTTATATTGGATCCGGTTGTTATAAAATGTGTAAGTAATATCAAGTTTAAAGAATACCAACCGTGGCAAAGTTAGGAGCTGCGCAGCATACAAAGCGCTGCACAGGAGGCTTCACGTCGGTTTTCAGTCGAGTGAGCTTTATACTAAAGAAAATATTGACTTGAATTCTTGTGCACGATATTTAGAACCAAACCAGCAATATTGTTTCAAGGAATGTGATAGTAGTAAGTTAATAATCATTTGATTAAACATTTAAATTAGTGTTTCGATTCGAATTACATTGTTTTTTATCCAAACTGATGAAACTGATTTGATCAGCCTATAAGGAAGAGGTAATGACGTTGTGTGCAAAATAGCCGTCTATATGATTAGGACTACTCAATGGTGTTGTAAATACCTTAAATACAAATTTTTTACAAACAAATCGTTGACTGTAGTTTTTTTGGGGGGTATTTATTATTATCCTGCTAATAAAATACATTTTTATAACCGTTTCGTATACGTTCGTTATAATCATATTGATATCCAAACTAAAGAGAGCAAGATAAAAATCTAGTCATCTCCAAAAACGAAAGCAGAGCCATTAAATGGTCTTTTTATCGACAGTATTTAGACAATCGCGTCTCCTTTATATCTTGACTGATGATAGTAATATTAAATACGTTGCCTCGAACTTGGCAAACTTTCTGCCATCTTTTTGTAAGATAAATAACAAGCGAACAATAATGTTAGTGTAACTTACTCGCTCGCTCTCCGGGGCGAGCAACTCGACCAATAACATTCACTAATGAAAGTGGACAAAAACTCAGTTTTCCGAGCTACGTTCTTGTGTTACAGTTACGATGCTTCTGTTGGGTAGATAGGGTGTCCAAGAATTTTAGTGTATACGAATGTATTAAAAACAAAACTACATACATGCTCAAGACTGTAATCCCCAGGCGTTTGGATTTAAAACAAACAACAAAAGATTTGCGCTGAAACGTTTTAGTCCACTTTATATTATATATTCGTTGTCGTGGCTTTAACATCCGTTCTCAGCATAGAAACGTTCGGATATAAGTGTCATCATCAGACAACTGTACAAAACTCATTAAAATAATGACCGCCCTGAACTCAACGACTACTCACGAGCATGCACCGCCAGAAGTAGGAACACAATTTATTGTAATGGTGATAGCGCATATTGTTAGTTCAGTTGAGAGTGCGCTAATATTTGTTTTTTTTTAATTTGTATGAAGAAAATAAATAGTTTATCCTGTTTCGTGGACACCCCATATTAACGAGAATAATATTCTGTGAAGTATTTCCTTTGTCAATGATGTAATGAGGGTGATGTGTAATTACGCTCTAATGTTTTGTTCTGTATTCTTTGTTTGGCAAATGTGTTTATCTTCGGATAAGAACAAAAGACAATTGGATTGCAAGACAAAATAGCATTAAAAATACAGACGAAAGTTTGGGGTGTAACAACCAATAGGTAATAACTAGAATAGTTTTATAAAATCGCAAGGACTATTTTGAATTGACTGACATGTAAGGTGATTGAAGATACTGATTTTAAATTTTTCCTATTTTAAAAATTTTAAATAGAATCTAGAGGCACAATAACTATTCTCATTTGATATAACATGTGTCTCATGTGTGAATAAATTGAGCTATCTATCTTTTGAGCTATTGTTCAAAACGATCTACACTTTCTCAAATATATATTTTTGTTTGGGTTACCTACAAAAAAATGAGATTTTTTAATTTAGACTAGCTGTCCCGTTCGCGACTTCGTCCGCACGTTTTAAAATGAAAAATAAATAATAAAAAAAAATATTACCTAATTGTAAATTTAAACCATTCTCGAATCCATTTGAACACACACAAAACATATTGACATCGGTCCAGCCGTTTAGGAGGAGTTTAGCTAAACTCACGCACAGAAGATTTATTTTTATTTACCTACATAAAGATAACACGAAACAACAGACGCCTGGCTGAAAGTTTAAGAAAACATCTTGACTGTTTTTACTAACAGATAATTAAGGTTTACTCATTAGCCGATTTCTAAAGTTACAACGAACGATTTCACGGCAAAATATTAAACGTAACTTTTTCATGTCTGTTCCAACAAAGAGCTTCTGTTTGAAGTCTTAAAATAAAGACAGGATTACATTGAAGCTACAATGTTTTTGCCGTGTTTTATAGTAAAAAATGCTAAAATAAAAATAACAAGAAACTGTTTTAAAATATTAAAACAAAGTATAACTGTAACTGTACGTAAAGTACTTTAAAAAATTTTTTTGTCAAAGTGAGCAACACTCAAAAATCAAACACTCACAAAGTGAATATGTATTGATTTTCAAAATAACCGTAAACTTAACTAAGATTTAAATTTCATTACGAACGTCTTAATACCCGCTTCGCGCCGAGTAGCAAGTAATCTGAACGTAAATGTAGTGCAATTTTTCAGTAAAAACAAAAGAGTACAAATTCCATCGCCCGCTGCAGCCTGCGAGTTCGTAAGAAGGCCGTATAAAACCTGCGGTGGATGTTAATCTCTTCCGTGCGATCGCTCTTTTCAAAGTTAATGGTGCGAGAAGTACGGTGTGAATTGCGATTAGGTAGGACGCTCACGTTCCGGCGCCGTCCGTGTAACGTCTTCATTTTGTGTTTTACCTTCATTGGCTTAAGTGTAATTTGCTTCAGCTGTCGTTTTTAAGTAAGCTTAATAAAATAAAATACTGGCTAGAGAAAAAAATACAAAAGAATTTGTAAGCAAAGTTTTCAAAAAAATGCACAGCAAATGCAAATCTGTTGTCTTTTACATTACTCTCCTAGTAAAATATTACTGTTTCGTTTTGTACGTGTATCAAGTAAATCCTGCATTTCTAAATTTTTAATGAATTAATTTACTCTGGAGTAAAACTCGAACATAATATTAACGTGTGATGGCAAAATGAAAACATCTGGCTTACCGAGCTTAATCTAAAAAGCTTTTAAGCCCCACCAACGTCCGGCTATGATAAACTTTGCACGTTCAATTTCAAAAGAAAACAAGACTGTACAGTCGCAGCAAGAAATAAAAGACACGGAATGTTATTATATTGTACTGTACAAGCAAAGATCAAGAAGCTTGGCGCATACCACTTTAATAAGTTTGCAGTGCAAAATGGACTTTAGCGCTTTCATTACAAAGATCAATACAGCAGCTCCGTGTATATTATACTATAAAAATAACTTGAAAATACTATAAAAATTGAGGATAGTTCACAAGTTTATATCGACGTTTTGACTTAATTTTAAGTGTTCTGGGATTTCACTGAAAAATATTAATTTCAAAACATTTTTCAACAAAACTTTACCTTATAATCCAGCTGGTATAAAACAATCTTATGAAATTAATCATATGCAATATTTTTATAACCAATATTATTAAATATTTGTGTTTAAAAGGTCGAAGTGATCATTCTTTTGACAGTTACTATAGTTTCAACTGTGTAGCAAGAGAGCTAACCGCACTGACCGCGCGGCAAGTGACAAATTAAATTAATTTACAGCCAACAACGAAGTTTGTTTGGAATGAAAGAAACAATTGTAAGTAATGCGATAAGCAGCAATGTTTAAAGAATAGAAACTCAGCATATACATCACTAGACGAGTTTATTGTAAGTTATATAAATTTTGTCGCAATATTTTTTGGTAATCATTTTTTTTGTCAACTGTTTGCTGGCAAATACAAATCGGCAATTACAGCTTACCATTGTAGTAATACAAATTAAATATACTTGTGTCTGGAACTAATTATTCCAAACAGTGACTTCTTTAAGAAAAGTTTTAACAGTAAAATCTCATCTCAAAAACTACAAAAATCGGGGAACATAATATGGGGTATATTCAGAATCTTCCAAGAGCCACGAGTTTTTTTTTCTTGGTCATAACTTAACCTCCTTTTCATGCGAACGATAACAAAACGTGCTGTCAAATTGACAAAAGAGGTTTCATTACCATGCAGAGTTTTGCCATCGATAAATACCTAGCGCTCTTGACGCACATACAAATGCAAATACCCACAACGACACATATTTCAGAGGGCCGACGTTTTACGGATGTTTCCGTACAATTGCCGCGACCGGCTGGCACAATATAAAAAGTAGCTAGTCTAATATGTTTGTATAAGCTGGTGGTAAGCCCTGTTGTCGAAGGCTATAAGTTTGAAGACACTGTGGCGCTGTGAGCCAAGGCCCGTATGATGGTTGCTTGTTTGATTTCCGCCTCGGAAAAAATGTTTCTATGATCTGTAAGTATTTGTCTCGGGTCTGATTGTTTCTTTGTAAAATATGTATGTATTTACAATCGACGAATTTAAGTTTGAAAGAAAGTTTGTAAGTAGTAAATTCAAATTCAATACAATCACAAGGATCACTTTGAAACGTCTTAAATACTATATCAGTCATGCGGTACTCATAGCACAAGGTCTGCTTACTTTGGGGCCAAATGTTTCTGTGTGAAATGACCGGTATTATTATTATATGTTTGTATTTACAAAAGAAAAAAAGTATGTAAGAAGTAAATTAGTCATGTGGTACCCATAACACAAGCTTTTCTTACTTTGTGGCCAGATGATGCTGTGTGAAATATTCACATAAGAAGTTATCACTTCAAAATGATTAAAATAATAAAACCTTTTATTTTTAAAAGACAAGTGCACAAAAGAAGCCTTTAAGTCGCACATGAATCCTTTACCAAACGCTAGTTTAAAATAACCAGTGACACAATAGTAAGAAGAAAACATATTTTGATTAGTCGTCGTTTTATGTTTGTTCCTCGATAGTAAGAGTGTGCTAGCTCTTCCACAAGCTAACCTAAGCAGCGTGTCGATGAAATACCGACGAGCGCTTGGCGTGTGAAATTGCGGAATTAATTTTTGCTAAGCCATGTTGCTTTCAGTTTTTATGACGGCTTTACAGGCAGAAGTTTTACAGAATTTTATACCATTTCTATACAAATGTACAAGGAGACGCTTGTATATTAAACACCATAAAAATTCAAGACTGATTCACTGGCATAATTATAAAAAACGCGCAGTCAACCGACTGTTCTTTAACACTGGTAATAATAATAATAATGCCGGACATTCCGCATAACATCATCTGGCCCAAAAGTAAGCAGAACTTGTGTTATGGGTACCACATGACTGATATACTACGAATATACAGATTTTTTGTAAAAATGTACATATTATACATAGAAACACCCAGACCCGAGACAAATTCATGCAGATCATACAAACATTTGTCCCGCGGCAGGAATCGAACCTGCAACCTTGTGCGTCTCAGGCGGGTGTTCGTCTACTGCGACCAGAGGTCGTCATTATATTGGGTGTATTGCTTAGAGTGTGTAGATGTGCACTCAAAAAATATAACAAAAGATTGGCTGACAGTTCACACCATCTAGCCCCAAGCTAAGAAAGGAATTCTCTTAAAAATGTAATCTTTAAAGGGAGTCAGAATAAATATAATATTATTTGACGACCTTTGAAGGCCTGTCTAAGACGCAAAATACTTATGTATAATTTTTTTTATTTTATTTATTTATAAAAGGTACTTACACTATTTTTACAGGGGCCCCTAATGCAATAGTGTAAAAAAATATATGTATTTACATAAAATAAGTATATTAGCAGTACATCGGTTATGTGGTATCCATAACACAAACTCTGCTAACTTTGGGGCCAGATGATGCTGTGTGAAATGTCCGGCAATTTATATTTATTTATTATGCGAACGAAGTTTCGAGGAGTTCCACAAATACAAAATACGAGCAGCTGACTTGACAAGGTTGTACACTGTGCAAAGCACTTTGCTATTTGCAAAATGAACGTTGCGACAAACACTAATTAGTTGTTAGCATTAAAATTGCAACAAAACATCTTGTTCTTGCGCAAATTATATTTTATAAAGTTGTTTGTGACAGTTCGTTCGGAATGTTCATTTATGTCTTATGAGTTTTATCCACATTTTATCTTATAAATGTTGATTAATGAATTTCATTGATTTGGGTTTTAATAAGGATGAAACAATATTTAAAGAAACACGAGTATTGCGTTACAATAATTAATATTGGTGGACAATGCACACAACACCATCTAGCCCCAAGCTAATATTACGAGTAGCTTGAATTATGGTGACCAGATGACTGATACTTATATATTTTTAAATACATACTTATGATACCTAATAACACCCAGACACAGAAGAAAAATGTTATATCAGAGAGGGAATTGAACCCTCAGCCTACAGCGCTACAGTGCTAAATGCTGACTGATTAAGACATTGAATGTGTCAGCATTTAGCGAAAGCTTACGTATGACAAAAAATATCTTCATATTGGACATTAAATCTAAAATTAAAAAAACAACAAACATTCTCACAACTGTTATCCTCATATTTGGTAGACATATCCTCAGCTCTCTAATCTCTTAAGCCTTTCAAGATTTCGAATAGGCATGTCCAAACATAACATTTGGCATTCCCTTATTTATTCTCATACTTTTCATTAAAACACAAAACCAGAACCGTAAAACATAAATAACTCAGCAAGAAAATCTCAACCATTCAATAATAGGTATAGTAATTCAGTTCTCCAATAAGTCTTTAGTAAACTTGGCCGTCTCGATGGCTATTGGAAACGGCACACTTGTGCGGAATTTCAAGTAGCATTAACATTTACTATCAAACAGAAATCGTTCCAGAACCTATTGGTAGGGCATGGTACAGTCGCCATCCAAACAATGTAGCGTAAGTAACTATGTACTCGTAAGTAGTGTGTATTAGTAATTATTAACAAATATCCTATGGCAAGACTATTTCCATTATATTTATAGATTTTTTTTACTCCATGGGCTCTTAAATTGGTAATTCATTGTTATTAGAATGATGTTACTGGCCCTGTATAATTGGAATCATACATTTATATGCGGTTTAGTACAAAGACCATTTAGACCACTTAGCTTAGTTGGCCAATAATATTATACGTATTTTTTGACTCATGAAGATCCAAATTTGACCGCCTACTTTTGACACTGACTGTATCCTTAACCTCTAGTCTGACCAAAAGCCCGAGATTTCATCATACTGATTGCTTTCGACCCTAAATTTAAATGGCATTTCATCTTAGACCCACCTCATTCTGATAAGTCAATTGACTGACGTAATATCCTTAAAGACGCGTCTTTATCAAAGACATGGAAATTAATCGAGCAATCGATTGAATGTTTGATTGGAGGGAAATTGTTTGATGTGACTCGTAATCCAATCTGCGTTTTGTATTAAGGTGGCTTGTTTCTTGTTTTGAGTGATTAGGTGAATTTGTTAAACTCAAGATTATTAGATTATTAGTTCCAGTTCGATAAACAACCTGCCTTATAGCTACATTATGTGTATAAAATTAATTAACAAAATAAAGAGAACTACCATATAATACATTTTAAACACAAAATGTTTACCTGGCTTGTTGAAAAATGTTTTTATAGTGTCCAAGAATTACTTAATAAACGTCCCGTTTGGTAAAAACTATGAATTCATACCTGAATTTAATTATTTGAAATTGTAATTATGATTGTCATGTTTATTTAAATTGTTTAAAACGTATAGAACGTATAGTATTTTATCATATGTACTCTACTTAATTTTTTTGCATGTTAGGTTTTCTAACGAAATGTGTTCACGCAAATAAATAATTTAATTTCAAGAGTCATACAAAATTCGCTATATTTCACGACCTCTGTGGCGCAGTGGGCTAAGGTCAGACTGAGACGCAGAAGGTTGCGGGTTCGATTCCTGCCGCGGGACAAATGTTTGTATGATCTGCAAGTATTTGTCTCGGGTCTGGGTGTTTCTATGTATAAGTATGTATTAACAAAAACAAAAGTATATAAGTAGTATATCAGTCATGTTGGTACCCGTAACACAAGCTCTGCTTACTTTGGGGCCAGATGATGCTGTGTGAAATGTCAGACATTATTTATTTATTTATTACTTCAGGAACGCAGAAAATATAGAACCAGAATTTAAATTCACTATTCCAGTATCCATAAATTCGTTTATTTTGATTTTTTCACGTTTTTAACAAGAAGAAATCATTCCAACCATTCCAACTCATGATAGTTTTGTAAGGCTAATTTTTTTGAAGAATTATTAATTATTAGGAAAGCTAAGAAATCCTCAGCTTATCAAACGCATTTATTCACATCAATGCATTTGATAGGCATTCGCGCTGCCAGTGCTGCTGTTACCATCTCCTTACTTTGTCAACACTGTAATCTTGCGGTTATTGTGTGTGGTTTGCGGTTAAAATTGGTTACCACCGCCACCCTTGGCATTTTACATACACTAGTGAATTTTTGGCTACCACTATAGAAGGACCACTATAGAAGTGAACCTCTATGCTCTGAACGCAATAAAACTAAAAAAAATATATAGGGTTTCGAAGTTCACAAGGAACCTTTATAGTTACGCTGTGTCTGTCTGTCTGTCTGCTCTTCATATTGATAGTTAGCAATTGTTTTATTGTGATAAAATTTTGCATTTTTGAAATTTTGTACGGTAATACGTATCAGTGACCTCTACAAAGTTATGAAATAAAGACTTGAAAAAAAAACGGGTTTTAGTGATACCTGTGTTAATGTAAATGTGAAGTATACATGTAAATGGTTGGATAGGATAGATATTTTGATACTAGTTTTCTTAAACAGTTTTCGATACAGATATTTGTTTGATAAATATTTAACTTTGAAGTGGTTATTTTTGATAAAGGTGTGTGTGTGTGTTTTCCCTACCGGATAAACTGCTGTTAGGAAAAACCCGAAATGTTTAACAAAATAGTTGGATATACAAAATTACAAGGAAAATAATAACAGATACTAGGATTTTACTAGAGTTTAGGTATAAAAAAACATATTTTCTTTTGCTATGGTAATTAAGATGGTTTTGAATTAGCTAAGGATCTCACCACTAGTGATTCATAACCTTACTAACTGCGGTAGACTTTACAGTGCGTGGTAGTATACGCTTAATATTTTTTTTTTATTATGTTTTATATATCTGCTGCCTAAACTACGAAGCTTTTGAGTGTTGATTGTTAGTCAATCACGCAAGGATTTTATATAAATGAGATATATTCATTTATTCATTATTGTGTAACAATAATAACATAGTATTACCAGTACATCAATGCGATGAATATAATTATAATTATTTAGTAAAAATATTTGATAATATGTAAATTTTGATATATTTTTTTATTTTGGTATTTCATAGCGCATTGATGTACTGCATTGATATATAATTAAATATAATATAAAAAAATAACAAAAATGTATTAATGATAATGGGTTTGATCAATTAAGTGACCTAGCTCTCACAAAAAGCACATACAATATGAAGTACATTAATATACAACGCTAGCATTGTATTGTACAAAGCTAGATTCTATCATATTACTCATCTTGGAGTCATTATTGCTCTTTGATTCTCAGTATTACTCATCACCATCATCCACATCTGTAGGCCAAAGCGTATAAATAAACCACATTATCTTCCATGACGAAAGCTTCATCTAACCTTTCTTGTATTGCGACTTAGATTATTATCGTAGGGTTTTCTTACAAACTGATACGAATAATTGACGATCTATTCTCATCAGTGGGTGAAATCAGGCCGTGGATGATGATAAAAGTAATGATTTACTTACAGTTTGTATTGTTTTCAAGTTTTAATGAAAAGCTGACAAAAAAATACGTAAGTGTCGTGAAACACTCATATTATTATTAATAAACGTAGAATATTATTGATTAACAAATACAAATTAATGAATAACTAGCGTCAGTGAAATCAGGCCGTGGATGATGATAAAAGTAATGATTTACTTACAGTTTGTATTGTTTTCAAGTTTTAATGAAAAGCTGACAAAAAAATACGTAAGTGTCGTGAAACACTCATATTATTATTAATAAACGTATAATATTATTGATTAACAAATACAAATTAATGAATAACTAGCGTCAGAGAGTAATTAAATGAAACGCAGAATTCACTAATGAATTGAAGGAATGTAGAACATTTCGTAATTACTATATTTTTTCGAGTTTTCATTCATTCGTTCATTCGTGTCACACACTATGGATAACCGTCTACACTAAAGAAAGGATCGCGAGAGAAATTCCTGATAGAAAAATCATACACTTTTTTTCGCTAAGTCCACATCCGCCAAGTCTGTACCGTGCGATGAGAAACTTCGTTTCAAAAAACAGCGCACGAGACGTATCGCAAAACGGCTTAAAGAAAGACATTAGAACAGACACAAGTACGACTTCATTAAATAAAGGTAAGTATACCTAGCAAATGAAATACTTCAGTAAATCATTTCACGAACCTGCATAAATAATTTAGAACCTGCATCCAATATCCCGATACACGAACTCACGTAAAAGATAAAAAACATCAGCTACCCACCGAACTTCATTGGCAAACAATTCAACCGTGTAGCGAGAGCGTTAGTGATACTCGCTTATACCATAAAAAAGTTGCCAAGCGTGAGTGTGACGCGTGAGTGGCGCGGCTTCTGTTCAATTAATTCTTTTCTAATCTGATAACTGTTACATTTTTATTAATGTTTGCTGTTCGACTTACGCTACGCATTTACCTTATTAGAACATTAACTAAACCTAAACTTACAGCAGCAACGCTCTTTTTCCTGGTCAATAAATAACAATAATGAACATCGTAGAACTACAACAAAATATACTAGAGTGAAGGTTTTTCGACCCGTGTCAAACCAACCAATAAAACATCATGACAAAATATGAAATTATAACATTATTTTAATAAAAATGTAATTTAACCTATTGGTTACTTTTACTTTTTATATATTTTTATATAATATTTTTCCCCTCTATAGATGCTGCTATCTGTCTTAGTTCAAAAGTTTGTCCACAAGTGAAAACTGTCAATGGCAAATTCCATTTAAATATTATAACCTATTTAGAACAAAAATCTGTTAATTTTCGAATACATAAAAATAACAAAAAAGCTGAAAGGCATTCCATGAATAACAATTAGGAATTTCCTAGTGAACCCTAAAAATAAAAGCGTCTAGTCGACAGCGCACGCATGGAAAATACGGACGGGCTTCCGTTTAGGAGCGAAAATAAAATTCGACCCGCGCAGTGACATCGATGCGCAATATTGGATGTTTTTTCATGTGCACTGCGGGACAAATAAATAGTCCAAAATGGTGCTTATGCATCAATAATGTAACACATCGACACTGCGTACCATTTACAACGAAGAGCATGTTAGAGCTCCTCGTGATGACAGCTACTCAACAATACAGACATACTTGTTGTCTTGCAACATTAAACAAATGTATGGTTTAAATAAAGTTTTTTTGTTCAACGAGCCACTATATTAGTGGCTCATTAAATCAAATTTAGATCTTTATTTGGATATTACATAATATTAAAACTATTGAAACGTATATTTGTTTACTCTAGGTGTCGAGTAGGTTCGTGTCCATCAGAGAACTGCTATAGTCTGACGATGATGATGATGATGACGACAGCATAGGTGCGTAATTTTTTATTAATGTTCGTCATTATAACTTTAATGCGTGCACGTAACACCGTACAGCACGCTCACTAAGTAATAAACATTTAATAATTCAGGATTCATTAATATTTTATGTGCATATGCAAGACTAAGTTTGAAAGCTAAAGGTTTATCTACAGCCAAGAACCAATTTACTACATGTGCACAGAATTAGCAAAACAAAACATATCGTCTCTCAATGTATATTTACCATTGTCCCCGAGTGTATAACATAAGGCCGTTGTGCGACTCTGCGTTTTATAGCCAGGCCATGTATCAAAGTTTCGCAGAGCGCCGCCGGTGAATATCCGCCGAGTCGCACAACGCGTGTTAAGACTACTGATCCTTTGGCTTAGATTAGTTTATCAAAGTTTTCAAATAAGTAATTAAATATAAGCAGGGCTGGAGCAAAACAGATGCAAAAACAGACGGCATGCAATAGAAACCAAATTACTCAGTATTATGGGTTAATATAAGCGAATTTAAATTTGTTTTCTTATTATTTTATTATCTTCCTTTATTGATGACAACTACTTGGTACATAAAATTATATTTTGCAAAGCAAAAACAAATTAAATACCATGCCAATAAGTGCGACATTGTAAATACCAACATTAGATGCTCAAGCTAAGCAATGGTAAAGAAAGAGAGACAAAAACAAATCCTTAGTGATGGAAGAGAGTTTACATTGATTAAGATGTTTTATAAGAATTTGTACAAGATTATTCTAGGTCAACATTGAAATCCAAAGTTACACCACGAGCTGCACAATACGGTACAATGCGGTAAAATAAGTAAACTTTGTTCAGAATTAGTTTGTATACCTTTCAGAGTGGCTCGTTACGCGATACAGCATTGTACGAGCGCGGTGCGAGTTCTGACAAGATAATCTGTTTAACATTGTTAGTGGTGGGGGCGATTGAGGAATCAGAGTTTCGCGATTGAACATACGTCCATGCAGTAAGTTTGATTGAGTCAATGGCTATCATCGGTGATGGACTTTATAGATCGACCAGGCATTTGTCACAGTCCTATCCATTTAGTTAAGGATTTCTTAATTATATACTACTTAATTGACGACCTCTGTGGCGCAGTCGGCTAAGGTCCGGCTGAGACGCAGAAGGTTGCGGGTTCGATTCCCGCCGCAGGACAATTTGTCTCGGGTCTGATTGTTTCTATGTATAATAAGTATGTATTTACTACAAAAAAGTATATAAGTAGTAAGTATATCAGTCATGTGGTACCCATGACACAAGCTCTGCTTACTTTGGGGCCAGATGATGCTGGTTGAAATGTCCGGGATTATTTATTTATTTATTTATAGATACGAGTATACACACAGGAGTACCATCACAGGTCACAATGAACCCGTGCAATGGAAACCTCAAAATGTGTATTCTTAGATTAAAACCCAATGTTGAGTAAATAAATCCAGCTTTAACTTCCAAGAGATCTAAAGTTTTCAGCAATAGGAGCACTGTAGTCTTGATTCGCATCATTTCAACAAGCACTAAGCCTTAGAGGTACATAGAGGTAATCTTCGCAAAACTTCATTTCACTAAGGCAAACGCAAATTATCTCAAGGGATTGTTGAGGAGAAGTTTCGCTTTTATTGTCGGGACTAATAACCACCTTTTGTATAAAATAAAATGTTTATCTTTTATAATGGATCGGGCGCTAAACGACTAGGTTTGCTGATTTAAGATTATTAAAAGTTAACTGAATCCCGTCATTCCATTTACATAGGTATCTTATTACTTACATTATTACAGTAGCCATTGTTTTTAACCATGTGCTCGTTCTTCAATAAAAAATTTCAAAATTGTTACCTTCCTCAAATTATTACCTTTCAAACATAAAATCTTTTACATAGAAAATATCTAATAATAAACCGCTAATAATTAATCGTAAGCTTAAGGTAAGAGGAATAGATTAATTCGAGATTATATTTTGTGGGACGAATAAGCTACGACATTTTTGATTGAGATTATGGATTCAAGAGACGAAATACATTACTGTAAAAAAGCAATTTCAAACTAATCAAATACCTAGATATCACGGATAATAAAAGCAGAAACGATTCAATTCCGATAAACTGCTTACTTTACGAGAATAAATTAGCTACAACGAGGCTTAAAAATAAAACAGCACTGTACGTTATTTCTTCTCCTCCAGTAAATCGGACAGTAACCTTGGCTAGTTTTACGGTTACTGGGGTAGTAAAACAACACACGCTCCAAACAGTTCATCGTATTGAAAGCTTCGTTTATTCTCAAGATGCGGAGGTGTGCCCAAGATTTTCCTCTGATAGAAGTCATCATTCCAAAAATAAAGCTCACGTTGTAAACTTGAACACAGTATAAACAGATTGTCGGAATAAAAATGTCGGCGATATAAAAAAGTTTATCGCCCCCAAAAGCGATAGTAAACCAAGATGAAATCTTAATTTGGTGTTTTTAACGACGTCTACTTGGTTTTATATAAAATACAAACATTTTAGTGCAACCGCTCTAGGGAAATAAAAACTGTAACTTTCAAGATGGCGGGCATGAACATAAGACAACATAAAAAATTTAGTTTACTTTATTAGAACATACAAAACAAAATGTGTGTCGCAGGGGATGTCTGTCTATCTAAACGGGATAAACTAAAAAACTACCAAACGGATTTTCATATGCTTTTCATCAACGAAGTGATTCAAGACGAAGATTTTGGTATAGGGATAATTCATCTAAGCGAACCGGAACGGAAGCGAACATTAATCTGTTTTTAAAACAATATTTAATTTCTAGTATTTCTATCTATCTTTCTATCTAATCTAGTACAAATTCCAATGCCAATAGACCTTTTATTTCGATTAAACTATCTGAGATGTAAAGGTCTCATTACTGCACGGGTAGAGATCATAAAATCTCTCACAATATCTGCTCTTTGTGTTCAAAATCAATCTGGCAAATAAAAGGGCTTCTTTGATCCCGGGATTTGAAGAGCCCAGTGGCAACAATCCAAACTATCTGATAAAACGAGTATCTAAAGCCAAAACTAGTTACGTCGGGTAAAAACGTAGCTGCACGAAATATAAAAAAATAGGTATCTATTTCTATTACATAATAACACTAAACCAATCAGAAGCAGAGACACAAGACACAAGAAAACACGATCGCGATTATAGAGATCACAAAAGTCAGAGATACTTCAAAGGTACCTACTGCATGTTTGAATTCGACTGTGTTCTTCACAAAAGTTGTGCGTTATATCGCTTATTCATGTCACGAACATCAAAAAATAATGCAACTTCCAACCGAATTTGTACTCCATGTTCACAACCAAAGCCTTTGGATTTCCCGAGTAGGATGAAAAGGTTGCAGGCAGTAAAAGTGTAAGTAACGAAGTACTTTGCTGCAGAGCACGCGTCTTTGTCATGCATGTAAGGGCAAAGTAAATAATGAGACCTACCTACTTAACATGATTAAAAAACTACCATCAAAGCAGTATGGTGCGTGCACACACAATGCTGCACACAACTTTACAATACAACTTTATTTATTGACTGCTCTTTAGCTGTGGTTGCAAGACCCACATAAGTCAATCCACGAAGTCGGAGTGATAATAGGCAGTATTCGAAGTAGTCATGCAAAGAAGTCACATTAAAAAGTAGGCTTTAATAAGTATTTGATTGAGAAGTAGACTTTTATTGACGCTTAACTTTTTATGATCTCACCTCCACTGGCATTAGACTCATGAACCTTCCAAAGAACATCATCCAATGATGTTTAATTTAGAAAAAGGCATTTATTTGTATACAATATAAATTTAACCACAAAATCATAAAACATTTGGCATTTAAATGTTTTGAAATATAATATACCAATAACTGTTTGATATTTATCTTAATTGGAGCTTGCGAAATATTATGAGGCTTATTTTCTCTAAAGTTTTGACCTTTGTTACCTCTAGAAACATTTATCGCAACACCGTATTTTGTCACATTCGTCAAAATTCTGTCAGCATCACGGTCATAACTTATTATATAGATGTGCGACTATAAATGACCACGACGATCTATAAATTACTCTACGCGTGGGTTCATGAAGAATAATAAATAAAAAACTTACGACTATACACAATCCCTTCCTTGGTACGGGTTGACTTCTTACCTAAAACAAAAAAATTACACATATATTTACTCATTTAGTTTTGAACGAGGTACAAAAAACGAAAGAAGACCTACCATATACATATACCATATTACTACCATATACTAAGTTAAGCGGTGTTAATTTTCGATCTAGCTGAACGACTGACTTGTGCAAAGAGGATATTTTAATCTAATCTAAAAGATTTAAGCCTGTGCAGTGCAGTGGTCGGCAGACGATCTGAAAGGTAAGGTATTATATTCTCGTGGGACAAACCATACTGCTGCCTTGTAATAACACAGAGAATCAGAATATAATTAATAACAGATTGTCTGTTTTTAGGGTTCGTTCCTCAAAAGGAATAAAGGAATCCATAAAGGCTCACTTTGTTGTCCGTTTGTCTGTCTGTATGTCAAGACCTTTTTTCTCAAGAACGTGTTGCCACACGTTTATCAATATTTATCGAGTTGAAATTATTGTCAAAGGTTTCTGGCGCCATAAAAAAGCGGCCAAGTGCGATTCGGACTCGCGCATCGAGGGTTCCGAAAAACCTGTAGGTATATAAGTAAAAGTTCACCCATCCCGACAATCGAGTCATAGTTACGGTATTTTTTCTGCAAAATGAAATCCATCTAAAAATTTTCGGTTTTCGCAATTTTTCATGTAGGTGTTGATTCCCTTGCGAATATCGAAAATTTGCGGAAATTTACGGCATAAACGGCTGTATCTTTTGATTGTGTTGGCTTAGAAGTTTGATTTTTTTTACAGCTTTAAGGGAAAGTAGCCTTGAGTATTTGATATAAATTTCAGCTTGATACCTCCACGCATTCTTGAGAAAAAGGGTCTTGGAAGACAGACGGACGGACGGACAACAAAGTGATCCTATAAGGTTTCCGTTTTTTCCTTTCGAGGTACGGAACCCTAAAATATGTAATATAACAAAAAATTTAAGGTTTTTGGAATTTTTCCTTTATATGTGCTATAATAAATATGCCGATATAGCATATTTGATGAGCATTGCAAATGGCACGGTGGACTGTTCTGAGTTGCTGGAGCTATTAGGGCTGCGTACTAATACTGCTAGTTTTAGAAGACCTAACATCTTATATGTTCCAACGGTTCAAGCAAATTATAGGCAAAATGCTTTTATTATTCGAGCAAGCACCTTATTTAACACCTTAGCAAACGCAGATATTGATATATTTAATACAGCAACAAGCATGCTAAAACGCTTGCTCTGTGACAAATTACTTTGTATTGTTTAGGTTTTCACTTGTACTGTATTTTTCATTACATATATATACATTTTATATCTATCAGTGTGAACTTATAATTGGCCTTCTGCATACATGTTTTATAACCATTTATTATTTGTAATTCTTAATAATGTACCTAGCTGTAAGTTCTCCGAAAATTATAAAATAAAATAAATAAAATAAAACATTGCTTTATGCCAAATTTCAAAATTCTAGGTCGACTGGAAGTACCCTTTAGATTTTGATTCCCTTGAGAGTAGTTGAGAGTTTGAGAATATGCTATTTAAATTGCTCTTTCTTTTGATTGCGTTGACTTAGAAGTTTTATTTTGATACAGCTTAAATGATTATTATAGACCTAATTTTATATGAATTTCAATTTAATACTTCTACGCGTTCATGAGGAAAGGGGTAGTAAGTTTAAAATTATTAAAAATATTTTTATTATATGATGTAACTAAAAAATTACGGATTTCGCAATTTTCCCTTTATCTGTGCTATAAAACGTTGCTTCGTACGAAATTTCAAGATTTTGAGTTTACAGGAAGTACCCTGTAGGTTTTGATTCCTTTGCAAGTCTCGAAAATTTGCGGAAATTTGCGGCATAAAAGGCTGTATCTTTTGATTGTTTTGGCTTAAAAGTTTGATTTTTTCACAGCTTTAAGGGACAGTAGACCTGAGTATTTCATATAAATTTCAGCTTGATACTTTCATGCGTTCCTGAGAAAAAGGGTATGGACAGACAGACGGACGGACGGATAACAAACTGATCCTATAAGGGTTCCCTTTTTTCCTTTCGAGGTACGGAATCCTAAAAATCAAGCTTCTAAGATAATGCAATAAAAAATGACGTCCTAAATGCAGCAACCAATCATTTACTCTATTTATTCACAATGTATCATTTATTTATCACTAGCTACTGCCCGCGACTTCGCACGCTTGGTAACTACAAAAAAAGTAGCCTATGTCCTTCTCCAAAGTCCCATCTATCTCTATACCAGAATTCATTAAAATCGGTTCTGCGATATTGGCGTGAAAACGTGACAAACAGACAGAGTTACTTTCGCATATTAGTATAGATAATCACCTTTAAGGTACTTCCCATTGACCTAGAATAGTGAAATTTGACAAGAAGCAAGCTGACGGCACAAATACAGGAAAAAATCCGAAAGTCCTTAATTAATAGTAATTTAATTAGAACAATGTTTGGTGCTTTTATAGCTTATGACGTACAGTGGCCATGAATTGTACTAGTAATTGTAAGCAATGGTAAAAGAACCATGGTGGTGACAAAAGTAGGTAATTTTCGCAAGCGCGACTTTCGCACTCGTCCGTTTTTTGTTGTACAATACAAAAACGGTTCGCAAACACCATCTTAAAGTTTCCAACACTCAGGTTTACGAGAATAAGCTTATTAGAGCCGTGACGTCATAAACAGCGAGTCTTGGCACGACAAGTGGTCAGAGCGAATGAGCATTTTGCACTTAGTTGTGGCCGCAGGAAATGGGGCAAAGCACTTCTGCACAGACCAAATTCAGTAGTTACCTACTGCCATTGGTGTGCTATTAGGTTTTCTTTAGCGGTAGGTAATACTGAATATTTATTTATTAATCTATTCAGTGGAGCCCTGAGACAGCGATACGGCGCCGTGGCAGACCAAAAAAGAGATGGCGAGATGATCTCGACACATTTGATAGAGCTTGGGTCGAATTAGCTCAAAACCAAGAAGACTGGAGAGATAAAGAAAGGGGAGGCCTTTGCCCAGCAGTGGGACACAAGGGGCTAATCGTAATCGTAATCGTAATTTTTACCACGAGTATAACATACCAGAAGAACGAACATAAAACTTTGACAAGATCATAATTTTTGCATGATAACAAAAAGGGGTTTGCGGCACACACACCTACTTAAAAGTTAAATATATTTACTATTATTAGTGCTGTATTTAATTTGATTAAATATTGTATTATAATAATGCTACCTAATAACCTATATTTATTCACTTTCACTTTATTATAAACTAATCTATACCTAATAAAAGAGCTTAACCTCTGACTGGTTCATCATCGCCGAGCCGAAACCGCTGAAGCTAGAAAGCTGAAGTTTGGAAGGTAGCTTCCTTTTACAGCAATACTACCCACTAAGACGGGATTTTTTGAAATTCAACCCCTAAGAGAGTGGTGAAAACGAATGTATGAAACTTTTTAACGCGTGGTGCGATTTCTTGAAACATGATATGAATAATGCAAAATAAATGGACACGTGTTTCAGGATTTTTCAAAATAACCCTAACAAAGGGATAAAATGGGGAGTCAAAACTTTGTATGGGAACTTTTAAACAGGTGGTGTCTTAGAAACTTGGTTTGGATACTTAAAATGCAAAATAAATGGACACGAGTTTCAGGTTTTTGCAAAATAACTCTCATAAAAGAGTAAAATGGGGTGTGAATGTTTGTATGAAAACTTTTTAATGGGTTGTGTGTGTGATTGGTTTGAAACTTATCAATAAAATTTGGCAATTAAATAAATTGCATCCTGGGGAAGGATTTAAGCTACAATTTCTTTCAAAACAAATGCGTACGAAGTCGCAAGCAACAGCTAGGGTTATAATAAAGTAAAATAAATAAAACTGAAATCTAAATCACACAACGCTATTTATATGGACATGGACAATAATTTTACTCATTCAATATTTTCTAATGACCTGCGCTATTGCCATGAGTTTCGGCAGCCTTGACAAGGGATATATTGTTATTTAAAGAACATTTGCTAAGCGTGACATTAGGGTATATTGGAGCAAGTTAGTTTAGGAAATGAGTGAAATTGCTTTTTTGATGTATTAGTACTCCTAAATAATATAAGATCGTTTTTTTACTTGAAGTCCTCTGTGGCGACTCTAAGACCCGACAGAGACGTTGCGGGTTTAAAATCCCGGCAATTGACAAATGTTGGCATGATCTGCAAATATTTGTCTCGGGTCTGGGTGTTTCTATGTATATTATGTATTTACAAAAAAAAAGCTATATATAAGTAGTATACCAGTCATGTGGTACCCATAATACGTTTTAATAGTAAGCTCTGCTTACTTTGGGGCCACATGATGCTGTGTGAAATGTCCGGCATTATTATTATTATTATTATTATTATTACTGACTAACGAACAAAATCACTCTACGCCAAACAAACACATTTATAGAAGTCTTAGGTTCTAACTTGATTACTATGCTTAGCTTAGTCTCCAGTAAATCAACTAAGACAACATTTTGCAAGAAACCTAATTATTGAGATACATTGTAAAACCTAAATATTATTATTAGCAGCTGATAGATAGAAACATTTTTTTACAATCATACCTAACACATATTGTTTATCCTGGTTACTATAACTGAGGTTAGTGAAACGGCTATCCGTATTCGTTCTAAGATTATATTTATATTCGGTTAGAATAAAACCTTCTCTAACATTTTTCTAAATCATACTCAGAATAAAAGACTGGTATAAAACGAAAAGAACAAAAGTATATTCACGTGGTCAAAGCAAGCGGAGGAAAGTGCAAAGAGACGGTAATACAAATAATACGTGACATCATGAGTGTCACGAGCTCGCCTGTCCCTCTGGAGTCGAGTGTTTGGGAAAAGCAGACGCTGCACCTTATAAAATATACATAGTACCTACCTAGTTTCAAATACTTTGTACAATTATAGGTCCAAAGAACAAGATAGCTAAAAAAACAGTTGACTTGTTACTTTAAAAATATCAAACTCTAAATTTAAGGTATTAGTTAGTTTATAACTTAAGTTTATATAAGTTACTAGTTGCTGCCCAAGGCTTCGCACGCATGGTATCTACATTAAAAGTAGCCTATGACCTTCTCCAAGGTCTTATCTATCTCTATACCAAAATTTATCAAAATCAGTTCAGCGGTTTAGACGTGAAACGTAACAGACAGAGAGACAGACAGAGTTACTTTCACATTTATAATATTAGTAGGGATCAACAGCCAAAAATGTTATGCTTCTAGTTCTGAAAATGACAATACTTTCATACAACATTTAATCCCCATTATTAACCCTTCACAACACTATTTCCAATTAAAAAGTAGCCTATGTCCTTTCTCAGACTTCAGATCACTTTCGCATTTATAATATTAGTAAGGATTAGGACATTTTAGATATCAGAAATTACTACTTAAAAAACTTGTAGGTTTTACTCGTGAGAATTATTTATTGTACCTATTAAGTACCTATACAATTGTACCTAATTATCTTAAAACAATAAAAATGTGATATTAAAATCTTTGTCATCAAAAATCATAACCCCGCTTACGTTTACTTCTAGACAAAGATGAAAAATATTTACCAAGGTATATATATTAAATATGGGTATTTTCGAAGTGATTTTTGCAAGGTTAAAAAACATCACATCATGAGACTATTCCTATTCAATCCATAGGATACCCTCCATAATACTTCACGCACAGCGATTAAGGACGCAGGTGGGTAATAGTTATGATAATACAGAATTCGGTCCAAAAAACGCGTTTCTAGGCTCGAATATAAAAATTTACGAGACGCCGTTGTAACGGTTATTTGCCTATCGGAATATGTTACGTAAAACCGGCAATATCCAAACATGAAGATGCATGATGAATATCATGGTCGCACCTGATCAGCATAATGTCAGGCAGTTCATGCTCAGAAAGTGAGATCAATATCTGCCGGCATCAGTACTTTTCGGGTCAGATAATAATAATAATAAATAATAATCCTAGATATTTCACACAGCATCATCTTGCCCCAAAGTAAGCAGAGCTTGTGTTATGGGTACCACATCACTGATACACTACTTATATAGGTACTCTTTTATTTGTAAATACATACATATTATACATTTATATGTATAATTTGAATATATGAGTGGTTCTCCACCCAGAGCCGTTACAAATACTTGCACATGATACAAACATTTGTCCCGCGGCGGGAATCGAACCCGCAACCATTCGCGTCTCAGCCAGACCTTAGCCTATTGCGCCACAAAGGTTGTATGATGATGTCGTCATATGTGTGAGATACTCATCTCACTTTCTAAGCATAATATCACAGAACAAACCTATCCTAAACAAATATCGATTTATTTTCCAATGGACATTATTTTTTTATATGGTACGTTTACTAGGTTGCCCAGTTTAAAGATAATTTTAGTTGACCCCAGTTAAATAACACTCCGGAAATGCCCAGTGTTTTTGGGTAAATCCCTCGTATATTCATAATTCATAACGCACAAAATTGTAATCTATAATAACTCAGGCGCTTTCGTTAGAAAACAAGTCAGTTCTAACCAGTTTATGACCATAACCTGTTAATTTTTGAATTTCCTGACTCAAAACAAGGTCACACAAACTAATAGCTCTATCGATAAACAAACAAAACTTTAATGCTAAACAGTATAACGGAGAAAGCGTCTTCGTTGATACTACTGCTGTTACATAGTTCACTAAAACCTTATCGTCTGGAAATAAGGTTTACTTTCGCAGTTCTAGAACTAGATCCGTGATGAGATGACACTTGTTTTATGATAGCGATCCGACTAGATTCCTAAATTGACAGTCGAGAAACAACATTTTGTTTGATGTCTGCTTCGTTGCAATGTAGCCGATAAAGTTGTCGGTTTATGTTGGCTATCAACCATCTGACGAGATTTTGGAAGCTAGTTTTTAAGACTGGGGTTTAGTATCTCTAAAACGCAGAAGAGTTAATCCACAGTATTTTCCACGAAGGCAAAGTTGTTGTATCATGATGGTTCTTTCTTTTGTAATTTTGTTCTAGAAACTGTCATCTTGTAGGCTGATTTGCATCTAAGGTTATTTTAATTATGATATTTAAATAAAAACAAAAAAACCCAAAAAGAGATGGCGAGATGATCTCGACACATTTGATAGAGCTTGGGTCCAAACAGCTCAAAACCGAGATGACTGGAGAGATCAAGGGGAGGCCTTTGCTCAGCAGTGAGACACAATGGGGTAATCGTAATCGTAATTAAAAGAAAAAATAGATGATTAAATATTCTTGTCAATTCTTCTCGGACTTGAGACTTCGGACTTCTCGGGTTAGGAGGAATTGGCACATAAATTCACCTAGTATGTAAGACGCTTCAAAGTGACCCTTGTGATTGTATAGAATAAAAATATTTTTTACTCTGTAAAGTTGTTAGTATAATTAACGCAATTGAGGGTTTCAAATAAGTATTAAAATATAGCAAAGAGTCGTCTAGTTAAATATCTAAGAAGGAACAAGAATGAATATTCCCAAAAAAAAAAACAATTCTTTACTGCTGCGGGACTCATGATTGTATGATCTACAAATATTTTCTAGGTGATTTTTCTATGCATAGTATGTACGAGTATGTATTAACAAAAAAAAAGTATATAAGTAATATATCAGTCATGTGGTTCTCATAACACAAGCTTTGCTTAGTTTGGAGCTAGATGATGAGAAATATCTAGCACTTATTTATTATTTATTATTCTATTTTCCTCGGGTATTTAAGAAACGGAAAACGTGCATAAGTTTAGTATGCACATACTCACAGATACGACGCGTTAGCATCTGCTACACAATTATACCACTAGGAAGGAGTCCCAACGCAACTAACACAGTAACGTTCCCAAATTCTCAGCGTCACGTTCTGGGAAAATTCAGTTACGGAAGCGAACCGAGCGGCGTATTCCGGTCTGCTCTACCGACATTAGTTTACTCTCTGTATGAATATACGTAGGTATACAGCATCGAGTAAACATATAGAGTTGCATAATCTTATCAGAAGATGCTAGATCCACCTTAAATAAATTATTAGGACATTTGAGGTTATATGCCTATAAAATAAAATGATCCGTCATTGCAGTGTTCATAGAATTAGAATATATACATAGAAAAGGCTGTTGAACAGTCTTTTCTAGGAAGATCTTTTAAAAAAAACTATTATTTATTACAAATTAATCCCAAGACTATTTAAATCTTATGACTGAAAACTACACACCCGTACGTATCCCACCATAAGTTAGTTAAATATTCCAAGTAGTTTTATTTAGTATATTACTTAATTACATAAATAATAAAACTTATTTTTGTATTATTTATTAGTATTTATTAATTATTCGAGTAGGTATCCTACCTAATAATGCCTTACCTAAATTGTATTTTACTGTACTTTTATTTAAATTCTATCTTACCTACTTGTATACGTAAGTTGATGAGGCACTCAATGACGTCAATACCAATAATAAATTGTTTTAAAAATTGGATAAATCCGCGGAGTCAGAACCCAGTGACCTGTATTAAAGATTCTTTGAACCTATCCCAAGCACAAGCATCTCACAAAATAGGTGAACCAAAAAGCGATACAGATAAGCACCCCTGTATGTAACTTTTGTTGATTGAGAAAAAAATATATTATTATTATTAATGCTACTAACAGATATTTGCATAATAAACCCGGTATTAAAGATAGATAATTGATTTAAATACTTTTATGATATATAATATAAATTATTACCAAAAAAACTATCAGCGAGACAGTGACAAGATGTTATAAAGTAACAAGAGTGTATTTACATAGTATAATATTCTATCAGTCATTTGGTTCAAAAACTTTGCTTAGTTTGATCCCAGATGGTGTTGTATAAAATGTCCATCAATATTTAGCATGACGATAATGAACCGAGCTTGGGATTGCACTGCGAAAGTACCATTGAATCTGCAAAACACGTTCCTAGATGCAATAATTCAATTATTCATTTATTGAAGCAGCAATTTTCAGTCTCTATCAAAAGCAATATGACTGTGCAGTTCAAAAATTAAATTTCATTCGCCAACCGTGCACAGTTTCTTACCCCGAGCACCGGTCAGACTTAAGAAATGGTATAGCGATTTCTTTAAATTCTCATGATAAACAATGCATAGACTAGATGCTTGAAGAGTGCCGGTTTCCGGAATGTTTTTATGTAAACTAGATGAAGGCGTTGTGAGATTACTTGCTGGTTTATGCGGATTCACTCTCACATTTTTTTTTTATTTAACTCAAATTAAAATGTACATTACACTTAAATAAAAAACACCTTAAAACTACTATTTTGCTGAAACAAATAGAGATGGGTTTCAGCAAAAAAATGACTTCATAGAATCAATTACAGGAATAGACACAAATTATACATCCCTAGATTTCGACAAGCAAAAGTAAATAAGTCATTTATGGGGAACACTGTGCGCTTCTATAATAAGCTTCCCGAAAATGCTACTACACTACCTATTAAGAAATTTTAAGCATACATGAAAGGTAGTCTTTTGAACAAAGCTTATTATAATATAAGTTACTATATTATAGATAAGAATGCATAGGCCTCATGTCGCTCTGCCGTCAGACAGTTAACCGACACACGTGAAATGTATAAACTCTCTTGTATTAGTATTTCATAGTTAAGGTAGTTATTATAAGATGGATAAGATGGATCATGTAAAAAAGCACTAGGACCAAGACGAGTTTCTTGCCAGTTCTTCTCGGGCTTGGGTTAGGATGAATTGGCACCTAAATTCACCTAGTGTGTAAGACGTTTCAAATTGATCCTTGTGATTGTATTGAATAAAGTATCCCTTGACTTTTTTTTACTTTAACATTCAACTTCGTATTAGTTGTTTATGATGGCATATTTGTTAATGGAGTTGATAAGCCGTCTAAAGCCTCATTAATTAAAAACATGAATAAAGGCGTAACACAGCTTAACTGCTTAACCAGTGCTAAGCTCCATGACTATGTCCAATAATCTTATTTTTGCTACCTAACTCCATTTCGTTCTCACATACAGTTTTCCGCTCGAACTCAAGCTTAATATTGATATCAAAATTCCGTGTATTGGAGGAGTCGGATGGATGACTAATAAAAGGAGAAGCATGTACATATGTACATAATATAATATGGGTACATCTAAAATTGATTCACAAACCTCGTTATACTTCTTTTTATCAACTTCTGCGAATCTTATTCAATCTAGAATTAGATTTTTATCAAAAAAAATATTCACATAAGAATCAAAATATTCAATATTTTCTTAAGCCTCAACATATTAGTACTTACTGTTACACAATAACTCATTTTACACACAATATTCGGCGTAACCTTATCTGCTTTTGCTCACGTCAATGGCTATTTGCATTGCCACTCACGTCAATTCCATCGACAATTGCTTTTTATTTGACGATACGTCGCTGCGGCATTAACTTGTTATGCGGAAGCGCTACCGGGAAATGCACAATTTGGGCATATTGGCTGGAGTTTTTTATAACCAAATGGGTATGGAAGAAGCAAAGAAAAGCTTCTAACTATTGTGAATGATGCACATTATGGTGATTTGATCACTAATGGTATCTTTAGAATGCTTATTGTATACCTCACAAATTGGTTGTGAGGTTTACAAAAAGCATTCAAAAGCTATATGTTAGTTAGACTGTGAATCACGTAGATTATAGTGATTTGATTATCAACTCTGCTTTATCTATAGCCAAATCTTAGGGCATGGTAAAAAGCTAGGAAATGCTTATAAATATTGGTGAGTTAGACTGTCGATGAAATTACTTTGATTTTAACCATTGCTTGACTTGGATCACTCTGAGTTAGATAGTATTGCTTCGTCTTTGATACTGTATAGATGAATAGGATAAGAAGAAGGATAAAACAGTGCTTCCGAGCATTGTAAACACATCAGTCGTTAAACCTTGTAGAGGCCTTCGTGGCTGTAAACTTCGAATAGCCAAACGAACTTACTCTCGTGGTAGCACCGACAAACATTGTAGGTAAGCAGCGCACATCACGTCACGTGCGAAGTCGCACGCGATAAAGCGTATTTTATTCATGGGTTCCAAAATAGAGCCTTCATTTTGAGCATTATTAGGCTGGTGACTCTTTACTAACAGGAATTGCAGGTTTCAAAACTGTTAGGTTCACATTTCCACTTATAACGAGGTAAAAGAAGAATGCCGGAATTTCTTCTAATATTATAAGTGCGATTAGTGTGAATATTTGAATGTTTAATTCTCAATTACGCCATTGTACGGCTGAATGGATTAGTATGAAATTAGTATAGATCTAGTCTGGACCTGGAACAGCATAAGATACCTTTATAAAAGTACTTTTACTTTTTATTTTGATACCACATGTGCAAAGCCGCGGGTAGAAGTTAGTATGTTATAAGTAGGTATAGGTACATTTTAATGTTAATATGGTTCCACAGTGTAAAGTAAAACATAGTAAAACTAAGAAGATAGGTAGGTACTTAACATTTTTGATTTTTTTAATACAAAATTCTAAAACGTTCAAATTAAAAGTATTTTTGTAAATAATTTAAAAGTTTAATTTTATTTTAATACACAATAACAACCAAACCCTTCTACATCACCAGACACCATCCATTTGAACACTTTTGTCAACAGCACGCGAAGTTTTTCCTTGCAATAAATTAGCTAACACACTCAGACATCAACACTGTGTTTGTCAGTTACACAACAACACATATTTTATTTTAAAATCCTCTACTACACCACCCCCTACGGCTGTCCTTAACACGTGCATGATTTACTAAGCTGGCAGAATTTAGCTGTGTGGCTTTTCAAGAAGTACACGAAACATTAAACTAGTATTTTGAACCTTAAATCATAGATATTCGCAAGTCTCATGAACAAAATTCGTTTATCACCATTCTACGCACGGCGTTTTCAATAGCACAAAAGCCTATACCCATCTATCCCCTTTTGTACGGAACTTTAGGCTTACACCCTGATCTTCAGAAGTCTAACCAAACCCCTTGACCTACAAACAAGCGGACAATATAAAGCGTACCGCACACCAAACCGGGTTACGCGATGGCTCTCGACGGCTCACAGGTCATAAAGATTCAAATTCAAATTCAAAATGGTTTATTTCAGTAGCCAACAATAACAATTAAAAAATAAAATAAAAATCTCTTGCGTATATTCGATTTCGAGACTGTATTTGTATCTGTGTGTAAGTTTGTGAGTTTATGTGTTTGTATGTATTGGTGCTTCTGAGGACACCAGACTGTGGAATTGAGTATGGTTAACAGGAAACGTAAGATCACATATACCAAAACGCGCGACGACGCGGTGACTGTCAAACAGCTCGTAGAAGAAACGGTGAACATACTTAACTCTATTAGGTGTGACAACAGCAAACATTTGAAATTGGTGGTATGTGTTGGTACTTTTTTATATCAACATCAAATTACATGGTGTCTAATATGAGCCCCTACCAGACGTATAATGGGCTCGTCTGTTATACGTCAATTTAGAACATTAACAATTTTAAGGAGCGCGCGAAAGGAGCCTCTGAGGTGCACTTTACCACTCTGTTCAAAAATACCTAGCGATACAATAAGAAGAAGAAGTGTATATTAAAAATGTTACTACAATTCAGACTTTAGTGCAAGTAAAATAAGATCGTTCGTATTTTACGAATTTTTTGTTAGTCTGGCGAAACCACCGAATGAGGGCCAATATCACCCGACAGCGCCATTATCACTCGCATCCGTGAGCCTTCACGGTGTACATATTGGTGTGTGGGGTCTACCGCTTAGGAGAACAGTGCGCGTGGAGGTTCCATTAGCGTACAATGTGGACGCGCGAGCCCCTACATAATGTATGGCTTCGGCCGGCATTAACCTGGATTAACTTACGGATTTCCGACTTACCTGCCTGAGCTGTTTAGGGCATGAAAAACCAGTGCTACGCCCTGCGTGGCTTACGTGGGTTTCTTTTATATCCACCATGTTACCTACTAGTTTTTAAACTAGATATTTTGTTTGTCAGTTTTAAGCTAGTCCGCTCCTTATGACCCTAATTCTGGAGGTTAACTGGACTAACTAAATTTTCGTAAAATACAGATGTCCTTATTTGCCTTATAGGTACCAAAATCCAAATAAGGGTAACATTTTTAAATAACGGTTCTAAAATAAGTTAAAATTAGTTTTAATCAACACCGTAACCATCACAATCGTGATGAATAAAATGAGCTAAAACACATCAATCAAACATGTCCAAATCAGTAAATTTATGAAGTGTTATATTGAAATGTAAAGCTATTTCGGTGTAAATAAAACAAGATCGTCTTTATTATACAAATTTTTTGTTAGTCAGGCAAAACAACTGAATCTGGGGCAATACCACAAAGATATGAAATAAAGAAAACTTGCTTGAATTCATTTTATTCCATGAAAGTGGTAAGGTTTATTCATATGTATAAAATTAGAAAATGAATTTAAATAGAAATACAAATTCTATGGAGGCTCAGCACAGTATGAAAACCCCGCCATTTTGTGCGCCACGTCTGTACCTACATTTTCACTTTTTATTAATAAAAAATACACTAATGTAAATTGACATGTCATTATTACTTTTATTCAAATACGTAAATTAATACATATACATAAACAATTTGTCTTACATTACATTAATTCTGCGTAAAAGAGAAACGAAAATCAATCGGTCCTCGCCAGGCCGCACGAAATTTACGCCGGTCATCTTGGAAAAACAAACTTCCCTTAATTTTAATTTACCATTATTTAGGTTATTTCATATAAACTTATTCGAATTAAGTACTTAATTCTAATAAAAACGGTTAGCTTAGTTCATATCGATCCTAATGTCATGTCGTTAGAATTAATTATAATTATAGATAGTCTTCGTTTAAAACTGAAGAGATATTTGTAGGTGTCGACACAAACGGAAGTACCACGAATGTACCCTAGATATAAAACGACATTAGGCGCCGTATTGTTTAATATAAACGAACACTTAAAGGGTTAGAGTATATGTTCAACGATAAAAGGTACCTACGTGTCTAGAAAACATCCATACAAATTCATAACAATGAAAACTCAGTAAACTTATAAAACGAATTAATTGAGATTCAATTATGAAGTTATTGGCGGACCCACATAAATTAAAAGTTTGTTTCTATTCCTCAAAGATTGAATCAACAAATTCAACAGAATTGAACAAAAGGGTACAATGTTGACTGAATCATTCGAGAGTAAAATTATCGTTTTACCAACGACGGGTAACGAGACCGTGCAATGGGCTTAAAAAACGAAATATTTTTAAGTGTCTGGTAAATAGAATTCCCGGAATTATATTTTAGTTGAAAATGCCACTTTTTCTACATCAGTTTCGATACTTCAAAAGAGTTCTATGAAGTTTGAGTCTTTACGGTTGCTGGTGAGTAGCGGACAGAAATACTAACAAAATATGAGTATACAGCAAAATTACGATAATGAAAGCCCATTCCGTATTGTTTTTAGTGAGTTTGAAAGATTATATTTTATATACAATAATTGGGTTGTGGATGGTCTGGGGACAAGCTAGCGGTACCACTTTAATTACTATAAAAGCTTATTTTATGAACTTCTTTTGTTCTACTGCTGGGCAAAGGTATCTCCCAAATCACTCCATCCATCTCTATCATCGAGACGCTGTTCTCTCGAAGACTTAAAAATCAATCCGCAAACGCAATGTCGCAACCACGATGGCAAAAGCTTAAAATTCAATAAATTAGCTAAGTGTACGTGAACCCGCACAATGTCAACTTCTGTAGAAGAAAGGATAAAAATGACTAGTGGTCAGATCCAAACCAATTGAATACTATGTAGTTAGCAAAATAAAAGAATTGAATTTAGAGCTTTCAACAAATAAAGTTGGTATCCATAATCTAAAAATATCAGCATATATGCTACAATTTCAAATGCTATTCAGATACAGTCGGTAAACAAACGATAAAAAAATATATTAAACAAAAAATCTATTCCTCTTTACATGTAGGAGAGTTGCCCTGAAACAAATTACTTTAAAAATCTTTCTTATCTTTGTAAGGCTAATAATACGCATTACGACAATCATTACATAGTATAAAACAAAGTCACTTTCCGCTGTCTGTCTGTCCCTATGTATGCTTAGATCTTTAAAACTACGCAACTGATTTTGATGCGGATTTTTTTAATAGATAGAGTGATTCAAGAGGAAGGTTTATATGTATAATATAGTAGATAAACACTGATAATTTTAGAGGTTTCCAATGTGGTGTCGTAATAAACTCATATTTTTGCGCTAACATTGCAAATGCTGTCTGAACCCTACGAGATAGATCAAAATAATGTAGTACAGTATTGTACACCCTCAAAAGGTCTACAAAAAAGTCCGCGATGGTAAATGGCTATCTCTTAGAGATAACCATTCTGTTGTATAATTTGTATCAGCATTGCACCCGTGTGAAGCCAGGGCGGGTCGCTAATATCTATATATAATATAGTCTGCGAGCTAGAGCTCAGAATAGGGGCCATACAGACTGATTTATAGACTGAGAGACGGACATGGCAAAGCTATAAGGGTACGTTGTTGTACTTCGGAACCCTAGAAAAAACAGTCAAGCTGCAGTCGGCAGCCACGACAAAGGGTATATCTACGGAGAAACGTCAAAGGTGATAAATCTTTGAGAAGAAAATCTTTAACAAGGCCATGTTACCTTGGTGCAAATATTTTTAGAACATTTAACATAAATAGCCTTACTTATAAACGCCCCTAAACTTGAACACTGCCTTAACACTGCTTAAGATTTTCCCTCTCACAATTTGTCAATTACAAAAAGGGATGGCACTATTTTAAACAGTGATTAACTTTTGAAAAGAGTTGAAAGACGTTTTTATGTAAGTTGTACAAATATATAAAAACTCAATTACAGATGCTGACTGCCTCGCATCATAAAGTTCAATGAATAATTCATATAATTGCATTATGTAACAACTCGTGTAATAAGGCTGTGTTACTCGATTGGAATCCGTGGAACAAGGCAATCTCGTAATCTATTGTTTCTTATTTATGTGTGAAGATCACCATTATTCAATACTGATAACTTACTACTGTTTGTTTTGTTCTCGTCTTTACACGCTCGTTTATCTACTTGACTGTGTTCATGTAATTTTAAATCATACATTTCGATGCTCCCAAAAATACTATTTTAGTAAGTTCATTGACTAAAATAAAATTAAATTAAAAACCAAGTCAAGGTGTGGAAATACAGAAATTTTTAATATTCCATATATTTCGCTAACGATTTGCAATAAATGCCTTATAGCACATGTCTTTTCATTAACGACAACCATTAAACCTTTTACGACCAGAGGACTACGGGCATCGCCATGTGAGGATAACCAGACGTAGATTAAATAATAATTACTATGAAACTTCAGCATCGGCCATAGATAAAACGATAGTTATTGTAAAACTTTGGGTTTATAGCTGGTCGTAGCCGCCATCACAGATATTATCAGCGATGATTATAAGTCATAAATCCACCATCTTACCACTGGTTATGATACGTTGGAATTCGTGATAGGATTTCGATTAATTTTTTTGAGATTTTATTATCTTCGTTAAAGAATTATTTTTAACCATTATCGTGTTATTTATGTCTTGGGAGATAAAGTTCAGCGTAGGCAGACCACATAAGAATAAATAAAAACTTGCAGACAGGAATGTGAACGTAGTGTATGTATAAAAAAAACATACTGCACATATCATGAAGTTTGAAGACGAGAAACAGTCAGATTGATGTTTCTCTTTTTGATAGAAACATCCATCAGCAGTACTAACATATTCCCTGGGGACAGAACACGTAGATGAAATGTCTTGATGTCAAAGACAAAGGTCTTGTTTACTCTGCTACATGATAGATATTGTGTTGGCATTGGCCCAGACAACAAAATAAAAGCAAATCTTCGTCAACCCACAAAAATTCGAAAGTAATTACGCCATGACAGATGACACAGAGAGACAAGCAGTGATTAACAATAATTAACAATGATTCACGCGAGCCGGATCCCACGCTTCGATACTGTAACGATTTAAGTAACTGCATAGGTAAGTAGGCACTTGGAAGATTAAGTCCACATCTTTGAAAACCGTAATAATTGATAAGCAAAGCGAATGCTGCTTTAGCTGCTAAATATACTCTACAAGTACTTTCAAGTATTAGTAACCACCACAGATGGTGGAGTTAACTCCACTCCACCACCACAGGCCGCCAGAAAACCATCATACATCTCTTAATGAGCCAGAACCGACAGCTTCTGAAGCATGGAAACTGTCAAATGAAAATGCTACTCTGGTCACCTATCTAGATACACACCTAGCAGAGCGTTGAATATACTGCTATCGTTTGCCGTTGGTTTAGTGCCGTAGTTTTACCATATTTAAATGATCTGCGTAACTACTTTAAAACTCTAATGTTTAAACAAAACCAGCATTTCGAATACTTTAACTCGTAAGTACCATCATAAAAATGGGTAACATTACACAAAGTTGACAAGAATAATCTAGTTTACGTTTAAATGTAAATTATGTACCAGCATTTCGAATACTTTTACACGATAACACCAATGCATTTAGTTTTTGCGTAATATTCTAGAAACACATCAAAACTGTACAAACGAGTATTGTTCCGTTCTGTTGCGTTTATAGTCTACTTGTCTAGAGCATAGGAAAGTGTACGATTATCATAATTAGGGCTAGAATAATGAATGAGAACGAAAGTACCTATCACTTTCGATTTAATTAAGAAGCGTAAAGATGGTTTTCTTTTTAAAGCCATTTAGCGAAGGGCAAAGCCATTATTTTACAAAATACATTATAGTCTGTAGTAACTAAGTTTTATACTCGAAGGAGCAATAACAAAGCAAGCATTGAAAATACACTTTTTAGTGCAAAGTTGAGGACTTTTTTGTCAAAATTTGACTAAATCATATTAAAATAAAGTCAATCGTATTAAAATTCAAATGGTTTTCATTATATAAAACGTGAAATAGAATTCTGATCGTATAAACATGAATATTTTTTGAAAATAACACACTTACGCAACTCAGAGAAAGCCCGCAATCCACATAATTCAAAAAAGATGTGTCTCCATTAAGGCTGTGGAATAACATCACAATTATTTGAATTGCACGCATTAGAGTACTCAGTCGAGCTCGTAACTTCAGCAGTCAATTGCCACATATCGGGAATGCCAAATTACGTTCTCTTATATCGTCCTCTATACCAAATAGCTAGGGTTCGACAGAAAAAAACTTTGTGCCGAATTTCGGCATACAAAAACATGAGATTCTTTAAAACTTAATAGAATGTAATTGTGTATTCAAAAACATACATATGTAGGTATGCTTCTCATACATATGTAGACAGTTTTTGTTAAACTTTTACGACTTGTGATCAAAAAAGTTTGAAGTATTTACAGAGTAGCCAGATTAATAACTCGCTGAGAGTCTTCATTATTGACTGAAGTATTCGAACAAAAAAGTAATAATAAAAAAGGAACCAATTAGAAGTAAAAGAACATACGAAGCTGAAACAACGTTCGATATCCCGTGCTCAATCTGACCGAAACCGAAACTTCGTCTTCTACAAATGGCATTATTATGCTGTGTGCAGCAGTTTGGCATTGTATTGGTCGATAGCCAAACGCCTCAGGGAGCCGTTTCTGGATCGGTACTTGGAGGATATTTATTGGCTTACTAATGTAACGACTTATTACAGTAATGGAGTCGATTGGAGTGGATGTGCTGTACAACAAGTAATGTTAACAAAGGATAAGTGGCAAAGTATTATTATAATTAAAAGTAATCGGCACTGACTGTTAACGGACAACGCACACCTTGGTCGTTAAGACATGAAATTTAGAGGATTGGATGAAAATAACATTACGCAAACGGAATCGCGGATTATTCCAATGTTAGTTTTATTGTTGTGTGTCTAATAGAGGAACAGTCAGGAAGGTTTCTTGTAAAAATTATGTAAAAACTCACAGATAGTTTAAACTTTTGACCTGGTATGTCCGCATTACAGCCAGACACATTCATTATGCAATGTCTTGCGTGGTGTTCATTTGCATTTCTTACGAAGAGGTAGCTAATATCGGGCTTTAGGTACATCTTTTGCAAAGACTTTTAATCAGAAAGACGTAATGCAAACTTTTAATATTTGCTGTTGATGATAATTTTCAGATTTGAACACTTAATATTGTAATTATATTTGTAACTATTGAAGCTAGATAACTAGTTAACCTATTTTTTAGAGCTTATTTTAGAGATTATAATTAGAGATAGTACGTCTATCACTGATAGTAATATTTAAAAGCCACTCAAAGGCCTTCGTTATGACTTACACCGCCTCCATCATCAATTATATTTATAATTGATCCTAATTAAATTGTTTATTAATATCAAACCAATTAGTTTAAAATCTATCTAGTATAGTAGTCTATCAAATCTAGAAGTATATCAAGAACGATGATCCTAGAAAGCTATACTTACAGACTTGTTCTCACGCCTTGAGACCGAATAGCGATGCGATGATATAACTTAAGCAAAGCAAGATGCTACAGTTACATAATAAGCAAAGCAAAGAGATAATTCCTTGAAATTCAGAGTCACTGATGAATAGGTTCGGCCTGTGATGCTTGCATCATCGTCTGCCCTTTTCGCTGTTGTACGTCCTGGGTGAGGCTGACATAGAAATAAAAGGAATAGCACATACAAACGGTGGCCTATAACCTGCAGTGAGCGAAATCGATTATGTGGATGATGATGAAAATGAACAAGTTGTAGAAATAGTTAAACAATTTACAGAAAGCATAATACTGGATCGCTACGCCTTACACCTTTGAAACAGACAAAAGTTAGGTACAAGAAAGGGGAAAATGGGCTAATTCCACGTGTAACACGTGATGTTTGACGCGGAGCTAAAGGTTCGATCCGAACTATTCGCCACGACCGCGGTCAGAGGGCGTAGGAAAAGGCAAAATACGGTATTCATTGGGGCTTTAATACACTGAGCCTCAACACAGCTCAATAGCAATTTTTGAAGTTGTTTGAAGTTTTATATGAGGATTACACAAACCTAGATAAAAAAATCAATGAAATTAGGCATTTAATTTTGTTATTACTTTAACTTATAATAAATAAATCTTTTAGGTATATATCATAATATTATTATATATCCTATTATAATAAATAAATAATATTTTGTATTCAAAGAAATGAACTCAAATACATTTTGCCTTTGTGCAAAAAAAACTCGTGCATCTGTTTTACCTTTGCAATAAATTATTAGTAAAAGTAAAAGTAAGATTAGTATGCGACAGTACTCCTCTACATATTAATAAGCATACTTATTATGTACGCAAGGTCTGGCTTTTTTTAAATCTTTTTAAAGCATTGACTCAACCCTCTCAGACTAAAAGTACCAATTTCTGTGACTTGAATTTTAATTCGAATATCTCATTGCATCTACAACGTTATTACTGAGAGAAAATAGGTGGCTTTAGTGACCGCATGCCCTATGCTAGCTCCATCCAAGTCACGAGAAGGTCGAGAAGGGTCTGTGTGCATGTAGTATTGAGGGTTCAAAACTTTCTAATAGATAATTCACAGAAGGCACAAAAGCATATTCTGCGGCGCACTATGCTCTCTATGCCTCTCTATGCCTGTACAGGCATAGAGAGCATATCACATACGTATAGATTTGGGAATATATGTTGTATATATACATAATTATGATGATGAGCATTAGATGATGGACAACCAAGAGTATGAAACGCCTACAAATGTCACACAGCGCGCAATCGTGGTGCATCAGTTTATAAAGTTAGTTTTACTTACTTACTTATTTAAGGTACGCTTACACGGCTCATTGAAAATGCTCAGCTATCAGCAATACTTGACAATTATGACGTTATAAAATCAGTCAATTAATAGCAACATGTATCAATTTCAAAGAGATACCACCACACGAAACTTCGTAAGCAATTTAGGATAACTAGCTATTCCAGATTGATCCATACAAATTTTCGAGTAAAATCTGCTCAAAAAATCGCCAATGTAAGCGTACTTTTATAGCCTTAACCAGGATCCCTCTTTATTAAACTAGGAAACTCGTAATCCATCTGTTTTACTGGCGATAACTTTGGTGTACACGAGAATTTGTCACAAGATTATCTTGCCGCAAAATTAACGACGCAAAACTCGCTGGATCGTAAATCTTTAATCGCCAAACTCTTACGTCTTATTAATAAACGTTCAGTTTCTGGCTGGGCCCGTGGTTCACTATGAAATGGGTTTTCTAACCAACAAGAGAAATGTAATGTTTCATTGTTTAGTTTAACTTGAAATCTCAGAATGGACTGGTCATTATAAACCGCACGAAAAGATAGGTCACATTACAAAGATTATGTCAGGCGATTATGGATTTTTGATAACATGAAAAAATTGTACTAACAGCTTTCAATTACAATTAATCCATTGGTATCTCGGAATGTTGATATTGATTGTAACAAATGCTGTCATACGCATAGAAACCGAACGGACGAGACACAAATCTTGTCATAATTGGTACCAGTTACAATCAAACTAATGATTGAAATAATAAACACGGTTTTTACTCACGTATTATTTTGTCGATGGAGGCGCCGTGAACTCGAGCGGCAACGAGCCGACCGCGGATCAATCTCACTCTGATGAAGATTCTCTTGATGAATTGAAACAGTGTCGGTGCCTCCATCGACAAAATAATACGTGAGTAAAACCCGTGTTTATCAAAATGTATATACTTACAACTCACAAAAGTTTTATAAGTGAAATAATACCTATTGTTAATCGAAACAGATATAACATAGATTTTAACTAGGAATCCATAATAGTCTGGCTGTTCTTGTCGTTATAATACCAATGAGTAAAACAAGCAGCAAAGTGCGAGTCGGACTCGCCCATGAAGGGTTCCGTAGCAGCAAGTAACATAATATAAAAGTTCTTGTAGTTCGTTGTAACTTTGATCGATGTTTTAATAATAGCGTATTTTTTTAAATTAAGTTATTGATATTTACGATTTATGACGTATTAAAAAAAACTACTTACTAGATCTCGTTCATATATTTTTCACACATCATATATTTTTTTTAGTTTTATCATTCTCTTATTTTATAAGTTACAGGGGGGGGGGGACACACGTTTTACCACTTTGGAAGTGTCTCTCGCACAAACTATTCAGTTTAGAAAAAAATTATATTAGAAACCTCAATATCATTTTTGAAGAACTATCCCCCACAAGTATGGGTTTGATGAAAAAAAAATTTAAGTTTCAGTTCCATGTACGGGGAAGTCCCAAAATTTATTGTTTTTTTTCTATTTTTGTGTGAAAATCTTAATGCGGTTCACAGAATACATCTACTTACCAAGTTTCAACAGTATAGTTCTTATAGTTTCGGAAAAAAGTGGCTGTGACATACAGACGGACAGACAGACAGACAAACATGACGAATCTATAAGGGTTCCGTTTTTTGCCATTTGGCTACGGAACCCTAAAAATGTAATCATTTATGCCACTTTAAATGAGATTATGAGACAGACCGCAATAAAACATCATTTAATTTTGTCGAATTCAATATCTGCTCTCAAAATGGTGACAACAAACAAAGCAGTTTTAATCCGTCAAGATACGATACCACGCCACAAATTGGCTACATTCAGATGTGCAAATTGGTAGCGGGGAATCAGAACAATACTGTCAATTATTCGCCGTCTAATTCTGGTGCTCCAATTAAAGGCGAGCTCTAAAGCATTTCACAGTACTAGGTCGGGAATTGAAATTTCAATTTCGAATTGTTGGATTAGAAACTTTGGGATCACATCTAGATTTGTGTTATGAATAAGAGGTATAATATTTAATTAGAACATCCTGCATCCTTCGTTAGTGTAACGTTATTTTCAAACAAACACTGACACCTCGTTGCACTCCTTATAGGGGTTGAATTTTGAGAATGATTATCCTTGTGCGGATTGGTCTACATACTGTAAATAATACACCTCTCAAGAATCTACTAGTATAATTTCGATATAAGATTATATAATTGTTTTCTCCCAAACGAGTGTAGTTTATGTATGTACAGCAGATGCTATAATTCATGTTCTACGAGAGTCTAATGCCTGAAATAGAATTTGTAATAAAACCTATGGTACAGGTCAATAGAGCCCCGCTCAGCGAAATAGATTAGGATACTACCATTTACCAAATAATGTGCAATAGTACAGATTGGGTTTTTATATATTATATCGTTTATTTTATACTTTATAAAACGTTGTAGTTAACACGTAGTAACATCATCGTATTACGATTAAAATAAATGAAATAAATTCAAGTTTTACAATTCCAAATTACTACAAGAATTAGTGAATTGAATTCCCAGACACTTTAGAATTGAAATGGTAAGAAATTGCAACTCGATACAAGGTCTCGCTTACTAGCTCACGCTTTGGAAGTATTCCAAGTTTTGTGTAATTTCAAAGGCTTCCAATCTGTGTCAATGTTCGTGAAATATTTAGAAAGCCTTTTTTTAATATTCTTACCCTTTTTGTCCTCGATCGCGTTGGCTAATTATATTTTTACCTGAAAATAAAACAAAGACATTCGTTTACAAAATTATATTCAAGGTATTTCTATAATATGTGAGAATATACAGGTGTAAGTACCTACATTTTTCGAAGTCGAGATTCTGTACATTGTAAATACTTTATGAAAAGAATAACTAAAAACATTCTAGCATTCTTTTGAATTCATTTGAAAGCCATCGAATTTCGACTTTTCCATCCACAATTAGCGTATAACTTAAAAGAGTAATTTGGATGGGACTTTCTCATAACGTTATTTGTTTTTCAAATATCAGCGACTATAATATTTCAATAAGCCATTAAAAGAGGCGCAAAAAAGGAATTAAGATTTCCATAGGAAAGATCCTTACGAGACGTCGCGAGCGGGTTGTCTAGTGTTTTAAAAAACGTGCTCATATCGAATTTAGTTTTAATTATAATATTGAGTTAAATAATATGTCTTTTTTGGGGTTTTTCCTTGTCTCGTCTAAATTCTCTAGGTACTCTCGCAAGTACTTATTTATGTATTTACAAGTGATTTAATTGTTCATAAAACTGTACTTACTCGTATGTGAATGTATATCAGGTCGTGTTGAAACGTATATAAAAAAACCAGTTCAATAGGAATTAAACATTCGTCTTTCATCTATGATGAAAAACAATCATTCTCCAATGATGAATCAAACATTTGTCAAAAATGTATTTAGATCAGAATATCCAGAGTACACTTATTTATTTATTTATCGAAATGATATTGACGGTACCTACACCTATTTTGATTATGTTGATGTTATTGATGCAGCGAAGACGTCATCATGAATAGTTTGATGATTGCTAACATTAAGTTAATGTTTTATTTATAACCTCCTAGATTACCTCATCTAGTCACGAATTGGAGGGTATTTTCATTAGTCAGTTTTTTTTGTAAGATATTTATGAAAGACAAGGTTACATCAATAGATCGTGATCCATTATTCAAACTGGCAGTTAAACTTTTCAAAAAGTTTTAGTGCAAACTGACTTGTGATGGTCAATTATTATAACAGACTTGATATAACAGATATAAAACATGTGAAACACATCCGTTCCAAACAATCTATAGATAGCTTATCTGATTCATATCACTGCCAGAGGGCAGCGCCAACATCCCTAAGACGCAATGTCAAGTGATTTTAAAAATTATTGTTTTATATGCCAATAGATTACTTAATGTCTAAATAATAATAAGACAAAATAACTATATCATAGATGTTTGTTACCTCTGGTAATGCCGTTTGCATTAGTGAATATAGTTTACGATAGTGAATGATGTTTAATTCAGTTTATTTACACCTTATTTTAACGTTACAGATACTATCCATAATGCGTAGAAATAGGGACACAGAACAACAGGAGAAAAAAATAAGAGTTAATAAAAAAAATACAGAGAAAAGTAAAAGTAGGTAAATCTTACTTCTAAAAAATAAAGTGGACGTACTTTCAGGTGAAATTATCAAGACTCCTTGTGGACTTTGGAACCCTAAAAACCAAATCAACGTTAAGCTTATTTAAAAGCTTTATATCTACGTAGTTGCATAAGTTCCATATCACTTATTGCATTACAAGAACATATTCGAAAAAAAAATAGAAAAAAACGTAAGCGATGATGAAGCACGATTTATCACACTATATTGGTTTCAACAATGCCTATCGAATAACCCAGTCTCAGTGCGCTAGAGCACGCAAAAACAAAGTCGCAGGCCTACTACATAGTAACAGCATAGTCTGATACATAAACCAAGTGAACATAACACATTTATTTATATTATCTAGATCGAATCGAGACACTGTCTCTATTCATCTAGATAATCTTCATCAGCGTGAGTTTGATCTGCGATCCGTTCAATGCCGAGTTGTATTTTAAAATGTATAGTTAGTATAATTTCTGTATTTTTTGCCTCTCTAAGGGAGGCAATGTAGCTCTAAATTATATATATCTACACATATATAATCTTTAGTTTAGCGAGACTAGATACAATTTTAAAATACGAAATCATTTAATTCCTAAAAGTGTTAAGTGTTATGTAACACTTTTAAATGACAGTTCTAATTAATGTTAAAATTGACATTTGATTCCTTTATGGAATTGATTTTCCTTAGTTTTAATCAAAACCTCATTTCATGATAAAATACGCTAAAACATGTCGCTTAAACGTCAAATTAGTAAATTTAAGAAGTGTCAGTTAAAAGTGTTACTCTAATTTGGACTTTGGAGTAAGCTAAATTCGAAACAACAAAAAGTTAGTTTTTTCCGAAATGTTATCTAGTCTGGCGAAACTACATAATTGTAGTGCAGTGTCATAAAGTAAATGAATTCTTTATTAATAAAAACGCTATCTAGTACTGTAATGTTTTTCCACACAAACCGAATGCAATCGGAATAAAAAAGGCGTAAAACAAGGGACATTTGTTCAACAAACCGTGGTAGGACGCGTTTATCTGACTATTCACGCCCACTAGCCACGATAATGGACGGTCCGGTTACAATCGCGACTTAGTTCTGTTTTGGCGATTGTTAGAGGAAATATTTATTTTAGAGCACAAAAGTATTTTGATAAGGAGAACTCGTAGTATAATTATTATGGACGCAATACTAATCACTGAGCAATATTGTAAGCATGTGCCAAATCTAACTGGACATGCCTTTGACTACTCCTTAGACTTCCTCAAAAGCAAGTAACGAGAGATCTAAAAACATGTCTACCAAGCCTGGGAAATACAGTCGCGAGCTTATATTGTGTTTCTGAATTCGTGGAAACTCTTTGACATTACCAATACAATTCAGCCTTCAGTAGCCTCTGTGGCGCAGTGAGCCAAGGCCTGGCTGAGACGCAAAAGGTTGCGGGTTTGATTCCCGCCGCGGGACATGTTTGTATGATCTGCAAGTATTTGTCTAGGGGTTTGTTTCTATGTATAATATGTATGTATTTACAAAAAAATAGTATATAAGTAGTGTATCAGTCATGTGGTTCTCATAACACACAAGCTCTGCTTACTGTAGGTCCAGATGATGCTGTGTAAAATGTCCGGAATTATTATTATCAGTCGATGAAATCCTGTAAATAATCTTGATTAATTTATTTATTGATGTAGTCTCATGTATTATTTATATAAATAAATAAATGCCAAAAATACAATTACAAAATGACCATCCGGCAAATCGGGTAACATTATTTTTAGCTTCATATTTATTGTAAATTATCTTATTATTATAAATTTAAAAGATGTTTGCATATTTGTAGGCAAACCCAAACTCGTAAAAGCAAAACTTGATTACAGACAAATTTGTTTTACAAATATGTTACCCTCGAAAACGATTCAAAAAAACAGCGTACACTAGTTATTCGTAAAACGGATAATTATACAAACCGGAATAGTTTTGGTAGCTTTCATATTCTAATAGATGTCTAGTGAAAATCAGGGCAACCTACTTCCATTTGGAATCGGCTAGTGGATCAATATTGAAAAAGGTCAGCTCATCTCTGTCTGCTGAACAATTATTAATTTGGAACCTTACTTTAAACTTTGATAGTCAATTTATATTAATTTAAATCAAGGGCATGGTTTAGATTTATCTGCAAGGAGTATAATTTCTTATGTGTAAGATTTGAGTGTCAGGTTGTTGTAACCTACCTCTGGAGTATGTAATCTTGGTCAATAAACCTTTGATTTATGTATTAGAGATTTGCAAAATAAACTAAAAAAAAATAATAAAAAAAGATTTACGAAATCTATTGAACTGAAAAACTTCAGGCTTTTTAATTCTGATTATCGAAAGCGGGACAACAATAAAAGTTGAGATATTGAAATATTTATTTGCTATAAGCTGTTATAATAATATGTTATACCTAATACACATTTTTCAGTCTTAAAGTCAGTCTTAGGGTTATTTATTGACAGCAATATTTCACTAGCTATTATTATATATTAGTAACAAATTTCCTACTTTCTTAAAGACAGCGGTTCTTTTTATGTATGATGGGTGTCAAGATTTAAAAAAAAAAAATTCTAACCAATTGTTAATCCAATGCTAATAAATGCTACTATTGGCCACCACTAAAATAATAAAAATAAATAAATAATGCTGGATATTTGTCAATGCTGTCAGCTCGGTTGGTAGTAGCTCTGCCTTCTGCGCTGTAGGTTGAGTGTTCGATTCCCGCCCAAGATAAACATTTGTGTGATGAACACAGGTGTTTGTTCTATGTCTGGGTGTAATAAAGTTTCATAAGTATGAATTTAAATTTAAATATATAAGTATTCTATCAGTCATTTGGTCACCATTATAAGTGGAGCTATTATTATTTCACACAGCATCGTCTAGCCCCAAAGTAAGCAGAGCTTGTGTTATCTGAACGATATACACCTAGACCCGAGATAAATATTGGCAGATCATACGAATATTTTTCCCGCAGTGGGAGTCAAACCCTCAGCCTTCTGTGTGTTAGGCATCGCCTACTACGCCACAGAGGTTGTCATAAGCTAAATAAGTGATCTCAAATAGTTTTCAAATCAGTGTGTGTACTTAGGACTTCCTTACATCTACACAGACTTGGATTATGTAAGTAACTTCTCATTGTTCAATCAGCTATCTCGGATTACCGCAAGATCGCCGCTATTGTGCGAGTAAATGTAGGTAGATGCAAATGTATATTGAGTGGGCACACCTAATCGGATCAGATTACTATTCGGTCTCAGTTGGGAAGACATCAATCATGGTGAATCAATGGCAGGTTCTTAAAGCGCCTCCCTGAGCAAATGACCTTGATACGTTTTGACAGCATGAGAGAAAATGCAAATAAGGAATTTAAAAAAAGTACGGGTTGCACTCCGGGAGTGCGGACAGAAGTGAAAACTTATTTTGGCGCGTTAGACATTTTTTAGATAAAGTAGCCTATGTCCGTTCCTAAGATACAATCTATATCCATACCAAATTTGATTGATGCAAAAAAAACATTTCTATTGATCCGATGGTTACCACAATTCACAGGATCACCCGCTAGGTCAATCTGAAAATTTCCTAAAAATTTCATCGAAATCGGTCCAGCCGTTTCGGAGTCTACAGGGAATATACATACACACATCGCCTTTTATAGATATAGACAAGTAAAACCGACATGTGTATTACACATGTATTGTATGTGGTGTTGTGATATTGTGGTATTGTACTTACCTACCTTATTAATTTTACCTTATTAATAATTACTTTATTAAACTACTCGTATTGTATTTTATTAAACAGGAACAGGAAAATAATTACTAAAAACACAAAACTGCAATAACTATTTTAGCTAAAGTTTTTAGCTAAAAATAGTTTTTGCAGTTTTGTGTTTTCAACATAGCCTTCAACATCGTGAGATTATTTATGAAAAAAATATTATATAAAAAATAATGCGACTGACACGGTCTTGACCCTTCTGCATACCTATTTCTTATACTATAGAAACTATGGGTAGGTATATATAGGAATTGATTGCTAAGATTCATTGATCTATTTGCACTGTGATCACCATGAATTAATTAGCATGCATTACGTTCTATTGACTATTACCAGTGACTACCACTAACTAATTATGATTCGATTCTGAATGCGTTATGTACGAGTACAGGAAATAAATAATAATGCTCTGCACAAGCTCTGCTTACTTTGGGGCGAGATGATTCTGTGTGAAATGTCCGGTATTATTATTATTATATTATATTTAGAAAAACCCAGAATCCCCAGATATATAAGGATATATATATATATATGTATAAAAAAAAGTCGTGTTAGTTACACCATTTAAAACTCGAGAACGACTGGGCCGATTTTCATTATATTTGATTTGATGGATTTGTCTCCGCCCGAATAGCAGAATAACTATAAAAAAATATATGTAAATAAAAAAATAAAGATTTTAAGTGGTGAGTTCAGTAATTTGATAATTTATTAATGTGATAATTCAAATCATAATTACTTACTCGACACTTTACTCAACCACAATCTAGTAAACGTGCGTGTTTACAGTGTTTACGCAAGAAAAGGCAGGTCACAGGCGAAAAAATAATTCAAATTCAAGTCAAAAGGTAGATAGATACTTACTTAATTGAACCTGGGCGATCCGACTTCGATATATCGAAACGACAAAGTCGTTGAATTGCACGTCGAATTCAGTCGAACAGTCAATGGACAGTTATTTCGTTGTCAAATTCAAGTCATCGAATCGTCTGTTGTGGAGGATCACGACATCGATTGTAAAAAGTAATGTCTATCGTTCCATTGCTCAAGACAAGTCGAAACCATGTAGCTAAGAGTAGGGTTTTGCGTGATTATTGACCCGATATATCGTTAATCGATTTCAAGAGTAGCCCCCCCCCCCTGTTTAGTAGTATTTAATCTTTGGTTTGAGTCAAAAATAAAGTATTGTTTTCCTATGCCAGTTTTTTTTAATAATTCAAATATAAAACAAAATAAATAAACGAAAACAAACAATGCAAGAATAAATTGAATACCTTCTCATAACATAGCGGTATTATTAAATAATTTTTACGACGAATCAGAAAAAGAAAGCAATTTCAACATGGAATAAGAATTAATAAAATACGATAGATATTAATATCGTGACACGGTATACACGATTATGAAAGGTCGAGGAAGCAGGCCAGATGGAGGCGTCGAGATAGATTTAATCGTTATAATGTTGAATGAACAGGAATAATTTAATAATGGCGTGTTTTAGCAGATCATACTGCATAATAATAATGTCAAAACATTCAATTCAAAATCCTTCAATTAGCATCTTAAATAACAAAACTACCACTATATTAATTGTTTGTGTTTCACATGAATTTGTGTAGACGGTTTTATTGTAATTTTGTTAATTGATCTACCTTTAAGTAAATATTGTTTGTCCTTTCCAGCCTGAAACACATGTTCTCCTAGTTCAGGCATATTGTAAGCAGCTACCTAAGTATAGTTACATAATAAGTATTATAGTATAATAATAATTAGTATTTTCCGTATTGTAACACTTAGCTCTAAGAAAATGAATAAAGATTTATTATTTTATTATTATCTATACTAATATTATAAAGAGGAAAGATTTGATTGTATGTTTGTTTGTATTGAATAGGCTCCGAAACTACTGGACCGATTTGAAAAATTCTTTTACCATTTAAAATCTACACAATCCCCGGGTGACATAGGCTACTTTTTATCCGGTGAAAATTGGTTTGCCCCTGGAAAAAACGTCAACGCAGGCGAAGCTGCGCGCGGACAGCTAGTTGATAATAAACGTAAAAAAATATAAACAGGTTATCTAGCTTAAAAGTAAATCAATATCTAAAAAGGCCTTTATGTCTGACGACAATAATATCAAGTAATAAGGATAAGGATTTATCTTCAATAGAGCCAATTATGATTGCCTCGCAAAGCCTATCCATAACGCCATTGCTTTTACTGTAGAACTGAACTGTAGATCGATGCGATCCATAGGTCATTGAATACATCACAATGATACCCAATTATGAGGCTCATTCAGCCTATTTCGATTTGTCGTAGTCAGGACACAGACGTGATACGAGCTTAGCAGTCTATCCAAGATTAGAGTAATTGTACTGAGCACACTGTATAATGTGCGGTGTGAAATGGCTTGATTACTGATACGGAGCTTGCACAAGTAATGGGCCAACTCCAATGAATATTAATAGAGCATCGCGTTAAATCAGGTATACTACCACAGTGTCAATACAAACATTTGGGTTAGGTATCGATTATAATGGCACTCAATCAATAAATCAAATTATGTAATGACACAGGTACATGGTGAATCGTTGTAAAATGTTATATTGGTGTCTATTTTGAGGCTTACGTAACAAGGTAAGCCGCTGACAAAACAAATTTACATAAATCCAGAAGAATCCACAAAAATGACACGCGTTCGAACTGATATGTTAGACACAGTGATATCAGCCACACAACTAAATAAATAGGACAAGCCGTGAAGGCTTTCGATGTTTTTAATTAAGGGTAAGAATGACTAGTGGTCCCAAACCAATTCAGAAGTTAGCAAAATAAAATAAATAATAATTTGACGACCTCTGTGGCGCAGTGGGCTAAGGTTCGGCTGAGACGCAGAAGGTAGCGGGTTCGATTCCCGCCGCGGGACAAATGTTTGTATGATCTGCAAGTATTTGTCTCGGGTCTGGGTGTTTCTATGTAATATATGTATGTATTTAAAAAAAGTATATAAGTAGTAAATCAGTCATGTGGTATCTATAACACAAGCTCTGCTTACTTTGGGGCCAGATGATTTTGTGTGAAATGTCTTAGAATATTTATTTATTTATTTAAATTAGGATGGAGGTTCCATGTGTTTTTTAAAAGTTTACATAACAGGTTGTTAGGTAGTGGTAAAGCTTTACCAGCCGTGATAATTTTGCTTATTTACAACAATATATGCTACTGCAAAATAAAATGTTTGTCTGTAAAATCGGTTTGCAGACGATAATTTTACGTGATAAACGTAATAAGATGAAAAATTGCGTACTATTAACCTATTAAAATGCGTCACAAACCGAACGCTTAGGCCGATCGTGCCTCTCTATCGCCTGTTCTGCGCTCTCGCTTGCACGCTCGGCTCAGGCGGAACGTGACAATATTTTGTTCGTGCAGCCGGCGTTCATCGATTCATAAGACGTTATCACGTCAAAACGTAAAATAAAACTGAAAAAAATAATGTATTCTTCTTTTTATCGTGTCACTATCTTAAACCAATGTTGTGAAAGGTCTAGAAACAAACTCACGATGAATGAACGATTGATTAAGGGATCGAAAAAGTATGTGATGTTCACTTACTGGTTCATCGCAGCTGTTGGCATCATTAGCTGGCGTACTCGATCGCTCACTTGTGCGGCCTCCGCGTTTGACGCGTCGGGGTAAAAATCCGAATTATCAATCTTCCCCCACCCCTACTTACGATCAATCCTAAATTGAAATCCTCGGAGATGTGAAATCACTCAAAGCCTTTGTGTTGGAGCATGGAGAAATTGTACGTTTTCAGAGAATTTTTCGTACATGGCGTTGGATATTTTTGTAAAACTGCTATGTTACTAGCGTTAGTCAAAACAATTATATTAGGCTCTAGAATTTTTAAATCACTTTAACGACAGCTGTTCCTTGGTTTTAATTCAATTTAACAGTAACAGAAATGTCTTACATTCTGTAATCTCATTATTTATGCACGACACTGACCTTTTTCTGGACACCCAAATCAATAATCTTAGTTAAGGTATTATGACAATGACGTATTTTGTTTGTTAAATCCCAACAAAAATCCTGCAAGTTTCAGGTAAAACTTCAAAAAGTTAATTAGTTCGCAATAGAATCTCAAACGAAGCTAGAGAGAAGTAGTTCTTGTGTTATTAATTTGATAACAATTCCTAGCCACGGTTCCGCGGCTATATAAGTTTCATAGACTCCACCGAGTTAAGTTCGGAAACTGCGGGACTTCTGCTGTGTTCTTTTATTTCGCGAGACAGAATAAAACGGGATGGACCGAAGTTTCAAGATGCTGGATAATTCAAAGCAAATTGCAATTGTTTTAAAGATATTTTTAAGATGCTTTTAAGAAGTTTGAAGTCTCTGCAATGTTTTTAACAGAACAACTTCACAAAATAGAGTAATCGATTTGAAAAGAGTTTCAAATCATATGTATTATAAATGTAAAATGTAAAGTGGCTGATTGGTTTAAAACATCTACAAATTAAACAATATTCTGACCAATAATTGTAGGAACAACGTTTCTTAATAACGCACCAGCACAGGTTAGTGCACGAGACATTAACGATTTTACAATAATGAAGACACATTATGCAAGCCGGGCTGGTCCACAATTAATATTTCATTCTGACCTCGTGGCGCTAAGTAATTATTAATGGTGGTCTTGAAAGGGAACATAAATTTTAATATTTATGCAAATTTAAATTTAAACATAACTGAAAGTGATACTTTCTCTATTGACGGTTGAAAAGGCGACTGTAACTCATTTCTCTAGTGGGTTTCTACCGCAATTAAAAGTTTGAAATTTAAATTCAAAACAATTACCCCCCGGCTCGGTAGACAACTCCTCAGATCTCTAGTTACTTATATCCTAATATCTAAAGAGGGTAGTCAGAGTCACGTCCGAACATTTTAACTGGTACATACGCATATACGCACACACTTTGCAAAACAGTTAGTATTTCGTACACGACAGGTTGCAAGGCCATCACCGCTTTATACGAGTACTATCCATTGCCACACACCTTCGAACTTTTTGGGTTCTAGTATGTATTGGTTTCCTTACGATGTTTTCTTTTACCTGTCATTGCAGAAATACATTTAAAAAAAAACAATGGAGCACGACCACTTTCGATCCCAAGACCCGAATTATATGCTATATGAATTGAGGTGCCAATGCCTCCTAAGTTAAATCTGAAATGTAAAGATCTAAAATCACATATCCTAAAGATTACCACGAAAACAGTACTTTAAACCTAATTCTCAAACACAGAAATCTAGATAGATAAAATGAATGAACTAGTAGCCGGACTAGATAGAGTATAACAAGCAAAGAAAACGCCAGTTAACGAATAATAACAACTCACGCCAAACAGGCTAAGTAGTTAAGTACTAAGGTACACAAACTTAGGTTCAAGTTTGTGTAAGTAAGTTAAATTAAATGAGATGATAATTTATTAAACAGATTCATTACGATCTTGAGCTCAGTGAAGCGTCTTCTGAGACGGTAAAAGTTTCAACATTTTTGACACTACATTAAATTCCTGCAAACACTTTTGTAGTTTAGAAGCCAGTGGTGTTTTTGACACTTCATGATTACGGATAACAACATTTTGATATTGGGTGTTGGAGTAGATCTTAGTCAATTGATCAAATAATTTGGTCAACTTAAAGTATAAATAAATAAATAATGCCGGACATTTCACACAGCATCATATGTGCACAAAGTAAGCAGAGCTTGTGTTATGGGTACCACGTACTTACAACATGACTGATATACTACATATTATGTACATGCTTTTTTTTTATATCATACATAATTATACATAGAAACGACCGGACCCGAGACAAACAGTTAAGACCATACAAACATTTGTCCCGCGGCGGGAATTGAACCCGCAACTACCTGCGTCTCAGCCGGGCCACAGCCCACTGCGTCATAGATGTCGTCGAAGTGTTCTTATTCATAAAATAACAATAGAAATTCATATTATTTCGTTTACAAATAGGTACTTACAAAAAATACTTTTATTCAGTTCAAACTACATTTTAAAAATGGTAGGTATCGTTTAAAATATACTGTTGACTTAGCATAAACACCACTGGCTCCCAGTCTTTTTATATTACGAAACGGCTCAGATCTACCAAAGAAAGTTGCATTTTCAAGAAGTTAATGTACCATTTTATGAAGCGACGTTGTACTATTAAGACCAATCTGAAGATTATACATCATTGCCATCATGTATTGCCGTCATTTGAAATCAAAACTGCATTAGACGTTGCGTAATGATTAGAACAGTATTTAATTGTTACTTGGTTGTGTGGAAGTACATTTTTGTAAATTTAGATGCACTAATGTTCACTACTAAATTGTTGTCTGTTCCATAAAAGTGATACAGAAATATATTAAAAAAGCATCAAATGCTAGTAAATTATATCTTAGACGTGCTCTAATACCAGGTAATAACATATCATTTACAATTTAACTTACAATTTCCTTCTAGATTATGTTTAGTATAGTTAAAGGCTGGAAGATATCGCCATATGCGATAAGATGCCGTTTGCAGGACATAATATATTATAACCATAGCATAATTTTTGTTTGTACGTACCTAAAATGTTGTTGTCAATAAAGTTCATTATTATTATTATATTATGATTAATTATAACATAATTATATGTAATTATATATATTTACGTATATAATTATATATAACATATCATAACAATAATTAAAAAACTATATACTAAAACTAGGTAGCACCAAAGGAAAAAATAGAAAGCTATCGATGCGATTTGGAATTTTGCTATAATATTTATTATTATATATATTATTTTGCGATTCATTAGCTTATTCAGACATTAATAATAGAGTATGATTAATTGAATAGGATTTGTTAGTAGCTGATTTTTTGTATAAAAAGGAAGCGGTTCTGATTTTCGATAGACAAATCAACTATTTGCTGCTATTATTCTGTAAGAGTTCATCAGATGATCTCCTGTTTACAGGAAAATTGGAACCGGGATACTATGTATGTTGTGGATTTTTGATTGCAATAAAAAAGTCAAAGCATAATGTAGCAACTTCCTAAACCAATTGAAACATTCTGAACCCAGTTTGCAATAAGCTAATTTTTTAAACCACAAAAGTCATAATTAAGATCCCAGTATGCTAGGTCACCTGTTTACAATAAAGGCTTTTTTCACATCTATGGTAATATTTTCTTGCTTACCTGCAGTTCAAAGCAGGCCTTACCACATTGTAATAAAGCTGGATTTAGCTATAATAATCGCTTTACTTGGTTCGTTTACTGGCTTTTATTCTATCCTCATTTTGTAGGCATACTTAATTTTGAAATTTAGCTTTTACCTTTTTTGTATAATAACTTTATTAATGAGCTCGAGCTTTTGTTTATTATTTTTCTTTGCAAGTTAATTCTTCCTTAACTTAAGAAAATATTAGGAAGTATACGATTATATTCATAAGCAGTTTGATTGAAACGTTAATATAACAAAGGAAAGTCATCAGCCCTTTTCCGGGACATCCTAATATATTAAAGTCAAAAACACCGATTAAATACTAACCAATTATATCATCCCGGACAACTCAAGAATAGGTAAATAAAAGAAATAAATAATGCCGGACATTTTAACACAGCGTCAACTTGCCCCAAAGCAAGAAAAGCTTGTGTTATGGGTACCACATGACTGATATATTATTTATATTTTATATATATAAATACAAACTTATTATACATAGAAACATACCCAGACCCGAGACAAATACTTGAAGATCATATAAACATACATATATGAAAAAAACGTGTGCGTCTCGGGACGCCCTACAGAAGTGATAACTTAAACTAATCTAACTAGCGCTGTGTGTTACAGTGAGAGAGGAGGAGCCTGCCTACCGCTGCCGTATGCCTGAGAGAAGGGGAAACCAGACAGGCTGGGGCCCTAACGCGTTACGTAAAAAAGTGGTTTACTTTCCCATAAGAAGTTATCACTTCAAAAACTATTTTCTGCAGTGGGTAATGACGTCTAACTATTCGCATCTCCACCAAGAATTTACATAGTGATATCAACTTAACCCAGTAGTATGAGTACCTGGCACCATCCAACTTTCACTGTCTTAACTTACACAATCTAACCGAAAACCAACAGGTCATCGTAATGGTGTGTGATGGCCTTCTTGTTCGTACCTCCCTATAGCATCTGGCAGACCTGAAGCAAACAAGTGACCTTTCCCGCCCCACTTCGTAATCCCCCCTTGAACCGCCGTCAACGCAATTTTCAGTAGGGTTATCAACTAACACACTTGTTATCTAATAAAATGAAAATAATATAAATAATCAAAATAATGAAAATACCTACTACCTTCTGCCCGTGGCTTCGCACGCGTGGTGCCTGTATAAAAAGTAGCCTATTTTTCCCTAACATATAATTTATCTTCACACATAATTTTATCAAGATCCGTCAAGCCGTTTAGCCGTGAAAAGTTAACAAACAGACAGACAGACGTTTCCGTAATAATAATGGTTGGATTTCTTTGGATATGTTATGAATGATCATTTAAGGAAAGTCATTTTTATAGTAGAGGTATTTTGAATTAATTTGAAAGCGCACTTCAATTTACAATTAACAATTGTATTGGTATAGTTCTCAAATCATTTCAAAACGTGTGTTTTGAAGTTTGAATTGAAATTAGGGTTTTGCTACAAACAATGTTTATATTCGGTGGCGACAAATAATATTGAACGACTTCTGTGGCGCAGCGGGCTAAGATCCGGCTGAGACGCAGAATGTTACGGGTTTGGTTCCCGCCACGGGACAAATGTTTGTATGATCTGCAAGTATTTGTCTCGAGTCTGGGTGTTTCTAGGTATAATATGTACTTATGTATTTACAATAAAAAAAACATGTGTGCAATTCACACGTGGTAGAAATGAAACCTTAAAAAACAAACGTTTAATGCGTACACGTATAAAAAACACATCGGTTGTTGTGATGCCTTTTTTCAAGCTTTGTACTACGCATGCGCGCACAAAAACGTAATAATAAACACGTATAATGCTTCCTATCTCATTTTCTCCCACGTTAAATCTTATGAATTTATGTGTCTGTCTCTTTTTATACGCTTTATATTAGCTTCACTTGTATGTTTGTATGTTTGTTTGTAACAGACTCCTTAGGACGCGATTTTGATCCACTTTAAACGGCCAGATTTCATTCAAATTTTGCACACCTGTCAAAGACAAAGCAAAAATTTGAAAAAAAACAAAAAACACAAATTTAATATCCGATTATCCTAAAACTAAAAAGTTGAAAATAAATAATAGTTGAAAGAAACTAAAAAACTCGCTTTATATAGAAAACCAAACTAAAAAAATAGAAAATAAATTTTAATAAATGTAGGTAAGAAAAAAATGTTTTATTAAAAAAATGCGTTGGGTGCTTTTTAAGAAATTATCGAAATTATAATCCTTCTTCTCATATCTGTCAATGAAATATTTATAACTATTGACACCATGCACCCCACGCTTTAAAAAAAAACATTTTTTTCTTACCTACATTTACTTAAATTTATTTTCAATTTTTTTTAGTTTGGTTTTCTATATAAAGCGTGTTTTTTAGTTTTTTTTTACTATTATTTATTACTGTCGCTTTTTCGTTTCATCGACTTTCAAATCACAACGATGCTAAAGAAGTTTTTACTTCAAAAAGTATTTAAGTACTATATCAGTCATGACACAAGCAAACACAAGCTCTGCTTACTTTAGGGCTCAATTGATGCTGTGTGAAATGTTCGGAATTATTATTATTATTATTATTCTTTATTTGACTTTAAAATAAACCAAAAATATAATCGGTAGGTATACTATGTCGTCGATGAACTCGTACTGGCAACCCTATTACCTTTTAAGCGAGGTCGCACTGTGAACATTACGTATAGATGCTAATGTCTTTTAGGTACACCAAATTACAAAACATACGATAATGTTTTTTATGCATCAGTAATCGAATTACTGTGTTTTAAAACCAAATGTATGCATAATAATGTTGGGATTATTCAACAACGTATGTTCTCTGTAAGAGCTAACAAGTTATATGTGAAGTCAAATATGATCTGACCCCAAAGTAAGCAGAGCTTGTGTTACGGGTACCACTGACTAAAATACTACTTGTAAATAAGTAAAAATAAAAATAAAAAAAATTTCTGTATTAAACACGAAACAATATAACTAAATAAGCACAAAAAAATATAGTTTTGCAAGTGTTATACAAGGGTGTTATAAATTTATATCTACCGATCACCACACAAGGCACGACTGTATCGTGAAGATCTGATTTACGATTGGACAAAACTTATATGTATGATTCATTAATCGTCTGATTACCATAATGGGTAAAAAAGAGATTGAAAAAAAAGAAATACAATAAAAATATAAAAAAGGAACCACATAAATAACACAAAAAAACTAAAAATCTTTCAAAAATTAGTCCTGCGGCGGATATCGAACCCGCAACCTTGACGTGAATGTAACCTGTGTTTATCATAATGTTTAGTACAACTCACGAATGTTTAAAAGTGAAATACCACGACAGCTTGATTGATTTAAAACAACAGCTTGATTGGGACAAAAGACACCCCGACATGACAAGTAGGTTTATACGATTACACCCAATAGGTATATGTGATTCGGGATATCGGGCTCGAATTGTGGATCCATTTTCCGTGACAGCATATAAATATTTTTGACAATAAATAAATTGATACATCGCTCGGTCTACTGATTTCATATCAAGAGTGAGTGTTGCCGGAAATGTAATAAAACGGTTTCCTGGACATATGTCATGGGTTGCCTTCTCGATTTGAGGATCAAATGCAATCAGACCTAGAATTACAATATCAATGAAATGACGTCCAAGTCAACAGAAGCAAATTTAGCTTAAAAACGTCGGTTTTTGTGGTTCAGGTCAGATATCTCAGAATCAAAGCATGCTGTAAATTACAATGCTTCAAAACGAACCAATCTGTTCACGAAATATAACTTAATGTTAATATAAATATAAGGAATATTTTATATGAAATATTTTCACAATAGATAAAGGTGCGATGGCTTGCTAAAAAAATACAGCAAGAGGTAGAGTTTGCCAATAAAAAAAATACACTCGCAATTCTACGCAAATGACCTACATATAATGACGAATATCCTAGGCCCTATTTAAAAATCAACACTGCCTGCACTCAATTTGCGACCATAACTACATCGATCGACTTTAGTACAGACCAGTCCAGTCATAATTCAAGCGAGCATACAGCCGTACATGACAGCACGTAATCCTATGAACCACGCGCCGATCGGTACGGGCCGCACGGCGTGCTCGTATTTCATTATCAATGGACAAGTGAGTTCCGTAAACGGAGCCTTAACTACGAAGTTCAAGACGAGATATTATTGATGACACATTGTGTGCTTAATGTACCTGCCTACAGGTAGGTATCGGTACCGGTAACAGTCAGTAAACATTATTAAGTCATGCTATTTGCAATTGCTGTACGGCCGATGAGTATTATATTTATGGCTTGAAACATTTCAATGCATAAAATGCTCTTTCACTGTATTTTATATTATTCTATACTTTCTGCAGATTGTGATTTTACAAAGCCTCTTGCAGTGACCATTATGTCATTGATATAAGGTATAAAATGATTCACGTGTCATTGTGAAATGAAATAGCCGTGTTGTGATGGTCTTGCAACCTATCGAATCTCTGTCATGTAACTCAACACAACACGACTGGAGATGTTTATTTAGAAAGTCGCGTCTGCGAGCATAATGCTTTAAATACCTAGGAATACATCTCAAACGTTTAGTCTTAAAGTGCCAGAATGACGCAAGAGGCTATATAATTCTTCTTCTTATTGTTCATTAGTTATCTCGAACAAGGGTGGTGAAAGGATTAAAGTGCGCCACAGAGGCTCTTTTCGTAAACAAGACGTTTTATAAAACCCTGGATGGTTAGATAGGCATAGTTTTAGGACTTTCTGACCGAAATTTACCTTAATATTATACTTTAAATAAGAGTATCGAAATAACTAGTGAGGTTAAGCCAGTAATTAACTTGTTCATTTATTACAGAAGTATGTAGGTTATCTTATCAAAGTATTGTCAAATAAGAAGATTCAGGACGTAAATAAGTAATAGTTTTTCATTGTCAACTATCAAAATAATCTATGCTATGGTTACGATTTGAGTCGAGTGTGGATCTCTTAAACCAAATAAATATAAAGTCAGAATGCCGCGAACAACCAAAGTGAAGCCAAAGTCAAAACCGTACTTTTCCGTGTAGATACACTGACTCACGCATACATATACACCCAAATCATGCTCCTTGCTCCTATTACATGTAAATGACGTCGTCCTCCAGTAAATATCGTACAAAATAACATTGTACCTTCCTGTGTAGTGTACCCGTGTCAAAATAGCAAAACTAATAGTAAATTAATTAAGTGCAAAAGTCGTGTCTGAGAGGGGACTACACCTAGGTACTTTATTTTTTTGCATCATAGTTTTTTTACCAAAGGTTAATCCAATTACTAATCCAATTATACCATCATAAATTTTGAAAGCACCGAAGTATGGTTGTATGTTTGTAATAACGAAAAAAAATTTGGGACAAATTTCTTTTTTGAAGTTTTTCCTTCAGCTCTAAGGGACTAAGGATGATGTTACCTTTTTATTCAATATAAATTTAACTTCTTTAAGTTGTTTGGAACATAAATCTCAGAAACCATAATTAGGAGTGCAATATCATTGCACACCTATTTAAGGTAATGCTCAATATAGTTATTGCTTTGTTTATAAATAATCAATACAATACCTTACTGATACAAATTTACCTAATTTATGAAACACATTTATCAAATAGGAACCCTTAGGCTTTCACACATACATATGGTGGCCTCATTTTGGTTGATCATGGCGCCCCGTCTTTATATTTATTTGGTCTGAGGTGGCCCTAGATCCAGAACTCACTTCTCAATTGAAATGTGTGCACTGCAACTCCAGACTAGTCAGCAAGCCGAAGCATCGATGCATCGATGTATAACACGAGTTATATCGTGCCGGTCCTATTGCTGTGTATCGATACTCAAAGCGCCTAACAAAGTGAATTTTAGAGGAGACTAACAAACAGAGAGCTAAAGCAAACAGTCCATGTTCCGAATCAAACTGTGACGCACACTCGTTTGCGACTAATGTAATTTGCCTGAGGTTAATGTACAGCGTTAATTAAATTATGATGTTGCTGGCATAGGTAGGTATTTATTTTGTAAGTGAATTTTGCAACGGTAAATTAATTTCTCGGATTCTAAGATTAAACCATTTTATTGGTGACAGGATCATAATTTATGGAAATAAATTGTTTCTACCCTCGGCATTGCACGTGTTTTGTAAATACATACATATAATACATAGAAACACCCAGACCCGAGACAAATACTTGCAGATCATACAAACATTTGTCCCGCAGCAGGAATCGAACCAGCTACTTTCTGCGTCTCAGCCAGACAGTCTCAGTCAGTCTTAGGCTGACTATGCCACAAAGGTGGTCTTTGGGGTTTTATTACTTTTAAAACCCCAGATGCAGATCAAATATTGATCCATCACAGAAATGTTTGTCCTGGAAGGGAATCGAACCCTTAACCTACAGCGTAGAAGGCAGAGTTACCTACTACGAACTGAGTTGAAAGGCCAGTCAAGGACTATTTATCATTACACATTTTATCCAATACCGTTGCAACCTGATTGATATAATAATAATAATAAATCCTTTGTTCGCTGACCAATTATTCACAGCAAATGTTTAACTAATCAGATTTTTAAATTTAGTTTAATAAAGAAAAAACAAATTAAAAAAACACATTTTTAGCAAACCTGACCAACAAGGTCAGGTTTTCACAATTTAATTTTATCTCTAATTTTTTTTTTCAATAAAATCGTAATTGTAGTCAATCTCTGTTTATGATCGCAATCGGCTTTGCAAATCAAAAGGTATTTCTGAAAGCAATTTGTTTCAGGCACAAACCTTGAAACCATGCCATAAATGAAGAAAGGCACAGAGAAAACCCAATCCAATCCGCTTAATACGAAAGTATGGTTAGCAACTGAGTGGAAATTTAAAAGCCTATTTCACCATGAATCTTACAGTTCATACAACAAACTTTTAGTCGGTCGACAATTCAACTTTGTTGAATTCTGGATTTATTAAAAACTAGCATCAGCCCGCGGCTTCGCACGTTTCTAAGTTCTGTTCTGTTGATCCGATCGCTACCAAACTTTACAGGATCACCCGCTAGTCCAATCTAAAGATTTCCTAAAAATTTCATCAAAATCGGTCCAGCCGTTTCGGAGTCTATAAGGAAGATACATATATATATACATATATATACATATATATATATACATATATATACATATATATATATATATATATATATATATATATATGTATATATACATATATATATATATATATATATATTTTACATAATATAACAAATTAAGAAGCTGATTCGTTCATTAAGCTCTTAAGCATTAAATCATTAATTTTTTTATTTTTCAGAGCATAGTCGAAATAGCATAATATCCTAGCCGCATTTTAAAAATCAATTATCTAAACTGCTCTTTATAAATTCAAACAATATGTTTTTTTTTGATAAAACCAAATTAAGGAAGCGTTAGAGAATGGCCAGGTCAAGAATATTCATATCGCCATTTATGTATGAGAAATATGATCAGAGTGAATAAAGCAAATTAAAATGTCAAGATCATAACAAATGGAACTCTGTAGTTGGAAAGCAGGCGTGGTTTTATTCCATGATTCCAGTAAGAATCGAATTAAAATGTCGGCCGATCAAAGTCTGAAGTATGAGTGCACCCTGAAAGTTCAGATTGAGACGTCAAGAGGAATCAACCCCAAGGCGTTTTGTTGTTGTTTTCTCATTATCTTTCCAATCGCATTACAAATCAAACCGGCGACGTAGTACCTATTACTGGTACGAGGGTTCGCAATGAATACACAGTCAACATGAAATTCTATGGCATTTTTGTATTTACTATCACCGTGGCTAAGTTGTAATTGTAATGACTAAGAGTCAGAGACTAACCCTCTATCCTAGCGTGCCGTTAAAGTATTATCTTTTTTTTCAATATCCTAGCGTGCCGTTAAAGTATTCTCTTTTTTTTCAAGTGAAAACAACTTTTAGCGCGGTACGCATATTTTTATATGAGGTAAAACCTCTGGATTCGCGACACCGTTACCGTTTGGGGCAAGACGCAGGGCTACCGCGCTCGCCCCATTTGATTATAAACCTTAATTCACATGTTTACAGTTTACTTTTGTATGGAGAAGTTTACTGAGTTAGGTTCTTTGATATATTATCTACATTCTGAACAAAAAATATTGCATCATCTGTGTTCGTTCAGTATTTGATTGGCAGTCGCCATAATTATTGATTTTGAAGTGATTTATCACTAAACACTAACGCGCCAAAATAAGTTTTCACTTCTGTCGGCAATCTAAACCTACCTTTGACCACGATCTCGCCTGATGTTAAGCGACGATGTGACCGACGATGGGGCACGCATCGTTAGCAAGACACGTATTTACTCGAGACTTGAAGAGACCTAGATTGTATTTTTCAGGAAAGACGGACGACGGCAAAGCATTCCAATCCTTGGCTGTACGCATTATAAATGTGGAAGCAAAGCGCTTTGTTCGTAAGGGTGTTAGGTTGACAAGGTATGGATGGTATTGAGCGGTACGTCTGCTTGTCCTGTGGTGAAAAAGAGATGGCGGAATCAGATCATGTAATTCCTGGGCACATTCTCCGAAATGTATCCTACAAAAGATCGAAAGGCAAGCAACTTTACGAACGGTGCTCGAGACTCTGGAACTTAGGCTGTCTGGCTCTCTGTTCTTGTCATTCTCATGCCAATGAATAGAGATGGCAACAAAGTAAAAAAACACATTAGCCAGTGAAAGATAAGATAGATCCTAAGAGTCTGTTTTATAATCGTTTCTATTTCGAAACTCGCGTCAATTAGCAATAGGTGTGAATTACGCGACCATTGCTGTCAAATACATTTTTTTAACGCTGATATTTATCTGTTTTTGCCTGTAGGTGTTCGACCGGCGAGTAGGCAAACGGCTGGCTTCCATAATTAGAGTTTTTTTGGCAATTTGCGACATTTCACGCGTGAAGTCGCAGATATAATTATCACGTTGTTATTGGCGCTTTTTTAACGTAATTCGTATTTAACGTAAGACACAGGTTCTCCTATTTCAGGCATATTGTAAGTAGTTACCTAAGTATAGTTACACAATAAGTATTATGGTATAATCTAATATATAAAATTCTTCTGTCACGGGGTGCGTAATCGAACTCCTCCGAAACGGCTCGACCGATTTTCGTGATCCTTAGCGAGGATATTAGTCAGGGGGGAGAATCGAACAACATCTATTTTTCATCCCCCTAAATGTTAAGGGTGGTCCACCCCTTAATTTTTTTTTTTTATTTTTCAGACAAAATTTTTTGTTTTTATTTTTTTATGATACATCATACAAAAATACATGCAACCCTAAATTTTCACCCCTCTACGATCAACCCTTATTTTTTAAACATCATATTTACCTATAAAAATGTTTCCTAAAAATAACATACATGGCAAAACAACGTTTGCCGGGACAGCTAGTAATTTATATTATTTTCCGTGTTGTTACACTTAGCTCTAAGATAATGAATAAAGATTTATTTATTTATTATATATTTACAGCAAAAAAAAATGAAAAAAATACCCTAAAAATTAATAATTTAAAAAAAAATATGTGTTAAAAATTGTCACATAAGTAGCTAGTGTGGTGTAAAATATGGGTTGTCTTTGTCATTCATTAAGGCAGTGTACACAACAACAACAATAATAATAATAACGCCGAACATTTCACACAACCTCATCTGGTCCCAAAATTAGCAGAGCTTGTGATATGGGTACCACATGACGAACTATACATATTACACATAGAAACACCCGAGACAAATACTAGCAAATCATACGAAATATTTGTACAGCGGCGGTAATCTAACCCACAACCTTATGCGTCTCAGCTGGACCTTAGCCCACTGTGCCAAGAGAGGTCGTCGACATAGGACGGTGGATTGGTGTTGGCTGCATTATTTTAGAGTTTAAAAATGCTACTGACACCAACCAAGGACAGGAAAACGAAGCGTAGGAAGACCCCCCACCCGATGGACTGATGACATTGTAAATATTGCGGGAAATCGGTGGATGGAGAGGCAAAATCGTTCTCCCTGGAAATCTATTGGGGAGGCCTATGTTTAGCAGTGGACTTGTAGGGGCTGATAAGATGACTGACACCAACCTGCCAGGCTGTGTAAGCTGGTCGTAGGCTTTGGTGTGTGGACTCTATAATGTCAATGAATAAATATGGCAGCTGACTTTAATGCCCCACAAGCTCATAATATGTTTACGAGAAAGACCCATTAGAGTAAATTATAAGTAAAATGAAATTGTGGAGTAGAATAGCAAGAATTTAAACAGAACATTGTTTTATGGCTGGCCTGTAAGCTCATGCCACTTCCTTTCAGATAGTAGTCCTTCTGCGCTGTAGGTTAGGGTTTCAATTCCCTACCGGGAATAACATTTGTCTGATGAAATTGATCTCTGTAAGTATTCTATCAGTCATCTGGTCACCATAATACAAGTTATGATAAGTTGAGGCTAGACGGTGATTTGTGCATTGTTTACCAATATTGTATTATTCGATATATTATTTCACGGCTTAGAAATATCGCGTGACCCAAGAGCTGGTTTCTATCTGACTAAGCGTATTAGCATTTCCATACAAAGTGGCAATGCGAGTGTCTTGGGGAGGCTGCCCTCTGGCAGTGATACAGTAGAAACAAGCCGTAAGGGAGGTATATAGAACAATGAGGTAAGAAGGTAAGTAAAGAAACAAAAAAAACAAAACACAAAGAGTACAATACAGTAAAATACCATAGTATAATTTAACACTAATAGTATGCGAACTGTGGTTCAAAAACATTTAGTCCTTACTCAACTGTTTACGTGTATTTTATATTATTGTATTTTGTTCAATACATTACTGCAATAATTTTAAAAATAAATGTAGTCATAAAAATATTGCATACATAAATATTTAAATCAGTTAGCCACTTATTCGGACACAGAACTAAGCCAGCAAAATCTCCGAGCTCACGAACAAATTGAACAAATTCGAGTTTAATACTTCAGATTGAAAGTTAATTACATTTTCAAATTCACCCACCCCCAAGCAATTGAAGTCGGAATTAAAATGAACAGGGGCCCGAGATATGCCAAGCACGAATTTTTAATTTTCGTTTCGTATCAGATTCGTAAGTATGAACAATCCTACCTTTTAACCATATTATGATTGTTCCACAATTTGCTGGTTTTCATTTTATTTGATTAACTGATCAAATTCACTTTGTTCTATTCTTTGGTCTGATTTATACCGTAACACAAATTTAATTTTAATTTAAAAATATATTTACCTAAAACTTTGGAAACCTAGATTTATATTGTATTGATAAAGATAAACTATCGTAAGTTGCAAACTAGGTAGAATGCAAAAATTCCTCTTAAAATTTTGCAATGTTGCAACGCAAGTCATCGTCAGTATTCAGACGGAATACGAATTTTCCAAGTCGTTAAACGATTGGTGACCAATCACAATAAAATGACGACTGTGAGAACATTCGATGTAAATTAGCTGTTAAGCTCAAAACCTATCCACTTAAATTTCAATCGTATCGCAACATGCCAAAGATTATAGTAGCTAACCACAGTAATATGACTCATCTATTGTATATACCAAGATAGGCACAATAATTGCCAAAGAATTTGACATTCAACAGAAACCGCAATATGCAATTATGTTGAAATCAGCAATTTGATAGGTTATAGGTTTGTTGGAGATCGTTTATTATGCGACTTTGATGCACCGGTAGATGCTTTTTACTAGTCTTAACTGTCAATCAAATAACAAAAGCTTCGCTCGTTACCTTCCCTATTCTCAGGTTCGTGCCAGTCATTATACAAAACGGCTAGGTCATCAGTCTTAAGCTTATTAGGTCGACCTAGACATAATTTTTCATCTTAAATAATTGTATGTTTCATGACCTTAGCTCACTTTTCTAGAACATAACATCCAAGCTTCATTGTTTTGTTACCGTTAGCTTACTCATGAACATTTTGCTCATAGTGATTGTTAGAGAAAAAAAAAGCAGTAAAAGGTTTACAGCATATTGGCTCCCTGAATTTCATTGCAAAAATAAACCACTTCAGTTTATTTTATAGTTGTAATAGTAAAAATAATTCCAACTCACTGCATCGCATAAAAATAAAACTTATTGAAGCCATATGCCATACTTACTACACCTGATATTAAACGATACCAACGAACCTAAAACAACGATACAGTTAACGAAAAATCTGATGTTATGACGTGTACAATTCAAAGTGTTCCTTGTTATTGTGTCGAATGAAACTATTTTGCCATAGCCAAAACAAATAACAAAGAACAAAGAGCTATCCCATTTTGATGTAGTCTTACTGCTCAAACTTATCTCTATTGATGAGGATGCTGTAAATATTATCTAGCAAGATTGAAGCACTATCTTCATATCTTCAGATTGAAAGCACTATACGGCGCTATAATAACGCCATAACAAGTGAATGGAAGTATCAAGTGGCGATTCCGCTCGCTTCGACCTCTCTAGTTAGCGAAAGTGGAAAGATGAATGATGTAAGGAAATGATACGAATAGGCGAATGGCCTTTCAGCTTTTGCTTCTTAGATTCAATGATTCTAGGTAACCACTATGTTAATTTGGTGTAATTAATACAAAGTTTATTCATAATTAATTCTTTATTGTTTTTTTTATAAATCAATATAAAAAGTTTAGTTAGTGGTGGGGTTAAAGTGTGTATGAAACAACACGCAAATAAACTTCCGTGTTCCCTATAGACTCCGAAACGGTTGGACCGATTTCGATCGAAATTTTCCGGAAATCTTCAGATTGGCCTAGCGAGAGTTTGGTAGCGATCGGATCAACAGAACTGTTATCTTTATTTTTTTTGCATCAATCATGTTTGGTATGGATATAGATTTTATCTTAGGAACGGACATAGGCTACATTTAATGTATGTAATATGCGTGCGAACCCGCGGGCAGAAGCTAGTTCCACATATTATTCGCCATAAGTCAATTAAGAGTATATTGAACAAGAATCTTGTGCCGCGCAATCTTCTTTTATTACTTCTTTTGTAAAAGGCTTTTCAAAGCACAAACCTTGTCTCTGTACGTTTCAGCTTGAAGTGAGTTCAACTTAATGAAATTGATATAGAAAATCAGAAGATAGTTAAGGTAGGTAATTAGACGCATTTTATATAAACTGATTTCTTATAATATGATCCTACTAAATCATAATATAATCCTATTCAACTCCTACTAATAATATCAATACGATAGTATGTGTGGATTTTTGGATATCAAGATGTTTTGATTTTGATAAAACTTGATATAGACTGTGATTTAGAATAGCATATACGTTACTTTTTATGTAGGTACCACTTGTTCAAAGCCGCGGGTAGCAACTAGTAAATTCATAAAACAGAAAAAGTGCCATAGTATTATTAAGTTCGAGGAATGGTATTTTAACAAGGCTTTATTTAGTTCACAATATGGCTTACATAATAACATTAACAAACTTTGTTTTAATTGGCTAATTTCCATACAAATATAATATAAACATAAATTATGTGACTGCCGACTCCCGTCCCCAACAGATAGGTTCTCAACTTTCAATATTAATTTATAAATTCTGTCCCAACAACAGGCGTTTTATTTACGATGCCAAATAAATTTTAATATCACACTGAAATAACGGCACCACGTAACGATACATAATTTATTATTTTATCTCTCAACGCCTTTACATTATTAATATCCCCCATCCCTGTATTGGGAAAAATGTACGATAAAAGTGGCGACAAATTGAAATAAAACATAACATGAAAATACTTTTTGGAGTTATCAAATTTTTACGACGGAATTTCCTATTTTTTCTAAGTCAAATATAAAACTCGTCAAGTAAAAAAATTTAGCTTAGAAACGGAAAATTGCTGAGTCAGCACAACACATTAACGCACTAACCCTACTAATATTATATATACGTATGTAAAGTTTATCTGTAACTATAATCACGCAATAATAACTGAAATCGTTGCACGATGGATAAAACTTGATATAGATAATAATACTATATTTGATCCTGGAATATAAACAATACTCGTTCATATGCGTACATTTATGAAAAACGGACACAAGCTAGTTATAACTAAATTGGCCAAGTGCATGTGAAGACTTCCGCAGTCGGTGAAGATAAGAATGACTATTAGTCCCCTCCCAAACTTATTCATCACGATCTATTTATATTTAGCACAGCATAAAAATTAACCTAAATGGTAAGTAAATAGGAGTAACTTCAACTTACACAAGCAACACGACCCGTGTTCGGTGTACAGACCTGAAACAAAATTAAATTACTGTAAGGCATTTATTTTAAGTAATAAAGCGAGTGTCGTTAAGTGATACAACTTTAGAAACATTAGCTTTTCAACTAGTGGAACGCTTGTAGCAATTCCTACATGACGGTATCTTTCACCGGAGAAAAGAAAAACTTCTTTCTTAGTAAAAGATATGTCTTTTTTACACTCAAACTCACTTTTTTAGGGTTCTGAAATCCAATTTCAAAAAAAATCATCTCTCTCTGTCTGTTTGCCCCAAATCCGAACTTTTGCTCGCCTACTCTTATTGTTGTCGCAATTAAATTTGGTACGGTTAAACATATTAGCGGCGCTGACAAAGTTATGAAATAAAAACTTGGTTTTTAGTACCTTCTCTACATGTAAAGGGTTGCTTTGTTTTTTGTGTTATTTCTCTGGTATATAGCTGGATAAGTATTTTAAAGATATCACCAGGGCTCTTGAATAGCTTTTTGATGCAGGTATTCATTCGTTTAATAAATAACGTTTGTACGCATTGAAATGGTAATTTTTGATTGGAGGCAGTATTTTTTATATATGGTCTGTTTATACAAATGTATTCTTTGTCTATTCCTGCGAGGGAAAAAACGTCGTCTTCAGGGTTCATGTTTATACTGGCAATTAAAAGAGAAAAAAAATGCTAAGGTAAAACGAAAAAACATTAACCTTATTATCATACGAGATGATTTATTAAAAGCGCTGAATAAAAAATTGAAACCGACGTTTAATACTCGTACTTTTTAGCATTAATAGCTTCCGACACACTAATTACGATAAGATCAGTAAGGCTTTGAATCACGCACGCCCATTTACGTAGCGCCCATGATATTTGAGCAGTGTCAAGTTTGTTATACTTTTAAGCTGGAAATAAATTGTCTGATAAAGCTCTAGGACGCTTATGTCGGTAGAAACGTAATTTTCGGACAACACTAGCCCGTGGTGTATAATATATGTAATATATGTGACGTGCTTGATCAACGTTTCACGCAACATTTTTTCCGATAATTTATGTACGAAGTTTCAACAAAGCTTTGACTTCAACAAGGTATTTCCAATATTAACCAAACTAGTCATTAAGTCGATACTGTATTCACTTTCTTTAGAAACCTTCATGATGTTATTTATAGTTACAGTTCTATTCTAGGGACTCCCTTAGATAAAACATATTTGTATCCAAGTTGCTGAATAAATTGCGCCAGTCAGAGTAGTTCATAGTAGATACATTTCGATAGATCACTACTCATAAATATTTCCTTTCTAAACTAACCTTTACCGACCATCAATTTTAACTGCGATTTTCTAATCTCGCTCAATACCTGTCACAGATCCACCTTCATTACAATCAATGACTCAACATTAAGCTTAGTGCACACTAGCGTAAACCGCAAAGGTAAAACCACATGAACTGCGAGTCTCGATCGAGAAGATCCCCTATCTGTCAAAGGTCGAAGGTTGCGGTGAAAGCGGTGCTTTCGCCCGGCCGATAGCGTATTGTGTCCCAAGCTTAATGTTGTGGAAGTATATACAAACGTAAGAGTGTAGCTACCTACTTAATACCTATGTTTCAGACATTTGCCGGAATACTAAAACATCACTTAAATTTGAAGGCTATTTATATACGTGTCGGTGACTTTCCTCATACAATTATGAAGGATAACGGGGTCTCAAATATGTGAGTTTGTTTCAAATGCCTGTTATGCTACAGTACTCTGGTGATTAAAATTGGTGATAATATTACGTAATAGTATTATAATCACCAATTTTCAGTCAGTGCCATGATATCTAATCATTGATAAGATAGTTTAATAATATAGTTTTGGCAAATTGATTACAGCCAGTAGCTAACAGTGATAAACCCAAATATGTTAATAATATCGTGAAAAAGCCATAAAAAAACTGTTTTGCTTTTGGCACGTGGTAGACCCACTTGCCACTAGTTTGCAAAATAAACTATATACATAATGAACCGTTATGTTTTAGTGTGGGTGGGTTTTTTCTGTGCTATCTCATTTCAACAGTTTTTGACAATTGCAGTTGGTTTTAATTTTGATCACACATCAAAATCCTGCTTACTATTTTTATACCACGCAACGCACGCACCACGTTGTTCAAGGCGAACAATGCTTTATCAACGGTAGCATTATCTTACTCTTTAATATCTTTAAATCCTTTGCTGCAATGGTTATTATATTATTATTGACCAAACCTTATAACCACATTATTCAATAGTTATTATTCTGTCTATTTGTAGGTAAGAGCTATTGTTATTCAAGCACGATAGTTATTTAAATCCTAATAAACAGCGTTAGGTGTCGATTGACAATGATTGATTCAGCTTTCTAAAGATAAAAGGGATGCCTTTCATAGTTTGAATTTAATCTGCAAAGTATTCGACACGACCTTTAAAGTAACTTTGAAAGTGATAGCCTCCTAAGATAAAGTCACTAATCAGTTTTATCATAAAGTCTCACCCAAAACTAAAAATGAGGCTCGCAATTTCTAATGCAAAAATATTATTCTTCTATTCTATACATTCTATATATTATTCTATATTCTTTTCTATTCTATACTTCTATATATTTATTGTGTCACTAGTTGTTTTGACCAAGTGTTTGTTCTTTACAAAAATGTTATTGTAATTAATATTTTTACCACTTAATTGATAAGCCCTATTGAATGTTAAACTATGAACTCAAGAGCAATACCTTATGGTAAAAGCTTGGGAACTTAGATAATGTCTTCGATACGTCCACATTATACCTAAACTACGGATGGTGTTAGAAAGCTGAAACTTAAGCCGTAAATGAAAGGGTAAGTTCAAAGGGCGAACGACGACCACTGTAGACAGCGTTGTGTGTGCGTACTTACCTACAGTATTAATGCGGGTACCTTATCTACCTACGAGGAAATGAGTGAAATTACCTAATTCTATTGGTTGGTTTCTTTGCTCCGTTTAGTTCAATACCAAGGGCTTGTCCGCTGTGGCACGAAATTAATCTTTTTGTATCTATTTGTATTTTGTATGGTTGTATTACGTTGTTCAAATGACATCAAAATGAACCACAAATTGATTTAATTCGAATAAAACCTATTTATCTCTTAGCAGACGGGATGCCGTTAATAATATTGTGACCTGTTTGCAAACTAAACTATGTCATTATTCAATTTGCCAGCAAACAAGTCACAACTCAATTCTATGCAGTGCTTAATAGAAGGTAAGTATGTACCTATAGTGTACTAACTGGAAGGTACGAACTCTAATATTTTAATTTGATTAACTTTTTGGTTTGCAAGGAAACTGTTGATGAGTTGACTAAGCAAAAATAATAAAATTTATTAATTGGTCAAGTCATCCCGCGGGCTAAGTTTGAAGCGGCCTGAGTTGACTAAAGAGCCGGATATTCGTAGGCAAGAAGTTTATTCATTTATTACACAAACAATGCAGGTAACTTGCAGAAGGAAAACGAATATTTTTAAAACTATCATGGTATCACATAGTCTTCCTCTATTTCGGCACAGTTGCAGTTTCTCTCGTGATCATGATCATGGCATTTATGTTAAAATATTGGTAAAAGGAAAAACTAACATATCATAATAATTATCCTGTTTATAGTCAAAATATTACCTGTAACCATTTGATAACTACAAACAGTTTTCTGTGAAAGTTACACTCACTCTACTATATATAGTAGTGGAAGTGCACAAAAAGATCCTCTGGCTACACTTATTCGAAGTAACTAGTGACACAATATGATGGTGACTACTATATTCCTGGCATATAACTGCCTTTCAGATTATAACAGACCACAATGGTATTGCAAAACAGAATAAGTACCTAATAACTTTCTGACACTAAGTAACACTTTAGCATCATTAAATTCATCAAACGTAATAAGCACGTAAGGCTGTGGATAAAGTACAAAGCAAACAATCAGGCGCCAATTTTTCAGGAATCATCAGCCACCATCAGCACAATCACAAACAACAATGGAGTTGCGAAAGATAATAACGCCGAACAAAAGGTCGAACATAATAAATGCACACCACAATGAATGCATTCATCATAATTCAACGTCAATGAAAACATCCCGCCTATTCAGCGTGGCAAATCTGCTCAATTGGATGCTATTGCGAAACTAGACGGTATTGGCAGAGGTGCAAATAGTAAAATGATGATATTATTATTATGAGCTAAAACGGAACATACCGTAACAGTAATTAATTCAATTGCCGAAGAAACGCTTTAAAATGTAAACGGAACATTAGAGAAAAAAAAATGATAGAACTAGCGGAACCACTATTTTGAATGGGAGCCAAAACCGGTAAGTCAATGGCCGATGCCTAATCCTATGAAACCTTGTTGAGGTCGGTGTTGCAACGATTAAGCAATTACTGACCAATGGAAACCAAAATGGATTTCGTTCATGATAATTTTAAGGCACCAATAACTAGAGTAGTTTTTTTTTAAATCTTGAAGTGACTAAAATAACGATAGAAACTCAATGATAATGCTTGAAACCTATAAAATAAAAAGACAAACTCAAGTCCTGCTTTAATTTAAATAGGTAATTATCTATAACAGCTCTTTATATTTTCATAACATCATAAATAAGAAAGAACCTACAAGTATGTATATTGTATGTACTGTATTGTACTGCGAAAATCATATGGAAATATTAATTTCTAAATATTCAAGACGCCATACTTCAAGGTACATTGTGCTCAAGGCAAGGTAAATGTAGGTTATTGACTTGCGTGCGTGACGCATAAGTGACGTTAATCAAAATCTAATGACATACGTCAAGTTATACTTGGTACCGAGGGCCCATGGTGTTAATAATATAGGGTGTAACCAGCCCGTATAACGTGATATAGTAATATTTCAAACGTCCCGTGTATTTTGATGTTGACTTCGAGATAAGATATAACTACAAGAATCTGGTGATTTGAGTATTGACACAGATTATGAAGGATTAAGGCAGACCCCCTACTTAATTTCAAGGGGGCCCTCTCAAGTTTTGAGTGTTTTCTGTATTTTATTAAATCAACCGCTACATTTTGGATTCATATGCGACAGAGAAGGTGTTAAAGAATGTCTTAAATATTAGTCTTGGTACTCGTGTAGATGGTAAATAAAGCCAGGGCCGTAATTGGTGTTGAATCAATTCATGACGCGCTTACTGATTAAATAAAAATTGTAAAAACATTGAACTGTCGTTAAGCTGTTAAAACAGACTCTTTGTTTCATTATAAGGTAGTAGTTACTAACGTAATTAATGGACTTTTGTCACCATGTCCAAATTGTATTTAAATTACTATGAAATAAACATTCCTTCCGTATATAGAATGAATTTGTTTTTACAAGAATAACCTAGCATTTCTTCCACTTCAATAATTTGAAAGTAATATTCAATTTATAATGTTAACCCTACCCAGCTACAAGCAAAGCCTTAATAACTAAACTATTTCGTTTTGTACGTTATCTGATGCCATAATCTTGTTTTCCTCGCTTTGTTGAGATAGAAACAAATAAAATACAAATTTGACAAGCTTAAGCGTCTGCCATGGCTCCGGTGTACCTCAAGGCTGAGTGTTGGGGCCGCTACTTAAAAGATAACATTATAATCTTCATAAATAATTATTATCTGCGATGTCGCTAGGATTATAACGATTAGAAACTGATTGTAGAATTTTTGTACATTACTAACTTATGTAGAAATACGAGTATATCATTACATAGTATAAAACAAAGTCGCCTCCCGCTGTCTGTCTGTCTCGGTGTATGCTTAGATCTTTAAAACTGATTTTGAAGTGGTTTTTTTAATAGATAGAGTAATTCTAGAGGAAGGTTTATATGTATAAAACATGCATAATATAGTAGAGAAACACTGATAATTTTAGAGGTTTCTTATGTGGTATATAAACACATTTTTTTGCGCTTACATTGCAAACGCTGGCTGAACCCTACGAGATAGATCAAAATAATGTACTACAGTATTGTACACCTTAAAAAGGTCTACACAAAAGTCCGCAATGGTATATGTCTATCTCTTAGTGTTTAACGTTGTATATAAAGACATTCTGTAGTATTTTTAGTATCAGCATTGCACTCGTGCGAAGCCGAGGCGGGTTGCTAGTTTATTATATACGTTACTGTGAAATGATTTTGTGGACTGGAAATAATTAAAAAAATATATAGAAAGTAGTATATTAGATATGTGGTCCTTATAACAAGCTCTGCTTACTTGGGGCTAAATGATACTGTATATAATATTCAGAATGATTTATCGATTGATTAACAAAAGTGCTATAATATTTGTCGACAGTGCACATAACACCATCTAGCCCCAAACGAAACATAACATGTTCTATAGAAACCGGATGACTAATATCATAGTTATATACTTTTGAATATCTACATACATAAAATAAGATACATTATAACAACCAGACACAGAACAAACAAAAATGTTCATCAAGCGTTTTTTTTATAATACCGGACATTTCACACAGCATCATCTGGCCCCAAAGTAAGCAGAGCTTGTTTATGGGTACCACATGACTGATATACTACTTATATACTTTTTTTGTTGTAAATACATACATATTATACATAGAAACACCCAGACCCGAGACAAATACTTGCAGATCATACAAACATTTGTCCCGTGGCGGGAATCGAACCCGCAACCTTTTGCGTCTCAGCTGGACCTAAGCCCACTGCGCCACAGAGGTCGTCAAATATCTTTAATGGTAGGGAATCGATACCCCAACCAACAGCGCAGATGTCAGAGCTACTACCTACTGAGCTGACAGGCCGATCATAAAAGTTGGTACATGCAGCAACGATTGCAATGATCGTAAAATCTTTATTAATCAGTGCTGCAGCGGTCATTGCCAACGACCTTGTATAGCTTTAGGGCATTATGCCAACCTACCGACTATTACGAATAACGACAGCTACGAGTAATCAGCATTATTATATCATTAGAATTGTGTTGACAATCCATTTCCAGCTAGTTACCTAATAAAAATATAGTATTTTTAGAACAGCTAAATCATTATTATTTTTATTGTAATGAAAATAATAATGATTTAGCTGTTCTATAACGATACAAACGTTTGCAAAATATTTTACAATGACTTACTTAATTAAAACAAACAGAATTACACATTTTTATCTCAGTTATACTATTTCTATTTTTATATTATCTTTATCTTATAGATTTTAATATATAAAATTGAACTTATTTCATATAGCGTTACCTTTTATTCAAACCATTTACATTGAAACGTTATCATAGATAAATAATTACAAATCTTATCACGCACTATCATACATTTTTATCCTTATTTCCGTTGTAATTAATAGGTGGATACTTATTTCCTTACTTTTTTCACTATAACCATGGACTAATTTCGTCTCTATAATAATTATATTAACCAAAATTTTATTAATAGTCCTGCGTGGCTATATTAAAAAGTCATTGATAAAACTTCACATGTATAACTCCATCTATTTATACCCACATTTAGAAAACCGTTGCGTTTTATAAAAATAGTATTTAAGAAGCTAAAGAAGAGACACAATCATTCTAATACTAAAGATAGCTGTTTATAGAAGCGTTTTGAAATGAAATGGATTTATAATGGCTGTTTGGTTCCCTGCCCACAGTCGTAAAGTGATACGAGACGAGTGTGCCTGAATACGAATAAAAGAAGCAGTACCGTTACGGCCTCGTGTGTAGAATCTCCGCTTTGACCGAAGAGTACCCAAGACCCGTTAGTGCGCCTGACCATTCATATTGTATTGTTCTTGAATTATCGTGTCGTGCGCCGAGAGAATGAGAATTAACGAGTTTTGGGTCGGTCAGATGTTTTATGCACAAAAGGTTGTCTAGTTTATGAATATTACAGTAAACCCTAATACAAGGTAACCTACCTATAACCTATAACCTACCTGTAACCTACCTTAGAGATAGTTCATGTTATTTCATCTATTTTAAATTAGTCCTGACCACGAGAGTGTTATCATTAAACAATTAAATAGATAAAATAGGTTGACTTAAAGGGTCATCCTTAGAGTATGGACGCAACTAAACAAACATCTTGCGGACAACTGTCAGCTGGCTAAATCTGAGTCCTTATAGACGTGGAAAACTTCAATTGCGTAAAGTATACGTGTTATACAACCATGTGTGTCCGCGTCAACAAAGTCACTAAGATGCATTTAAAAATATATAAAAAAATCAAAGACTGTATTTTGTTGTGATAAATAGACCATCGACAAAACATCCAGAATGTTTTGAAAATCTTTCGTAAACTTATTGAAATTCATTTTTTATTAAATGGATTGTATTTACTATAAAAATGAATACAAATTATATAACAGAGTAAAAACCACTCAACAGACTACCGTACTTTGGGCACAATCAAAACTAACCGATCTATATTAAGAAATAACAAGAACAAGCTCGGCTTCTGTAAATATTGAGCTAGTGGTTTATTTGTTCAGCTATTATAGCCAGTGGATCCAATACCAGTGTAGTTTAAACAAATGTTTAGATATTTTTATAAAGTATTTAAGGATACATTATGGTTTATACATAGTTCTTAAAATATCAGTCTAAGCACATTTACATGAACTTGTGGTTATAACAGGTTTTGGAACGAAGTTCCTTATCACACGGTACGGACTTCGCGGATGGGGGCTAGCCGAAAAAAAGTGTAAAATTTTTCCGTCATGAATTTCCGTCACGACCTTTTCTTTCTTTAGTGTAGACGGTTATCCATAACGTGAAACGAATTAAATAATTAGATAAACGAATGAACGAATGAATTAGATTAGTATTGAACGATGTACAATAAAATGTGTATTTACATAACTCTAAATAATATATTAATTACGAAATTTCCTACCAATCCTTCAATTCATTAGTTATTTCTGCGTTTCATTTAGTTGCTCTCAGACGCTACTAAATTCATTAATTTGTATTTATTAATCAATCATATGATACGTTTATGAATAATAATTAAACATCGATAGGAACTTCGTTCCAACCGAGTGTTTCTCGACGCTAACGCTAACGCTAACGCTTTTTTTATATACGTTTTATTAATGTATTTGTTATATAAATAAATATAATATTAGAAGTATGTACACTATAATTATCTAATTAACCATCAAACGTTTCAAATTAAGTTACATCATTAAATAAATAACTATTTCTATTCAATAAAAAAACCAGTAATTTTTTTATAGTCTTAGAGTTCTTTTCACATCAGAATGAAAGTAAATTTAAGTATAGATCGTTAAGGTTAACTACTAAATTGAAATAAAATTTTCACACAATATCCAATCATCTTTCACTGATGAATTTGTTATGCTTATAATTTTGTTTATAGGTAAGTATTATGATTTTTATTCGTAATTTTGCGTACCCAAAATATAAAAAGGCTCAGTTTATATTACTTTTTTACTTCCGTCCAACCTATTGAACTATAGACCACTTTAAATTGAATATCTGAACTCAAATCTACTAAACAGTTAATGTATTGAATTTCATATATCCCTAAAGGTCATCTCAAACTCATCTCATCTACCCATTTATTTTTCTGGTTTAACATAATGACGATGATTTTTTATTCATTCCTCATGGACTCATGACCTTGAAAATCCTAAGAATGGTCAGTGGACTTTCATCTTTCGTCGTGGCAGATTAAACTGTCATCCCTTTCAAATATTTTCGTGAGTACTCAACACGGCAGTTCAAAGGTTGACTCACGCAATTCTCCGTCTACCATTATTCACTGTTTTGAATTGTCTCGAAGATCTCCATTGTTCTCGTGTATGTTGTTAAAGATCGTGTTTGATAATTGGACAGTCAATTCGTCAAAACTAAATACCAGCTTATTTTTGTCAGAATATCAGCTTAGCTCTTCATAAAAATACTGGTAGTATATCAATTATAAATAATAAAATTAAAAATATCGAATTGAAGGAAAATCTTTAAATTTTGACTACTATAATAATGGTACTTAGAGTATATTTAAAATTTTTAATAAGCCCCATCTTCTACAACGGGTACTACTTAATGGTGTAATGCTATAATTAAAATGTTTGCTGAACATTGCTAGCCATGCTCGCTAATTGCTGTCCATCCATACATATTTAATGAATCAACGGTATACTAGGTTGGAGAACTATTTACTGCAGCTTTTATTAGAGTTCTTGAAAGAGCATTCATCATTTTTAACCGACTTCTATAAAAATAAACGTTCTCATTTGAATGTTTGTTTGGTTTGCTATCAATATAAAACACTTACTCTATGGTTATAATATCTTAAATCCATTTTATTATGAAAGGTGATGCGAGCTCATCTAACATGACAATGTCCTTACAGATTATAGTTGATGGTTCGTTTATTCGTTCATTCATATCCTTTATCACCTTGTATTTGACAGCACGTCTCAAGACGACGTGGGTCATTCTTCGGGACACAATGTCTATACGTATTAGGACCATCTTATTGTGTCTGGCTGACGCCTACAATTGATAAATGGGTATGGAGCACTCTTTCCAGGCTCTTCACTCGTGATTGTGATTCGATGAGATTTATTCTCATTGTTGGCCTCGAGTTTGGATTAACAGATAATGGTATTTGTTGTTCGTTTTCAATTATTTCATTTTTCTTTAACTTGAATCTATCGCCGGCATATATTTAACATTCATGATAATGAGATCAATAATATTATTCAAGGGTTTGTTAAAATAAAAAACATTATCTATATCCGAAAGTTATGTTATATATAAAGATCATTTCTTAGCAAGCGCTTCTTTAATGCATTTTCTTTGGCAATATCTTCTAAATCCAATTCAAATTCACACACCCAAGATAACTTTCACACCAAATACTCTATCCCTACCATTATAATCCATTATTAGCTTAACCCTTCCGAAACTGCCGTCCCACACCTTAATGTTTCAAATTCGACTTATCAACAGTTCCTGTTGGACACTAATGGACTTTTACGGTCAATATTTCAACGACAGTCTTGGGACTGCGGCCGGGCTCTCTGAAGGGTCTAGTGATGCCCCAGTTTCCTTAACAATTCACTGAGCTGAGACAATTACATTGGTCCTTGCTAATTGTTATTGCCCCGTACGAGTACATAGATAATGTAGATTTGATTCACAGTTTTAACTAGTTAGGGTATAATTGTATGATAGCGTATCCCAGCAGCAGTATACAATGGATCATTACCCTAAGTGATGGCGACCAAGGTATTATATTTTTCAGTACGAGCATGCGTTGTTTAATCTCAAAACTACTACAGACAGAGAAACTGACAGAACAGAGAAATAGCCGTATGAACTAGTATTTTTTTCATCGTGATATTCATCCTGTAAAAAGTTAGAAGGGGGCTCAATAATTTTTTGTTCTCGTCTAATAGGCTTTCGGATTCAGAGAATCAATAGCTTGAAGGTGTAGAGACACAGGCTTCGTAATGACAAATTTCGGCTAAGCACAATTCTGTATTAGTGCGCACGCTCAACGGACCATTAAGTCTCATTTAAATGTCTAAAGCCAGGCTTAATTATGGATATTTCTAACTTCGTAGGGTGACTAATATTCCAAAGGCGTATTTACATAAAACGTGATTGTTATTAATTTGGGCACTTGATACTTTAGTTAAAGTTATTAAGATAAATCTGTTATAAGCTTTGTGGTTCAAGCATCTATTGAAGGCGGAGTTGATATTTTGGAGTTTGGATAAAAGAGTAAGTATAATTTATTCATGTCTTGTATTACATTACATGCTATACGTCTCTCGTCGTAAGGATAAAACGTGTAATGTAAGAGAGATATTGGTGTGTATTTTTAAAAAATGGTCTTTTTAAAAATCAACACATTTTTTTGTAAAAATTTTACAACGCAATCAGTGGATTACGGTAAACTTGAAGTAAGCTGTTTACTTCAAGACTCTTTTAAGCCAATTAAGGACAAATAGTAACCTACTGATAAAATAACCAACCCAAAAAGTACCTACTGATTGATAAGTAAAAACTCACAAAACTAAAGTTTTATATGATCTCTATAAATCGTCTTCTTATAGCTACAAAAGTAGTTGACCTTACTGCCCCTTCACAAATTACCACTTTGTATAATTAAGTTCACGATAATCAATTTCAATTCCCAAACTTGCCAAACAGCTACTTATAGTAACAAATTGATTCTCAATAACTGTTCTCTTTTCGGGAATTTGAAACAACATAGCAAACATTTGCCTTCAACGATCCCTAAATTTATTAATTACTAGTTTCTGGAGGTAGTTTCGCACGCGTGGTATTCAAACCTACATAAAAATGTAGCCTATATTTTATTTCAGGTCTATATCTATGTTACTGTTCATCCAAATCCATTTGAAAAATTAACAATCTAACACATGCACAAGCTTACGTGTTTATAATATTATGATAACAAAGTTATAAGCTATTCGTCTTGTAATAACACTTGCGGTTGTACGCAACGATCCGACCTACAAAGTGCCTACGCGATTCCTTCACTAATAATAACAGTTCTAAACAGTTGACACACTGTTTGAGTTTTTGCTAAATGTTTGCAAAACAACGCCGTCATACGCCTTGACAATTAATTTGCTTCCCACATACATTTCCAAACTAAGTCTATTGTTCCAATGTGCGAGGTGTGTGGTACAAACTAATACTCGTCGGTTAGGGCGTGAATTTGGATCCAGTTATGAGATAGTCAAATTCAAATGAATATATTTGATGTTCTGTATCTGGGTTGTAACACCCAGTATGTATATAAAAATAAATAAGTTTTCTATCAATCATTTGGTCACAATAATACAAACTATGCTTAGATTCACCAATAATGATTGCCTAATTATTTACTTAGAAAATGTACTTAATATACAATAATACAATTTAACTGTTTTAGGGTAACGTTAAAAGATAGCTCAACTGGTCACTACCAGATGGCTTAGCCCCGAGACTCTGGCAGCAAAACCAAATATAAATGATATACAGTTTTATTAAATACTGTTAAAAACCACTTTGAATCGTCCTTAATTGCTAGGTAAACTAAGAAAGCTATACCTCCATAAAAGAAACAAATCCTATTGATATCCTATTGATAACATTTTAATTCAGCTTGATTTAATTGTATAGGTAAACTAACATTGGAAAGTTAGTTAAAAACAGAAAAAAAAAACATCGTTTTCCCATCGTAATCGAATCACATTTCGAATCAATCGAATTTCAAACCAATGTGGTGAAAGGATTTAAGTGCACCTCAGAGGTTCCTTTCATGCACTTGACACATGTCTTGTCTTGTCTTGACACATTTGTAGGTTCTAAGACATGCCGGCTTCCTCACGATGTCTTCCTTGACCGTTTAAGAGTAGGTACTAGTACAGCGCATACACATTTTACGAACAAAAAAGCTATTGCTGTACGACCGGGTTCGAACCCACGGGCATGGAACCGGCAGGTGGAGTCGCTACCACTAGACCACCAGTGCTCTGCGTCTATACTAGTGGATCTGTGATTTGTGACTTCACGAACATTTCTCGATATTTTGAAATATAACTTTTTTTTACGATTTCAAACCCCATATCTCCGCTATTTTTTTTTTAAATTCCAAAAACTGACATTATCGACAATAAAACTATATATATATACTTATCGGTTGTGAAATGGGACCTGTAGAGGAGAACAGGCGTTCGGACAGACATAGGAAAGCATTTTTGCCTAAGCTGAAACGGAAACAGCGGCTCGCGCTTCGTGCTCGCTTGGTCAATTAATACCTACTTACATTTAGTCAAAAACACTACTTGTTGTACCGATTTATATATAGTCATTAAACAAGTTTTATTATGACCATAATAATGCATAAACAACAAAAAATAATTAAAGATTCTAATACCTAACACGCGTCACTACATAGTATAAAATAAAGGCACTTCCCGCTGTATGTCTGTCCCTTTGTATGCTTAGATCTTTAAAACTACGCAACGGATTTTGATGCGGTTTTTTAATAGATAGAGTAATTCAAGAGGAAGGTTTATATGTATAATACATGCATATTATAGTAGAGAAACACTGATAATTTTAGAAATTTCTAATGTGGTGTCGTAAATAAACAAATTTTTTGCGCTTAGGTAGGTATATTGCAAACGCTGGCTGAACCATTCTGTAGTATATTTAGGGTGCATTGCTGATACATTGCACCCATGCGAGGCCGGGGCGGGTCGCTAGTAGTAAATAAAAGTAATAGAAGGTGAAAGTAAGCACCTTTGTTCTCGTACCTACTAATTGAAAACTGCAAATGATTCAATCAACGTTTCAAAAAACCAGTTAAAATCGCTTGAGTTGTTAGTTAAGAGTTCGATGGTACATTAGCATAAATGGAATTATAGACACGAATAAAATTAAAAATAAATAAATCACATAACACCATCCTAGTCACACACAGAAAAAGCTTGATAGAATACCTGTATTACTTAAAGCGTGGTGAGCAGTCAATTTCTAAATGTTTCTAGTGAAAGACTACGACTACCATTTTTTAGTATAAATTTCTTCAGTTCTTTATTAAGTTTATGCCCAACGGAAAACACGATATCATATTTTTTCTGGACATTTTTTTCTGAAAACCTTCCCTATAATGATTATAATAATACCGGACATTTCACACAGCATCATCTGGCCCCAAAGTAAGCATAGCTTGTGTTATGGGTACCACATGACTGATATACTACTTATATACAATTTTTTTTTGTAAGTACATACATATTATACATAGAAACACCCAGACCCGAGACAAATACTTGCAGATCATACAAACATTTGTCAGCCTCAGCCGAACCTAAGCCCACTGCGCCACATAGGTCGTCATATTTTATACTGTGGCATAGTGCGCAAAGGCCTATCTGAGACGCAGTTTGTTGCGGGATAATGTTTATATTATCTGAAAATATATTTCCGTATCTGGGTATTTTTCTATTTACAAAAAAAGTATATAATTAGTATATTGTGTCCCATAACATAAGCTCTGCTTGCTTTGGGGCTAGATGGTACTGTGTGAAATGTCCAGCATTATTAATTTATTTATAATATAAACGAAAAAGATTATGTCTGTCTGTTTGTTTGTTACCTTCTCACGGCTAAACGGATGAACAGGTATTGGTGAAATTTGGTACCAAGATAGATTGTACTTAGGGGACGGCTGTTTGGTAGGTAACACACGTGCAGCAGCTAATATTAAGATAGAACAATGAATAGTATTGTTAAGGAGGAATTGGCACCTAAATTCACCAAGTATGTTAGACGTTTCAAAGTGATCCTTGTGATTGTATTGAATAAAGTATTTTTTGACTTTGACTTCTACTTTTTATTGTGTCACTAGTTATTTCAAACCAGTGTGGTGAAAAGATTAAAATGCGCCTCAAGTCCAATCGTGCACTTGGCACATGATTTCGAACTTTTTAGGTTCTACGACATACCGATTACCTCACAGTGTTTTTCGTCACCGTTTGAGAGTACAGAGAGTAAAAAATAGGTTATCCATTTGGATAAAACGATTTTTTGATATTTTGCTTTTTCATACATGAAGTCGGTTGTCTTTCAAGTTTTTAAAACGTAATTATTCAGAAAAATCCATTGGAGCACAACCAGATTCGAACCTATAATAATATAATAGAACTATGGAAAAAAACATCCTTTATGAAGGTGCGCAGTTATATAATAGCTTACCAGATAGCATTAATAACTGTTTATACATGTTTATATATAAGAAAAGACGTAAACAATATATTTAAGAAAACATTAATTAAGTTAACGGTACTAACTATCACAATCAAAATCTTAAGCTATTACAATAAGCAAACTAAAATAAAATAACTTAGTACTTTAGGATTACTTTAGATAGCAAGTTTAAGATTTTTGTAATACCTACTCATTTAAGTGAACATTGTTTTTTTTTGAGAAAACAAATTTGTTAGACATATTATAATAGTTAAGAATATTATTTATATGCCATCATACCGTATACCGTACGTCTGTTTTTTAATGACATTATATCTCCAGGTACCGGCTGTGCATAATAGCGTAACGATGTAAAATTCATTATCCGTGGTATAATCAATTCGATTTATGCAATCAATCCAAATAATCGTACAATTAAACTGCCTGAGTAAGCATCTAGCAGACGCATTATTACTTTTACCTTAACAACTGTTTTTGGATTTAACTTAATCTTTGTTTACTTAGAAACGTCTGTCACAACTTCTGTCAAATGTTTTGTTTCAAATTGAAATAGTCTCTTTTTGTAAGATAATGACAAACAGTGACAGGGCAAATCTTACGCAGTGGTTAAGCAGTGTTATAGTTGAGAGGCGTTTAATAAGTATGTCAATGTCTTGGAGACTAAAAACGAAGTCAAAATAATACACGTCTCAATTAAAAGAAACACATTTTAATGATATTAGTGTGATAATGTTAATGATATGACTGAAAACTTTGCACAAGGCATTTTCACTATCATACATTTCGATTTTAGTGACGAATTACGGTACACACCTATACCTTATTCGTCGTTTTCCTCAACTAGCAGTCTGAAGTGACAGTGTCCTTCATTTTATTTAAAGAAACATTCATCACATCTAAGATCTGAAATCCTGGTTCCTATGCCATGTCATCCTACCTCCTTGATTATATCCAACCTCATTGTGTCTTCCTACCTCCTTGTTTATAAATTACTTTCATGCTATTTGTGTGACACAAAATAAAGTTTTATTTTTATCATTATATCTTTCTTTCAATCGCACTTACTCTACTTTTTTATCAAATGCAATGTTCTGGCAATATAAACCAGCGTTTCACAACCGAAACATAATCCAATTATTTCCTATTTCAAAATACTAGCCATCAACGCCGGGTGTACGTTATGTTATCGGCAAATCAATGAGTTTGCAACAACAATAACTCGGCTCTTATCAGACATTCTGTGTACATTTTCAGGTTTTCGATCTGCTTTGAATGTGAAACCAGACTCATAACTGGCCTCGTAATAACACAATTGGTATTGTACGAGTAGCTCTGCTTGCTGAAGAATGCATGGTCTCATGTTGCTCTGCCCTCAGGCCCTCAGACAGTTAACCGACACATTTGAAATGTAAAAACTCTCTTCCATTAATTTTACGTAGTTAAGTTATTATAAGATGGATCATGTAAAAAGCGCTAGGACAAGGACAAGTTTCTAGCCAGTTCTTCCCGGGCTTCTGTTAGTAGAAATTGGCACCTAAATTCAGCTAGCATATCTAAAACGGGGCAAAGTAATCATTATGATTGTATTGAATAAAATATATTTTGACTTTGACTGACTTTCTGTGCTATAGATTGTGCAACAACATTTATCCACACTAATATTATAAAAATAATTTATTGCATTGCTTGTATGTTTGTTTGTATGGATTAACTCAAAAACTATTTAACTGATTACAAATAGTCTTTCATGTATATAAAGCTACATTATCACCGAGTAACATAAACTATATTTTAACTTAAAAAAATGTCAAAGATTCCTACGAAAATTGCGATAATGAAACCCAGGGTATACAATATTACCTATAAAAGTCATTGTTTTGTGTGGTGCTGCGAAAACTATTGATGATACATGTACTACATGTTTAATGTACAAGAACACATCATTATCCACAAAAATGTCCGTGGGGCAATATGTATAACTAATATTATCAAGTCACTTTATCTGCTTAAAAATAGTTAATCATAAACAAACGCACTAGTCGTCACTACGATTTTCGAAGGTTCCCCTCGATTTCTCTGGGATGCCATCATCAGATCCTGGTTTCCTTATCATGGTACTACCCTTGGGATATCTCCTTTCCAACAACAAAAAAAATCATCAAAATCGGTTCATAAACGACGAAGTTATCCGCGAACACACATAAAAAAATATACGGTTGAATTGAGGAACCTCCTTTTTTTGATGTCGGTTAAAAAGCGGGCAAAATCGAAAGATGATGAGATTCGTATCATGCTATTAATCCTTATCCAACTAAATAGTTTCATAATCAAAGTTACCCGTACGAAGCCGGGGCGGGTCGATAGTGTGTTATGCATAGATGATCATTCTATATTTGAATATTATAAAGTATATCCATGTACTTAAAAGTATACTCTGTCATTAGATCCCTAGATTGAGGCTACATGTTGCTATGTGAAATTATATACCAGTATTCGTTATATATAAAATAGGAATGACGAAGTACGTAACCAACATGCAAGGAACATTCACTTACATTTACTCAATTCAAACTGTTTGAAATTCACCGAAGAATCGTCCTATCTCCACTCTAATAAAGAAGAATGAGTGTAGATTTCTGTCAATTGTCTGTCTGATGGTATAACAATGATGTCATAAAGTAATGGCTTTAAATAAACTAAACGATACATAACTATGAGATGATGTTGTTCAGATGACTAGCCTGTCAGCTCAGTTGGTAGTTGCTCTGCCTTATGCGTTGCGTAAGTTGAGGGTTCGATTCCCTCCCAGGACACATATTTGTGTGACGAACAAAGATGTTTGTTCTGTGTCTGGGTGTTATAAAGTATCATAGGTGTGTGTTTATAAATATACAAGTATTCTATCAGCCATCATGTTTGTTCCGTGTCTGGGTGTTATAAAGTATCATAGGTATGTGTTATACAAGTATTCTATCAGCCATCAAGTCACCATATTACAAGCTATGCCTAGATTGGGGCTAGATGGTGTTGTGTGCATTGTCCACCAATACTTATTTATATTGCTTCCAGATTTGCTACAATTTGCTTTTAATATAATTATGATATACCTGCCATTTTTTTTTCGATGTACTTTTTTATTGCCTAGACGCGATTAGAGCGTCAGTCGGTCCCTTTGTCAAAACAATTCATCCAAAGAAATAATATTTTTTTATTATTTATAATTACATACTTATTATTGTTTTAGAAACTAGCATTCACTTGCAATAACATTTTGTTTAGAAATCCATTTTCTACAGTATTATCAAATCACGCAAACAACCAATCATTACCTTTCACAACGATTTGTTGCCGATGCTCATCAATAATCAAAACCTGTCTCTTTATCACCTTATCGACCTATACTTGTGTGGGTAAACTAGTCAAGTGTGTATTGCAAACAACCTTAAGCGGTTAGTACACTTGACCAACGGCCTCCGACGACACCGCAGTCCACATCATTACTCCCTCCTACCACGACACGAATCAATAAAAACAGAAACGATTGTCAGTAAAACATTAACGAGTTCATGCAGAGGGCATGTTAGAAGTGCTTTGATATGAGGCGACAGACCCGACTATGCTGATATCAGACGATATTACTCCGCGCTAGCTCGAACTCAATGAAGCGTGGTAACGGTCAGAACCTGTTCGCTGTGCTCTTGAAAGTAGTCATTTGTCGGGAGTAATGCCTCGATAATCTCAAACCTGTAATCGCAGCTCATCCCTTTATCTACTTTGCATGGAATATTCTCTTTGTTTTTATTGAAGTAGCTCAAGATTGCAAGGTTCTTCTATATGTTGGAATTAATGTATGGTTTACCGAGCACACTATACATACAATTACTTATACATATTATAAACGCTGCACATTCCACATACTTTTAAAGCGTTCCCACGTCCTGTCTTTTCAGTCTTATAATAAAACGATGAATACCTAGCATAATTCAATTTTATTAAACAACATTTGCACGAACAAAAGTTTAAAATAAAGCAACTATGTTCGATGTAAGAGTTTAATTAATTAGGAAATTCATGTGCGTTTCTCCTTGAATTAAACATAAAGAGGAGTCCTTTTCATAAACGAGCGAGCTTCTTTGTCTTGAAGTACACAATCTCGTTAGAGGCGATGGTATCGTTATAAAACAAAATACTTATCATTCCCTACTCTTTAGCTTCTTACTGATACAATACCTTTATTTTATTTCTGTCTGATTATTTTAAAACAAACTTTAAAGCTGTTATGTCTTCTGGAGTGCGGCACAGTCTTGCACTTAGGTTAAACTTGGTAATTCATTCTTTGAACTTTGTTCGTTGCTTTGAAACATAAATTATGTAGCTTTTGCAATAACACTTCTAGTATTATTGCGATGTTTGCTGTCGCTTTTTTATATCTAATAATTCATTTTGTATTGTTTCTAAAAGAGCTCAGATTTTAAATTGCCACTCATAACTCTTCCTGTTTGTTTGTAAATGATTATTAAGCAGCGACAGAGCAAATATCAGTTATCTATTTACCTACATAAAAAAAAATATCAGAAAAGAAAACGATACTCGAGAACAATGAATGGATAGAATTTTAATAAGTTAAAAAAAAGTAAAACAACAGTAATTAGTGCACATAACATATTTGCCAATTACCAGTTTAATTTAATTGAACTAAGTATAGACCTACTTAATTACAATACTTATCGTAGTTTAACAGGAAATCCCTTATCACAAAAACAAGTTTGTACTGGGTAAATGCTATCGTAAAGAGTATTTTCATGTTTTAATTAAATGGTCCTCATGTCAAAATAACCGTTGGTAGGTGTAGAAAATTGTTATTAAAAATCTACACTAGTATTATTAAGAGGAAAGATTTGTATTTTTGTATATAACGAATAAACCTAAAAACTACTGTAGGGGAGCGGGGGGCTTGTTGTAAGGAGGGCAAGTAGTAACAGCTTAATTACTCAGCTGGTATAGGATATTTTGTGTTAGAATTTGCGCTAATAAACTTGTTATAAGGTGGCCTATGACGTGGTTACAGTCGGTATCGTTCGGGAGCACGCAGTGAGTGGTTGTGTGCAAGTGCCCCATTTTTGCCAGGTAACGTAAAAACTTATGTTCGTAAAGTTTGATTCTAGGTAACTGCATTGGCTTTTTGAAATGAGTTTCCATTGATTTATGTAGTCAAAATATTAAGCTATCTTATGTTAGTATTTTCTTTTGGCTAAATAATACCATTTTTTTTTTCAATAAACAAAAATGTCCAAAATTTTGCCGTGAGGCAAGTTGTAACGATATCTCGGGGTTCGTTGTAACATGCCCTTTCATGTTTTAAAACGTAAGTGTATACCTATGCATGTCGTTATTTACATTTAAAAAAGTTTTATAACTAACTAATTACACAATATCCCACAGCTGGGCAAATCCCTACATATTATAGAACAGATCTATATCATTTTTATATATTTTTTAGGATGAGAAATTATAAGCGAATATCGGAAAGGGCTGCTAAGTCGCAAGATATTAACGAACTAGCTGCAAGGGAAGTTTCTCAAAATGAAACAAAAATTCGTCAAGCTGCGAAAATATTTGACCTTTGTCATGTATCACTTTATAATACATTCAGAAAAAATAAAAGGGCGAGCCTCTTACTGTTGGATACACCAAACTAAGATAAGTATTTACGGCAGAGGAAGAGGAGAACATTTCCTCGTATCTTCTTATCGTTGATTATAATGTTTAAAGTTTACAAGTTCAAAAACTACGATTAACGTAGAAAATGATTATTTATACTAGATAAAAGTATTGTTATTTAAAAAAAAAATAATAGAACAGAGCAAAAACCAAGATCTCTTAATATTGATGAAGAATTACTTGTTACCTTATTAGTTTGTAAGAAATAATGTTATAATTAGTATGTACCAAACATTATATTCATGTGTGTTAATGTGCACAATTAAAAATATGTTTAAGTCTGTTTACCAAAGAATAAATACCTGAATTTCTATAAATATGTTGTTTTAATTATGTTGTTACTACCTGCACCACACCAGTTACAACTTGCCCCAAGAACTGGGTATGTTGTAACAAGCGACAATGTTTGCAAAAAATTTTTTTTTACTATTAATTACTATAAATCCAGCTCAATTATCATTCTTATTGATAAATGGATATATTTCCTTTACTATAAAATAACTTAATTATTAGAATACTTGTTATCATGACTTCCTCATCAAAAAAAACTAAAAATTATTACACTAGCCCCCGCTCCCCTACCTACCGATTTGAAAAATTCTTTCACCTTTGGAAATCTACACTATCCCCGGGTGACATAGGCTACTTTTTATCCCGGGAAAATTGGTTTCTCCCGGGAAAAATCTTCAACGCGGGCTAGCTACGCGCGGACAGCTAGTATATCATAATCAACATAAGTGCATGTGTGAAAAGGAAATTCTTACACTGCAAGAGAGCAAGAATAACTAGATATCTAAATAAATAGCTTCATTTTTACTAGTGTGCTTTTCAGGGACATAATATGTACCTTTGTAATACCAACTACTTTTTACCTACAGTAAGGGAAAAAGCAGTACAAGTTTAAACACTTACATTTTATTTAGAAAAAATGTTTAGCAAATATAGTGAAACTCAAACCACAACCAGAGTGAGTGTAGGACAATTTCTACACTATTCGCGCTACCTGCATTGAAATGACCGCAAAGGTGTACATACTATGCAAACCTGACATTGCGATCAAACAGTTTTTTTTAGTGAGAACTTTGGTTAAAAACTAGATTATAATTTTGATTGACTATTGACTAATCCATTAGTTTAAACCTTTTCACGAATTTCTAGACATTAAAATGGACATATACTACATAGCATGCGCATTTCTTTCTTTTTATGTTTAGTGGGGGTTAAATCAAGTTTTCTTATTATTATTATTTAGCGCATTTCTACTTAAGTAAGTGTACTCAAGTAGAAATAGTTTGATGAAAAAAAAACATCAGCTATACATTCCTATGTCCTACGCCCGGACATCATAATTTAGAGTTACGAGTCCCACATTTGAAAACTGCCGCAATTTCAGCGGCTTCAAAATCCAAGCGGAACTCCTTAAAACAATAGTCATAAATCCCACGGGAAGACGTCGAGGTGTTTAATTTATATAAAGACTTGTGCCTGCGTATTTCTGAAGGAGGTGCAGACAAGAGATATGGGTAAAGTTTAAAGCGGATAGTAATGGGGCTGCGTGTTGAATTAGCTTCTACGGGTTTTTACATTATTATTTTTCACAGTGAGAAACTAAAATAGTTTTTTTTTATATACATCCTTCTCCATCCAAAAACAGTTTCAAATACTAACAGGCGTCTCGTAATTGAGTAAAAAGTTCTACTTGAATATGAATATGTATGAATAGATTTTAGCTTAATCTGTAAAGATGATATATCTACATCTACAAAAGGCGATGTCTGTATGTATGTATGTTCCCTATAGACTCCGAAACGCTGTACCAATATCGATGAACTTTTTAGGAAATCTTCAGATTGGCCTAATTTCCGATCGCTACCAAATGAAATTTGGTAGCGATCGGATCAACAGTTTTTTTTTTTTCATCAATAAAATTTCGTATGAACATAGATTGTACTCGTATCTTAGGAACGAACATGGCTACTTTTTATGTATGTACTTTGCGTGCAAAGCCGCGGGCAGAAGCTAGTAGCATTATCTAGATAATAATGGATCAAATTAATATTTTTTACTATATTTTTACTTCTTATATTTAAGTTACTATCAAAAACTTATGGTATACGTAAGAATTACAAAGAGCTTACAAAGAGCACTTTGTAAGTATCTTATAATCCAAGCTTGGCTTACTTTGGAACTAGACAGTGAATTTGCCACCATTTTAACAGTATTTGTTGACAAAAAATCGGCAGCTCAACTTTTTAAAATCTGAAAACGAAAAATTGACTTAAATCGAGCAAGTGACGCAAGACGTTTCTCATGATGAGACTTCGCGTCGCGTCGGTTACGATGAGTAATTACACCCGACTCTGCTTCCGCCCCTCAATGCGGAACGAGAATCAGCCCCGTGAGATTCTATAGGTACCAGTTAGTTCAAAGCTTCGAAACTCAACCGTAGACTGTAGGCGTAAAGTCTATTTAAGCAAAACCTCAATTCTTCACTATGATCATAGTTAAATCATTAGCTCGTTAGGGAATTCGGTAATTAACAAGACCAAGCGATATTGAATACCTACCAATCGTTAGCGGAATTCTGTTTGCAGAAGCTAAGATCGATAAAGAGTGAGATGAAGTTTGCTAACAATGAATCGCCAAAAGTCAAAATATTGATCAGTGATCATGCAACTAATTAATAAATGTTTAGATAGGTATTAAAATTAAGAATAGTGAACAAAATATTGTCTGCAGGACTATAACCAAACCAGCCTACTGAAATATGAAAGCCGTGCATAATGATCAATTTCAGCAAAACGTTTAACTAAGCCGCTATTGTTCGTACGCGGCTAGGCGCTCAGCAATTGTGGCTTAGCTCGATTTGAAACGGCTATAAAAGCTTAGCTGAAATCTGAGTTACCAAGTTTACTGCGCTATTTACTGGCAGCATGTTTATTTAGCTAAAGCCACAAACAGGTTGTAGAATTTTAAAATTAATTCACACTCAGATTTCATTTTGGTAAATGTCTTTAGTGTGATCATACATTTTATTATGCACCTTCTAAAACTATAGGTCTATTTTTAAACACACAGTAGCAGAGCATATTTAAACGCCACATTAGCTTTTAATAATTATATAATAGAAGGAATATCTTATATATATATAAATCTTCTAAGCGTGTGTTTGTAATTAAACTCCTCTTACGGATGGATCAAATTTGATAATTTTTTCGTGCATGTTCAAGTGGATTCGAGAATGATTTAGATTTTAATTTTTTTTTGACGCGAGGACGGTGTCTTAAACAGGACATACAGTTTTTATATAAGTATCGAACTTTTAAAGAATCAAACCGTTCCGATATTAAAAACAAAAATGTTACACTAAGAAACAGGATTAGTTTCAAAAACTCACTAAAGACACTCCGAATATCTTAAGGCTAAAATTAGTAAGGTGAGTTTGACGCCTAAAGAAAGACCAACACTCGGTGTCAATGAGTTTTCCTCCGGAGCCCGGAAGCCGTAAAATTACGGAAGTAATTTACTGCTAATGCACTAATTTATGAGTATTGGGTGGTCGGTAGTAAAACGCAGCGATTTCTGTTATTAGTTTTTGAGAAAATCCTGTGCAGTAACACGAAACACGCCATGTTTTATTGAAGTCGTGCTGTTGTTGTGTTGTATTGTGGTAACAAAAACTAATCGCAAATATTATTTTTCCTTACAATAATTTGGGTTGAAACATATTTTTTGTTAATGGGAATAGACCATAGTTTACCATACCGTGAGATGTCAAAGTCAAAAGATCTTTATTCAATACAATCACAAGGATCACTTTGAAACGTCTAACATACTAGGTGAATTTACATACTAGATGGTTTTTGGTTTCTGTTTTTCCGTAGTTTTTGTTGTTTTAGCGTGTTTTACAAGAATTGGGTTTCAAGATACGCCATGACGATTAAAGCTTCTTTCTTCACACGCAAAATCTCATCACGTTTATTTTTTATGTAACTGAGGCTTAAATATTTTGCTTATGTGATTTTTGGTTGCTCACTTATAGGTTTGTTTCCTTAGGCAGGCTGTAACCTCGACCCACTCATTGTTTTGTTAGGTATTTATGTGTGCGTGTAATTGGTTAAAGTAACTCTTGAATTATTCTGTACAATTATAATGACCCAGGTAATAAGTAGATACTTAGCGGAATCAAATCATATACTACGAAAAAGTAATGTTTATTTTATCTTCCTATGTTCTTATAATTGGCAAATCGTGTTATTTTTGCAAATGTTTCATTATTGTGTACCACCACTACATTAGATTTATCAGGCAATAATAAGTGCTACATTAATGCTATATCTGATTAGTTTCAGTTTTTATCACCTTTTTTCCATTTTCCTTCTTAATCGGTAAAGATAACATTTCTATGAAACTTTACACATTTCATTTAAAAGTACATAATTTGATTAACATTATATTACCTAATCATAAATTTTAAGCTGATAAAAATAATAAGCTAGTAAAATTGCGAGTCAGACTTTTGAATTGAGTGTTCTACCTAAGTATACGACAATACCATACAAGACAAAAATACGTGGTCTAACAGAATATTTAATTAATAATTTGGAATAATAAATGCATATAAGTAAAAATCCTATTTCCTTACTGCCTGGAGATATTCGACGAGTAGGGAGGTAGTGATAAAAATAAAAGGTAATGAATCATGCATCTCGATACATTAAGTTTTACTGCAACAAGCAACATCCATGCTACAAAACCCGGTCAAGCAACAAAAACAATTACAAAAACAAACCGGCATCGGCATCGCGACGTCAATGAACTTACTTTATACACTTTATAAAAAAACCTTCACTCAAACGGACCTTTAATGCTAATAAATACTGGACATGCGACATTCCGAATGCATCCAATCTCATTACTATTCGCAAAGCATAAAGTACCGACCTTGTGGATGATATGAAGAGTTATTCGCACAAGAAGTTGCAGCAAATCCAGAAAAAAAAGACACAAATTTTAATGAAAGCACAATATTCACAGAGAATCCACAGGTAAATCGAAAGCTCGTGAAACAGGAAATCGTACAGCGGAGGCGTACGTCCGTGCGTATCGGAGCGCGGAGTAAGACTGAGGACCGAAGAGGTCTGCTCGGCCGAAGGTCGAAGGCGATTGGAGGACTGAGTGAAACGGGATGCGGCATAGATGCGCGCATCACCCGACTTCCGCTCGAAGCGGTAGATAAAAATCGCAGAGGGAAAACTTTAGAGGCACTTTATCATACGAGTGTGAGTTCGAGTGTTATCTTGTGCATTGATTGAGTTTGTTTAAGTGATTTTATTTTGACGTTGTCTTGTTTAATATATAATTATAGTTGATTTGGTTAGGCACTTGATTAAATATGAACTATCTTATCTGTAATCTCGGTGCATTTATTGCAGTTTGTGATTGCATGGCTTGAAGATGATGTAATTTGATATGCGGGTTTTCCCTATTTAACACTGGAGAGTACTTGTGGTCTAGTGGTAGTGGCTCTGCCTTACGATCCTATGATCGTTGGTTCGAAATCAGTGTGGGACCAATGGATTTTTCTGTTCTGTTCTATATGTGCGCTATACCAGTACTCTCAAACGGTGAAAGAAAACATCGTGGAGAAACAGTTATGTAGTAGAACCTGAAAAGTTTGAAGACATGTGCCAAGTGCACGAAAGGTGCCTCTGAGGCGCATTTTAATCCTCACTAGTTTGAAATAACTGTGAAATAAGTGACACGATAAAAATAAGAAGACCCGATATAACAATATTTATTGCTTCTTGCATCTAATTTAGATTTTAGTTTATTAAAGACATACGTTTGCTTACTTAGTTATATCATGGTATTTTTTTTAAAGGAAACAATACTGATGTACATGTACCTATTTATAGGTGTTTATGAGTTGTACGCTGGCGTGCGCATGTGTTTATCAGTGACTATACTAGTATTAATGCAGTTTGTCAGTAACCTTATCCTGTTTCCCTTATCGAAGTAACCGATGCCGATTTAATTATGTTGATAAATAAACATCTAGGGTTTTCTGATAAAAAGACTGATAGCGTAAATACCAACTTCGAAAGTGTGAGACAATGTTTGACTTAGGTAAGATTTGGCCTAAATAAACATAAAGATTGTGCTCGCATTCTATTTTATCATTTTAAATGAGAGTTACTCCAAGATAAGATGGTATAACATCATGGTAAACACCTGTATCCTTTTGAAATAAATATCGCTTTTAATGACATTTTAAATTTTTATCTTAATCAACATTCTTGTTATTTCACTTTGTTATCTGTAGGTATTTACTTTGTATTTTTATCTATTACACAGTTTTGTAATAAGGTCTAGTTTTTATTAATCCCAGCAACATTAAGTAGGTTTTATTTGATATCTCGATTGATGAAACTTAATGAAACAGTATCATGGAATGGTCATTCCAAAGAAATTACAAAGAAAAAATCATTCCGTATCTTCAAAACGCCATTTTTCTTCAACATGTTTTGACTTGTCATCCCCAACTTAGCAAAACAAAATAACAAGTCAACAAGTGGTTCTATGATTTAATCAAACAGGAAGAAATCAGCAAAACTTCCCCGAACCCACGCCTCGAGAAGCCATCTGCAAAAATAATGGCAGTGCCAATTTTGCAAACAGAAAAAAATAACAATCTGATATCAATCCAATAAAGGGTAGGAAGGAAGGCAAGCGTCGAGTAAGCAATAACAGGCCAGAATGAGAGGGAAAATTGAAAAGGTCTAATGCCCATTTTACATGCGGGTATGCAAAGAAAGACAGAAAAAATCTAAAAAAGAAAGATCATCTACTTTAATAACGCCAGCAAAATTTAAAACTATGATTCATGATAAACGATAATAGTATAAATAGGAAACGGTAGTATCAACTTATTATAATAAACCCAATTTTCTATAAGTACATGTTTACAACATCAGTTTTTGATTATAAGCCACTCATAAACTCATCTATCTGTTGATAGAATGGAGAGACAAATAAAACACCCATTCAAGGATTGGCGAACAATAGCTATTGACATGGACGATTAGAAATAAGGAAAGGAGGCCTTTGCTTTGCAGTGAGACACCACAGGCACTTAAAAATAAATAGTAATAACATACCCAGGCATCAAAGTCAAGAGTAAAACAAAGGGAACAGTCGTGCTAAGTTTCCCGGCGAAAACAATAAAAAACTTTTAAAGAAAAAGTTAGCGCTTATTCCAAAAGGGTTGGTACTGCTATGAATAACACAAATAAATTATGCAAAAAGCAATCGTTACATTCAAGTTGGTGATTAAATTTTATAAGGGTGTCTGTGGAAAAACATCCTCGTTTTTTCATGCCTTTGTTTAGAGAAAGCGCCTATTAAATTTTGTCCAGGCCTTTCTGTGAGACCTTAGTTGATTAAACTCATTGTTAAGGTATACTAACGAGGTTTATCTTTTTACAAAACAGCAAAAAACATGTACTTAGTATAATAAAGTTTTATTTCATTTTTATAAATAATACCTTACGCACACTTTATTGTTACTATTGGCGTTCTATTTATCTCTCCTGAGCAAATAATTATACACATTAAATGTTTACCTAGGATTGTCTTATAGCGAAGAGCTATTTTTTTAATTATTTAACTATTTTACCGCTACTATTTATTATTACCTATTAGTAACTACACATAAATTTGGCTATGTCCATTCCCAAAATACAATCTATCTCTGTACCAATTTGACAGAAACAAATACGAATAAATATATAATATTAGTATGTATTGTCCTCTGCAGTGTTGTGCTGAAGACAGGTTTAAACTAACCCTAAGCATGCTATATTAATAAAACAGCGGCTATGGAGAGCAACTTCACATTTTGGCGTTTAATTCCTGTAATATTCAGCATATCCGCTCGAGATACGAAATCAGAGAGCAGGTAATCCGGGTATCCACATATTAAGCGGCTGACCCAGTTACGAATCGGCTACTCACTCGAATGAAACATATATCATACCTAGAGCACTTAATTGTTGACTTTGTTCAATAGTTCTTGGGGAAATTTACAAAAGCACGGCAGTATGTTATTTTATATTTATTTTATATTATTTTTATCGTTATCGTTATTTTATATACCACACCTACTGAGAAACTTGCTCATTCCTTTTTCAAATATAACTTAGAAAGTACATCATTTCAAGCCTACTAAAATGCGGGACGGAAAAGTCTATGGAATTTCATTTCTAACGCGTTTAGCGGGAGAGAAAAATGTATGAAAATCCATTTCTAACGTATTTTTTTTTTTAATTTCTTCATAGATCAGCCGATAGCAATGGTTATTTTCATTAAAGGTCAAACGACAAAAACTTTAAGTCCGCCAAAATCATTTATTCCTCTTCCGATTTCCGAACAATATTTTGAAAAAAGAACCCAAGTAAAGTAGGCATGCGCGGGAATTTTTTTCGTAATTTTAATTTGGGTTTGGTAATTTTATTTTTATTTTCCTCGTAGATGTAGTATAGAGCACCATGTATCACTCGGGAGAAAGTGCGGTTCCTACCTCGTGTGTTTTAAGGACCTCGGCTGCACCTCGGGCCTCAAATAACACACTCGATAGGAATTGGGCACTTTCTCGCCTAGGTGTACAATGTACTATTACAAAAGTGCTACATTGCCCACATTTTAATCATAAAGCGTTATTCAACCATCATTTTAATAAAACGATAGCCATCAAGAAACACAAACATTTAAAAAAACAATGCAATGAGAGTAAAAGGCATAACAGTTGTAATTGAATACGGACGAGCGTTTTGCAAACGACATGTGGGTGATGGTAGTCCAGTGGAGGAGGCAAAAACAACGACGATACGAAGGATGAGGCAAATACTAATTTATTATACATACTTGTTAGACTTTTAATATGCATGTGTGGTCATGTGTGTCTGCTACTTCCTCACGCGGCTGAATTTATTTGTATAATACTTTGTATAGACTTTAGAAACTATAATAACATTATAGGCTACGTTTTATCTACGCAGGTATCACGCCGACAGTTGAGCTATCTAAGGACAGTTTAAATCGACGTATTGTTAGCGCAACTGCTGCAGATCACTGTCAGAGGGCACCGTCACCAAGATACTGGAAACTGCCTGGCATGGCAATGCTAATACGCTGGGCCGGATAGAATTCAGCTTTGTAAAATAAATATATTCATTAAAAAGAATGTGTTATGAAAGCTAACTGTAAGTAAGAAATGAATGAGCGAAAACGAAAAAAAAGCTTCTTGAATTATGTGATATATCGATTATTGCTTTAGCTTGAAGATACAAATATTGTGTGATCCTTTTTATGACTCGCAAGATCATTCTGAACCCGATTAAGATTGGAGGAGATATCAGTTCACTTAAATAAATAAAATAAAATACTAATATTATAAAATGTTTGTAACAGGTTCCAAAACATATAGCTAGTGAGTTATTTTTCATGTTGCACCATTTAGTATTTTATAAGATACAAAGAGTATAGAGGAGTTACCTCAAAAAGCATAAAACAGTAGACGTCAAGACTTATTCTATACACTGTCATCAATTCGAAGATCACAATCTAACTCAACTGTAGTTTTGCACTTTACTTTGAAGACTACAAAGAATAGAATTAAATTGTTTAATATTTTCCCATGAACAGTTAATGTAAAAGAAACAGAATTAAAACAAAAAACACTGCAAAAAAATAACATAGGAAAACTAAAATTTATATCAGATAATTATAATGAAAGAATGCTTAATAAAAATGGGTTTATTTTTTCATGTTGCATGTTTAATGAACGATTTAAAACGTTACTTTAATTTGAAGGCTATATAGATGACGTTTTCGTAATGTGTCTGATACAATTTAAAGGAAAACGGAGCCTCAAACGTTCGAGTTGGTCTCAGGTCTCATCATCAACCTATGTTGTGTTTTAGTTTTTGGGCGTTAGGCTGAGATTCAGAGCCGAATCTAAGCTTAGTTTACTCTTCCCTTTCCTTTCAAAACTTAGTTTAAATTGACATACGATCTTAGCAATGTTTTTGTCTCTCTAATTCTTACCCTCATTTGCATACATACTCGTACATCCATCATCATCATCACAGCCTCTATGAAGTCCACTGCTGGACATAGGCCTCCCCAATAGATTTCCAGGAAGAACGATTTTGAGCCCTCTCCATCCACCGACTTCCTGCGATCTTTACAATGTCGTCAGTCTATCGGGTGGGGGGTCGTCCTACGCTTCGTTATCCTGTGCTTGGTCGCCATTCGAGTACTTTTACTCCCCAGCTGTTATCAGTTCTGCGAGCTATATGGCCTGCCCATTGCCACTTCAACTTGCAAATTTTGAGCGCTACGTCGGTGACTTTGGTTTTTCTACGGATTTCCTCGTTGCGGATTTTATCACGTAGTGAAACACCCAACATAGCTCTCTCCATTGCACGTTGCGCGACACTGAGCTTGTGTATGAGGCCAATAGTCAGGGACCAACTCGTACATACGAATACAATATACACATATAGAGAATAGTAGATGGAAAAGTTTTGGCTTCATTAAAGTGATAAACAGTCATCAAACCAGTATAATAAATCACCGAACAGAGACACGACCAATTAATATATCTATAAAATATCTTATGACTTCACTTTGACTTCATTTGTCCCGCGACGGGAATCGAACCCGCAACCTTCTGCGTCTCAGCCTCTGTGGCGCAGTGTAACCCACAGGTTGTCTAAGTATGTTCCGTCCTTGTCGTTCTAATATCAATGAATAAATATGGCACATATTTAAACAACTCCTTAGTGTGTGATTATAACATAGCCCCATAAACTACACATTAATTAATATTCGATAATAAGATAAACAGCTTTTGGTCACTAATAATTAGTATCGTAAAACCAGGAAAGTTTGAGGGAAATTTTAAAAAACTACTTTCAGTTTGTCAAGGCACATTAAAATAAATAAATAAATATTGATGGACACAACACCATCTAGCCCCAAATTAGCGTAGCGCAGAAGGCAGAGCTACTACCAAATGAGCTGACAGGCCAATCAATTGGTAACATGATCATAGGTATTGCTTTAAGGCCTAGCACACACTGCCTAGTATGCCTTGGTGATTTTTAAGCTCTATTCTGTGGAATATAGAATCAGACATAGGCGCACGGTGAAAAAAACAGTGTTGAAAATAACATATTTCAGAAAAGACTTCAAAATAGCGCGCTTTAAACTAGTGCGTGCTAGGCCTTATGGTGTGCGTACCTACACTCAAAATAATACTGTGCCCTCATCTACAGCCATCAAATATTCATGTGGAATCGCTACTTAATACCTCGCAAAGGTTCAAGGCATGAAGTCGTATATTGTCACGTTATATAAACGTTTCATATGAAACGAGAATGATATACCGCGATCGCGAAACGGGGAAATATAGGTAAGTGTTTAAGCTCACAATAGAAACGGCAAACGACAATTGTGCGATTCTACGGTTATGCGAAATGAGACAGGATTTATTTGGAAAAATATAAAACCAGATATATCAAATCCTACAAAATAATATAGAGCAAATTGTAAAAAGGTTGAGTCTCGCAAACTTTGAAATTTCGTAATTTATGTAGCACTTTTAGTGGTTTTTCGTACTTAAAGTGGTATATTAAATGTATTTTCTCAATTCCATGTTCCGAACATTACGCTACTATGAGACATTTCATAATTTATCGTCACTCATAAAAGCAGGTTGTTGCGCACATTCCGCAAATCTAGGAGTGAAATGGCTTAGTTAAATGTGGCACATTTTTCATACACACCTTTCAACCCTGGTTTTCACATTGAACGTTATGGCACCGGAGAAATAACAAATGTTACGGCTCATGAGTTATAAATGATCCAAGCTAACAAGATTACATTGAATGAGGAAACAGACAATATATTTGGTAACATTGGAAATGTATTTAGGTATGTATTGAAAAGTGTTCGTGTTATAGCTTAGTTTCCTATCAGATAAAGTTTAACAACACTGTGAGCGGTCGCTACCTGGATGGGTTATTGAAGTGACATTTTCATCTAAGTGCTTCCGTGCTTCGCAAAGCACGTGTAGCCATGGATTTCTGATTTTCAACACTGGCTTTACTACTCTCCAATACTTTTGCAATATTTATGAATAGTATCTCTCAACACCTTTCTTCGTCCTATTACTTATATGCAGACGAACCCCAAATCTATACTCACACGTCTTTATCTAAGTTATACGAGACGATTGATGCCACTTACTTTTACTTGCGTTGCGTTTTTAACTACAGCAAATCATCGTGGTATCTCTATCAATCCAGATACAACGCAAATTATTGTAATAGGTAGCTCTTATTAGCTTAATAGGTAGAATGATATCTAAATTTGACTGGCTTCATCTCCCTCTGGTGATCTTTGACGCAAATGTATTCAGCTGAGTGGCTTGTAAAAAACATAGGCGTACACATCGACAAGCAACTTTCGTGGCGACCGCACTTGGGTGAAGTCAGTCGAAAACTGTTTGCTTTGGGGCTTCTCTCGGAATTTTCTTCCTACCACTACTAAAATTGCGCTTACATAATCCATCTTTCTTCCAATCCATGATTATGCTGACGCCTGCTATCTCGACATCACCGAAAAGTAACATTTTATGCTTGAGCGTCTCCAAAATTACTGTATACGGTTCATATTTGGTTTGCGCAAGTATGACCACATTTCTGAATTTCGCAATAAAATCAAGTGATTATGAATACGTTTTCGCCGGAATGCTCACATCTTCAATCTTCTCTATAATATTCTGTTCTCTCCTATAACTCCCTCTTATCTCAAGGAACGGTTTGAATTTCTCTATCTCTCTAACCCTCGATCCTTACGCTTTACCAATGGATTCAAAATTCCCGTTCACTCCTATACTTTCTATGGAAAGTGGTTTACAGTGGAGGCTGTCCGCTTGTGGAACGCGTTGCCTGTAGATATCAGAAAGGCCAAGACTCTTCCCATCTTCAAAAACATGGTCATGAAACATTATTTGTCGTGCTGTTATACATAGTTATTTCTGTATTGTAAATTTTTTAGACAGTTTTACTTTATTATTAGATCTATTGAGTACATATATATGTATATATTTATATCAGTATTTGTTTAATTTAAACATATTACTAGCGACCCGCCCCGGCTTCGCACGTGTGCAATGCTGATACTAATTATACTACAGAATGGTTATCCCTAAGCGATAGCCATATACCATCGCGAACTTTTTTGTAGACCTTTTTAAAGTGTCGGTACTGAAGTACATTATTTTCATCTATCTCGTAAGGTTCAGCCAGCATTTACAATGTAAGCGCAAAAAAAATTGTTTATTTACGACACCACATAAGAAACTCTTATATTATCAGTGTTTCTGTAGTCTACTATATGCATATTTTATACATATAAACCTTCCTCTTGAATTACTTTATCTATTAAAGAAAACCGCATCAAACTCCGTTGCATAGTTTTAAAGATCTAAGCATACATCGGGACAGACCGACAGCGGGAGGCGACTTTGTTTTATACTATGTAATGATGATGTGAGTAAGTAATTTTATAAATACACAATACCTACATGCCTTATCTCCGTTTATTTATAATCCAGTCCATCCTACGGTTGCCTGGTAGAGATCGCTATTAGCGATAAGGCCGCCCATTATATTGCCTTGAATAGTTAAGTTATTGTTATTGTAATATTCCGTGTCCATAAAGAGTGATTATATCTATCTATCTTGACTAGCCTAACAGCTCAGTAGGTTCTACGCCGTAGGTTGTGGGTTCGATTCCCTCGCAGGAAATTTTTGTGATGAAAACCGATATTTGTTATGCATCTGTGTGTTGTTAACCTAAGTATGTATAATATATATATTAGTATTCTATCAGTCATCTGGTACCCATGGTATATGCTAAGCGTAGTTTGGTTAGAAAGAGTTCTGAGAATTGTCCACCAACATTTATTTGACGACCTCTGTGGCGCAGTGGGCTAAGGTCCGGCTGAGATGCAGAAGGTTGCGGGTTTGATTCCCGCTGCGGGACAAATATTTGTATGATCTGCAAGTATTTGTTTCGGGTCTGGGTGTTTCTATGTATAATATGTATGTATTTACAAAAAAAAAGTATATAAGTAGTATATCAGTCATGTTGTTACCCATAACACAAGCTCTGCTTACTTTCGGGCCATTTGATTCGGGCAGATGATGGTGTGTGAAATGTCTGGAATTATTTATATTATTATTATTTGCTGTTTATCTCATACGAAAGAAGTAGTAGTAGTAATGCTTACTATTTGTACCTACCGTGTAATAAATATACACACTCATTATAAATAACTTAATAATTAAGGTATTTAGGAGAATTAGAAAAAAAAACACACAAGTAATTCGCATGATCTAGTTAGAATTTAGTTATCAGGTATCATAAGTATAATGAATTATAAGAATAGGAATAGGTACATTTATTTCGAGCAAAACTCATAGGTACAAAAAATATACAACTTAATTATTTGGGTTGCTGGTCAGGTGTCGCTCACAGCAGTGCCATGTATAGACCGACCACCCTGGCCGCTATCATTGCCTTGACTGTGTTGGAGCTGGCCAGCAACCTTCTCGCCAGGAACGCGGCTTGCTTGATATATTACGATGACCAAGGTAAGAATACATGAATATGTTCATACTTGTTACGGACGACTCCTAAATTACTGTATTTAATTGTTAGACCATTTCGATCGTTCGCTAGAAAACGCGCTTCGAATGTGGTGAATAAAAGTCTAAGTCAAAGTCAAAAGATACTTTATTCAATACAATCACAAGGATCACTTTGAAACATCTTACATACTAGGTGAATGTGGTGGTGGGGCGGACTTTATCAAATATTTAATACCTTTTAAGAAGCAATTCTTGTATATACTCGTATGTATATATATAATCTGAATCTCGAAAACTACTCCAACGATTTTCATGAAATTTAGGAGGTTTCGGCGGCGATAAATCGATCTAGCTAGGTTTCATTTTTAGAAAACGTCGTATTATCCGTGTTTTGTATTGAGCGAAGCTCGGTACTTCAGGTAGGTACTCTGATAAAAATAAGCAAAAATTCGCTTAAAAAGTTGTTACCTATAAACTTATAACATTGTAAATGTTGTAAATAAATAGATATATAGTTTACTGAGAAGAGTTTTCACTATTGAGTCTCTTGACATGTAAAGCCTTACAAAATGTTTACGGTAGAACTTCACAAACTATGTTTTCCTTCAAATATGGCGTGTAAGATAATTCATTGTAACATTATGAATACACCGGTGTAAAGTTAGTAAATGGAAACACACACAGTGTTTACGGGTCCATTCATTACAACTTGCGCGTTGGCTGTTGGGCCGTTCACACTGTACAAGTGACTGGAGTTAATAATTAACTAATACAAAGCATTTTGGGAATTACGTATAACTCACGTATTCTTTTGTCGATTGCACCGACACTGTTTCATCACTATTTGACATCACTAGTAGTTCAAATATAAACTAAATAATAAGAGATACTTACTATAATTAATGTGTTTTTTTAAATACGAAAGATTTTTTCTTTTTGAGGTCTATTTAACATCGGTTACTATTACTTGTCTAATTATAGCATCATAAACTAAGAAACATTGTTTGCATTGAATATTGTTTTTAAAATTGTAATCACAAAAAAAGTATGTCTGACGGTCTATCTATCTGTCTGTAATTTTGTTATGCTACTGCTACAAGCATACGGCCCAGTGCGAACCGTGAACGCGAGCGGTAACGAGCGAACCCCAGATGATGAATCTCACCCTGATGATGAATCGAAACTGTCCTGGTGCCTCTATCGTGAGTAGAATTCGTGTTTATCAAAATGTTAACACAACACACGGAAAGTTTTGAATGTGAAAAAAGTTGACAATTGTAGATTTCGATGCTGAGTTTACAAGTACCAACCAAATAATTTATATAACCTAACAATCCGAAATATAATGAAAAAATGTGTACGGGACACGCGTTTGGAACGAAGTCCCTTTCATTGTTTTACATAAAACGGTGATCTTTCATATAAAATAATATAATTACATACAACACATATATATATATAGCTATATGGGAGGCGTATGAGGTATGTGGGAGACTAGTTATCAGTCTCCTTCATTCTCTTTTTCTCTTACGGTTTTTCTCGGCTAGGCCCCTTCGTCAACTTGCGCTAAGAAAAATCGTTTCAAAATAGTCTACCAAAAGTGCAAGTAATAATGTAAACTACATTATATTAGTTGATAGAAAGGTAGTGATAGTAGTAAGTCGTAAGTCGTAGTAAGTAAGTAGTAAGTCATAGTACTATTCATTATTTTTTAAAACTACGAGTCTACCTACTTCGGTAAAAAGTAGTTACTTATTTGGTACTCATAAAATCTAATCTAACTACAATCTAAGATGCTAAGAGCAGTTACTAAATTACTAAGTTACTAAGTGCCTGTGAATAAACATGCCTACGTTTTGCTTTCGTATAACAGTAAGGCGGGAATTACATAACTTCATTGAATTCCAACTTCTGAATAGATTTAGCTTTCAGACGAAACAGAACCACGCTAGCGAAACAAGAGCCGTATACAATTTTCAAGCTGAAAGGGATTGCAGATCTGAAGATTTCAACGATGAAGAATTATCATTAAGAATAAAAACTTCTCAGTAGTAGTTTATTTTAACTTAAACAGTTAAAATAAACCTTTAACATATTCTTTCAAAGAACATTACTCGTCTTCTTCTAGGAAACGTTAACAAGCTTTCAGTGTTTTTATTTAAATAAAACAAAATCAGTTCATGCAATAGCGCCTGAAAGAAAAAGCATTAACATCTAATACATATAAATGCACATGCTTCCATTTTCTTTTAAGTTAATAGATGACGACTACAAGTTTTAATGGTATTTATTTGCTACAAACGAACAAGTCCGACCATTGAACATGCTTGGTTTACGTGTCGGTTGCGAAGTTGCTTGGCTGTAAATTGCCGTTCAATAGGATGGGTTAAGAATGTTACTGAAGTTGTAGACTGTGTGGCTTGAAATAGAAGACAGAATATAACGTAGTAAAATAATGTTAGTAAAGTAAAATTAACATAGTAAATCTTAGCAAGGCGGTTTTATTAGGTCCTATCTCATGACCACCTGCAATTTTAATTTCTTATGCTTTTAATAGTGTTAATACATTTATTTACAAAAATAATTACAGATAAGTATGTACAGAATAATATACAATAATATAAAACACATGTGAAACAGTTGAGCTATCTAAGGACCATTTAAAACGATCTATAGATAGCTCAACTGATCCAGTTCACACCCAGAGGGCAGCGTTCCCAAAACACTGGCGGCGTTGCTACGTTGAATGGAAATGCTAATACGCTGAGTCAGATAGGAGCCACGCAGTCTTGGGTAACGCAATGTATCTACCAGACGCCGTGAGATAATTTTGATAACGCGGTGGGTTTCTGTTTCCCAAAGGCCTCAACTCCAAAAGACTCAAATATAGCCTTTAGAGTGTCTGAATATAGTAGCTTCCAACTGTTTCAGACAATAGCTATGATTGTCCTACAGAGTTTAAAAGTATATATTTTAACAACTAAGAATTCCAGGCATAGCAAACAGTGCTTAGGTTGCAAAGTTCAATGCATTGTGTTGTGTTACAGAAATAGGGATGTCTCTGTCAGAAAGTGAACAAGCGAAGTCGTAGACGTGGTAAAATTGCAATGTCCGTTTAAAGGCGTGAATTTGTATGGTAATGCCTTCTTTATACAATGTCTTTCAAGGTATAAAAGGTAGTGGAAAATATTTTTTTGTGCCGACATCATATAGTAGGGTAAGGGCAGGAAGATGATGATGAAGATGATGTCCCTATCCATTAGGCTAAAGCAATGATGATGGTGGATGTAAAATAACAAATGGTATACTCACAACGTGTCATCACGTGGAACCATGAGTAGTTTTGATTTATTATTTACTTTACTTACTTATACCATTTAATATGTCATTTAATATGTTTTACATCCATTCGATTTTGCGTGAAAAATTGAGAAAAATTGCTTAATTTATTTAGATTTTTTTTTAAATGTTTAGAATTAATAAAAACGGTAAAACGGTAACGGTAATTCTAATAAAGTCGGTTAGCTTAGTTAACGATAAAGATTCTAACGACATATATCATAACGACTGGCCTGTCAGCTCAGTTAGTAGAAACTCTGCCTTCTGCGCTGTAGGTTGAGGGTTCGATTCCCTCCCAGGATAAACATTTGTGTGAAGAACATAGGTGTTTGCTCTGTGTCTGGGTGTTATAAAGTATCATAAGTATGTATTTAAAAATATATAAGTATTCTATCAGTCATCTGGTCACCATAATACAAGCTATGCTTAGTTTGGGACAAGATGGTGTTGTGTGCATTGTCCATCAATATTTATTTATTTATTTATTTATTTATATAATTTATAGCTAACCTTCCTTTAAAACATAGGAAATATTTGTAGTTATCGACACAATTGGATGTACCATGGATGAACCCCGGATATTAAAAAAAAAATATTTTGGCGCCATATAGTCTTAAATAAACGAACACTTAAAGGGAATAATCTTTTAAGGTAAACACAGCAGTTCACGCCAAATTCAAATTACGCATAATGTAGTTAATTATTGCTGTAAAAAGTATATCGATCGATTTTTATTAAATTTTGGTAAATTTTCTACTCCCTACTCTCATCTACCGGAATAGTGTCCGACAAACTTTGTGCGACCGGAGATCCAGTGGTGCACGTATTGACCGGTATTCCGTGCTCTTCAGTTTTGCTGGGACTGTACCGTGTTTATTTCGTTCTTGCTGAGCCGTCTTAAGTTAAAGTTAGCAGCGGACGGTGAGTTAGTTGAAATTGTGCATGAAGTTAGGAACTATAAGCTGTTTATACTTACCTTGAAGTTATAAAATGGATTACAGATAATGTTCAATTATGTTTAGTAACAGTGCCCCCACTGTGTATATGTGCCATTCTTTTCTTTAGAAATTTGCTAATTTTCCTTAAATATTTTTGATATCCTTAAATATCCTTTTTTATGGCTTATGATTATTTTGACCGGGCTTATTTGTTTACCGGGAACTAGCTGTGAACCATGTTGACATAATTTTTAAACCAAACCACAGATAACTTTTACATAAAAAGAAAAATTTGGCCACACCCATCGAAAAAATGTTAAAAGGCGTTTTTATGGTTTAAGGGGATAGCCGTTATCACTGTGTTATCTCAAAGCTCGTTAAGGTAAGTATTTTACGAGCCCTTAAACAAGGACAAAGGACTGAGTTCTTACCATTTGACCGGCTAAGGTCGTAAAGCTAACTTACGACTGTTATCACAGAAAAATGCCCTTAAAATATCGTCCAATAAAGTTGAAGTTCTTTAAATACGAACAAACATTTTAAAGAATCGTCTAATAGCATTATGACGACCTCTATGGCGCAGTGAGCAAAGGCCCGTGAGACGCAAAAGGTTGCGGCTTCAATTCCCGCCCCGGGACCAATGTTTGTATAATCTATAAACATTTGTATCGGTTCTGGGTGTTTTTCTATGCACAATAAGTATGTATTTACAATAAAATATATCATAAAAATTATCAAAGTATATCAGGCAGGTGGTTTCCAATAAAACTTTAATAAAATAAATAAATGAAATAAAACGATAAAACTTTATGTTATCTAGCATACTTTGGGTCTAGATGATGCTGTATTTAGTGTCCAGCATTATTTGTTTATAAATTATTATTAATACTATATTTTTCGCACACGAGTTCCCAAAGAGTTGTCTACTGACGCGACGACGGTATAGAGAAGCGCAGTTAACAAAGATAGTGCCCTATCTTTTTGTGTAGTTTTTTAAGTTTATTAGCATGTTTAGTAGTCTCTAATGTTTTTACTTTCTATGAGCCCTTGTTATTGTATTTCATAGATAATTTACTTCCTGAAAAAAATACATATTATTATTATATGACATAGGTATTTATAAATCTTATAATCTGTAAAAGGTAGGTATATCAGGTAGGTAAAGTATACCTATCTATGATCGTTTAAGTAATAAGACGCCTGACGTTTTAAATATATCATAAATGACTTTTTTCGATAAACAAAATGCTCTATGATTATTAACGCCTTTCTGAAAACGCTTGACTAAAATTTTGTCATTTGCTCAGAGAAAAAACTTCATTAGTAGGTACAGTTGAATGGTTTTTTGTCAATGTAAACTTTTTAACCGGACAATCTAAAGAATAGTCTATGGAGGTAGGCCAAAGAAAAGTTGGATGGGCTGTGTGAAAGACAGTAAAAAAGGATTGAAATAACGGATCATAGAGGAAATGGAGAAAGAATCTTGTGACCCGACTTAACGTGGGATAAAGGCAGGAAAAAGAAATCTCTTAAGTATTTTAAATATAATCTCAACATTCCCTTAAAACAACATATTATATATCTCACACATTTCAAAATACCTCTCATGCAGACAAATCTTAAGAATCTTAAGGACAACTTTACATCGTCTTACAAGACTGTTCCACGCAACCACACTCAGAAGTTCTTTGTCGACCTGTGTACCTGCTAATAATAGAATAAGAGCACAGTTTCTATAACGCTAAGGTGTACATAAGTCAATGGTGTCTCTGATCTAATTACCCTCGCAAGGGCGCGGTGTTCTGCCACTGCTCTAGTTAGCACGGGCGTCAAAATGAATTATGGCTCTTCATTAAGCTAAAGTGCTGCCTTAAAGTATCTAAAAAGATTCCATTATGTTAAGGGAATAGCCGCCCGCCTCATTTATTAAGCTTGGCAAGCGTTTTTTTCATCAGATTAAGTTGCTAACGGATTTTGTGTTTTGCAAGTTTATAAAAATGTTTTATTATTTAAGTATTATAAAATGTTAACTCATAAACTTAGCATAACTTAACTTGTGAAACATCCAGTATTGCAAGTACTTATAGGATGAACGGTAGGAGCTAAAACTAACAATCAAGTGGGCCAGCTCTATTGTATAAAAAAAACATCGTTGCTTTAGCAAACTTCATCTGAAATAAATGATTAAAAAAACAAAAAAATGCCGGTCATTTCACACAGCATCATCTGGCCCCAAAGTGAGCACAGCTTGTGTTATGGGTACCACATGACTGATATACTACTTATATATACTTTTTACATACATACATATTATACATAGGAACATCCAGACCCGAGACAAATACTTGCAGATCATACAAACCTTCTACGTCTCAGCCGGGCCTTGGCCCACTGCGCAACAGATCACGTTAAAATTGTTAAAATAATGTAATATAAATGTTGGACTAGTTAGCAATTTAATTTAATAGTAGGAAGTTTATATTGTATATAGTAATGGCTAAACAAGTAAACACGCTTTAACACAAATTGTTAATACTTACATATCCTTGGAATAAATACACAGCATCATTGTCAAGACAAGTAGTTTGGAATTCAATCAAAAGAGACAACATACTTATACTGTGTAATTATTTGTAGGATACCCTGGGTTTATTTGCGCGATAAGTATTACAAAGGTAGTACATACGCCTATTTCTCGAGGCATAATGTTGGGGATGCCAAATTCTAGTTTATGTGATCCAGTTCTGCATCATTTAATCTCGTAGGGTCTCCTCATGATAGATAGATAGATAGATAACTTTTTATTTTACAAAAAAATGCAATACAATGGACGGCCTTCTCGCTAACAGCGATCTCTGCCAGGCTACCTTTGGGTGGACTGGACTGGATAAATAAACAGAGAAGGTGTATGTTGGTGTGGTGTTAATATATACTCGTAATTAAGTATATACTTACATAATCTGTAAATAAACTAAATAAAATACTGATATAATTACATACACAATTAGGTAAAATAATCAGATTTATACTCTATAATAATAGAACATGATGTAACGTCGTGTCCGAATAATAAGGCGTCAATCAATTTGACTTTTACCTTTACTTGTAAAAAATGCGGTCGTACCTGTCGCTCTCGTATAGGCCTTACAAGTCACGAATGTAAGTGCCTCATGACCTTAGACGCTGTTTAAATCATCTTCTTATAGATGTAATATGCCTTAACTGAGGGGCCCTGAATAAATGACAGTTAAAAAATGTATGCTGTAATTATAATCTACTAGCTGCTGCCCGCGACGCAAAAAGTAGCCTTTTCCTTTTCCAAAGTCCCATATATCTGTATACCAGAATCATCGAAATCAACCAAATCATTCAATGGTTAAGGCGTAAAAACGTACCAAACAGACAGACAGACATAGTTACTGTTTTAGGGGTATAGACAAGACCCATTTTCTAAAAATGGTAAATCCATTATTTTCGTCATTTACGTCAGCGTCAGCCTAGATGGAAGACACCATTCATCATTCACGTAACGTCTGCGTGCTGACGAAGAATAACTAAGCATGAGGTATACGTCTAGACCCTTTAGGATATCTTGGTGTTTTGTATTATTCTTCTGATAATAAAACACTGAAACCATGTTTTTCTTCTAAATCCGCATAAAGAAAAAAAAAAGGCAGTCAAACAATTGAGGAAAAGTGTCCTCAATTTACTGTGATTTAGGTATAGAGCCTTCAAAGGTTCCGGTGCCATAACGTAATTACCTTTTCTGTTTTGAAGTTGAGAATAATTAAAAGAAAATACTCCAATTCTCTTGGTAACAGTCCCGTTTTGCCTAATTAATGTAGGTAGATACTCCTGCTTATTAAATTCGTGGATTTATTTGAATGTTCAGTTTAATAAATCACTTTGTTTCAAATCATTATACCATAAGTAAATACTTCTAAGTCTCATTAATGAGAGATTACTCAACAAGGTGAAACGTTTCTGGCATAGCTACCTAAGTCGTTCCTAACAGATTATCGAAGTTAAATAATCTAATGCGAGCTTAGTCCTTGGATGGGTGACCGCAGTGGGATTTTCATCTGAGCACTACTGTGCTTTGGTGAGTCTTATAACTCCGCCACCAGAGCTGGTCACTAAATCGTACGATGTAGTAGGTAAGTAAGTACGATGTGTAGTAAGCCAGTAATAAATTAATGTCCTCATAAAAGTATCGACATCATATAAAATTATGGAGTAGACTATTTCCTCACAAATCTGTCTCACTTAAACGTTATGATAATGAATTATGATAAATAATATCTGGCAATCACTATTTCAAGTACCTATAGAAATAATTTTACCATTACAATTTTTAAAGCGGAAATGCATTTCGCGCACAATTACATCCCTTATATATAAAAAAGAAAGCATTTTACGGTTTTAAATAAAATTCTGTTTTATTCGGAGTTTTTAAACAGGCAGGCAATTGACAGAGAATTATAAATGTGCTACATTATACAGGATGTTTCGTTGTTGTTCAAGTCACTTAATTATTATTACTTAAGTCTATTTAATTATTTAAATTGTTTCTAATTATTGCGTGATAATTAAATATTGGAACTTACAATAGCAATTATGTACAATTTGCAAGCTCACAGCGAACTAATAAGCAGAATAAGCTGCTCGCGTAACTTACAGCTGCTGAAGAATACAACCAAGATTTGACCAAACTTATAACTTTTTATTTAAATCGTGTCACTAGTTATTTCAAACAAGTGTAGTGCAAGGACTAAGGTACGCCTTCGTTCACTTGGCACATTTGTTCAAACATTTCTGGTTCTTATTTCTGACAGCCGATCTATAAAACTAAAATTAAACTTACAAAAACAATTAAATATGATTGATATACTTGAACAAATGTTGGTTTACCAAAACAGTTAGGTATGTTTTTAATATTTACCATCCTCTACACAAGCCACTGAACATCAGAGATTATGTGACGAGAATAGCGCACTGAATTGAATATTAGCGCAGATCTGAAATAGTTCCGGAATATTCCAGACACTTTGTTCAGTAAATGGCTGAAACATTTGGCTAGGAACATTTCGTTAAGCCGTCAATACACCGCAATGAGTTGACGTTTATTTGCAGTGCATTTACGAAACTGAACACAATGATTGTGAATTGAATGAAGAATTTCGAATTAGAGTTTATTTATAGTGCTTACAATATTATTCATACAGTAATAAAAACTACCGATACCGATTATTACGTAGAATATCTAGCAATAACTGTTTATCTTATTATCTCATTCTTCTATTTATCTTATTATTCTTCTTAATCTCATGGTTACCATGTTGACATTTGCATGTCGGTCAACGACGAAGTGTTTATACAAGTATTTTATGTACGCAAACATGCCAGACGCACTTAAGAATCTAGATAGCACTACCATCGCTCTAAACAAATGATTATAAAGAACTCATAGGTTTACCCTATGACTTTATGCTGCTTATTTTCTAACAAGCTCTAAGAAAACAAGCATTGCTTTTTGAAAATTGAAATTTAAAAGCCATATAGATTATAGGACCAGTACACTCCATTGAATAAAAATCACGAATAAATAAACATAGTAAAAACAATAAACAGCCGCAGACATTTCAATACAGCCAAGCTTAAAAGCTTTCTGCCGTCATTAGCACTGCACTGGGCAAATTGGGTTGGTCGACATTTCGGAATCATCAGCAGTGATTCGATAAGCTCAGGAAATACTGAATTTTTTGGGCTCGAGAAAAAAGTTGTTGTCTGTAATGTCGGTTTTCGGACGATAGTATAACGTGACAACGTCATAACAAAACAGATAGATGCGCTCTCGCTACGATCGTAACGTTACAATGAGCGTAACGGGACAATGAGTCATCCTTTTTCGTGCGTGCAGCCGGCGTTCATCGATTAATTAAACGTGGTCACGTCGGTGTGAAAAATTACAAATAATATTTATAAAACTTTCGTGAGTTGTACTATTCATTATGATAAACACGGGTTTTACTCACGTATTATTTTGTCGATGGAGGCACCGGCACTGTTTACACTGTTGCAAACCGTGAACTCGAGCGGCAACGAGCGGACCGCGGATCAAACTCACCCTGATGAAGATTCTCTAGATGAATCGAAACAGTGTCGGTGCCTCCATCGACAAAATAATACGTGAGTCAAACCCGTGTTTATCAAAATGAAAAATTAATATTGTTTAAAGTCAAATTACTCACTATTGAAACTGTTGGTCATGGTAGTTAGCTTTCATGCCAACTGCTAGTATTAATTCGCAAAGTATTTAAATTAAAGAGTTATTGCAGCATCAGAAATACTCTGGTATTTTCTAACATTTTGAAGCCATCGCTTGAAGTTGGTGCACAGATCCATCAATATATATGCTGGCCGATTCACGAAATACAATTTAATCACAAACTAAACAAAGATTGTAGATAGAACCAGAAACCACTAATAGAATACTTATAGTAGTAAATACATACGGACTGCTGAGGATACTTTATAACAGACGGAACAAATACTGATTCCTTACACTAACGCTAATTTTCAATGGGAGTCCAACCCACACCCTACAACACAGAAGGCAGTCATTAAAAGTCAAGCTGTAAGGCTCAGTAGATGAAGATAGCTCTTGAAGCAAGACCGTTCTTCAACTCATAGTAATTTATGGAGAGAACATCATGTCCTGCTATTTAATTTTCAAAACATTCTTGAGTTGTACTGTACATTTAAGAGGCAATTTTAGATTTTTTTTTCGATATTAAATTATGACACCTTATGGTAGGTAGGTACATTATTTGTTTGTACCTGTTTTTCCTTTCTTACTTACCAATCAACTTGGAAATGTATCTACCTACCTAAATGTATCTACCTACCTACCTACCTTATTTTTACCAGCACATCTACCAGCTACTCTTTTTGTTATAAGAGCGATGTAAATCTCTAATGACACAAGTCCAAACCTCAGTGGATTATTAGTGTTATGTTAAGTACTTTTATTAATTAAGTTAATAATGATAAATAAATTTAAATAAATAAAAAATGATGTAATCTATCATCATAATCAGCCGTCAAACATACATTTTGAGAAAGACGGGTTATTACTCACGTATCATTTTGTACAAGAAAGCAATGTTGATCTCGAGCACAGCGCTTGCGATTCGTACTGTGCGAAACGCGAGCGCGAACGGAATCGAACGAACTACGGATCAAACTCACCCGATGAAGATTCTCTAGATGAATCGAAACAGTGTCGGTGCTTTCATCGACAAAATAATAAGGTGCGTTGGGGTCATACCGGATGGAATTTCGACCAGTTGATAGCATCCGGCAAAAAAAAGATTTTCTTGAGATCTGAATCAGTCAGATTACTGAAATATGGCGCAAAATATTAATGGATAAACGTAGCTTAGCTCTGAATTCCGTTTGTTTTTGTAGGCTCAACTGTTTTTTTCGTTTTACGTGTGCAAAGACAAAACATACTTTTTTATGAACATGATGAAAAATTTTCCATCAAGGGGTAAGTAACGGACTTCAATTAAAAGTAGCTTCTAGTGCTGTTCTCCAAGCACTAGAAGCTACTTTTAATTGAAGTCCGGACTTACCCCTTAAAAGGAATACATAAAAGGAATACATCCGATCTTTTCCATTGTATAACATAATATAAAAATGATTTTAAAATTCTTAGGAACAAAATTATTCAAATTGTTTTTTTTTTTTTTGTGTACAAGGCATCCGATCTTACCCCTGATGCAAAAAAATGGTGATTTTGTGTTTCTCAAACTTTGTCATGTCACAAGAAGGAATAACCTAACATCGGATGGATTTGCTTTTCACTAAGCAAGTTAAGAAGGATTTAGGAACAGACAGACAACTGTCAAATTCAAGAAATAATAAGTCTTTGAAAATGTAAAAAATAACTATTTTAAATTTTTAATACCTTTTTAACCTAGTTCACTAAAATAATAAGTACTTTACTTACTTCTAATAGTAATCAATGTACAATAAACCTTTAGGTGTTCAAATGAATACTTTATGAATCTTCTTACTAAAAGATCTATAAAAAATATAAAAAAATACTAATAAAAAATTCTAAATCCAAAGAATTCATGACAAAAATAAATTAAAGTTTGACAACCACTACCTTTTTTTTTAAACGGTTAAGTTCGAATAAATCTATCCGATCTTCACCTGCAAGGGGGAACACCGGATCTGGGCCTAAAGCGACCCTAGGCCTGTTTGGATCAGTTCCATCCAATTATCACACCATAAAACTTTGTATTCAGACAAAATAGTAATTAAACAACCTATATTCTCACCAAAAAACACTATTAAAAGGGGAAAGACCGGAGAGACCAAAATATACAAAAATTTCCTTTTTTCCTTTTTTGCCTTCCCGGAGCCATTGAAGGAAACCAGAGATTAGGGCAGACAAAATGGCATCATGGGCAATCAATGTTGTCAGCATACAATAATATGGCCTAATTTGACTGAAATGTTATTCATACGATCTTAACCCAGCGTCGATCTTACCCCAACGCACCTTATGTAAGTAAAAAATGTTTCTCAAAATAAATGCCCAGCAATGTTTGACGGATGATAATGATGATAGATTGTCTCTACAACTTCAAAGCTGATATAGTTATGAAATCTCATAACTACAACTAATACCTACATCTATTTAAAATACTTCAGAAGCAAATTTTGTCAATTTTCACACAAACTAACTATAAAACGATTTACATTTAAATTGTATTCGTTTCCACCGAACTTAATTTCAATTTAAATTCATATTGGCTCTTTCGGACGTAGCGATTTCGAAATGATGCCTCCCAGATACTGGTACGAGAGCATATTTTGTTGATTCAACTATTCAGCTTTGTTAATTGGTTAGGTACGTTGTTCTTTGTCAAAAAGACAACGGAGCATGTTATTATCGTGATAGTATAGTAGGAATATAGTACGAGTAGTATTTAGTAGTATAGCATGATAGTAGGAATACTGTATAACATTAGTTGTCTACGCGTGTTTGTATTTTGTCTCAAATAATTTTACTTCTCATATCGTATTAATAAACACCTAATACCGGACATTTCACACAGCATCATCCGGCCCCAAAATTAGCAGAGCTTTATGGGTGTGTTAGAGTGTTATGGGTACCATGACTGATATGTTTTGTAAATACCTACATACATTATTATACAAAGAAATACTTGCAGATCATACAAACATTTGTCCCGCGGCGGGGATCGAGCCCGCAACCTTCTGCGTCTCAGCCGGGCCTTAGTCCACAGCGCTGCAAAGGTCGTCGTATTGTTTGATTCAAAAAATAGATTGCTTTGACTGAAGCTTTGGTTCCGATTGATCTAAGGTTGCCGGCCTAAATATTTCCGTGACGTGGAATATCACATAAGCTTTTTCATACCGGGGTAGATACTTAGATAGATAGATAAAAATTACTTTATTGCACACCAAAAATACATGAGAATGTTAAAATAAATAAATAATATTGGTGGTATTATAAATATTGGTGGACAATGCACACAACACCATCTACCCCAAACTAAGAATAGCTTGTATTATGGTGACTAGATGACTTATAGAACACTTAAATATTTTTAAACACATACTTACTTATGATACTTTAACACTCAGGCACAGAACAAACACCGTGTTATCTCATAAATGTTTATTCTGGGAGGGTATCGAACCCTCAACCTACAGCGCAGAAGGCAGAGCTACTACCAACTGAGCTGACGGGCAAGAATAAGAAACAATGTTTAGCAAGTCAGTAGTTACAATGGTCTTATCGCTCTGTAGTAATATCTGCCTGACCAAGATTGTCTGGCAGATATTACATCGATGGATAGAACTGAATATTGCAGAAAAAACGGTTATACTGAAAATAATGTAAAACTGTAAGTGAAAACGACTAGTTAGTTAAATTTAATCGCAATACAAACTAAAGTTATAATAAATGCATCATGGTCGCGAGCTGAGAGTTGGTGGGTGACTCGACGCTATGATTGCATTATAACTCTTTAAAACTTTATCCATTTCGTTTGTTGACACTACCGCTGATCCGCAGCTTATAAAAAAATCAGCCGGCTCACTTTTATTCAATTAATAAAATTTAAATAATGTTTCCATATTCAACATAATATTCATGCTCGGGTAGAGGCCTTTTTTATAAGATCGTGCTGTTATTTTCAGTCCTTTATTTCAGAGATGTGCTGTAAATACATCCAGTTTATTTTAAATGATAATAAACACAGTCGTGTTAAAAGATTACGATGAAAATAAACATTATAATACACTAGCTGACCCGGCAATGCGTTGCTGTGGCTCAGTAGTTCTAATACTTTGAACCAATATACGCTTACTCAACCTACATAGCAAAAAACAGCATCATCTAGCCCGAAAGTAAGCAGAGCTATATTTTTGCTATGCTATATTTTATTTGTTAATAAATACTTAGGTATTATACATAGATACACCCATACCCGAGACAAATACTTGCAGATCATACAAACATTTATCCCGCGGCGGGAATCGAACCCGCAATCCTGTGCGGAAAGCAAAAGATGTTGTATTAAACATACACTGCTATCTGTAGGAACTTATGGAACTTCATGTAAATACATTTAATTTGCAATAAAAATCATGATATCGAAAAAAGAGATCTTATCTATTAAGTTTGGTCAAATTACACACAGTCATCCAAAACCCTACTACTAATATTATAAATGCGAAAGTAACGCTGTCTGTCTGTTTGTTACGTTTTCATGCCTAAGCCGCTGAACCGATTTTGATGAATTTTGGTACAGAGATTGATGGGACCTTGGAGAAAGATATAGGCTACTTTTTATGTAGGTACCGCGCGTGCGAAGCCGCTCCTAGTATTTATATATTTTTAAAAACATACTTATATGTATAACACCCAGACATGGATCAACTTTTAGTTCATCATAGAAATGTTCGTTCAAGGAGGGAACCGAACCTTTAAACTACAGCGCAGAAGGCAGTGCTACTACCAACTGAGCTGATAGGCCACAGTCGTAGCAGTTACACACACACAGTAGCACTTTTAATTTACACTTCTTAAATTGCTTATGACTTATAATTGACGTGTTTAAGCGTATTTAAATCATCATGAAAAGAGGAATTGATTAACACTACGGAAAATCCTAGGAAAATCCGTTCCATAAAGAAATCAAATATTAATATAAACTTATTTTAGAACTGTCATATAAGTTTTACACTTTTGGTCTTTACTTATATCACAATTACGTTTTAAAAACAACCGACTTCATGGAATACAAATTTGAACCAATATTAATTCGAGATTATCAAAAATTTCATCCCTATTTTGACACCATTGGGGATATGTATTTATATGATATGATGATTATCGTTATATCGAAGTATTGAGATGTCTGTACGATGCCGCCACCATGAGTGTCCGAGTACAGGACCAGCAGTCTAAGCCCATCCAATCGCGCAGAGGAGTGAGACAGGGAGATGTAATATCTCCGAAACTGTTTACAAGCACGCTGGAGGATTTGTTTAAGACGCTGGACTGGAAAGGTATAGGCTTTAACATAAACGGCGAGCACATCTCACACTTACGATTTGCAGATGACATAATCTTGCTGGCAGAGTCGTTGGAGGAGCTACAACGAATGCTGGACGGCCTAGCATCAGCCTCGCGGGCGATAGGTCTCGGCATGAATTTAGATAAAACCAAAGTCATGGTCAATGACGACACTGATCCGAGACCTGTTGCTGTTAATGGTCACCTGCTTGAAGTTGTTTCGCAATACACATACCTCGGGCAGATTTTGCAGTTAGGTAGAAATAACTTTGAGAAGGAGGTCAAGAGGAGGATTCAGCTGGGTTGGGCAGCGTTTGGTAAACTACGTCGAGTTTTTTCGTCACCCATACCGCAATTTTTGAAAACGAAATTTTTCAATCAGTGCGTCCTACCTGTTATGACATACGGAGCTGAAACGTGGACACTCACAGTACGGCTAGTCCACCAGTTTAAAGTCGCTCAGCGAGCTATGGAACGAGCTATGCTTGGGGTTTCTTTGAAGGATATAATCCGGAACGAGACTATCCGACATAGAACTAAAGTTGTCGACATAGTTCAGAGACTTAGTAAGCTGAAATGGCAGTGGGCTGGCCATATCTGCAGAAGAACCGATAACCGTTGGGGTAAACGAGTTCTTGAGTGGAGACCGCGGCTCGGCAAACGTAGTGTGAACGCCCTCCGGCAAGGTGGAGTGACGATCTGCGAAAGGCTGCCGGCAGAAGCTGGATGCGTCGAACTGAAGGTAGGGCGCAATGGCGCTCATTAGGGGGGATGATGATGATTTATATGATATTTTTGTAATTTATCATTTTCGAAATTCGTGTACACCACCCACTGGAAAGTCACAGGAAAGCATATTTGGATGACATATTTTATCCAGCTGTTTTGAAATCAATCGTAAAGTACTTGTACTTCTAAAAAATATTTTTCAAATCGGTTCATAAATGACAGAGTTACAAGATAACAAACATTCAAAAACAACTGATTTGAGAACTTCCTCGAATCGGTTAAAAATAAGGTGGTTCGTATTTTTGGAAATTTTTGCGAGTCTGGAAAGACTAACATAATCATGGCATACATAAAGATGTCTAAAGTTCAAATCGCAAGTCTTTATGGCGTAGACTGCGCGATTGTTTAAGACAGTCAAACAAATTACAAAAACCAATCACGCTCATTACTGTATCGTGAGATAAATTCTAAACTATCGTGAGTTCTACACATTCCACACATTTTGATCCGCGGTCCGCTCGTTGCCACTCGAGTACGAACCGTGAACTCCCGCATGTCAAACGCACCCTGATAAAGATTTTCCAGGTGAAACAGTGTCGGTGCCTTCATCGGCAAAATAATACGTGAGTAAAACCCGTGTTTATCAAAATGTAAAATTGTGATCAGATCTCTAATGGGGGTAATAGTCAAAGTCACAATCAAACATTAGGTATATTTGGCACATTGTCCCAAGCTTTGCATAGTAGTAAGTATTCCGTGTCAGGCAGACAGTCAGTCACATAACGATTTTATATTATTTAGATACCCATCTACCTAACCGACTATTGTACCCTACACTGTGCATTAGGGCGCTGGGGTATTGAACACCCTATATTATTTATTCACGTGAAGGACAGAGCCGTATCATTACGACACAGAATTGCGAAACATTAGCTTTAGTTATTCATAGTGGATTGAAATACAATTGGATTTCGTATGTACTAAGGACTATGGTTTCCATTCATCTCTATAAGTGCTTTTTGGTATCTATTATTATAGATCATAAAAAAACATCTGCCAACTGTAATCCTCAGGCTTGATAAACATTTTCTCAGATTTCTAGTTAAATAAATAAAATAAATAATGCCGGACATTACACACAGCATCATGTGGCCCCAAAATAAGCAGAGCTTGTGTTATGGGTACTACATGACTGATATACCTACTTAAATACTTTTTTTTATTGTAAATACATACATATTATACATAGAAACACCCAGACCCGAGACAAATACTTGCAGATCATACAAACATTTGTCCCGCGGCGGGAATCGAACCCGCAACCTTCTGCGTCTCAGCCAGGCCTTGACCCCACTGCGTCACAGAGGGCGTCGAGTTATATTATGTGTTTGGAGGTATTAAGGGTAGAAACGTTTGCACTTAATTTAGAAAGTTTTTAATAATAGTTATTCTGAAAGAGACTACTTATTTCCGTATCTGCACAGAAGCGAAAGACTTCTACTCAAGTCTAAAAGACCAGACACTGCTTTCCTATCATGTTTGGGAATATTATTAAGCTAAGACTGTTTAACTTAGAAAGGGCCGATAATAACTGATAATGTAGATTTAGTGTAAAATTTGTTTTAGTGTTGCTCTATGGATTTTTGTATGTACTTACGTACTTACATTTTTTATTCATTTACACCGTGTCAAATAAGCATTTTATTTATATTTTCCTTTCTTTGCCGCTTTATTTTTTGATAAGACGTTGTAACCGATGATTTAGTGCTAAGTGCTTCGTTGAAACTTGCGTGTAAAAATAACAATTTATGTATATTACAAACTCACAAAAGCAACTTCAAGGTATTACCCCAGAGGGCAGTATCCACGTATTTCACTATCGCAATCATCCCCGTAATATAATAACAAACATCAAAAAAGGTCAGCAATTCACGCAAATTGCTCCACATAACACGTCCAAAGTTTATTATACCGTTTCACTTATTCATCACGTATGCAAATGAAAAGCAAATAAAGAGAACGACCATCCGTACGCATGTGTAATGTTATATCGGGGAAGCGATCGGGCACGGTTACACCTTTCTTAACAGAGAGCCTAGACAAGATCCACTTTCAGTTCTCGTTCCCGTTTGTGGAAATATATAATTGTATCATTAACATTAGCTTGTGATAAGTCACGTGACTGCATAACTGTTGATGTAATTTCCATACTCATGATTCTTTATTTCTCTAGACCCCCAGTTCTCTAGCAGAAATCACTTGTGGCAATGCTTGCTAAAGTCCTAACAGATCAACGAGGTTAAGTAGGCTTCTACAAGGTCTTTGGAGGGTTTACCACAGTGGCATTTTCATTTGTGCACTTTAGTGCTTCGCAGGGGAAGTTAATCTGTCGGTCCCTGTTTTTCTAAAATTGTTAGACAATAACAGAGGCTTCGGGGGGCCTATTAACTCCGTCATTAGAATTGGCTACTGACTTATACGAAAGTAGCAGCAATATTGGCCAGCATGACTATTAGCAAACATTATTTCGAGTAAAGAAACAACTTTTTCTCTATAAAATTTAATATATTGTCTGTCTGTCCATCTGTCCCTAATGATTATCTATTTTCGTGACTAGATATTAGAAAAAATATTTTATGTATCGTCTTGCGTGTAAGAAATCATTGTCTATGCCATAGGGTTTATGATACGCTGGTGAAAGGTCAGTTCCTTTCAGGCCAAAGAGTAAGTTTTAGTCTGATATCAGACTAAATGACTAAAATCTAAAGACTAAAATCTATGGTGCTGGATAATAATAGTGGCAATCATTAGAAAAAAAAAACATTTGAATGTTTGCTTTGATTGCCATATTATTATCTGTGTTGTTATGAATGACAAATAATGTGGCCAGTGTGGTCTTAGTAAACCTTGCTTTTCAGAGTAATAATCACTTTTAATACTACTTCTTTTATTCCAACACTTCTAGAATTACAAATAAATAATCACACACACAAAGAGTTGTTTAAATCTGTTGCTATCTCTATTCATTGACACTAATGACAATGACAGAGCACTACTTAGACGTCACGCTCCTACGTTTCTAAAATTCTAAAGACTACCGTCTTTTTTCGAAACATCGGTGTGACTGCTCTCCCTCCCCTTACTCATCATGATGAAATTCTCACCATACTGGGAATAAAATAAAGCTAACTAATGTACCGTCGTCCAGAATAATGAAATTATGCCTGTAATGTTTCATATGTTTAAAGGCATCTATAGCTACCTTTTACATATGTACTTACTTTATTTTAGTCTACAAGTATGATGTCACGATAACATTTAGAATTTTTCGGTAATGACAACTTGTAGTAATTGTATATAGATACCGCCACATCATATCTCGCGGTACTTACAGAATAATTTCGGAAAACTAGTTGCTCCATATATGTTGCCGAGTAATTATTGCTCCAAAAACATCCCCTGTGAGCGTAGGTACACAGCCTCCTGCGTGAGCGTCCATGTTTCGACACCGTAAGCCATCATGCGCAGTACACACTGTTTACATTGGCTTGTTTTCAGTCATTGTGGTATTTCAGCTGACCTAAGTATGTAGTCTAATCTATCAAACTAGCGATTTTCTAGGAACATGGAGGTTCTAGCAATCTCCTTGTTTTGGTGTTTTTTCCAAAGGATTGGATATGGTCAAAATAAATATATTTGTCAACAATCTCAAACTTCTCGTTCTCAACTTGTAGGTGATCTATGACGTTAGAGCTATTCGCCATTACCTTCGCCTTAGACATATTATTCATCCTACGGCCTACTTTATAAAAAGCATCACTATGTTGCAATATGTCTTATCTACCATGTCTACCTCCTTGGTTTCAGTGCTAACTTATTTATTCGAGTTTAGATGGTTTTAGATCTGCATAATATCGTGGTACAATATAGGTAACGTTTTTAAATAAGCTATAACATGCTCTGTTTCTCATTAATTACAACATTATGAATTCAGCTCACAATTTTGCGGGGATAAATACCTCCCGTAAAACCCCATAGGCTGCTCGCAGGCTTTACGGGAAAACGGTAAAAAAGTTCGCAAAAACATCCCTGTAACCGGCTTACAGTTCCCGGCTAGTGCTGGGGCACATAGACAACGCTTAGGTAAATATAATATGCTTAAATATATAGGTTTTAGATTTTATCTGTAGTTTTGTACTATAATTTTATTATATTATATAAAATACTATTATAAAATATTATTTAATGGGCCAGTAGGTATCTAGATAATAATAGACAATTAAAAAAAGATTACTTACCTGCTGTTTATTTTTGTTAATTCTAAATCTGTCCTACTTAACGTTTTCCGACGACCTAATACAATTTGCTGAAAACTTAGAGGACCTCGAATCGAAGACATGTAGCAACATAATGATGCTTCTTATAAAGTAGGCCGCAGGATGAATATGTCCAAGACAAAAGTTATGGCGAACATCTCTTACGTCACAGATACGTACAAGTTGAGAATGATATATTTATCTTGGACATTTACATATTTAGCTTTGGAAAAGAACATAAAAACAAGGAGATCGCTAGAAGAATTCAACTAGGATGGGTTGGGTTTGGTAAATTGAACTACATACATAGGTCAGCTGAAATACCACAATGTCTGAAGACAAAACTATATAACCTGTAAGTATATAGCCCACTACGGTGCTGAGACATGGACGCTCACGCAGGAAGCTGTGTACCGGATGAGGCTTGCCCATGGAGCTTGTCATGCTCGGCATCAAGCGTATAGACCGTGTTTCTAACGTCGAAATTTCAAGTCAAAGAAACGTCAAAGACGTTGGAGACCGCATTACGGCACTAAACAGCAGTTAGGCAGGGCACCTGACCAGGTGAGGTGACGACAGATGGCGAAATGCTCTGGCTGATTGGGGTCCAAGAACTGGGTATAGACGTTGGTCGTCCAGCAGTGATAAAGGCAGATGATATCGCAAGCATCGCCGGTCGCAGCTAGATGAGGCTGGCACAGGACCGGAAAAAATGGCACGCACAAAGGGAAGCCTATATCTAACAATGAGTGAAGTCGGGCTGTATCACTAGTTATTCAAACCAGTGTGGTAGAACTATTATACGTAAACTAGTAATACCCATAAGACATTGACTATTGATGGTTTTTGGATGAATTTCTGGTATTGGCATACTTTTATATTGTATTTTGAGCCAAGTGCACGACATGCGCGCGATTTATTATGTATTTTTCGGTTTAAAGAGTTTATTCTCATACGAACAAAGATACAGTTCACTTATAATGAGAATGAAATTACATAATTAACTGGTATATAACTAATGTACCTAAGTAGGTATTTTGTTAAGCTAGTGGCGAAGCATGCAGAACTTAAAAACTAAAACTTAATAACTATGTAAGTAGGAAGGTTTTTCTTTGCAAAAAACATAATATCAAAAGATAAGAATATATCGACACACTCAAACTATAACAGAATTAATAGGGTAGTCGAATAGTTTATGAAGCGAAAGTTTTCTGTTACTACCATCACTTTACTCGTTATTATAAACTTGCGTGTAATAGACTGATATTGAATGCAGACTGCAGAGCTATGTGTGTGTTTGTGTGTATGTAAGCACCGAGTGCGTTTTTACTAAATTGAAACTATTCCTGTAACGAATGCGCCACTCCATAAGCCTAAAGCTGTACTTGGCGTATAATGGTTCTAAAATTATTGTTATGGCCCGCATCGTTATCTATTCATCTATCTCAACACGATTTTCGTTATGAAAGCCTTATAGCGAAGCTATAACATTTCCTGTTTTTGCAAAGATTTATCTATTGTTTTGCTCGTGTTCATACAAAAAAGGGTTACCCTGTTTTCATATATAGGAAAATACCTAGAGTACAATCATTTGCTTATAACCTGAATAGGATCCTGACCCCACATCTCTAGTAGTGAACTACAGCGTTGTATTTTGTGTTTATAATTCCTACCCTGGACAAATATTTGTGTCATAAACATACATTTTTTTAATTGTTGCTACAAATAACCAAAATGCGTAGTACAACCCGATGGATGTAAAGATCGTGGGAAATCGGTGGATGGAGAGGGCTCAAAATCGTTCTTCCTGGAAATCTATTGGTTAGGCCTTTGTTCAGCAGTGGACTTCTGGGATCTGATATGATAATGATGATGAATAACCACCTGTGTACCTGTGTTTCCAGTATATGATGATGATGATGATTTCCTCCGTGACGTATCAGTCGATGGCGAACCTTTGCACGAAGATTATAAATAATTAATTTTATTAGGTTCCCATAAGTTGAGCTTAGTTTGGGGCTATATGTTGCTGTGTGTTATCTATGAGTAGTTGTTTAATACAATGTTACTGCAATAATAATAACGCATCCAAGCGCTTTGCATTAGGCTTATCCAACACGGAGGTATTATCGACCATGTTATGGGCTAATTCTATTGGCACAAATGGACGCAGTGTCCACTGTGTAGAGCAACACGCATTAGAGCTATCTGAACGGCTGACCATCTATTTGTTTAACAATTATGTGGCATGTTCGCTGTAATAGTTGTGTATACGTCATGTAGTTCTCCTGTGGGTAAGTTGACTGCATTGGTTGGGTCGATTCCCTCCCAGGACAAACGTTTGTGTGATGAACATAGGTGTTTGTTCCGTGTCTGGGCGTTATAATGTATATAATTTATAAGGCGTTATATGGTATTTAAAAATATATAAGTATTATATCAGTCATGCTTAGTTTAGGACTAGATGGTGTTGTGTGCGTAATTCTCTGATATACATTTGTTTATTTATTTTAGTACGTAACTTCAAAATAGTTTCATACATATTCCTAAAATAAAATACCACAGTACAAACTCTGTGTTGTCTGGGACTAAACAGAGTGTTGGATAATTGATAAGCGAAGCAACAAACAAAGACCTGGTGGTAGGACTCTAGAGTCTATCTTTTGTCTATCTCTAGAGTTATTCTGCCCCAAGCAGTAGTGTGCAAGCATTACATTGCATTAGCATTATTGTGTTTAGGATTGAAGGACACTGAAGCAAGTGAAATTATTACTAAGTGAAAAAACTATAACAGAAATTGTACCCAGAGCCAGCAACGTGCGTGATACCTCCTAGTATTGCAAGTATCTTAGGTTGTGGTAACCACTTATCAACCGTATGCTTGTAAGCTAAATCAGTTATATTAAAAAATATTTTAAAAGTCTTGGGTTGCCATAAGGATATGTTACTTTTATGTATTATCATCTTAAGTTCGACGACAGTGCCAAATGAACAGAAGGAGCACGTGTCACACATTAGCCCTTTCAATACACTTGTTCGAAAGCACTAGTGACACGATAAGAAGACTGAGAGATTCAGAGACAAAACTAAGCGTGCAAAGTGATAGTGATTTCATTTGTCAAAATCCAATAATATTATAATGATACTAGCTGACCCGGCAAACGTTGTTTTGCCATGTATGTATTAGAAAAAAAAATAGGGGTTGATCGTAGAGGGGTGGAAATTTAGGGTTGCATGTATTTTTGTATGATGTATCATAAAAAAATAAAAACAAAAAATTTTGTCTGAAAAATAAAAAAAAAAAATTAAGGGGTGGACCACCCTTAACATTTAGGGGGATGAAAAATAGATGTTGTTCGATTCTCCCCCCTGACTAATATCCTCGCTAAGGATCACGAAAATCGGTCGAGCCGTTTCGGAGGAGTTCGATTACGCACCCCGTGACAGAAGAATTTTATATATTAGAGATATTTTCTTGACAGGGAGCTAGTACTACATCATCATTTTCCTACAAATATCAAGATAGTACAGGTATCTAGCAGCACGGTTTAATGTGCTCGTTGAAAATGGACGGGTGCTTTGCGCTTTTAAGTGTACATTCATTGGGTAGCGGGCGGGTGAAATAAAAAATTAAAACAATAAAATATCCCACATTAAAAACTAGACTAAACGCATGTGATCACGCACATTGGAGGCTTCCGAAGTCTGTAAGAATTAATAGTGGTCAAGTCCCAGTTCAACACCATATTATAGCATAGAAAAAACAATTATATGGGCGTTTTTAAATTATCTCAAAATATATCCACTCCACTTTACATGTAGGGAGGTGTCCTTAAAACCCTTTTTTTTAACTTTAATGCATGAATATAAAAAAAGACAACCCCACTTTACATGTTGGCAAGATATCCTTAAAAACCAATATTTTTTTTTGCATTTTTACTTAACTTTGTAGGGGTCACTAATACGTATTACCGTGAAATTCAACACGATAAAACGAATAGCCTGTGAGCAAGAGCAAGATTAAAGGCGCATAGACAGACAGACAGACATAGCAAAATTATAAGCGTTCCTTGTGGACTTTGAAACCCTAATAATTACGTTTTAAAATCTAAAACGAAACCGACTTCATTGAATGAAATTTGAGCCTATAATACATTTTTAGTAGAAAGTAGATGTATTTTGTATGTATATAATATGGGTAGGCCAAATAAACGCACCGCTCCAATGAGACAGCAAGGTATCGAAGTACATCAAAACGAAAAAACATGAATCATCGTTGTATACAATTTTTAGATATTCTTTAGTTTTTCAGCTCGACTGATTTTGATAAAATTTAAATGGGACCACCTGTAAAGTATATCCTTCCAAACAAAAAAAGAATTTTCTAAATCGGTTCAGCCATTTTCGAGTAATCGGTGAACATACATAAAAAAAAATGATTCCGACGTATTGAGAACCTCCTCCTTTTTGATAAAGTCAGTTAAAAAACAGTTTTATATAAATATTAACAAATTAAGTTCGTAAATTACTCCATAAATTGCCTGAAAACCAATATGTTTAACCAATGTGTCCTGCCAATACTAACTTATGGATCCGAGACATGGGCGCTCACAAAGGAATACATGCATAAAATCACATACCCAATGTTGAAATCAGACGTCGGACGAAAGTCGTGGACGTAGGTATGCAGATCGCCAGGTTGAAGTGGAAATGGGCGGGACACTTGGCAAGAATGGATAACGGGAGATGGACAAAGGCGGTAACGCAATGGTGTGGCCAAGGGATGCTCAACGACCAAGAGGCAAACCACCCGCCCGATGGTCGAACGATATAGTCAGCGTTGTCGGGAATCATTGGATGAAACTTGCTAGGGATTGGAAAGAGTGGCATAATAAAGAGGAGGCCTATACCCAGCAGTGGGTGCAATCGGGCTGAAATGATGAATGATGATGATGATGATGTAAATTACTCCGCTAAATAACTCTGTTCCTCACACTAGAACTAAAAAATGCAATGCTTTTTCATATACGAAAGCTTGAGCTTAGCGTAAGCTATGTTTTTTACGTAAGCATGTTTCCAACCAATGTGGGGAATGTTTTATATTCTAAATCTTAGGCATCAAACGTACGAATAGTTTCCTGTGGTTGGAAACCACGAAACTCTACTGTGTATTTTACACGTGTGTAATTAAACATGAAATGTGCTGGGGTTTACAATTTCAAGATTTTCAACGTTCCACCCTAAAATTGCTTCCGTAACTTGAAGAGGCAATTCTTTACCTGTGTAGACACTGATTAGAAATTAATATGAGAAGCTTATGTGAAGAAAGGTGGGAATTACAATTTACGGCAATTAATAAAGAGTAGAACAACACCTAAATAATGTTGAAGAATAACACGCTCAGTAATTACAAATAACTATACCAATATTATAATTTCGAACCTGTATATCTGACTGTCTGACTGTTTGTTGGTTAAACTGCTAAATTGATCTTGACGAAATTTGGTAAGGAGGTAGATTATCTTGGGGAAGGCTATTTAACGTAGGCTACTTTTTATGTCCTACACGCGTGCAAAACCGTGGGAGTAAGATCATCATCATCATCATCATAATCATCATCATCATCATCAGCCCATAGCAGTCCACTGCTGGACATAGGCCTCCCGTAATGAGCGCCATTGCGCCCTGTCTACAGTTCGACGCATCCAGCTTCTGCCGGCAGCCTTCTGCAGATATGGCCAGGCCACTGCCACTTCAGCTTACTGAGTCTCTGAGCTATGTCGACAACTTTAGTTCTATGTCGGATAGTCTCGTTCCGGATTCTATCCTTCAGAGGAAGGAGGAAGGAAGGAGGGAGGAAGATATTTTATGTAAATAAATCCAGCGCATGTGACCACGCACAGAGAAGGCTTACGAAGTCAGAAATGATACAAATAATCCCTACTAATATTATAAATGCGAAAGTAACTCTGTCTATCTGTCTGTCACGTTTTCACGCCAAAACCGCTGAATCGATTTTTACGAATTTTGGTATAGAGATAGATGGGACCTTGGAGAAGGTTTTTTTGTAGGTACCACGAGTGCGAAGTCGCGGGCACAGCATCATCTGGCCCCAAAGTAAGCAGAGCTTGTGTTATAGGTACTACATGACTGATATACTACATATAATACTAATTAACATATGAAAAATAAAATATTTTGGGTCTTTTTGCTTTTTTTAAGGTTTACAAATCAGGCCTTACGTAATAATTTCCTTGTAATTTAATTGTATATCCAACTAATTCTTAAAATATTTGGGGTTTCATCTAAAAGCAGTTTTCTCATAAGAATTAAAAAAAAATCACTGAAGTGAAAACTTTAATAATAATAATACTTAATCCCGGACATTTCTCACAACAGCATCTGGCCCCAAAGTAAGCAGAGCTTGTGTTATGGGTACCACATGATTGATATACTAATTATATACTCACTTATTTTTTTTTATAAATACATTTTATATAGGAAATTCATTTTATACATAGGAAATACCCACACCCGAGACAAATACTTGCAGATCATACAAAAATTTGTCCCGCGGCGGGAAACGAACCCGCAACCATCTGCGTCTCAGTCGGACTATAGCCCATTGTGCCACAGAAGTTGTCATGTTTAATCGGAGGGATCACTGACCTTATTAAAAAAGGCCACGAAACGAAAAACTATTGAAATCTTCTAGTTTCTTTAAAGGCCTATCCAACGATATGCCAAACGATGGGGCGGTAAAATATTAGAAAAATCAACACCACTTTACGTGAGGGTGAGAGGTATCACAAAACCCCGTTTTTTTAGTTCTTGTTTCATAACTTTGTAGGGGTTACTAATACATATTGAAAAGAAAAATTTCATCACGTTATAACTAATAGTATGCGAGTAAGAACAAGATTAGGCGCAGAGTTCCTTGTGTACTTTGTAGCTCTAAAAAATATGTGGTGAACATAAATGTTTTTATACGCTTTATATTAGCTTCACTTGTCTGTATGTTTGTATGTTTCTAACCGACTCCTTAGGACACGATTTTGACCCACTTTAAACGACCAGATTTCATTCAAATTTTGCAAACCTGTCAAAGACCAATGACAATGCAATAATTCGAATAAAAATGTAAAAACAAAAAAAAAACATAATATATCCTAAAACTAAAAAGTAGAAAATAAATAATAGTTTAAAAAAACTAAAAAACTCGCTTTATATAGAAAACCAAACTAAAAAATAGAAAATAAATTTTAATAAATGTAAGTAAGAAAAAAATTTATTATTTAAAAAAAGCGTGGGGTGCTTTTGAAGATATTATCGAAATGATAATCCTTCTTCTCATATCTGTCAATGAAATATTTATGACTATTGACACCATGCACCCCACGCTTTTTTTTAAATCAAACATATTTTTCTTACTTACATTTATTAAAATTTATTTTCTATTTTTTAGTTTGGTTTTCTATATAGATTCTAGATATAAAGCGTGTTTTTTAGTTTTTTTAAACTATTATTTATTTATTGCTGTTTTTAATGTCGTGTCGTATCTACATTAATAATCAAAACAATTAAAAATGAAATAGCATTACCATTGGCAACAGTAATCAATAATTGTATACTCAGTGGTAGTTTTCCAGATGACCTTAAAATAGCAAAAGTGATTCCGCTGTATTAAGAAGGGCTCTCAACGCGACGCGAATAACTACAGGCCCATTTCACTTTTGCCTGTATTACTTATGTATGATTTTAGAAAATATATTTATATATTATTTATATAATATATATTTCCTAGAAACCAACAAAATCATCAACATGTTATTTCCGCGAATTTATTTAATGTTGCTAATCAATCTGTAATTATTTATTATTCATTAATTTTGTATCCAAACAGTTAGCCCGTAATATTATGTTATAATATTATTATTAAGTATTTTTGTATCTGACTTTTCCAGGTGTAGGTACTGTACGTATCTTAGTGTAATAAATACCTATTGAATTGAATTGAATTATAATTTGTTGCTCTTATACTTTTTTTAAAGTAATTACTTAAGGTTAAGGTACATATTAAGATGTATACATTGCTAAAAGTGTTTGTGAACATAAAAGTCGTCTACATAAAAGTGCAAACTTAGTTAGAGCGAGGTCCCCAGCAAAACTGGTCCAAGGGTCTTATCGCAGAACTATACTTTAACGACTTTAACGACCTCTGTGGCACAATGGGCTAAGGTCCGGCTGAGACGCAGAAGGTTGCGGGTTCAATTCCCGCCGCGGGACCAATTTTTGTATGATCTGCAAGTATTTGTCTAAGGTCTGTGTGTTTCTATGTATTATATGTATGTAATTACAAAAAAAAACCTATTTAAATAGTTTATCAGTCATGTCACATGACTCATGTGATACCCATAACACAAGCTCTGCTAACTTTAGGGCCAGATGATGCTGTGTGAAATGTCCGGTATTATTATATTTTTATTATTATTATACTTTTCGCTAGCATGAATAACTGTAAACTGATTAAAGACCTTTTTGAATTTATATTTTATTTATTTATTTATTTTTACTTATGTAGAAAAAGATTTTGCGGTTCATGATATTGAAATAACTGACAACATTTTCCGGGTGGTGGATATAATCATACACTTGTTACCGATGATTGTGTTTACATAGTTAGATGTAAACTTGTTTTCTAAATTACCTAATGTAGTTGGTCTTACCAAAAGCAGGATCAATGGCTATGGCTAAAGTACACTGGTGGTGTAATTTCCTTACCTTCAGACTTTAAGGTCGTAGATTTAAATAAATAAATAAATAAATATTGCTGGACAATGCACACAACATCAGCTAGTCCCAAACTAAGCATAGCTTGTATTATGGTAACTAGATGACTGATAGAATACTTATATATTTTTAAATACATACTTATGATACTTTATAACACCCAGACAGAACAAACACCTATGCTTTTCACACAAATGTTTATCTCGGGAGGGAATCGAACCCTCAACCTACAGCGCAGAAGGCAGAGCTACTACCAACTGAACTGACAGGCCAGTCAGCTAGTAGTACACTATTTAATTTTTTCTTTCGGAAAAAACTGTGGAGGAAAACATTATGAGGACACCAACACATCCCAGAAGCTAAAACTTGTGGATTGTGGACTTGTGGAACAAACATTTGTGGATGTTTGTTCTGTATAATGTATCAAGAGTATGAATTAAAAAAAAAAGGTTTCTAACAGTCGTCTAGACACCACAATACAAGCTATGCTTAGTTTAGAACAAGATGAAGAATTATGAATTTTCCACCACACAATTTTTAGATTTTTTTATTTATTTATTATTAATATTTCTATACCTATGCGGTGAACGCAACGTATAAAATACAAATTTCTGTGCATTATGTGGGCATGAGCTGAAGATAATGTTTGGACGTGCCTTTAACTACACCCTCAGACATTCTCAAAAAACCTAGACCGTTACTAGAGCTTTGTGGATGTGCCTACCGTACCTTAGGATTACAGTCATAAGAAGGTATTTTTTTTATATTTACGTCGTGTTTAGAATATTAGAAATTCTAACATACCAACTAAATAGTATCTCATATTTTTTTTTATAAAGAAACATAATATAAAATATATATGGTAGATATTAAGGTAGGTATTTTTTTTAATCTGAGTAAAGTGTGTAAAACCTGTAAATTCGTAACCAATTTACACACTTTTTCCTACAATACGGTTTCATGTTCAAACTAGATCAAAAAATAAAAGGTACACACACGTTTAGTAGGTACCTAGTTTTCGTAAGGTTTCACGCTATCGTGAAACGAATGTCTTCAATCAATTTCAGCTTCACTGCGACTATGGGTAAGGCTGGAAATCGCGTTGATGGTTACGGCGTTTTGGTATTGAAAGTGAGATTCCATTGAGCATAAATTTGGAACTCGCATACCTTATGAGATTCTTGAGAACGACGCAACGCCACCTCTTTCTGGTAAATTCTGTGTTCCTGGTACTCACATTTCACTACTTCACAAAAAAACTCTACGGGTAAATAGTTATTAAAAGTAAATAGAAACACTGCACCAAAAGTTTTGATTTATTTACAATGCAAATCATAAACACAGCATAGAATAACCTTACTTTTTACATGCATTATGTAAGCAACGGAAAATTTAAACAAAATAGAACAATTTTGTTTATGAACATTGTAAAATATCGTGTTTTTTATTATTTTCATCAAATTGCAGGAAAACATTCCCGTCTTGACGCGAATGTTGTCACAACTGTCATTTGTTTGACGCCATGGAAATGGCGCATGCGTAGAACGTAACATCAAAGAGCGCATGTATTCAGGTTGGCTTCAGAAGTTAGAACCTCTTTTGTCGGATTCAAAAAGTTTAAAAAGAATAAAATAGTTATTAGTTATGCAAGGCTGCAAGGTTGTTATTGTATTGAATTGAATGAATTGAAACCTGAGCATAGCGAGGGTTTCACAGGTACGAGACGCAGAATAACTTTGCTGCCGAGCGAAAAACACAACTTTTCATATGACTACAGCGAGGAAAACGCTAGGTGCAAGAAAAACATCTTGAGTTATAAATTAAATAAGTGTTTATATATTTAAAAATTCAAATTTAAATTACTACAATTGGTAATATTGAAAGCTAATGTTAATATGCAGTCATGCTGGCCAGTGCGATTATTTTAAAAATGAGGTTGGCGCACTGACATGAAATAAGTATTAATGCATTTTCAGTTTGGCGGTATAGTTTCTTTTAATAGAAAGGTTCGAATTTTGAAAATCCTTGTCATGCTAGCGGATAAAATGTACTTTTACAGTCAGGTTTTGAATGATAAACCGAATCTTTCCAAGATTGTGAAATAAACTTTTCCAAGCTCCAATCCCGATTCATTAGGCATGATTTTGGGTACAGCTTTATCATGTTTTAATGATAATATGATTTTAAAAGTCAGAGTTAATTATAAGTGCAATATGTACCTAGTTATTTTGTAATCTTTTGTGAAAAAACGGGAGAGGTTACGGTTAGTAATAAGTGAGGATGGCTGTTATCTTTAGTTATCCTAAATATAAGTAAATAACGTCGCATGACTGTAATTACTAGGCTTGTTAGATATTTTCAATTATCTCGAATTACTAAACGTAAAAATATTTGGGTAGGTAATAGTGGTATCGTTTTTGGAAAGTTTCGACGGCGATAAGCAAGCATATTTTAATGTCTGAGAAAAAATATATCTAAATCCTATAAAAAGTATTGTCATTATAACTTGTTAAAAATTACTGCTGTTAATAAAAAGTAAGAATATGTTCTAGTTAATAAGTTATTTTATTTTATGAGATATTTGGGCATATATTTTATTTTCATTTTAACTAAAAAATCTTTACATAAAACAAGAGTAGACCGACAGGTAATTTACCATATTTTACCATAACTTAAACATAATGGTGACTTATTACCAAAGTTTCGTACAAAAAGGCCTCACACTGAGCTGAGTAAATTCCCGAAGTTTAATTAAACCTGTAAAAAAGTCCTATCGCTGATTGCCTTGCGAGATAACATCATTTCAAGTTGAAGACATTATGAATATTAAGGTTAAGGTCATGTTTCCGATAACGCTACAAAGTCAAATGACGCCTATTTAATAATAACACGTGACCATAATTAATTAATAATAAATGTATTTTTTATGCATAATTTATTTAAAAAAATATAAGCATTCTGCATTCCTTCTCTATATAAACTATAAGTGTGCGAAATTTCATACTCCTCCGTCCGCGCAATTTTTGTAAAAAGGGGTTACAAAGTTTTTTCTTCACGTATTAATATATACATATATTATATTAAACTATGCTAAATCCTTACCTATATTCAAAAACTTGGTATAGCATCATTATCTCATATCACTCTCATAGATATATATTTAGTTTGTATGTTTATATGTATTTATTATTATTTATGTGGATGTATTGGTATTTAGTTATATAATTTACAATTAGTTTAATGTACACCGCGCCGTCCAACGCTTCCATCCAAAGGTTGCCAGGAAAAGATCGCTCTCAAGCAATTTGGACGCCCATTGTACGCTCATACTTCTACTTTAATTAAAATGGAATATTGTGTTTTATTTTATACTAGCGACCCGGCCCGGCTTCGTACGGCTGCAATGCTGATACTAAATATACTACAGAATGTCTTTATATCCAAAGTTATCTAAGAGAATAACATAACCTAAGAGAGAGACCATACTTTAACTTTTTTGTAGACCTTTTTAAGGTCCACAATACTGTAATACATTATTTTGATCTATCTCGTAGGGTTCAGCCAGCGTTTGCAATGTAATCGCAAAAAAAATGGTTTATTTAAGACATCACCTTAGAAACCTCTAAAATTATTGGTTTTTCTCTACTATATTATACATGTTTCATATGTATAAACCTTCCTCTTGAATCACTCTATCTACTGAAAAAAAACGCATCAAAATCTGTTGCGTAGTTTTAAAGATACAAAAGGACAGACAGACAGCGGGAAGCGATTTTGTTTTATACTATGTTATGAAGGTGGACAATAGAGATAGTTATATTCTCATAAGTGGTGAACTAAAATTCAGCTGGTGTATTCAACCACTCGTTTTCAGCCTCTCCTTAGCTGAAATGCTGTCGCCACAGATACGCGGAGATACGGTAAGCAACATCCCTACTAATATTATAAATGCGAAAGTAACTCTGTCTGTCTGCCTATCTATCACGTTTTCACGCCTAAACCGCTGAGCCGATTTTGATGAATTTTGGTATAGATATACATGGGACCTTGGAGAAGGACATAGGCTACTTTTTAGGTAGGTACCACGCGTGCGAAGCCGCGGGCAGCAGCTAGTATCTAATAAATTAATAATAATATACGTAATTTGCAACTAGCATTCAGCAACGGTATTAAACCACACATACGATAATACTAAATTAACAGATTTTCAGCGTGCAATTTTTTTAAATTACCTAACTTGCCTTTTACGCTTTTAGCGATAAGGCCACCCATTGTAGAATATTATTTATAATATTTTCTTCTGTGTTCTTTTTGTGAACAATAAAGTGTTAATCTATTTAGATAGACAAAGTGTTAATCTAATCTAATATTAACACTTTATTTTTAAACAATTAATACACACTTACTTTATTAAACACTTAGTGCACCTTATTTTTAGATATATGTCTAAGTTTACCACAAAACTCGGTATTCGCAATGCAATAAGTTTTGTTAATAATGATTAAAAAAAAACTTGTTTGGTAAACACGTCTATCATTTTCTTTCACAACAAGTAAATAACCAGACACAAAATTGAGGAAACGGACTACATGGAATATTGCGCATTATTTTACTTAGTGTTAAATTAACATAACATAATATAAATGTAGATTTAGACTTTTAAATATATAAACTTTGTGTTAATAACTTTAAAGTAGAAGTGTCTTTCTTATAAACTCACACGAACTAATGTGTTGATTAATTCTCTTGCCATCTTTATTTATTGACATTAGGATGACAAGGACAAAACATATATAACGCCACGTTATCTAAATATAGGGGTTATAGAATAAGGGGTGAGAAAGAAGTTCACTTTAGATGTTGAAGTGTTATAATCTATGGAAAAATACGTACAATTTATATTTCATTTATAATCATTTATTTTGCGTTTTTGCAAGTCTCATATTAAATCAAGTTTCCCAAACTAAACATAGTCAATAAAACAAAAAGTTCTAGTGTGTTCGTTAGTTTAATAAAGATGTTTCCTTTAAATTCTTTATATATTCTATTAAACATAATTTGTGTGATAAACTTCTTACTTTGGGCCCAGATGATAGGTACTTTCTTGTGCTCCTACTAAATACTCCTACTGATAGGAGCACCAGGACACCCATGTCCTGATGCTCCTACTTCAAAAGTAAATTGTAAAACACTAAGTAGGAGCATCAAGACATAATTAAAATAGAATTACTTATAGGCATACTCTGATTCAACGGGTGATTTTTTGGACGAGAATTTTTATTGCAAACCACTTGGTTAGGTATGTATAGAAAACAACGCGCAAGGCGAGCGAGCAAAGCGAGCGTGCCGCGGCAGCGGCCGCCGAAGCGCCAGAAGAATATACTTAGGACGAAAATAGAGGTACTTTGTGACTGTTCATTAGTAGGAGCACGAGGATATGCTTATCCTTATACTCCTACCGGTAAGAGCATGAGGACATATTGGTCCTCGTGCTCCTATCAGTAGGAGAACCAAGTAGGGGCAAGTGGAAACGGTCCAGATGATGCTGTGTGAAATGTCCGGGATTATTTACTTATTAAAAAAAAAAATAAAAAAAAACATAGGTGTTTGTTCTTAGTACATATACATAGGATACTTTATAATATACCTCTGGATGTTATAAAAATGTGTAAGTATTTTATCAGTCATCTGGTCACCGTAGTACAAACTATGCTTACACTGGGGCTAGATGGTGTTGTGTGCATGGTTCACCAACAAACATTTATTTGTTTTTAAATTGCATAATTTGATTCATCATCAGTTGCCGTATCTGTTTTTAAGATCAGAGTATTCTTGTCACTTTTCCGCTTTTACACGCTTTTACGTCACTGAGGGGCCTTAAATAGCCTTGTTCTATTTTACCAAATTGACTTGTAAACCGAACTCAGCCGAAAATACATTTCGTTATTCAAATAAGTCAGAATAATGAAAAATATCCAACAAAACACTTTTCCAACGAAACCGGGTCTTTAATGTTCGTTTTGTTAAGCGCTCGCATAATTAGAACCGCTAAGCGTTTTTAATAAATTATTTAAAATTTTTGTAAAGTTTCAATAGCGAAGATGTTTGTTATTATTTTAAAGCTACGGCACACCGACTCCGGTTTGAAAAGTAAAGAAAAAATATCATCATCATCTTCATTGAGCCCGATTGCCCGATATAGGCCTCCTCCTTAAAGAAATAATATATTGAGATAAATCAATAACTATTGGTGGAGAATGCACACCATCTAGCCCCAAACTAAGCATAGTAATAGATAAGTTTCAAACCAATCACCTGACCACCCATTAAAGAGTTTTCATATAAACATTCACACATTATTTTACTCCTTTATGAGGGTTATTTTGAAAAATCCTAAAACATGTTTCCATTTATTTTGCATTTTAAGTATCCAAACAAAGTTTCTAAGAAATCACCACCCGTTAAAAAGTTTCCATACAAACTTTGACACCCCATTTTACCCCTTTGTTAGGGTTATTTTGAAAAATCCTGAAACACGGGTCCATTTATTTTGCATTTTATGTATTCTTATCAAGTTTCAAGCAAATCGCATTACGCGTTAAAAAGTTTCATACATTCGTTTTCACCCTTTTCACCAGCTTAAGGGGTTGAATTTCAAAAAATCCCGCCATAGTGGGTGGTTTTGCTGTAAAAAGACCTTCAAAATTTCAGCTTTCTAGCTTCAGTGGTTTCGGCTCGGCGATGATGAATCAGTCAGTCAGTCAGGTTAAGCTCTTATAGGTATAGATAATTACATTTATTTTCAGATATAATTACAGAAATGTACAAAATAATATAAAATACACGTGAAACAGTTGAGCTATCTAAGGACCGTTTAAAACGATCTATAGATAACTCAACTAATCCAGATCACTACCAGAGGGCAGCGTCCCTAAGATACTGGCGGCATTACCACGTTGAATGGCAATACTAATACGCTGAGCCAGCTCTTGGGTCATGCAACGTATTTACCAGACGCCGTGGTATAGATAATTTATACGTACCTATATTTTTTTAAATTCATATTCGTGATACTTTAGAATACCCACACATAGAACAAACACGTATGTTCATCACACCATTGTTTGTCCTGGTAAGGAATCAAATCCCTAACCTACAGCGCAGAAGCCAGAGCTACAATCAACTGAGCTGACAGACCAGGCAAAAGATGGATCAATCAATTAATAGATAGGGCAGTAATTGTGTTCAAGCTCATTTTGTGAGAATAATATATGATAGCATTACCCCCATGCAAAACCCTAGGGTTGCCCCCATGCAAAATTGTCGTTAAAATCTGCAGTTTACTGAATCTTTTCAAACGTGGGCTTAGCCTCTAATAAACTTAAATTAGATAACGTAGGTACAATTGAAACCGTACAAGAATTCAACAAACAGAAATGCAAATCTCGCCAGCCATTTGTAAATACATTTCCTTCCACAAAAGCTACCGGGATGCTCCGCAAATGTGAATCCACATTCCTATTTAAAGTTCCTCCAAACTTTATAGCGTAATCGCGTGACTAAAAATATCCGATAGGAATCGATAAAGCGATAGATTCACAGACATTATTTATATCCTTGACGAAAAGTACAAAGTGCAGAGAATAATCTAATTATCTACATAAACAAGCTATTTATAGAAGTTAACGTAACTGTTGTACCAATAGTATAGTTATCTAGATCCTATGAATAGGGTCCCTTAAAATAAACTCTTGAGGTTTTTCGAGAATACTTATTTTATTGTTGCATTCAATGCTTTTAGCTAAAAGCTATTCACAATTTGTGCAATAAACAGCTTGGTATATCTTCGCGAATGTGAGACGCGTTATGCTGCCTTGCATCGCTGAATTGCATTTAGAACCCTTACCATGGAATTTTTGATCCATCTTTGGTGACCTCTTGGCGGTTCTGCGTTCCTAGTACATGTTCGTATACAAGCATGATCACTTTAGGTTGTAAATAGACAAATGAGACTTTTTAGTCTCAGTAGTCTAAGTAATGGCGACTAATGAGACGATCTCTCTGGCGCAGAAGGTTGTGGGTTCGATTCCCGTCGCGAAACAAATGTTTGTATGATCTGTAAGTTTTTGTCCCGGGTTTGGGTGTTTCTATGTGTAATATGTATTTACAAAAAAAAATATAAAAACTCTGGTTACTTCGGGGATGATACATGCGTGTGAAATGTCAATCAATATTTGTCTCATTTGTCCATGAATTTTACTGGAAATGAGACAAACTGGAATGATCATATTTTATTGTCAAAAGATTACGAGAAGATTAAAAGTAGACGAGTGACATTTGGCTTTATTCTCGAACAATACAAATAAATAAAATGGGAGAGATATAATTGAAAACGAAATGACGGTGTGGAAGAAAATAATATTTTGTGTCGACCCCACGTAAGCTGGAATATGTAGAGGCAAGGAGATTCTCGAAACATACAAACTAGCCATTATTGACCGAGCGAGCGCGAAACGAATGCGAATGTCTCCGTTTCATCTTAGGCAAAAATGTGTTAGTATGTCTGTCCGGCCGGCGTCTGTTCGGATGTTCTCCTGTACAGGTCTCATAACCAATTCTCGTGAAATTTTGTGATTTTGGTTCTATAACTTTATAGAATATTTTAGTCGATTCAGTTTTTGGAAACGTTTTTGGAGATATGGGGGTAGAAAAAAAAAACAGTCATTTCGACAAATGTTAGCGAGGTCTTCAGCTCACATAGCCGCTAGTTTTAATGTCAATTGAAGGGTTGTTGCAGTGTTGCATCACTAAATATCATGCATCCACAATAATAGCTGGTTTAAATTTTCATTTCGATTGTGTAATTTTGCTAAATGAGCTCTTACGGGGCCGCACAGCCCACATTGTGTTTCTGTTTGTGGCACACGGTATTATTTAAAATGAGGTTTTTTATGTTGCAAATATGAAAATGTTTGTGTTAAATAAAGTTTCAGAATATTAGTTGGTCCTATGTGGGTTACCTTTGGTATTATTGTTACTGCAAATATATTAGAGATGGTTATAACTGTTATTGGTTTCAGAGATTGATAACTTTCTGGATACCTCTAACCTTTATTACTTGCTTGTATCATTCGCATTCGAACTATCCCGAATGAAGCATATAAAAAAATATAAGATTTTTTTTGTATTTTTTCAAGAGAATTATATTTTTTGTCAGCAAAATTTATATTTGTCATCAACTTGTATCATCTAATTAATAGATCTATCGCCACGAAATATTTTAATTCGCAGATAAATAAAAAGTGTCGCCAGAATTACCAAATTTAATGTCATTATGTATCTAAAATAAATGATGGATTATCAATAAAATCGTAGTTCATTTATAAATAAAAACTTCGTTTTCAAAATAATAGGTTTATTCCTTATATAATAGCTTCACACTCAGAACGGTAGATCTGTTAGGTTAGGTTATTTTCATTTTTTTATGATCGCTAGCAAATAATTTGATTATATAGTTATCAGTATAAACCTATTATACATACATAAAAATATTAGATACTTATTAATATATCCCGATAATTATATGTAATTTAGTATGGAATTCCATTCCTCCATTGAAGAAGCAAAGTCACTCACTGAATGAAACTATGAACATGTCGTTTGGTCAAGTCTCAACTGACTCGCACTTGCAGACAGCTATAAACGCTTCTACAGGCTTTGGCATGAATGATGAACCGGTAACAATGGGTAGCATTAGCAAAATATTTGACCTGAAGCTTTCACCAGACTCCATCTTCATGACCAATTTGCGCTCTGCACTCAAAAAGGATATGGAAGAAATGGTAACCGTGGAGGTGGGCCGTGTCATTGAGAAGGTGATGCTCGACTTTACAAGTACTACAGACTTTATCTCTGCAGAACATAAAGAAATGAAGTTTGAAATGGCTGATAAAGACAAGCTGATCAAGGAGCTTGAGTCAGAGGTATCTAACCAAGCTTCAAGAGGTACAAGCTTCAAAACCACCTAACTACGGTGGAAAAGCTCTCACGTGATCTGAACTTAGAGATACATGAGGTGCCGGAAAGCATGAGGACCTCACCGTGTTGTTTAAGAAACTGTGTGAGTGCCTGCAGGTTGTGGTCTCCGAAGGTGACATCAAGGCATGTCGTCGAGTAGCTAAGATGAATACTGATTCAAAGAGACCCCGGAATATTCTTATCACCCTTTCTTCGCAGCGTCTTCGTGATGTAATCCTTTCTGCGACGACTCGATTCAATAAGGCTCACTCAGGCGATAAGCTATGTCTTAATTACATCGGAATTAGTGGAGCTACTGCTACCTCAAGAATATACCTGTCTGAGCATTTGTCTCCAGAAGCTAAACAGCTTCATAGTTTAGCAAGAAAGTTTTGTAAAGATAAAAATTACAAATTTGTATGGGTGCGTTTTGGTCGAATTTATATACGTAGAGACGACAAGTGTCCTGCCATTTTAATTAAAAATCAAGAAACATTTTATAAGTTAAGTTGCGAGTAATAGATTTCTTTTTCTTTTTCTATTTCTATTAATATTTCTATTTATTATTTTTTCTTTCTATAACTGTGTTATTCTCATAATGGTTTCAGTTTATTACCAAAACGTTAATCGTATTCGTAGTAAATTATCACAATTTTATTTGAAGCTCCTAAATTATAACTATGACATTGTATGCCTGACGGAAACCAATCTGAATAAAAGTGTTTTTGATAGTGAAGTTGTAGATGACCGTTATAATATTTTCAGAAGGGATCGCATAGATGCCTCATCTCAAAAGCTTGAGGGAGGTGGCGTTTTGTTAGCTGTTCTTAAAAACCATGAAATTGTCCGCCAGACATCTTGGGATAGTAACATGGAGGATATCTGGTTAACTATAATTCTTGAAGCTCGTAACTCTCCTCGTTTAAATTTATGTGTATGCTACTTACCTCCTGATTATAGGGTATGATAAAATCGAAGAGTTTTATATTCACTGCCAAAAATTAATATTGAATGATTTTCCTGACGATCACTTTCTATTGATAGGAGACTTTAATACCCCTGATTATCACTCTGTTATTCTGAAAGCTGAGTTAACTAATTTTTCAAATGATGTTTCAGCTGCACCTAGTAAAAAATTTAATCCTTTAAATGAATTGTTGGGTCTTTGCAATTTAAAACAATTTAACAAAGTCACAAACACTAACGGTCGTTTATTGGATCTGGTGCTTTCTGATCTTGATAATGTGTCGGTTGGTGAGGCTCTTTGTTTGAGTCGTTTGGATAAACATCACCCAGCTATCACTATTGAAATACCCATATTCAATGTATCCAAATGTCTTAAACGTTGTAATACCAAAAACTGAACTTCTCTAAGTGTGATGTTGACAAGATTAGATCTGAGTTACGCTTAGTAGATTGGCATATTTTGCTTGCTTTTTCTGATGTGGATCGCTGTACTGATGTTTTTTATGACCATATATTAGAAATAATCTATAAACACACACCATTCACTTCGTTAAGATATTCGTCATTTCCTGTTTGGTACACCAAACCCTTGATAAAATGTAATGAAGAAAAAAATAAGTTTCATAGATTGTACAAAGAATTTGGAAACCCTCGCGATTACGATACTTTTTCATTGCTGCGTAACAGGTGTAAAAACCTCACACAGGAATGTTACAACCAGTATCTCCTATCAACGGAGGAAGCTATGCAGAAGGATATCAAAACTTTCTGGAGATTTGTCAATAATAGGAAGGGCCAAGTTTCTATACCTCATACTATGACTTTTGGTAACACCTCTTCATCGGACGGTTACGGGATATGTGAACTTTTTGCGCATTATTTTGGTTCGGTTTTTGAACATGATTCCGATGACGTAAACCTCACGTTATCATCATGTCATGTCACCTCAAGTCATGGCTGACAACTATATTTCAAGCACTCTGTCACAGATAACGTTAACCGAAACAGAAATTCTGTTAAAAATCAAACAATTAGGTAAAAATAAGAGACCGGGACCTGATTTGATTCCTGCTTAATTTGTTAAATCTTGTGGTAAAGAATTAGCTGTTCCACTTTGCATTTTATTTAACAAATCACTTAGTTGTGGTGTTTTCCCAAAGCGTTGGAAAACTGCTCATGTCATTCCAATCTACAAAAGTGGTGATAAATCACGTTGTGAAAATTATCGCCCCATAAGTATTTTGTCCTGTTTCGCTAAATTGCTGGAGTCATTAGTATATAATAATATTTATGGTCATATTAAACCAGTTCTCTCTGATGCACAACACGGCTTTGTAAAAAATAGGTCGACGATTAGCAATTTGCTAGAATACAAAACCTACCTTTGTCAAGCCTTTGCCAAGTGTGGCCAAGTCGATTCAATATACACAGACTTTTCAAAAGCCTTTGACAAAGTTAGTCATAAACTACTTTGTCAGAAACTCTATTTAAATGGCGTCCGTGGTAGTTTATATCGTTGGGTATGCTCTTATCTTGACAATAGAAGTCAGCTTGTGGCATTGAAGGGTTTTGTTTCCTCACCTGTGACGGTGTCTTCCGGAGTCCCACAAGGATCCCATTTAGGGCCTCTTCTTTTTCTAATTTTTATAAATGACCTGATTGAGCGCTTAACTTCTCATTGTCTTTTGTATGCTTATGATTTAAAAATATTTAACGTTATTTCTAAAGATACCGATTGTGAACTTATACAAAAGGATCTAAACACTGTATCCCAATGGTGTAAAATTAACTATATGTACTTAAACATTGACAAGTGTTTCGTAATATCTTTCACTAATAAGCGCAATAAAATTATAAATTACTATAACATCGACGGTCGTGTACTGCACCGGTCCTACGTTGCTAAAGATTTGGGAATTTTGTTCGATGATAAACTCACTTTTCGTGCGCATTATCAACATATCACATCCAAAGCCAACCAACTTCTAGGTTTTGTTTTGTTTTGTTAGGTTTTGTTAGGTTTTGTTGTTTTTAAGATCTACAAAGGGTTTCAAAAAGCCTCGTAGTATTCTATATCTCTTCAATACTCTTGTGAGATCTGTTCTAGAATACGGCAGCCCGATATGGTCACCTAACTATATAATTCATTCGAATAATATTGAAATAATTCAAAGAAAATGTCTCAAAATGATAATTACGTTAAGTTACGAAGAAAGGCTATCTAAATTTAATGTACACTCATTAAAAACTCAACGCATATATTTCGATTTAATATTTTTTTATAAAATTCTACACTTCATAATTGATTCCCCACTGTTGCTGTCGGTTGTGTCATTCAATATTAAGTTTAGAGCACGCAATTCTAATATGGCTAATCTTTTTTCGTTGCAAACCTATAAAAATAACATATCTTATTATAATCCTTTAACTAGAATGGCTCGCCAGTACAACGATCTGGCAAAAAGTAATACTAAACTTGATATATTTGTGCCTAAATTGAGCCAATTTATAAGCAGTTTGAATCCTCTATGTTAACGACATTCCTCCGGGCTCCGGAGGTGGGTAAGCAATTAGGTTGAACATCTAATCGCTTGCCTACCATTACCTATAACTCACTAAGTATAACATAATTTGGTGTACATATTTTATATTTATATATCTCATGTTTTTTGTTTTATTGTATTATTATTTATTTGCTTTTATGTCACTTTTTATTTACCTTTTTTGCTCATTTTTGTTTTTGTTTAGTCCTTGTTTAACCTCATTACCTACTCTGTTTAATTATACTCAGGCGAGTACACCTACTTGTTGTTACATAATTTAACCGTACGCGCATGTGTTTACGTTTCAATTCAGTTCAAAACCTGTAACACTGTTAGATTAAAGTTTTTTTTGTGATTGTAATGTGTTTTGTGCGTTATATAAATAAAATTAAAATAAATAAATTATTTGGCGACTACATTTTGGCAACATAATATATACTATTTTGCGGACAAACCCTATTATATAAGAAATTTAAAACCAAATAAATTGGCAACAGCTTAAATCATACCCTGTTTTCAAAACGCGATAGTTTCCTTATAATCATAGAAAACAAAATATTAAACTATTCTGTAGGTAATATGGATTCATGTAAAAATTCCATCATGTCATCCGTCTCCGAAAATGATTTAACAAAAATATTAAAAAGTTATCCTACAAAAAGTTTAATATTGTTTCTTTCTTTCGCAAAGTGTTTCCATCTATCGACTTCCAGTAGTACGCTGCTAATAGCAGTAGTGTCAAGCGCTAGATCTTATCACCAAGTGCTTCCCAGGTGTATCACGTAATAAACTAGCAATCCTCGGCGGCTGAAGCGTCGGAACATGATGCATTCACAAGCATCGAGGAACGAAACTAACAGATTTTATACTTCTTGTTCTTCTTCTTCTTCGTTAATGGCATGTGTCATAGTAATGTCAATTTTGCCAGTGTCAAGTGCTTATATTGTTTAAAAGTATTTCACAAAGTCGTATCTTGTCTTTCGTCATTGGACATCGTTGGATTATTTTTGCTCGAACCACAAAGAAACACAAAGCGTTTATTCCAATTACTCACACCCGAGACACTAACTCTAGCTCTATTTAAATAAAAACACCAACATTACTAATAAAACCGGAAATAACTTGAAAACAATACGTAAAATAAAAGCGCAATGTATACTTCGCATGATGACCACAAATAAACCTACTACTTGTCTTCTTTTTTTACGTCAATAGATGTGTCATAATAATGTAAATTTTGCCAATGTCAAGTATTTCTATTGTTCACAGTATGAAGTCGATACTTCGTTTGTCATTTCATGAAGTAACATAACACATAAATTAATTATTATTTCTCGTGCTACTGCATGTTTTATTCAGTAATCTTAGCAGAATTTTAATCAATAAATTGTGACTTCATAGCACAACTATGTACAATTCAATTATAAGTGAATTATGTTGCAATGTGATTTGAACAACGAGGAATTCCAAGAACGTTCTAGACAGTCGTTCCACGATGACGTTTAGAATAGACAAATGACGATTGATAAACACGGGCTTTACTCACGTATTATTTTGTCGATGGAGGCACTGACACTGTTTCGATTCATCTAGAGAATCTTTATCAGGGTGAGTTTGATCCGCGGTCCACTCGTTGCCGCTCGAGTTCATGCGGACGCACTGAGTTCAGTGCGAACCGTGAACTCAGTACAACTCAGGAAAGTTTTGCAAGGGAAATGACGATTGACTAAAACTTTATAACCAAACAATCTCACTTGACACTCGTTAAATTGTTGAAAAGACAGTTGCCTTTATAGGTAAAATAAAAGTAGCACAATGTCGTATCTTGTCGTTCGTCATTTGTTATTTTATTTAAAATGGTGCCTTTCATATAAAATTATTAAACGGATTATTTTTGCTCAAATTACAAAGAAATACAATGCTATTATACTAATTATTCGCTTCCGAGTCAATTACTCTATTTAAATAAAAACACCATAATTCAAAATAAAGCATTTACTCCCATTTAAACAATTAAATTATATACATTACAATGTTAGATACATTGCGTGACACAAGAGCTGGCTCCTATTTGGCTCAGGGTATCAGCATTGCCATTCAAAGTCAAAGTCAAAAGATACTTTATTCAATACAATCACAAGGATCACTTTGAAACGTCTTACATACTAGAATATAGGTGCCAATTAATCCTAACCCAAGCCCGAAAAGAACTGGCAAGAAACTCGTCTTGGTCCTTCCTTGGATAAAACGTGGATTCCATTCAACGTGGCTATGTCGCCAGTGTCTTGGGAACGCTGCCCTCGGGCAGTGATCAGTTGAGCTATCTATAGATCGTTATAAACGATCCTTGGATAGCTCAACTGTTTCACATGTATTTTATATTATTGAATATTATTGTATACATTACTGTTATTATTTCTGTAAAAAATATCAAACATTAGATAAAAAAAAATTGTATACAATATCAATTTAAAGATTTTTTTTACTTTAGCTCACTTTTTATTTAATCATAACATTAGCTCGTTTATTTCAATATAAGTTTTTTTTTATTCTTTATTATGGGGCTGCCGATTTTAGGGCAAAGGCCTCCTCCAACCCTTTCCAGTCGATTCACTGTATCCAAGTAGCTCCGGCTACTTCGGCTTATTAATAAATCTAGATTATGAGTAACTGTATGATTTATAAACCTTTGAAATATTCATGAAAGCTTAATACCAAACTTATATGGTTAACTAGATGGTATTAAATTGATTGGAGACCCAACCACTAGTGATTCTATTCTTTGGAAACCTTTACTGTGCATGGTACCTACATGCGAATTTTATATTTTTTCTGAAAAATAGCGTCAGATTTATAAGTGGACCTTTGCCATTATGATTTTATATTGACTAGTGGTCGCCCACTGGTCGAAATTCAACCATAATTAATTTATAATTTTCATGTATAATATAAAAATTATAATATAATAAATAAATTTTTTTGCTTTTTAAAATGTATAATATATAAAATATTAGCATTCTGTACTTCTTCTCTATATAAACTACTAGCGACCCGCCCTGGCTTCGCACGGGTGCAATGCTGATACTAAATATACTACAGGATGTCTAACGTGATTAGAAACCTCTTAAATTATCAGTGTTTCTCTACTATATTATGCATGTATTATACATATAAACCTTCTTCTTGAATCACTCTATCTATTAAAAAAACCGCATCAAAATCCGTTGCGTAATTTTAAAGATCTAAGCATACATAGGGACCGACAGACAACGGGAAGCGACTTTGTTTAATTCTATGTTGTGATAAGTGTGTGAAATTTCATAGTCCTCCGTGCGCAATTTTCATAAAAACAACAAAGGGGTACAACGTTTTTGCTTCACGTATTAATATATATATAGATTTATTCGTTAGTTATAAAGTATCGTAAGTATGTATTTAAAAATATTATAAGTATTCTATTAGTCATCTGTTCACCATAACACAAGCTTAGTTTGGGGCAAGGTGGTGTTGTGTGCGTTGTCCACCAATGTTTAATTATTATACTAGACTGCCAAATCGGCCAATTCACGAAAATTGGGTCACAAGTTCTCTAATTACCGACGAGATTAGGAATTTCCCCCTCGCATACTATATGAGGCTGTAATACTTCAAAACACAATTTCTTTTCAAACTGGAAATGGAGACAAGTTGTCACTCGTCCGGCTTTTTAAATATGTTGATGCACTTTTTATATTGTTAGTAAGTATAGCCATGATATTTCGTTTTTGGCAATAGCGTGCAAACTTGTATCATCAACAAGATTTCATGATTTGAGTTTGACTCCTAATAAATGTTTTTTGTATTAGCCTACTGGCCCACTGCTGCAAGGCAAGAAGCGAGGACTTTTTGTTCCATGTATCTCGGTCCTGAAGCAAGTTATTCTAGTCATTGTGGAGGATTCTGCCCTTATCCTAGTAAATGTGGAGTCAGCACGACATGTTCTTCTCGTCCACGCTCCTCTATCAGCCATCATTTTATTAAAATGTTATTATGAGTATAATAATAATGCCCGACATTTTACACAGACTCATCTAGCCAAAAAGGAAGCAGAGCTTGTGTTTTGGGTGCCAGATGACTGATAAACTACTTATATAATTCTTTTGAGCGTGTGTTTGTAATTAAACTCGGCTGGACCGATTTTGATGATATTTATGTGTGTTCAAGTGGATTCAAGAATGGTTTAGATTTACAATTTGATATTTTTTTTGCTTTTTAAAACGCGCGGATGAAGTCGCAAACGAGACTGCTAGTTTTTAAAATAAATTCATGTAATTACTTTAAACGAGCAATTCTTGTCTATATGTATATATATAATTTGAATCTCGGAAACGGCTCCCACGATTTTTACGATATTTAGTAAGCATGAGGTTTCGGGGGCAATAAATTGATGCAGCTAGGTTTCATTTTTAGAAAACGTCGTTTTTTACCGAGCAAAGCTCGATCATTCAGGTACTATATATTGTACAAAGAATAACACCCAGACCAGAGGCAAATACGTGCAGATCATACAAACATTTGTCCCGCGGTGGAAATCGATTCCGCAACCTTCTGCGTTGCGGCAGGCCTTCGCCCACCGTGTAAATATCATTACACTGTTTTTAGGCAATCACGTATAATTAAAATGTCGCCTCCCTTAAATTAAACTAAGCCATTAGGTTGTATCTATCACCTACTGCAATTAATACCTGTAATGTAAGGAGAAAACTTTTTATCTCAGCATCATCTTTCAAGTTTATAGCAAAAACCACTCGTTTGACGTCTCTTTATGATCTTTTTACTACATCAATTACCTCAGCTATTGTACTACATGAGATCTTCTAGTCTAGAATATTCAAACATTCCGGCTATTCAACTAATTGTTTTCCTTGAAATCCCTGATAGGACCGGATACGAATAAATTTTCATTTACATACTCCCGACTTTGGCAATGCATGGAGAAAGCAACTTCCTGTAATAAAAATAAAATTACTTTTATGATCGCGGAAATAACGCCAAGGCAAATACGAAGATAAACTTGTTAAGTATTCATAGGGCGACAAAATATAGAGATGCCCGTTTTCTTTTAGTGACTTTTGTGTTTTTTTTAACTGTTAAAATTGTTGGCTCGCCTTTATACGACTTTGTCGCCATTTTTGACAACCGATTCTTGTGACTTCATTCCACAAGTATGGATAATTGAATTATAAGTGTATTATGGTGCAATGTGATTTGAACAACGCGGAAACCCGAGAAAATTCTAGGCGGCCATTCGATGATGATGACGACATTTAATAGAGAAATGCGACAAATAGACAAATGACGATCGACTAAGACAACAAACAATCAATAAAATAATAAACAAATAATACCGAACATTTCACAAAGCATCATCTGGCCCCAAAGTAAGCAAAGCTTGTTTTATGGGTACCACATGACTGATATACATTCATATTATGCATAGAACGCCCAGACCCGAGACAAATACTTGCAGATCATACCAACATTTGTCTCGCGGCGGGAATCGAACACGCAACGTTATGCGTCTCAGTCTGACCTTAGCCCATTGCGTCACAGAAGTTGTCAATCAATCTTTTGACACTGGCAAAATCGACAACAAGAAAGATGCCATTATAGGAAGAAAAGTAGAAGAAGAACCACGACACAGAAACAGAGTCAGAAATGTGGTTTTCAGAATAGTGTTTCCCATCTTTTTAATTGGTTATTGAACAAACTAAAATTATTTTAAAGTCTGCTCACTTCTGTGATCCGCAGACTTGAAGACACCTCCACGGATCTCCAGATACTTTTTTCTATATACTGTAGAAGAGGAATGACGGTAGTTAGAAATACGTTCAAACATTATGACGAACACCTTCGAATTTTAGGTTCTAGACTTCTAGTGTGCCGTTACCTCACGATGTTTACCGTCACCATTTGAGAGCACTGGCATTGGGTACATAAATCTTCCGAATGGAAAATCAATTAGTGCACGACCGGATCCGAACCCGCAATATCGGAGGGGTAGCTACCACAACACCTAGTTGTTATAAATTCCATGAAAATCAGAGAAATGATCATTTTTAACTCTGCTACATCCTAATGTATATTTATTTTTGCAGCTGCTGATTTCCAGTAGCCAACATCTTCAATTAAACCAAACTCATTTTCGCCAAACTACGCGCTTGCGTAATTCTATTACTGCATGCCGAGTCCCACTCAAAGCAGCCGAGCTATCGAATTTGGCGTTTGTGCCAAATTCGCGCATTCATTGAGAACGTATAACGCCTACGTAGTTTAAGAGGGTACTGTTTTCTGAATGTCATTATAAATCAAGGCTTAGATATGGGCATAATATATTGTAAACCATTCGAGAATTGCATTATTTTCTTACTTTATCGTGGATGTCCTGTAAAAATGTAAAAAATCCTGCAAATGAAAATACCATAATATGTTATTGTTCATTTATTAGATTCATATGTTTATTATGTGTACCTACTGTTGGTGATGCATAATAAATAAATAAATAAATGTCTCTATTTCTTTTACCAATCCATTGCATGCACGAAGCCTTAACGCAAGTTTCAAATTCAGGTTGCATCATATCACAATATGGCATCACAAATCATAAGATTATAAAAGAAAAATGAGCGAATCATCAATCTTCATCGTCTCAAATGCAACATCTAAAACTGTTAAGCAACAAAAAAAAAACACCAGTTTTTACAGGGTAAGCCACATAAAACAAATCCAGTATGTATGTTTCTGGAGCGTTCAGCGTTCATCGAACAGTGAAATTAATTACATCATTGCTAATGAAGCTCGCTGGTTTTGAGACAATATTTGTTCTCCCCTCGACCTACCTTCACCCCTTCCACAGTTTATTTAGAACAAGTGGAACGCGCCGCAGCATTGTTCATGTAGGTATATATTTTTTTGATAACTTTGACAACCAGCTGGACTTCAGGTGTTGAAATTCTGGAACTCTTTAGTAATCTGTGTGCAAGAAACACACATACCAGATTTAAAGTCTTAAAAAACAACGGTTTGGTGTAAGTTGTCTTTTATGCATGCGATGTGCGTTGTGCGGCTGCCGTCGGGTCACCACCTCAAATTTCAGTTGTACCTTAGGGGACATAAGTCTACCCATAGACCAACTGGTTGTGCCACGAAAAAGCATGTCTACGCATAGTCCAACCGGTTGTACCGAAGAAATGAATCTTTACCCATGGTTCAACACGAAATAATGAGTTATCCAACGGTCCAATTGATTATACAACGGGTTAGTTATACATGGGCTAACAATCATAAGATCAAAAACGTTAATTATTATTGTTACTGTGTTTAACCTTCTTGTACTGTATCTTCAGTTCAACTAATCTGCTCTGATCAATTCTCACATAACCTAACAAAAATGGTTAGGTTATGTAAGAATACGTTAAGAATACGTTTCGAACAGTTCCATTTCATATAGCATGATCTGTGTTATGGGAACCTGATATGCTACTTATATACTTCTTTTTTGTAAATACATACATATTATACATAAAAACACCCAGACTAGAGACAAATACTTGCAGGCCATACAAACGTTTGTCCCGCGACGATTTGATTCCCGAATCAAGCTTCTGTTCTTTGGAATTGTCCTACGCTCCTATGTACATACTTGCATTGAACCCATCTGCATCTCATAGACGACATCTTACCAAATCCTCAGTAATGTCTGGTGACCTGTATTACAGGTTTTTTTAAAACCTATCTCAGGCATCAGGTTTACCTGGCGCATCTCACTACATTACATGTGTACTATGCTAATGTGCTATGTGACCTTTTGTATGGAAAAATAAATAATTTTTATTATTATTATTATTAATGTACGAAGATTATCTATTACATTGTAGCAGCTGTTCTCCTGACACCTGTCCCTGTCGCCTGTAACAGGCTGGATCAGTCTTTGTTCTGGTTTCACTGAATCCATTATGAGTCTGAGTGTTTGCACGCTTATTATTATGTTTGTGTATCGAAATTATGATGTGCGCTTCACTTATTATGTGTAATGAAATGCTTCGTAAACATTGCGTTTCAGAATTATTATTGTTACCATGATTATATATAATAAACGTGTTGTCAGTTTTGGTTGTGCGCTTTACTACCTTTTCAGCTGTGTGTGGAAAGCAATACAATAAATTATACACTTGACATTGGCGATAATAATCATAGTAAGAAAACGGCCATTTTAGAAAAAAAATAAGAAAGCGCGAATAGCCCACGAAGCGGCCCACAGACTAAACTCATCTTGAAGAAAATCGAAACATTGGAGGCAATTCGGTTGGTTCATTTCGGAAATTAGGAATTGTCTAAAATATATTTAGTTAGTCATAGCATTTGTAAAACCTATTCGGTTGGTACCACCTAACTAAATTAGGAACGCAATTAAGCGTTCCTAATTTAGTTAGGTGGTAGATAGGTGGTAAGTTAGATACAATTAAATAAGGATAAGTTGGTAGCAGCAGAATACCAAAGGCACATTTGACAGTTCAAAACCTATTTTTTGTTAAAATTAGTTAGGTTGGTGCCAACAGAATTGAGGCCAGTATCTGTGCTTGATCGACAAAATCATACTTGAATAAAACCCGTGTTTATCAAAATGTACAATTACAAAAATTTTGAAAGTAAAACGAATTAAAATCTATTGGAAAACGAACGAAAACATTGTTTTTATTAATATTAATATTATTTCTATAATATAATATATTATTTCTATAATATAATATATTATTTCTTTAATATAATATATTATTTCTATAATATTATATAATATTTCTATAATATTATATATTATTTCTATAAAATAATATATTATTTATATAATATAATATACTATTTCTATAATATTTATATTATTTCTATAATAAAAATGACTATATTATTGATAAGAATGCATGGCCTCATGCCGCTTTACCCTCAAAATTTTAACCAACACATTTGAAATGTATAAACTCTCTTGTATTAGTTTTTCGTAGTTAAGGTAGTTAAAAGATGGATAATGCAAAAAAGCGCTAGGACCAGGACGAGTTTTTTGCCGGTTCTTTTCGGGCTTGGATTAGGCGAAATTGGCACCTAAATTCACCTAGAATGTAAGACGTTTCTAAGTGATCCTTGTGATTGTATTGAATAAAGTATCTTTTGACTTTTTGAATGGTTATAATTATAACACGTCGTTAATATGGTAGCTCTAAAGAAAAAAGTATTCGTTATCCGATAATTGTAGGTATGCTAGAGACCCTTTTATGGAAGTTTGTATTGCAAATATGTGCTAAATAGATAAAACTATGGCATTCGTTGTATGTCAATCATATATAGTTCTAATCAGTTGTAATACTGACTCGACAGATGTCATAATTGTTTTAGCCGTCAACGTCAACGGGTATTTATCGTGTATCTTATTTACGACGTTTTAGTTATGTTGCAATATATATACAATACTAGCTGTTTTTTTGAAAGAAATGTAGCTTAAATCCTTTCCGAGGATGCAATTTATCTTCTTGCCAAATTTTATTGATAAGTTTCAAACCAATCACAACCAAACCATACCAATTTTTAATGGGTCCCAACATGGGTGGTGAGACTTATTAAAAAGTTTCCATACAAACATTCACGTGTCTAGTTATTTTGCATTTTATTTATTCATATCAAGATTCAAGCAAATCGCACCACGCGTTAAAAAGTTTCATACATTCGTTTTCACCCCTTTTCACCCTTTTAGGGGTTGAATTTCAAAAAATCCCGCCTTAGTATGTGGTTTTGCTGTTAAAGAAAGCTACCTTCCAAATTTTAGCTTTCTAGCTTCAGCGGTTTCGGCTCTGCGGTGATGAATCAGTCAGTCAATCTGTCAGTCAGTCAGGTTAAGCTCTTTTATGGGTACTTATAGATTATTATATATCTTTCTTTTTCTTATCGTTCGCATAAAGTGTAAACTTTATTTTGAACAAGTGCGGTGAAAGGATTAAAGACTCCTTTCATTTACCGTTTGAGAGTACTTGTATGGCGCATATACATTTTTCGAACAGAAAAATCCATTGGTGTACGACCAGATTTGAATCCATGGCCATGATCAATGATCGGAAGTGGCCACCCACTACCACTAAACTCTCTTTTAAATGGACATATTGTTGCTGATTGACAGTGCTGTTAAAATGTTTATACTTTAATAGCTGGCCTATAGCCGCTATTATTGATTACAATTATAATGTCTCTAAGTACATTCATAAAGCAAAAACATGATTTATATGTTTCATCAGTTACTTAGTCTATTATAAACTGTTTTCAAACGAAATAAAACTCAAAAATGACTGTACAACGTTTAATTTCACATACAAGGTGCGACTAGAGAGTATGATAGGCAGTGCCTGCGTTAGATGTTCCTTAACCTAGGGTTCAATAAATTATATAGTTCTTAGTACTTCTGGTTAGGCTCGGGCTTGGGGGGGTGAGCCGCGATGTACTCCAAAGACCGGAGGATGTAGTCGGGGATGGGCTGAGGAGGAGGGGGAGTAGGAAGATGGGCGCCCTGTAACAAAAAATAACATTTAAAAACTAGAAAAAACAAAATTCTATAAAGCCTATAAATATATATTAATAGCTTTACTTGGTAGATCCAAGATATACTGACTCAAAACGAGACTCTAATTAAATCTTCTCAACTAATTAATCAACAGATTGATTATATATTATGACTTCCTTGTTCTTGACATTTTGTTATTTACCTATAAATCCTTGAAATCGTATGGTAACTCAGGCAATCGTAGATCTGTTATAATCGTACTTATTTGAAAGATTGTAGATACATTAAGACTCAACACAAAAGATACATTGCCAAATTTCGCAATACTTGAGCTTGTCTTAAGACAGTTTCGTAACTTTACTGATTAAACGTAAACAGTTAGATTATGTAGAAAAACGAGACTGTTAGTAAACTAACAGTCTCGTCTAACTTTCGTTTGAAAGTGGTATGTTCTAAACGTAATCTAAATCTGGACAAATGGTTTTGTTATTGTTCAATAATTATCGAATAGTGAGCGGTGACATTTATGTCAAGACATCAACATACTAGTATCGTCATAAATCAAACATACTCTATCAATATGTTATTAATGAGATGTCAAGTCATTCATTAGTCACCTTGACTTTTAAAATTAACACTTACTGCTTTCATAATGCCATCTATCTCAGATACAAATGAGATAAATAACATCTCTAATATAACTTTAAAAAAATGTATATAATATTTCAGTATAATCGTTGAACGAAATGTAAATTATGAAAATAATCTGTTCCTATGTATAATATGTACGTATTAACAAAAAAAAGTATCTCAGTATATCAGTCATGTGGTACCCATAACACAAGCTCTGCTTACTTTGGGGCCTGATGATGCTGTGTGAAATGTCCGGGATTATTTATTTATTTAATCATATTAAATATTGACTTATACCTGAGGGTTGAATCCGTTCTCGTCAGCGGTATAAGACAGCTGGATAAGCTGACCCTCAGGGGAGGTGTAAGAGCTGGATCCTGAGGCAGAGATAGCGGAATCCTGGAAAGAAAATAACAATAATATAGAAAAAACAAGTAGCGGGTTTCTATTTAGAAGAGGTTTTAGAAGTCCATGTTTTTAAATTATCAACTGGTAGGCCTATTTAACAAATAATGATATTAAAAAAAAACTATTGTACTATTATTATTAGTAGGTATAGCCGTTTTTTTTTTAATTTACATATAAATCACATTATAAGCCAAATTATAAGTCATTATAAAACTTAGAGACGCTGCTCTTAGGCTGGATTGTTTTAAATGGCAAGTTAGATAGCATTACTTTATTACATGTATTGGAAATTATTGTACATTTGTATAATAAAAATTTGTATATATATCTGTACACTTCTTTAAATAAGGTTTTTATATATGTATTCATAAAAAGTTTCGTATAAAAGATCAACGATGTGAGAGAATTACGTGATATTAAAAGACATTGATTCTTATCACGTCTCAGATGTATAGGTAGGTAAGTTGTAAATATAGCTACAGCTAAAACTAACCGCGTTATAACAATAACAAAATACCAACTCTATCTCATCAAAATTCAATACATGTTGAACCTTTGAGAAAAATTATCGATGTATTAGTCAAGCAGCTTTACCATTTATAAGCAAATAATGTGTCTTCACTAAATATTTAAAAGGTCTGACATCATGAGGTCAACTACTATTAATAAAATAATGCTCTAAAAAGATTAAATTATTGCGTAAGTTGTAACCTTAACGAAATACCTACCAATGTTTTATTTATAAACATGAATGTGATTTTTGTTTATGTTACCGTAACAATTCTTACTTTGTGGAACATAAAATTAACCACGAAAAGAAAAAGAAAATGTTACTGTTACCACTGGAATTTTGTGCTTGACGTATGTTCAAGACCTTTATTAATGAGAAGAGGTTGTAACCTTGGAGGTGCATGTACTGAGCTTATAACTTATTAAGTGGTCCATCTCCATGTATGCTAGCCTTGACTTATTCTTTTTAGGCTTCTCGACGTTGCGTAAGATTACTTATGTGGTCATCATTTTATATTTCGTCGTTTCAATAAAAACGAACAGTTATTAAGGTTTGATGGGTGTCATGTGCGCGTAGATCTTCTGTGTCATCTCATTTTTTTATCGGACAATTAGTCACTGCAGTCTCAAAAGTGGGCATTATTCAAATACAATTATGAGACGTCTTGGTGAGAACCTCTTGAGACATTTTGACTTAGACAATCCTCAAAAACGTAGAAAGAAATCAGAGCATGTCATCTGTAATCTGATCTGTACTATGTCTGGGGTTTATCGAGAGCATTTTTGTTTTTTCGTTTTTATATATTTATTTTTCAATCCATAAGATTTTTTATTTTAATTGAAGTAAATTCTTATATGACGGAATATTTTATGTCATTTAATAGATTTAAAATCTGATAAATGACTCGGATTTTATGTAAAGGAATACCTCGATGAAGATTTCTGTGTATAGCCTAGTCAAGCTAACTAAGGCTCTATGACATATACATTCTCACCTTGTTATTTTTCTGATTGAAAAATAAATAAGTGAAGCAAATAAATGAAATAAAATGAAATGAAATGAAATAGCTAAATTTTGTAATGAAGGCCAGGTTCTTACTTGGCCAGACTGCTTCAACACTCCGCTCTCCTGGGCTGAGATACCGTTGGAGGTGTCGAAGATGTACTGGTACTGGTCGGGGAATACGTCAGTTTCTTGCTTGAGGACCTGAGCATCAGCTTCGGAACCACGCACGATGTGGGACACATCGGCGGCAGCTACGGCCACAAGGGCGAAGAAAGCAACGAAGGATTTCTATAAAACAATGTTTTATAAGCATAATTAATAATCATTGTAAGTACGCCGAAAAAACGCTGATTTCTCAATCAGCTTGTAGCTTTATTCTACAGAATATAATATTAAATTGGTATGACTTTTTAAAAACACGGTTTATTGTCATATAGATTTACACCTACTTGATCGCGTTCGACAAAGTTTATCGCTTAGTAGAATATGGAGAAATTGTCGCTTTAAAATGATTAATCTATGTTTATGTATTCATCTATTTTAATTTAAACTGTTTACTAACAGTTTAAATTAAAATAGATAAATACATTATAAGTGATGTGACCTAGTATTATTTGATTTACGCATCAGTTTTAACAAAAAATCACATATTAGAGAGCTAGAAGTTGGAACTCATTTTTATTATTTAATCCCTATTAATCCCTATTTTTTTGGGCACGGCATCACGCGGGCTAGACCGATTTCGTTAATTATTTTTTAGTTGTGTATTTTATTGTCCGGAGAAGGTTCTTATGAAAGAAAAAACTAAGAAAGTTGCGTAAAAAATTAGAAAATTTATGAAACTTAACGACGATATTAACTTTTCTAATGTAACTTTATGGCGTTTGACATAACTGTCAGTCGTTTGACAGTTAGCGCGTCCGCTGCAAATATTGTTTATTGGAATTAATGTGATATATTATGTTTTTTAAAACGCGTGGACGACGTCGCGATACAGCTAGTTTTATATAAAATACCTACGACTTTTAGAATGAATAAGAAGTAACAGCCGTTTTTTATATTTAAACTTTGAATTACTATTTTAAAAGCCGTCACGGCAATTCATATCCAATATAAACACTGAAGTTATAAATCATTTAGGCTGATGTAATACATAAGGCTTTTAATATTGCAATCTTGACTCACCATCTTGTGTCAAAGTTAACAGACGATGTGTAACTGTGATTATAGTATAATGGCCCGCCGTTTTATACCCGTCGAATATGGTCTGTATCGAGTTTGCATTATTTTGCAACCCGATGCTCTGATCTTAATGATTTGTGATTACAAGGTGAACATGTAGGAGCTCTTCGTTGACCGCATCCGCGTCTCTTTAACATGTGGTTTCTTAGATTTTAAAGTTTATTGAAAACTTTTTAAATTGACTTAAATAAAATGATGATACAAAGCATATTTTTTTTGAATCATAAAAAGCAATAAAAAAATACATAGACAGCATCAAAACATTTATTGTATCAGATATCATTTTATTGTTTAATTAAAAATAAAACTACCGAAGCTTTATTAAAAATTTATACACAAATTTTAAACTAAATTAATAGGAATTAATACTTATTACTCTACGGCTATTTACTTCGATGAGAGCACAGTTTTAAAATTAGAAGACAAAGAAAAAATAAATTTGTAAAAAGAAAAATGAGTTTTTTTGAACCACTATAATAATAATAATGCCGGACATTTCACACAGCATCATCTAGCCCCAAAGTAAGCAGAACTTGTGTTATGGGAACCACATGATTGATACACTACTTATATACTTTTAAATCTATACATTATTATACATAGAAACACTATAAAACCGGGTTAAATTCCATAATAATAATTAAACAAATATTACAATGGTAATAATATCTAACTCAAAGTAAAAATACCAAATACCAGTACATAAATGTAGGTGCTTTATGGTTTATATACGTTATATAAACAATACAAATAATAATAATACAATCCTGCAGTAAATAACATGTTACATAAATTTATTTAAAAATATATCCCTACGCGTTCTTGTACCTTCTAAAAAATAAACAAGCATTTGTGAAAGTAGGTCATTGGGTCATTTATATTTACCTTCATATTAATTGATAGTGTTATTCAATTCTTTTAGTTATAAGAAGAGTTAACAATTACATGCAGCCTTGGTTAAGGCTTTGAATTGAAGTTCAATGTTAGTGGGGAGACCTTGATAATAATGATGGAATACATCAGAGTAAATAACTTGCTTAAAAGAATAATATATAATTAGGTTTAATTTTCGTAACATTGGAAATTATGGTAAAGGATTTTTTTTTATTTTTTTTTGAAACTTTTTGATAAACAAAAAGTGCTCGCGACTATAGTCGTTGATGACGTCACGATCATTATTTTTAAGTTATATTAACTAGTGGTTGCCTACTGGGCGAAATTCGACCATAATTAATATATATTTTTATGAATAATTTAATCCTTTAATCTTTAATCCTTTCACCACACTGGTTAGAAATAACAAGTGACACGATAAGAAGTAGAAGATATGTATAATTAAATTTCCTCTATATCTATACCTATAAAAGAGCTTAACCTGACTGACTGACTGACTGACTGATTCATCATCGCAGAGCCGAAACCGATAAAGCTAGAAAGCTGAAATTTGGAAGGTAGCTTCCTTTTACAGCAAAACTACCCACTAAGGCGGCATTTTTTGAAATTCAACCCCTTAGAGGGTGAAAAGGGGTGAAAACGAATGTATGAAACTTTTTGACTCGTGGTGCGATTTGCTTGAAACATGATATGAATAAATAAAATGCAAAATAAACGGAATATGTTTCAGGATTTTTAAAAATAACCCGAACCAAGGGGTTAAATGAGGTGTCAAAGTTTGTATGGGAACTTTTTAACGGGTGGTGTGATTTCTTAGAAACTTGGTTTGGATACTTAAAATGCAAAATAAATGGACACGACGTGTTTCAGGATTTTTCAAAGTAACTCTCATAAAGGAGTAAAATGGGGTGTGAATCTTTGCATGGAAAATGGGGTGTCAAAGTTTGTACGGGAACTTTTAACGGGTGGTGTGATTTCTTAGAAACTTGGTTTGGATACTTAAAATGCAAAATAAATGGACACGACGTGTTTCAGGATTTTTCAAAGTAACTCTCATAAAGGAGTAAAATGGGGTGTGAATCTTTGCATGGAAAATGGGGTGTCAAAGTTTGTACGGAAACTTTTAACGGGTGGTGTGATTTCTTAGAAACTTGGTTTGGATACTTAAAATGGAAACTAAATGGACACGTGTTTCAGGATTTTTCATAGTAACTCTCATAAAGGAATAAAATGGGGTGTGAATCTTTGCATGGAAACTTTTTAATGGGTGGGTGTGATTGGTTTGAAAAATATCAATAAAATTTGGCAAGGAGATAAATTGCATCTTGGGGAAGGATTTAAGCTTCAATTCCTTTCAAAAAAAGTGCGAACAAAGTCGCGAGAAACAGCTAGCAAACTATAAGTGTGCGAAATTTCATACTCTTCCGTTCGCGCAATTTTTTTCCTTCACGTATTAATATATGGATAATATTTAATAATATTCATTTTAGTACTTCAGATACCTACATAATTATTCGTAATATCATAATCATTATCAATAATTTTTAAACGTATTATTCACAAATAATACAACTAATACAAAAATAAATATGTAACCACCATGTTATAAAGGTTTGACAAAGGTTTATGTTCTATACCATTGATTTTTTTATATATAACGATGGCTTACATAATGTATCTTTAACTATTACTTATTACTACCATTACCTACTAAACAAATTAAGCAATATTGCCAAACACAGTGCGACGCCAAAAAAATATGGCGGCTGTCATAGTACTTCATGATAAATAAAGTGATATTTAGATAGACATCTCGAATATGAAGAGAATAGGATCCAAAAAATATCAATTACGCCGCGCCGCGCCGCGCCTCCTTTCCGCCGCGCCGTGGGCAGTGGCATTAATTTAGCAAATCAATCATAACCTTAAAGCTATCCATCATTGATAAATTTAGTCTAAAGTCAGTGCAGTAAAACTCTTTTTAAACCGCAGGTTGGTTTAAAGTGACACGCTGGTATAAAGGTCACTAAATCACCTGAATGCCTATTTAATGCTAATTTTATAGATTTACATTTTTAACCGATTTCAACAAAAGGAGAGGGTTGTCATGTCGGGGTTATGTATTTTCGTAATGGTCACATCGATTGCTCCTTATTGAAATCGTACCAGGGTACACTTTTTACACTTTTGTACAAAGACTTCTCTGACTTAGGTCACAAAAGAGTTCATTAACGTAAAATAAGTAGCTTCATTATCATTACATAGTATAAAACAAAGTCGCCTCTCGCTGCCTGTCTGTTCCGATGTATGCTTAGATCTTTAAAACTATGCAACGGATTTTGATGCGGTTTTTTTATAGATAGAGTAATTCAAGAGGAAGGTTTATATGTATAAAACATGCATAATATAGTAGAGAAACACTAATAATTTTAGAGGTTTCGAATGTGGTGTCGTAAATAAACACATTTTTTTGCGCTTGCATTGTAAACGCTGGCTGAACCCTACGAGATAGATCAAAATAATGTACTGCAGTATTGTACACCCTCAAAAGGTCTACAAAAAAGTCCACAATGGTATATGGCTATCTCTTAGGGATAACCATTTTGTTTTTTTTATAAAACAAAAAAACACGAATTAATAACAGTCGAAGGTTCAGGGTACCGATAGTGACGAATATGTTGTGAGTCTTATCAACTATACCGATCTGGTAGTTTAATGGTACTGATTTTCCTATCCTTAGATCAGTTCCAATCCGGTCCTGCACGAATATATTTTCCTGTTCAATAATAATGTGCGCTATTACCAGTACTCAAATGGTTAAGGAAGACATCGCGATGAAACAAAAAAAACATCGAAGGCATGTGCCTACTGCATGTTAGAAGCCTCTGAGACATTAATCCTTTCACCACACTGGTTCGGAATAACTAGTGAGAAGTTGATTTAAATAGGAAAAGTAGGTTGTATATAATCATTAAAAAAATGAGTTATGAAACAATTTTGAAGGCTGAAGTACCGATAGAGAAGAGTATTATGTAGAATTTAATATAATGTATTACATGAGTCGTGAATCATTGCATTATGCATCTTATCTCGTTGACATAAATGTCACCCCAGTACTCTACCTACCATCGCAGGTAATTCTCCGAACTATTGACGCGCGCCCACGCTCCTTTCTACTTGGCATTTTTGTAAGACTATACAACTGCGCATCTAAAGGCACGTTCACACAAGTATGATACGTTGGAGGAAAATAACCTGCGAATTAATAGAAGACAGAATCTTAAAAAGCACCTTACAATATTAATAATGAACACACCAGTAGATATCAAGCTGAAATATTGAATTAAACTGCCACAAAAAATATGTCTTTTTCGTCTTCGCTACCTATAATAACATTTCTGTCTTGTTGAAAATGTTAAATGTTAAATTTTATTCAATAAATTGTGACTTCATAGCACAAGAATGTACAATTGGGTTTTAAATGTGTTTTGGTGCAATGTGATTTGATCGACAAATAATTCCGAGAAAGTTCTTGATGGCCATTCCGCGATGACGTTTAGAATAGACAAATTCCGATTGACTAAGACTTTATAACCAAACAATCACTTGACATTGACAAAATTGTCAACAAAACATATGCCATAATAAGAATAAAAAAGAAAGAAGAAAAGTTGTTAATGTTTTTATTTTTGTAGAAGATATCGATGTTTTGTTCTTCTTCTTTGTTAATGGCCTGTGGCATACTAATTTCAATTTTGCCAATGTCAAGTGTTTATAGTTTATAGTCAGTTTGTTTGTTATTAGTCTTAGTCGATGGTCAATTGTCAATTCTAGACGTCACGCGGAATGGCGTCTAGAATTTTCTTGGGATTCCTCGTCGTTCAAATCACATCGCACCACAATACATATGTATAATTCAATTATCCATACCCGTCTTGTAGTCACAATTTATTAATTAAAATGCCGCCAAGATTACTAAATAAAACATGCAATAAAACGGGTAAAAAATATTAAATTAGCAGATGTTACTCCATGAAATGACAGACGAAGAATCCCATGTTATGTTTTTGTTTTGTTTTAAAAGAATGAAAGTTTTGAATGTGAGCGAAATTTCAAAAATGAAGTCTACTAAAAGAATCTATGTCAATACCAAGTTTCTCCCAGATCTGTTCAGTCATCATTGCGTGATTGAATTACAAACAACTTTCAAATTTATAATATTAGTAGAATAATGTCCAATCAGCACACATCCTTACATTTTTTGTTCAACACTGAACTTTGACCTCGAGCTGATCTTTAGAGCTTGCGAATAGAATTACCAATATACCTACTAGCCGGTTTCTTAAATATTTCTTACCTCCACCGACACCTAACTACCGTAAAATAACAATGTATGTGAATATCAACCTTATATCCTACGTAATAACTTTCTGCGTTTCACAAATACCGTTACATGAAGGCCAATATTAGCAACTTAGTCAAGATCCACTATTTGTTAGCGTTCGCGCTTTCGGAAAGATCAAATTGTATAGAAATGACAGCAGCTATTACGAAATAGAAATAGAAATAGAATTTGCAAGAAATATGGTAGGTAACAGATATTGAGTCATACAGTAAGTGCACATATTCACCAAAGAACATTGGCATGCAAATTTTTATGTTTTTTAAAAACAATAAATTAAACTATATAACATTACATTAAATTATTATAGTCAATTTTAGCATTAATCAATACATTCATTAGTTTCCAAGAAATTCGTTAACAGTATAAAAAGATTTGTCATAAAGCCACAATTTTTTTTTTTTAGAAAAAGCCTTATTGGCAAGTCCTTTATTTCGGCAGGAATTTTATTAAATACTTGTCCACACATTGCAAAAGATTTTTTTTATATAAGGCAGTTCTAGGCACTCTTGAAATAACAATTCTCTTAGGGTTTCTTACACATCTATAATATATGTCACGAGCTCTTGTAAAGAAATTCGGTTGTTCTTTAACAAACTTAGCTGCCTCTAAAATATAGAAGCTGGGCAATGTCAACAGTTTTAGCTTCCGAAAGATCGGCTTACATGATTCCCACGGAGGTAGCTCGTACGCATTTTTTTTGTGCAATTATAGCTGTATTCACATCCGTCGAGTTACCCCAGAGGATAATACCATACCTTAAAGTTGAAGCCACATAGCCATGGTAAGCTGTCAAAATAGTGTTAATATGTGCAGTCTTACGTAGCTTATAAAGGACATATACGTACTTATTTCATATTTTAGATAAAATAAGTACGTATATGTGACAGACCTGCGACTTAGCTTAACAACTTTTAGAAGTCTTTAGAGCATTAATATATTTAATTAATTATTATTTTTTGTGATTCCACCTGTATGTATATTATAACGATAACTTTTGATGAATATTAATGTATTCGCGTTAAAATTTTGCATACGGATTAGTTGTAATAAATCTTTGGTGCATTTGATAAATGAATTATTCGTATGTTTTTCACATTGATCATTTATCAGACATTAACTTTAACCCGAAAATCTCCCCATGAAGGAAATCAGAACTGAGTTTTTTTTTTTTATTTCAATAAATAAGTCAAGCTCATGTTACCCACAGTTGGCTACCAATGTCAGTACGGATTAGAATGAGCAGTGGTCAGGTCCCAAACCGATTCAAAACTGTCTAGTAAGCAAAACAGAAATAATAGAATGGTGTTTCTAGATTTTTTTTAAGGTTAACAAATCAGAATGTGTAAACTCATAAAAATAGAAATGGGTTCTCTATCTAATCTATATAATAAAAATCTATTGCTGTTCGTTAGTCCGGCTAAAACTCGAGAACAGCTGGAGTGATCAAGCTGATTTTGGTGTTGAAATGTTTGTCGTAGTCCAGGGAAGGTTTAAAAGGTGAGTAAATATGATTATTTTTAATTATTGATTTATTGAGGCGGTACGAAGTTTGCCGGGTCAGCTAGTTTAAAATAATATGTATTACTTGTGAGATAAATTGTGTTTTCATGCGATGACGAAGTCAATCTTTATATTTAAAACAAAAGATTTTTTATATTGATATAGTCTCTATACGATGCTGTTAGATTAGCTGATTACGTAATAACTTAAGAAGGTCCCATAAGTAGGTACTAATAAATTAACAGACATGGTATTACAGGGATCTCACAACTTTTTACGGTAGAAGAACTGAGTTGCGAGACTTGTTTTTTTTACATGTTATGTTTTGGATGGCATCTCATTTATTTTTGTAGATTTAAACGCAGCCTGCAGCAGGTTTATCTATGACCTCATCCTCTACAATTTCATGTGACTCTTCACTTTCCACAACAATACTGCCAACTTTTCATAAGACATGTCCCATTCTTGCTTTTTCATACCGTTGATTGACCATTTTACAATGTACCTATCTAGACCTATTATTCCATTATATTATACACAAGCTGACCCGCGCCTACTTCGTTGGCGGTTACAAGTTCACAAAAAATATTAAAGTACTAATATCGCTAGTAAACAAAGAAAGATATTCAAATTATTGTAATAATTACAGAGATTAACAATGTTACAGATAAATATTGAAACGGCGCTAGCGGTCACCCGCGGCTTCGCCCGCCCCGTTCCCGTGAGTTTTCCGGGATAAAAAATAGCCTATATCCAAGTTTATTTTATTTTTATTATATTTGTTAAACAAAATCAACACCTCTTGATAAACAATATTACTTAATCTAAATAGATTGGCAAATATTTAGTACTATTCCGCCAATCTATTCCCAATGAGTTAGACACGATGCAGACGCAACCTCAAAAAGAAGTTCGACACGTGTTCACCTGTTGAATTTCTTTTCGAGGTTGCATAATGTGGATTGTGTGCGCTAACCGTTTACTAAACCTTTGCATGGCTTTTCAATTGCGGGCGGGCAGGGAAATGCATGCGTCTGCGTCGTGTCTAACTCATAGGGAATAGATTGGCGGAATAGTACAAAAAAAATATTGCCCATTTATTTAATTTAATTTCCTTTAGTGCTATGAATACATTAATGAATGAAAACATTTTATTGTACACCATTAAACTAGAAAATAAACAATTTGACCACTTGGAATACCTAAAAATACATGAACAATGGGCAGTCTTATCGCTTAAGGAGCTATTTCTTTCAGACAACTATTGGGTGGAGAGGAGGCTAACTCGAATAAAAGATTTGTCGAGGTGCACTCAATTATAAGATATGCTTAAAATATTTGTATTCAATAAACGCAATAAACTTAAACAACATTATTGATATATATATATATATATATATTTATATAAACATAGTACAAGTACATATGTGACAAGTACACCAAGTATGTGTGATTTTTTCACAAACCTAGCGTTTGAATTAAATTACCAAAGGCCTTGGATGAAAATACCGTTAAACCTGACGATGATCCCGATGCCAAAGCCAGAGCCGGGTCCCAGTACCGTTTGCCTCGGCCACGGAGGCTAGACCCATACTAATATATTATATTTCATACTAATATGTTGTTTGAAACGAAACAATAGTTAGAGCAGTCGTCTTCTCTAAAACGCAGCTCACTAGTACACATATTTATCAGCAAAGAGTAATGTCTATACATTATCTATCTGGTCTCCTCCCCAGTCGGGATCAGTGAAACCTGTAATTTCATAATTACTATCTTTTTGAAAAATTAGACAATACTCCGAAGTGGCCTCAAATTCTACACTGTCTAATAAGCAAAACAGAAAAAATAGTATGGGGTTGACGGATATTTTTTCTCATAAAAATAGAAATGGGTTTCAGCAAAATCTAATTATATATAATTGGTATTACTTGTAAGATACATTGTGTTTTTAATGCGATGGCTAACTCAATCTATATATTTAAAACATAAAAAAATTATAATATTGATAGTCACTATAAGATGTTGTTAGGTTAGCTTATTACGTAATAACTTAAAACGGAAGGTCCCTAAAGTAGGGACTGAATTAATTAACCGACTTGGTAGTAAATAGATCTCACAACTTTTTACGGTAGAAGAACTGAGTAGCGACTTGTTTTTTTTACATGTTATGTTTTTGATTGCATTTCTTTTTGTAGATTTAAACGCAGCCTTATGTATGACCTCATCCTCTACAATTTCATATGACTCTTCAGTTTCCGCAAAAATACTGCCAACTTTTCATAAGACATGTCCCATTTTTGCCTTTTCATTCCGTTGCATGACCATTTTACATGTTACCTTTGAACATAATTGTACCTATCTACACCTATTATTCCATTATATTATACACTAGCAGAACTGCGCCCACTTCGTTGGGCGGTTACAACTTTACAAAAAATATTAAAGTACTATATTAGTACGATTAAAACAATTAAAACAAAGATAACTATTCAAATCATGTAATAATTACAGAGATTAACAATGTTACGGATAAATATTTATACGGAGCTAGCGGCCACCCGCGGCTTCGCCCGCCCTTTTCCCATTGTTTTTCCGTGATAAAAAATAGCCCATATCCTAATCCAAGTTACTAACTATTTTCATTTTTAGTTTCATCTAAATCGGTCACGCAGTTTTTGAGATATGAGTGGTGTAACTAAGACGACTTTTTTTATACGCTTTATATTAGCTTCACTTGTATGTATGTTTGTAACCGACTCCTTAGGACGCGATTTTGACCCACTTTAAACGGCCAGATTTCATTCAAATTTTGCACACCTGTCAAAGACCGATGACAATGCAATAATTCCAATAAAAATTAAAACAAAAAAAGAATCCTAAAACTAAAATGTAGAAAATAAATAATAGTTTAAAAAAACTAAAAAACACGCTTTATATAGAAAACCAAACTGAAAAATAGAAAATAAATTTTAATAAATGTAAGTAAGAAAAAAATGTTTTATTTAACTATTAAATGAACAATATTTCATCTTCTTAAATAATAACAGAGCAAATTTTAGGTATTTTACTTATTTATTTAGTAATTATCATTCTCCTGGTGCTTGTTTCGGCAAAAACACACAGAGACCCGATTTGAGAGCTCTAATTAGCAAATTCTGTTGACTATAAGCCACAAAAAAATTTTTTTTGCTACTTAAAACATCCTGTTTTTTCATAATAACAGAATCGATTTTTATTGTTTACCATGTAACCAATGGAATAAAAAAATCCTTCAATTTGATTTTCGATCAAAAAGGCTTTGAAAAAAAGTCTGAATATCTCCGGACTTAAACACCACTTTGACAAAATATTGATACCAAAATAAAATTCAACATTTACCTTAACTACTACTGACTACTACTATTAACTCAACTACTACTATTTTTTTAATTTTAAATCAATGCTATTATTTTTAATTTACTAAATAAAACTAGATGCACCGATGCCGCAAACTCAGTAGGTACCGCGCGAGCGCTTGCTACGCGCTGACCTGCGTTCGTTGATCTCGCGCGCATGTATGCGGCGTTAGCCGCGTAAGCGCTGCTGTTGTGCGCGTTTTTGATCGTAGCGAGTATCCGTTCATACAGTCTCTATGTTTCTTAAGATAAATTACTTACTTCAATCATACCCAATTCCTAATATTTTGATTTTAGTTTATGTGTTATGACGAGTCGAAATGGGAAAAAAAATATGAGTCGTCACGGCTGACGGCTGGCAGATGTGAAATATCGAAATTATTTTGTACAAGTAATAGGCATAAAAGTACAGATTAAGACAGAAACTAAATATGGCAGGATGAAAAAATACAATATTACGAATTTGTACGATATTTAGGTAGGTATGTAAATAAAACTTTAAAAAGAATTCGGAAGATTAGGTACCTACCTATGAGAATCCTACCTACTTTAATCTTCCTACCTATGTATATGTATATGAGCCTAGCTGTTTAGTTTGCCTAGAACCCATGCATTATAAATGATACCCAAATAGTAGGTACGCAATACCTACATACAAGTACCCAACCTATTTCTAACCGACTTTATCAAAAAAGAGGAGGTTCTCAATTCGTCGGAATCTTCGGAATAGTCGGAAGTCGGAATATATATAATCTGGGTAGGCCAAATAAACGCACCGCTCCAATGAGACAGCGAGGTATCGAAGTACATGAAAACATCATCGATGTATACAATTTTTAGATTTTCGTTGATATTTCAGCTTAACCGATTTTGATAGAAGTTATATAGGAACCACCTGCAAAGTATACCCTTTCAAACAAAAAAAGAATTTTCCAAATCGGTTCAGCCGTTTTTGAGTAATCGGTGAACATACAAAAAAAAAAAAGATTCCGTCGAATTGAGAACCTCCTCCTTTTTGATAAAGTCGGTTAATAATAAATGATTCCCAAATAATAGGTACGTAATACCTACATACAAGTACCCAACATACTTTAATAATGATTGTTAGGTTTTCACTTACCCATGTACCTACTCTTGAAATGCAATTGTTCATAAAAAATATTACCTTCCTACCTAAATTACGCCACAGATGGTTTAGGTAGTTATGTAAATAAAACTTAAACAAGTGTTGGAAGGTAAGGTACGAGAAGACTACCTACTTTAATCTTCATAGGTGAGCCTAGCTATTTAGTATAAAGACGTATAAAGACGACGCATAGCAAGAGCCGCAATTCATCAGGACCCATAATATAACTCTATTATTACACTCATAACCACGACCACTCTGCCAAGAGTGTCCGACTGAGAAGAGAGAGATGTGAGATAGTGATGGTGATGAGATAGTTATAGACTTCAGAAGTTCAGATATAGTACAATAAGTATAATTTATCAGCCTTACTTAGAAATGCCTCTTTACTGGAACACTCCCTAATATGTCAATATCTTACATAATTCCGTTTTAAAAACAAAAAAGGCAACCGACTTCGTGTATAAAAAAGCAAAATATCAAAATTTTGTTTCATCCAAGCGGATTTTAGTTTTTTGATTTAAAACCTAACTTCTGAACCGATTTTTGTGAAATTTATATGGTACCAATCGCGAAGTATCTAAAGGGTATTTCATTAAGCGTGTCCTATCTTTAAATTTAAATAAAACAAAGTGTGTGTGATATATTATCGAAATTATTTGTTTATTTGAAAGATGTAGTGATGCCATTATGTGTGGAATATGACATCATTCAAATGTCCGCCACGGCTTCTCTGGGTGGAGCGCATGTGAGATATCTAATTTCCATGACTTTTGCGCATAAATCAGGCTAAATTTGACTTATGGCATAGGTTATGTTGGCTTTGAAGGCCGCTGTGATTTGTGGTTTGAACCCCACAAGAAAAAGTCTAGCGGGGTAAGTCACAAGATCTCGGTGGCCAGTTCACATCAGCTCCACGTGAGATGACCATGCCCTCAAATCTCTCATGCAGAATATTCAATGTGGCATGAGCTGTGTGGCACGTAGCGCCGTCTTGTTGAAACCACATGTCGTTGGTGTTCAGATGATCCAGTTCATGCCAAAAAAAGTTGGTAATCATCGACCTATAGCGCTTGCCGTTGACAGTGATGGCCTGGCCAATGTTGTTCTCAAAGAAATATGGCCCGATGACGCCGCCAGCCCAAAACCCACACCAAACTGTAACTTTTTCGGGATGCATTGGACGCTCTTGGATCTCATGTAGATTGGTATCGTCCCAAATTCGTCAATTTTGTTTGTTTACGTACCCATTCATCCAGAAATCCCATTTCTGGATGAATGGGTATCCTGAATCCTCATCGCTGAAGAAAATTTTTTTGTGAAAATTACGGTCAGTTGCTAACTGCTCCAGTGCCCATTCAGCGAACACACGTCGTTGTCTATGGTCGTTTACCTTCAATTCCTGGGTGACTTGAATTTTATACGGGTGCAGGCCCAAGTCACGATGCAAAATTCGCCAAGTTGTGGTCTGTGAAAGGCCGAGTTCTTGTGAGCGACTTGAAATTGACTGCCTCGGATTCTCCTGCACACTCTCACGGACAGCGGCGATGTTTTCGGCAGACTTTGCGATTCGTTGACGTACGGGTGTTGGTCGATCATTTACCGAACCAGTGGACTCAAATTTATCCACCACACGACGAATAGTCCTCTCGGTAGGACGATTATGGCGACCGTAAAATGGGCGAAGCGCGCGGTGCGTTGCCCGAACAGAACACTCATTTTGATAAAACAATTTTATCATTTGCACGTGTTGTTGAATGCTATAGCTATCCATGATGATTTGGCAAAACAGAATGAATAAACTACAACCAATTTGACAGATGTAGCTTCAACAAGATGGCCGCTACCAACTGTCAAAGTTCGGACTTGCCTATTGGAAGACCCTTTATATCCTTTCAATGAATTCAGATTTTTTAAAATCGGTTCAAAATTGAAGGAGTTATAAGGCAACATACATTTTCAAAAAAATACACTTGAAGTCGGTTGTAAAAGGGATGGCACTATTAAAATAGAAAAGCCGAAATGTCGAAAGGCGTTTCTAAGTAAGGCCGTATTTTTCCTATCTAGTATTCGAACTTCTGTTCTTACACATTAATATTTGTATTGCACCTCTCCCGGAGGAGTCTGTCTATTATATTACCTGCGGATCGATATTGGCCCGGATTCACAAGCAGAATGAACTAAATAATTAAACACGTGAGTGAGTTTCTTCTATTTTGATACGCCAGATTGCAAATGCTCATCAATTCTAGACTATGTATTATGTATTAGATACGCTAACCTAAGTGCTCTATTTTAAATATTTAAAACCAATGAACGCTTTTTTCTAGCCATAATTAGACAATTACATAGAAAGTACCTAGATGACCGAGCTTTGCTCTCTATAGAACACGGATAAAACGACGTTTTCTAAAAATTCAACCTAGTTAGATTGATTTATCGCCCTGAAACCACTTGCATACTTAATTTCATGAAAATCGTTGGAGCCGGTTTCGAGATTCAGATTATAATAACCCACTATATATATATATATATATATCGATGGTCCCTATTAACAATGTTGGTTCTGCAAAAAGACTACTTTTCAGTAGAACAATTCAAAGTTTGTTTTGACGATAAAATCAAAATTAAGATACTGTGGTTGTTCAAACTTGCACTGATTGTTTTATGTATGGTTTTCTAAGTACTGATATAGATATAAATTTGTCGTATGTATGTGTTGACTAGCATAAATTATATATACAAAAAAAACTTATTATACATTTTACCATGCATTTATTGAACATTAGACATTTCAACAGTTTATGATCAACACAAATCAAAAAATAAGGAAATCACACTTTGAGATGAACACACTTAATCATATTAATTAAAATTAGTTTAGGAAATGTAAACGATAATCTTCTTCCTTCTTTTTTCTACTTTAAAAGTAGGTATTGTAGTAAATAGATACCCATAACAAAAGAGAAATAGCTGCCTTAAGATTAAGAGCATCAATCATTAAAAAAAATTTACAAAGTAAGAACAATCAACGCACAATAAATTACAACACCTTTAGGGTAGCAGGTAGGCAGATAAGTATCACAATGTTTATAAAATATACTTAAGCTTAAAAAATATATATCTATGCACTTTTGTGTGAACAAAAACACTTAATTGGTTTTAATAACAACCAATGTACAGTCTTAGTTTGTGGGTACTTAAAAAGTCAGTCCACACATAATCTCTCTCTTTAATTTATCTTTAATTAACCTTAGGTACCCTAGAACCTAAAGTACTTCTCATACCTAAAGAAAATTGTACCTATAATAAATCAAAAACTTTAAAATCACAATAGTGTTAAAAAATATACTTTACGAAAAAAAAAGCAATTCTACATCCGTACATTCAGATTTTCTTGTTCTACTGCAATCTAATGTCTCTATAAAACTATAATATTTTTCCGGAATTACATCAGCGGGGCGATTATGGAATTCTGATACTATCAAAACTTTGATACTAATCGCTTTCAGTTACTATTGATGAATTGGTATTACGGAAGGTTGATGTTGATTGTCATACATGCTGTCATATGAATAGGAACCTCGGACCTAATAAATATTAAGACGGTGTACCGCGGTATTAAAATCAGCACTACAACAAATTAATTCTGTGTCACCTTTTACATGTGACGATACAAGAGAATACTTAATAGTACAAGTATTTATGGATATACTAAGAGGAAGGAGCTAAGTTTGGTTGGATGTGTGTATGTAGGAGCGTGTTACACAGAGGAACATGGTTTTGAGGTTTCACTTAGGTTATTCACGGCCCTCTTGTCTAAATAATTATTTGGTCTGAGATAGAAACCGAACGTACGTAATAGTAATCCATCTTGTCAAAACTGGTTCTAATTACAATCAAACTAATGATTGAAATTATGCCGAATGCTAATTGAAACTGATAGACATTGGTTGTGTCAAAAGTTCCATATTTCAAAATCATTGTGTCGTTAGGTGCTTCTTTTGATGGATCTAAAAACCCTCTAGGCCTTCGGCTCGTCATCGAATTCATATTTGTATTCAATCCGATTATAAACTTTACCCTTAACATTAATCTCTTTAATTTGTGTTCACTTCATTTTTTTATTTCCTACATCTTTATCCCAGTTTTTGTTCGACAACAAATCTTTGAAATTGTAGAAGTCTCGTGAGGTAATTTTTCTCACATTGCATACCTTCTGTTTTCGCCCAACGCACCAAGCCACCATTCATCGGGAACGTAAATCATTCTTCGTTCACTGTCCCTTTCTCTAAGAGCGTAAATACTATCCGCCTTCATTTTAGGTGTGTTCTTTTTCCATAAATCTATGCGTTATTGTTAAACTCCTTAAGACAAGCAAATACAAAGCAAAGACAATGCGGTTACGATTTTGGCCATTATCTAATTAAAATCAAAATTCCTGTATACTTTTTTGTGTTACGTTTATAAGGTGCCTGTTATAGTTGGAGAGGTTGGAAGATTTAGATAAAGTTCATCAGGCCTAATGGCATACACTTCCAAGCATATGACACAGAACTCATTACCATAGACCTTCGTGAACAGGAACTGGTGACGTATTGGCGTTGATTTGGTAATAGACTTTGAAGGAATTGCCTGCGTTTCTTCTATTACGGAAACTTCACTTACAATTCCTGAGGGATATCCTTGAAGAGACCAGTCTTCAAGAATTCCCCTCTCAGGAATTGCCTCTGTTATCTTCAGGTACAGAAGTATTTACAAGCACTGTCACTGAATACATCATCCATCAAATTTTGTAGATAATTTGTCAATTCCTCATAGGAATGCACACGTACTGGTGAAGACTCTTGATCTGCAAAGATAGATAATTCTTATAATTAAAGTGTTAGGTGACCATGATAGGTAGGCACCTCAGTAGTTTTGTATTCATTTGTCAGATAGTAATCAATTAATCTATTCATAGAGGGTAAGTGAGATAACATCTTACTTAATTTACTTACTAATGATCCACAAGCTTTGTATAAATCAATTTTGCAAGTAATATTCATTTTCTATAGAAGAAACAGTAGAAAATTATACATCCAACAAAACGTTTGCTATTTGGTTCCATGTAACAATGTTATAAGTGACACATACAACAAAATCGTTGACTTTGCATACATGTAATAATGTTGGAATTGGTACATCCAACAAAATTATCTACTGAACGTACATGTAATAATGTCGGAAGAGGTATATCCAACAAAGTTGTCTTCTTAAAGTCCATTGAAAATAGATGTATCTACCGGAACCTACGTTATTGACTGGAATATATCTATTTTATGTAAAATACAAAATTGATTCATAAAAAATGCTATTAAATCTACAAACTCACTGTATCGGCTTTAGTAACATAAAGAGAGCTTACCAGGTTCTATAGGTATGGGTTTTTGACAGTCACTTGTTACTTCTTTTAGTTAAGTTTGTTTAGTTGCATTTACTAGATCTAATATCCGTTTACAACGTTTAGACATAATGAGTTGTTGTGATCTTGTAAACACGCACAAAAAGAAATATGTACTTTTATCTTTCTGACATTTCGGCGCCGCGCGTGCGCTCCTCCCAGTGACAAAGTCCGAAGTGGCAGATCTGTATGCGGCCACGCTTCCTCCGCCCGAATAACGTCGATTCCGTCAGTACCCACATTTTTGCGCAGACAAAGTTATAACTACCGACAATATTAACAAAAAATTGTCGTGATAAACATGATTTTCAATAAAACAAAATATTGTATACTATAGATTTTTTTATTGTGATTCTATTGATGTAAAAAAGTGAATATTGGTAAAAATGTATATCCGACATTGTTAATAGGGACCATCGATATATTTGTGAAAAGTTTGTGAGTGTGTGAGTGTGTATGTTTGTTACTTCTTTACGTCTAAACGGCTGGAGCAATGTATGTATGTATGGGGAACTTTGCACATAACCTTTTCAAAAAAATATTTTAATTAGAAAATTAAAACACGATACTTAAAATCACGCCCGATTCCCATAAGAAGTGAGCAAAGGATCTTGAAATGTAGATAGTACTTTGACACACTTGTTGTTTTAATTTTGTATGATTCATTTTACTGGAGATGCACAATCCTTATTTGGTGTGATAAGTTACTTAAGGACTCGGCAAGCTTCGTTGGCTGTACCATGTCTATATGACTTCAATTATGTAAGTTTACTATTACTTGACAGATTTTACATAAAGTATGTACGTACACTCTTCGACCAATATTGAAGAGTACAGTAGACATGTTTAGATTTCAACATAAGCCTACGCGCGGCCAGTCGCCTGTCGTGAAGCCGCGTTGTGAGCGCGGACGGCTGGACGGCCGCCAGAGCGCGGGCCAGCAAGCAGTAGCAGCAAGCAGTATTTATTAGTTCGTAATTGTTGTTTAATGTACCTACTTTGTTATTTGTTTAAGTAGGTAATTTTTTTGTCATTAAACTAGGTTTAGATAGAATTATTAGTAGTGGTAATATTTTAGCTACAAGTTCTATAGCTATTTTGATAGATTCATATTTCATACATATTTCTAAGACTAGGATATTGTTGACATATTTTTGTGTACCTAATTATGACTAGCAAACGTAAGTCAAATCTTTCACAGAGCTCACAAAGAGCTGGAGCCATGAAAATTGCTAGACAGCAAGAATCTACGCTCTCCAACCCTTTGATGAAAACAAATTTGTTTTCATCAAAGCTCCAACCCCCGGCAATTGTGGGACAAGTATAAAAACGCTTTGTCAGAAGACATTGCTCGCTGATATCAAGGGATAACACTAGCCAACGATGACATTATTTTTAACGAAGCGCTGAAACTTATCGAGGATAAAATTTTTGAGATGGTAGGAAAATTACTGTACGATTTCAGTATGCCTGCCCCACAAAGAACCGAAGAGCTGTCCACTGACTTGGTCAGAGAGCTTGGTTATGATACTGATACTTTAGTGTTTCAATTCACCCAAACAGAGCCCCTGTTACTACCGGAATAAAGGCAAATAATCTATTTAATAACAAACCGCGTAGCTAGCGGACAAGGGGGTCTTTTTTTTTTTATTGGACGCACCAGGGGGCACCGGCAAAACATTTTTACTGAACTTGCTGCTGGCACAGTTGCGCAAAGACAAAGTGGTTGCGCTGGCTGTTGCGTCCTCCGGAATAGCCGCAACCCTGCTGAGTGGTGGCAGAACCGCACACTCAGTATTCAAGCTCCCGCTGAACCTTGCAAGTGAAGATGCTCATTTGCAACATCAGCAAAAGTAGTAGTCGCGGTGCTCTATTGCAATGGTGCAAATTGATCGTGTGGACGAATCGTTGTAGGCTAAGGCGAGCGGTTACAGCTGAATACTAACATGAGGGTCCAGCTCTTCAATGATCAGGAGTCTGGACTCTTTGCACAAACGCTTCTCGAGGTCGGCGAAGGTCGCATGCCGACGGATACTAACGGCCAAATAACCTTTGACAGCCTATTTAGCAATGTTGTTAGCTCAAAAGATAACCTTATTAATGAGGTATTACCGAGTTTACAAGAAAACCTGGCTAACGAGGAGTGGTTGTGCGAAAGGGCTATCATGGCACCCAAAAACGAATTGGTAGGAAAAATTAATAAAAGAATATTAGAGCAAGTTGCAGGTGAGGTGAGGAGCTACATATCAATAGACACGGTCATGACAACTGACGACGCAACTATATACCCTGTAGAGTTCTTAAAATCCCTCGACCTGTCGGGGGTACCCTCCCACAAGTTGGAACTCAAAGTTGGTGTGCCTGTCATACTGATTCGTAACCTGGAGGCGTCCAGACTGTGCGACGGCCCATCGTCTAGGCCACCATTCTTACTGGAGGGGCCAAAGGAGAGACAGTATTGATACCCAGAATCCCTATAATACCCACAAACTTACCCTTCCAGTTCAAACGCCTACAATTTCCTTTAAAAGTGGCTTTCTCTATCACGATAAATAAAAGTCAAGGAGAAACTCTAAAAATAGGTAGTCGTTTACCTGGGCACCTACTGCTACTCCCACGGACAACTGTAGGTACGTAGGTAGCTCGCGTGTGTCGAGAGCAACAAATCTTTTTATTTACGCAGAAAACAATATGTCCCGCAATGTTGTTTACCGGGATGTGCTGCAGTAAAATGATTTCTAGCTCTCTACGATCCGAGACAAAAAACAATTACATAAGACAGCATAATCAACTCTCCCGTTCTATCAGTCATCAAATTTTTTAAATTGATCTTTCCGATGCTCAAATTTAAATTATTTTGCTTCTAAAAATGTGAATAGTTATTATTTTTACTGTTAATACACAATTTATTTTCCCTAATGTACCGCGGGTAACACCGCGGGGCACAGCTAGTAATAATAATAATACCGGACATTTCACACAGCATCATCTGGCCCCAATGTAAGTAGAACTTGTGTTATGGGTACCACATTTTTTTTATTTTTTTTTTAAAAAACATTAAACAGATGGACAAATATTTAGTACAATTCCGCTAATCTATTCCTAAAGAGTTACCTCCAAAAGAAATTCGAAATTCGAAATTCAGTCTTATTCTGACGTTGGTCGAAGCAACAAGTCTGCAGAGCAGAGTGTTTTTTCGTCGGGGTGCGGAGTGAGTCAAGTGTTCCTGAGGATGCCTCGTGGAGAGGCGAAACACGTGTCGAATTTCTTTTGGAGGTAACTCTTTAGGAATAGATTAGCGGAATTGTACTAAATATTTGTCCATCTGTTTAATGTTTTGTAATGGATTTCCGCAAAGTCACGTCTGAATCAATTATCTATTTTTTTTGTTATTTTAGTGCACAATATTTATCATACTCTAAATAATATTACAATCTAGCCAAATAAGCTAATGAGTAATTTTGCTTTGACATAGTGTTATAAAACAAATTATACCTATGAATGTGCACTTTTCTTACAGTCTCTAGTTAAGGGGAAGACACTTTTTTCTTGTGTTTTATATAGTTACTTATCACTTCACTATTATTAAACTACACTAACTTAAATGACTTTTTCCGTTTGAGCCCTCTTACAATGCCCGTGATGTCGAGGAGTTGGATTGCCTCGACATTCACATATGGGTACCACATGACTGATATACTACTTACATTTTTTTTTTTGTAAATACAAACATTTTATACATAAAAACATCCAGACTCGAGACAAATACTTGCAGATCACACAAACATTTATACATTATCTTTAAATATATACATATTTACAAGATCTGCTTGTTTAAAGGTATTAGATAGATAAAAAACGGTATCACTCATTGCGGATAGTGCTTAAAAGGCTGATAACGTTATATAGATATACATACTAATCTTCGTCTTTTTTTCTTCTCATCATGTCACTTTATTTTAAACCAGTTTGGTTATAGGAAAGTGCGCCTCTGAAGCTCCTTTCGTGCACTTATCACTTGGCGCATAATCCTCATATTACAGATAACTTCAAGAGGAGCAAAAATGCCGCGCGCTGTTATGGCCAACATGTTTACCTTTTAGAGATGAGACCCTGGGTTTTATCTCTGGTAAGTGAGGAACGAGAATTCGTTGTTCCTTCACAATGATTTAGAGCGTCTAATAGAAAAATCGCGTAACCAAAGCGCTGTTTCCTATCCAGCGTAAAGCACTGCCATTCATCGTAGAACTACATGTCTTAGGGACTCTGCCCACTGGCAGTGATCCGGATCAGATGCGCTATCTATAAAACGTTTTAAACGTTCATAGCTCAACTGTGTGGAATGTATTTCATATTTATTTTCAGAAATCATTACAGATATGTACAGAATAATACAAAATACATGTGTAACAGTTGAGCTATCTAAGAACCGTTTAAACGATCTATAGATAGCTTAACTGATCCAGATCACTAGCAGAAGGCAGAGGGCAGCGAATGGCAATGTTAATACGCTGAGCCAAATAGGAGCAAGCTCTACGGTCACGCAATATTTCTACCAGATGCCGCAAAATAATTGACCGAGCGAGCGCGAAGCACGAGCGAGTGTCTCCGTTTTAGCTTAAGTAAAAATGCTTTCGTATGTCTGTCCGGATGTTCTCCTCTACAGGCTTAACTGATCCAGATCACTGGCAGAGGGCAGAGGGCAGCGAATAGCAATGTTAATACGCTGAGCCAAATAGGAGCCAGCTCTACGGTGACGCAATATTTCTACCAGATGCCGCTAAATAATTGACCGAGCGAGCGCGAAGCACGAGCGAGTGTCTCCGTTTCAGCTTAAGTAAAAATGCTTTCGTATGTCTGTCCGGATGTTCTCCTCTACAGGTCTCATTTCTTAACCGATTCTCGTGAAATTTTGTGAGCAGGTTCTATAGATTTTGTCGATCCAGTATTTGGATTTAATATTGAAATTATTCAATTAGTTAATTGAAATTATTCAAAATGGCGGAGTTATGGGGGTTGAAAATGTATAAAAGTTATATTTCAGTCATTTCGAAAAATGTTCGCGAGATCTTCAGCTCACAGAACCACTAGTTTATATTATTGTATTATTATATACCTGTCATATTTGTAGATAGTTATTGAATAGGTTGTATATAACCTTTAAAAATACAAGATTATAAATTTTATATACATGGTTATTTATGGCTATTGCGTAATGTTTATTATTGTGAATGAATGAATTGAAACAACTTTTTATAGCTTAATTTTATTGTCTAATAAGGCAGTTTGTATCAGATATGTTAGCGGGGTTTGGCTTAACCTAGAATGTAAGCAGCAGCTTTGGGGACCTTGGAGGCTTCTTGCGCGGGGTGGGCAGCGATGTAGGCAAGGCTGCGGGCGATGGCCTCTGGGATAGGGTGGGGAGTGGGAATAACGGCACCCTGAAACAAAAACAAAATTTAACCATATGGCAACACTCAAATTCACGTTCGTGTTATCAAAATAAATAAATAAATAAACCCGGACATTTCATACAGCATCATCAGATCCAAATTAAGCAGATCTTGTGTTAATACTTTTTTTAATACATACATACAATACATATGAACACCTAGACTCGAGACAAATATTTCCAAAAACAGATCATAGCAACATTGTCTCGCGGCGGGAATTGAACCCGCAAAATTCTGCGTCTCAGCCGAACCTTGGCGCACTGCGCCACAGAGGTCGTCATAGACGGAAACTAATATCATACGGAAACCACACGAAAACTTCGCCGACATAGTCTTGCAGGCTGATTGATGTCGGCGGCATTATTATCGAGTATTTTTTCAATAATGCTGCCGTCATTCCTCTGGCACCTACCCGTTGGACTGTGTCAGCAAGTTGGCTATTTTGGTGTGTAGATTTATATCTTGTAATTAAAATATTACTTTCGCTCTCTTTGGAATTGGCACCTTCACGACGATTCAAAGTGGTTGACTTCTCTGACTATAACTTTACGGCTTTTATGTAGTAGGTACTTACAACAGGCTGGTATCCATACTCGTTGGCTACGTATGAGACTTCGATGGGGCTACCGTCAGGGGCGGTGTACTTGTAGCCACCCTGAATTTCGATGGAGGGGGATTCCTGAAATTAAATAAAAAAAATGTTAGTAGACATTCCATTTAGCACTAGTTTGGCTCAAACTAAATAAACCAAACGAGATGACTGATAGTAAGTAAAGTAAAACATTGTGATAAACACTTACCACGTAACAAAACTTTTATTTACAGAAATAATTACAGAAATGTACAGAATATAATATACAATAATATAAAATACACGTGAAACAGTTGAGGTATCTAAGGACCGTTTAAAACTGATCTAATAGATATCTCAACTGATCCATATCACTGCCAGAGGGCAGCATTTCCAAGATACTGGCGGCATTGCCACGTTGAATGGCGATGCTAATACGCTGAGCAAGACTGGAGCCAGCTCTTGGGTCACGCAATGTATCTACCAGACGGCGTGAAATAATTGTAAAACTGGTAATACTTTTTAGCACGTATACACAGAATAAACATCTAATATATGTTCATTACATAAACGCTTGTCCTATGTGGTAACCGAACCCACAACCTCAACGCAGTAAGACGAGCTAATTAAGTAGTGAGGCCATCTAGTTTGTAAGCTTGTATGTAAGTATGAGGAAGATTCATTTAAAATGAATTTTACAGAATACTGTACTGAGCATCAGACTATCAAGATAAATTTGCCAAACATATGTCAACCTTTTGCGTCAGAGGTCTAATAACAGTGGCAATTCGGTTGGTTCATTTCTTAAATTAGGCCATTCTCTAAAATATATTTTAGTTAGTCATTAGCATTTGTAAAACCTATTCGGTTGGTATCATCTAACTAAATTAGGAACGCTTAATTAAATTAGAAAAAATTAAATTAGGATAAGTTGGTAACAGTAGAATACCACTTAGTATTCTACTGTTACCAACTTCCTTCATTTGACACTTCTAAACCAAATTTTAGCTAAAATTTGTAAGTTATAATTGAGGCCAATATGCGAGTAAGGACTCTGGTCACGGTCGGACCGATTGACAGACAAAAAATCTGACAGACAGACGGAAATGGCAAAACTATAAGGGCTACTTATTGAACTTCGGAACCCTACAGCCCTTCGTGGAATAAAACTGTTTATAAGTACATAAAGAGAAAATCACAAATTGCAAGAGAGTAAAAAAAATACCGTGAAAAAATCATGATAACAATTGATAAATAGGTAACTCTAATTCTGAGTTGTACCTACTTATTAAAATTCGAGAATTTATCAATATTCATAAATTATGTATTTATAGTTGAATTTGTATGACAAAATATATTCAGAAATAATATTTTTATGGTTGAATTTATGATAAAATTAATTTCAAATATTATTTTATTGAAGCTTGTTTAACTTGTTTTGACACAAAATCATCTACTCACCTAGGTAATATTTTTTTTACAATTACCAATAAGTTTAAGATATATACGTCAACTCTAGTATCAAGAAGTTTTACTCAGCACTCAGAGCTATTACATAAATGAAACTTTTTTTAAATATAGGTTTATCTCTTTTACTATTTTTAACATGTTCTTGGACGCTGCCCGCTGGCAGTAGGTACTCAGTTCAGTGGATCAGTGGAGATCAGGACGATCTATGATAATAGATTATATTAAACGATCCCTAGATAACTCAACTGTTGCAAAATTTATTTTATGATGTCTGTAATTTCCATGAAAAACTTATTATTTTCTTTCATATATTTTTGTAGCTATCTGAAAACCTATATCAAACTCACGTTGTTTGGGTTCTTCACGACTCCTTGGGCCTCAGCAGTGATTCCATTGCCGGTCTCGTACACGTACCGGAAAGATCCCTCAGGGTTGATATCATAGCCAGATTTCAAGATAGGGGCGGCGAAGTCCGATACATCAGCGACAGCGCTCGCCACGGCGAAGACGAAGAAAACTAAGAATTTCTGGAAGAAAGATATACTGATTAAAAATTCCGCTCCAAATTTTGTTTTAATAAACGGTTGGTCGCCTTTATTAAGTATTAAGATTTTATTTTTTATTATTTTGTACATTTAACAATCGAAAATATACAAATAAAAGTTATTAGCCTTGTACCATTTTGCTAGTTTGGTTGTGCAGACTGACAATGATTGAAAATGTTTAGAATCGTCTTTATATAGTGCATGTTCAGAATATCAATTTAGACGATATTATACTTAGCAACTTGTCTAGATACCTACCTGCCAGTTTTTTAAAAGTCGCGATTCATTTGATGCTTCTGTCATAGAGTAAAATCGATGAACAGATGAGTTTGATGTCGAAACTCAACCAGCTCCAAATTTTTACCAACTTAAAACTAATATTAGTACTAAATACATATATGAAATTAAAGTTTTGTTCTTGTTCCGGTTCTTTTTATAGCCACATATCTCAGTGATAGCGTACAATAACCTCGAATAATAAAAAAAAACGTAGCGGCCGCCGAAGCGCCAGAAGAATATAATTTGACATTGAAGCCAGGTGTAAAGCATAGTCTTATAAATCACAGAACTAATGGGAAAAAAATATTCATAAGTAATGAGTAGGTATCCTCTCAGCGGTGGCGAGTGCGAGTTGCCTATTTTGACACGAGTTCAGCCATAAGGATATGTTAGTCCTCGTATCCAAATCAGTTAGGCGAAATAGTATGGCCAAGAGGAACAAGCCCAATGTCGTAGAACCTATAAAGTTCAAAGACATGTGCCAAGTGCGTGAAAGAAGCCCCTGAGGCAAACTTTAATCTTCTCACCACACTTGTTTGAAATAACTAGTGACACAATAAGAAGATACAGAAATCTGTGAAAACATCACCTAACTTCATGATTTCAATGATTTTGTTGTTCTACAACTGTGACGTCTTTTTCAAAGATTTTAGATGAATACATTCCAGTGCAGCCAGCTGTCATCATCATCATTGGCATTCGTTCATCTGTGAATATGAATAGGTGACATCAGAAAAGTTACAGAGCAGTTACTTGTAATTGAAAACTTTCGTTCATGGATCCACTCCAGCAAGCTGAGGTGGGTGAAGTTTCCTCTCCACTGCCGTCAGTCTGTAGCCAGCTGTACCTAGGTAATAATAATAAACATACCGAGTTAACACAAAATCTTCTGGCGCAATTATTGAAAACGGTCTTATTCTTAACTAGCGACCCTTTGCACGGGTGCAATTCTGATACTAAATATACTACAGAATGTCTTTATATACAACGTTATACAAGAGAATAACATAGACTAAGAGAAAGACATATACCATTGCGGACTTTTGTGTAGGCCTTTTTAAGAGGTACAATAATGTAGTACATTATTTTGATCTATCTCGTAGGATTCAGCCAGCGTTTGCAATGTAAGAGCAAAAAAATGTGTTTATTTACGACACCACATTAGAAACCTCTAAAATTATCAGTTTTTCTCTACTATATTATGCATGTTTTATACATAAATATAAACCTTCCACTTGAATTACTCTATCTAATAAAAAAACCGCATCAAAATCCGTTGCATTGTTTTAAAGATCTAAGCATACATCGGGATAGACAGACAGCGGGAGGCGACTTTGTTTTATACTATGTAATGATCAACACATATTCTGATGGTAATAAAACTTGTAAGGTGTTACAAGTATTAACTAATTATAATATAAATGACTATATTATTAATAAGAATGCATGGCCTCATGTCGCTATGCCCTCAGACAGTTAACCGACGCTTTTGAAATATATAAACTCTTTTGTATTCGTTTTTCGAATTTCGATAATTATAAGATGGATCATGCAAAAAAGCGCTAGGACCAGGACGAGTTTCTTCCAGTTCTTCTCGGGCTTGGGTTAGGAGGAATTGGCATCTAAATTCACCTAGTATGTAAGATGATTCAAAGCGATCCTTGTGATTGTATTGAATAAAGTATCTTTTGACTTGACTTAAAATCTTGTCAACTAAAATAAAGACCAGTCAGCCCGTGACCACGACAGAGTGTAAACCTGTCGAAACGTCGGGAAAAATAGGTAAATAAACGCGATAAATACCCGTAAGTATTTATAATAATGTGTTCTGATCGCGTAAGTTTAAAAAACTTTAAAATAAAGACCAATTTTTCAGAAATTATGTGTGAGTTATATTCTATCCCTGAATAGATTGGTCAAGCGCATGTGAGTACATAGAGTGAAGGGTTCCGAAGTCAGTAAGATTAAGAATTACTAGTGGGCAGCTCCCAAACCAATTCAACACCATCTAATAAGTATAGCAAAAAAATTGTATGTTCCTTTTAGTTTTTTTTCTAAGGTTTACAAAACAGGTTGTTAATCAAAATCTAGTAGAGCCTTACTATCTGTGGTATAATTATAATAATAATAATAAATAATCCTGGACATGGACACAACACCATCTAGCCCCAAACTAAGTATAGCTTGTATTATGGTGACTAGATGACTGATAGAATACTTATATATTTTTAAATACGATATGATACTTTACAACACCCAGCCATTTTATAACCTACAGCGCAGAAGGCAGAGCTACTAACAACTTAGCTGACAGGCCAGTCTTTGTCATTATTTTAGAAAACATTTGTGGTTTATCAATCTAATAAGAAAACTCTTAAAATCATAATTAATTTACTGTGGAACATCGATGAATTACAGGTTTTATTTATTTCCTATGTTCGCTATGCTACCATTTGAAAAATGGTAGCAATATTACAATATTACAATACAATATACAATATTTTCTTATCATATGGGACATATATAAAAAATGCGTGAGTGTTTTGGACGACTCGGTTGGAACAAAGTTCATGTTGTAGTATATTATTAATGATAAACGTACATAGATATTATTGATTAACATATACAAATGAATGAATTACTAGCTTCTGAAAGCATTTATTAAGTGCAGAAATAACTGAATTGAAAGAATGGTAGGAAATCGTAATTAATATATTTTTTCGAGTGAAAATAAACATTATAGTGTACATCATTCAATTCATCTACTTCATTCGTTCATTTGTTCATTCGTTCATCTAATTAATTCATTCGTGTCACCATATGGATAACCGCCTACACTAATGAAAGGGTCGTGACGGAAATTCGTGACCGAAAAATCTTTTTTCGCCTTGTCCGCCAAGTCCGTAACGTGCTATAAGAAACTTCAATCCAAAACAATATGAAACAATAGTAATTTAATATAAACATCACTGTGGAATAATAATTAACTAAATTTATGTCATTTTATTAATTTAGATATATTATAAAAACATTTAGCTTGTAACCAGGACTTGAGTTCCTTAATAAATTGATTTAATGTTTTTTTTTTAATAATCAGAAATGAAGCTGTAGGCTTTTATTGCGAATGGCTTCAACTACAAATAATTGCTCTGTAACTTGACTGACACCATCTTAATCATCTTCAACAGATAAACTAAGGCCAATGGTGATGATGATGATGATGATATAACTACTATTTATATACATACATGTCCTGGGAACTTTAGGCAATACAATTCTGTCCTGGTTTCTTGTACTTCTATGATACATCTCACTAGGCTTAAACAGTTGATTGTTGATGTAAATTATTTTTAAAAGACCTAGCCATTGAAAATAAAATATGAAAAAATAATGGAGTTAATGACATGAAGGTATTTTAGGGATACCTCCCCGACATCTCATGTCAACCTCTTTTTGTAGTTTTTATTTTATAATTTTGTAGAGGTCGCTGATAAAAATTAACTTATAAAATTACAGCACGATAAACAAATAGCCTGCGTGCAAGAGCAAGATTAAGGGCGGACAGACAGACAGACATACGCACATAGAGAAACTTAAGATTATAAACTTTATTAAGATTCCGTGTGGACTTCGGAACCCTAAAAAAGTGATTCTTGTAGAGATGTATTTAGAGCGTTAGGCTTTATGACAATGATATGTGTGTTTCTTTATCAAAACATTATTTATGCAAGAGAAAATTTAAGCCATATGACTTGTAATAGAGATTTAGATGAGTGTTACATAAAAAAATAAAATTGATATCAGGAAAAAGTAAATATTTATTTTATGCATGTTGTGTTCTCTTCTAGAAGGTCATACACTCGCGTACTTATTTTTTGTTATATCTGCTTTTATAATATTAGATTTTGTGTAATGTCCAGTTTAGAGAACCAAAAAATCAGAGCATTAGACCATAGATATATTAGATTATCAAAAATTTGTTCAATACGATACATATAAGGAACATGAATTTCGTAGAATTAAAAGGGGTTAGTAGCTCTGCTGACTAACAAAAGAGCTAGCAACAGAGAAGGAAAACTTGAACCAACCCGGCTCACCGACCGACACCGCATGTACTGACTGGTCTTTCCTGCGGGTCCTGTTGGCAAGTTCGAGAGGTTAGTGTGGGTACCTGGGAAAGCCTGTGCTATCAAACAGAATCCCAGGCAGAGTGACGTCGGGGATTGGATCCATGAACAAAAGTTTTCAATTACAAATAACTGCTCTGTTACTTGACTGACGCCAACTAAATCATCTTCAACAGATGAACGAAGGCCAATGATGATGATAAAAAATATTATTAATTGACGAAGCCGGCTGATAAATAGTTCAAACATATGTCCTTTGTTGATAGCAGTGTGTGTAAAGTATTATAAGTATGTATTTAAAAATATATAAGTATTCTATCAGTCATCTAGTCACCATAATACAAGCTATGCTTAGTTTGGGACTAGATAGTGTTGTGCGAATTGACCATCAATTTAAAAAAAAAAAATTACCTACCTATAGTATTATTATTATTAACACTGCGTGATCTAAGAGCTAGCTCCTGTCTGCCCCAGAGTATAAGCATTGCCATTCAACTTAGCAATTTCGCCAGTGTCTTGGGAACACCCTCTGGCAGTGATCTGGAACAGTTGAGTACAGATATAGATTGTTATAGATCGGTTTTTAACTGGAAACTCAACTGTTGCTGTAAATAATTCTGTAAATTATTATTTTTACTTCGTTTGTGATATTTTTATTTCTACAGATGAATAAAGATTATTATTATCACTCGATTGTTCATCAGTATTTTTGAAGTGATAACTACTTTTGGGAGGGTAAACTGCTTCGTTACGTAACGCGTTACGTGAGCGCGCCTTCTCCTCTCTCACTCTAACCCACAGCGCTAGTTAGATTAGTTTAAGTTATCACTTCTGTCGGGCGCCCGAGACGCACACGTTTTTTTTCTGTAGTGTATTATGCTTGTATATACGGTACTAGCTGTCCAGTTCGCGACTCCGTCCACGCGTTTTAAAATAAAATGTAAATCTAAACCATTCTCGAATTCACTTAAACACACACAACATTTTTTTATCATAATCGGTCTAGCCGTTTAGGAGGAATTTAATTACAAGCACACGCACATAAGATTTAATAGGTTATTTTGAAAAATCCTGAAACACGGTCTATATATTTTGCATTTTAAGTATTCAAATCAAGTTTAAAGCAAATTGCACTACGCGTTAAAAAGTACATTGGTTTTCACCCCTTTTCAACCTCTTAGGGTTTCAATTTCAAAAAATCCCGCCTTAGGGGGTCATTTTGCTATAAAAGGAAGCTACTTTCCAAATTTCAGCTTTTTAGCTTCAGCGGCTTAGGCTCGGCGATGATGAATCAGTCAGTCAGTCAGTCAGTCAGGTTAAGCTCTTTTATAGGTATAGATTCTGTCGGTCTTTTGGCTCTTATATAAAAATTGATAAGCTGTATTAAACATGTAGATCCTGTGAATTTGTTAACTAACCTTTATCTATTTACTGTCGTAAACTGTCGTAAAATCTATGCTTAGTTTAAATAGTCTGTAGATAGCTCAACTGTTTTTGAAAAAACATCTGTAAATTATTGACGTGATAACGTCTTATAAATCGATGAACCCCCGACTTATTGTCAGGTCCGCCTAAGCTGAGCGTGCAAGCGAGAGCGCGGAACAAGCGATAGAGAGGCACGATCGGCCTAAGCGCTTGTGACGCCGGTTTTCTTGTGACGTTGTCACGTCATCGTCCGTAAACCGACTTTACAGACAACCATTTTTTGTTATAAGTAACTTTTTCATCGTTCGTGATTTTTGACGGATCTAAATGCATGTAACATTATAGAAATGAATTAAGATTATCATTATCATTATGTGTTTAATTTTTGTTATCAATGTGTGTTATGAAGTAACTAATTCTAAAGGTAAGAGCGAAAAACTTGTGTCCACTCTATATTATCTATCTTCATTTATTATTCATTCTTTGATGACACAGCTTAGAAACACATAGTAGTCATTTGATATTTACCCACCTACTTAATTTTATGCTATAGGTGAACGTAAAACCTGTGATCTGTTTAACATTCAAGGCTGAATAGATCATCTAACTACCTGGTATCCCAACAAGTCGATTTTTTTCACTGTTGTCATGTCTAAGATTACCTAGATAGGTAAAGTATCTTAACAAACGAGTTAATCAATTTAATATTTCATATTGGTGGACAATCTATACATCACCTTCTAGACCTAAACTAAGCATATCTAGGTCAAATAATTACAGAAATGAACTTAATATACAACCGTTTAAAAACGATCTGTATATAGCTCAACTGATCCAGATCACTGCCAGAGGGCAGCATTCGCAAGACACTGGCAGCATTGCTACGTTGAATGGCAATACTAATACGCTGAGCCAGATATGTGCTAGCTCTGAGGTCACGCAATGTGACCAGAGATCTACCAGACGCCGAGAAATAATTGCATAGCTTGTACTATATGGGAACCAGTTAATTGGTAGAAAACGTATAATGTTATTAAAGCACCCAGACACAGAACAACAATCGATATTCGTTTATAAGAATGTTTGTCCTAGGAAATAATTGAACCGATAACTTACGTTGCAGAAGATAGAGCTACTACCAATTGAGCTGTGAGGCCAGTGGCTTGTTATGAGTAGGTATTTATTAACATATAAACAAGTATTTTCTGCTGGTACCTATAATATAAGCTATTCATTATTAGTAGAAAAGTACAGTTTGGGGTACTTCAAGAGGGGAGTTAATAAGTTTCTTAAAGGTCGGCAACGCGCATTAGATGCTCCTGGTGTTGCAGCGTCCATATGCTTTGGTGACCGCTTACTATCAGGCGGGACCTGATGGCCCTGTAAGCTAGTTTGCCACCATTGTGGCATAAAAAAACAAAAATTAAAAAAAAAACAAAAATATTTATTTGGAACCTTTAACACATGTAACACAAAAGAAACGAGTGAAAACGTTGACAACTGCAAAAGTTAGAAACTGTGTGGCAGAGTCAGCGACCTCCTCTCTAGCAAGGAAGGATAATGTTCCAGAACAAGCTTTGTTAAACTAAATGATATAATATTAAATGGTAGTCTATTCAATAACAGAATTATAACTAAAATTTAATATAAAAGCATAAATACTGTGTGAACTAAACAGTCACCTAAAAAACTAAACAGATCTGTGTATTCGAATATGTATGTGTGCGTGTATGTGTGTGTGACTAATATATATATTAGTTAAGAAACAAAGTCAAAAGTCAGTATCATTTTACAATGATCACATTGAAACTTATTACATAGATACTAGGTGAATTTAGGGGCCAGAATTTAAGTTTTTTCAAATTGCCATTCGAAAAATCTATCAAGTCGCTTAAGATCTTGTTATAAAAGCGTACATGACCCTATAACAGATTTACTACAAGTTACTTTGTGGAGCCTGTTTATCTTTATTACTACTTTTATTATTGTGAACACACATTCGATTTTCATATATAATTATACAAACTAAAAACAACAGTATGTAAGGAGTATATCAGCCATGTGGTACCCATAACACAAGCTCTGCTTACTTTGGGGCCAGATGATCCTGTGTGAAAAGCCCGGCTTTATTTATTTATTTAACTAGGCACTGTCATATTTATTTCCTCTTATTTACTTCTAAGTGACTCTCTAGATTATAAATAGCACGAACAGTACTTTTCTGCAACAACAAGATGCCTTAATACAGTAGCTGAAGTAAATGAGTCTAGCTGTACCTATCTACTTTCGTCATATGACGGATCTTTTCTAACCTAAAAAACCGCAAATATGCTGGTTTGAATATTTGAGCCTTTTGGAGTCGAGACCTTAGGCCCGTGGGAAACAGGAGCCCACCGCGTTTTAAAAATTATTTCACGGCTTCTGGTGGATACGTTGCATGACTCAAGAGCTGGCTCCTATCTGGCTCAGTGTATTAGCATTGCCATTCAACGTGGTAATGCCGCCAGTATCTTGGGAACGCTGCCCTCTGGCAGTGTTCTGGATCAGTTGAGCTATCTATAGATCATTTAAACGGTCCTTAGATAGCTCAACTGTTTTACGTGTATTTTGTATTATTTCCTAAGAACAATGTGTTGTCGATGAGATCCATCCCTTCGTTTTTAATTTTTACGTTGGTTTTCATTTGTTTAATATTGGGCAATACAAACGAATGCATGTAGTTGACTTTTTGTTTAGTAATAAGTTGTTTAGATTGACATGTTACTATTGTAGATTGAATTTTTCACATCGTCAGAATTAAACACGTCAATTAAAATAAAAGTGACGTGTCAACAGCATATAGTTAAATCTCGTGATCATGCTTTAAAAATTTAGGTTAATAGTGTATATATAAATAAATAAATAAAAGTTAAAAAAAAACTAAAAAACACGCTTTATATAGAAAACCAAACTAAAAAAATAGAAAATAAATTTTAATTTGTAAGTAAGAAAAATGTTTTATTAAAAAAAAAAGCATGGGGTGCATGGTGTCAATAGTTATAAGTATTTCATTGGCAGATATGAGAAGAAGGATTATCATTTCGATAATATCTTAAAAAGCACCCCACGCTTTTTTTTTATTAAAACATTTTTTTCTTACATATAAATAAAAAAATATTTTCTATTTTTAGCTTGGTTTTCTATATAAAGCGTGTTTTTTATTTTTTTTAAACTGTTATTTATTTTCTACTTTTTCGTTTTAGGATAATCGGATATTTTAATTTTTTTTAAATTCTTTTTTCGAATTATTGCATTGTCATCGATCTTTGGCAGTGCAAATTTTCAAATTTGAATGAAATCTGGCCGTTTAAAGTTGGTTAAAATCGCGTCCTAAGGAGTCGGTTACAAACATACAAACATACATACAAGTGAAGCTAATATAAAGCGTATAAAAACAGAAATGGTCCGAGTATTGATCCTTGTGGTACACCCATTTTTACCATTGACCCTAGAGAAAGCTTTCTAAAGCCTTGTATTTCTGTTTCTGTCTCATCATTGTATTCGGTCACGTAAATTAAGTAAGATGTGAAAAAGTTAACTCATCTAGCACCATTGAGATGTAGTTTCCGGATTAACTTTGAAAAAATGTTTTTCATGGATACCTAAACAAGAGTTTTGTTTATTTATAGTCCAGTCGCCATCCAAAGGTTGCCTGGCAGGGATTGCTGTTAGCGATAAGGCCACCCATTGTTCTGCCTTTTCTTGTAAAATAATAGTGTTTTGTAATTATATGTGTGATATATCAATAATGAGTTATCTATTTATCTATCTCCCCTACATGTAAAGTGGTGTAATAAGTTTGATAAATAGTAAGTTTTCAAGTGGTAATTTAATTGACGTTCGTTTTTTAAGTTTTAAACAAAATTTAAAAAAAATGCAGCTTTCAAGTAGTTTCCCAAAAAACGTATAAGATTGATCATGACAGATATGTGTGTTATTAAAATATTACATAATGCCGGATGTAGTATTTACTAGCAGATATAGAGACTAAGTAGGCATGACTTTAATATTAAAGTTTATGTTTTTCTAAATATTATTATGTTAATATTATGTTTTACTAAATATTGTTCAGAAAAATAAACGCAGTTTTTTTGCAAGTAGTTGTAATTTTTTTTCCAGAACTTTATTATTTATTTATCTTTGTGGTTACCCATGAGTAGACATAGACACAGACATTTGTTTATTGACTGTTTAAGCACATATACACATCAATAATAATAAAGAAGACTAAACAATATTAGGTAAAAAGGTAGTAACACATATTAAAAAGTAAAAGGAGAAAAGAGATTTAAAAAGCTTAAAATTATCATGCGTACTTACCTATCTAACAGTGCTGTGTGCTACAGCAGCAAAAAGATCTCGACTCAGCGTTATGCTTTCCTGTCAGATGACAGGTCAGCACTGTTATTCTGCCGAGACCTTCGATCCAGTCAACCTTATGAAACGCAATAATAAAATAAAATAAATAAATAAACAAATACATAAACGAAATTGTTATTTTGCGTAAATAAAAATAAAAATAACAATACAATATACATACGCATTATCCACTATAATTTTCCAACAAGGAGAATATTTTATGAGAATATTTTACAATAATTGGTTGTCTGATAATAAATAATGTATTATTATTATTATAGGAGAATTACTATTATATCTGCATCTTAACCCCTGTACTCAAAAAATTCCTTTTTTTGACGACCCATCTACAACGTAATTTTTTTAAAACAGCTGTGGTTATATAAGGACACATCAAAGATTAGAAATGCCGCAAGCGAAAGTGTTCAAAATCTAGATTTTGTTTTATTCGACCACATGCCAAAGTTCAATAAAAAGTATGTACTATATTAGATGTCGATTATATAACATGACTGAAACCTGTTTTGGCAGAATAGGTTTTGAAGAAAGTCTCATGTATTCAAACCTGATTTCAAAACTACCAGTAGATGTGAATTAGAGCAGGTTCGACTGGTATCGACTATATAGGTAATAATACGAATGCGTATATAAGACAGCTTGAAGAGGTTTTCATCAGATTCTTGCTGAACGTCCAGGACATCCTACAAAATGGTAACCTATTTTATTTTATAATTTAGTACCTCAATAGTCAGAAAACTCATTAAACTGCTTATTGGTGTAAGAAATAAAATGTATAGAACCATTGTTTCAATATTAGCTTATTTCGTTGAACGTTAGTTACGTAAAGTTAGATGGACATGTGAAATGTTGTAGGTATGTGCAGGTAATTTGATTGTAAGGTAAGGTGATTAGAGCTATTGAATCTTTTGTATAAATATGTTTTTTGGCATTACACTAGAATATAAATTGTGAGGGTTATCATAATTATAATTAAATTATGGTAGTTTTTAAACAACGCTATTTATAATTTGACCAATTATGCAGCCCTAAATTGAATATTATAAACATAATATTCTGTTATATACAACTCTAAGTATTTGTCATTATTTTCTTCAGAAATTCCTGATCTTCTTATCCGTCGCCGTGGCGTGCGTGGCTGCCGACGTTTCCCACTTGGAAGCAGCGTCTCCCATCGTGAAGTCCAACTACGAGATCAACCCTGACAACACCTACTCATGGAGCTACGAAACCGGCAACGGTATTTACGCACAGGAGCAGGGTATCCTTAAGAAAGCCGGCGTAAGTTGACCCTCTAGTATTTGGCCTTTTTATCAAACATCACCCATTTTACCCCTTTTAAGGGGCGTAAATATATATAACAGACAATCAGAAGACCAATCAACTGTATCACAATCTGTATTTGTGACGGAAGATTATATAAGTTCATCCATTGTTTTAGTTTAACTAGTTTACATTATTATTTATCTCTGTTGGATGTTTAATAAATCAAAATAAATAACAATCTTTTCAATGTATAATTTACATTATACATTACAAAGGCATTTGGCGACTTAGGTCTAGTTAAAATATCAATGTTTCTCTAATTCAGAGTGTTGTCTAAATTGGTCATTTTTATGAATGGTATTTTTTATGAATGCATAATGTGCATGAATAGACATTTTTATGGACAGGTTTTCTTTCTTGGCAATATCACGTTCTAGTCATTTTTATACCTGGTATTTTTTCCTGATAGACCTAAGTCGCCTATAGCTCACAAAGATCGTTAAAAAGATTTTATGCTTATAAACTTAATGTTAGATAATCCAAATACAAACTAATATATATATCGCTATAATATTAATATTACTCCAATTAGCTTGTTTAATAAAAAGTCAATTTTGACACTTACCCTGTTTGTTTTTCAGGAATACCCCTCCATCGCCGTCAGTGGAGGTTACAAATATTCCTCTCCTGGAGGTCCCGTCGAGTTGACCTATATCGCTGACGAAAACGGTTTCCAACCTCAGGTAATTTTTCATTGTAATTAGCTCTAATATAGTTGAAGTCCTTTCACATTTAAGCAATGCATTACTTAAAATACCAGCCGTATTTTAAGTAATTTTTTAATCTTATATCACCCAAGGATTTTTTAGAGGTTGAGGTTTGATACCTATAAATAAATGACGTTTTAAACACTAAAAAGAAACCCGACTTCATTGATATAAAATTCTAGTCGTTAAATTACGTTACATCCCCTATTTTATCTCCCTTAACCCCTAAGAGAGAAAAAATAGGGGAAGTAATTTTAAACTTTTTTTAGTAAATTTTTCTTCAAATTAAAATGGACCAACGGGAAATATAACCATCCAAAAATTAATTCTCCAAACTGGTACATAAATGAGGAAGTTTTGAGGTAAAAAAAGTACAACCGATGTACCCTCCCAAACAAAAAAAAAACACTCCTAATTTGTTCATAAACGACGAAGTTCTGAGGTAAAAAAAATATAACCGAATTAAGAACCTCCTCCTTTTTTGAAGTCGGTTGACAATTTTATACAGCATCATCTAGCTCGAAAAGATGCAAAGCTTCTACTATAGGAACCATATTGCTGAGATATATAATGAAAGAAAGATTATATTAGAGAGGGTTGTGATGTACAAGTGCAAGTTGCATTTTTCTCTTAATGTCCAGCAGTTTACAAAGCTATTGGTAATGCAGATCAAGACTCTTTACTATTGTATTTTTTATATTTTGTTTGCAGGGTGCTCATCTTCCCGTTGGACCTCCCATCCCCGAGGCTATCATCCGCTCCCTGGAGTACATCCGTGCCCACCCCCCCAAACAGTAAACCAGCAATAAATAAATAAGTAGGTACCTATCTAGACAATACAAACACTGCCATTAAAAAATAAATGTAAATAGTTGTTATTTTTGGTGTTTTATTTAAACCCTTCAAAAAGTATATAAGTAGTATATCAGTCATGTGGTTCCTATAACACGAGCTCTGCTTATTTTGGGGCTAGATGATGCTGTACGAAGTGTCCAGCATTATTTATTTAGTAAATTTACGTGTGATTATCGTGTTTTAACAAATTGTAGTCATCGTGTAATTAGGTGTTGATTAAAATTTCGGAAAATCCGTAAAACATAATTTCGATAAACCCTTATCGAAATTACGTTTTACGGATTTACAAAATGATAATTTATGCTTATTTTAAAACTAATTAAGGCACTCTAATTTCGACTTTAGTGTTAGCAAATTAAGGTCGTTCGTATTGTAGGAAGATTTAGCTAGTCAAGCGAAACAGTATTGCCACCATTGTATAATGTAATAATATAAATTAATCTTAAAGATACACAAAGCTTTAGGTCATTTTTTTTTATTTTATCTTTATCTTCTTTTCCCAGAATGGATTATAGTGCTCCTTACGTACACCTTATAAGGTTACAAGGTTTTTATTTTATTACTAGCCCGCGCATCGCACGCGTGGTACCTACATAAAATGTAGCCTATATCCTTCTCCAAGGTCCCATCTCTATATTCTCTCTATACCAAAATTCATCAAAATCGGTTCTGTGGTTTAGGCGTGAAAATGTAACAGACAAAGTTACTTTCGCATTTATAATATTAGTAAGGTTGGAACTTTAGAGAAAGCTGGTTACATATATAGTGGTTTGGTTATAGGTTATAGATAAAAAGGTAATTGATATTTATTTTAACTTGATGTTAATATAAAATGTTATCTTATCGTGAATATGTCTTATAAAAGTCTCTCAACTTTTGTCATATTTACATAAAGAATAATGTGTTTTTAAAATAAACAGCATTATAGTATGGAGCGAGCGAGATTTTGCTGCTTACCATTTTTAATAATTATAAAATAATGCATGAAACTACAATAATCTAATAGAAAAATTCAATTGAATTCTTCAGCTGTTTATGGATTGTTGATAGAAGCAGTAGTTTGTTAAAAATAGTTGATTTTCTGAAAATACATCTTATGCCGCCATTTTGCCGAAACCGCCGCTTGACGCCATATTAAGAAGTCTAGATTTAGGTTCGCCACACAAGGGGTATGCCATTTTTATAACATAGTAAGTAACAGGAGGAATCTTAGGCAGTGCTTAAGAAATTTCAAGTTGAATGTCGTTTATAAATAAGGCCCATAGTGTATTAGTTTGTTTTCTACAATAAATTACAGTTAATTAATGTTTAACTGCTAATTTAAACATTCCCGTTCTTTTATAAACACTGATTCTGAGCTTAACAAGGAAAACACATTAAACCTATAATATGAAGCGAAGCCAAAATATGACCTTTGTAAAGAATGCTCAATAATTGGATGAATATTTAAATTAGCTTTTATTTTTATACAACCTTTACGATAAAGGTATCCGTGATCTTGCATAATTAATAAGATGTCACGTTCTTATCGTGTGGCTTAGTTTTTTTAACACTTGTATACCTGTAGATACCGAAGTAGAATCATTAAAACAAAAAAAATTGAATTGTCATAAAATCTATGCTTAATCGATTTTCATCAGAGACTCGATAAAAGCTCGAGTTTTTCTGCAATAACGAGCCTGAAATTCCAGTTAAGCATTTGAGACAAACTCAAATATTTAAAACCCTTATAATGTATTAAGAATATGACGGAAACGTCGTCTATGTACCCTTCTAATATAAGTGATATTTCAGGCCGCACAAGGCATGCCTCCAGCCAGCTTGTGGCCTGCCTAAAATTTTTTATAAACCTGCAATATCTCTCCGGAGTAGGTTAGGACATTTCGTAAATTGTCCAATAAAATACGTACCTACATAATAGAATAACCCGTCGAGGCCTTGACTTATAACACTGACCTTTCTAGAACCGATTAAAATAAATACCTACCTAAGTGGATGCTATTAAGTAGTGCTAGGTACCTATAACCAAACCACTATGTAGCCTGCCTGTACTAAAGCTCCTATAATAAAATAAAAAGCGTGTATCCTTACTATTATAAACGCGATAGTTTGTATGTACTCGTATGTTTGTTACTCTTTCACGCAAAAACTACAAAATGGATTTTAATGAAACTTTACAATAATATAGTTTATACATCAGAATAACACATAAATGATATAATTTAAAAAAATATTTCGTGAATTTTCAAAAAGATACCAACAAGTGTCAAGTAAGTAGGAAAAAAATATGCCATTTGAGAGCTATTCTGGCGTGAAAAAACCGTTAGAAATGTATATATTTACAAAAAAAAGTACATAAGTAGTATTTCAGTCATGTAATACTAGCAGAGCAATAAGCAGAGCTTGTGTTGTGGGTACCCCATAACACAAGCTCTGCTTTCTTTGAGGCCAGATAATGCTGAATGAAATGTCCGGCATTATTTACTTTTTTATTTTGATTTCTATTATTCTGTTCATTTTGTTAATAAACTATCGTTGAACCTAAATAGTTCGAAGATAGTACACGAAAGAAACCTCTGATGCGCACTTTGATTCCTAAACCTCACTGCTTTTATATAACTAGCGGCACGATGAATCCTACTAATATTATAAACGCGAAAGTTTGTATGTATGTTTGTTACTCTTTCACGCAAAAACTATTGAATGGGTAAAATGAAACTCTACAATAATATAGCTTATATATTACATCAGAATAACACAGGCTATAATTTATAAAGATATTGTGTGAATTGTTCAAAATGTAACGATAAGTGTCAAATAAGTAGAAAAAAAATCTGTCATCTGGAAGCTATTCTGACGTGCGCTGCAAAAACCATTAGAATAACACAAAGTACTAAGCCTGCGCAGACAAAGTCGCAGGCACCAGCTAGTTTAAATATTTATTCTTCTTCGTATTCTTCTTTCTATAATGGCATTTATTTTGATGTCAATTTTGCTCATGTCAAGTGTTTTTTGTTATAATAACGTCAATCGATCGTCATTTGTCTATTTAGACGAAATCGCGGAATGGCTGTCTAGAATTTTCTGTGACTTTAAATCTATCTATATAATAAAAATCTATTGCTGTTCGTTAGTCTCGCTAAAACTAGAGAATTTGGCTGATTTGGCTGATTTTGGTTTTGAATTATTTGTGGAAGGTTTAAAAGGTGAGTATATATGAAAAAATAAAAAAATATATTTATTGATTACGGTACGAAGTTTGCCGGGTCAGCTAGTGTTTAATATATGCGTGAATCTAAACAAATATTATAAATACACAAATGTCTCTATCTGTCTGTTACGTTTTCACGGCTAAACGGCAGAACAGATCTTGATGAAATTTGGTAAAAAGATGGCTGGATTTATGGATGGATTGGCATTCGGGGGAAGAACATAGACTACTTTTTGTCTCAAAAAACCACCTTGAAGGGCTAAAATAGGGGATGAAAGTTTGTTTGGGCAACTCATATTTCCTTAAGATAGGGAAATATTAGGGAAATCTGAAATTTCATATGAAGGTAAGAAATAAATAAATAAAGAATGTTTTTCAACGTTTTTGCAAAATAACTCCCGAGGGGGGTAAAATTGAGGATCAAACTTATGAGATGTTCCTTAGATGCACAGAATGCATTTCTTCCAAAAATAATAAAAGGTTCTAAGCATACGCGTACGAAGTCGCAGGTAAAAGCTAGTGTTTAATTTATGAGCGTCATCATATATTAAACATTCACGCAAGCCTTTATTTATTTTTGGAAAGAAGTTCCTTATCGCACGGTACGGACTTGGCGGATGGGGGCTAAGCGAAATAAAGTGGAAGATTTTTCCGTCACGAATCTTCCTTTAGTGTAGACGGTTATCCATAGAGTGATTCTTCATTCAATCATTACTACGATTGAATGTACAGATGGAGAATATATTGATGAAGTTTATAATGAATTAAATGAATTGAATGAAGTACAATAAAATGTTTATTTTTACAACTCGAAAAATTAAATGAATTACGAAATTTCCTTCCATCAATTCATTGGTTATTTCAGCGTTTCATTTAATTGCTCTCAGACGCTAGTAATTCATTCATTTTTTATTTTTTTTTAATACACATTTTTAATTGTAAACATCTTAAAAACCTTGTTAGGTTTGACAAAGATGCAAAAAAGAAATACATTCCTCAATAAAATTAAGGTTAATATAAAGATGCAAGGGTACGATTAGGTTTAATAAACTTAACTATAACTTAACTTTAATAGTAATCTTAATAATAAAGATAAATAAAATTAATAATGGTAAAGTGGGTAGGTACACAAAATGAAGTCTTCAATAAAACTGGGCTGCCTTTACATACCTACATACAGTACAATGCACACTCCTATCTCCGATGTCGTATACAGGTTGAATTTAGTTTTTATGAGTAAAGTACTTTGTTTAGTGATTGACGGTAAGCTAATAGTGTTTACCTATGCAGGTATTTGTATCAAATAGTTTTATAATTAAACTTTTGATATTAGTTTTGGTAATTTTGTGATGTTTATCTTCTGGAATTTTATTTTTTAATCTAGGTAATATGTAGTTGGTAGTTCTTTCTCCATAGAAGTTTTTAGCTGATATTGTACAAAGTTTTTTATCGTTAACACGTCTAGTATTTAACTTATGTGAAACAACCTGATTGAACATGAAGTAATTTTCCATAAGAAGTTGTATTTTAACTTTGTCATGAACTGGTGTAGTTTGACAATGCTTAAATAATCCTTCGTAGTCATTTTTATGTTGTTCTCGTATTTTCTTAGGTACTATTGTTTTCAATAATCTTATTTGCAAGTTTCGGATTTTATCAAGATATGTGCTAAACGTACGGCCGTAGCTGGACAAACCATACATTATAATACTTTCTGCTAAAGATTTATGTAGGTTTAAGAGTATTGGATAAGGGATTTTAAATTTAGCTATATAAAATTGAGCTAGTATAGCCCTAAGTTTATTGCAAACGTAATTAATATGGTTACTCCAGTTAAATCTATTATCAATAATTACGCCTAGGTAAGTATGATAGGTTACCTGTTCGATAGGTTCACAATCGCACATACTGTTCTTTCTATGTAGACATTTGTGATTGTGAGCTATTATTTTAATTATTATAATAGTTATTATTATTTCTTCTTCTGTTCTGAGAGGAGCACACATGTATTAATTTAGTTTTCTGCGAATTCAAAACTAGGTCAGCATCGTGAGACCACTCTACGATGCGGGTAAAATCATGTTGTAGTTTACACTCAGCAACTGCAATATCCTTATCTTCTGCTATAAGACATGTGTCATCTGCATATTGATACACACTACAGTACTTAATTATATTATTAACATCGTTTACGTATGTTAAATAATGTAGAGGACCGAGAACTGAGCCTTGAGCTGTACCTTCTGTAACATGGATACTGTCACTTATTTCTCCGCCTACTTTTACACGGAATGATCTGTTTTCAAGATAGTTAGTGCACCATTTAAGTAGTGGGCCTCGAATTCCATTATACTCAAGCTTATCAATTTATGTATGGTGTCTCAATGTGTCAAATGCTTTACTATAATCAATAAATATCATTAACACGTGCTTGCCAGTATTGAGACTAGTATTGACGTGATCTGTAAAGTTAGAAAGTAATTGCGTTGTACTTTTGTTTGGTTGAAAACCATATTGTGTTTCTGATATTATTTGATGTTTGTTATAAAATTTATGTATTTGGTTGCAAACATATTTTTCAAAATTTTTATCTACAATTGGTAATATAGTAATGGGATGGTAATTGTTATATTCAGTCTTAGATCCTTTTTTGAAAATGGGACGTACGATTCCAGTTTTCAGAACATTAGGATATATGCCTTGTTTTATGCTAGTGTCAATAAGTTTGGTGATAGCTAAAGCTATGTTTTTAGATGCAAGTTTTATGTCTATCGGTCGTATCTTATCTATACCAGGTGCTTTATTTGTTTTTATATTGTTTTTTATTTTATAAATATCTAGCGGATTGGTTTTCTTAAGTAAGATAGATGCGTCAGACTGCCTTACGTAATCTGCAGAGCTGAGTAAAGAAGTTTTACAGTTTGGGATAATTGCCTTAGCTGAATTATAGAATTCTTGTGCAAAGTTGTTTGCTATATTTTTAGGATTTTGAAGGTTTCTATTAAATGCTTGTAGTATGGTCTCATCAATAGATCTTGTTATGCAACCCGTTAAACTATTTAATATTTTCCATAAATTTCTAGGATAATTTTTGTTGAGATTTATTTCTCTATTAATATAAGTATTTCTAACTTTTTGCACCATTTTGTTACATTTATTACGAAGTTTTATATATTCCAACTTTAGAATTTTATTTGTGTGATCTTTTTTTAATTCAATTTATTTCTTGTCTCTATTAGCACATATATTTTTTATTTTATCTGTTATCCATAATTTTGTATTTCTGTTTGATTGTTTAATTTTTATACCATATTGAGACTTTTTATAGCAGTTATTAAAACTACCTTTTATAAATTCATAAATTATTTGTACTTGTTTATCAATAATAATATCCTACGATAGAAACTACGTTCCAACCGAGTGATCCACGACACACGCGTTCTTATTTTTTCTTTTTCATAATAAAAATGAAATGAAAATTTAATGAAAAAAAAAATAACATTTGACATCGGCATAACCTCGACCCTGAAGGACATCATCACAAACAGCATCACATGTTAAAAAGTCTCCATACAAATTTTGAGCCAGCGTCGCAACCCTTAAGGTTGTTAAAAAAATCATGAATTACATGACTTATTCGTTTGTATTTATTGTATACAAACCAAGTTTCAAGCAAATAACGCGTTAAAAAATTCCCATACAAATTATTATTGGCCAGCACCCTTGCTTAGGAGTTGTTCGAAAATAAAAATAAAACAAAGTAACAAAATTGTAAGTTCAAGGAATACGATGTTTCATACAAACGTGTATACCCTTATTCACCCTCTTAAAATTGAATATTGTAAAATCCGTTCTTGTTCTCGTGTCAATCTCTCGTAGTTGACTCTTGTAGTTTTTAAGATTTCGTGATGTATTATGATTATATTATTTTATATGATTTTTGTGTATCATTGAGTGGACTTATTCTTTACATATATATCTTTACAACTCAGCTTTGTGCTGGATGTACACTTGAGTGCCCACCCAGCGCTGGTTATCAGGACAGATGCCATTAGAGGAAAAGTAGAAATGATATTGATTCTTTTGAAGTATCTTCCTAAGCTTTTCCTTGGTTTGGCGTATTGAGTGTAATAAAGATACCTACCTACCTAGTATAAAATATTTACTATACGTATAACATAACTTATTATACTCACTGTGACGTCTTTAGTTTGATTGTATACCTTGTTTCAAGCAATTGAAAGGGATAACAAAAAGCAATATGAATAGATAATATTGGCACACGTTTTAATATTTCTTATTGTTTTAAAAATTTTACTAAAAATCAACAAAAAATACCTAAAGCCATTACACAGTGCGTCGTCATTTTGGATCATACATTATAAATACTTAGTATTAATTCACAATTTCTTCTCGACGTAAGGGTGCGCTGCGATGTACGCAATAGAACGCAGGATGTATTCGGGGATCGGCTGAGGGGCAGGGGTAGTGGGGAGATGGGCACCCTGTAAAAAAATATACAATTAATACAATAAGTACTTAGGTACAAGTGGAACTCCTTTTTTCGCATACAAACTTTGACGTTTCATTTATGTCATTGCTATTGACGAAGATTAAACTGGTGATTCTGATATCAATGCATAAATATTGCAACATTTTGAACACAATTACGTTTGAAAATCTAAAGAAACTGACTTCACTTATTTTTTTTTTATTTTAGGATATTTTAGTACTTTATAATGATATATGATTCGAAATTCGTAAACACCACTGGAAAGTGGAATGTCACAGGAAAGCAAAATATGGAAACTTTGTTTACTTTTTCCAGCTATTATGAGAGCCTCCTCTTTTTTTGAAGTCAATTACAAATTGACCTTAAGTTATCGAAAAGCTTACCTATTGTTTATTTAGCATAAGTTACGTAAAGGCATCCCGCTTACATCAATCGGGGGCCTAATTTAAATAGTTACAAAGTTAAGGAACTTCGGTTTCGGGAAAAAAACAGTCTCTTTATTTCAAGGAAACACCATCAATCGGTACAAAATTTTGTAAGGATCAGGAAAATGTTTCATTCAAGAAGATGATTATAAATTTATCTACGACATTTTTAAGTTAAAAATTCTTGGTCCTAAAAAATTATAAAAGTCACAAAACGAAATTAGAACATACCTGAGGCTGGTATCCATTTTCGTTGGCGATGTAAGTCAAGGAAATAGTTTCACCTTCCGGGGATTTGTACTGGTTTGAGCCAGTCACTTCCAGAGCATGCTCATCCTGTCAAAAAACGAGTTTATTAGACACAGTAAATAATAAAAACACTTTGAAATGTTAATGTATAGGTATAATGGATTTATACCTTGACTTAACTTTTCTTTCTGTTGGACTTTGGAAGGCTTTACAGAATTTTCTGGTTTTACAAATGGCCTCAGCCAAAATACGTACATATATACCTACTTCAAATAAAATAATGTCATTAGTCAATAGTCTTATTTTCTTCCAATAATAGCAACTGATTGTTTGGTTATAAATTACATTGCAACATAATACACTTATAATTCAATCGTCCATACTCGTGCTATGAAGTCTACATTAAAATTACTGTATAAAACATGAATAAATTATTAATTTAGAAGTGCTATGTTACTTCATGAAATAACAAACGAAGAATCCAGTCAATAGTCAATCAATCGTGATCTGTCAATGACAAGCCACGATAGATGCCTTTAATCGACACCAGAACACTGACACTGATGCAGCAAATAAGAAAGGTACAATTTTGAGAAAAAAGCGAGGCGCTGGTTTAATTCCTACTCTTTAGTATTCTACCATATTATTCCACGTCACAAATACAACTTTACTGTTTTAATAGTCGTATATTTTAAACCCCTTACAAAACAGTAGGTAGTAGGATAATAGGAACTTACCTTGCCAAAAGGCTTCACAACACCAGAAGCCTGTCCTGAGATGGCGTTTTCAGTTTCATAAACATAGTTGAAGGTGTCAGCGGTCTGCTCAAAGGCACTACGCAGAACCTGTGCTGTCTGGTCGACGGAGGAGGCAGCCACAACGGCGCCGAATACGCAAAGAACTGCTACGAATGACTTCTGAGGATTCAATGAAGTTATTAAACATTATTACCTACGTATCCAAAAACAGTACTTCATATGAAATTAACTTATGGAGTAATGAACACTTAATTTAATTTAAGTACACAGATAGACGACGAAAAATATATTATAGTCAGTGCCATAATAAAAGTGATTTTTTTCGACGAAATGAAATGAGTTTTTTTGCCATGTCGTTTGTTACTGTGATGTAAGTATTCGCAGGCAAGTAGGTACACAAACTACACAAAGTGAGTCTTGCTACTGTATTAAACTCAAACTTGGGATCAATATGATCAAATACAAATAATGTAATCTAAGCTCAAACAGATCGGTTTACAGTTTTATTTAATGGTGGCAATTCGGTTGGTTCATTTCTAAATTTAGGAATTGTCTGAAATATATTTAGTTAGTCATAGCATTTGTAAACCCTATTCGGTTGGTACCATCTAACTAAATTAGGAACGCTTAATTAAATTAGATATAATTAAATTAGGATAAGTTGGTAGCAGTAGAATACCAAAGCTTCATTTGACAGTTCAAAACCTAATTTTAGCTAAAACTAGTTAGGTTGGTGCCAACAGAATTGAGACCATCTTTGTCTTATGACTATTAGTTAATATTTTTATCACTTAAATATAAGTATGTGGTCACTTTCACATATTACGTTCATGTAACTAACACTTCAAATATACGTAAATAGTGTTTATATATTTATCCACTTCATTAGTTTTTATACACAGATTAATTTAATTATATATATTCTTACCATTGTCTTGTATATTCGAACTTCAAGTTGAATCTAATCGTCCTCATAAGCATAAAGTCCTTTTATACATTCTTAGAATCTAAAATAATGATATCATACCTAGCCCAGACCGACAGGTACGTCTTCTGAAGAAAAGGTCACCTTTTTTTAATGGCGTTTATATGCTTGATATTTAAATTTTAGAATGATATTCCCCAATCTGTAAGTAGGTATCGTTACTAGGTACGTTAAATATGGTTCAATTCAATTCTTCTAATTTGAAAGCTCTGCTCTTGCTTCAACTTTTTCCACCAGTTCCAGCCTCTTTGGTCTCTTGACTAGCCTGTCAGCTCAGTTGGTAGTAGCTCTGCCTTCTGCGTTCTAGGTTGAGGGTTCGATTCCCTCCCAGGATATACATTTGTGTGTTGAACATAGATGTTTGTTCTGTCTGGGAGTTATATTAGTATCATAAGTATGTATTTGAAATACATAAGTTTATCATTCTATTAGTCATCTGGTCACCATAATGCAAGCTATGCTTAGTTTGAGATAGATGGTATCGTGTGCATTGACCACCAATATTTTTTTTTTTTTTTTATACGACACAACAGCTACCTGCTCCTAGATTTGTCTCTTGTAGCTAATTCATAGCCTTCCTCTTCCTTTCTTTACAACGTTTACATCTATGATGTCGTTTATGAAACTGTCTCTATGGGACGACAGTTTCATAAGTTTAGACAGACTTGCTTGATGCACATGTGTAAGAGGATATTTTAAGTGTGGGCTATAAAGTCTAGTTTAAGTTTCTAGCCTAGCTTAGATTGACATGACCTTATAATCTTATGTCTTTATATGTTCTTAAAATTATAAATAATAATAATAATAATACCGGACATTTCACACAGCATCATCTGGCCCCAAAGTAAGCAGAGCTTGTGTTATGGGTACCACATGACTGATATACTACTTATATACTTTTTTTTGTAAATACATACTTATTATACATATAAACATCCAGACCCGAGACAAATACTTGCAGATCATACAAACAATTGTCCCGTGGCCGGAATCGAACTCGCAACCTACTGCGTCTCAGCCGGGCCTTGGCCCATTGCGCCACAGAGATCGTCAAATTGATGAAATTCTGTAAGTAATCTTGACTAATTTATTTATAACGCTTTGGTTGATGTACTGTCATGTCATGTACAGTTATAAACTGTATGAATAAATAAATTAATTGATTAATTAATAAACAGATGATAATAAAAACACGTCATAAAAATAGAAGAGGAGGAAATCTCTTCTTCGTCTTCGTCATAAAAATAGAAGACATTTCCTCCTCTTCTATTTTTATGGTGTGCGTATGCTTAGAAAAGGTATATGGAATAAATATGTACCTACATAAGTAACCATAGATAACTTATTAATATTTACGCTTTATGTAGGTTTTCTATTTTTTTTTGTTATTTCTACAAATTATGTACCTACCTATAGGTTTGCTTTTGGAGACGTTCAATATAGATAAATAGATAGCCCCTATTGCTGATAAATTGCATTCGATTATACTATATAACAATATTTAAATTAAGCATCAGCTTGTTGTGAGACATAGGCTTCCCGCAGAGACTTCTACCTCGTTTGCTTCTGTGTGAGTCGTCGCCAGACTGGTCCAGCCACTTCCTTTATAACATCTTCACAACGTTTCTTCTGTCCACCTTTCTAAAGTTTGCTATCCCGTGGGATGCATTCTGTCACATTTTTAGTCCACTTATCCACTGTTAAAATTACAACTACGTACCCGGATGGAAATTGATATCATGTGATATATATGTCATTGACATAATTTTTATTGAACTACTAGCGAACAGACTGTATTGCCAAGATTAATGTTTAACTGACTTTGCAAATAATTATGTACATTCAAGATGGATGGACCAAGCTATTAATAATCCTTATTAAAATATTTATTTTATTAAAGTTACGACAAATACTTGTAATAATATAATCGTACTAGCTGTCCGCGCGCAGTTTCGCCTGCGTTGAAGATTTTCCCGAGACAAACCAATTTTCCCGGGATAAAAAGTAGCCTATGTCAGCCCCCGGCTGACATAGGCTACTTTTTATCCCTATATTTTTTATTTATAGAGTAACTTTCCAACGGTAAAATAATTTTTCAAATCAGTCCAGTAGTTTCGGAGCCTATTCAATACAAACAAACAAACAATCAGATCTTTCCTCTTTATAATATTAGTATAGATGAGCATTAATATTTTTACATTCTTTGCTGTAGAGTTTTAAAAATTCACAAATAAAAGACACCAATGCGCAATAAAATCAATATAACACGTTTTTCCTTTTTGTGCGCCTGCCCGACTGGATCGTAATGTTTTTTTGCACTAGAACATTTTTTTGGTGTTTCTGTTCTGTTTAATATGAGCGCAAATAAATCTAACCTATGTTTCTATAATAATAAGCCTCAATAATAGTTACAAAATGTATGCATGTATATTGATAAAAAATCTGATTCAATAGTGTAATTTTGAAAATTTAGCTAGTTATATGTATATATATATTATATAATATATATGTATATATATATATAGTATATATATATATTATATATAAAATATATATATATATATATATATATATATATATATATATATATATATATATATATATATATATATAAAATATATATATATATATATATATATATATATATATTTATATATACATTTAATATTTATTTACATTTATATTTAGAAATGTACAGAATAACATACATTAATATAAAATACATGTAACTAGTTGTGCTTTCTAAGGACAACTCAAAATGATCTATAGATTGCTCCAGATCCAGATGGTTATATAAAATTATAACAAATATTCGATGTGCTGGATGGCTAAAGAGCTGGCTCCTATCGGCCCTAGCGTATTAGTATTGCCATTCAACATGGCTATGCCGCCAGTGTCGAGAGTTTTGAGCTATCTATGTTTACATATAATTTTTTTGTGGTTCTTATAAAACTCAACTGTTTCATATGTATTTTATATAATTGTATCTATATTATTCTGCGTATATCTGTTAATAAAATAAATCTCATTAATAATCTTCTATAATATAAAAAGTGTGTATGTATGTTCCCTAAAGACTCCGAAACGGCTGGACCAATTTCGATGAAATTGGCAAGGAAATCTTCAGATTGGCCTGGGTGATCCTGTGAAGTTTGGTAGCGATCGAATCAACAAAACTTTTATGTTTTATCAATCAAATTTGATATGGATATGGATTGTATCTTAGGCATGGACATATACTACTTTTTATGTATGTACTATGCGAGCGAAGCCGCGGGCAAAAGCTATTATATATTTGGTACGTTGATATGTAGGTACGTCTTCGATTGTATTTATTAAATACATTGTTTTTAGTTACTTAATGGCGAATAAAGGCTTCCATAAATTGCTGCCAATTTTCTTTTTGTTGGGTGAGTCGAGTAGCATCCCTTATTTTCAAGATTTCTTCTCGCCATCTTCGTCATGGTCTTCCACAGGGACGAGTTGCCTGTCGTAGGTACCAACGAAGGGCTTTTATATCAAAGCAATTTATATAGGTAGGTACATTTTTGGACTGATTAAACTTAAACACGAGTTCAACCCAATTTTTGTTCTCACTTCAAAAAATGGATCTCAAATAGTTGTATTTGTTTTAATATTTTTGTTACTTTGTCATTTATGTACCGATATGAAAAAAAAATATTTTTCATGTGAATGGATATATTTTCCGAGTCTTCAGACTTCTAGTCCCATAGTGTTAGATTTGTCGATTGGCAAATTTAAGAACGTAATAAAACAGAAACCGTCTATTAAAGCATATTATAAAATATATGATTATTTAGATGTCAAAAAAGCTTGGGATGAATCTGCTCCAACTCGATCTGGTATCCGTAGCAAAATTGGCAAGGATCATACAAAAAAATGTTAAGACAAGACGAGTTTCTTGCCGGATTCTTCTTGAACTAGGGTTAGGAGGAACTGGCACCTAGATTCACTAGCATGTAAGAAGACGATTCAAAGTGGTCCTTGTGATTTTACTGAATAAAGAATATTTTGCTTGTTTGTCATAGAAATTTTATCAAAATCTGTTTATTTGTTTGATTTTAAATCAAAATAACAGGAAAAAAATTACATTCAGGTAAACATAGTTTTTAAAACGTAATAATTCAGAATAAATATACTTTGTATCACTGTCAGAAAGCTTAGTGAATTCCATTACTTAAATATCTAGATCTACATCTAGATCCATCTTATGACCTTCGATGATTTCTTTGGTGAGTCTCGCACCGATTAGACTAGCTTGCAGTTCCATTCGTGGAATGCTCTGTGCTTTCAACGGTGCGACTTTCGCTTTTCCTGCCACCAGTTTTATGCTGACGCCTTCTTCACTCACAAAGCGCCAGTATGCGACCGTTGCGAAGGCTTGTTCACTAGCGTCACAGAATACATGCAGCTGCTGTTTAGTGACATCTCCGTGGTGGTAGCACCTAGGTAATCTGAGATCACTTATATATTTCAAGTCCGCTTGCCATAGAATTCCCAACGTCTTTCCATACAGATGAGCGTTGGCTGCGAGCCAACGCTCATCTGTATCCTCTCTGCTCATCCTTGGGTGCGTGCGTTCGGTTTCCTTCAGCGGTGCCTTCCAACAAAGCATTACGGTTCGAACTCCAACCTGCTAGCTCAAAATTTGCTTTACTATGTACCTCGCGTACTTCCGCTATTGTTCTACTAACTATCGAACTATCGACCCAATCATCCATGTAATGATTCTGGGTTATAGCGTCGAAAGCTAGTGGGTGCGAGTCTTTATGGTCCGCTGCGTTTCGATCTCTCACGCTGTGAGCTAAAAACGGCGAGCTCCTAGCACCAAAGATCATCGACGACATTACATATTTCTGCGGTCGTCCGGAACGTTTTTTGGCCTTATTTTCACTCGAAGAAACATGTTTATATTGTCAGCCGTGACTGCTATCGGCTTCTTTCTAAAGCGGAACAAAATCCCATGTAATGCCTGTAGTAGATCCGGTCCGTCTAGAAGCACGTCGTTCAAACAAGTTCCATTCGTGCTTGCGGCTGCGTCGAACACCAACCGTACCTTGTTCGGTTTATTTTGATTCATGCCTGCAAAATGAGGTAAGTACCACAGACGATCGTTCTTGTTGATCCATTTCGCATAGAGCAGCATATCCATTGTCCAGCCGTCTCTGCACTTGGGCCATGTATCTACTTTCAAATTCAGGTGACTTGTCCATTTTACGTTCTATTCCTCGCAGTCGCTGCACGGCCATGTCGTAGCTCGGTGGTAGTTCGACTTTATCTTTGATCCACGGTAGTCCCACCTCGAAATGCCCGTTTATTCGCTTAACTATGGCGTTAAAAATTTCTTTAGCGCGTTCATGTTTTGCTATCGGTTTTCGTTTGATCGATACGCCCAGTGCGTCTATGTCGAAGTGCGCCTTGACTAGCTCGTTCAGTTCGTTGTCTCGGCCGCTCGCTTGACTATCGTTCTGGGGTTCTTGGCACTTGTTCACGTGCAAAACATTGTCTCCCTGTGCTATGGTGTATCTAGGTGTGCAACCATGTATGATCCATCCTAGGTTGGTAAGTGATGCGGCAGGCTGATTTCTTTTTCCTGTTAGTAACCGCCGTGTCACTATGAGGTGCCAGTTATCAGCTCCAATAAGAACTCGCGGTCTTGCGTTTGTATAACAAACGTTTTCCGGATTTAGTTCTCGTAAGTGCGTTTGTTGAAGAAGTTCCGTACTGACTGATTGTCGTTCCAGTGTTAAATTCTTCACCGTGCGTGCTTTGATTAGCTGATAGTTAGCCTGACCGCGCCCTCGAACTGAAATATTTACTACTCGGCTATCGGGTTCACTTTGACTAGAAGTAGCGCCGACGATGTGTAAAGACCGTTTCGGGCCCTGAGCTCCAACCCTCACAGCGATCTCATCATCCACCAGCGTTATCGTTGATCCTTCATCTAATAAAGCGTAAGTATTTATGTCATTCCCGTTACAACTTTTGATCGTGATCGGGCATACTTTTAGTAAGACTCGGTCCGTGCTTACTGACGTATGCGCTGACGCCGTTAGCGCCATCTCTTCGCTAGGAGTTGGCTTCGCGGTGGGCGAGGTCACTTCGTTTTCATTATGCAAAAGAGCATGATGTGGTCTACGGCACTCGTTCACGCCACATAACTTGACCTTGCAGTGGAAACGTCTGTGTTTGCTGTTCAAACATCGGAAGCAGACGCGTATCTCCTTGGCCCATTCCCATCTCTGGTCCACAGACACCTTTGCAATTTTACCACATTTTGTGGTTATGTGTCCGGCTCCGCAACAGAGGCATTCTGTTTTGGCGACTTCTGGTGTCTTGTCCTCTGTTGTAGCATACACAGTCTTGCGGTTACGATCGTTTATCCGTGGCTGTTGTTCCGTGGGTCGTGGGTTAACCACTGCGCTCTTGGTCGTCATAGCTCCGTACGAATGTCTCATAGCAAGATCGGCCTTGCGCATGAGAAAGCGGGACAGCGTAACTATTTCTGGCTCTCGTGGATGTCCAAAGTCTTCCGCGTAGTCGCACCATTTTGATCTCGTATGCTGTCCTAGCTTGTCAGTGACTTGCCTGGCTAGCATAGGGTTCTGTATATAGCCTCGTTCATCTAGACAACCGATCACTGTCACTATGTTTTGAAGTTTGATGGCGAAAGCGTTTAAATCACTAGCATTTACGCCCAGTCGTGGAAGCTTCTTTATTTCTTCTAGCGCGTTGTCTATGATCATTTCTGGGCGCCCATAGCATTGTTCCAATGTTCGCATGATAACTGCATGATCTGTCGCAGTATATAATAACGCGGACACTGTCTGTCGCGCTTCACCTCGAAAACACGATCTAAGCCTAGCAATGTTTTCCGCCGTGAGAATTGGTGTAGACTGGTCGATTCCGTCATAGCAGCTTTGAATGGTAGCCACTCGCTCACAGCTCCGTTAAAAATCGGTAAGTCTTGAGTTTGTCTTGGGGGCGCTCTTCCTCTGACCATCTTCTCTATGGATTCAGCCAGCCGATCGATCCCTCGTTCTAGTGCTCGATTTGGCGTCGGCGACCTGGGTCGTTGCTGCTGGTCAAATTTGACACGGTTCGGCGTGTATCTCTCGTTAGACCTATTCCGGGTCCCGGACTGGTATCTCGTATCCGTATCTACTATGTTAGGGTGCCGAGGCTCCCCCCGTGTGAGCCAGTCGGTAAACCTGTTTTCTACTTCTTCGGCCGCATTGCTCTCTTGGTCAGTTTCTTCATGAATCGCAGCGACGTCTGCTGCAAGCCGTTTTTGCATCATGTGGCTTGTATCTGCAATTCCTTCCGTTGGATTTCTGCTAGTTGTTCTTCGGCTTCGAATTCTGCCTGTTTAATACGCGCGGTTGCACTGGCGGTGGATCCTTTGAACTGTATCGACGCGGCTCGAGTTCTTCGTGCAGGTACGCCTATGATCGTGCGTCGCGGCGGCAGGTCCTTAGTCATGGAAGGGTCATTTGTGGGTGGCGCAGGCGCAGGCGTATGCGTCGAGTGTGATACGGCGCTGGTCGTCGCGATCCCGGGTGGCGCGGTCATGGTACAAGTAGCGACACCGGTGTCAATGCGGGTGGTGACGGCGCGTGCTGTTTCCGGTTTGGATGCTTCCGCAGACGGCGAGGCAGGGAAGTCATAGTTAAGTACCCGAGTTCCCTACTGTACTTATCTTAAAACCGTTGATCCGCAGGGGGGCGGGGGGCAGGCCGTATCTCCTCCGGTGCTCAGCTACCCGATGCTCTGCTACCCATCGCACCGTTGGGTGATTTTCTTTTTTCAACCCGAAGCAGTAGCACCGTTGGGTGACCTTCGCTTTTCAATTGGCTTTCCAGGAAAGGGCAGTTTTTATTTTATAGCTAAGCAGCGCACTATAGCGACCAACTCGTCACGATCAGCACAGGTGGTGTATCTGACGCTGGTCTTCACCTGGAGTAGCAGCACGTACCGGCTGGGCTCACTCCAGGCAGCAGGCTTCAGGTAGGCTTCACTTGGAGTAGCAGCGCCAATGCTGGTCTCACTCCAAGCCGCAGGCTTCAGGTAGGCTTCACTTGGAGTAGCAGCGCCAATGCTGGTCTCACTCCAAGCCGCAGGCTTCAGTTCCGATCCGGCTTCGTAGGACCAAACACTGTCAGGGATCTCGACAGTGAAAACTCAGGTTCAGTGGACTGTATTTCTATTAATTTCTCCCAAATTTTCTTGTACAATATTTCACTTCTTAACTTGACTTCCAACTTTTTTTTAGTTTTAATTGACTTCACTGACTTAAAAATTAACAATATTTCTCTAATCTATATATACGGATGAAGCCCGCCCCCACCGCCTATTGGAGCAAGCGCGTTTATGAACGATCGAAAGGTTTATGATTCGTCCGTAACACTAATAAAACAGCTATAACTGAGGAAATACCTTATATCAAGGTATTTCCTCAGTTATAGCTGTTTTATTAGTGTTAGAAAAAACCAAATAAATAATAAATAAATAAATAATCCCGGACATTTTACACAGCATCATCTGGCCCCAAAATAAGCAGAGCTTGTGTTATGGGTACCACATGAACGATATAATACTTATATATTTTTTTTGTAGATACATACCTACATATGATACATAGAAACACCCAGACCCAAGACAAATACTTGCAGATCATACAAACCTTTGTCCCACGGTGGAAATACAACCCGCAACCTTCTGCGTCTCAGCCGGACTTTAGCCCACTGCGCTACAGAGGCCGTCATAGAAAAAACCGCGTGAACTATCCTTAATACGGCCGTAAAAAGCGGACGCTATTTCACAGAACATCAATTAAATAAATAATTAAAGTATCATCGAAAAAGACTGTCTAAAAACCTGTCTAGCCAATAACAATTTAACCTTAGACCCCACAATGCGAATATTTGTGTAGGTCGGTCGGTCACCTTGGCTCATTGGTCTCACTTTCGCAAGGATGGTGTTGTCTAACACGTGTTAAATATCATCAGGCTTTAGGTATTGTTTATTTGTATTCAAATAACAAAACAATTGCAACCAGTTCGTTCATAGGTATGTTAGTACTTACATAGGAAGGTATCCATATAGGTACATGTTTTTTTATACAAAAAACATCAAAGTTACGGAATGGGAGTTAGTAATGGGTTTGCAAAAATAGTTAAACGTTTTAAATTAATCTATTTGGTAGTTCTAAAGAATATAAATGTTTAAGATATGCATTGTGGAAACTGGACCCTTATTTTGAATTAGTAGACTAGAATTACAAAAGTAAAATATATAGATGCATTTACATGACAAAATCTTAGTTTATAAGAAGTAGAAATCTCTAATGCATTTTTGTATCTTAAATATCTATATGATGTTGAACAAACTGAATCTATACCTATAAAAGAGCTTAACCTGACTAACTGACTGATTCATCTGCATCTGCTACTGCCACTGAAGCTAGAAAGCTGAAATTTGAAAGGTAGCTTCCTTTTACAGCAAACCCACCCACTAAGGCGGGATTTTTTGAAATTCAACCCCTAAGAGTGTGAAAAGGGGTGAAAACGCATGTATGAAACTTTTTATCGCGTGGTGCGATTTGCTTGAAACTTGATGAATAAATAAAATGCAAAATAAATGGGCACGTGTTTCAGGATTTTTCAAAATAATCCTAATAAAGGGGTAAACTGGGGTGTCAAAGTTTGTATGGGAACTTTTTAACGTGTGGTGTGATTTCTTAAAAACTTGGTTTGGATACTTAAAATGCAAAAGAAATGGACACGTATTTCAGGATTTTTCAAAATTACTTATATAAAGGAGTAAAATGGGGGTGTGATTGGTTTGAAACTTATCAATAAAATTTGGCAAGGAGATAAATTGCATCCTGGGGAAGGATTTAAGCTACAACTACTCTAAAAAAATTATGCGTACGTAGTCGCGAACAACAGCTAGTTCATATATAAAGTTCATAGGTTACAATGTAAGAGCAATCTCAGCAAATGGGGCATGATCAGCGAAAACGACACGCAGTGTCATTGTGGTGCCCAGGTGCAGTCCATGTCACACTTACTTGTGTGTCTATGTTACCCCAACTCAAGCATAATGGGTGACCTTATGTCCAGTGGTTCTTGACAAATTCCTTACGCTTAGTTTTTCTCCACGCTAACACCATTGCGGAAAAATCATTGTATGAAGATGGCAGAAGCTGTCATACTTCAGTCACCAGACTTATCACAAGCCAGTATCATATCTATACAATTTGATCGCACTGCAGACGTGAACTCTAACAGAAAGTTGTCTAGGCTCTCTCGGATAATGCCGTAGATTTCGCCACCTACAAGTCAAATTTACAACGATACGAGAGAAGAAGATTAGGTTACAATAAGCACAAAGTAGATCAGGTGAACCGTATTTATGTTGTATTTACATATTTTTCAACCCTTATGGCGCAGTAGGCTAGGATCCGGCTAAGACGCAGAAGGTTGCGGGTTCGATTCCTGCCGCGGGACAAATGTTTTGATCTGCAAGTATTTGTCTCGAGTCAGGGTGTTTCTATGTATAACATAAATGTATTTACAAAAAAAAGTATATCAGTCATATGGTATCCATAACATAAGCTCTGCTTACTTTGAAGCCAGATTATGCTGTGTTTTATTTTTGGGATTATTTATTTTGTATAAACATATTTTTACTAATTTGTTTTATATCTACGATTTTTATTAAATTCAATATCTAATTATACGGAATCCTTAGTGCATAAAACTTTCCGACTCACGCTTATCTTCTTAATTAATTGTTATTGCACAAAATAAGTTTATCTATTTCTGTGTTAGTATCTATCAAAAAAAAACGGAATATTCCGAGTATAAATGGATTTACTGAATGGAATACAAATGCCTAATTATTTTTTATCGGACCACTATCTGACTGTTTAGATCTAGTATCTGTATCAGTATCTGGTTATTTAACTGGCCTGTCAGCTCAGTTGGTAGTAGCTCTGCCTTCTGCGCTGTAGGTTGAGGGTTTGAAACCCTCCCAGGACAAACATTTGTGTGATGAACATAGGTATTGGTTTTGTGTCTAGGTGTTATTAATTATCATACTGTATGTATCATATTCTTTCAGACTTCTGTTCACCATAATACAAGCTAGTTTTTTTAGTTGCTTAGTTTGGGGCTAGATGGTATTGTGTGCACTGTTATAATATGTGTAAATTATAATATGTACTAAATAAATATTGGTGATATTTATTTAGTATAAAACATATTATAATTTAATTTAGATAAATTACTGCCAATTACAATTTTGAATTAGTATAATATATCCAGTACAAAAACAACCTCGCGTGGTACAATAAAATTTACTCATTGAACAAAGTTCTGGAATGCCAATAATAGACGTATTATTTTCTTTTTATTACAAGAATAGGAAAGCATTTTCGTTATTTTGAAGAAAATGATCGTAAAAAATACCTAGCATGAATTTTCGGTCACAAAAGCTAACCTAATTTCACCTGCAAATAAATCACTTACTTAAAAGCAGTCAAACAAACGCCTCTCAAAACATTAACTTCCATTATAGCGGCTATAAATAAAAGCGATTCATAAAAACATTTTGATACACAAAGCCGTATTGTATCTAAACGTTTGCTTGGCTATGACATTCGTGAAAACAATGGGGTTTCCAAAAAGCCAGTGCTTTGTGCTGTGATTTATAACGCTTCCGCAGAATGGTGCTTCTTAGATGTTTGGGCGTGCCTCGTTTATGCTCGGGATTTCTTTATGGTATTTTTATGCTGGCAACAGATAGCTTGGGTGGATTGGTTTTGACAATATTAGCCTTTTAGTTTAGTTGGTACTACCGCTGCCTACACTGTATACTGTAGGTTTTGGTTTTGGGATCGAGGTTTTGGGATCGATTTCCTCTTAGGACACATTTTTGTGTTGAACTAGATAAATAAATAAAAATAACTAGATGCTGCCCGGCCCACGGCTTAGCACGCGTGGTACCTACATAAAAAGTGGCCTAAAGGCCTGTGTCCTTCTCCAAGGCCTCGCATATCTCTATAGCAAAATTCATCAAAATCGGTTCAGCGGTTTAGGTGTGAAAACGTTACAGACATACAGACAGACAAAGTTACTTTCGTATTTACAATATTAGTAGGGATTTCTTACCAAAAGCATTATATGAATTTTCAGATCCCTAACTTAAGGAATTATGAATTGCCCAAACAAACTTTCATCCCCTATTTTACCCCTTTTAAGGTGGTTTTTTGAGACAAAAAGTAGCCTATGTTTTTCCCCCGAATGGAATACATCTTCTTACCAAATTTTATCAAAATCCGTTAAGCCGTATAGTCGAGAAAACGTAACAAACAGACAGACAGAGCCACTTTCGCATTTATAATATTAGTATGGATACCGGACATTTCACACAGCGTCATCTAGCCCTCAAGTAAGCAGAGATTGTGATATGGGTACCACATGGCTGATATACTACTTATATATATAATTTTGATAGAGTCTATCCAGTGTCTTCCACATCCTCCGTTTATACGTTGAAATTATTAAAAAATTATCACGCCTTGTAAGGATTTATTAGATTATGAGTGCCTTATGAAAGCAAAATACAAAATGATTTTACTTTGCTAATTAGATAATGATAAATTGGTTTGGGACCTGACCACTAGCCATTCTTATTATTACTGAGTTCGGAAGCAATGGTCGAATTCAAATTCAATTTTTTTTATTAATTTCGATTACAATCCTAGCGCACCCATCTCTATTTTTATGAGTGTTTAATACATTTTCTTATAATTATTGAGAATATATTGTGAGAATATGAATTTATTTGATTATTTCTCTCAAAGAATCTCGCGGTTTTATTTTATATATCGCACGTATTGCCTTTTGTTGAAGAACAAATATTTCTTGAATATCTGTTTTCCCCCAGAGAATTATGCCATATGACATAACACTATAAACTAGTCTAGCTGTAGCTTCATCAGTAACCCACCATATCGTACGAACTGCATATGCAGCGGAACTAAGCCTACCAGCAAGTTTTTCAATTTTTGGTCCCTACTGTAGTTTTGCATCAAAAGACCTAGGAAAATCGTGGAGTCTACAAGATTAATTACCTCTCCATTAATTTAGATGTTGGTTGGGCTATGAATTACATTTGGCAAAATGAATTTGATACATTTAGTTATTTTAGCATTATGTAAACATTATTTACAGTGAACCAGTTAAGAACTAACAATAGGGATTCATTTACGCTATCGCAAATAGTGGTCTATCAACTTTTAAAATTAACGTCTTTAAATTTAAAAGTTGATAGAGCTAAAACCAGCAAATAAAACTATATCACAAATATTTTTTACAGAAATGGGTAAATCGCTAACGTAAACTATGAATAAAAAAGGGCCTAGTATCGAACCCTGTGATATCCCTCTATCAATAATTGATCCTGAAGATCTCTCACCACCCACGTCAACTTTCTGGACTCTGTTGAAAAGTAATGAGGTCAATCGGCCTGTTTTGAATGCCATAATGTCAAGCCTGTCAACGTCATAGTGAGATAATAAATAATTCTAAATGAATTTTTCAAAGATTTTACTTAACGCAGGTAATATCGATATCGGTAAATTATATACCGATATCGATATTACCTGCGAGATCTCTTTCACTTCCAGACTTCCGCTCACATGCCCTTTACCGATTTAAAGTGGGCATTTTTGTTAGATGTCATTGTACCTACCGGCTAAACCGCCACGGCTCGTAAGGCTTTTCTAGATATCGAGTAATAGCCTGATTTGATTTGTAAACCTTAAAAAAATTAATCAAAAAAGCCCATATTTTTTTTTTTTTAACTACATTGTATTGAATCGGCTTGAGACCTGACAACTGACCTAACCTAACTTTTATAAGTTTCATAAAAGGCTAATTTATATAAGTTTGTAACTGTATTTTTTGTGTAATATATTTATAAATTAACTGTTTTCGAATTTATTTCTTTATTTGACCTTGCTTCTTGTCGAATTTCATAATTCTAGTTCAACGGGAAACGGCCTGGACTATTAATCTATTAATTTATGATTAAGCCTGGTTATAACAGCTCCAAGACCGTAGACATGATAGACATGTAGTATTTGATATTAATTTCAACTCGATATCTCTAAACGTTCCTGAGAAAAGAATTGTCTAAAAAGGATTTTGACATACGGCCAGACTGACGAACGAAGAGATTTTACCAGGGATTTTCCCTTTTAAGAACGGAACTCTAAAAAGTAGATGCCTAATTATTTATTAGATACCTGTATAACGCCCCTAAAAAGCTATATGGTCCCTACCTATTTATGTATGAAGTACTTTCATAATGCTTTCAGGAATTGGCTTACAAAAGGCACCAACGACCATTGAAATGAAGCCCCCTACTACATATTTATAAAAAATCACATGCGCCGCCCCGTGAGACAATTTATGTGCAGTCATCGCCCTGGGTTATTAAGGGAATAATTCATGAAGACCGGTTCTTTGACTCCTAATATTATTTTACCTGGATGAGCTACTCAAACTTAGGTACTGCGAGGAGTATTTTGGAGTGCTGCTGGTGACAATAATGAAGTCGATGATCATGATAATTACCAGATGGGGAATGAGAATGAGGACAGAAATGTATTTGGTGCTCAAACTTCGACACATTTACATACAGTATGGCCAATAAATGTGTCGAAGTTTGAGCACCAATATGTAATATATATATAAGTATAAAAGAAATACCGAAAACAGAAATTACGACTAATAAAGGAGAGTGAAAGAGAAGAATATGTTTTGCCGATCAGGAAGACGATGATGACGGCCAGAAATCGATTAGATAAGCAATTGAAAAAGGTTAATTGTTGATCAATCGTATTTTTCAAAATGTTCGCTCGTCCGGCTTACATCAAAGTCTAAATTATAGAAACATTTCTGAGTGACAGTTTTAAAATAGGTAAAACTGTAATTTTGTTCCTTTATTGAACATTAAACAGACGAACAAATATTTAGTATTATTCCTTCAATCAATTCCCAATGAGTTAGACATGATACAGGCGCATGCACCTCCCATCCGCCCACAATTGAAAAGCCATGCAAAGCTTTAGTAAAGACGTAGCGCATACCATCCATGCGTCTGCAACGTGTGTAACTTATTGGGAATTAATTGATTTAGTACTATTTGATTATTAAATATTTGTCCATCTGTTTAGCCCTTAGATAGCTCAACTGTTTCACATGCATTTTATATTATTGTATATTCTGTACATTTCTGTAATTTTTTTGAAAATAAATGAGAATATTCCATTAAAAAAACTTTTCAATGTTTTGTAATGTCTTTCCGCAAAGTCACGCCTGAATTAATTATCTACCCTTAATGAATTGGTTTTCCTAGAATTTTCTGCAATAAAAATCATGTAAATTTCATGGCGTCTATAATTATTCCACGCCTATCAAACGTCTATTTAGTAAATTTAAGAAGTGTCATAAGTGTTACTGTAATTCAGACTTAGGTGCAAACAAAATAAGATCTTACTGATTTTCCGAAATTGTAGTTAGTGAGGCCTAATATAGTATTTAGTTATCCGTGGTGAGGCGAAACAACAGAATCAGGGCCATTTTCAATGTTTCCTGGTATTTGTAGGGTTATTTTACAAGTTTTTGAGTTTCAATACTTTTAACAAACAGCCACAGATAAACCACTTATTAGTCAAACTAGATGACCCGCTAGCGACTTCGTCGGTGAGTTTTAACTTTTACTTTAGTCCAATATTTTGTTCATAGAATAGTAGGTTAAGCCTTTTTGCCCCATTTTAGGAGTGATGATTAGCGAGGTGAAATAGTAGAATAAGCCAGTATAAAGTGAGCCCTTCCAAATATTGCCAAAAACAAATTTACGGAATTAAAAAATGCTAAAATCGTGCCAAATTCGTGCTAAAGTCGTTCCGCTGATATTTATAGGTACTTTTCTTAAAAATATTTTCAATTACTTTTAGACTTCAATTGATTTATTATAGTACCTGTATAAAGATTTATAGATTAATATTATGTTAGATGTTTAATGATGTCATTGTAACTGCAATCGCGCAACGCTTGTCGACATGTTCACTCTAGACAGGCCTTTATTTAGTTTATTTACGCTGCTCCTATTTAGGCAAGATAGAACACAAAATAGTCAGCCCGCCACCTTTATGAAACCAGTGAGCTATGTACCAGCCAAAATTAAAACAATAAATTCCATTAAGAAGGCCCGTAACGTCATGGAAGATTACTGGCAATCCCACAATTAACTCTTGCTAAGCTCCCGAATGAATCGTAGTAAAAGTTTTACTACGGAAATTTCTTGGAAATTACGGATTATTTTCTTGGAAATCCCATACGTCTTTAAGTTGGAAAATTATGGAACCACAACTTTAATGTAAGTACCTGTTGCAAGTAATATTTTAAAGCTTTGATCAAGCTATATTCCATTTGCCATTTCACACAGTATCATCTAGCCCCAAAGTCAACAGAGCTTGTGTTATGAGAACCACGTGACTGATATACTACTTATACCTTTTTTGTTCACACATATTATAAACACATAGAAAAACACTCAGAACCGAGACAAGTATTTGCAAATCTATACATTAATACGTGAAGCAAAAACTTTGTACCCTTTTTTTAAGAAAATTTCGCACACTTATAGTTTATATAGAGAAGGAGTGCACAATGCTATTTTTTTTAATTATGTATAAAAAATACAATATTTTTTTTTAATTGTGGTCGAATTTCGACCAACGGGCGACCACTAGTATAAACAAAAATACATCGTTTTATGGCATATATTATGATTACAATTGATAAGAAAATTTAAAAAACTAGTTTAAAACTATTCAACATGCAGTACTTTTTATTGTTTACTTTATGACCTTAACAGAAAATAACACAATCGTATTATAGATTATTAAGTTCTTCTTTAGCTCTCGTGTCTCATATAGTATTTGAAACTCCTACAGATTTCAGTTAGCAATCAATTCCAAGCAAAAACTCTACAACCATTTTTAAAGGCGCCGTTAAAAATACCTGCAGCGATTGAAAATCGGCTCCGCGTAACGAAATAATGCTGCGTACACACAGGCTGCTTTCTAGCGTTCTCACTAGGGAAATAATGTATTCTTGTATAAATGTCCGAACAAACCTATTAAATTTGTTAATAATCCTTCTTTTGCCAGTCGGCTAATGGTTAGGTAACTACACTAGGACGGATAAGACAAATAATCTAAAATCGCAAGTTATGTAGACGTAATCTACACTAAATTATCAGGACAAAATTATTTGATTTATTGTGTAATAGATAAACTCAAAAACTACTTTATCGGTTTTAAAAACTGTTTCTATAGTAAGCTATATTAAAATAAATAAATAATCCCGGACATTTCACACAACATCATCTGGCCCCAAAGTAAGCAGAGCTTGTGTTATGGGTACCACATGACTGATATACTACTTATATACTTTTTTTTTTTTGTAATTCTTTACTTATACTTAGAAACACCCAAACCAGAGACAAATACTTGCAGATCGTACAAACATTTGTCCCGCGGCATGAATCGAATCCGCAACCTTGTGCGTCTCAGCCGGATCTTAGCCCACTGCGCTACAGAGGTCAAAAGCAAATAACATGATTTGTTTACATTAAAAAAAGCGGCCAAGTGCGAGTCGGACTCGCCCATGACGGGGTTCCGTAGCAGCAAGTAACATAATATAAAAATCGATCGACGTTTTAATTTTACGATTTATGACGTATTAAAAAAAACTACTTACTAGATCTCGTTCAAACCAATTTTCGGTGGAAGTTTGCATGGTAATGTACATCATATATATTTTTTTAGTTTTATCATTCTCTTATTTTAGAAGTTACAGGGGGGGGGACACACATTTTACTACTTTGGAAGTGTCTCTCGCGCAAACTATTCAGTTTAGAAAAAAAATATATTAGAAACCTCAATATCATTTTTGAAGACCTATCCCCACACGTATTGGTTTGATGAAAAAACATTTTTGAGTTTCCGTTCTAGGTATGGGGAACCCCCAAAATTTATTGTTTTTTTTCTATTTTTGTGTGAAAATCTTAATGCGGTCCACAGAATACATCTACTTACCAAGTTTCAACAGTATAGTTCTTATAGTTTCGGAAAAAAGTAGCTGTGACATACGGACGGACAGACAGACAGACAGACATGACGAATCCATAAGGGTTCCGTTTTTTGCCATTTGGCTACGGAACCTTAAAAAACGAGCGAGCCTTACAGTAGTCGCATATGATCTGTAACATCTGACATCTCACCTTGTAATAAGCAACATTAACATTATATCCTGAATTAGTTTATATAATACACTTTACACATAGCACTATAGGAGCACTGGTGTACTAGTGGCAGTAGTGGTAGGTAGCCTTCCGTTTCTAAGGTCGTTGGCTCAAATCCGGTCGTGCTCCAATGGCTTTTTATGTGTTCTCTGCCAGTACTCTCAAACGGTGAAGGCAAACATCGTGAGGGAACCGGAATGTCGTAGAACCTAAAAAGTTCGAAGATATGTGCCAAATACATGAAAGGAACCTCAGAGGAGCACTTAGATCCTTTCACCACACTGGTTCAAATAACTAGTGCCACTTTAAGAAGAAGAAGACTGTAGGTTAAGCGCAAAGCGTTCTCCTTCTCTCACACACTGTTGGCTGACAGTACCAACCTCTCGAAAAATGGGTTGATACAATCTGACGGACAACTCTATCACCGAGCGCGCTCATTGGTCAAATCAAACAGCGCCCGGTTCCTTGGATTCCTGTTACAAACTTCCGTCCCTTTTCACGAATTCACTCCCACATATTGCAGGAAAGCGCGAGGAAAGATGTTACACACCAAAAAAAAGAGATCCCTTCGAAAACTGCAATAATATAACACGTTCACCTATGCACCCACGAACGTTACTCACGAACCGCCCCGGCTTTGCACAGCCGGGGCGGTTCGTGTGTAATATTTTTACTTTAACGAAGAAGTGGTTTAAATATCCTATCAACTTTTGCCTGTGCATCTAGCCTATTCTTAAAACCTATTATTTCGGAATACCGACCAAAGCGTGAGGTATTAAGGTAGGAGGAGTACTCGTAAACTTAGCAGAACAAAATAATAAATTTGAATAATTCGTAGCACAGTGTGCGCAGACCTTGAGTTCAATAACATTTGCAAATGGCGCGTCCGCTCCAATTCAATAAGACTGAAATTGAGATCCGAAGTTATATTATGAGCCCAATTGATGCTCATTATAAACGCGTTCAAATTCAAATGAGGGAGAAAAACCCGCAACGAATACCTACTCAGTATACCTATTACAAGTGCCTCTGTTTCTATTAAAGAAGCAATACCCACTTATCCGCCTTGAATAGTGATTTTAATGGTAAAAATAATATATGTAATAACTGTTTACATCGATAACTGATTAAAAAATGCACTGCATGAAATCTCCCACATTATTTAGTAACAGATAGTGGGTACGCGCAGTAGCAGTGTTTCGATACGTTCGTAGTAACGCCTAGCCAAGCATGTAGTAGCTATTTGCTACGTGCGTAGTAGAACTTTACTACGTGTATAAGTACTTTGCTATGTGCGTAGAAGGTCCTTGCCATGCTCGTAGTAGCGGTTTGCTAAGCGCGTAGTAGGTCAATGCTACGTGCGAAGTAGCACTTTACTACGTGCGTAATAGGGCTTTGCTACGCTTGTAGTAGCAGTTTATTACGTGAGCGTGGTAGGACATCGCTACGCTCGTGGTAGCACTTTGTTACAAGTGTATTTTTATTTATAAACTAGCTGCTGCCCGCGGCTTCGCACTTGTAGTACCTACATAAAAGTTGCCTATGTTCTTCTCAAAAGTCTTATCTATCTCTATACCAAAATTTATTAACAAAGGTTTAACGGCTTAGGCGTGAAAACGTTACAAACAGACAGACAGTTTCGATCGCATTTATAATATTAGTAGGGATAATATTGGTGGACAATACACACAACACCATCTAGCCCCAAACTAAGCTAAACTTGTATTAATGACTGATGAATTACTTATAGTGTTGTAAATACAAACTTATTACACTTTATAACACCCAGACACAGAACAAACACCTATGTTCATCACACAAATGTTTATCCTGGGAAAGAATCAAACCCTCGACCTACAGCGCAGAAGGCAGAGTTACTACCAACTGAGCTGACAGACCCTATATAGCATTTTACTAGGATTCATTATTATTTTTCTGATATTTATTAGCATTTGCTATAAAATTGGTCGAAATGTTTCCTATAAATTGAGTCTCTACCAAAATGAGTCAATGCTCAAAACACAACGGTTTTTATTAAGTACATAGCTAAGTACTAAGTACTAAGTAAGTTTTATAAAAAGTCCAGATGTATATATGAAGCTACGAATAAGTAAGATTAATTCGGTAGATCCACGTAACTATAGTAATACGTTTGCGCATTAGTGTAGCAGATGCAAATTTTAGCAACGACGACATTTTATGAATATTTTTAGAAGTTTTACGAATGAAAATACGTAGGTACTGAATAAATAAATAAATAAATCTTTATTCATTACCTTAGAGCTAAGGGTTACAACAGGTAAAATAATATATATTATTACAGTATAATACTTATTATGTAACTATACTTAGGTAACTGTTTGCAATATGCCCGAACTAGGAAAACCTGTGTCTCGGGCTGGATAGGACTAACAATATTAACTTATAGGTATGTAAATAAACAAAAAACTGTAAACTTATGTGATAAAATAAAATAAACAAGGTTACAATATAAATGGTGATATAAGTTCATGTAAAAGACAAACCAAGCGAAAACCTAATTTAATCATAATGGTAGGTAGAATGTTTAAAAATATTATTTTAGTTTTGACTTGATATCAAAATTTGTAGCGTCAAGTCGATTTATACTTCCAATTCAAAATCAATAAAACTCCGCGCGAAATTAGTTGTTAGATAATTGATATTTAAAAACATTTCAAAAAAAAAGTGAGCGTTCTTCTGTCTGTTACGACCGCGTCCTATAGCCGAATCATCGGAAAATATCGAAAACAACAAGCGGTAGATGCGGGCTGACAATTGTTCAGCACTTATCAATCACATTTTCGATAGGTTTTCGATTAGAGTTCCACTTTCCACCTCGGCCTGGAGGCCACCTCGTCACCTAATGTACCTAATGTATTAGACTCGACAAAACAAACCAAATGAAATCTAACTTACTTTAAGCCCAAACTAATTAGGCTTAGGCACTATAATAGCATTTAATATACATCTCCCAACTCCATCATCAAATCAGCTCGTAGATACCATAATATTGTAAAGCCATCCCAATTAGATACAAACAATATGGAGGCTTAAAGCCTTGATGGTAAGCAGTTACTGTCGCCAATAGACATCTTTTACACCAGAAGTTTTGAGTCCTACTCAAATGCAAAGTTTTAACAATAAGCACTTATTTAAAACTGAAACTTAGGTACCTACTTATTTAGTTGTTTCCAAGTTAAAAAGCAAAAGATTCAAAATTGTAGTATTATCTTCCTTGAGTTATTAAACGCTGACAAGGATTTAATCCACTTTTCGTTTAAGCCCAGTTGAACCTTAGCCACTAAATCACTGTAAGCAATGCGGAATTGCATAGCGCGGTATAACACTGCCCACAGCTGATAAAGCTGGCAGCTAAGTCACTACAAATACAAACAATACTATTTAGCATTAGTATTTGTTAAACATTCACGATGAAAAGTACTCTGTACTGTACTGTACTGTAATTTAACCTTAAGGGTAATTATCGAGTATTACTGCCATTTCTGGAGATAAATTCATTTTAGTAAACTACTAAAACAATGAGCACTAGCATTCATAGTGCAGCAATTATTAAAAAAAATATTACGTTTTTAAAACTAAAAAGAAAACCGACTTCATTGAATGAAATTTGAGCTCATGAAAATACAACCAAATTGAGAAATTTTTAATACTTTATAATATTTCGAAAAGTTAACCTATTTTGCTTTCCTGTGACCACTGGAAAGTCACAAGAAAGCAAAATACGAAATTTCATTTTCTTGGGTGACATATTTATTCCAGCTATGAATAGGAGAACAATTGGGAACAGGCACCCACCGCGTTTTCAAAATTATTTCTCGGCGTCTGGTAGATATGTTGCATGACCCAAGAGCTGGCTCCTATCTGGCTCAGTGTTGCCATTCAACGTGGTAATGCCGCCAGTATCTTGGGAACGCTGCCCTCTGGCAGTGATCTGGATCAGTTGAGCTATCTATAGATCGTTTTAAACGGTCCTTAGATAGCTCAACTGTTTCACGTGTATTTTATATTATAGTATATTATTTTGTACATTTCTGTAACTATTTCTGTAAATAATTACTGAATACTGAATAAATACTGAAATGATTTTGATGAAATTTCTATGGGACCAATCTGCAAGTATAACCTTTCACATGCGAAAATTTACCGAATTGAGACCCTCCTCCTTTTTTAAGTTGGTTAAAAAGGAAGCTTATCACACACATGCACATAATAAGATGAACTATGTTTTCAATACGCAGTCTCCACATATACTTAGTATATGGCTAAATTGTATTGTGTTGATTTTCCACCAATATCATCATGTCACCAATAATGGCATAATTACACCAATACACATGCAATTATTATTATTAATAAAAACTAAAATGGTAGGTAGGTATGTAATTTGAAAAAGGTTTTACTCGTATTTTGATAACATTTTTTTTTGTATGTCCTTTATGTATCTATCTTAACAAAAGAAGATATCGCAATACCATCTCGCGCGTCTATTAAGAATGAGGGAGAAACCGCAGGAAGTATCAGCTTTTGCATAAGTTTATTTTATGATCATTATCACGATATGATCGTCACCAAAGTCACCACGGTCACCATGAGGTGTAGATATAAAAACAAGATAAAATAAAATACAATACAAATAATGCCGAGTACCTACTTACCTGGTCTATTAAAATACAAGACGCATAGCTAGGTATATCGAAGTGAGAAATAGAAATATTTCTAGATTCGTGACGAGATTTAGTGATAGGATAAGTAAAATCTCTGATTGAACTAGCTTTTTCGTAATACCCTGTGTATCAAATGCATATTTTAATGTGCGGCCGGATGTAGCGAGGCGGGAAATGGGAATCTTTCTGGATTGCAGCCGCCTAACTGTATGCCGATATTCGGATGCTTTTAAATCGCTATCAGCGTGGTTTTTAGCCGAAATTGTTAGATGTTTTTATTTTCTTAAGCGTGGTTTTGAATTATCCGTGGTTCTATGTGTCAAAGAACATCAGCGATATAACGTGGAAACTCGTAGGTATTATATAAGATACAGTCTTCTTCTTCTTATCGTGTCACTAGTTATTTCTAAGATACAGTAAAAAAACGCAAGCATATTTCATGATATTTTTGTCATTGTCGTACCTACCTATGCAGTTTTGTAAGTTGCATCTTTTGAGCTTCGATAACGGCTAAAGCCTAGCACGCACTGGCAAATTAACACGGTTTTTCCGCTAGTAAGTAGGTACGCTTACTTATAATTTTATGTTCTACAGAATAGAGCAAAAACAATCACTGGTAATAAATTTGCAATACGCGCTACGACTTAGAATACGGCGATTGAGCTGCAGGTTAGCTAGCTGCATTTTGATACTGGTGATGTAATTATTAATTTAAGTAAGTATACGTAAGTATACGCTGCCTTCTGTCAGTAATCTGGATGTGCTCAACTGTCCCACATGTAAATATTTAATATTATTGTATAATATTTATACATTGTTAACATACCGTATATTCTCTCTCACACACACACACGCACACGCATACACACATACACATACTTTTACATATCTCTCATACACTCACATAGTTAAAATAATTATATAACAATAACATGTTTGGTTAGTCTGTCTGTGACTGTTTTCTAAATGTGCTTTCTAAATCACTAGATAGTATAAAACAAAGTCGCTTCCCACTGTCTGTCTGTCTCTAAGTAGGTATGCTTAGATCTTTAAAACTACGCAACGGATTTTGATACGGTTTTTTTTATAGATATAGTGATTCAAGAGGAAGGTTTGTATGTATAATAATTGCATAATATAGTAGAGAAACACTGATAATTTTAGAGGTATCAAATCACATTAGACATTCTGTAGTATATTTAGTATCAGCATTGCACCCGTGCGAAGATGGGGCGGTTCGCTAGTAGATAGTTCGCTAGTGATAAATATAAAATGTAAATCCGTTGCAGGCTTTAGGATAAACGTGTTAGATTAAGTAATATTGTTTTTTAAGAGCTGTGAATTTAGTTTAATAAATAAAATATACATCATAAGTACAACCATAAGTACTTACAGAAATATATATGTAAAGGTTTATATTTCTTTTTCTTTTGTTGTTATTTTGTATGTTCTTATGTGTGAGTTTGAAGCTACAAATATATGCCTTTATTATCTTTAGTTTTGTAGGAATAATAGGAAGTTAAGCCTGAACTAGAAAATAACATAGAAAACCCAAAGAGTAGAAGCAATGGAACTGGCTACCCCTTTTCCTGTGTGCGTCACGTTCACGTTCCAGCAATTAAAGCTGCAATAGCACAGATGGCTAGAAAATGCAATACAAATACGGGGTACAGTTTGGGAATAAATAAACAGGGTTCGGTCACAGAATAACTAATAGTTTAAGAGCATCTGCAAGCTACGTGCTTTACACAATTAGGAACGTTCCAGATTTTCTTTAAGGAAACAATATTAAACGTACATCATCATCATCGATATTAAGGCGCTACAGCCGCGGGTGGGCTTTGGCCTCGTCGAGTCTATTTCTCCATCCATCTTTATCCTGGCCTCTCTCTCACCAGGGCTTGGCTCGCTCCTATCGCTTTAGTGTCTTGCTCAACACAATCTTACCACCTTCTTTCATTCGTTCAACATGGCCCGTCTATCGAAGGCGTCCGATTTTCACGAACCTCGTTCGTTCAGCTCTCTGAAAAGGTCATACAGTTCGTTGTTGAAACATACCCGCCAGCAATCTCCATCCAGCACAACGCGGGAAATTCGCCTCTGAATTTTTCGTTCAACCACCAGACAACTTTCGTCTTTCTTGCTCAGTGTCCAGCTTTCAGAGCCTAGACGAGTAATTTAGTTTTTTTGGTAATTTGGTAGTTTTGGTAGTTTCAACAAAAATATTTGATTAGGTCAACGTAACATCGGCTGGCGTTAAGGATAATCCTGCTTATCTCAACGGACATTTTTTTTAAATCTGTTATTAAGGTCGCAAGGTAGACAAACTCCCCCTACGGTTCGGAAGGTGTTGTCGCCTACCGTGATTTTGATGTTATTGTTGTGCATAACTGTTTTTAGATGCTTTCAGGTATTTGGTTTGAACCATAATTATTAAGAGTACCTGCTACTATGAGTTCACTTTTCTTGAAGCATGTTCTAGTGCAAGGGACAAATTTTTCATATCGGTGGGTGTTCTACCAATTAAGTCCAAATCGTCTGCGTATCCTTCCGCTTGAGTTGACTTGACGTAGATGTTCCCGGATGACTCGATCGACTCGCGGATGCGCCTATCAAGAGCTATGTTAAGGAGTAAGACGTCACCCTGTCTCAGTGGTGAGTGTCGATGTTGAACTGCAGGGTTTTTTCCAGGATTTGTCTCAGAGAGAAAAGGCATGCCTGAGGCATGGTTTCAGTGTTGTTTTGTTGATGTTAGCATTGAATTGACTCTCGGCAGACCATATCCAAAATTTTCAATTTGCGTTTGCTTACGACGAAGCCAGTTCCAAAAATATAGTGTTTTTAATGGCGGCTGTAATAATAATAATAATAATAATGCCGGACAATTCACACAACATCATCTGGCCCCAAAGAAAGCAGAGCTTGTATTATGGGTACCACATGACTGATAAACTACTTATAGACTTTTTTTTTTTTGTAAATACATACATATTATACATAGAAACACCCAGACCCGAGACAAATACTTGCAGATCATACAAACATTTGTCTCGCGGCGGGAATCGAACCCGCAACCTTTTGCGTCTCAGCCGGGCCTTGGCCCACTGCGTCACAGAGGTCGTCGTGTAATATATAGAAAAATCGGATTTTTCAATAACTTCATCCCGAAGCTATCCTAGTTCCTGTACAGCTGTTACGTCGGCTTGATGGAGAGCAAGTCGCTGGCATCAAATCTGGAAGCTTGCTGGCATGTACAGTGATCTTAAGTTTCATGTGCATAGTTTGAACTCGTTGGCAGTTTGAGAGTAACGTCGATTGGCCGCCCACAATACACTATTACCTTTCCTGATCTTTGTTTTAGTTTTAGGTAAATTAGCGATTAACACCGTGTACCCAAGGTCTCAGTTGGGGATTAAGTGCGATCTCAACGCTCGAAAATGGCAATCTTCGAGCGTTGCAGCACTCAATTTTTATCGGATTTCTTCCCCGCCGATAAGAACTTGTTAACGCGCAAGTTAACCGCTTGTGCCCTTTTATCCTTAGCATTTGCGACTTCTAGAGTATTGTGCGTGCCAGAGCACGGTCGCAGAAGGTCCCAGGGGGTACGACGTGGACGTGGATTAATGGGACCTGCATTCTTGAATACATCACAACCCTGAAGTATTGCAGTTAATTTCAAGGTCTTTTAAAGGGAACATGTAGTTCTGCAGCTAGATAGGTACTTGAGCCTCAAAGTATCAGCTTCAGCCCCCATTAAACGTAAAGTTATATAAATACATACATATATATAAATATTGGTGGACAATCACAACACAAACAAGCCTCAAACTAAGCATAGCTTGTACTATAGGGACCAGATGACTGATATAAAACTTATTTAATATTAAATACACACTTAAACAATCTGCGGCTAAAAAACTAAAATGGCGGTGGTTTATGGTCTAAAATGTTGTACCTAATTCATAAAAATATAACAGATAAATTAGCAATTTTTTATCGAAAAATCTATTTATTGTCGTAGGGTAAAACAGGTATTTTATATTATTTTGATCTTTAAACTCGAATTCGCTTAAAATAAGGTATAATCATGAATTTGGATCATATTACCATTCCAAATAAAACAAAATTCTCAAATAAGAAGTATTATAACATTCGTTTTTGCGTTCGGAAATTTGCAAATGTAGGGTAAAAAAAAATCTCACTCAAAAAAATCGTTTCTATCTTATTTTGTAAAATTTATATATTATTTATGTACCTTTAGTTATATAATTAACTCGTTTTTTAGGGTTCCATACCTCGAAACGAAAAACGGAACCCTTATAGGATCACTTTGTTGTCCGTCCGTCCGTCCGTCTGTCTGTCAAGACCCTTTTTCTCAGGAGCGCGTGGAAGTATCAAGCTGAAATTTATATCGAATACTCAGGTCTACTGTCCCTTAAAGCTGTGAAATAATCAAACTTCTAAGCCAACGCAATCAAAAGATACAGCCGTTTATGCCCCGATTTCCTAAAATTTTTGACAAGGGTATCAAAACCTACAGAGTACTTCCCGTGAACTCAGAATCTTGAAATTAGGTACGAAGCAACGTCTTATAGCACAGATAAAGGGAATATTGCGAAATCCGTAATTTTTTTGTTACATCATTATCATAAAAATAATTTTAATAATTTTAAATTTACTACCCCTTTCCTCATGAACGTTTTAAATTGAAATTCATATCAAATACTCAGGTCTATAATACCTTTAAGCTGTAACAAAATAAAACTTCTATGTCAACGCAATCAAAAGAAATAGCAGTTTAAGTCGCATATTTTCAAACTCGCAACTACTTGCAAGGGAATCAAAACCTAAAGAGTACTTCCAGTCAACCTAGAATCTTGAAATTTGGCATGAAGCAATGTTTTATAGCACATATAAAGGAAAAATTCCAAAAACCTTAATTTTTAACCTTATAGGATCACTTTGTTGTACATCCGTCCGTCTGTACCCTTTTTCTCAAAAACGCGTGGAAGTATTAAGCTGAAATTTATATCAAATACTCAAGTCTACTGTCCCTTAAAGCTGTGAAAAAAAACAAACTTCTAAGCCAACGAAATCAATAGATACAGCCGTTTATGCCGCAAATTTTCGATATTCGCAAGGGAATCAAAACTTACAGGGTACTTCCCGTGAACTCAGAATCTTGAAATTTAGTACGAAGCAACGTCTTATAGCACAGATAAAGGAAAAATTGCGAAAACCGTAAGTTTCTAGATGGATTTCATTTTGCAATAAAAATACCATAACTATGACTCAATTATAATAATAATAATGCCGGACATTTCACACAGCATCATCTGGCCCCAAAGTAAGCAGAGCTTGTGTTATGGGTACCACATGTATATACTACTAAAATACTTTTTTTTTTGTAAATACATACATATTATACATAGAAACACCCAGACCTGAGACAAATACTTGCAGATCATACAAACATTTGTCCCGTGGCGGGAATCGAACCCGCAACCTTCTGCGTCTCAGCCAGACCTTAGCCCACTGCGCCACAGAGGTCGTCATTGTCGTGATGGGTGAACTTTTACTTATATACCTACAGGTTTTTACGGAACCCTCGGTGCGCGAGTCCGACTCGCACTTGGCCGCTTTTTTTAATTATACTTTTGAATAATACTGTAGGGTTTTGTTAAAAGAACCATGTTTTAATGTCAATAACTTGTAGAATATGAGGCAAAAGACGAAGGACATGTCATTTTCGAGTGGTAAAACTTTTTGGTAAATGCCCTAATAACACCCAGACTCAGAACAAACATCTATGTTCTTACAAATGTTTGTAGTACCTACATACCTTACCTAGGTTACATAATTATTCTTAAAAGTAGTTAAGTATACATACTCGTAAGTATATGGTAAATAATAATTTACCTTAGCGAAGCCAAGTGTCACCACTCATAGATAACCCAATTTAATTAAACTTCAGATATCTGATTATATTAACACATCATTCTCATTTTATTAAGTAGAATAAAAACGAATATAAAAAAGATTTGGTGTTTTGTTTGTTGGATGTTTGTAATAGATAAACTCAAGAGCTATAGAAAGCTTCATTATCAGCGAGTATCAAAAATTGAATTTTATATACAACAAAATTAGAGATCCCTATGAAAATGTAATAAAGTAATCCGAGGTATCAAACATTTGCCTATAGGTACCTACTAGTGACTCTGTGAGCTGTAGACCCCGCATACATTTTTCGAAATGACTAAAATATAACTTGTTTTACGTTTTCAATCCCCATATCTCCGCTATTTTGAAAATTTTCCAAAAACTGAATCGACTACAAAATTCTATAATAGTTAAAGAACCTACTCACAAAATTTCTGGAGAATCGGTTGAGAAATGCGACCTGTAGAGGAGAACTTCCGGACTGACATACGAAAGCATTTGTGCCTAAGCTGAAACGGAGACACTCGCTCGCGCTTCACGCTCGCTCGGTCAACAATGTATGTATGTAGTACATTGATGTTAATAGTAATCATCATTACTCACAAAAAAGTTTGCGAAGCTATGCCGTATTTCTAACTATTATTATTCTAAGATATATAATATACGACGACCTCTGTGGCGCAGTGGGCTTAGGTCCGGCTGAGACGCAAAAGGTTGCGGGTTCGATTCCCGCCGCGGGACAAATGTTTGTATGATCTGCAAGTATTTGTCTCGGGTCTGGGTGTTTCTATGTATAATATGTATGTATTTACAAAAAAAAACAAGTATATAAGTAGTATATCAGTCATGTGGTACCCATAACACAAGCTCTGCTTACTTTGGGGCCAGATGATGCTGTGTGAAAATGTCCGGTATTATTATTATTATTATTATTATTATTATATATATATATTCTAACTATTATAGTTGAGTCAAATTTGTTAGCTTTTTGTTCAAATATGTCAATCAAAAGGCGGCGGGTAGAATCGAAAGATGATAAAATTTGTATCATGGTGTGAATGCTTATCCAACTATTAAATTTCAAGGTGGATTTTATGTATATGTAAATTACAACTCTAAATTATTATACCTAATAAATCAATAAATATTGGTGGACTATTCACATAACATCATCTAGCCCCAAACTAAGCATAGCTTATAATATCGTGATGATAGAATCTTAATATCTTACTAATATTATAAACGCGAAAGTTTGTATGTATGTTTGTTACTCTTTCACGCAAAAACTACTGAATGGATTTTAATGAGACTTTACAATATTATAGCTTATACAACAGAATAACACATAGGCTATAATTTATAATGATATTGTATGAATTGTCCAAAAGTCTGCCATCTGCGAGCTATTCTGGCGTGCACTGCAAAAACCGTTAGAATTATACGAAGTACTAATCCTGCGCAGACGAAGTCGCGGGCACCAGCTAGTACTTATATATTTTTATGATATGATACTTTAATACACCCAGAAACAGAACTTTTAAACGGTCCTTAGATAGCTCAACTGTCTCACATGTATTTTATATTATTATATATTATTCTGCATATTTCTGTAAATAAATGTATTTTAGGAAATGTTGGCTAGTCTGATGAAACTACATAATCAGGACCAATATGTTGTATAGGTAGCATATGAAAATGAAAATGAAAAAATAAATGAAAACCTACCTAGATACACATGCTGTAGGTATCTACTTTCGTATGCGTCAGTGCTGAATTCTAGTGACAATGTTATTAAGATTCTTAGGCATCGGACATAGCCTAAACATTTTTAACCGACTTCAAGAAGGAGGAGGTTCCTTCTCAATTCGTCGGAATCTTTTTTTTTATGTACGTTCACCGATTACTCGAAAACGCCTAAACCGATTTGGAAAATTATTTTTTTGTTTGAAAGGGTATACTTTCCAGGTGGTCCCATTTAAATTTTATCGAAATCGCTCGAGCTGAAAAATCAACAAAATCAAAAAATTGTATACATCGATGATATTTTCGTTTACTACGATACCTCGCTGTCTCATTGGAGCAGTGCGTTTATTTGGCCTACCCATATTATATATATACAAAATACATCTACTTTCCACTAAAAATGTATTATAGGCTCAAATTTCATTCAATGAAGTCGGTTTTTTTTTTAGTTTTTAAAACGTAATTATAAAAGCCAGGATCGACAGCTTAACCTATCCAGATACTGACTACCTGTACTAATCTTAGCTTATCAGAGTGTAGCTTATCTTTATTGGTCTTTAAATCTACCTAAATAGGTAATAAAATAACCAAGAGTATGTGACCGTGCTGAAGGCTTCCGAAGTCGAGAAGGATGAGAATGACTCGTTGTCAGGTTCCAAACCAATTCATCAGCATCTAATTAGCATTGTTAAATTAAATATTTTTTTATGGTTTATATAGAAGATTCAACTATCATGTTACACATTTTAGGTTTCTCCAAACAGCAGTTTAGCCGGTAGGGGACGAAGACATCACTGACCTCTATCAATAATGGTCAATGCGAAGCTTAATAATTATCAAATGAATATAACGTATTTACCCACTTTACATGCAGGGCAATTATCCCTAAATGTTTTTTTTTGTTTTTATTTCACTAATACGTATTACCGTGCAAAATTTCATCAGGATAAATCAAACAAACTGCAAGCAATAGCAAGATTAGTTTAGATTGTTTTTTTTTTTACATTTTACTCAGCATCTAGCTTACCAAAGTAATCCAGAGCTTGTGTTATAGGAACCACGTGAATGTTGTACTACCTAAACAGTTTTAAATTTTGTTATTTTTTACCTTTTTATATTATTTTTGACCGAGCGAAGCGTTGCTTTCGTATGTCTGTCTGTCCGGATGTTCTCCTCTACAGGTCGCATTTCTCAGCTGTTTCACGTGAAATTGTGAGCAGCTTCTATAACTTATAATTTTTGGATTGATTCTGTTTTTTTAATAAAAAACAATATAGCGGAGATTCAGAATGGGGTTGAAAACGTAAATAAAGTCATATTTCAGTCGTTTCGAAAAATGTTCGCGATGTCTAAAGCTCACTGGGCCACTAGTAGTACTTAACGGGTATTACTTTTAAATTTATTTTCAACGTTTTGTAAAGTGAACGCAGACGTTTCAGAATTTGAAGACCAAGCGAGGGTAGTTTCGAAAAACTGCGCGTGCTACTCGGCGGCCACTCCTTAAGAATCCAGTCAGCCCGTGACCATGGTTATTGCAACGTATCCGAAACGTCGGGGATAAATTATAAGGTGATGCGCGATAAATACCCATTATGTACTAAAACAATATAAATTCTGAACGCGAAAGATTAAAAAACGCATACGAGTACCAATTATACATAGAACTATTGGTCCGTGGCGGGATACGATCCCGTAACCTGAGACGCATCTCAACTTTGCCACAGAGGTCGTAATGGTAGCATTTCATCAATCCCACGCCATATAGATAAGTTTTACATGTAGAAGCCCACCTACTCTGAATACCTAGGTCTAGGTAGGTAGATGAATACAAGCCAACGTCGGTCGACCGGGAATCTGCACATGCGCAGAAAGGCCCCACTCGACACAAAGCAAAACAACACGACCGTGGTCAAACGCGAAACACCAAAGATATAATTCCTCGAGCTAAATATTCCGATGAACGCTCATTTTACAAGAAACCCATCATCACAGGATCGGAAACCATTAATATTTATTTCGGGACGGGAATAAGTACCTGAAGCTACACGCACGCGCGGTTCCATGTCAAAACAAACCAGTGCTTTTGTGATGTAAACATGAACGAACGTAAGATCCTACTTTTTATATTCTTCGCGATAATCTACTGCTGCTACAGTGTACAAATGTGGTTCACGAAACGAAATGCCGAGGTAGTTGTCCCCGAGAAGATTCAACCAAATATGCCCGCAGCCGTGAAGAATTACGCCGCAGAAACAATTCGCAAGGTAAAAAAAACCATTCCAGTATCATTAGGAACCTGCAGTGTGCTAGATACGTTCACGGAAATACTACCAATTGAAAAACAGAAGCCAGATCGAATAAGCGCCGACAATAATACCATAACCGTCATAGGAATCACAGTTTTTCTGATAATTCTGGTATCGAACGCTATTTTGGACGTGCTCAAAGTGAAAGAAGAGGAACGTGCTAGGTTAAGACTGAACCCTGACGGAGAAAGACGCCAGTCTTTAGCAGAATTCGCTAATAAAAAGGTGCTGCGACGAGAATCTAGCAGGTTTGGGATGCAATTGTTTCAAATCGCAGAATCGTTTGTTGGCGGTGGCGAAGAAAAGACTAAGAAGCAAACTAGACCTTATAAACGAGGGGATTCGACTAATTCTTACTTGAGCGAGAGGAAGAGTATGCTTGAGACGTCAGCACCAGCATCAGTTGGCGAGGCTTCTGGTGAGCCAAGACTTGTGAAAAGGCAGTCCGTTGCAAAACTTATTGGTACGTGCCTATAATTATATTGTTTTATCCATATTTCACAACATTAATTTCGTTCACATAACTGTTTTTCAAGCATTTGATGTTTTTAAATCTGAATGTCTATTTATCTTTATCTTTCTATCAATGTTCTATTCTCTGTTTCATCACAAGGTCTGTCTGACGACTGAAAAAGACTTTCAGGTAATTGGTGTTTTTCTTCACTTATATTAATTTTTGTTGTGCTCTATACCTAATGCATGGTTTTTTATATAATTCTGTAAACACGTCTTTCGAAGTTGTAGCTAGTCAATTGTAGGTACTTAAACACTTACTGCTCTATCTTATAACCACATACATAGCTAGTGTGGCGTTAAAATATAATCTGCCCTTGTCGTACTAATATCAATGAATAGAGATGGAATGATTTACAAAATACAAAATATTTATTTCTCAAAACATAATATATACTACATTTCATGGGTGTGGGATACTCTTTTTAGTATATATATATATATACCTGTGTTAGAGGGTCTCGCTCTTCCGTAGTACAGTTATTTGCTTACTTAATTTAATGTATTTAAATTAAGTAAGCAAATAAATAAGATAAAACAAAATGTAGGTTAAATTATACTATTTTTTATTCATTCTAAGAGATTGTTTTTGGCCGTTTTACGAAGTAAAGATTTTACTTTTATATTAATTAATTTTCCTGAGTTATTTTGGGTTTTATATGTAATTTTGGTGATTTTATTCAAATAAAGCTAGAGTTATTGGTGTGAATAATTGGAATGCATGTTTGTGTTTCTTGGTGATTCGAGCAAAAATAATCCGTATGATTATTTGATAAAGAGACTCCAATGTTTATAATTACGTTTTAAAACAAAATGAAAACCGACTTAATGTACATATGTATATAAAAATACCATCAATGTAGGTATACAATTTTTCGATTTTTTAAAAACCGCTCAACCGATTTCGGTAATATTTAAATGGGACATCCTGGGAACCTTTTGATACAAAAAAAGAGTTTGCCAAATCGGTTTAGGCGTCTTTGAGTAATCGGTGAACATAAGGAGTATAAGTAACATACATAAAAATAATTACGTTTTAATAACTAAAAAGACTTCATGTATAAAAAGCAATATATCAAAATTTGGTTTCATTCAAGTGGAAAACATATTTTTTTTTTATTTTATTGATTTAAAATCCTACTGAACCGATTTTCATGTAATTTATATGGGATCAATTGGGTAGTATATCCTTACATATGAAAACAGTTTTTTTCAAACCAGTTCATAAATTTCGGAATTATGAGGTAACAAACAAAAAAATACAGTCAAATTGAGAACCTCCTCCTTTTTTGAAGTCGGTTAATAAAATAACAAACGATGAGCGACAACATACGACTTTGTTTTATACGAAGTCTTACTATAAACAATCTAACACTTGACTTTGGCAAAATTGTCATCACATATGACACATGCCATTAACGAGGAAGAAGAAGAAGATATATACTGCACTAGCTATTGTAATCATAGGATAATAATGCATGAAGAAAAAGAATTACTTATTTTAACTACTATTCACCTTGATTTGTTCTTATTTGAGAGGAAGACAACCCCTCTTTGGTTATAATTTTATTTTGTATGTTTTGTATATTCATGTTTTTATTGAGGCTAAAACAGGTATCCTAATAATAAAGTTGTAGGTATGTAACTGTCCATACAGTCAACCAAACCGATATGTGACCTACATATCGGTAGATCAAATATACAAAATATATAGTGAACGTCATTCATTTGTTCCGCAGATTTGCAAGATTAAATTTGTGAAGGTAATTAACTGCCTACAAATAAGCTTGGTTGACTGTACTACGCTTCAATAACAGGCATATATACGTACATAATAGGATTATTGTTTATCACCCCCAAATACCCAGATACAGGCTGTATTGGATATAATCAATTGGACTTACAGTCTAATGAACACGTTCCGATCGGTTGATCAAAGCTGTACAAAGCCTTTCGCTTGTTTATATTGTGAATTCATAACCCGCTTATGATTTAACTATAAGGTTTAAATATAAGCACCTATCTATAGACATGCTTTAGAGCGCTGATTACGAGTTTCAGAATCAGCTAATTAAGTTCACTGTATCCCGTAATTGACCGAGCGAGCGCGAAGCGCGAACGAGTGTCTCCGTTTTCAGCTTAGGCAAAAATGCTTTCGTATGTCTGTACCGGCGTCTGACCAGATGTTTTCCTCTACAGGTAGCATTTCTCAACCGATTCTCGTGAAATTTTGTGAGGAGGTTCTATAACTATATAGTTTTTTTTGGCGATTCAGTTTTTATAAATTTTTCAAAATAGCGGAGCTGTGGGGGTTGAAAACGTAATAAAAGTTATATTTTAGTCATTTCGAAAAATGTTCGGGAGGTCTACAGCTCACAGAGCCACTAGTCATAACCGTATCGATAAACGCCCGTAGCGATTCTTCTAGAAAATTTAAATTTCATGTTGACGGTCAAGCCATATTTTGCGAGCACGATCGATTAAGGATTAAGGATCTGTTCAAAACTCGTGATCTGTAAATGTATGAACGTCAAATTATTCGATTGTGAGAATCTATAGATATACCCGCTGACTAATGGGCTTAAATAATAACTAATAGGCTTAAGATCGTTGTTAGTATTATGTAGATACCTATTACTGAGGGAGTTGTATGATAATTGTGTCAATTCTATTATAATTGTTAGTTCTGGTGTTATTGGTTATTCTTGATAGATATATGCTGTTTATTCAGCTCTGTTTGTTTACAAGTTTAGTGGGGTGCTTTATCGTAGAAATAACGTACCTTATTTGTATATTTTATCTAGACTGGCTTCTTACAAATGCCACTTGGTCTGTACTTAATTTAAGAAAAAGTTCCTATAAAACAAACTTATTTACATAGGTAAATGTACAAAATATATAGAAATAGAAAAGTATTTATTAAGTGTCTAAATACTAAAAACATAAACGCTAAACATATATGATTAAAAACAAATTCAGACACAAAATTGCCACACCACTTAGGTTGGTGGTTTAACGTAATGAGCTGCTGCAGCGCAGGTGTTGCCCAGCAGTGCGTATCCTGCACTCCTCAATGCGTAAAATTTTGATACACAATAACATTATATATATGTAAAACAGTTGGGCTATCGAAGAACCGTTTAAAACGATCTATTGATAGCTCAACTGATGTTTAGTTGACTAGGTACCTTACCTTATTGTTTTGCCTCTAAAACCCTGAGAAAGCATTGACAAAAACAAAAATGTTTATCTTAACGTGTATCAAGTAAAGATTTATATTTTTAGGAGCTCGCCCGGCTCCCATGGTGCGACGCTCTTCATTCCCAGCCCTGCCCTTAAACCCTGAGGTTCAAGCCCTGATGCTGGGCCACAAGCAAGCCTCCTTCGACAGTGATGACGAAGATGGCAAAGGACGCCGCGTTCGCATCATCCGCAGATATTAAATAACTGGCCAATAGATGGCGTGGTCGGTTTGAGTCTGAGTTAGTACGAGAGTGTAACACAGATGGTGTGCTGATTGAAGTGATTTTATTAATCTTGAACTTAATTGGTGTCTATTTTATCATTATAGAATTTTGATCTCGACTCTTTGTAAAGAGAGTTTTTTAGAATAAGTTTTAGGAAGTTTTTAGATAAGTAAGTACTTCCTTATTTACAAACTTCTAGTCATGAAGCATTTATCATAATAATTACTTGCGTAATCTAATGCTAAACTGGATCTAATTAAGGTTATATTTGGAAATTCAAGTTCAGTCATATATTATATTAATAATCAAATTTTGATTAAACAATATTTCTAAAATTTATCTAATGTTTATTTGATATTCGAGAGATGTAGGAATTTAATGATAGTCTGATCCCGACTTCTAATGACCTTATTAGAGAAATTTACTTAAGTATTTGAATGTATTGCTTACTTGATCTGTCCTCTCTATTTAGAGCACCTTTTGTAGTATCTTAATGCAATTTTTACTATAGAATTCCTATACAAATAAATATCTGATTATGATTGGTCATTGTTTTATTACCTATTTTATTTAGTTTTTTTATACATTCAAAATATCGGTTGGTTTCATTCAATACCAGTCTTATGATGTTTTTTGATGTGCAGTAAATAAAACGGCCTCCCTAGTCCCTCAAAGTGATGGTCTCGACGTCAAAAAACCTGCATCGTGGGACAGTTGATTTAAAGCTCAACCAACTTGATTCTCTTTGTTTTCATTCGAAGCATGAAAGCGCATAAGTATAAACGCATCAAAGGGTAGGTCTTGGGTGAAATAAACCCTTTTTTCTCCCGAGATTTAATGGTACTGTTGTGCCTTTACTAATCCATACTGATATTATAAATTCAAAAGTGGTTCTGTATATTTGTTTTGTTTTCACGGCTAAAAGGCTGAACGGAACGGTAATAATAAATAATCCAACCAATAGTGCTAAAAATTTCACACAACATCATCCAGCACCAAAGTAAGCAGAGTTTGTGTAATGGAAACCACATAACTAATATACCTACTACTATACTTTATTTTTTGTAAATACTTACATACTCGTATTATAAATAGAAAAATAGATTGTAGGTATCTTGGGGAAGGACATAGGCCAGTTTTTATACGCAGCGAAGATTGTTATTTAAACTTTATATGTCAGTAGAACTGGATTTATTTGTTTACCGCAATACGTTTGATGTCCTCGACCTAACACTGTACACACTGATTGCTTTGGAGTACTGCCAAAAACTCTAAGAGATATCGCGGTTGTGATTGGTTTGGTTGTACTTGTAGATAGTATGGACGTCACAGGAATTTGTTGTTTTCGCAAATCAATGCGTTCAACATAAACTTAACACGAATATAATTTTGCGTATTCAGGGCATCGCAGGGTATCTTCATCTAAAGTAATACAAAAAGAGATATGATATTTAATGTTTGTATGTTTATTGGTTATGGATAAACTCAAAACTAATTAAATAACCGTTTTTAAAAATTCATTCTGCATTATCAAAAATAACATCCCTACCAAAACTGTTATAGCCAAGGTATCAAAAGTTTACCCTTAAAAGTCAACGTTTGGCGTTGCGAAATCTATTTAATATTATACTACATGTTTATAGTAGGTACTGATCATTACCCACAAAAAAAGTCGGTAATGCTATTTAACTACAATAGTCACAAAAACAAATTTTTATTTAAATTAGTCAATCAGAATACGGGTAGAAGTGCATCCGTGCGAAGCCGAGGTGGGTCGATTATTAAGCCAAGTTTTAACCCCATTAACTATTGGTGATCAGGCAATCAAGATAAACGATATGAAGTCTCCAGCTGATGATGGTAACCAGACTTGGTAATGCCTCCTCTCTTTTTTTGGGTTTTGTATTTTTAGATTTAGTGTTGTCAAGATGGAAGAAAACAAGTAAACGGAGTAATATTTTTATTTAAAAAATGGTTGTCTGTAAAGGCGGTTTACCGACGATAATTTTACGTGATAATGTGATAAGCTAACATTGATGAACCGATCGTGCCGATCGCTTGTTCCGCGCTCTCGCTTGCACGCTAGACTCAGGCAGAACGTGACCATGAGTCATGCTTTTTCGTGCGTGCAGCCGGTGTTCATAGATTTATAAGACGTTATCACGTCAAAAAATATTCAGAACGAAGTACGAAAGGGAACGAAAATTACAAGTAAAACGATGAAACTGCAAGTTTTATTCTGTGAAGCAGTGTCAACATACCTAGGTAATTTTAGAATTATCAAACAAACAGTTTGTCTTCAGAAAAATAACTGTTCAGCGATAAACGAAATCCAGTAGTTATACTTACTATTATTAGAGCATAAACCCTACAACATTAAGTATCTATATGTTTATTCATTACGGAAGGGCTCTCAATCCGCGTTTTATTATTATGAAAGCTTTTAACTGCACGAGTGATTTCAACGAAAGAAAATTATTGTAACCTTGTTATAGTTTTAAAAATAATCCACCTTCGAGACGCACGATGCAGTCTCTGCTAACCGGGAAGAAAGAGTGCGCGTATTCGGACAGACAAACATGCAATAGTATTGTAGACAAAACACTAAATGTGTCTACAAAGACAGACAAATCAAATTGAATTACAATAAAATTGATATTTATATAATAAAAAAGTTTGATTAAAATTATAATAGGACAAAATTAAAAGTGAGTAATTAAAAAAACATTCTCGAAAATAAGAAACAGTGTAAAGTTATGATGAATTATCCAGAAATCCTACCGAGCTCAGTGCTTCATTGGAACTACAGAGGACTAACAGAATTCCCTATTCAGAAGCTTCGTGGAGAAGAAAAAGAGGTGACAGATATATATCTAAAAGAGAATCTTATATCTCGACTCCCGAATGATATAGGGACGCTAGTTCATTTAGAAAGTCTGTATATAAGTGGGAACGACATAACAGAACTGCCTAAAGATATATCGAATCTGAAGTGTCTGAAATGTTTGGATGTGAGTGGGAATAGGTTAAAGAGGATCCCGAATGAGATTGGTGAAGTGAAGAGTCTTAAGTTTCTGATTCTTGATGAGAACGAGCTATGTGAGCTGCCTTTGAGAATAGCAGAGCTGAGATGCCTCCGATATCTATCGGTTTGTGGTAATTTTACTTTTATTCCATATATTTTATTATACGAGTGTTATGTTTAGACAGTTAGCTTTGTACTATTGTTTGTTTCTGTTGGAGCGTTTGTTTTAGTGTTTTTCTTAATGGCGTCTTGAGCTCGTTTCTTCCAAATATTTCATCCGTAACGACGCGATTGTATAACAAATAAACGCTAAGTATATACATTCCCATCGCTAATTAAGGGCTGGTAATTTTATTAAGTAGGTACCCACATAATAACTTCTTAGACTCAACAGTAGGCACCTATCCTAGACTATGATTTCCTGTGTCATGGATATGAGAAACTATGAGCTACGAGCTCAACAAGACCAGGAACAAGCAATTTGAATGTAGTCTCGTAAAAGTACCGTGAATTGTGCTTCCACAAGAACCACAATTCATAGTACATGTTTATAGTTGGTGAGATGTTTATAGTTTGTCATCTATTTGAGATTTAAGCATGCTGCAACGGCTGAACAAATTCGGATGAAAATTGTTATACATGTAGTCTGCGACCTGGAAAAGCATATACTACTTCTTATGTAGGTACTATGCAGGCGTAGTCGTGGGCTGAAGCTAGTAATACAATAAACAACAATAAAAATGTTTAAATTGATTAACACATAGATTTACACCACAAACACAGCAGTTCTATACATACTCGTTCGAGTACGTCCTAGTTTCCAGCTCTGCAGTCGTAAAGACAGTCGGTAGCTGTAGGTATGATAACAAACTGCTGAACATAAATCAACTACGCTTCCTCATTGATCAGTCTGACCTAATTCGGATAACGGTAACAGCATCTTATCTAAAATTAGATTGATTATTGTTATGGGCTTTTGCGATAAGTGTTTTATTGGTTTCTATGGTTATTTTACTATGGTGATGATCGACATGATTTTGACTACCTTCTTAGGTATATCAAATCTGAGTAGGTAAATATAGAAATATGAAAAAATCTACCAATGCCTAAGGATAAGAGTAATAAGGGCCTAAGTAAAACTTAGTATTTATTTTCTCATTGATAAGGCATTATTTCTGTTTTAACTTTTTATCACGATTTTTCAGTAATTTTTAGGTCAAAGATTTTCAAATAATAATTGCAGATAATAAGCTGAAATGGCTGCCACAAAGACCAGTCTACAATTACCACCATTGCGAGCTTCGTTTCTGGAGGAACAGCTATTTGAGGAGTCTGCCGTACTCCCTCTGGTATCACATGTTTCGGAACCAGCAAACAAGAAGTCTCAATATTGCGTAAGTTATAATGATACTTTACAGTTTGCGAAACTACTTCAGAATAAGCTTAGAGGAATATTATGCGAGTGATAGAGGGGTGTAGTGCACTTTATGAACGAACTCGTATCTGGGTGTGAACATCAGCAGCCGCTACACTACACTATAGGTAATGGACAAATGAATCACTAGTTTTCCACTTCATGACCTAGCATTAGTTTCAAAACTATAAACGCAGGAAGAAAAGCAATATGGAAGCAAATGAGCAGTAATACTTTAAACGTTTTGTTTATTCGTGGGTAATCCACAGAACACCATTTCGCCCCAAACTATGGAAATCAGTTGACTGAGAGAATGTGAGCTTTTTAAATAGATACTTATAATATTTTGAAACACTAAGACACACACACATACAACAGTTAATGGGGTACTGTTTGTATTTTTATGCTGAATCTTATGAACAACGGCTCTGCGAATTAGATTAGGTACCTATTTAGTACCTTAATCACGCTCTTTGGATGATATTACTCTAAGGGTATAACTAAAGTAATAAGCAGGATGCCTACAACCACCTAGGTAACGTGAGCGGAGATTTAGGTAAATTGGGATTTCCGAGTTGGGAAGTCGTAAGGCGGAGTTTAATGCGGGTTATTAGGCATATCGAAAGTTGGGGAATTTATTCAGATACATATGGAATTTATTGCGGCATTCTGGAATGATTGAACGCTTACGGAATTTGATACGTAGGATTTCGTAGCTGTGCAGAAATGTTTACTTGAAACCTTCGTGGTAAGATCACTCTAGAAAATATGTTAATATGGAACCTTATTTAGGACATGGTATAGGTATTGGTAATATTTTCCGTCATTATATATGTAAAATGCATTGATATATTTATATAAACACGAAAAAATATAAAATATATCAAAATAGAAGTCCAAAACAAAAGGTCAGGGTTATCTTGCTTAGATGACTTACTGACCTACTTAAAGATATCTTTCTGATTTCAGATGTTTGAACTCAAGCAATTTAATTAGATCGTCACGTGATCGCAAATGTCGATTAAAACTGAGTCAGGATTCGAAAGAATGGGAGTTCGACGTGGATTGCCCACCTCAATACACCGTTATACAGGAATCCAAAACAAACTCTCCTCCAAGTTTGTTAGAATTGAGCAAGAGATTGGTATACCAAAAGATTACCGAAGCCGCTAAGAAAATATCAGCCGATACATACAGCATTTACTCCGAGCCTAAATTGTATGGCCTTAATTCGGTCAACAACAATGTGATCGATCTACCCAATAACTTCAATAGTATAAATATCAACAACGACAATTTCAATGCCAACGGAAATACCCAAGATAGCAAGATGAAAAGGAAAGATTACTTTGTGCCAAAAGATATTGTTGACGGCAATCTTCATGTTATGCCAAACTTCATTAAGGAAGATTTAGTAAATGGGCCAGTTTCAAGATGCGAAAATGCTTATTGTAGAAAACCGGTATTTGACCACGTTTATTACGAATTTACGCTTGGGTAAGTAATCTGAGTTTTTTTAGGATTCAGGTAGTAAAAGGTACCCCTGGGCTTTTATTTAATATTTAAGGTGCCCACTAAGTTAAGAGGATCACTGGAATAATGATTTCAACTCTGCCTTTTCCTTAAACAAATTCTCAGGTTTTTAAAACTGGATTTTTTGTACAGCTGCTAAGCTCTGTTTTAACTTGCTGATCAATGACAAACATTCATTCAAAATGTAGGTCTTTTAGTTATAACTAGACAGGTTTGTAATTTGAGTCTTTATTAACTTTCAGGAATATAATTCTAATCGACAATGTCCATGAAGTAATACTAAGTGCAGCGTTTTGCTCAAAGACGTGTGCTGATGTTTGGACACGAGACCGAATAGCAACAATACCTTGGACTTTGATAAGGGACGATTAATTTAGATTTACTGAAACTCAGACTTAAATATAGTTTCACAGTGTACTTTCCTACAGATTAACAGATATATTTTTGTTGTTATCAATAAAATATTTTTGATATTTATATGAGTCCTATTATTCCATAAGATATATGTAGTAAGAAAATCGCAGATTTTTTTACGAAATAATTCACTTTCATATTATATCAGCAGTTCATCATAGTTTTGCTCTTCAGGTGAAGATCACCAGAAAGCATCATAGCAGCTACAGATTTCACCAGGCCTAATTTTATTAGATTATTACTGGCAGCTTTTATTCTTCTTAGACTTTTCTACTTTTTCTAATAAATTGCAATGTCTATAATACTTTTTGCAAATCTGACAGACATCTATCAAATAAAATTTGTTAATTTCTCGCGGAAAACGCTATAGACACAAACTCATTCACCAAACGCATTCTAAAAGTCTATTTTGCCATTAAATATCCAAGCAAGACTGATAATGATTGATCCTAAAAAGAAGGCAGAGCCAAAGTACCACAAGTACTTCAAGAACCACGAATGCCACCTCCCTGCTGATAAGATGTATTCGGTCTACGGTAAAAAGTGCGGGCGGTTTAGAAGGTTTTTTCTAGACTTGACCACTGCCAGATCGGGAGATATCCGCACACGGAACATATACCAGCAAGTATCCTACTAATATTACAAATGCAAAAGTTTATGTGGATGTTAAAATAATCAATAAATAAATAAATATTGGAGGACATTGCATAACTAAGCATAACTTGTATTATGGAGACTAATAGAATACTGAAATATTTTTAAATGCACACTTAAGATATTTTATAGTCCCCAGACACAGAATAAACACCCATATTCATCACACAAATGTTTATCCTGGGAGGGAATCGAACCCTCAAGCTATAGCGCAGAAGGCAGATCTACTACCAAATGAGCTGAAAGGCAGTATATAAAAAATATATTTATTTGGAACACAATAAATAGTACAGTAACAATTTGAAAACGATGATACTTACAGAAGTACAAAAACTGTGTCACAAGTACCATCGCCCTCCTCCGAACAGAACCGGGTTCCAATTTTACAAGACTTAACACTAAGATTAAATTAAATTAAACAAAAAATGTGATTGTGAGAATGACGTAGTCTGTGTCTGTGTGTGTATGTGTGTGTGTGTGTGTGTGTATGTGTGTGTGCGTTTGTGTGGGTTGTGTGTGTGCTGTATTAGTGTGTGGAAAGTTGTGTAGTGTTGTGTAGTTTGGATATTTTATGTTATTATGTAGATTCGGGTGTTCGATTCCCTACAGATTATGTTAGACTGATTTACACAGACAGTATATATGCTACCAAAACAATAAATTGTAAATTGTAAAAAAGCACGTCAATGGCGATTGCGATGTGCGATTGCAGAGTCAATCTATTTATTAAAAACATTTAAAAAAATAATAATAACATGATCACTATAAGATGTTGTTATGTTAGCTAATTACATAATAACTTAAGACAGAAGCTTCCTTAAGTAGGGACTGAATAAATTAACCGATTTGGTATTACATGGATCTCACAACTTTTTGTTGCGAGTTGCGAGACTTGTATTTTTTTACAATTTATGTTTTTGATGGCATACAGTCTGTGTGAATCAGTCTAACATAATCTGTGGAGCAAATGTTACTGAGGTCTGTGATTGCAATGAATGGATTTAAATTTAAGTAGTGTACTTAGTGTCAAAGAGAAAAGTAGGTATCATATTTGTTTAATTGTATAGTTTGTTTGCATGTGCGTTAGGAGCGGACGGTTCGGGCGAGCGAGCTACAGGAGTCCATGTAGGTTGAGCCTTCATAAGCTTTATACTATGTACCCAAATTTTTCATTTTGCAGATCGTATGCTGCTCTTTGCTCAGAGAAGTACCGCCAGTATCGCTACTATCAGTTTTCCATCCATCCGTTCAGTAAACTCAGGATCTACAGTGAAGCGCTATTCATCATCGCAATGCTAGTTACTAATACACTGCTGTCTCTGCACTTTAGCGAACCAGTTCCAATGCATATGGTACGATACTTCTTACATGACTATGTTCCTTCAGGGTCAAAGCAGATTTTAATGCTATAAGCTCCTGATTCTTTCACTGTCATTATAGGTATTAACATTCCTCATACTCGACAGTTTTCTTAGTTGTGTACCCTTCCATAAACTGTATGACTGGCGTTGGCTGGGGCCACATTGCATGAACTCTTCTCGTTTGCCAAGACCAGAAATAGCTGACGCTAAAAGACCTTTCGGCCGACCGATATTGCGTTTTTAAGACAGCGTGAATCGCGACAAGTCAGCGTTTAAGATCGACCATTCTAAGTGGGAGAACGAGGCTAAATATCTTAACGCCTGGAGGATAATTGTAGCGCACAGTGTTGTTGCACGCGATAATGCCTGTATCGACCATTTAGAGCATAAATGGGCTAAACGTAACGAACGCGTCGCGAGTCCTGTAACATCTCTTGGGTCTTTTATTTGTGGTAGATAAAAGTGGTCGTGGCTGCCACTCTCGCATGAACTCTTCAACATCTCTTTAGCCATGAACGAAAGTGTTCAATTACAAATAAATGCTTTGTAACTTGACTGACGCCACCTAAATCATCTTTAACAGATGAACTAAGGCCAATGATAATGAACTGTATAACTAAACAGACTCCAGTTAACCTCAATGGCCATGCCTGTTTTCTATTGATAATTCGGCCGAAATCAGCTTTGGTAGGTATTATAACATTTTTAAGCAGTAGATATTTTCTTTCAGGACTGGCACAATATTATACTGTGCGTATTCGACGTGCTTTACTTCATAACTTCCATCCTAATTAACTTCTTCAGTGGGTACATAGAGGGAAACACCAGCCAATACGTCGTCCTAAACTTACGTAAGGTCTGGTCCAGATACGCGACTACGTGGCTGATTTCAGACCTAATGGCTGCTTTTTGCTTAGTGCCAATATTTCTAATGGACGAGCGATATATGATACTTCATACGTTATTTTCTTCAATGAAGCTGCTGAGACTTCCGTCCTTGATAATATACCTTGGTAATGTGATGACTGTTATGAGAGCTGGGGTGAGACAAGATTATTTTAATTAATGTTCATAGACGATCTATATTTTTCCATACGCTTTAACATCAGAACAAATTAATCATTTAATGGTACTGTTTCCTTAAATTTTTGTAATGAAAATGCAGACTTATACGGCTTTAAATTTTCACTTATGAATTGTACTGATTCTCCTAGCTCTACCAACGAACTGTGATTCAAACATCGATTCTCATATATTTCTACATAACATGGAACATCTACTTCCAATTCATAGTGGAATACATTATAGAGGGTTCTTATCAGCCCGAGAACCCAAGGAATTGCTCATGGATGAGTATAGCGAACTTGTGGAATTCAACAGCGAAAATAAGATTAATTTATGCTTTGGACAGAGCAGGTAACAGGTTACCAGGATAACAGGTTATAAAATTGGAATATCTAATAATTTCTAACAATTTGGCCGGCCTGTAGTAGCTCTCGCTTCTGCGCTGTAGGTTGAGGGTTCGATTCCCTCCCAGGAGGATAAGCATTTGTGTGCTGTACTTAGGTGTTTTTTCTATGTATGTTATAAAGTATCGTAAGTATTTATTTAAAAATATTTAAGTGTTTTATCATTCATCTAGCCACCATAATACAAGCTATACTTAGTTTGGCTAAATGGCGTTGTGTGCATTGTCGACCAATATTTATTCATTTATAATTTCCTACGGCGGCGGGACAAATGTTTGCATGATCTGCAAGTATTTGGCTCAAGTCTGGATGTTTCTCTATGTGTAATATGATATGTATGTATTTACAAAAAAAGTAGTGGTCTGTATCAGACATGAAGTACCCATACCAAAAGCTCTGCTTACATAGGGCTAGATGATGCTGTGTGAAATGTCCGGCATTATTTATTTATAATTATTATTAATTTAAGATTGTATGTCTTCGAATGTTCACTTGATCAGTTCTTAATTAGTGTTTTGTAATTTCAATTCAAAATTGGCGAGAGCCGATTTCGTACTTAAGTTTCTTACTTAATCTGGCAAAAATACTTGAAATATACATATACATATATGTATATACAGTGCTCACACTAAATCTTTGTAGGCCACCACGGGAGGTGGCCTCGGGAGTAGCTGCGCAGAACCCATTTTTGGGTCAAATTGGAGGCAAGCGGAGGGGGCCGTGGTTTTTTTACAATAAACAACAATCTAAAATTTGCCGATTAATGGATCTATATTAATTGATAATAGTTTTTTGTATTTGCAAGGTACAATTAAATATTTAATGCCAATAAAGAAAGCTTTTTTAAACTACGTAAATAATCAGTAAGTCTGCTGAGGCTAGTAAAATATTTGGATAGAATGTTGGTATATTTTGAGCCTGAGATGTTTAAAGCTCATTTTAAGCGTATTTGTTGAGTATTTGGTATTATTTTTCATAGTTTTTATCTGTTTTCTGTTATTGTTGAGTTTCGCGTTTATTGACTTAATAAAATCAGAAAATACGCGTTTACAAAATATATATAGTAAATAATGTTTGAGTAGTTTATATAAAAAGTAAGTAGGTAGGACCTAGCCTAGCCTTTACATTTGTGGAACTATTCTTTGCGATCTATATCGGGCTTCCAACACCTTTATCTGTACAACAGTACATGCGCAATCCCTATTTGCATCTAACTTAGAGGGAGAAAGATCCAGTGTGAGTATAGTACTTACATTTTTTTTAATGCGAACCTCAGTTTCAATAAATTGATAACTATAATTTCTTATTACAGTTGGAATGTTGAGAAAAAATACTAACATACACCTGATAAGGAAGAATGGGTGTTTTGAAAATTTTTTTGTGATATCCTGGCTGATTGCTCAAGTAGGTACTTACGATTCACAAACACTTTTACTTAATAAAATTTTACCCTCAATCTTACAATCAGCTTTTTAGCGTGATGTTTAAGTATGTTCTGTCCTCTTCATTCTAATGTCAATTCGAGTGGACGAAGGCCCAGCTGATAAGCAAGAAAGTTGCTAACGCAATTTTCAAATATCATGTTTCGCAATTTTCATGTAAATTTTTATATTTTTGCTCGCAAAAACTGATCAAAATCAAAATCAAAAATTGATTAGTTAAAAGAATAACGATTTATATACATATATTTTCGAGTATATACGGGACTAACGGTTATAGAATTATATATAAGTTTTTAACTGTGTTTAAGGTTATAACATAACTATCAGATGACCATTGCAGATTTTAATATACCACTGCGTGTTAACATACATAATAGCCTTAATCGGATCCGAATCGGCCAAAGCAAAGTATTACATCATGATGAAACAGGTGAAAAACTATACCAGGATGTTTCCACCACGCATCAAGCATAAGATTAGGAAGTTTTACGCCATTCGCTATCAGTCATTTTACTGCTCGGTAAGACTTCTTAGACCAGCTTATCTATTTTGATAAACTCGTAAGGAAGAGTGCAAGCACGAGCGACACTCCAATAGTTATAGTGAAAATACCACAATTTTACTTGTACTTAAGTATTTTATTGAAACCTTCCGAATAGAATAAGTGCAGCGTTTATAGGCTAGTTTTTCATGGCTCCAAGTGCTGTTTCATAGTGACCCAAGTCTTTAAAATGAAACTCTCCATAAAAATCTATATAAACTTATTACGATAGCTAATCTGTTTCAAAAGTTTCGTGAGTTGTACTATTTTGATAAACACGAGTTTTACTCACGTATTATTTAGTCGATGGAGGCACCGACACTGTTTCGATTCATTTAGAGAATACGTCAGGGCGAAGCGTGAACTTGAGAGGCAACGAGCCGACCGCGAATGAAATTCATTCGCGGTCCGCTCGTTGCCTTTCATTTCCTCCATCGACAAAATAATACGAGAGTAAAACCCGTGTTTATCAAAATAGTACAAATCACGAAACTTTTGAAAAAGATTAGCTATCGTAATAAGTTTATATAAATTTTTATGGAGACGTTCATTTTAAAGTCTTGGGTCACTATGAAACAGCACTTGGAGCCATGAAAAACTAGTCTATAAACGCTGCACTTATTCTAGTCGGAAGGTTTCAGTCAAATACTTAAAGTACAAGTAAAATTGTGGTATTTTCACTAAAATTATTGGAGTGTCGCTCGTACTTGCACTCTTCCTTGCGAGTTACGAGAACTAGGTACTATTACCGAAGAGTTCGAACGACAGACGCAACGAAATTCCTTCATAATTATTCTGGAGTTTCATCCCTTCGTGGCCAAACTCAGTTTTACGTCCATACGACTAAAATTCTGTCTAGTTTTATTATCATCGTCATCATCGGCAATGGATGAAACTTGCTAGGGACCGGAAAAAGTGGCATAATAAGGAGGAGGCCTATACCCAGCAGTGGGTGCAATCGGGCTAAAATGATGATGATAATGATGATGATGATCATCGGCAAAACAATGATTTGAGATGCAAAATGTGATTTTCTGCATACTTATTTTCTGAAATGTCTTTTACATAGGAAACATTAACCAGGCGGACAAATATTTAGTGCTATTCTACCAATCTATTCCTTTCTCAAAAAGAAATACAACACGTGTTTCTCCTCTCCACGACGCATTTTCAGGAACACTTGACGAAAAACACTCTGCTCTGAAGAATTGTTGTTTCGCCGATCGTTGGCCTGAGCCTAAAAACTGACACTGAGGGCCTCAGTTAAATTTTCTAATGGATTTCGCATTACAAAATTTTCACAGTCACGCCTGAATCATTTATGTATCTTTACATAGGAGTCAAAAATGCTGTCATGCGTGACTGGTCAGCTTCGCGAAGACATCATAATGCACACCGGTAGACAACTGGTGAGGGAACTGGTGTTCTTGAAACAGCTTCCAAGGTCTTTACTGTTGCAAATCGGATTAAAACTCAAAGTGGTGATATTCATCGCTGGAGATATCATCTTCAAGATCAATACTTTTGGTTAGTAACTTTATATTCTTGATTATATTTAGGTATCTATAGAATCTTGGGAATCTTGGTATTGGAATTTAATGAGAATTTGTTTTCTTGCATTTTCCATTCCAATTCTAGATCTTTCATGCACACTAACGGCCTTACTGATAAAGACCTCTTAGCTTGAACACAGCCGAAATACTTAAGATTCGGCCTGTCACTATCTTACAAAAAGGGGTTTTAAACAGTGAACTTTTGACTGAAGTTAAGAGGTGTTTTTAAAGACCACGATTCTGAGACGAAATTTAACGCTCGAACATGCCTTAAGTGACATCTGACGCTGAATGACTGAAAAAAACTCCACAGGTCTTTCTGTCTGAGAGTACAAAAAACTGATGCATTTGAAGCATTCATTACTGCAATTAATATTTTATGTTATATCCCATCCTTGTTCTACTCACTTTAGTAGGTTAGAGTAAGATAGATATCATCACAGATACATTAAAACACGCCAGATTATAAACATAAATTCACGCTAAACAAACGACCTGTTGTGATGAACATAGGTTTGTTCTGCATCTGGGTGCTAATTAAAATATCATAAGATATAAAAATATTTAAGTATTTTATCAGATATCAGTAGGGCGATTATGGAACTCTAATTACAATCAATTACAATCAATGTCTATCAGTTTTCAAACGAATGATTGAAATTACGATAGACATTGATTGTAATTAGAGTTCCATAATCGCCCTACTGATCACTATAATACAAGCTATGCTTAGTTTGGGGCTAGATGGTGTTGTATGCAATGTCCACAAAAAAAATACTATACAAGCTGACCCGTGCCCACTTCGTTAGGCGGTTACAACTTCACAAAAATATTAAAGTACTAACTAATATCATTATAAAAAAAAGATACCTATTCAAATTATTGTAATAATTACAGAGATTAACAAACGGATATATATTGTTAGATATATTGACGACCATTGTGGCGCAGTGGGCTAAAGTCCAGCTGAGACGCAGAATGTTGCGGGTTCGATTGCCGCCGCGGGACAAATGTTTGTATGTTCTGCAAGTATTTGTCTCGGGTTTGGGTGTTTCTATGTATAATATGTATGTATTTACAAAAAAAAAAGTATATAAGTAGTATATCAGTCATGTGGTACCCATAACACAAGCTCTGCTTACTTTGGGGCCAGATAATGCTGTGTGAAATGTCCGGGATTATTTATTTATTATTTATTTTATAGATGGCGCTAGCGGCCACCCGCGGCATCGCCAGCCCCGTTCCCGTTGTTTTTCCGGGATGAAAAATAACCTATATCCTAATCCATGTTACTAACTATATTCATTTTAAGTTTATCTAAATCGGTCCAGCGGTTCTTGAGTTATAAGAAGGTGTAACTAACACGACTGTCTTATATATATCAGTTTAACTGTATATACATAGGTATATATAGTATATACAGGTATTTAACTAGGTACCTAATAAATAACAAATATAACTAAAAGATAAAAATATTCTGTGTTGCACCCTCTCAAGGCGTATATATATTCACACTTGTATGAATACAAATGACACATTTTTTTGCGAAAGTACTAACTACCCACAACACAGGTTTTCCTAGGGTGGGAGCTAGGGCACTTTAATATTGTTATAATAAGTAATTATACCTAATTATATAAGTTCTACACAATAGCATTAATCATTATGTTTATAATACCTACTTGTTTACCTACTTGTTTTGTATCTCATTTGTAAAAATTGTAACATACCCTCATTTGTACAAACAGAAATAAAAATACTTTAATACTTTACTTTACTGTAGACAAAAAGATCAAGCTCTTTTTTTTCTCATGACGTAAACTCATTATATCATCTCTAAAACCCAACCAGTTCGTTGTGTCCCTCAGGTGACTGTATCTACTTCATCGACAAAGGCACTGTCGCAATATACTCTGAATCAGGCAACGAGATATGCCATTTAGAGGATGGAGATTTCTTCGGGGAAATATCTCTAGTCATGAAAAACTGCCTCCGAACTGCTTCTGTGGTAGCAGTAACGAACTGCGAACTGTTTAGACTGGATAAAGAGGAGTTTGACAACTCTATAGCGTGTTATCCGACTGTGTATGAAACTATAAAGAAGGTGGCGATTAATAGGTTTGAGAAGACGTGCATTTTGGATGAGCATCATAAGACGGAGTTGTCTCAGAGACAAGTGGACGAAGGGTCTCATTCGTCGAATGATTATAATCCTAATGATTAATTTGATATGTTTTGTTGTAAGTAGGTAGGTATACTTAAGTGTACGTAGGTAATGTATACGTCGGAAAGTGAATGAAATAATATGAAAATAACCCACCATTTAGTTCTTAACATTACTTGATTATTCCAATTGTGTTAATAAATTTAAACTTATTTTTGTTGATTTCTGAAATGTATTACTAAGCTGTTCAATTGATTTTAAGATTGTGTAATCTTTAAGATTGTGTGTTGATTTCCGGTTAGCCATTTCCGTTGAAGTTTATCTATTTTTATTTTTTTTGTGTAATAAGTCATTCATTTGATTTTCTTTTGGTATAACTATAAGTCCATTTCTTTTTGCCAATAAAATTTGTTAGGATTAGGATTAGATTTGTATTTTAAAATGTCATGAAAGCGGAAACACAGGCGTTGCCAATGGTTTCCGGGACATCTGGACAAAGCTTGTGAAGTTGTAATAATGGGCAGTTATTTTTGAGAGTTGGTGATAGCAAGACGTGAAATGTCCGGAACAATTATTATTATAAGTACCTACCTATAAGTAATACCTACTGTTAAAGTGAAGTTTTAAATGTGTGTAATAGGTTTTTACTAAGATGGAGTGATGACGTATTTTAGTGTTAATATAATTTACCTTTTGCTATATGCTTTAGTAGAAAGATTTTCTAATTTGTGTTCACGGATACATTCGCGTGAGAGGTTACTAATAAATATTCTAAGTTAAAATAAATGTAAGTTGTTTTGTTAAAATAAAACGCGATTCTAAAATATTTTCATTTTATTTTGAACCAGCCACCAGTCTAAGCAGTAAAATTTAGAGATCAATAACTTATTCGATTTGACCTGAAATGTTTTTTTAAACATTGTGTCTTTACAATCCCATGTCCTGGTGAACATAACATAGAACGCTTCATATAAAAAGGTTTTATATAATACAGATAGTTAGGTACAATATCATTTCACAATCCTGGGATTTCACAACAATTATATACTATAGTTAAACACTTTATAGTTGCCAGGACATTGAATTGTATAACCATGTATTTTTTATCATAAAATATATATTATTTTCTTTCGTGACGAAAGATTGATAACAGCAGTCTGTAGCTCTATAGAATAGTAACAAATTGTGCCTTTTCATATGTAATAGGGCAAGTTGAATGTTTGTCTCTGCTCGATCGAATCTGAGATCGAATTTGTGGTGTTATCTACGCCCATTACATCATAATCGCGCGAATGTTCAGTATTTAGTAATTGATTGTTGACTTTATTGTGTTTAAATTCGAATTGCGACTATAATATCATGTGCGAGCCATCTTTAGTTCGCGATGTTTGAATGTTATTATGAAATAAGCATCACTCGGGCATAGATAATCATTCGTCTTGAGAATATTTAAGTGATATTTACAAACCATATTGGGCTGATCTGTGATAGAAGAGACACAAATTGTTACCCAAACGCGCACTTTTTTACAAAAACAAGTGCCAAAAATACAGCAATTTAAACAATCACAACCAAAAGTAAATAAATTCTGCTTATACTATTAGAATAGAAAAATATTTTCGCAATTTCTGTAAATATTTCAGTTAAAATGTATGAAAGGCAACTTTTGGGTTAAAAATATTCCCATATGAATATTGCTATTTTTGTCAGCTACATCTCAGGCACATTACTTATAAGGAATGATTTCGCTCCGTTCTTATTTCATTCGTCTTAAATACACTAAAAAGGTTCTTTTTATTTACACAACACATTACCATTTATTCATAGTGGCGAAACATTTATGTATTCATAACTTAACAATCATTTTCTTAGCATTTCTGTCATATATTTGTTTCGATAAATTAGGAATTAGTTTAAAATACTGATCGACTAATATTTTTGTTTGATAAATTGAAAATAAATTATATAGCCACGCCACGTTATTAACGATTGCATCATAACTATGAGAAACTAGATGGCGCCACAGGATAAATTAAAACACGCTATCGATGCGTTTTTACCTAATTCCGATATTTATAACTATAGGATAACTATGAATACCGAAATTTCAGTTTTATTATTACTCTGAGAATATCTTTTATTTTAATTAGGTAACTTATTGCCGTTGTTACACATTTTGCCACTTAGTAACATGTTTGTAACATTTATGAAAATGGATCGGGTTCAATCGCCAATTTGTGAGCAGTATTTTTAATAATATAACCGACGAACCGGTTATATGCAAGAATTGTTATATCGTACACCGTACAATACACCATACAATACACCGTACGATATACCGTACGATACACCGTAGGATACACCGTACAATACACCATACGCTACACCGTACAATATACCGTACACCATAGTTCACAATAATAACGACTTCATGAATTATTACTCAAAGGTACGAGTTGTTGCAAGCCATTCTCGAAACTCCCATCTTCTTATGGACGTATAAACACATGACATTTGCACGCGACTTAGAATGTAAAACCTTAATTAATAATTTCTCTTCAATTATTGCTTATTTATAACGATCGAAATCTCTGAAAGATCTCGAAGATAGTTTAAGAGATATAACTGTACTGTACCTCTGTGGACAGCGGGTAGTACGCATTGGAAGGGTATGGGCTTGGAGCGCTGAAACAAAGGAAACGTAAATAATTTTATATTTATATAACGACCGATGTGGCGCAGGCCAAGGCACGCCTGAGACGCAGAATTTTGCGTGTTCTATTTCCGCCGCGTATCACGCAAGTATTTGTCTCGGGTTTGGGTGTTTTTCTATGTATAATATGTATTTACAAAAACACAAGCTCTGCTTACTTTGGGGCTAGATGATGCCGTGTAAAATGTCATTATTTATTTATTTATTGATGTAAACAAGTCTGCGATAGCAGAGCTCATAGTGGACTCAGGACCCAATCACTGGATTGAATTACATAAACCTCAAGTTATATGTAATGAAAGGCATTACTACAAGAGAATGGTTCAGGAAGCGATTGAAATTAAGAAATATCCTAATTTCAATCGTGAAGATGGTTTCAGACTCTCTGCTTCATGGAATCCAGTTATAGCTAAGTGTACTTAGCGTAGACCGGTTTCTCAATGCGTCATGGACACGGTTAGTGTTGTGTGTCGTCCGAGTGTGCAGATGGACATTTCTATTTCGGAAAAACAAGTGAGGGTAGTTGCAAAAAATGCTGCCCCCGCTTCGCAGAGGCGATAGCTCCAGTACTCCAGTCATCCCGTGACCACGACAGAGTGTAAACCTGTCGAAACGTCGGGAAAAATAGGTAAATAAACGCGATAAATACCCGTTAATATTTATAATAATCAGAAAGGATTAAAGTGTCGTTTTGGAGACTCTTTTCTAGCACTTGGAACATTTCTTAGAACTTTTAAGTTGCTACAACATTCCGGTTTCCTTAAGGTGTTTTCCTTTACAGAATCTCACGAGTATAGGATCGTAGACCACAAATAATCTATACACAACTCACAATAATATACAACGTACAATGATATACAACGTACGATAATATACAACGTACAATTATATACAACGTGAAATTATATACAACGTACCACTCTCCGTAGGGCCCATACAAAAGCATCGGCTATGATATCGGCTCGGCCGCATTCAAAATCTGCGCTGACGTGTAAAACAAGACGCATGGGGTCTTCCACCACGCGCTGAATTGAACCACTTCTTCAACGCTGACGGGTGTTATACTGGAAAAGATTTAAATTAATAACATTAAGCTGGAAAGCATACGGGCTATCAGTTTGTGATGGTTTGTGTAGCTTAAAGAAGTAGAAGCATATATGTGTTGTTAAAATCTGTTGACAACTTTATTTACTGACATTATAATGGCAAAGACAGACCATACTTAAATGCTACATTAGCTAATTATGTGATTATATACATAGCATAAGATGATTATATACTTTTTTACACAAACAAACAACACACACTCACACACATTCACACACACACACACATAATTACATACAAGCATCACACCTTGATTACTGTCGGTTTGTCGTTTTGTTAGGTAGGGTAAGTCAGTGAAATGGACTAGCATAGCACAGGATACCTCTTATCCCCTAAAGCAAACAGAGAGGTTTATGTTCAACATGTGTGTATGTGTGTGTCTGTCTGTGGGATCATAACGGGCGAACCAATTTTAATTTAGTTTTTTTGTTGAAAGGTGACGATCGAGATTTCTGAGCTATACAAGCAAATCTGTTCTCTTTAAAGATCATCAGCTCTGTTCTAGCTGACGAATGGATGTAAACAACTTCCACAGGTCTTATCGATTCGAAACTTGGTATCTTGTTACTTCAACATGGTCATTACGACCAGATGCTGCAGCATCACCTGGAATCTGTATACCCAACTCCTCACGAACTTCTAACCAACTTACAGCAGAGGTATCGTGCTTAGGGTCATTGGAATCGTCTCTACGAATAGTTTAGATAAGACTATATTTTAATGTGTCGCGGGATTTTTAAAATTTATATGTAAGTATTATGTTGCGGAGCAAAGAACAACTACCAGAGAATATCAAGATCTTCAGCGACCAAACTCCATCACAGAAAAAGTACCTGCAAGGCCTTAAAGCTGAACTAAATAATCGTCAAGAAGCCGGTGAAGGTGACATTACCATTAAATATATAAATGGTAAACCTAGCATAATCAAAACCACTCCAAAAACCTCCACAGAATATTAAATCCCGGAGATGTTGCTTCTACTCACAGCACATGACTCATCAAACATGTCTCAACTATAATAATCTGAAAATCAGCAAATCACGTCTTAAGTTCTTTTACCTACGCGCGCGTAGCATCCGCGCGAAAGGAAAATTCGATGAATTAAAAAGCATTCTTCAATCTATATTAACAACTGTGCATATAATCTTGCTAACTGAAACCTGGATTGCAACTGAAACTCAAGCCCAAATTGTGAGACTACCCAACTATACACACTATAATAACTATAGCACCGATTCCAGAGAAGGAGGTGTATCAATGTTCGTACACAACAACCTACAACACAGCTTATCCGAGTTCACTTACTTAGATGGGAACAATTATCTCTGAATAAGGCTTGACAAATACGCTTTGGAGGTGGGAGTAGTATACAATCCAGGCGACACCAACTACAAGAAATTTCTCGAAGCTTACGACTTACAACTGCAACAAAGAAAACGAGCTATTATATTTGGAGACTTCAACATCAACCTCTTAATAAAAAGTTAAAAAGTCAAACAATACAAAGACATAGTAAATGAAGCTGGTTACAGACTACTGAACAAGATTAACAAAAACTATAGTAGTTACTCGTGATTCTGACACAATAAAATCAATTATAGATCATGTATGTACTAACATGAAAAACAATGAATTCCATATGGCCATCATCAATTCATCAATGACCGACCACAAACAAATATATTTTGAGATGAAGAAATTTAAACCAGTACCAAAGATCCGAATGCTATACGAATCTATTAATTTCACAAAGTTATACACGTCCGTTGAAAGTGCTGGACTCGACATATCAAAATATACCAACTACTAATCACTCGAAAATACAATTAAACAGCATGTAAATAACAGCAAGGAAACGAAAATAAAAGTAATCAACGTTGAAAGCGCTGGACTCGACATATCAAAATATACCAACTACTAATCACTCGAAAATACAATTAAACAGCATGTAAACAACAGCAAGGAAACGAAAATAAAAGTAATCAACCCACCACAAAAAGAATGGATCAAGAATTATATACTCACTGAAATAAACAAAAGAAACGAAATGTGGGCAGAACTTCAGGAACATCCTGAAAATGAATCCATGGAATCAGAATTCAAAAAAAAGAAAGACTACACTTCAAAATTAATTCAGAACACATAAAAAGCCTACCATTATAAAGAATTTACAAATTGTAGCAAAAACCCAAAGAAAATGTGGAGACTTATAAATAATTTGGCAAACAATAAAATAAAACAAAGCTCTGCGCCTTCAAAGCTTATTATAGGATAAACATATAACTGACGCAATCAGTATACCTGAGACATTTAACCACTACTTCTACTTCTACTATTGGTCCTCTATTGGCTAATCAAATACCTACATATTTTCATGACAACTTCGTACAAGCCTTACCAAAAATAGCCCGAGACAGTGAACTGGCCACATTCGATACGTGTACAATTGACGAAGTTAACAAAATAATAAAAACCCTTGATCCTAACTCAAGTGCAGGTCTCAATAGAATAAATACTAAAATAATAAAATGCATTAAACATTTAATAATTACTAACCTTACAAACTGCTTTAATAAACTACTTACTGAGGGGCATTTTCCTAAATCGCTTAAAATTGCAAAATTATCACCTATTTACAAATCAGGAGCAAAAACAGAGCCCGGTAACTAATGACCAATTTCAGTTCTATCAATACTATCAAAAATTCTAGAGAAAATTATACACAAGCAACTAGAAAATTACTTAAACTTAAACAACATTATTTTTAATCAACAATATGATTTAGTCCAAAAAGTAACACCCTTGCTGCAACAGTAGACCTAGTTACGAAGATAAAAACTAACATAGATAAGAAAGATATTGTTCTGGGAATATTCATCGACCTTAAAAAAGCATTCGATACTGTCGGTCACAAATTGCTTTTAAAAACTCGAATATATCGGTATAAAAGAAACTGTCATATGTTCAAGTCATACTTATCCAATAGATCCCAGGTTGTTAAAATCGATAACATCCAGAATACAACTACGTCGGTAACATATGGAGTTCCCCAAGGATTAATACTAGGTCCGTTGCTTTTTTAATTTATATTAATAACATGCACCAACTAAAGTTAAATGGAGAAATAACTTTGTACGCGGATGATACGTATCTATTTTATTACGGCCCCTCTATCCACGACATCCTACCGCGTGCACAAGAAAATTTAAACATCCTTTTTACCTGGTTCCAACACAACCTTCTGACAATCAATATTTCTAAAACCTTATAAAAACCGAGAAAATACGTGAAAAATATTTAGGTTTACACATGGATAGTGGTTTGTCCTGGAGCACACACATCGAACACATTAAAAGCAAACTCTCATCACTTACAGGGTCGCTTCGCAGTATCGTTCATTGCTTCCACGGCAAATACGCTACACCATTTATAATTCCCTAGTCAAACCGCATTTACTTTACCTGATAGAAATCTGGGGCAGCGTCGTTAAAACTAAATTATCTGATCATCAAGTTTTACAAAATAAAATCATTAAATTACTTTTCAATTACCCGTACTTAACATCAACTTCTAAAATATACTATAAAGAGACGAAACTAATGAACTTAAACCAGCTGTACAAATACAATACATGCATGTTAGTCAGAAAAATAATTAATAAAACAATACATACTAACATATCATTCGTAAAATAAAAGCGGCCAAGTGCGAGTCCGACTCGCCCATGAAGGGTTCCGTAGCAGCAAGTAACACAATATAAAAGTTCTTGTAGTTCGTTATAACTTTGATCGATGTTTTAATAATAGTCTATTTTTTTTTATTAAGTTATTGATATATACGATTTATGACGTATTAAAAAAAAACTACTTACTAGATCTCGTTCAAACCAATTTTCGGTGGAAGTTTGCATGGTAATGTACAACACATATTTTTTTTAGTTTTATCATTCTCTTATTTTAGAAGTTACAGGGGGGGACACACATTTTACCACTTTGGTAGTGTCTCTCGCAAAAACTATTCAGTTTAAAAAAAAATGATATTAGAAACCTCAATATCATTTTTAAAGTCCTATCCATAGACCCCACACGAATGGGTTTGATGAAAAATTAAATTTTAGGTTTCAGTTTTAAGTATGGGGAACCCCCAAATTTTTTTGTTTTTTTTTTCTATTTTTGTGTGAAAATTTTAATGCGGTTCACAGAATACATCTACTTACCAAGTTTCAACAGTATAGATCTTATAGTTTCGGAAAAAAGTGGCTGTGACATACGGACGGACGGACGGACAGACAGACAGACAGACAGACAGACAGACAGACATGACGAATCTACAAGGGTTCGGTTTTTTGCCATTTGGCTACGGAACCCTAAAAATCGGAAACAACAAAGCGAAGTATGCGACGAAGCTATCTTGTTTTACCTAGACCGCGGACAAACTATGGCAAACAAATTATTACCTTCGAAGACGCAAAGCTTTACAATAATTTACCCTCGGAAATAAAAAATGTACACCTTTTTAACGCATTCAAATATAAACTTACTAAACACATAATACAAGACCACTCTTTACATGAGAAATTACTGCGTTAAATAGGTACCTGGCGTGCGCTGCAAAAACCGTTAGAATTACACCAGGTACTTATCCTGCGCAGACGAAGTCGCGGGCACCAGCTAGTATATATATATATGCACGTACCACGTTTGCGAACCCAAGGGGTGAAGTTATATTGATATAATACTCACCAGAGATCATTAAACATGTGCCAGTCAGATTCCATCCCGTCAGTCTGTATGTAAGCTATTAGGTTCTTAGGGTTGTCTTCGACGCAGACCACAGCCGCTGTCAGACTGTATTCTTCCTCAGACGCTGTTGTGATTATCTTCTTTTTGAATTTACTCTCGATTCTGTGGTTCGGCGAGTTCGGTTCTGATGATGATGTGTGGTACTGTAACTAGAAAATATATAAATGTAGGACATTTTACAGCCCATTTAAACTAAACAAAACTTTGACTATGCTATGGGAACCAAATGACTGATAAATACATTATACTTATAAAGTCACAGTTATGATACTTTACGAGTATATCACTCAGACACAATACAAACACTTATATTTATCATAATGCCGGACATTTCACACAGTATCATCTAGCCTTAAAGTAAGCAGAGCTTGTGGGTATAAAAGTACATAGGGTACTTTTTATGTTACCACGTCTCATACTGAGACTTTACGCAGCAGCTAATAGTTAGAGATAAAAAAACGAGTTGGCATCTTTATTGACATTTAAATAACAAGAACGCTCGTCATCGCAATAAAGGTCCTAGTATAAGCCTTATAGGATTCGAACGACCTTATTTTCCTTGCACCAAAGTCTAAGAGTAACATTTTTAAATGACATACATTTGGATCCAATCTATATATTAATACGTGAAGCAAAAACTTTGTACCCCTTTTTACAATAATTGCAGCGACGGAGGAGTATGAAAATTCTTTTTATTTTTAAAATTTTATTTTTATTAATTTCTACTTTTCTTTGTTTTTTTTACAATTACTCACTTGTTTTAGTTAGGTATGTTTTATTTTTGCCGCTGTCTGTCTGTCCCGATGTACGCTTAGATCTTTAAAACTATGCAACGGATTTTGATGCGGTTTTGATTTTTCAATTCAATTCAAGAGGAAGGTTTATAAGTATATAACATACAAAATATAGTAGAGAAACACTGATAATTTTAGAGGTTTCCAATGTGGTGTCGTAAATAAACACATTTTTTTGCGCTTACATTGCAAACGCTGACTGAACCCTACGAGATAGATCGAAATAATGTACTACAGTATTGTCAACCTTAAAAAGGTCTACACAAAAGTACGCAATGGTATATGTCTATCTCATAGTCTATGTTATTCTCTTAGATAACGTTGTATATAAAGACATTCTGTAGTATATTTAGTATCAGCATTGCACCCGTGCGAAGCCGGGGCGGGTCGCTAGTTAGTTATAATTTATACTATTCTGTCACGTTCTACTATCAATGAGCTTCTTATAGCAATATGTTCGTGCCGACAATATTGTACCAACTTATGTTTTTTTATTTTGTTCTGTTATGACGAGTATCCGAGACGGGTCACTGTGACTCAATACAGGCTCATTTGGAAACGTAGTGTAGGGGACAGAGTTACGTTAGGTAGGTACTTAGGTCAGAAAAATAAAACGTTTTTTTTTCGAAAATTGTTAGTACCTAAGCATGTTTTACTATAAGATGATAGGAAATAGTAATGAAAACCTTGTACCAAATTAATTTTAAGAACCTGAATAAATTGTTATTTTTATTACCTTATCGTTGACAATGACGTCACCATCAGACTGTAACCGAATCAGCAACTGCAGTGGTAGAACGCAGCTCGACTCGTGTGATGGACTCTTGGACGAACTTGTTTGAGTTGAGTTTGGGCTGAAAACGATGAAATCAACTTACAAAGGTACACTAGCAGCGCTTTTTGACAGGGTTATTGTTATTTATGTAACAGATAGCGCATGTGATTACATAACACGCGAAATAGTAATAGGTAATTAGTAATAGGTGTGAATTGTATGATCACTGCTACATATTTTCGCGTGGAGGACAAACAACAACTGGATTTCGTTTAAGTCAAGTAATTAGTTTTTACAACTATACAATTCTTTCACTTTCAAAACATTTGTTAGTTGTACTATACATTATGATAAACACGGGTTTTACTCACGTATTATTTTGTCGATGGAGGCACCGACACTGTTTCGATTCATATGGAGAATCTTTATCAGGGTGAGTTTGACCCGCGGTCCGCTCGTTGCCGCTTGAGTTCACAGAAACAGTGTCGGTGCCTCCATCGACAAAATAATATTTGTTTTATCGTGTTTATCCAAATGTACACATTATTGGTCGTAGAACGGATGAAGGTATTACTTATTTTATCTACAATAAAATTAACAATTATTATGAAATCTATCGAATTCCGATCAAGAAGAAAACGTGTGCAAAACAGATATTTCTCATATATTTTTTTATAGTTCAATGCATGTTTTTATGATTTAGAAACAAAAGACAAAATGTATTTGCTTCTAAAAAGTTGTTAGGCCATAACGAAGGCGGCCTTCTGGTTAATAGGCTAACTGAAAGCCCAGGTGCTAGCGTGATAGATAAATAGATAAACGTATTATTGTAGGTACAAAGAGAGAACACAAAAATCAATATTAGTTGTACAATGGGCGGCCTTATTGCTAAAAGCGATCTCTTTCAGGCAACCTTGGATGGACAAGATAGACAAAAAACAAAAAGACAGCGGTGTGCAAAAATTTACATAACATACTTGTTTAATACTCTAATACATACTCAAAAATTCATAATATGATAATAATAATAAACCTACAAAACAAAAATCACACAAAGAAAAAAAATCCAACAAACAACTTTGTACAGTGATAAAAGCTACCAGTAAGCAGCTTCCTGATAAAGGTTATAGGCTTTGTTAAGTATGCGCGTTACTCAGTTGACGAGATTCCGTCACGAGAGTTGACTATTGACTGATACAAGGTACTAACTAGCCTTACCTCTCAGGATGCTTGAAGTGACAGCCGGGTCGGGCACAATGTAGACCGTATCTGCAAGGTTTACTACTCGCGCCTCGCTTGGCTTCAGGCTAAAATAATTAAAATATCAGTATTTAAAATTTCAGAACCTTTTCTTAGAATTTAAGGCTTTAATGGAATCTAGTCTATGCACCTGTTGACACTGCCTGGTAGGTTGCTGTTGGTAGCGTTATCAGGATTTTAGAAATAATGTCGCGACAAACCCGGCAGACTGTCGGCTGGCGGGTTTGGTGTGTAGACTTTATTAGAGATGTGTTTTTGTCGATGACTAAAGCAGATACAGCTTTTTCCACCTGTCCCCCCCTCCATCACAGCCTTGTTGATCTCCTTCTGCTTTTTATCATATCACTATATAGAAACAGTGTTACTAGTGTTGTAGAAAGAATATACTGTTAGATAAATACAAGCCTCTTGAAAGAAATTATGTTTTCTAGCTAATTCTAGGTCTTGATTTCATTTAGGATTTTTCAAAATAAACACAAAGAGGAATGGTGTTTTTCGTATTAAATAATCGATCACTTTTCTTATGGTGACAAAATAGTTACCATTGTCCGTTATGATCCAGATAAATTCGTAGGGTTTTTCCCTGGCGTAAACGTTGATTGTGGGCTAAAAGACTACTGACTGAAGTTTAGGCTAGACACTCAGCCTATACAAATAGGAAGTAATACATTATCAACCTTGAATATGAAAATATTTAGTTGGATAAGGATTAATATCATGAAACGAATGAAACTTTCGATTCCTATCGTGTTTAGATTGACTAATTTGAACAAGAAACGGTTATTGTGACTATAATAGTTAGCTATATAACATAAAGCCTCGCCTAAAGCCTTTTTGTGGGTAATCATGAGTACTATAAACATGTACCTAGTTCATTATTTTATGTATCATCAATAGTTTTCGCAGCATACGCCAAATAATGACTTTTATACATTACTAGGTAGCTACTACGTCCGCGCGTTTAAAGAAAAATATATCACATCACAAACGCTTAATTTTGCTTCTATATGACGTAATTATTAATAAACGTACAATGACAACTGTCATAACCTAACAAACCGTACGTCGAAGGACGTATCAAACCGGAATCACCACTTTAAATGTTAAATTTTTTCAGTGCCTACCCACCGTCCACCTCATGAGACCACCTGGGCTCACTTTTCAGATTCTTCTGAAACTATATTCTTCTGGCGCTTCGGCGGCCGCTGCCGCTGCACGCTCGCTTCGCTCGCTCGCCTTGCGCGTTGTTTTCTATACTCTAACATTACCTACCAACTGGTTTCGATCTGATTAATTTCTGAGGTGTACTGTCACCAATATAAAGTTAGGCGCGTTCAAATTTAATCTGAGAGGTGAGCCGTTGTAAAAAAAACTTTCAAAGGTTCACCCAGATGGTCTTAGGGAGGTGGACGGTGGCTAAGCACCCAATTTTTTTACCTTATTTTTCCAATACTTTAAATGTTTTAGTTATTCTGCTATTCGGGGCGAAGACAAATCCAACAAATTAAAAATTATGAAAATCAGTCCAGTTGTTCTCAAGATCTAATCGGTGTAACTAACACGACTTTCTTTTATATATATGTATATAGAATTGCAATTTACGTAGGGATCTAAATATGAAGCTCATATTACACTCGCTGATTAATGTATTTCTCTATAGGTGAAAGAATTAAAAAAATCGGCAAAGTAGTTTTGAGTTTATCCATAACAAACGAACATTCAAATCTTTTCGCTTTATAATATTAGTTTAAAAAGTTTAGTTTAGGTATTTTTAAACAGAGCGTCGTGTTGAGCTCGATAAAAACGAGATAAGCTGAAAACCAGATCACCTTCTTGTTAAGTTAAGTTGAAGGGGTATTGACATACCCAAAATGCGTGCCTACCTTTACCAACAAAATTGGGTACGTAAGTCAACAGAGAGCGCATAAAGGCAGATCAACAAGGACCTTAATAGTTAAGTTAGTTTTTTAGTGAGAGTTGATTATAGCCGAAACAGGCTGTAGCCGGAACAGGTCAAAAGAATCATCATCATCATCATCATCAGTTTAAAAAACAGTTTTGAATTTGAATTTGACTGGCATCAAATTTCAGTAACTCCTTCACTTGTAACCCTTACATACCATATCTTTCTGCGATCCTTTCGCCCAGTAGGCCTTTTCTCTGACGTTCACACCGCCGCAGTTAATTGCTAGAATTGGTGGTAATCTGAAACCATAACACGCTTAGGTGGTAGGTCTCAAATACATTCAACTATCATAATGTGGTCCTAAGATGTTTTTACAATTTTCTGAATGAAACTGAACCGTATTAAAAAGTACTATGGTGCGTTATCTGATAAAGAGTAATGAACCAAGAGGATAGCAGAAAGCAGAAAACGAAAGACCTAGCATGCTTTACCAGAAGAAGAAATCTAAGCTGAAATTGAAAGCATTAGGATACATTACCTAATGGACGGAAGTAAGCTGTTTAGGGGATTCGTGCATTACCTGTTGGACGGAACTAGGCCGTATTAAAAAGCACTAAGGTGCATTACCTGATAAGTCGGCCTCGTTGCGAAGTAGGTGTGAACTTTCCGCACTGTTCGCACCACGCTGGCGTGCTTTGTCTCGATGAAAGAGATGCACGTATTAGTTCTATGAAACTGCTTCTTGTCTCGCTCTCTCGCGAGGTTATCGACGGGTATTGTAAAGCACAGGCTAAGACCACCGATTCTCGGCTTTCCTAAAATAGTTATAGTAACTTATGAAAGTTGAATTAGTAGTAATGTTTTAGGTTTTCGCGTGTTTCATATATTGTTGACTTAATATACTTACAACTAATTTCAGAGTCAGTGGCCAACTTGGACGGAGTTAATTCCATTCATCCGTCCAAATACCTCTGTCATAGCTTAACAACTTTTGAAAAGCCGGAACCGTGGCCTCGCACGCATAGGACCTACATATAAAGTAGCCTTCCCTTTCCCAAGTCCCAAGATACCTCTTTGCTAAATTTAATCAAGATCCGTCTAGCCGTTTAGCCGTGACAAACAAATATAAAGACAGGCACAGATACTTTCGAATTAATTATATTAGTACGGAGTCTCAGTCCAACGATCGGCGAAGCAACAAGTTAGCAGAGCAGAATGTTTTTCGTCAAAGTGCAGAGCGGAATCAGGTGTTCCTGAAGATGCCTCGTGGAGGCAAGACACGTGTCGTATTTCTTTTTGAGGAAGGAATAGATTGGCGGAATTGTACTAAATATTTGTCCATCTGTTTAATTGTAATGGATTTACGCAGTCACGCCTGAATCAATCTATACCTATAAAAGAGCTTAACCTGACTGACTGACTGACCGACTGACTGATTCATCATCGCCGAGCCGAAACCGCTGAAGCTAGAAAGCTGAAATTTGGAAGGTATCTTCCTTTTACAGCAAAACCACCTACTAAGACTTTTTAAGACTTTTCTAGGATTTTTTGAAATTCAACCCCTAAGATGGTGAAAAAGGGAGAAAACGAATGTATGAAACTTTTTAACGCTTGGTGCGATTTGCTTGAAACTTGATATGAATGAATAAAATGCAAAATAAATGGACACGTATTTCAGGATTTTTCAAAATAACCCTAACAAAGAGGTAAAATGGGGTGTCAAAGTTTGTATGAGGAACTTTTTAACGGTTGGTGTGATTTCTTAGAACTTGGTTTGGATATATAAAATGCAAAATAAATCGACACGTGTTTCAGGATTTTTCAAAATGACTCTCATAAAGGAGTAAAATGGGGTGTGAATGTTTGTATGGAAATCATTTAATGGGTGGTGGGTGTGATTGGTTTGAAACTTATCAATAAAATTTGGCAAGGATAAAAAGCATCCTGGGGAAGGATTTAAGCTACAATTCTTTTCAAAAAAAATACGGATGAAGTCGCAAGAACAGCTAATTATCTATATTAGTGCGGAGTTTGGAGGGATGGTATTAGTGTGATTTGTCACACTAATACCATCATATATACATCCATCATTAGTCTCGTCATTAGACAGACATATGTCTCCGCAATGTAGACTCGTCGTTAGACATTGTGGAGACATATGCAGTACTAGCTGCCTGCGGCTGCGCACGCGTGGTACCTACATAAAAAGTAGCCTATGTCCTTCTCCAAAGTCCTATATATCTCTATACCAAAATTCATCAAAATCGGTTCAGCGGTTTAGGCGTAAAAACGTAACAAACAGAAGGACAAGAGCTACTTTCGCATTTATAATATTAGTTGGATTGGGCAAACAAAGTTGCGGGCGGAGGACGGAGATGCAAATGTCGATATGGATGTGCGGAGTGACGAGAATAAATAAAATAAGGATTGAGTTTATCAGAGAAAGTTTAAAAGTAGCGCCAATCACGGAAAAGTTGAATAGTAATAGGTTTAGCGTGGTATGGGCATGTCATGAGGAGGTAAGAAGATCATGTCACAACAAGGGTGATTCGTCTCCTAGACGTTTCGAAATGGGAGTCAAGACATTGGTTACAAGCACTACCATAATTTAACATTGGCACCTTATTAGATCCTACAACATTTTGAGTTGCAATTTTTCTGCGGTTGGGTGCGCGGTGTTGCGCCTGGTGCCAGTGTGGTAAAACGGTCGACCAGCTTGGTCTCTACGGGTTATCTTGCTCTAGGGCCGCCGGTAGTATTGCCCGCAAGGAAATTTTAACGATATCATTCATGACGAGTTGAATGTGGATGGATATAAGGGAAGATGTAGATAGATTTTACATATCGGATAATACTGATACTTACAAAAAATTTGAGGCGATATAAAATTCGAGCCCATTACAAATTTCATCCCCTATTTTTTTACTCTTGGGTGTAAGTTCGAACACCACTGGAGAGTCACAAGAAAGCAAAATACTAAAATTTCGTTTATATATTTTTTCCAACTTTTTGATTTAAAAACCAAACTACTAAATCGATTTTGATGAAATTTCTATAGGACCAATCGGAAAGTATAATATTAAACATATTTTTTTTACATTTTTTTTATTAAAAAATTCAAATTCTTTTTTTGCGGACGGAGTTGTGAGGTACCAAACATAAAACAAATACAACCGAATTGAGAACCTCCTTTTTTTTAAGTCGGTTAAAAATAATGAATAATCTAAAATAAATACCTCTTTATTACACTTCAGACACCTGTTCAGCTGATGTTTTCCGATAGCAAATAGCTGTGATATATCAGACTCTTCTTTGCCTGTTTTTTTACCCACCAATTCGTTGTTTTCACTGTTTTGAATTAGTTGGACCTGTTGTATTGGTTCCGTCTCGCAAACACCTAGAATTAATGATCAGAAACCCTACCAGATTAGTTCATGTCCCTAGAGGTCAAAGGATGTTTGTTGACCAGTATGTTTTTGTTTTAACCGGCAAGTCGTAGAACCTTAAATTCGAAGATATGTGTCAGGTGCATGAAAGGAGCCTCTAAGGCGCACTTTAATCCTTTCACCACACTTGTTTTAAATAACTAGTGACACGATAAGTATGTTTAAAAAATTAGCTTCCGCCCGCAGCTTTACACGCGTAACTTACCTACATAAAAGTAGTCTATACGCTATACCAGGGGGTCTAGACAAATAACTGACGCTAGGAAAGGAATACGAAGCGTAGTCTTTGTCTAGACCTCCAGGTCACAGATTATATCTTTTAACTTGCAAAACTTTCTTGAGTCGTACGAACCAGTGCGAACCGTGAACTCGAGCGGCAACGAGCGGACCGCGGATCAAACTCACCCTGATGAAGATTCTAGATGAATCAAAATAGTGTTGGTGCCTCCATCGACAAAATAATATTTGAGTAAAGCCCGTGTTTATCAAAATGTATACAAGATGTATACATTTTGAGTTTTAACATTTTAAGTTTCATCTAGATCCGTTAAGGCGTGATCGAACCACAAACAAACATATTAGGAGTTAAAGTATGAAATTGCTGTTTTGTACTAAAAAACAAACTGTGTGAAGGCAATCTGTACTGTTCCTTGGAAGAACATTTTTTACAAAAAAATAAAAATTCGCTGAAGAAATGCTAGTCGGTTGGTCGTTGGTCAGTTGGCATTGGCATTAATGTTGAGGATCGGTTATAGCTTGACCTGATCTGAGGAAGCTGTAGTGAATTTTATGGGTAGGTATAGAAAACATTCTATGGGTAAGAGCATTGATGCTGCGTTTGACTTGGGGTCATCCCTTGTGTTGTTTGCTTACGATTATCGTAAAGCATTCACTTTTCGTCGCGCCACAATTCGGTCCAAATCCCTTTATTTCTGTACCGATTTAACAAGGTAAGGCAAGCTTCAACGCGCGCTTCTCTCTGCAGATCAGTCGAATCATGAGGCACCCATTTTCAAGTTTTTTCGTTTTACCGATTTGGTGCAAATAGGTCAATATTGTGGGTAAACTAACATCAAACTACGCCGCTATTCCTTGGTAGATATTGCGTGCTGAATCTGCTGCGGTATTATTATATTATTATTATTATTATCATATTTTTTGAAGTGAAAACTTCTTTTAGCGCGGTACGCATATTTTTAGATGAGGTAAAACCTCTGGATTCGCGACACCGTTACCGTCTGGGGCGAGACGCAGCCGGCTGCAGCGCTCGCCCCATTTGATTATAAACCTTAATTCACATGTTTACAGTCTACTTTTGTATGGAGAAGTTTACTGAATTAGGTTCTTTGATATAGACGCAGCCGGCTGCCGCGCTCGCCCCATTTTATTATAAACCTTAATTCACATGTTTACAGTCTGCTTTTGTATGGAGAAGTTTACTGAGTTAGGTTCTTTGATATATTATCTACATTCTAAACAAAAATATTGCAGCATCTATGTTCGTTCAGTATTTGATTGGCAGTCGCCATAATTACTGATTTTGAAGTGATTTATTACTAAACTCTAACGCGCCAAAATAAGTTTTCACTTCTGTCGGCACTCCCGGAGTGCAACCCGATTTTTTTTATATTAAGAATATGGTTATTGTTGTGAAATGTTTCACTCAGAAATTACCATGCAGGCTTAATTTAAATTCAAAGTGCCAGTACATTAGAACAGCAATTTCATATTTAAGCCCCTATGATCAAAATCCACACATTCACATTCTACTCACAAGGAACAACAAATTACAAGGAATTTCCCAGTTGTTCTACTAAAAATTAAGGTAATACTACTTGCCTCAATTTAAAAAAGAATAAATTCCTAGCTTTTCTAGTTTTCTTACATACCTGTATAATCTGGAAATCCATATACTACTGCATGAAACAATATGAAGTATATTTCAAAAGTCATCAGACTATATTAAAACATACATGTGCTATTCAATCAATTACCTACCTATGATTTTAATTTAAACTAACCTATTTCTGAAATAACTAAATTATGAAAAAATACATACAAAACAAAATAGGGCCCTATTTTGTTTTTGTTACCCAATAAAATATTATTTAAATTTAAATAATAAAACATACGTACAATTTATTTCAAGTTTAATTTTAGGAATATAGTCCAGGATCCATGGTCCATTTTTGCTTTTGATTACTATCAAGCTAATTTTCCGTGAGTAGCTTCATTTTTATTAGACTCCCAACAATTTCTTGTACGAAACTCTCTATCGTGGTAGCTAACAGAGGAAGCAAGGATAAAATATGTCGATTTTATGATTATCAAATATTTATTACCAACTGTTTTTTTTTTATTAAATCTCAATATAATTAATTAAACAGTCATATTGTCCTAAAAATTGCGTGGTACGTTATCCCGGTCCTACGCTCAAAAGTAGTATATTATCAAATATTTATAAATAACTGATATATTTGGTTAAATCTCAAGATAATTATCTAAATTATTCGAAAAAATATTTGTCCTACAAAATATATGGTTTGATCAAAGAGTCCCCTCCTTCCAACATGTATCGATAACGAGGTCATCATAAATGATTACTAACCGGTTAGAGGCTCATTAAATCTTAAAGTAAAGCTAGAAAGGTCTGATGAAATCTACTCTTCGCCCAAGCCCTGCCCAAATCCAAAACCCCGAGAGCTTTCAGTTGGAACTCCAAAATCGCTTCCAATGCCTCGCCGAATGCGGATCCGTGAACGAAATAAATGATGGTCTGGTGGAAATTGTCCGTGCCGTCGGGTCAAAGTTCTGTAAAACCCAGCGCAAAGGTAGAACCCAAAAACTCTCTGAGCACACTCTTAAACTCATGGCAGAACGTAGCGAAATGAAACTGCAGTCTTCAGTGGACATGTCGAAATACAGCTCGCGACGCGATTTGCGTCTCTTTAATACGCGTAGTATTAAGAACGCAATAGAGCGCAACCAAGGTTGCAAAGTGTTCGCGAGAGATCTGTCTATTGGGCAAAGTCTGTTGACGAAGCTGAAGACCGACAGTGGCAGTGTCGTTTCCTCGAAGCCAGAAGTTTTACGAGAGCTCGAGAAGTTCTATGGACAACTATACAACTCATCGCAAAGTCCTACTACAAGCACGACTAGCGATGCAAGAGTCCGCCTAACCCAATACTACACTGAAGACATTCCGGACATCAGCCTATACGAGATTCGAACGGCTCTCAAGCAGCTTAAGAACAACAAGGCACCGGGGGAAGACGGAATAACGACAGAGCTTCTGAGAGCGGGTGGAACACCGGTACTTAAGGTCCTCCAGTAGCTCTTCAACTCCGTCATCCTCGAGGGAACTACGCCAGAGGCGTGGAACAGGAGCGTGGTGGTACTGTTCTTTAAGGGGATAACACTCTCTTAAAGAATTACAGGCCCATCTCGCTGTTGAGTCATGTCTATAAGCTGTTTTAGAGAGTAGTTACTAATCGTCTCAATCGTAGGTTTGACGACTTCCAGCCTCGCGAACAAGCCGGGTTCCGAAAAGGCTTTAATACCATAGACCACATCCATACGCTCCGGCAGGTTATACAGAAGACCGAAGAGTATAACCGGCCACTTTGTTTAGCGTTTGTGGACTATGAAAAAGCCTTTGATTCTGTTGAAACCTGGGCAGTGTTGCGGTCACTCCAGCGGTGCCAAATCGACTATCGGTATATCGAAGTGTTAAAATGTCTGTACAGTAACGCCACCATGTCTATCCGACTCCAGGACCAGAGCTCGAATCCAATTCCATTGCATAAAGGGGTGAGACAGGGAGATGTTATTTCTCCGAAACTGTTCACCTCTGCATTGGAGGATATTTTCAAGCTCTTGTGCTGGCATGGTATCAACATCAATGGCGAACACATCACTCACCTTCGATTTTCCGACGATATAGTCCTCATGGCAGAATCTAGACCCTGGCAGAGAAGACCTTGGCACAATGCTCAGCGACCGTAATATCGTGTCCCAACAGGTGGCTCTTAAAATGAACATGAGCAAGACAAAAATCATGTCAAATACTCATGTTGCACCAGTACCGGTACATATTGGGAGCGATATAATCGAAGTTGTAGACCATTATGTCTATTTGGGTCAGACGATTCAACTAGGCAAGTCCAACTTCGACAAAGAGGTCAGCCGACGAATCCAACTCGGATGGGCAGCGTTCGGGAAATTACGGCACATCTTCTCGTCACAGATACCGCAGAGCCTCAAGACGAAAGTCTATAATCGGTGCGTGTTGCCAGTGATGACATATGGAACTGAGACTTGGTCGCTAACTATTGGCCTCATACACAAGCTCAGAGTCGCGCAACGTGCTATGAAGAGAGCTGTTGGATGTTTCACTACGTGATAAAATCCGCAACGAGGAAATCCGTAGAAGAACCAAAGTCACCGACATAGCGCTCAAAATTTGCAAGTTGAAGTGGCAATGGGCAGGCCATATAGCTCGCAGAACTGATAACCGTTCGGGGAATACAAGTTCTCGAATGGCAACCAAGGACAGGAATACGAAGCGTAGGACGACCCCCCACCTGATGGACTGACGATTGTAAAGATCGCAGGAAGTCGGTGGATGGAGAGGGCTCAAAATCGTTCTTCCTGGAAATCTATTGGGGAGGCCTATGTTCAGCAGTGGACTTTATAAAGGCCGTTATGATGATGATGATGATGATGATGATTATAAATATTTGAAAATCATAAAATCGACATATTTTATCCTTGCTTCCTCTGTTAGCTACCACAATAGAGAGTTTCGTACAGTAAATTGTTGGGCGTCTCATCAAAACAAAGCCACTCACGGAAAATTGCTTGATAGTAATCAAAAGCAAAAATGGACCATGGATCCTGGACTAATAGGGTAACACATTCAGGATCGTTAACAAAACATTACAGTACTTTATTTTTGGCAAAAAAAGTCAAGAAATGCGCGTTTTTACGCATTAACCAAAAATTACAGTTTTTTACGGTTTTCCAAAACAACGCGTTGAAGACACGAGCACATTTTTTTTAAACAGTTTCGTAGGGTTACTTTAATGCCTTATGTTTAGTAACGCGTATGTCCTCCGCTATTGCGCACACACTCTCTGAGTCGGTTTGGAACACTCTCTATGAGGTGGATGACGTTTTCATCTGGAATTTGCTATCAACACACTTTTAAAGCAGTTATCAACTCCTGTCGGCTATGCATTTCAGTGTGGTTATCTTTAAGGCTTCTTTTCAACTGATCCCAGATATGTTCGATCGGATTCAGGTCCGGACTCATGGCAGGCCAGGGTAGAACTGCGACCAGCTTCGGAGATTTCACTTTGGGTCACTCTGGCAGTATGACGGCGAGCGTTATCTTGCATCAGAATAAAGTTAGGGCCTACTCGCTGTGAATATGGGATCACATGAGGTCGGATGACATGCTGAACATAGCTGGCGGCCGTTACATTGCCCTCATCTAAAATCACTAGCTCGGTTTTGCCCATAATGCAAATCCCACCCCATACCATAATACTGGGTCCACCAAAGCGGTCAGTTTCACGAATACATGGTTCTGTAAAACGTTCTCCAGGTCGTCGCCAAACTCGTACGCGTCTGTCATCATTAAAAACTTTACTTTAGATTCATCTGTAAAGAGAACAACCTTCTAATTATCCATGGTCCATTCGAGGTGATCACGTGCAAACCTTAATCGCGCTGCACGGTGGGCTCGGGTCAATTTGAGCCGAACATATGGCATTCTGGAACGTTGTTGGTCTTCATGGAGCCTGTTCCGAACAGTTTGGTCACTCACTCGCGTTTCAGCGGATTCACGTAAGCGGTTTCTCAATATGCGTGCAATTACAGTTCGCTCGCGACGTGCAGAGAGTCGGATGTATCGGTCTTCTTGGGAGGTTGTGGCTCGGATTCTACCTGAAACCGCGTCTCCTACTCACACTACCTGTCTCTTGATAGCGTTCCCACACATTTGGAATAGCTCGTCTAGACACACCTATGCTTGCAGCTATCGAGCTTTGCGAATTTCTCTGCTGAAGCAAAACAATGGCTCTTGTCGCAGATTCTGTGTCCATGTGACGTCGAGAACCAGGCATTGTTTATGCAAACACTAATTTAATCGATAATTAAAGTCAAGGTTACGGTAACTTCTTCGTTAGACACAACAAACACCACTGAGCAACAATGTAATGGCACTCAGACTCTGCGGTATATCGTAGATTTTTGTTTTTTTGCCACCTACTACCCACCCTAAACTTGGCGTTTAAGTGATAAATAAGATCAGTAAATATGCCGACTTAACATTGCCATACTTGAGTTTACCAACAACTCACAAAAAAAATGTGTCGTGCAAAATATTGAAATATTACAAGCCCTATTTTGTTTTGAGTAGTTTAGATAATCCAGTCGGGTCGTCGCCAAATGGATATTTGCCCAGAACACTGGCTAAAGCGAATTTTCTGAACGAAATAGAAGCCAGCATTCCTCTATCACATAGTCTCTATCAGTCTAAATAATTTTATAGGCACACTATACATTTTCAACTTCAACTTGGTTCTTATAGTACAAGCTAAGCAAATAAGCGGCTAGTCGGTTTGAAATAAGTTTTAAGCCACCGCTTCTGCCAGTGGTTTGCTGGGCACGCCTGTCTACCAAGGGCGTTTAAAGGTCATGCGAAATCTAAATTTGGTATGATACCACTATCTACACGGTTTAAAACACCTGTTTTATACCATCGTTTCAAACCGTGTAGCACATGCTTAAGAGCTTGTGCGAGCTGAATTGCACTTTGTTGCGACGTAGCAAGAGTCACTATTTATATAAATGCTTGTACTAATAAGTGTACTGTGATTTGGGGCTAGATTGTGTTGTGTGAATTGTCCAGCAATATTTATTTATTTCACTTATATATAAGGAGTTTAAAGAATATAACTTTAAGTTATTGGTTAAGTAATGGAGTTTAATTTATCAAGCTGAATAATATATGAAGCTATATAAATAAGCTTATAATTTAATTGCTTAGTATCATTTGGTATGAATTCATTAATATAGAAGCATATAGAACCTTTAAACGAAGTACACACACATATTTTTTTTTGTATTTTTTTTATAGTAAATATACTGAATATAATGAGTCATATACTAAATGAATACGAAGACAGTTAATTATATACTAGTTGCCATTCCCACGGTTTCACCCGCTTGGAATGATTACTATACCTCTAAAATCTATTATAAGCATTAGCACAACGACAAAAATAGTTTTCTACTAGTGAATTTATTGTGAATAAGTGATTTATCCTACAGACAAAATCACAAATTCACAAACTTAATTTACTTAAATATAATATTAGTATTAGACTTGCATACAAATATACAAAAATAAAACAATAAACACAATGCTAGCTTTGGTTATAACATAATATAGAACATATTTTGACTTATACACCACTTATTAAAAGTATAACTTGTTGCAGTAAAGAAACAAATCTTAAATAGCAAATTTTATCATATCTTGAATAATATGTATGTATTCAGAAAAAATACATAAGTACATATCAGTCATGTGGTTCCAGTAACATAAGCTCTGCTTACTTCGAGGCTAGATGATGCTGTGTGAAATATCCAGCATTATTATTATTTATGTTAATCCAAAACCACATCTATATACTATCCAAATAGGTAAAACATTTGAGTAATTGAGTAACATACGAACACCCAATATTGTTTGAATGAGAGGATAAATAAATAAATAAATAATGCTGGACATTTCACACAGCATCATCTAATCACAAAGTAAGCATAACTTGTGTTATGGGAACCACATGACTTATATACAAGTAGTATATCTGTCATTTTGTACCCATGACTGATGAGTGATGACTGATAATGTTTTTTTTTGTAAATAAATACATAGAAAAACACTTAGACCCGAGATACATATTTGCAGATCATCGGCGAGCCTTCGGTCAGTGAGCCACAGAGATTGTCATAATAACAGAATAGGCTACTTTTATCGGCGTACAATTTGTTATCTAGTATTCACTAATACCAACTGTATTTATTAGTATCGTGCGAGAGAGAGAACATTACTAAATCCGTTATTTAAGATTATTTTCTTTATTAAAACAGTTTCTACACTACCACTTCAAATCACTGGCTAACTTTAGTATTACAAGTATAATCCAAAGTAAACCATAACAATATTTTTAAGTTATTAAAACATATATATAATAATATTAATTCTCAGCAAAAAAATAATAAATAAGAAAGCATTAACAAGTTGTAAATAATATAATTATTTTATATTTAAAATGAGTCCCAACCTCTACTTTAAAATTATTTTCACTTATGTGGGTAACATTTCAAACAATACTTTGTATTGTACTAACACTACACACTACGAGTATCCACGTATCCTATAATAACGTATGTATAGAACATTATCAACGCGTATACAGTTACGCATAATTATATCACTATGATTATAACAAGATATTAATTGATCACTATCACTATGGTTTTTGAGAGTTGCATTTATTTGATTATTATTACTACGAATTATTTTTAGAGTTGCATTGAGATTGTCACTATCACTATGATTTTTGGGAGGCAACCTTAGATTATTGTCACTATGACTATGGTAAATGGGAGGTAAGATTAGATGGTTGTCACTTTCACTATGGCCTTGGGGAGTTATAATAAGATAGTTGTCACTATCACAATGATCTTTGGGAGGCAAACTTAGATTATTGTCACTATGACTATAGTCAAGGGGAGGTAAGATTAGATGGCTTTCACTTTCACTTTGATCTTGGGGAAGTAAAATTAGATGGTTGTCACTTTCACTATGGTCTTTGGAGGGTGGAGCTATGTGGTTGGCACTATCACCATGAGTTTTGAGGTTTAAATTTAGATGATTTTCACTTTCACTATGGTCTTGGGGAAGTAAAATTAGGTGGTTGTCACAATCACTATGAGTTTTAAGGGTTAAATTAAGATGGTTGTCACAAACACTATCGTATTTTAGGGGTGGAGTTACTATCATATTGTTCTCATTATCACTTTGGTATTCGAGAGTTGTATTTAGTTGGACACTACATTCGTCAGTAAAGCTTTCTTCGTCAGCGGTTGTTGAGCAGTCTGCATTTTCTGCAACAATAAAAGCTATTTACTGACCAATGTAGGGACAACTAAATAATTTTAAATAGGAAAGTTTTAGGGTTATTAAAAATAGATATTGTTGCAGGTAAATTAATTCGATTAGGTGCTAGAAAAAGTTGCTACATATGTAAAGTCTGATGACCATTGTGAGTCATTCAATGAGAATTCGTTCAAATATCACTTTCGATGGAACAGTTTTAGTCAATTATTATGTATTTACGGATAATTTTAAGCTGATGCATACCTCTTTAAAGCTTGAAAGTCAATAAAACTATAAGACACTTCATGGGGGTTCTATAAATCAATACTAATTAAGTCTATAACGAAACTATTATAATAACTTTAACTATAACTCATGAAATCATACCAACTCATTATTTTACTTATTCAAATAAATGTTAATTTCTCTATAGGTATACTAGCCGTTCCTGTAGCTCAGTATTTTTACTTCCTCTTGAATCATCTATCTATTAAAAAAACCACATCAAAATCCGTTGCGTAGTTTTTACGATCTAAGCATACATAGGGACAGACAGACAGCGGAAAACGACTTTGTTTTATACTATGTAGTGATTAAATAAACACTGTTGGACAATTCACACAGCACAACCCAGCAACAAACTTGTACTATGGGAACCAGATGACTGATTGGATATTTGTAAATACTTATGATAGTTTATAATACCGACAGAACAAACATTTATGTTCATCACACAAATTTAAGTCCTGAGTGGAAATCAGATCCACAGCCTACAGTGCAGAAGGCAGAGCTACTACCAACTGAGCCGGTAAGGCCTGTCAATTAATTCCTTCCATGCATAGGAACTATTTTACGAAAAACGGTACTAACCTTCCTCACGGCCAACCAACCACGGTTCTTCCCTCAATTCCTCATCAAACTCCGTCGGTCCCAGAAACTCAATCTCAGTAAACTGATACTTCTCATAGTGTCCATTGACAGGCGGCATGGGAATAGGGCCGTTTTGTTTTATAGAGCTTAGACGGGAGCCTTTGGGTGGACTGTTTGCTAGTATTTGTAATTCTAGTTCTTTTCGTCGCGTTTCTAGAATGTCGTAGTGCATCTGGTGTAAAATAAATCGGTTCCAACTCTGTTGACAAAAGATAATGTTAGAGAATTCAATAGCTTTATATTTTAAACAATTTAGTTTCATTGAATTTGGTAAACATAATAATACCAAACAAGCGAAGCGAGACACAATCTTTTGTCATGAACATTTACATGCATCGTAAAAAATCGCGTCATGGCGTCTTATAGTGGTACAATGCACAGCGACTTCTTATGGTGAAAACTGAACTGACAATGCAATCCTGCGCCGGTGTCGGTAGTTTTCCTCGGAACGACATCGCATTACGACTCGACGTCACTACGTCCTACGATGCAACATCGTATCGTGTGTATGTTATAATAAGCACTTAAGGCCCTTATATAGGCGTCTTTCCGTCAAACAAAAACAACAAACCGTGTGTTATATTCATCCAATTTGTAGTTGATAATAAATAAATATTGGACAATAAACACAACATCATCTAGACTGACCACACTACTGAAAGAATGATAATATATTTTTAAATACGTACGATACTATATAACACCCAGACACAGAACAAACAGCATTCATCACACAAATATTTGTCCTGGGAGGGTATCGAACCCTCAACCTACAGCGCAGAAGGCAGAACTATTACCAACTGAGCTGACATACCAGTCAATAAATTCGTATTTTATATGTCGGGCGAAGCGAGTTGCAAAAATAGTATGAGGTGATAAAATCAATTGCGGGACAATTTTGACATGATCTGCAAATATATTCTGCGTCTAAGGTTTTTTCATGTTAAAGCTTATAATAATAATAATACCAGACATTTCACACAGCATCATCTGGCCCCAAAGTAAGCAGAGCTTGTGTTATGGGTACCACATGACTGATATACTACTTAAATACTTGTAAATACATACATATTATACATAGAAACACCCAGACCCGAGACAAATACTTGCAGATTATACAAACATTTGTCCCGCGGCAGGAATCGAACCCGCAACCTTTTGCGTCTCAGCCGGACTATAAGCCCACTGCGCCACAGAGGTCGTCGCTTGTGTGGATTGCTTGGATTTTGGTTTCTTACTCAATAACGGCTGAACCGATTTGGATGATTTCAATACAGGTATAGACCTGGATTACCAATAGGCTACTTTTATCTACACATGCTCACCCACGGGCAGCTATGTAACATTTACTAACATACTATTAATACTATAAGTTAAATACCTGTATTAATGCAACTAAATCAACTCTCGGATCGGGTCCTCGGTCTGGCAGGATCAGCCCTAAGGCTGCCGCCTCGGGGACAGTGCGGAAAGCACGCAGAAAGTTACTAGCTTGACAAGGCGTTCCAGCACTAGTGTCGAGCATACGAAATAGGAAGCCTGAAACATGTTAATATTATTTAAGACTACATAATTATCAGTCATAGAGCTGGCTTTCAGTATCGACGTTGTCATTCATCGTGATAATGCAAACGATTTGGAAGTTTTCTGTTTTCTGGAAGTGGTCTGGATCAATTGAGTTGTCTATTGATCGTTTGACACGGTACTTAGATAGCTTAACTGTTTCACATATTTGTCTTTTCTATTACTTTATTTTACTCTGTACATCTATATAAAACATAGATTCATCTGTTTACTTTTTGTTTTACTGAATATTTCAAGGATAAAAAAAACTATGGTACGATACGGTACAATATGATTCATCAGAATCAAAAAAGGTTAAATTGATGCAAACAGCTTTTTTAAAGTTACAAATACTTAATATATATATGAATCTTTGAATGATCCTACTAAAAAATTGTAATGTTTTATGTATTTATTTGTTTTACAACTAAATGATAATAAATTAGACAGATGCAACTTTCTCATGAATTCTTCGTGTTGTTGATGAAATGGTGATACGGCAACGGCAACTCCTTGGTTTCCTGCTTTAAACTTAGGGTAAAGAAGTATTAAAATTAAATAATGGTCTTCATTTATACGGAATTTCTTCGATGTTTAATAAATTACATTCGATTCTTTCCATATAATTGGAAAATATTGATATAGAATTCGCAGTTTTATGCTAATTCATTTTAGAAATTATTTGAACATGACTCAACTCAAGTTTGACTCAAGTGGGTTTGACAAAGTAAAGTGACAATCATTGATTCTTTCATGAAGACATATTCGTAGGTACATTTTAAGTAAAAATAAATAAATATGTTCTAGAAATAATGGCATTATTATGATACAGTAGCTCTATACAGCGGGTAACAAGAATCAATCAGCTTGATATACATCAGTTATTGTAAGTGTTCAAAATTTCATACTCCTCCGTCCGCGCAATTTTCGTAAAAAGGGGTACAAAGTTTTTGCTTTACGTATTAATATAAAGATGTCTAAGATAAAGAATACAATTATACTGATTTCAATAAATATATATTTCAATATCATTATCCTCATGCATTCAACACCCATTCTAGCAAAATGCCAGCATATTCTAGAATTTTACATAATTTAAAGTTCTATTCAGTTCCAATAGCGTTTAGATGATTACCCAAAAAGTAAATGTACTTAATATATGGATGTAATATACGACACAAAACACTCAGTCGATCATTAAATATAACATACATTTCTCAAAAAAAATTATATAGGTAACCTAATGATATTTGTATGACCATACGTATCAATTTATCTACGCATTTTTAAGCGTTACTTATTAATGGAAACTTTACTGGATTATCTAAAATTTTAGTGATTTTGTTAATAAGTTCCATTGTTCTGTTTGTTTTTCCAAATATATAAAACAAAGTCGTGTTAATTACACCATTTAAAACTCGAGAACAGCTGGACCGATTTAGATGATTTTTGATTTGTTGTATTTGTCTCCACCCCGAATAACACAAAAACTATAAAATCATTTGCAAATTTTCAAAATTAAAAAAACTATTAAAGATTATAAGTGATTATCGGTGCTCAGGAGCGCCTAAACACTACACACATATATGTATGTACACACAATCAATGTAAATGTACATACATAACTTAACTTAACTTACTTTATATATTATCTAAAGTACTACTAATCAATGTAACTAACATTAATTTAATTTAACCTATATTTTGTTTTATCTTATTTATTTGCTTAACTTAATTTAATGTATATAACTGTACTACGGAAGAGCGAGACCCTCGAACACAGGTATATAATATACTTAAAAGAGGATCCCACACCCATGAAATGTATCATATATTAAGTTTTAAGAAATAAATATTTTGTATTTGTATTATTATTTTGATTATAAGATGTGTCATACAGAAACAAAGTCAAGTCAAGTGTTTTAAAGTGATATATTTTTAAACACGCGGACGAAGTCGCGAACGGGATAGCTAGTAAATAAATAAATACTTTCATGTATACAACAGGAAGGACTTTGTATTTAATCTATAAGATAAACTATACAGCGCCAAATGGAAATTTTACTAACAGGTCGCTGCAGTACTCGCGACCGGATTTAGATATTTTTATACAATACCAATATAACTATTTAGGACAATATATAATTGTTAGATTAGTAAACCAGCTCAAAAGATTCTTGTTACAAGCTTCCAAGCAGAACTACATAACTACGTACCCAATTCACAGCTGAGACAGAACTCTTTCGCGCACGTATGTGCCAATAGTGTGGCTTTTAGGGGTGCCGTGTAATATAGGACCTGTAAAAAGTTTTGCCGCTTTCATAGTTGACGCTACTACAGCGTGGCATACGTATAAGCGCCATCTATCGCTGGTAGCGGCAACTCTAGAGGACGAGTTGTGGTGGAACAGGATTTAAATTGAGCAGCGTTTTAGTAACGATATTTTATGCAGATACGAAGTAGTAAAGCCAGTTAAAAACAAGTAAAAACGTGATAATTTTATATTCTTAGCTGCATTTCCAGATTTATTTATAGCAGAGAAGTATTGGAATAAAATAAAAGGTAATAAGAAAGGTAAATAAGGTAAAATATGTCCCTATATCAAGGACATAAGGTTCAAAAAGAAAATCTAAACTGTTTGACATTACTGTCAGTTTCAAATTTCTATTCCCTCACACTCGCCCTATAGTCTATTACAAAGTAATTACACATACCTGTAGCATAGCATTGCAGTATGAATTGGGGAGTGTTGATTCGACTCCCGGCATGCCAGTCTTGTTCAAAATGGCCAGGACGTCGTTTGGACCGGATCTGTTGTAGCGAATGTCCAACTGTAAAAGGAAAAGAGTATAACATACTTGTCAGCGCTTCTTCTTCCTCTCCTTATCCTTATCCGTCATCTCTACAGCCTTTCTTACTCATATAATATTTAATACAATCCATCTTTTCTTTGGCCTACTTCTACTTTTGTGTCCATCCACATTACAGTCTAACACTCTTCTCGTCATACACATAAATATAAGATACTAATTTATTTGTTACTTAATCAAATAACACACAAACAGAAATAGTAGATTGTTGCACCGAGCGCAAAGTGAGCTATTAATGCACGAGTGTTGTGTTGGTGCCCGAGCGCAAGCGAGGGCACTGAATTAACACGAGTGCATTAATTACTCTCTTTAGCAAGGTGCGTAATTTACTTTTCAACACACTTGCTCATAAAGTGGCTCTACGGTCACCGCAATTAGGCACAGAATGAAACCCATAATCAAACTGTAACTTTTTCATTGCTATAACTCACTAGTGAGTTATAGTTTTTTTTTTTTAATTTTATTGGTTGAGGTGCTTTGTTCTTAAAATAGTACATTATGGTACTAGTGTGTAATGTTGGTGATTACCGCTGAGGCGCCATTGAGACCCGAGCCGTTAGGTGAGGGTCTTAAAAGAACCGAGGACGGTAATCATCAATACACACGTGTATCATACGACGTTTTTCAACACACTTGTGAATAAAATAACAATAAAAACTCATTTTATTTAGTAGATAAAAAGTTTAATTTCAACAGTGAAAACGAGTTGTGAAAAATGATTCGCTATGGCGGGAAAAATTTCAATTAATCAGTTTTCATATGCGCGCGCATTGCGATCAGCCACAGACTAAAGGGATGATGTTTTTTTTTATTTTCCGCGCATAGGGTTTGCGCCTATTCTGCCACGTACAAAATGGGGAATTTAAAGTTTTCTTTTATTACAGAGAAAACAAAATTTATATTTGAGTGAACGTTTTATTTATTAAACACGTACGAGTTAAAATTATCTATTTAAATAAGAAGTTGCATGAAATGAGCAAGCAATAGGAACATTAATTTATTTGTTCTGTTAAACACGATCTTTTTTTGAATAAATTTTTTTTCAACACACTTGCTTTTAGTACCTATAGAAGATACCTATCACGAAAAATAAAATACCGAGGTAATTCACCATACACGGTCCATTCTATGAAATTGTTAAGAAGTATGAAAGTTTGCGGTCACCAGAAGCAAAAACTGACCGTTTCTTTCTAAATTACCAGAATGATAAATGTACCTGTCAGCCTATATATAGGTATAAACAAATTTGGTTTTATGCCTAAAGAAATCGCTAAGTTTTTAGGTTTAGCAGATGCTGAGAGCTACACTGGACATAGTTTCAGAAGAACTTCAGCTACATTGCTGGCTAATTCAGGAGCTGATATAATGACTTTGAAGCGTCATGGTGGATGGCGATCTAGCAATGTAGCAGAATCATACGTAGAAGATTCCATACAAAACAAGAAGGATTTTTTTTAAAATCACAAAAAGAATTAAACTTGATTCTGAGGCACTTCCTACTGACGAAACACCAAGTACATCTCAATGAGCTCATAATGAGCCATCTCAAATTACAATAGAACATGAAAGTATTTCAATAAATAATCTATCTGATGAGACCGCTAAGCCATCAAAAACAGTTAATTATAATTTTACTAACTGCACATTTACTAATTGTTTCTCTAAATAAACTTTTTATCTTCTAAATAAAATGAGTTTTTATTGTTATTTTATTCACAAGTGTGTTGAAAAACGTCGTATGATACACGTGTGTATTGATGATTACCGTCCTCGGCTCTCTTAAGACCCTCACCTAACGGCTCGGGTCTCAATGGCGCCTCAGCGGTAATCACCAACATTACACACTAGTACCATAATGTACTATTTCTTTCAACTACCAATCTACCTACTGTGATAAAATATACCTACTCAAACTAAAAATATGAAGAACAGCTGTTTTTTATTATCAGCCAGTATATTTTTGATCGAATGCAAACATTTTATATTAGACTTAATGAGAGATATTAAATAAATAATAAATAAATGACCCCGGACATTTCACACAGCACCATCTGGCCCCAAAGTAAGCAGAGCTTGTGTTATGGGTACCACATGTCTAATATACTACTAATATACTGTTTTTTTTTGTAAATACATACATATCATACATAGAAACACCCAGACCCGAGACAAAAACTTGCAGATAATACAAACCTTTGTCCCGCGGCGGGAATTGAACCCGCAACCTTCTGCGTCTCAGCCGGACCCTAGCCCACTGCGCCACAGAGGTCGTCATATTAAACGTCTGTGGTAAATTTATATCTAAATAAAAAGTAAAAAACAATGCAATAATGAGATTTCATACAACATTACTGTTGACTGCACTGTTTTGATTCTAAGCAAAAAAGACGTCCTTTGTGATCGGTTTTGTAATGATTAATGATACCATTACTACGTAGTTGAAAAAAAAATACATTGCTGATGATGTAAAAGTGGAGAAGATAGAGAACATGTCATCTGTGTGCCACAGTAACACAAAGGCACACTCAGCATAATATATCTCAACACTGGAATGTAGTTTTAGGCGCTGATATTCTGTCGAAACCTTCAGACAAAAGACCCTGTGCGATTTTTATGTGGAGTGTTGTATAGAGCTTATATTATTAAATTATTATATAATATTGATTTATAATTATAATACAAGATAATTTCATTTAGCGCATAATGCAAGAATGGATAACGGGAGATGGACAAAGGCGGTTACAGAGTGATGGCCGAAGTATGCTCAACGGCCAAGAGGCAGACCACACGCCCAACGGTCTAATGATATAGTCACCGTTGTCAGAAACCACTGAATGAGACTAATTGCTAGGAACCGGAAAGAGGGGCGTAATAAAGAGGAGGCCTATACTAACCTAGCCTATATTAGTGGGTGCAATCGGGCGGAATGATGATGATTATGATGCAGCGCATAATTAGCTATAGGTATAAATATAAATGAGTTTTGAAATTTGTTTTGACTTTTTACTTATGTATATAAACAGCAATCACTTAAAACAGACCATTTTCAACTATTTATCAGGTCGTTATTGACCATAAATCAACTTCAAATGATTTATAGTAGCAACCTTTATTTGAAACATTTCTACTTACTAATATCATAATGGCTTCAAGTATCTTACTTCAAAGTGTATTATTAAAAACAACTCATTCTTAATGTGATGCTAGCGGACACGATACATATTTGTAATGTAAAACAGTGTGATCATTTAATTAAGAAGTTTGAAACCTAACTGAACCATGAACCAAGCAAAAATGGATACCACTAATACACCTGAAATTGTAGAGGACGGTTTTGTAAACACATTTATGTCCATATACCGACTGCAATTCGTTATGGGCAGCTGCCGCGTTCACACACAACGACCTGTAACTCAACCTACACTACTTCAAAAGTGCTATACGATACTACTACTTCTACTAACGCTTGGAACAGTATACGCAGTCATAGCGATATACATCGAGATGATGCCAGATAAATCAGTCACAACCCTTGGCATATCGGTTATGATAAGTATCTACGCAGCATCGTTCTGCAACGCTGTACACGTTCGATTCTCCAACGCCCGCCAAAACGTAGAGTTTCATGCGAAGATGCAAAATCTCGATAAGCTTATGAAAATAGAAAACTGTAAAGCTATAAACGATGCTTTGAAACGAACTAACATGATCTTGACTTTGTTGATACTGTCGATCTTTGTATTGCTTGCTGTAATATTGTGTGTTACTCAACAATTTTACACGCTTTGTTTTCTTGGTTTGACGCTTTGTTTTTTAAGTTTTTTATTAGAACTCATTGTATGTTCTAGTATAATCGTTTATTTCTTCGTGAGAGTTAAATTCGTGAATTTTATGATAGATAGATATTTGAAGCAAGAAGATAATGCTATGCCTGTATTGGAGGGGACTTTTGTAAAATGTATTACCTTCGTGGCCCGGGATACAAACAACTACTTCGCTACAAGCGAGGTTCATGACTACCTGAGAGAGATATTCAGTTGCTTCGCGATGTTTCAGAATCTTTACAGATTTCAGGTACAGTAAAAGTAAACTTTAATATTAGTAAACTTAGATTTATTTATTTATTTATATTTGGAAAACCAACAGCTAAAAAAACAACATAATAGAAGCAGAGAGCCAATAACAGGTTTTCACTGATGGAAACATTGTAGTCAAAGATGAAAACACTATTTTATCGTACCATCATAAAAAGAGGCACATGCTCACTAACCAGATATAATAATTACAATCATCAGAGTTTCTTACTCAATAAAAATAAAAGAATATAAAACAAAAATAAAAGCATCAAAAAGTATCTACATAACACCTGGGTTGCCTAGGTGCTAAAAAATTCTGAGTAATGTAACGCCGTGCCTTGCCAATACTAATATTGAATGGATAACTTACTAAAGCCGTTGACGGTTGAACTCGCTCGCATTATAAATGAATTTTGTTATTATTTTCGTCATTATTTTAGTGTTGGCATAGTTTAAGATCGTTGTATGATTTTACTTTGAAGAAAGAGAGATTAGTACATTAAAAACAATTAAAAATTAAAAATAATCCAACCAATCTAAATCTCGGAAACGGTTCTAACGATTTTCATTTTAGTCTGGGCGATAAATGATCTAAAAATCCTAAACGTCGTTCTATCCGTGTTTTATACCAAGCAAAGCTATGTCATCGAGGTACTGTGTGTAACTTGGTATACCTACTTGTAGATATAGGTAACATTTAGGTTACTTTTTATCTACGTACCAGAAGAACAATGTCACGGATAGTAGATAGTAATCAATAAGAATTCATTTAGTTTTTTAACTAAAAAAAGAAATTATACCGAATTTAAATTAAAAAATGTTTTATTTAATTTCAGCTTTTACTGTTTTGTATAAAACTGGTGGTTTTGAGTTTGTTGGCATTCGAAATGTTGCTGTATACTATGTCGAACAATGTAAGTACTTTAACACCCTTATTGATCCTACTAATAAATAAATGCTGAACTTTTTACACAGCATCATTTGGCTTCAAAGTAAGCAGAGCGTGTGTTATGGGTACCACATGACAGATACATATTATATATACATACGCTCCGCAGCGGGAATCAAACCAGCAACCTTCTGGGTCTCAATATTATACTCGTAAATGTTAGTTTGTTGGTGGCTCAACAACGCCGTAAAGGATTTAAATTATACTTAGTATAAAAGTCCTGAAAGCATATAGTTTTTATGTATAAATAAATTGACATTTCACAAAGCATCATTTAGTCCGTAAGTAAGGAGCTTCAGTTATGGGAACCACATGAGTGATATAATACTTATTTTCTTTCGTAAATAAATAAATAAAAACACCCTGAACCGAATCGAACCCAGAACCTTCTGAGTTTCAGCCGAGCCTAGGCGCCCCTGCGCCAGAGGTCGTCAAAATTTTGTATAACTATAACTTTTTTCAGATATACAGTCCAATCCAAGTAGCAGGTGTGTTAGTGTTCATGACAGTCGATTCGTTCATAGCAGCTTTCCTAGGGTTCCGATTCGGGGTTTTCTTCGCGGAAGTGAATGAGACAAAGCGACTGTCCATCGCAGTGTTGGCGTTACACCAGGAAGGGAGATTGAGGTGGAAAGCTAAAAAAATGCTGAAGATGGTTGAGGACACCCCACCGAGATTCTCAATTTATGAAATGTGGGATATGAACGCGGGAATATTCGTCACTATATTAAGTTTGGTGACTAGTCTCATTGTAACGCTGATTCAGTTTGCATTTTTGTAAATAAATATGCTTTTTATTATGATATATTGTGATATATCCGGTATTATTACAATAATAATAATGCCGGATATATCACACAGCGTCATCTAGCTCCAAAGTAAGCAGAACTTGTGTTCTGGGTACCACCACATGACTGATATACTACTTGTTTACTATAAAAGCACCTGAGACAAATACTTGCAGATCATACAAACTTTTTGTTGCCGCAGCGGGAATCAAACCCGCAACATTCTACGTCTCAGGCAGGCATTCGTCCACTGCGTCACAGAGGTAGTCGAATTGTTATTAGTTACACAATGTGACGCCATATAATTACGGGTTATTGGAAGACTACTTAGGATTGTATTTTTGTGTATGTGAAGTGTTGACCAGTGTTGGGTGTTTATAATAAATATATATTTTGTGTGCTGTGTGCTAAGAAATAAACAAATTATATGGGTCTTTTTATAAGCACACACTAACTAAAAAGTTGTTTAAATATGTTGCCATTTCTATTCATTGTTATTAGAATGACAAGGACAGAACATACTGCCACGCTAGCTAATTATGTAATTATAGGATGGAGAGGGTAAGTCTCTATGCGGCGTCTAGAATAAAAAAATTGACCCTCTTCGAGACAATGATAATTGTATGCAAAAATAACCAATTACTGACGCGCACGTCTATCAAATGGTATCTTTACTTTCAAAATACAACTGATTGTACTGTTTTTTACCACAATGGTGGCAAACAAGCTTACGGCCCGCCTGATGGTAACCGGTCACCAAAGCTTATGGACGCTGCAACACCAAGAGCATCTAATGCGCGTTGCCGACCTTGAGAAACCTATCAACTCGCCTCTTGAAATACCCCACACCGTATTACCGTATTACGGGAAAACCTCGGTAGCTCATTCCGCAACCGGAGCGTTCGCGGGAGTACTATAGGTACTTAATGTTTATTTATCTTTTATTTGTCACTTTTCAGTTTCTGTGTTTTTGATTAGATATTATGGACTTTAAACTGTCTTACCTAAGTACTAACATTATCTATACCTATAAAAGAGCTTATCCTGACTGACTCATCATCGCCGAGCCGAAACAGCTGAAGCTAAGTTTGGAAGGTAGCTTTCTTTTAGAGCAAAACCACCCACTAAGGCAGGATTTTTTGAAATTCAACCCCTAAAAGAGATAAAAACGAATAAAGAAACTTTTTAACGCGTATTGTGATTTGCTTGAAACTTGATAAGAATAAATAAAATGAAAAATAAATGGACACCTGTTTCAGGATTTTTCAAAATAAACCTCATAAAGGAGTAAAATGGGGTGTCAAAGTTTGTATGGGAACTTTTTAACGGGTGATGTGATTTCTTAGAAACTTGTTTTGGATACTTAAAATGCAAAATAAATAGACACGTGTTACAGGATTTTTCAAAATAACCTTCATAAAGGAGTAAATTGGGGTGTAAATGTTTGTATGGAAACTTTTAAATGGGTCGTGGGTGTGATTGGTATGAAACTTATCAATAAAATTTGGCAAGGAGATAAAAAAGGGGAAGGGGAAGGATTTAAGCTACAATTCCTATAAAAAAATGCGGACGAAGTCGCGAGCAACAGCTAGTATCATAATAAACTAGCACATAGGTAGTTGTTCTATACTACAGTTTGTATACATTATTGTTTGTGTACTACAGTTTATAAACGATTAAAGTTTACCACGGAACAAGACCATAACATACTCGTACATACATAAATTTACCCGTTTCCCGTTTGGTTTGGTGTTCAAATCAAAGTAGTTCACTACAAATGGTGAACGATCCTGACATACTTCTTTCATTTCACTCACTCTTATCACATTCCTCATACACGCGCGTCGGTTCGGTTCCGTCGGTCATAAAATCCCAATCAAACTTCTTAAACGTGTCGATTGTGGAGAGCGAAGCGAGCCCCTTTCAATAAGCTTTACGATTTGCATCACATCGTCATAAGAAGCTGACAAAACGGCTTACCTTTTTGTAACAGTGGTTTCGGCTGCTTGGCGTTTACCTAGACCTCCCAGGCGATTATGAATTTTTTATACCATCAAAACATTGATAGCTTTCAGGTTCTATTGATGAATTGGTATTACGGAAGGTTGATGTTGATTGTCATGCTGACATGCTGTCATAAGAATAGAATCCTCAGAACAAATACGGACGGAGCGCCGCGATCAAACCGTGTAAGAGTATGCGTGTATTTACATAGAAGAGCATGGTTTTGAGGCTTCACTTTGGTTGTTCACGGCACTCCGTATTTCTTGGTAGGCTTTTAAATACTCATTTAAATATCCTAAACGTGTTGATTGTAGAGAGGAAAGCGAACCCCCTTAATTAATTTACTTGATTTGCTTCAAAATCGTTATAAGGAGCTGATAAAACTGCATACCTTTACGTAACGTTGTGGTATCGGTTGCATGGCGTTTCTGTCTTGTCGCGCTGCTTGCAGATCTTCTAATTTATCTTCTGTATACGGCATCTATAAACAGAACATACTGTTACGAGCCGGATACTGATAAATTAATGAAATCACCCGGTTTTACCAAATTATAACTTTTATTAAATTTACCACACACAGAACGAAATCCACTGATTCTACTAGTATACTTTCCTAATAGAAGACAATAAAGGTCACAACACTACAACACAACTGATAACACTTCGAAATTATCGCACTCGTATCACTTGTTGAGAATAAACTGACTGAATCCACTTTACCGCCGCTTTTATATGAGCGGCGAGTGCGTAGCGTAAAATCTAGGCGCTACTCGAACGTTCAAGAACGAACCGGAACGGGCTAATATATCCGCTTGTGAGAGAGAGATATATCCATTTCGATCGCTCTTATACATTAGATACGCATACTTTGTAGTGTATCTACGATACTAGATAGCGCTGTGCAGATTATTTAATGCGTCAATGCCAAAAAATAAAGCTATATAGCGGACGCAATAATAATAATAATAATTCCGGATATTTCACATAGCATCATTTGGTCCCAAAGTAAACAGAGCCTGTTATGGGTACCACATGACTGATATACTACTTGTAACCTTTTTTTTGTGGTAAATACATACATATTATACATAGAAACACGCAGACCCGAGACAAATACTTGCAGATCATACAAACCTTTTGCGTCTCAGCCGGACCTAAGCCCACTGCGCCACAGAGGTCGTCAAAGGTCGTGAAAAGTCGGCAATAATACTAAACACCTTCCTTTTTTCGGTAAGTCCTTGGGAAGCTTTGAAGCAAGACCAAAGACTTTCGGCTCCCTCATGGAACTATACTAAACATCTAGTCGTAGCGTTTATATTCTCTTTGCACCTGGCAGTGACTGTCACTTCTTACAAGAGGAAACGTCGTACTAGTCATTATGAAAAATGATGACTCATTTGTCATGTAAGTAAGAGCATAAAGTATAATTGCGTTTTAAAAACTCAAAAGGCAACCAACTTCATGTATATAAAAAATACCATCGATGTTTAAATTTGTTAGTTTCTTGTTGATTTTTTAAAAACCGCTTGACCGATTACGGAAAAATTTAAATGAGATCTTTGAAAAAAAAAAAAAAGGAATTTTTCAAATAAATTCAGGCGTCTTTGAGATATCGGTGAACACACATAAACCAAAATAACGAATATAAAAACAAGGATCTGACGAATTCAGAACCTTCTCATTTTTTAAAGTCGATTAAAAATGTAAAGCTAATTTATTAGGGCAAAACCTGGGTTCAATTCGAGTCCTTAAAATCAGTAGGGAGACCCTTTGTAATGTCCCTAAACCGGTAAAGCTAAAATACCTCATTCCTCCTGCATGTTTTAGGATTCGGTGCGTAACCAATAGGACCTTGCATCTTCATGGACTTCAGCACCTCAGGGTCTATTGGTTTCGGTTTCCTAAGGGATATACATCAATATCAATGCTATAACTAGTATCCATGTATACAGAAGAGCTTCGAAAATGAACTTTAACACCTACATTTTTAAGTTGATTACTCAGTAATTTCACTTGCTCCTTCGGACAGAACAGTTCTACCCTACCAACTGATTGCTTGTGATTTTGTTCTTGTTGTATAATAAAGTGGCATGCACTGGAACTTTAAAGGCATTTGAGGCGTAATTTTAATGTGCACTACATTACTTGTAAAATATACAAGTAATGTAGTGCACATTATTCGTATATTAGAGATAAATAACTGCACTAAAGTGGAACGTATGACAACTAAGTTTTGATAAGGAGTCTTGCATCATTTTATTTCTTACTTACCGATAAACAGGCCTATAGAAAGTGGAAGGCATTTCGTTGAACCATCTAGAACCTGGAGGTAAAGTCGGTAGCGGTATCGAAGAGTATCGGAACGTGGTGTTGTTGAAGCCGACTGTTGGTAGATCTACAGGAGTGGCGAATTCTGTTGATCTGTTGGTGATAATAGTAGGAAGTTCAGAGCTGTAGATAAAATAATATAATTTTTGTCTATCATTGAGCAAATGATTTTTGAATTTGAAAATCTTTACATGGCAACACAGGCTGTACTACGATAAATACTGTTTAAGATCATCTTAATTTAATGTTGTAATATGATTTTTGTTGATATTTGTACTAGAATAGAAAAAGTAAAAATAATGACAAAATGTCGGTAGTTATAAAAAACTTCGCATCGCTACAACGACGTAAACAACCCGAAAATCTGAACAAACATGGATCGAGCATTACTATGTACTTAGTTCTTTCGTTTTGTTATGGATGCCAAGTTGAGTTGGACCAGCACTCATCCCAAGCTTGTTTGTCATCCAAATGATCTGTTATTTCATAATAAGCTTTAAGAGACAGTGGCCTCAATTCAGTTGTTTCGCTAGAGTAACAAAAATTTCCTAAAACAAAAACGATCTTGTTTTGTTTGCATTAAAGTCTGAATTAGAATAACATTTTTTAGTGATACTTCCTAAATTAACGTAACTGACGTGTTTTAGCTCAATTTAGTCATCATGTAATTTTAATAAAAATAAAATTTTATTTTCCGCAGTTTTTATCAACACCTCTATACTTATTTTCAATGAAGGAATTAATTGGAATAAAATTTATAGCAATAAAGCAAAATAATTTTAACTTATTTTTGAACTGTGATTTAAAATGGGTACTCTAATTTGAACTTTATTAGTAGCAAAATAAGGTCGTCCTTTAGAAAATTTTAGCTAGTCCGGCGACACAACAGAATTGCCAGCTTATGTTTTACGTTTTTAAATTTGCAAATCGACAAATCTAGCACGTCGCTCGCACGCACCTTAGTTATAGAAGCGTACACATTGCTCTATAATTGATTTACTAAGTTTAGCGAGCCTAATTATGAGTACAGTGAATATAAACAACTTCTTTTTCAATGCAAGTTTGGACTTTCTATGCACCAATATAATCTTTATTCTATTCGATGCGAGGTAGAAATTATTACCAATTGCTCATGCCACAGGCAGGACGCTGTATAACACACCTACGCCCTAAGCTATTTACGAATGTGATCATATTATGATAAGACTCAATTTTCCCGAATCACCTGTACGCTACTTTTATCTGTTAAGCTTTTCAACCAAATCTCAACTGAGTTGCTATTTTGATAAAGACGGGTTTTACTCACGTATTATTTTGACGATGGAGGCACATGTGTGAAGGGTGAACGCGAGCGGTATGGAGCGGTCCGCGGATTTAACTCACCCTGATGAAGATTCTCAAGATGAATAAAATCAGTGTTGCTGTCTCCATCAACAAAACAATACGTGAGTAAAACTTGTGTTCATCAAAATGTACCTAAAACTCCGGAATTTCGAAAGTGGAAGAGTTGTTCTTAATGGAAAAGTACTTACCTTGAAAACTGATTGAAATGCGGCTCATTGTTATGTTCCGGTGAAAACAGGTTGAGGTGCCCTGACTGATCTCCAAACACCAATGCTTGACTGGTCGCTGCTACATCCATTACTGTACACGATGTACTTTGTGTGTCCACCTACAAAATTAAAAGTTGCTGCTTATAGATAGACCCTCTTTATAATCTGATAACTAGCGGTAAATTTAGTCTGGTCTTGTCTCTGTAAATGTCAATGAATAAATATTACAAAAGATTTGAATGCATTAGCTAATGTATCACTACATAGTATAAAACAAAGTCGCTTCCCGCTGTCTGTCTGTCCCTATGTATGCTTAGATCTTTAAAACTACGCAACGGATTTTGATGCGGTTTTTAATAGGTAGAGTGATTCAAGAGGAAGGTTTATATGTATAATACATGCAAAATATAGTAGTGGAACACTAATAATTTTAGAGGTTTCTAATGTGATGTCGTAAATAAACACATTTTTTGCGCTTACATTGCAAACGCTGGCTGAACCCTACGGGATCGATCAAAATAATGTACTACAGTATTGTGCCCGTGCGAAGCCGGGGCGGGTGATTATAGTGATTATATATAAGTCGCTAGTGATTATATAAATAAATAAATTAATAATGCTGGAAATTTCACACAGAATTATCTAGCCCCAAAGTAAGCTGAGCTTGTGTTATGGGAACCACATGACTGATATATTACATATATTTTTATATTTAATTAATACATACACAATAAAACACCCGAGACAACTATTAGCAGAACATACAAACATTTGTTCCACGGCGGGAATTGAATACAAAACCTTCAGCGTTTCAGGCAGGCCTTCGGCTACTGCGCCACAGAGATCGTCAAATAGACCAAATCATATAGAATATGATAGGCCCAGATGCTTTATTACTGTGTTGTACATTGTTTTTAACCAATATATTTTGTACTATTACATGAATATGTCGCTTCTTTCACGTAATAAGACGAACTCACTTCGCTTCTCACATGTGTTTGAGTAACCAATCTTATACACAAATGAACTCAATAAGCTGCATTGGATGTGAATGCCAAATCTGAGAATAAATATTTCATCTGAAAACTTCTAATTAAAGCTGAATTCAAGCAGTTTGCTTGGCTCACTTGTAAAAGTGAAATAGGAGTGAAATTGTACCTACTCGTTCGTAATTAAACGCATGGAAACCTAGCTTTAAAAATAATAACAATAATAATGCCGGACATTTCATACAGCATCATGTACGTCCAAGGTAAGCAGAGCTTGTGTTATGGGAACCACATGACTAATATACTACTTATATACTTTTTTTAACCAACTTCAAAAAAACGAGGAAGTTCTCAATTCGTTGGAATCTTTTTTGTATGTATTGTTCAACGATTACTCAAAGACGCCTGAACTGATTTCGCAAATTCTTTTTTTGTATCAAAGTGTATACTTCCCAGGTGGTTCGATTTAACCTTTATCTTTATATATATAAGGCTTACGCTATTCATTTAATTATTATTATGGAGTAATCTAAGTTTAACTGTATGTGGCGCAAATAAACGTTATTATTATTATTATTATCAAAATCGGTCGAGCGGATTTAAAAATATCAACATAAATTGAAAAAATGTATACATCGATGATATTTTTTACAAATGTACATGAAGTCGGTTGTCTTTTTAGTTTTTAAAACGTAATTATTGTAAATACATACATATTATACAAAGAAAAACACCCAGACAAGAGACAAATACTTATAGATCATACAAATATAAGTCTCGTGGCAATCGAACCCGCAACGTTCTGCGTCTCAGGCGGGCATTGGCCCACTGCGTCACCGAGGTATTGCACGATTTTCAACCGACTTCAAAAAAGGAGGAGGTTTTCAATTCGACAGTATTTTTGAAGTCAAAGCTTCTTTAGCAACGTTGTGATTTGAAAGTCGATGAAACGAAAAAGAGACAGACACATAAATTCATAAAATTTAACGTGGGAGAAAATGAGATGGGAAGCATTATACGTGTTTCTTATATTCGTGGTTCTAACATTTTTGAAGGTTTCACTTCTACCACGTGTGAATTGAACACATGTTTTTTTTAATTTTTTTTAATTTTTTTGAACCTCATAACTCCGTCATTTATGAACCGATTTGATAAAATCTGATTTCACGTGACAGGATGTACTTCTCGGTCTCTGTCGGTTTAATAGTAAGTTTTATTCTTCTAAAAAAAATATGTGACGAATTTTTTATATTTTCCTTTTTTATACATGAAGTCTTTAAAACGTAATTATAAACCAACTATCCATCTAATATTATAATTCCAAGAGTTTGTATGTGTTAATTTTATGTTTGTGGATCAATCACGCCGCAACGTCTGACAGAATTTAGAAATAACTTTGTGTACATGTCATCTGTGATCTGGAGTACCATAATAGGCTACTTTTTATGTAGGTATAAAACTAAATAAACTACTATGTACCTGAAATATGGCTTGCTTTTCAGTAGCATCATTGATATGCAACAGTGCCACGTGACCGTCGCCGGCAGAAGCCACCGCTCTACCAGAGAACGCTGGTAGAAAATGCAGCAGTAATGGCGGCGATGAGGTAGGCACTGACCACACGTTGTCCCTTCCGTTGTTACGAAGGTACCGAACGTCCCACACTATTACGTAGGACTCTGCTACTGTTTCACCGTTTCTGTAGATAATAATGTTATAAGTATTATATTTATTTATTTATTTATAACTAGCTGTCCCGTCCACGATTTCGTAAACGCGTTTTAAAAAGAATAAAAAAATCTAATTGTTAATCTAAACCATTCTCGAATCCACTTGAACACACCCAAAAAAAGAAAACAATTTCGAGCCAGTCGTTTTGGAAGAGTTTAATTACAAACAAACGCACAGAAGATTTATACAAAGATATGGTGATTTTCGGAATTTCTTATTACATTTAATTAAAGTCTTGAAGAAGTCGTATTCACAGTCTGACTTTACCCACTGTTGGATAAAGGCCTCTTTTTGCAAGTGCTATTCTTTCTGGTCTTGGAACTAGACCAGAAAGAATAGCACTTGCCTCATTCAGGTTGCGCCCGCGATGTTTCCGATAACGTCTTCCCATCCCGCTGCTGTACAAACGTATTTTGTTCTGGAAGGTTCTAGGTAATTTTCTAGGATGGTTCTGGAAGGTTTATTTTGTTCAGTTACGAACTTTACTATATCTGTCGTAACCTCGTCTTGCTAAGTCGATTGTAATCCTAAAGTAATTTAGAGTTACGGGACAAAAATTGTTATGTAAATTACTGGTAAATAAATAGCTAGGCTTTCCGACGAAATTAATAACATTTCTCATTTAAATCAAATATTCGATCTTTAATAATAAATAATGCTGGACATTTCACACAGCGTCACCTAGCCCTAATTAAGCAGAATTGTGTTAAGTACCACATGACTGACATTCAACTTACATACTTCATTTTTATAAATGCATTTGGATTATACATAGAAAAACACGCAAACCCACGCAAACATTTATCCCGCGGCGGCAATCGATCTCGCAACCTTCTGCGTCTCAGGCATTTTGCCAACTGCGCCACAGAGGTCGTCAAATATTTTCACAGAGGTTGAAATATTTTGACTTCCTTAGCCACGTTGCCATAGGTACTACCGGAACTACGTCTTTTATAGTTTACACTCTAAAGCTTCTTGAAGTAATTAAGTTCTAGCTTAATTAGTACTACACTGGAACTTCATAATTTGTATAGGTAACAAATCATCCATCTTAATCATACAAAAAGCACCAGGACTAAAACGAGTCACACTTGACTCGTCTCATACTTGAATCAGGCAGAAATCAGTCTCAAATTCACGTAGCATCTAAGATGATTCAAAGTGGTCCTTGTGATTTTATTGAATATTATTTTGACCTTGACTTTAAACAGCCGTCAGCGCTGATACTATGCAATACTCTCTCTCTCTCTCTCTCCTGGGCATTATTATTTCAATCTGTAAGGCGATTATGGAACTTTTAATACAATCAATGTCTATCAGTTTCGATTAGCAATCGGCATCAATGTCTATCAATTTCGATTAGCAATAGGCATTATTTCAATCAATCATATACGATGTATTAAATGCTTAGTACGCTAAACACGGTTCCTACCACAATCATACTCAAAACAAACAAACAAAAATAAATTTATTAACTTAATACAATGTTACAGATCTATAATGAATCCATAGGCTCCATAGGCTCCCGAACTAGTAAAAACTGTGTTTCAGGAGCCAATGGCTTCTCCCATCATTTATTATCTCTAACTAAATTAATAAAATCCAAACCTAAAAAATTAAAAAAAAAAAAATGAAATGAAAAACACTCCGTGTTATGATAATGAATAGTGTAAATTTTAAATTTATTATTATGTTTTTATAAAAGTAATACTGTAGTATTATTTTATATTAGTGTTTAGGTGTTGAGTGTTTATTCGAAATCCTATAATTTTAAACATAAGAAAAACAATTTAACTTCTTTAATTATATTCCTAAGAACGAAATTCTTTGAGCATATTCTCTATACCCTCATAATCAAAGTTTTTGAGCCAGTTGAGTATTATCCTTTTAATTTCATTATTACCATACTTCTTAACCCTATGTTCTTTATTTAACTTATTATACAAATGTGGAACTAAAACTTGAAACTGCTTCTGAGCATGTGTGGTTCTTACTCTTGGTATAGGACATGTGTCAAGTCTTTTAGACATTACAGGTAGGTACTCTGTAAGTTGGTCGAGTTATAGTTTGACACCAACTTCACATTGTAACTAGCGATAGAAGCCGATAGAAACTGCAGCGATCCGTAGTACCAATTCATCAATAGTAACTGAAAGCTATTAGTACCAATGTTTTTATAGTATCAAAGTTCCATAATCGCCCCACTGATGGTGGGGTCTGCTTTTCTGGTTTCATCTTCCACTTCGATTTATCTAATGCAAACTTTTGTAATACTATTATCTGTTAATAATAATAATTTATTTCAAAAAGAGATAACTGCGAGATGTTTGAATTTTGGCCTTCTAGAGTGCATGTTCCCATAGGATGAGTTTCTGACAATTGTGCCTGAGGGAAGTATGGGTTACCTTTGCTTATGATACTCACGATTGTGTAAACCCGCATGTAATAAGCAGATCTCCCTGCATATCCAAGTCAGAAAGGCACGCGGAATGCGCTTTGAACGTGTGCTCAGCTATATTCGACGTTCTGACGTCACGCAGAGCCACATTGCCACAGGCACTGCCACAGGCCACTAGGGAACCGCCACCGCTGCGTAATACAGCACAACCTTTTTCTTTTATAGGCTGTGGATAAAAAAAAGACATGATCAATTGGTAACTTACATACAAGATGAACTGTTACTTGGTGAGTGGACTGGTTTCCGCAACTAGGCCGCAGGTGGGCCCTTTTTGCGTGACGATGAACTGCTAATGATCTTAGAGACCTTTTGCAGCCATGTTTTGGTAATGGTGTAAGGGTCCACTAAGAAAGAAAAGTTTACCAACCCTCAACAACAGTATTCTTAGGGGTTGGTAAACTATCGTTTCTTATGCAGTAGTGTCAAATAACAATTCAATTCTTGATAAGTCGGCCTTTGTGAAAGTGACCACAATTTCGCCAATGTTACGTTAAATGTAGAAGTGGCCGGTGATCAGAAATGTTCTGACTACAAATCTATACCATCTGAAAACAAAAAACAACTCTAAACTAGCGACATACCTATTATAATAAAATATTTTATGTGTCTAAGAACTTTACATAGATGACTTTGTGAGACTCTTATAGAACTGAGATCATTTTGTATGGATATGATGATAATTCTTATTGAAGTGTGACTGTTGCTGTTATTTCCATACAATTTAATTTTTCCGCAAAGGGTTCACTGTAAAGGAATACTTAGCTTCAGGTATTTGTCTAAAAGACCCTATTCTACTCACTAATTCAACTATTAACAGATTTTGAATAAACAGAGTTAACCATATCAGTGCGTGCAACCATAACCTCCTTTACTTTTAATGGTAAACAGAATAATACATGAGACACAAACTAGTTAAAAATTGCACTAATATTACAAAAGAATATGTATTAGTACAAGTACAGAAAGGCCAACGAAATCATTTATATAAATAGAGACTCTTACTATGACGCAAAAAAGGTTAAAATTATATATACCTACATAGTACCTCTCTTTCTATTGCTAACTATCTCGTCTGGCGCTGCACTTCTCTACGAATTTGCCCAACAGAGTGGATGCGCCAGTAAGCTTGTACATAAAGTGCTACACCTGGACTGGTTAGTTACACATATTAAGTAGAGATGGGCCAAAAAAGGATGGTTTGTGTGAAAGATATGTGAGATGAACAGAGGAAAATGGAAGAAACATGAGAACATGTACTCCTGTTGTGTCATAACTTAGCATAGGATGAAGGTAAGATAATGAAATATTAGTAAAATTGTCGACTTACAATAACTGTTTCCACCATTTTAGTGATGTCTAACTCCAGCAGTTTATCCTGATGTCCTCCCATCAGCAGTTTCGTGGAGCTTTCTTGATACAGGCATTGCATATCCAGCATGTTTGCTGATCTAAAACAATAAGAATCATTTTAATAGGCATGTCTACTAACTATTCTCTCAGAAAAACGTTTTTTTCTCTTTCACATAAAGCTTTTTTCAGTGGCCTTATGATAACTATAATAAGGGCTTTTATTTATATATAGACAGACTGGCCTGTCAGCTCTGTTGGTAATAGCTTTGCCTTCTGCGGTGTAGGTTGAGTTTGATTCCATCTATAAATATTTGAGTGATGAACATAGGTGTTTATTCTGTGTCTGAGTATTATAAAGTAGCATAAGTAAGTCTCTCTGGTGAAATCTGGTTATCATAATACAAGCTATGCTCAGTTTGGGGCTAGTTACTGATGCAGCTTTCTACATGTGCTCCTCAAAGCAGCATCGGAACCCCTTTTAACAACATGACAACAACCTTCTTTTTAATCTGGTTCATAGCTGATTCTTATATTATTCGCCTTCCTCTACTTCTCCGTCTTTCTACTGTTCCTTCTATGATGTTCTTGGTTAGGCTGTTATGTCATATCTATACTAATAATATAAATGTGAAAGTAACTCTGTCTGTTTGTCTGTCTGGCTGGCTGTTTGTCACGTTTTCAAGCCTAAACTGCTGAACTGATTTCGTCTTTCTATATAACATAAAACTTCGTATAAAATATAAATTTACATTTAAAACAGATATTTACATCAGCGCATCAGCCATTTATTCTATAACAAAAAATACGTTAATATTTAGAAGTCAGTCAGTCAGTCAGTAATTACAAGTCAGTAATTAAATTTTATCAGTAATACTGTTTACAAAGGTTCGGACTAAATCTTTGAAGAACTGAAATTTCCAAGAAAAAAAACCTGAGGTTGTAAACATCTATCTTTTTTTTATGATTGTGCATTGCCTGGCATGTTGGACCTAGTTATGAAACACACTAGGCACCTCTTGTATTATCAGCATCTCATTGTTTCACTTTGGGTGTTACAGACAGATAATTATGCAGAAGATGCATGAGTACGGAGAAGTCAGCCTATGTGCTTCTACAGTGCAGTAGTGTAGCATCCCAACATGCACAGAATCTTAGTACACCCAGGACACCCAGAGAGGCCTACACCAGGGTCACTAAGTTGCTGGCTTGCCTGGAGGACATTGGGTGGCTGGAATAGCAATCATTAAAAAGCCGCGAAAAGGGGCCACCAGTAGCCTAATCACGGAAACACATAGGCACTCCAACAAATTCACTCTACGTAATGAAAATATAACAAAATAGTTTAATTATAAAAAGTTTACACTGCATTTGTATGCCTAACAAGGAAAACTTATAGGTTTATTGGAAGGAGGAATTTGATACCCACTTGTATGTATGCTTCGGTATGCCTCGTCTTATCTGCTGTCGTATCTGTGACTTGGTAAGAATAAAGAGAGACTCTTCATGTGTCACAATGTCCCGTATTTCATCTGTTGCGTGAACTTGGAATGATGTGTACTTTTGCATTGTAGGACCGTAGTACGATGTTACATGGCCCTGTAAGATAGTTTTCATGTAAACTACTTTTAAACATTTTATACTATGGGTAAAATTTTTCCTTCATCAGCTTCAAAGCAGTTTACTGCTAGGCATACACCTTTCCTAATATGAAACTTCTTGCTCTAATACAGTTTGATACACCCACTTCCAGCATTTATTTACCTATTTTTACACTGTCGAAAAGTCAGGAAAAATAGGTAAATAAACGCAAGAAATACCCGTATATATTTATAATAATGTGTTCTGATCGCATAAGTTTAAAAAGGTTTTTATCACAAAAGGCCTTGAAGCTTATACAGTGATAATATTTCCCCTTTATAATCATAGACCAACATTACCAATAATTCAACTCTATGACTTATAAAAATCTTTAAAATTGTGTCCAAACTTTGTTTTGTTAAACTCAAAGAATACTTGCTTCAGTAGAGCCAAAATGTGTTGCATTCACCAAGGAGCAGGTTTGTTTTTGACTTCCATCTGCTGCAAGGATTTTACTTGCTTGGTATTGTCTATCACTGCTGGCCAAACCAACGTAAGTTTAAAATTATTCCTAAACACTTACACCTTGATTGCCCATCCATATTAGCTCTTCATACTTGTCAAATACCACAGAAGATACTCCGAACCTGTCCCCTCCATCCACTAGCATTGTGCTACGAAGCTCGTAGTCAGCTTCTTTTGTCGGTATCAGGTATTGCGGTGAAAACTCTTGAGGGAATGGACCTATAAAATATATACTTACAATGTTGTTGATGTTTTGCAGGACTATGAACTAAATAACCACTATCGAGTGATACAGTCACATAAGTGACCCATCTAACTCTAACATAAAAGTTTGAGATATATATTTTTTTATTATGTAGGTATGCATGTACAATGAAAAGTGGTTTGACTTCCCTTGCAAACAAAATTATTTGAGTGTTGGCAATTTCTGAAAATGGTTTGCAATTGGTGTAGATAATAGTTTGAATTAAATCAGATACTACAGTCAAGATTTAATACGAAGGTATGGCGCATTTTATGCAACAAGTAACCGGGAAATCAATAATTATGTCGGAAAAAATATTACCCACCGGACATTGTTGGATCATTCGGCAAATCAAGATCCGAATAGTGATAATCCATCATTAATTAACACAATAGATATATTTGCAACATTTAGCCTATTTATTTTGTAAAAACTCAACAAACAAAGAACAAACAAACGTTAACTAAAAACGGACGAAAAACATCAAAACCCTATACGCTGCTGCGACGACAGCAAGCTAGCAAACCATGTATCAGTGTCGCCAACTATATTTTTCTTGATTTTATTTACTACACACACACTATAGGTACGAGAATCATCTCATAATGGTGAGATTTACAGGTTGGACCAAACTACTTCATAAAGATTCGTACAATACACTATTGTTAGGTTTGAATTTAATTCCAATTTATTTAACTATCATTCCTAGTACTTGTTTTGTCTTTTTGAATTTAAATAGTATTAGGTTTGAGTTTTCTTTATGGAACTTGATTTGACTTGAAATAATACCTACTTGGACGGGGGATAAAACATGGCGAGTGCTTGGCAGTAAGTAAGCAGCGCATTGCCTTGTGTTGAGTTTATACCAGTTTATGCTAAGTTTCTGTGTTTGTGAAGCGAATTATATGGTTGATGGAAAAAAGTTGGTGTACATCTCTAAATCTAAGTATAATAATATGTACTTATCATATGTATAATATGTATGTATTTACAAAAAAAAGTACCTATATAAGTAGTATATCTGTCATGTGGTACCCATAACACAAGCTCTGCTTACGTTGGGAACAGATGATGCTGTGTGAAATGTCCGGTATTATTATATCCGGAGTATTATTAGACTATTATTTTATGTAGACGCATATCATTATAACGATGATGTTTACGTGAAACAATATTTCTTTCCGATTCATTACCTACTCTGTTTTCTTAAGTTTTATGTAATATTATTCTGATGTAAAATAAAATTCCTTAAATGTTAGAATCCCCAGCAGCAACAGTGAAACAAAAATGAAATGAATCACTGCAATAAAAAACAGCCGAAATAATCCACAATGGCTACCATCAAAAACAAGCGAGGTTGGTTTAAATAATTTTGAATGCGACGACTTGTACACAACTAGTCGTGCACTTTATAGGGTGATCAGAAGCAAATATTCTTTATCGGATATCCGGAAAAGCAGTTTTAAAATACTTACCTCTTAATAGGTAGCTCAATTGATAATAAATAAGCATAACCGAAATATCAGGCATATATTATAACACGTGGTAATACGCGCTAAATACCCGTTAACTTCCAAAGCAATAAGATCCAGATCGTGAAAGTTACAAAAAATACACTATTATTAATGTGAAATATCATAACGAATTAATTTGTTTACGAATAAACGACCACAATATTTTACTTATTCATACCCGTTTACCCAATTATATGGAACCATTTAACAAGCGGCAACCCTTCGATATGCGCACATACATAAAATGGTGGCTTCACTTTGGTTGATAGCGGCGAGGCGTAGGTATAATAATATTTACCTCGGTCTGAGCTTTCAAATAGTTCATTCTTAGAGTTAAAGGTCGTTGGTACTTGCGACACAGTATTTGCACTTCTGCTAGGTATTATCGATTTCTTTTTTTTTACTCTTTACGAGTACAAAATATAAATCTTAGGTAGGTAGGTATTCTAAATAATTTACAATCCAATAGGAATATTACTTAATAGTTAGCGTGCCGATTTAGTGTTCTCTGTCCTTGTCATACTAATATCAACGAACATTATTATTAGCTGTTGTGTTATAATATGGACGACTTCTGTGACGCAGTGGGCCAAGGCCCAGCTGAGACGCAGAAGGTCGTGGGTTCGATTCCCGCCGCAGGAAAAATATTTGTATGACCAGATGAGTGAAATGTCCGGCATTATTTATTATTATATATATATATATATAATATAAGATAGACCCTAAGATACGATAGAATGTCTCTTTTCTTAGAACCTCTTCTGGTTTAAAGGAAGACACTTATTATCTATGTAATTTAATGAACCCACTAGTCAAAGAACAGAACACAAGAACAACAGAACCGAACACACATCCAGTGCAATAATACGCGTACAGTAGGTATACAATTCAAATTGTCCGTATTCTTTTGATTTTCTTCTTTTTCATTAATGGCATGAGTCATATTAATGTAAATTTTGCCAGTATTAGCTGTTTATATTTATTTATTTTATTTGTTCAGAGTATGATATCACAAAGTCGTACCTATCGTGTCGTTCGTCATTTGTGTAAAATGGTGACAAAATAATTATAATAATATGAATTATTTTTGCTCGAATCACAAAGAAACACTAAGCTTTTATTCCAATTGTTCACAGCCGAGTCTAACTCTATATTAAAATATTTACACCAAAATGACTAGCAAAACAGGAAATAACTCGAGAGAAAAAATATTATAAGAGCACGCAATGTTTGCTTCGCAAGCCGGCCAAAAGAATCTTATTTTAATTTTAGCCGTACATTTCGTTTTCAACTCTGTCAAAATTAGTACGCGTTAATTTCATTATGTATAGTTGGCAGCACTACACATTTTCCGTTTCGAAATGCAGATACAGTACAGACACGTTCAGTAATCCCCGGCAACATCTTGCTCCTGCTCATGCTACTCGCGATTTAGTAAATAATTCCGAAATTATTTTTATGCAGCAACATACCGACAGTCCGTGTTAACATTGTGCTTTCCCCCCATTTTAATACTAAGAAAGAAAGAAAATATTCTTATTTGTCCTAAAAACTACCACATACATAATAACTAGGTATACAATACATAAAAAAGTAAGAAAGAGAAAAAATAAATGTTTGTGCGCAGCAGGATCTATCTAGGGCGAATATGGCACTCAGCATTTTGCTGGATGCACACTTGAGTGCACAAATTATATAACAATACATTACACAATTATACAAAACCAGTCTTTGTGAAACAGTCTTACTAACTAATTTGTGGAGCGAACGTGAGGAAAAAAGTAAGAATGAAAGAAAAATACATCTAATAAAGAGAGTAGGTACCTATGTAAAAATAAAAACAAAATACTGCTGCATGAAGCACGAAAGTATGCAGGGGAATAGGCAGCACGAGTATGTAAATAGGTCACTTCTCATGCCACTCGTCATGCCGCTCGCTCCGTAAATTGGCGGTTTTTCGTGTGCGAGTCAAAGGACTACGAGCACGAGCAGCAATGTGTACTACTACTACTCTAATCGTCTAAACCTTCCCATCTTGGGGTTTAAGTAAGGGCCTCGACATCTTTGTCATTACCCTGGCTTCAACTCGCAGGGGCGACTGCCCCTGGGTCAGTGGGTCTCGTTGCGTTCTGCAACGGTACGCTGCTATCTTGGCGTTAGCGGTGGCCTTCATGGGGTGTGGACTTTGGTCCTGGTAATCAATGGGGGGGAGGGGTGCGGGTGCTAGGGCTCACACAGCACATGGCGCGCGCAGCACAGGGCGCACGCAGCACGTGGCATAGCACATGGGGCTCTCAGCACAAGGCGAATGCAGCCATGGCAAGGCACACGGCGCGCGCGGCAAGGCGCACACAGCACGTGGCGCAGCACATGGGGCTCTCAGCACAAGGCGCACACAGCACGTGGCGCAGCACATGGGGCTCCCAGCACAAGGCGAGTGCAGCCATGGCAGGGCAAACGGCGCGCGCGGCACATGGCGCACGCAGCACGTGGAGCTCTAACAGCACGGAACACGTGATCAGAAGTCAGTGGCGATGGACATACCCCACGTCAAGCATCCGGTTTCGGCCCGGGGCGGAATCTCAGTTCCGCTACCGGCGAGTCCCTGGCTCGTTGGGGGATGGGGAGCAGCTGCTGCTGCTGGCTGCATAGGTAGCTGGTGCCGCAGCGCTTCTTCCGGTAGCACTATGGACCGCTCGGGTGTTTAGCAGGCGGGTGTCTGGGCATCTACGGTTGCGTTGGTGACCGACCAAGTTGGGCGAGAATCGGAGTCAGATATGGTTGCGGGCGGTGATGCTGATCGCCACTACCGTGATGTTTTCCATAAAACACCGGGTAGTGGCTGGAGCACGGTATTGGGATCCGAAAACGGCGGGCGGTTCGTGGAAGCGCACCCGGGTGCTCACGACTGGCCGGCGGGGGGGACCCCTCACGCTACCATGCCGAGGGGCACGGTAGGGGGGGTCACGCGCAGACCACCGGGGGTCGAGAGGTACGAGGGGCACTTCGCGGTGGGTTCACACTCCACAGGACTTCTAGTGCCGCTAGTGTCGACTGTGGAGGCGTGGCTTGAACTGCTGGTGTATGTGTGTCAGCTCAGCAATGTGTGCTCGATCATCCCTCATTCATTTCACTTAGTTACCGTTACCGTTGAGCGCGCGGTATCGACGCACGTCTCTACATAAAAGCATACCTACTTAGCCTAAGTATGCCATTATGTAGGCTTAGGTAGGTAGGTGAGTACCTACCTACTAAAATATATTAGAAACAATCCACACAACACAATGCAGCCCTAAAGTTAGCATAATTTGACCGATATTTATACAGAGTGTAAAAAGACGACTACTACCGAGAACAAAAGGGGGTGGTACAACACCCCAAAACCAAACCAAAAAAAATATCAGTTGTTCGAAAAAAAAAATTATAGCTGGAGAAATTAATGTTTCAAGATTTTTATTTATTGCGGCGGTCAGCAATGCAACGCATTCACGTAGTATGTTCGCAAGTGCGTACTAACATATGTAGTATGTTGATAATAATTGGTAGATAAGTAAGTAGGTACTTACTAGGTACTTACCTAATTCCGCTGTAGCCTCCTCGGTCGAATCAGAAATGACTCAAACTGAGCTCCTCCTCGTTCTTGGCACAGCTGAGCTCGCCTGATTGTAGACCAATGAACGCGATCCAGAAATGTAGGATCCTCGGCACTTCTAGCATTCAGATCTGAGAATACGGTTGTGATGCGGCTTCTCATTTCTTCAGCTGTATCGCATTCCCGATCAAAAACTTTTTCCTTGACATGACCCCATAGAAAAAAATCCAATGGAGTCAAGTCAGGTGACCGAGGTGGCCATGCTCGAGGTCCAAATCGTCCAATCCACCGGTTTGGGAACTCTTCGTCAAGCTGATCTCGCACAGACCTGATTAAGTATGTGCGGTGGTGCTCCATCGTGCTGGAACCACATGTCTCTTTGCTGAGCTAGGGGAATGTCGTCCAGATATGAGGTCACAAGACCTCTGATCAACTCGAGGTATGCCACTCCGTTCATTCTCGAAGGCAAAACACACGGGCCCTACAATAGTCCCCTGATGGATCCCTACCCAAACGTTTACAGACCACCGTACCTGATGTCCCGTCTCTTGAACGACATGAGGATTCGTCTCCGACCAATAGTGGGAATTCCATCGGTTCCACATGCCATTTCGCGTGAAGGTGGATTCGTCTGTCCATAAACCATTTTTTGCAAACGTGGTAGGGTTACTTTGGTCCATTGGCAATATTCATGTCGCCTAGCCTTGTCTGCAGGAAGTATTGCCTGGACTGTGTATTTTGTAGGGCTTCTTCTTATTTTTTCTTAATATTCTATGCACTGTTTTGTGTTAAACTAGGTTCCACGACCCCTGAGCAACTTCGCTGCAGTTCACATTCCTACCCGAGGGTTTCTCCCAACAAGATCCGAGGCCAGCTCTTCTACCCGAAGATCTATGTCTCTGCCATCTCAGCTCCTTTGGGGAGTAATTCTCTCATTATTCAAAACCCTCTGATAGGCAGCCGTGATGACTCTAGCATCAGGCGGGTGTTGTTGGTTCGGGTACCTATCGTGATAAATGCGCAAGGCTCGTGATCGTGACGCATTTCCTAGCACATTAACATTATGTCCATACTCCCTCGCACTAAACATTATAAATACCTAAACACTCACTGTTCTATCTAATAAAACAAACAAAAGTACCTACTTAATTACTGTAAAAATAACTTTATACTAACACAAATTATAAAAATTGCACACACTAAAAAACTAACTAAGTAGGTACCTAGTTAGTTCCAGTGTTTTCTTTTCATTAAAAACTACTTCAAACAAAGAAAACAACTGAAAAACTCTTTCGCGAAAGGTAGATAAGCAATTTGTATGCAACTGCCGCGCAAGTGTCCAGTACGAATATTGATTGAACATGAACACCAACTAAAAAATAAATCAACACATTATGAAAATAAGCCCTTTGAAAAAAGCCGCAAAAGGCACCGCGAATTCTATTAGACGCGCTGCTGGCGCCGCTCTGTCATTTAACTTTTATGTGTTCTAATGTAATATTCATAAGTTTCAGATTATAAATCTATTCCAAAATGAACCCTAAGAACGTCGGCGAATATCAAAGGATTTTATTTGGCTAGATTTCCGCGCAATTTGGGGCGCTAATTATTTAGTTCAAAAATGGACCCTATGCACGTCGACGAATATCAAAGGATTTTATTCTAATTTCGCTAGATTTCTTTTCGCGTACTTCGGCGTAGATATAGGGTAAAACACCCGGTAGTCAGCCCCGCACCAGTACTCAGCCTTTACGGACTTTATATATACGGACCTATAAATAGTGTAAAATTGGTTTTCACCTTTAAAATTACATTTATTTAACCCAGATAAAGCGACCGGCCTTTATCTTTGGGCTTAAAAGGCCCAAAAAATGAATTAAATCTACCCGCATTTTTTATCTTAATTTTGTATGTTGACATGGATATTTTAAACTGTCATGTTGATCAATACATATCGGTGCTTGATTAGTGGCTGTAACTTTTATAATCAGAAGCATTTTTTTTTGCCATGGCTGCACAAAGGTAAGATTTTGTAATATTTTTACGATGAATTTGTAGATGTTTCACTTTGTCATTTGATTTTAGATGTTTTATGTATCTAATAGGGTCATTATTTCAATTCGCCAATAAACTTTTTAGAACACTTTTTACAGTTGAAATTGAGGGCCTTTTAAAAGCCCTGTAGGAGGTATTACAGGTGTATCATGACATTTTTTTGTTGTAGATTGGGCCAGAAAAAACACTATCTCGATGAGATTCTCGGCGAGTTGGAACGTGTTGATGAAACTAGTTCATTTCCAAGCAATATTAAAAAAAAATCTCCTGAAAATGCTAACGCGGATGTGACATATGAAGACTCGGGTGACGAAGAATTGGTTTCTTTGCAAAATTTGCCAGGATCGCAACTTAGAGCTTAGATAAAGTTTGATGACAGTTCGGACTTCTACAATTATTTCTCCTCTGTCCCGTTTTTTCATGAGATTGGTAACTGAGGCCTGAAATCAACTGGCACTATTCGCGAAAACAGAATGTCTAAGTGCCCGCTGACGACGAACAAAGATTTCAGAAAGACTGACATTGGTACATTTCAGTACAAATCTAGTAATCCTGAACATATAGGTACTAGTTTGCAAATGGGATGACAACAGCGCCGTTACTGTTGTTTCAAATGCTGAAAACGTGAAGCCCTTGCAGAACGTAAAAAGATTTTCGCAAGAACAAAATAGGTACATTCATATTGATCAACCAGCTCTGATCAAACATAATAGAGGGGTGGATAGGTCTGACCATAATATAGGTTAGTATCGAACATCTATTCGTATCTATTCGCGGGAAAAAGTGGTACTTTTCTCTTTTCTGTCACAGTTTAGATATGACTGTGAACAACGCATGGCAGTTATACAACCGAGATGGAGGAGCGTATGTATGGTCACCTTGGTTTTCGCAAAGCAGTAGCAAGGGGTTTGCTTGAAACCTATAAAAAGGAGGATAGGAGAGGCCCTGTTTGTTCGTCTAGATCACATCGAGAATCATCTTGATATGACGGAATTGATCATCTGGTTGAATACCGAGCACCCCAACTAAGGTGCAAAAGTATATAAAGTAAAAAGCTATTTTATTTGCAAAAAAATTGACATAAAAAAATTTTTTTTTTAGCATACCATGTTGAAAATAAAAAAAAAAAAAACAGTTCTTTTATTGTTTTGATAAATAAAACCATTTTTTCAATATTTTGTTTCACTCATAAGATTGCATATTCATCGACCCCCCAGATTGCTACAGGCCTTTTAAAAGGCCACCATTTTTCGGTTTTCCCATAAAAGTTAGATTTTTTTTTAAATTTTGCTAGGCCTTAATGAGCATTTTAAGCAACATATCAAAATACCACTATGATCGGAGATTAAAAATAGTTTCAGGATTATCTGGGTTAATCAAATCCTTTTTGGCTATTACGCACACATACGAAACAATAACATGTCAGGTTGGCGAGCTACACGCATTCCTTTTCACCTCCGCCACAGACATGCACAAACTATAGGATGCTAACGCATCAGACGGGGCACTCCCATAGACGAAATCCTGTCCAATACCTGTTCACCTTATCCCATATGATAGATAACTTTTTTATTTTGAATGAACCTTTTAGCATCAGCAGGGTATTCATTCTACCGAGTATATTTTTTTGCTGGCTTGCATACAATTGCTTACTATTTTTAAAATATTTTATTGATCTACAAAGGAAAGACCCTGATAATCATAATAAACACATTGATTATACAATTAGACATTTATTTACAGAAATATACAGAATAATACATAATAATACAAAATACAAGTCAAACAGTTGAGCTATCTAAATTGCGTAAAATAATCTATCGATAGCCAAACTGGTCCAGAACATTTGATTATTTCACGGAAGCGGCCTTGAATTCAAGAAAGAAAGGCATATTTTCATCTTATCAGGTCCTCAGCACCTCCTCACATGCATCTGTCCTCACGAGCTCTAAGAGAAATCCCAGACTGTAATGGGATGCGGCAAGGGTGTCTACACAAGTAGCATCTCATATCAATGGCCCATCCATCTCTTAAGGGACAAGAGTCATCAGGCTTCTTACCATCATCACTTATCAGACTGTACAGGCCGAGAACAGCTGGTATGTTGATGTTGACATTTGGATTAGGTGTAATCTGCTTTGGAGTAGGTGTGATCACAGTACTATCTGAAAAAAAATAGAAATTTAAGCACACATAACCAAATGCAATAATGTTGAGTGTTCAACATTCTATGTTGTTTCTATTGGTGTTTCTATATATAATATGCATGTATTTACAAATAAAGGTATAAATAAAAAATATTGCTGGACAATGCACACAACATCATCTATTTATGGTGCCAAGATGACTGATAGAATACTTACACCCAGATACAGAACAAACACCTATGCTTTTCACACAATTGTTTATCTTGGGAGGGAATCAAACCCTCGACTTAGAGCGCAGAAGGCTACTACCAACTGAGCTGACAGGCCAGTCGATTATGTAGTATATCAGTCACTTGGTTCCCATAACAAAAGCTCTGCTTACATTATCATTATTATTATTATTATTTAATGATTTTGGTAAGATAAGTAGGTACAATAAGTACTTACTGGTGATTATAGCAGAAGAACACCAATAGATAGACATTTCGGTAGCAGCAGATTACGTTGGATAGGCATGTGCTCTCGAGTTCAAGCGAGAAATCTCTTCTAAAAATGCTTTCGACACACAATCATACTGCTAGCGAAGATCTTGAAAACTTCAGGTCTAGAAGTCTTTTAGTCCAATCGTGGTCCAATCCAAGAGTCCAATCTCTCTTTTCGGAAGCATAAAAAAACTGACGTCCTTTCGTTTACTAGCACAGCTCACAACACAACACTTGTGCATTACTGCGAGATTAAATTACAGGTTCAGGAATTGAGAGGATAAATATAAATTACACACAGAATTTAAAAATCAACGTCATTTAACTTTGAAACTACAACAGCTGTTGCTTGTTTGTTAGTTTGGATGGTTGGATTGATTTGATGTCGATAGCAAAATAGGAAACAAACATGGCTTGATCGGGCAGGAAAGAAGTATGAAAGAAGGGGGAGAGGAACTGTTATTAACTATGTTACTGTTAGTACTATCGTTCTATATAGACTATAAATCGGCCAGGATTTAAAGTTCAATGATTGCCGGCCATGCTCTCATTACACCCTACGAAATTAAACAAGATTCCGTATAGATTGATTTAGTAGTTTTGCAAAAGCAATACATTAAAGCTTTAATAAATAGTTTTTAACACTAATTCTAATTTCCAGAAGTAGGTAAAAAGTGCTGGTAGTAACTCTTCGTAAACTCTGTCATCAGATCTGGGGTGGCTTCGGGTAGGGTAGTTATAAGACGAGCAGGGCTGCCGGAATATCTAGCAAATGAAGGTACTACAGTTTCAGCTGGGAGAACAGAGTTATCTTCTATCATGCAGCAGTCTTTGAGAACACACCTTCGCCCCTGGAATACGAAAATACCTATAATATATCTTGTTGGTTTATTGGCTTTCTTCAATTTTCAAATGGTTGCAATGAACATAATTAGGTATTCACAACCTATAGGGAAAAGACAGATTAGGATCAAAAACTATTAACTGTCAACAGAGTTGGTCACTGACTCTTACAAAAGTAGCAGTAACATTATGAAACAGGTATCTAGTAGTATAGAAATCTAGATAATTTTAGCTGTACCTACGTAGAAAACTACCCTAATGTCTTCGGTATTACATCTATCAGAAAGCTGATGGCAATTATAATGCTGTTAATTGTTTTATGTAGGTATTTCAGTCAACTAAATTATAATTTACGATTTATTTACTTGAAAAAAAATCCTATTTCGTTTTATTTAAACGACTTTAAAAAAAAGAGATTACTCAATTCGATTCGTACCTATATTTTTTTTTTATGTCTGTTCGCGGATAACTTCGTCATTTAAGAACCGAATTTGATGATTCTTTTTTTGTTGGAAAGGAGTTATCCCAAGGGTGGTACCATGATAAGGAAACCAGGATCTGATGATGGCATCCCAGAGAGTGGCGACTAGTGCGTTTGTTTATTTTTTAAGAAAGTATTTTAAAGCACTACTATTTAATAAAGGTCTGGAGTCGATCTGATGATGGAGCCGAAAGAAAGTCGAAGGAACTCCTCAACGATTTACAGCAATTACCTGGTGTTTGGGCTTGATTTATTTGTATTGATGAGAACTGTACACTTAGATGGGTTGTGACTGTCATTAGGGGTCTGATGATGAAGACGAAGAACAGTCAAGGGAACTCCTCAACGTTTTACAGTAGCTACCTTGTGTATATACAAGAAGTCGGTTGTCTTTTTTGTTTTTAAATCGTAATTAGTTACTTGGTTTTACATGTATTTTGTTTATGGCAACTATAATAATATAAAATTAGAAATGGTAGAGTTATATACTTAGTATAATATTATAACTCTGTCTGTCAGTCTGTTACGTTTTCACGCCTTAACCACAAAAACGATTTTAATGAATTTTGGTATAGAGATAGATGCGACCTTGGACACATAGGCTACTTTTTATGTAGGTGCCACGTGTGCGAAGCCGCGGGCAGAAGCTAGCGATGAATAAATCTAAAATATAGTAGAATTTGGTATATTCCTTTGAATTAATAATTAATAAAAAAAAATATGCTTTTACTTTGTATGAAGAATATTTATAAGTTTCAAGCAAATTGTATACCACCCATTAAAAGATCCCATACAAACATTAACATAAAAAATTATCTTTGTTGTCTTTTGCAAGTTATGCTGAAGATTTTTTATATGAAGTCTTAAAAAAATCTCACCACACAGTTATTCAAATATTTCTGTACAAATTTTAACACCTGCCTGTTTCAGGGGTGCTTTAGAAATTACTCTAGCATACATTTTTACTTGAAGAGTAATAATGCTAAGTTACAAGTTTATAAGTTCAAAATCCTACATACTAACCTTTTTACCCTTTTACATCACTTTTATATTAGACCTTAACATGTAAAACCGCATAATCATAATTATCTCAGAGCAATTATATATATTTGGTCTGAGAATCATATTTATAATCTTTACAAAAAATCTATCATAGCATTCATTCTGTTTTACCAGTGGATAGATCATAAAAAATACACAACTGAATTTTTACTCAATTCAGCTTAAATGTGCATTTATTTGGTTTACGCAGTAAACAGTCATTTTTTTATTGAAAACTGCAATATTTATTGAAATCTAGATTCCTATTTTCTTATTAAGAACTTACAATGACAACATTCTTCCCAATGTACACATAGGACCCCACCACTGCTGCATTCACAACTGTGTTCTCACCAACAAAGACATGGTCACCCATTTGAAGCGGAAAGAATGCAACTCTGAAATGGGAATTTTGATTCAGTATTAGTAGTAGTACTTATAAATACAATAGGTACTTCTTCTTATGTATCACTAGTTATTTCGAACCAGTGTGGTTAATTAAGGTGCATCTCAGAGACTCTTTGTGCACATCTTTACACTTCTTAGGTTCTACGACATGCCGGTTTCCTCTCAATCTTTTCCTTCACCATTTGAGAGTACTGGTAGAGTGCATATACATTTTTCAAACAATAATAGCCATTGGTGCATAACCTGATTCAAACCCACAACCTTAGAAACGGCAGGCAGAGCCACTATTGCCACAATGAATAATTATTGACAAAAATGTGTACATGTAAGTATCTACCTACTTTTACTTATAATTTGAATGTAGGTAACATTCAAATATAAGTATAAGTGATGTTGGTAAGTAAATTGGGCAATATCAACTTAATATGGAGGATATCAGATATATTTTGAAGCACAATAGAAGCCGCAAGAAAAACAAACTAATGGTTTGGTATGTAAATAGGCATGCTTAGATCGCTACATACCCTTTACTAAACTTCTTGAAAGGGGGTCGTATTACTGAGCCTTTACTGATGATGCAGAATCTTCCAGTTTTAACGTTAGCCAAGTCTCCTCTGATCATTGCGTCGCTTTGCACGATAACTTTGCCGTGTAAAACAATGTTCTGAGATCCACATAAAACTGTCTGCCTGCTAACTTTATTTCCTGAAGCCTGGAATAGATAATGTTAATGATTGTAGAATGCGCTAGACTACTGCACAATATGCTTGGAGTTTTGACTGTTTGGATTGATAAACTGAATAGAAAAGGAACACACCGTTTCTACATATTCCGATTTGTTGTAATAAGTATCTTGGAGTTCCATGTTTCAGGATTTTCATGTATTTTTACAGACTGATTTCTGATTGTTTTGTTGTTTACAAAATACAGAACATTTACATTAATGACAAGAGATGTGAACGACAGCTGACAGTGACATTACTGACTAATCAAATGTTTTAATGTTAGTGTCAATGTAATTTCTTAGTTTCTAATGTCAAAACTGATCGAATACGCGCAATCCATCTCAATTTAAACTTAAATAAACATGACCATAAATTGACCAGGATTGTCGCCCATCTTTCTCGGAATTATAGTATTGATCTTTCTGATTTTCCTAATAAGGTTTCATGGAAAAAACAAACCTACAGATAAAGATTAGTAAGTCTGGCTGGATAGTAAACGACAGAATGTAGTATGTAGAAAAAAAGTAAAAAAAAGAGCGGGAAGAGTCAAAAGTGCTAAAAAGTTTTAAAAGCGCGAAAGTGAAAGTAGACTTATAATTTTGTTTGCAGAAGAATAACTTATATAATAAATATAATGGATAGATTTATAGTAAAGGAACCGAGAGTTGGCGCTGGTGAGTTTGTTGGGCGCTACAGTACCTACCTACTTACAACCTTCAAAGTCAGCTACGACCCGAACCATGCATGATGCATTAGTTGAACCGAATTCACAGGCTTACCTAATTTTTGCAGGATTTCCACAGGGAAATCAAATGACGACATTTCCTGCAAACGCAAGAAACAGCAGCTTGATGTGAGTACTTATCACTACCTACATAAATAGGTATTATACGTTGTCTTGTATAACCCAGTGTAAAAGCACAGGTATTGATGTAAGTCCGAGTCGCAAAATGGGTAGGTATACATAGACTATTGGTAGTTACTCGATAAGAGCGTTCATTAGCTGATTTCTCGATGAAAATTAAGGAAGAAATATATAGAAATAAATAAAAATTGTCTAACAAATGCTACCCAATAGATAATAATGGCATTTTACCTACATCATACCTCGGTTCTGATCCTCGGGACTTTTACTCGTATCTACACATAACATTACACAGTGTTAAGGTACACCGGATACACACTTACCACTTACTTTTATTGTAATAATTAGGTGTCAATTTAAGACTATTCAACAAACATTTTAACTTTTATACTGATCTCGGCTGAATGAATGCGTACTCAGGTAAGTAACTACTTTCATATTACCTATTTTACTTTTAGGCAACCCGAAAATCTTTTCTACATAAGCGGCTATCCACCCAATTTCCACAACGTTCAGCAAACATTAGTACAAGGATCGCCAAACATGAATTCACCTCACTTGGGCCAAACACAGACATTACCACATAGCCCTACTGTAAGTTCACCTACCAACATAATAAAGTTATAACTTAACTAACAGGACAAACATTTGTGTGATGAACAAAGGTGTTTTTTCTGGTATTTTATAATATATGTATTCTATTAGTAATTTGGTCACCATAACACAAGCTATACCTACTTAGTTTGGGTTAAGATGGTGTTGTGCATTTTGTCCACCAAGAATTATTTTTTATTTGTAGTACCTACATATTTATTTACAAAAATAATTACAGAAATGTACAGAATAATATAAAATAAAATACAGTGAAACAGTTGAGCTATCTAAGGACCTTTTAAAACGATCTATAGATAGCTCAACTGACCCAGATCACTGCTAGATAATTTGTAGTATTACGAGTATGTTCCATTTATTAGATAGGTACACTACATTTGGAAATAAATACCTACCTGAAAGTTTCAAAAATAATACCTGTATCTATTTGAAATTGTTAGCTAAGTATATGAATTTATTTTCACAACTAGTAGATACCTAATGTTTTACTAGATTATGAGTAGGTACTTCTCAGTCAGATATTTTGAAAAATCTTAAAATATTATGAACTACATTATTTTATTTTTCTAGCCATTGGTGGCAATGCCCTTGGTTCATTTCTAAAATTTGAAATTGTCTAAAATATATTTAAGTTAGTCATAGCATTTGTAAAACCTATTCGGTTGGTACCATCTAACTAAATTAGGAACGCTTAATTAAATTAGATAAAATTAAATTAGGATAAATTGGTAACAGCAGAATACCAAAGGTTAGTTTGACAGTTCAAAACCTAATTTTAGCTAAAATTAGTTAGGTTGGTGCCAACAGAATTGAGGCCATTATCCATCTCTGTAGTGCGCGCTTGATCAATATTATTTTATAAAGCTGTAAACATTTTGACTACTGTGTTTAAAACGCGACTTACCGCTAGCTTCATCGAGTACCAAAAATCATAATTTCAGATGGTAGCCCACAGTCACGTTTCTGGTATAGATGCAAGATATTTAGCAACTTACAGTGACAATAGCCCACAGTATATTCTTGCAGGTAAGTACTTTATCTAACTAATATCCTTCTATTTCTAATAGTGCATAAGTACTACGATTTTATTTACACCTTTGCAAGGTTTGTTTCGTTTGTTTTCCTAGGTACTACCGCTTGGCACTACTAGTAGAGTGAAGGGAAATTTTACTTGCCCGTGACACTACTGGTAGTGCTACGGGTAAAAGTACATTTCCAGTGACACTACACTGTTGCCAGTAGTTTCACGGGAAATATTATTTCCCGTGGCACGAGTGAACCTTTTGTGGTAGTAACACAGTTATGTATCTAGACCGACGAACTATATTCTTCTGGCGCTTCGGCGGCCGCTGCCGTGGCACGCTCGCTTTGCTCGCTCGCCTTGCGCGTTGTTTTCGATACTCTAACATAACCTAACCAACTGGTTTCGATTTGATTCAACTTCCTGACTCTACTCTGTCCAGTCGCTAATTTGTCCAGCTGGGAATCTGTCGAAATGCTCCTGACAGACCTAAACTAGTGTTAGTAGTGCGGTAATGAGGTAATCCACTGGAGATTTTATAATATGCGATTAATTAGCCAATACGAATAGTAGTGCACGGGAAATTAGTGCCTAAGAAAAGAAGCCGTTTGTTTCACTTAGCTCTAGCGAGTCACGAGCCGCAGGATGGCTAGACATTATTAGTTTGATAAAGATGATAATTCAGAAACACGAACGTTGCCGAGTAATGCCGATTACCTACTGCCGAGTACGTAGTGCCAAGCCAGGTGTAGTCCGCACTTTAGGTACAATGTTACAAGTACATTGGCGCACCCAACCTGTTTGGCAAATTTGTAGAGAATTATATCGAAATATGTTCATCCCTTTAAGAGCTACGATGGCATATATATACACAGATACACAATACAAACTTATTCCTATAACACGTATTTTTTCCTCGTAATAGAAGTAAAATTATAAAGTATTCTAAATTCATACAATACTGTTGTTAACCTTAAATGCTTTTAATGTTACTGCAAAATACGTTAGTAGGCAATAATTAGTTAGATACCTATCTGATTATTTATGCCATAAATAAATATTAAACATTTACTAGCATTAACTATGTAATTCATTTATTCTGTGCCAAGTTCTTAATTTTTCAGGTCAACAGATCCAAGGCAATCATCAAATCAACGCTTTTATTGGTGACTATCTGAATAGAAGTTTCGGGGGAGCAGTTAGGAATAAACCTAAAACTACACCGCAAATTAACCAACAACCTCAAGTGCTGAATTTAGGAGGCTTAGGTAAGAGTAACTTATCACGGCTGCTAGGTATAGTTTAAACCAACCGAAGTTACATCGACTATTAAAACTGACCATTTCTGAACTAACGACAACAAATTCAAAATCTCCCCGACACAAAAAAAAGTATTATTTTATTTACATAAAGAAATAGTTGTAACACCATAACAGGTTTTCCAAAGCGATGTTATAATTATGTATACAAAAACATAATATTATGATTATCAGTATAAACTAATATAATATATATACACACACACAAAAAAATCATGAAAATCGGTGCAGCCGTTTAGGAGTTTAATTACAAACACACGCACAGAAGATTTATACATATAAAGATACTGCAAACAATACAACCAATAAAACGAAAAAAATATCTTAACATTTAGTTTCTAAAACTATATCTACGAGTATAGTTGACCTACAGTGTTGTGTATAAAGTGTGCTGTTATATAAACTAATTCAGGATATAATTAATATTAATGTTGCTTATTACCAAGGTGAGATGTTACACATCATATGCGACTACTGTTAAGTTTTATTTCATACTAGCTGACCCGGCCAACTTCGTACCGCCTCAGAATCAATAAATAAAAATGCAAGCATTTTTTTCATATTTACTCACCTTTTAAACCTTTCCTGGACTTCCACAAATAATTCAAAACCAAAATTAGCCAAATCAGACCAGCCGTTCTCGAGTTTTAGCGAGACTAACGAACAGCAATTGATTTTTATTTTATAGATCGCTATTTTTTTTAGACATGTGTACTCGTAAATTCTGATGTATATGGCACTGTGCTATTGTTATTGTTATTGTTATATTGTTATTGAGTCTACAACAATAGTCCGTGGGTACCTCCTGAAATAAGATTCTATGGAAAAACGCTCTCCTTTTTCCAGAACCGGCAAGAGTAGAAGAAATGCCGTCACCTCAGCCTTATACACTACCTGGCAAAAACACTCAAAATCAACAAGGTTTTCAACAAAAATTCCGTAAGCCTGTTCCTATTATCGTTCATAGTATGCATTATACACCGCTGTTTTAACAGGTACTGAACATGCCAAGAGTAAGGTACGATTGAATTGCATATTAACCATACCTAATCCCTACTGAATGGTTATATAGACAAATCTAGTGGTTATCTGCACTCCCATTTCAGCTTCATAGAACCGGTAGTACATTAGCCCAGTGACTTATTGGATATTGAACCTTATCACCCATCTCATCCATACTATATAATACTAATACTATAAATTCGACAGTGTATGTGTTTTTACCAATGTTTGTTGCCTTTTAATTTAGGTTAAACGCGTGCGAAGCCACGGGCGTCAGTCAGTTTAGCATATATGTCATAAAATGTCATCGGATACTTCAGGAGATTCTAAGGCAGGGCGCAAACATGGACACTTTTGTGTCTTGTGTCAGATACAAGCTACCGATGAATATTTGATTTCTATAGAACCAGTATGAAATCATCCACTCCCTGTGCATACGTAATCATTTTTTAGGTCCAGTTGCTCTCACTTGACACATACTCATTGACGAAATCGAAAAGTGTTCGGTGTCAGTTGAAGACACAAGACATTAACAAATTTCCTTGCTGTACTGAGTTTCTTCATCGACGTCCAGCGTGAGACTGACTGAAAACAAGCAATGAATTGTACCAGTGGCCAGTAGTAGCAACGGTTCCCTGTGATGGTGTGCCGTGTCGGAAACAAAAAGTGTCTACGTTTGCGCAGCGCCTTACTAGCTCAAACTCATGTCCATAGTTTTTACTATGATAATATCCTGTTGCTACGAAGGTGCTACGAAGTCACTACGATTGCTAAGCAAATGCTACGGTTGCTACGACAGTGCTACGAAATCAACAGAGTTCGACATTTTAGTAGGTGTAATCCCAACAAAAACATAAAATGTGAAAAAGGGCAAAGCTCGATACAAACAGTGTTCGGGCTTGTTGGAGACGTTGATAAAAGAGATCTGTACGGGTGCCAAGTTCCATGGCAGTTCTTTAAATGATAGCTATTCAATTTATTTTAAAGAAAGTTTGTAACTTTCAGTGATATTGAAATCTATAACTTGGCAAGATTTACTACTTAGTCAATAATTACATGTAACGTTATGTACAAGTTTAAATTTGTACTTTGCTGATTGTTTTATTTTCTCTATACCTACCTACGTGTGTGTTAGAAAGAATAGAATAATTATAAACTTAACATCTCATGATATATAATATATATAATATGATCATGATATATATAATATGTACAGGTGTAGATATGATGTATATTTAGTTGAAAATAAAACTTGCCAAGTTCTACTTTCTAGCAGGTGTAATCTGTTTCAGTAAATAACTAAATCTTAAATGGCGTTTTTTATGTCATGACTAAAACCGCTATAAGATTTATGTAACATTACTTAATGACTCAAGTTAAACTATATTCTAAGTTCTGGTTCTAAAACAGTGACATTCTATTTTGTTATGTAGCGATTTCGAAGAAACCGAACGAGTTGGATCTCATCAGAAACGATGTCCAGATTCAAATGATGACACGCAATGATATACTTAAGGTAAGATTACACTAATTTTTGTAATTACCTACCTGGATAAAAAAAATCCCGGGTAAAGGACTAAATAAAAATGTTGAATGATAATTTCATCTAAAATTAATCCATACTTTCGTACCGTAGGTATACTTTGCTATTTGTCTATTCTTATGTCAGTACACCACGCGTGCGAAGCCGTCGACAAAAGTTACTTTTTTATATAAGTTACGGGTCTTTGAGGCATATCTTGGCTAATAATATTCTTTGATGAGAACTTAACAAAATCTCATTCATTGGATTCAATCACCATAAAATCTTAGCAAAATTACTTTCTTTGTTCTTTTCTTATTAAGATAAGATCTATATTAGTTTTATAATACAGGTTATCTTCATAAACGTGGACTAGTTTTATGAACATTTTAGCAATTTCAGTTTGCTCTTAGAATTAAATTGGGATAAAGGGAACTTACTTATCTACCAATTGTACCTACTTTCTTGTAATCATTTATTATACTTATGTTCGGGTATGCCACATTTGACTGGCCTCACAGCTCAGGTTGAGGGTTCGATTTCCTCTCAGGACAAACATTAGTGTGATGAACATAGATGATTGTTGTCATGACCTCGGACGTTGTTTGAATCATCTTCATAAAGAAGTAATAGGCCTTAACTAACTAACTTTGTTAGTTAAGGCCTAAGGTTGTCTGCTAGTTCGTTTAAAGAAACTCATACAGCGGGTACAAAATGCGTGTGTCCGATATTGTTTCCCTATACCGAAAAGAGCTCACATTTCTCCATACATCAATAGTCACGGTCTTTTAAACATGTCATCACGTCGTATACTTCACTTTGCAACTGTACTTTTTGGAATTATAAAAAGCCAGGTACCAATATATTTGTATGAAAAACTAAAATTCTCTACTTGTAATATTCGATTAGCAATTCGTTTAATTTGTCAAAGCCATAAAACGACCGCATTTCGTGGCAGTTTCCGGTATGCTGCCACGAAATGCTGGAACAATATTCTTCCCATAAGAAGTTCCATTAACATTTGGTCCTTCAAAAAATCACTGAAAAAATATCTGGTAATTGCACAAAAGTCTGTTCTTTAAGAGGTCGTTTTTGGTTTAAATTATTTTTTGTTATTTAATGTAGGTATTTATACAATGTTTAACTTGTTGCATAATTTTGTTTATATTTGTATTCATTTATGCCTATTTCACAATTTTGTAAACATTTTTATTAGTTTTATAGTTCTAAAAGTTTTACCACTTACCAATTATTGTTAACACAATATATATGTGGCTCATGGCGTGTGGCAGTAGCTGCTGCGCTACTCACGATGGCACCACTGAATACCAGCAATACAGCAGCCCTCACACATTTGTATCATAAATGCTGAGTGGTGGCCTTTTTTTCGTCACGGTACATGGACTACCTAATGTTATATTCGCACTATATTTTTTGTTATGTGACGTTAAATAAATATTTTCTATTCTATTCTATTCTAACTAACTAACTACTACTAGAACTGCAGTGTTCTATGCTAACCTTTTTATGTAATAATAATTAAGATTATTATTATGACGATGATGACAGAGAAGAACTGAAGCTGGTTATTTACATTCGATCCTACCATCATCTCATCAGAGTAAAAACTCAGGAAAATAAATCGGAGTTTAATTAAAATGTAATTAAGTACACACAACAGTAAATCCAATTTCGTTTTGATTTGTTTTCGGTTGCATGCAATTACATTGATTAATTGCGACGTGTTCCTTTAGTGCTGAATTGACATTTATATGAGAATAAGTGGAACGATTTCTCTTAATTTCTTTCTAACTAGATGTCCTGTTCGCGACTACGTCAGCGTATTTAAAAAAGAAAAATATATCACATTAAAACAATTGGGTTTGCTGCTATATGACGCAATTATCAATAAACGTATAATGACAACTGTCATAACCTAACAAACCAAACGTCATCAAAGTACGTATCAAAATGAACTCACCACTTTAAATCTTAAATTTTATAACCTAATATATGCAATTTTTGAACTGTTTTAATAATTATTCTGCTATTCGGGGCAAAGACAAATCCAACAAATTCAAAATAATGAAAATCGGTCCAGCCGTTCTCGAGTTATAAGCGGTGTAACTAACACGACTGTGTTTTAATACATAACTATTGTATATGTATTGTATATGTACAGTGGTGGTCATATAATTAAGAACGCTGATATAAAGGGAAGATTTTTTCAAACTAAGACGCAAAACTAATTGCATGCAATTTTTTTTATTTATCTCGGTATCGTAAAACTTTTCCATAATACCACTGGATTCATTGATACACTCATGATTAGCTAAAAATAAATAGACAAACTTTTTACACTACTTCTAAACATAGTATTTCTATTTACTGGCTGGTCACGTAATTAAGAACGCTAAATAGTTTATACCTTTATTCAAATTTAAATAGAGAATACTCAGTCGATTTGTTACTGTTTGTAAAATTTTGGCGCCATTTAGTGCTGTAAATGAATAAAAATGATTGCTTCTTATGAAAAAACAATGGGAAAAAATAAAAGTTTTGATAAATCTACAAGGGAGGTAATAATAAAACTTCGCCGGAATAATTGGTCTTATAAAAAGATAGCCGACCATCTGCAATGTTCAAAAACGATGGTTTTCCACGCTGTAAAGCATTTTGTTCGTATCAAACTACTTCGAATGTTCCACGTGTACCTAAACAGAGAAAAACAACTCCTCGAGATGACCGAAACATCGTTCGTATAGCAAAACAAAATCCTTTTAAAGGGTCCAATGAGCTGAGAAAATAATATTTTGGTGAAAACAACCCTTCAGCAATCTCAGCACGCACTATTTGAAGACGTTTGGTAGAAGAAAAATGGCACGGTAGGATAGCAAGAAAGGTACCCATGTTGAATCTTTGCCACAAACAAGCCCGGCTTGCATTTGCGAGAAAGTATGAAAACTGGACTGTGCGACAGTGGAAAAATGTACTTTTTTTCTGACGAAACGAAAATAAACAGACTATGTTCTGATGGAAAACGATATGTACGACGTCCCCCGAATACAGCATTCGACCCTAAGTACACGAAAGTTACATTAAAGCACGGTGGTGGAAATGTGAAAATTTGGGGGTGCTTTTCTGGACATGGTGTTGGACCTGTAAAGTTGATAGAAGGTAACATGGATCAATTCTAATACAAAAATATACTGGAAGAAACAATGTTACCTATTGCTGAAGACGTTCTACCGGTTATTTGGACATTCCATCATGACAATGATACCCATTTACCCATTCGTCGGTGCCGAGATCTGCATGTGGTATCTCTTCTTTTTAATATTCTCAACAACCCTCTCTCTCCTTCTTATCTTTATGAGCGTTTCGATTTCCTTGTTCCCCGTGGTGAGTCCTGCAGAACTGCAAAATCTCTTCTTCTTAAAATACTTGCCCACTCTTCTAGTCGCTATGGTGGTTCATTCACGGTCCACTCTGTGTTGTGGAATTCTGTCCCTCACGTTATCCGCGCTAGTCCCTCGCTTGGCATTTTCAAGCGAAAAGTCAAGGCACTATCTCTCCTTGTAAGTATTTAGGTATATTTATTTGTGTATTATTTTATGTAGGTTTCTTATATTTAGGTAGATATATGTATAAATATATATAATAATTATATATTATATAATATATTTAGAAATAATCTTTAGGTTTTATTTAGTGGGTTATATATTTAGTTTATATAGTATTTATCTGTATTTCTCGATTAGTTAGTTCATATTTGAATTAGTTTTATGAATTTAATCTTTCTCTTTTCCTCCTTTTGTACACTTCATACCCACCCATTCGTTTTTAATATCTCCAATTCCTAAGGTTTGCTGGAAGAGAACTCCTTTTAGGGTTAAGCTCGCCTGTGTACATGCCATTATTGATTAAGTTTAGATTATGTTTTTTGTGTACAATAAAGAATAAAGAATAAAGAATGATCCAAAGCACACTGCACGCACCGTAAAAGAATTTCTTACATCGCAATCAGTTTCTGTCTTAGACTGGCCAGCTAACAGCCCAGATCTAAACAATAGAAAATCTGTGGTTCGAAGTAAAGAAAAAGGCTTCAAATACAGTGTGGGAATTTAAGAGAGCTGTACGACGTTTTTTTAGGAGAATGGAACTATATTTCTCTTTGTGAAATGTCAAAAATTAATAGATCGCCTCGTCAATCCAAGCCTCGCCGGTGTAAAGCAGTAACTAAAAGCCGTGGATATGCTATTAACTATTAATTTTAGTTAAAAATGTATTAAATTTTGATGATTTTTAAATTTTCTGCGCAACATATTATGTGATTTATTAATTGTAAGTGTCATACAAAACGATTCCAGAGCGAAATCGTTATTTGTCCAGCTTCAGTACTATTTGAATGTGTTACTTTGGTAAAATAAATAAAATGTGAAAAAAATAGTTTGCGATTTTATTCTTTATTCCTAAGCCTCGTTGCTCTATTAATGTGGCTATTTTATAACATAACTAGTTGCTTCTCAGAAGGTACACATCTCTTTGTAGGACACGATTTAAATTAAAAACTTCTATAACTTCAAATCTTCTTAATTATATGACCACAACTGTATATGTATATGTATATGTATACTAAAATGCGGGACGGAAAAGTCTATGGAATTTCATTTCTAACGAGTTTAGCGGGAGAGAAAACTGTATGGAAATCCATCTCTAACGTTTTATTTTTTAACAATATTTAAAAAAAAAGGACCCAAGTAATGAAGGCATGAGCTGGAATTTCTTCGAAATTTGAATTTAGGTTTGGTAATATTTAAATTAAAAAATAATTGTCCTTTTTATTTTCCTCGTAGGTGTAGTATAAAGCACTATGTATCATTCGGGAGAAAATGCGATTCCTACCTCGTGTTTCGCTCGGCTGCGCCTCGGGCCTCAAATTACACACTCGATAGGAATGGGGCACTTTCTCGCCTAGGTGTACAATGTACTATTTCGTATGGCAAGATGCACTGAATTAGGACAAATGCAAAGGTTTTTTTTTTAATTTGATGACCTCTTGCATTGGTAGCCTAGGCCTGGCTTTGAAGCAGAAGGGTTCGTTTCTCACTGCAGGATAAATTTGTATGATTTGCAAAGGTGGTTCTATGTTCTATTTACAAAATAATATTTATTTTGGAGCCTGACTATTTGTGAAATGTCTGGCATTCTTTTTTTATGTTTTTTAACTTTACAGAATAACAGAAAACTTTTGAATTAAATTAATTTCAATTAATTTATTTTATTTACTAAATTACCTACCTACATTATTGTTAACATGTTTCTAAAATAACGAACTGGAATATGTATAAACCCATTATCTGATCTTGTAAGTTACAAGTTCCTATTAAGAAATTGCAAGCGATCACCAATGCAATGACTTAATTACAATACTGACCTGCTTGTCGTTGAAGAGTTCCACGGCCTGATCAACAGACAAGTATGCATAAATTGCCTGAGATCCCAATACAATGTTTTCATTGTGGCACATGAGTCGTTTGTCGTTAAATAGTTCTGTAAGTTCAAAGGTTTTTTCAAGAGTTCTGTAGGAGTCAATTGTCAAGTCAGTTGACCACTGAAAGCTAGCCAAATAGGTATTTCCTTACCATTGTTATATACCTAATATAAGTAATATTTAGTATAGGGAAACTGAGGACACTTGATCCTTACGGGAGACTAGATACACGCCATTTACAAAAGTACTAAAAGCTAGATAATTGATTCAGGCGTGACTTTGCGGAAATCCATTACAAAACATTAAACAGATGGACAAATATTTAGTACAATTCCGCTAATCTATTCCTAAAGAGTTACCTCCAAAAGAAATTCGACACGTGTTTCGCCTCTCCACGAGGCATCCTCAGGAAAGGAAAGGAGAGCTTACCATACTTTATCACATAGCTGAGAGTAACGGCTACAAAAGAAATATAGTCGACAGTCTAATTAGGAGCAAACGTTCTAGTATTGTTCGTTCTCTTTTGTACCCAGTGCGTCCTGATAGACCAGAAAGATATTTAGGTAGCCTGACCTACATGGGATCCATTAGTGATAGGATTTCAAACACTTTTTTGAGAAACAAGGTAAGAGTGGCCTTTAAAACCAACAACACTTTAAAACGGATTTGTAATGGAAAAGACAGATTAGAGAACCATAAAAAATCAGGGGTTTATAAATTAACTTGCGATGAATGTAATGGTGTTTATGTGGGTCAAACCGGTCGTAATTTTGAAACTAGGTACAAAGAACATATCGCAGCTTATAGAAATAATTGTCCAGAAAGGTCTCATTTTGCCAAACATTTGATAGATTCAGGACATTCATTGAGTAATAATAATACCTTTGAAATTTTACATACATGCGAAAAAGGTTTTAGAATGTCTGTACTAGAAACTTTAGAAATAACAAGACATAATTCATTAGATTTTACACTGTTGAACGAATTAAATACAAGTTTTCCAAGATCGCCGCTATTGCGTTTGTTTACAACAGCTGGCGCTGATTCATACGGGTGGCGTGGCAGTCCGGTGGTCTGACTGAGTGTATAAATAGTAAAGTTGGAGCGCGAATGGCCCAGTCTTATTCTGACGTTGGTCGAAGCAACAAGTCTGCAGAGCAGAGTGTTTTTTCGTCGGGGTGCGGAGTGAGTCAAGTGTTCCTGAGGATGCCTCGTGGAGAGGCGAAACACGTGTCGAATTTCTTTTGGAGGTAACTCTTTAGGAATAGATTAGCGGAATTGTACTAAATATTTGTCCATCTGTTTAATGTTTAGTACTAAAAGCATTAAATTTTCGACTGGCAACATTTATAGTCTTTGGTACCCAAAAACATTGTATATCAGTGTCACCTGCCAAACTTGACAACTTTACGAATGGCCGACGGTTTGGTGTTTGTGGGTGTTTGGAACGGAGCCGACACATTTTTCGTAAGTTTTAAATATATATTTTTTAGTGTTTACAAAAGTTAGTGGACGTTGATAATTATTTCGATCAAGTAATTATTGATGTAGTTTTCAATTGAACAGAAAGAAACAGCATATATCAGATATCAATAAGTTTTTTTGCCAAAAAATGTTTTTTCGTTCATATGTTATGGAGACACTTGGTACACATGTATAGGGTAGAATTGATCCCCCCGGATCAAGTCTCCCTATTTAAGGGACACTTGATTCGGAATGACTTAGTGTGACTTAAACCTGATCGATGTCGATTTTAATGTTTCAGAATTGACAATGCCGAGGGTATATAAAACGCCAATAGGAGCTCGAAAAAGAAGACCTATCGACAATCAAAAATAAAAGGCAGCCGTGAAAGAAGTTTTAGAAGAAGGTAAGAGCATCCGTGGGACAGCCTAAACACACAGTATATCAACGATGACTCTGAAAAGGTATGTCAGAAAAACTAAAAACGCTGCAGAAGGCGAACAAGTAGAATATACCTCTGACTATAGAAAGTCACAGTTATTCACTGCCATGGAGGAAAAGCAGGTAGCGGAATATTTAATGATGGCTAGCAAATTTTATCACGGACTGACACCACTGACTGTTAGAAAACTTGCTTACCAATATGCTTGTGAAAACCACAAGACATATCCACCAAAGTGGGCAGAAAATGAATCGGCCACATATGTTTGGTTCTATGGGTTCATGCATCGCCACCAGGAGTTATCACTACGAGTTCCTGAAGCCACGAGTTTGTCTCGCGCCACTGCCTTCAACAGGCATAACGTTACAGTTTTTTTTAAACTTAAAAAGTTTATATGAGCGGTACAATTTACGTCCAAATCAAATTTGGAATATCGTCGAAACGGGCATAACAACAGTTCATAAACCGAAAAAAATTGTAGCATGTAGAGGGCTCAAGCAAGTATCCAAAGTGACTTCTGGAGAGCGTGGACAGCTTGTTACTGTGTGTGTGTCTATAAACGCTTTAGGGAATCACCTGCCTCTATTTATGATATTCCCTCGTAAAAACTGGCAGCAAAGAATGGTAGATGGTGGACCATCTGGAACAGAAGAAGCTCCAAACCCTAGCGGATGGATGACAGGACCAAACTTTTTCCTCTTCTTGAAATTTTTTCTGAAGCATGTGAGGTGTACCAGCGATAATCCATGTCTTATCATATTTGACAATCACGAATCTCATTTGACCGTGGAGGCTATCAATTTTTGCAAAGAAAATGGAATTCACCTGTTGACCATTCCACCGCACACATCACAAAAACTGCAACCCCTGGACCAGATAATATTTGGAACGATGAAGTCGAACTACAATGATGCTTGTGATAATTGGATGATCAGACATCCCGGAAGGCCATTAACAATATACGACTTGGCTGAATGCTTAGGCCTGCCTACCCAAATGCGATGACACTGAGAAATATACAGAAAAGTTTTTCCATTACTGGAATATCTCCTTTCAATCCTGATATATTCACAGATGATGAATTTTTGAGTTCTTATGTGACGGATAGAGAAAATCAGGACAATGAACCACCACAATCTTTACGATCTTCACTTTCGCCATCCATGATTTGCGATCAACCTTCTGCTGCTGTGCCGGTACCTCCAACCAGTAATGAAGAAATCATTAATGTCTCTGAACCTGTAGCAAATACTCAAGAAGCTTTATCTACTACACCCATGGCCAGCACATAATTACGAAGCTGTCTCAATTATTGAGTCACGGCATGCAACAAATTATGATACAGCTTCAAAGCCAGTTCCAGCAACAGATAATGATGTGACACCTAAAATTTCGGATAGCGAAACGTTTAATGAGACAACCATACCTCAACCCGCGAACATCACTGCCCGTTTGCCTTCGACTGATGTAGCTCATGCAGGCGCTATTCTTGAATGTTCTCCCGGCAATAGAGCAACATCTGCAACAATTCAGACACCACACAATCCCAGAACACTGACTCTTTTTAGTTGCAGACAGTCGGTGATTATGTCACCCATTCCTTCCACGTCCACATTTGTAAGTCCAGAAGTCATAAGACCACATCCGAAAGTAGCACCGAGAAAAGGCAGCACCAAAATTGTGACGGACACACCTGAGAAACTGGCAATCGAAAATGAATGGAAAGCAAGACGGCAAAAAAAACAGAAGAAAGTTCGAAAAATCAGAGCTAAAGGAGTAAAACGCAACTTAAATGTACAAAATGAAGAACTAACAACGTCTGAGGATGAACAAGTGCCACCTTCGCCAGAATCAGACTTGAGTCCTTTCAGTGATGGATGTGATGCGTCTTCAAGCGGTTCCGAAAGTTCTGATGATAGCAATGATGCAATCATAAGCTGTTTGGACTGGGTTATTGTGAATTTAACATCTGAGAAGAATCTAGTCCACAGGTATTTATAATCTGCCCAACATGGGCAGATTATAAATGAATCACAAGCAGGATATGTCATCAAATTCGCCAAGAAAATGAACGACAAGCAGTTCAAGTGGCCTGTTAAAGGTGATATTGGTGCAGTGGCCAAATATCAAATAGTGAAGAAACTACCAACTCCGAAGCTGAAATCATCATCAAAAAGAGTTATCAGCATCGAGTTCCCGAAGCCCCTGAGAAAATTTCAAATTAAATAGGTTGAAAGCTTAATAAAGTAGGTTAAGGAAAATTGATCTGAATTGAAATTAAAAGACTTGATTACTAGGTACATAAGATAGATAAGTAGGTATTATAAACGTTACCTAAAACGAATTTAGATAAGTACAGACATTGTCTAGTTCCTAATACTCTTTTTTTAATAATAATATTGAATTTATTAAATGATAGGACGTGGAAGTGTAATTCGTGATCATCAGGTTTATGTTTTTTGATAATATTGTTGATTGTTTTAAACGTGTTCATGCTCATAATTTTATAATAATAATGTTATTACCTTATATTCTATTACAGCAGATGTTATAGTAGATACCTACCTCATTGCTCACAAAACGTTGATTATTGTTTTAGTTACATTGAGACATTATAATATAATGCAAAATAAATGTGATTTAAGATATTTAAACATATATTATTCCATAATTTACGAAACTAATTCTGAAGATTTATCAATAGGACCAAGTTTCCCCTACTTAAGGGAGACTCAATCCCCCCGGATCAAATCTAACATAGGGGAGGATCAAGTCACCCATACGTATGGTACACTTGGTTCAATTCTGTTCTGTTAGTTAGTGTATGATATTTGCATAGTCTATAAATGGAGGTTAATGGGAACTATAGTAATAGTTTGCAGTAAAATCCACGTGTTTTAGTACAAAAACATTTACAATATGTTAATAAATGGGGCTTGTAGAGGCGAAAAATAAAAGGGGTAATCAAGTGTCCCCAGTTTCCCTATCATAGATTCCAAGCAATTCATAGAATATTTGTGTAATAAAGGTAGCGGTAAAATAGAATCAGTTCAACCTGTCATCATGTGGATAATTGCGGGTACTCAATAAAAAGTCAGTCTCGATAAAATGGTGGTTTCATTAATATCTCATGTCATATATAAAACAACCATATTTTCCAAAATAATTACTATTGGACGATGCATTTGCAGGTATTAAAATGCTACTTGCTTTAAATCCACCTGTTACAAATCTGTATTTATTTGTTTGTGCAATAAATATTTAAATAAATATCACCCAGATACAACAGATATGTAAATAATAATAACAATAGGTAAATGTAAGTAGGCATTTTACAAAGCATAATTTATTTAGCCCTAAACTAAGTTGAGCTTCTAATATTATAACCAGAATACTTATAGAATATTGTACATTTAAATATATTCAAAATACTTTATAACACCCAGACAGAACAAATATCTATGTTCATAATTTTCACAGTTCTATGAGGATTGAACCCACCACCAACAGCGCAGAATGCGAGCTACTATGCGAGCTGACCTGTCATCCGACAGGGAAGCATAACGCTGAGTCGAGATCTTTTTGCTGCTGTAGCACACAGCACTGTTAGGTAGGTAAGTACGCAGAATAATTTTAAGCTGTTTAAATGTCTTTTCTGCTTTTACTTTTTGATATGTGTCACTTCCTTTTTACCTAATTTTGTTACTCTTTGTTATTATTGATGTGTTTGTGTGCTTATTCAGTAAATAAACAAATGTCTATGTCTATGTCTATGTCTATGTACTACCAGCTTTGCTGCGAGAGCAGTCACATACAATAAAAACTGACATTAACATGATAATTAAGTTTCTTTACAAGTGTTTCTTTATAATATCTAACTGAACTAAATATGTTTAAAGGTATATATATTTACTAATAGACAGCTTCATACCAAATCCAAAAGCTGAAATACGAAGAAATCACTAGTAGATAAGTACCTACTCAAAGCAATTGAATTCGAAGCAAGGCACCGGTGCAATATCCGTCTTTCGCCCTTTGTCTCGGAAAATCTTAAGTTTTTTGTGCCTTTTCTAGACTTTGTGTAGTACCTCTTAGTACTGTAGTTAACTAAGTTTATAAAATGATCCTTTGTTAAGTGTAGTCTAGTCATTTAGGTTTAGAAAACGCTAGTGGAAGTAAATCAGATACTGGGCGATTGGATAAAAATAAGTACGATTTGGTACGATAGAGAGGGCAACGAACGTGTGATACCGGCATTGTTTCCAGGTATTTAATCTTGTAATAATCACCGTCTTACTTTGATTAGATTTGAGCGGAAATTTATTTTCCTATTCATCAGTTGCGCTATAAGGTCGCTGACGACCTCTGTTGCGCATTGAGCCAAGGCCCTATATAATTTGTATCCATTTACAATATATATATATATATATGTAGTAACTCATGTGGTACCCATAACACGAGCTCTGCTTTAGGGCTAGATGATGCTAAGCTACATGTTCGGCATTGATTATTGAATTGAAGTTTGTTTGTCGGGTCGGTTATATCCATAAAAAAACCGTTAAGATTGTAGTACCTATTTATGTTTTTATCCAAAAATAGTCACCGTTAAACCATTCACCATCATTCACCATATCACCGTTAAAAAAAAACAATTTTAAAGAATCTCAAACAGTTAATAAAACAATCAAATAATCTTATGTAATAGGTGTTTTGACCGGCTAAAAGTACTTACATCAGTATCGTAGCATTCCATGCAATAGGGTTAAAACCTTAAGAGGCAGCAACAGCAGTTAAATTACTTGAGTGATGACGTAATAAAGCTGCTTAAAAGCTAAATGACTCAAACTCATTTAATAGCCTATTGTTCAGTTAATCTTAAACTCGGGATCATAAAACGTTTACTCGAAGACTCCTGCTAGGGAAATGAAGTATGTTTTGGTACTGATAGCATCTGAAGTACAGTTTTAAAGCTTTAATAGGGTAATAATAAGCCTGATATTCATAATAAACCTATTATTTATAACCCTGTTTCGACTTAAGTATTTCCTGTTGTGTTTTATAGTTGGATAGATTTGTAAACTGAATCCCATGCGTAGAATTTCTACTTAACTATGTAAGGTTTGTATTCCTTTTAGCCTTTGCACGTAGCATTGCATGCATGGTAGCTATATAAAATTAAACATTAAATTGATGGATAAATATTTAGTACTATCCCGCTTATCTATTCCCAATGAGTTAGACACGATGCAGACGCATGCACCTCCCTCCCGCCCGCAATTGAAAAGCCATGCAAGGCGTTAGTAAAAGGCAAGCGCACAAAATCCACACATGCAACCTCAAAAAGAAATGCGTCACGTGTTTCTAATTTGAATAGTACTAAATATTTGTCCATCTATTTAATGTTTTGTAATGGATTTCCGCAAAGTCACGCCTGTAATAGGCTATAGATAATTATAAGTAGTATATCAGTCACTTTGATACCAGATGCCAGGGCCAGATGATGCTGTGTAAAATGGCATTAATTATTATTTTATTATAAGTACCTATAAACGAGCAATTCTTGTATATATGTATATATATAATCTGAATCTTGGAAACGGCTCCCAACGATTTTCATGATATTTAGTATGCCAGGGGTTTCGGGAGCGATAAATCGATCTAGCTAGGTTTCATTTTTATAAAACTTCGTTTTATCCGTGTTTTAAACCGAGCAAAGCTCGGTCATCTAGGTACTTGTATAACACCACACCACTATGCCTCTATTTTGTTTATTTATAGTCCAGTGCATCCAATAACTGATATACTACTTATGTCCACTTTTTTTTAAATACATATTATACATAGAAACATTAGTCCTGCGACGGGAATCGAACTCGCAACTTTATGCGTCTCAGCCGGGCTCACTGCGCCACTAAGATCTTCGGATCCGGATTAAATTGTTTATATGAGAAATGTTGGTTTGTGATGGGCGTTCATAACACATAAATAAATAATTGCAGAATTCTAAGATCAGTTATAAATTATCTTTCTTTGTTTGTCTCAAGGCTTTAAATAAGAGTGGTCCAAGAGTATTTTCGGGTCCTGTCGAGAAAGTACTCAAATGGCACAAAACACTTCAAGATATAGGAGTTTTACTCATCTATGAGATTGTGGGTTAGTTACTCGTAGTTTATTAATTTATCTTTCTAATCTTTACACAAATAATTACAGAAATGTACAGACTATTATACGATAATATAAAATACATGTGAAACAGTTGAGCTATCTCAGTTTATAAATAATCTTTAGATAGCTCAACTGATCAAGATCACTTCCAACATTTATATGATACCTTCCTGGTATTACAAGCACCATATTACCGTAACCACTTACCATCAAGTGGGCCGTATGCCTGTTTGCTGACTCAGTTCAATTATTTTCGGACATATGTTAGGAGAAATTGACACCTAAATTCACCTTATATGTAAGACGCTTCAAAGTGATCTTTGTAGTATTGAATAAAAAATATTTGATTTGCCTTGCGTTAATGCTTATTTGCTTGTGTTTTCAGGGAAATGTGTAAGTGTCAGACCAGGGGAACATAGCGCAAAGAATTTGGTAGTGAGAGATGATAACGGACCCGCAATCCAAGTCGTTTACCATGAGATTGATTTTTTACTACCCGAGTTGAAGCCTCCCTGTACAGTTAGGTACTTACTACCTCCTACCTACTTTTATATAGTACATGCGTACGAAGCCGCGGACAGAATAATTATATATTTTTAAAAACATACATATGTGCAATATTATTTATTAGTATTTAGTTTATTTATATATACATACGAGTGGCAAATTTCAATATTATCCGCTCCAGATTACGTAACAACTATAACTAGCAACTAGCAATAGATGTGAATTGCGATAATAACTTCTATATTGTCTCACGAAATAAGTGCTTCCGTATTTGACACACGATTTCTACCCAAGATTACAGAACACCGTAGACGCTCTACGAAATTCGTAGATGCTCTACGAAGCGTAGACGGTCTACACGGTTTGAGATGCCATTTTCAGCACGTTTGTATTCGTACAGGGTTGTTGGAAGGATGATGGCTGGTACTTGCAGACTCCAAGCATTTAATGTCCGTCCGGCGACGGGTGATGACGTCACGACATTACCTCGTCGCGCCGCCGTTTCTGCACATCACGTCGCGAAACTTTGCAAGGAGTATGGATATAACTAGATCTACATGAAGATAACTGGATAAAACTTTAAAGTTTGCAAGTTTTTATACTTCTTGTACAAGTATGGACATAATTTGATTTACTTGAAGATAAGATAATACTTGAATTGTATTCTGTTTTCTAGAATTAGGATCTACTTAAAGGTCTTACTTAAAACATTAACGGCCTTACTTATAAGCGCCTCTCAAATTAGACACTGAATAAACAATGCTACAGATTTGCTCTGTATCTATTTGTCACTATCTTACAAAAAGGAATAGTACTATTTCAAACAGTGATTAACTTTTGATAGAAATTGAGAGACTTGTGAGTGAAAGAGTGGGTGATAGACTTACGAACTTAAAGCGCGCAGTTTTTAAGTCCGCGAACTTACTCGGCTCGACGTCAGTGACACACGTGTAGCTCGCTCATATTGTATTGCGTTCTCGTCGACAGAAGAAGTGTGTTATTTAGGAATTATATCATAACATAACACATTTTAAACCTCTTTCCCCTTTACGTATAATTTCTAATAAATTATTGTATGCTTGAAACTATATATTTTTGTATTTGTAATCATTACTTCTAATTTTCCAAAAGCAAGGATTATTAATTTAAACTAAATAATTATTAGACGTGTGAAAAATTAACAAAAATTACCCAAACGTTAAACACTACAAGCGTTACGCATCCACGAACTGGCGAAACAAAAAAGGCAGCTCGCGGTTCGCAGTGCTGCTATTACATACGAGCCGAGACGGGTTATGAGCAAGATTTTAAACCGGTTGGATCGCCGACGATTTGCGCGGGCGGTTTTAAAGTCCTTATGGCCTTTTTCGTCTGTGTGTCACTGTAAGTACACACTTACAGTGTGTACTTACACTTACACACAGACGAAAAAGGTCGTCTAGCCATAAGTACGCGTACTTACTCGTACGTCTGTCACCTCTTTAAAGATTTTCAACTACTTATAAGTACAAGTATGGATATAACTATATCGAAGATCTACTTGAAGTTAATAACACTTTTAATTATATGTTCTTTCTGCATTTTTTACTAATTATTTGAGTTCCTAGAATAGACTACTAACTGTAGACTACTACGTACTGAATTTGTTTCTATGAATGTTGTTAACAACTTTTCATTTTAGTTTAATAAATATTGTTACTTGAGTTTGTTGTTGAAATTTTGTTTTGAAAAATGACTAAGCATTCCACATAGACATAGTACTAACGTAATACTGTTCCTATCAATAACAGACCAATAATTTAACATGTATAAATAGCATTGCATTGACGACTTCTGTGTCGCAGTGGGCCAAGGCCCGGCAGAATGCGCAGAGAGTTACTGGTTCGATTCCTGGATAAATATTTGTATGATCTGCAAGTATTTCTTGCTGGTCTGGGTGTTTCTATTAGTACGAGATCCGGCTGCAGAATTAGTGCACTCATCGAGTGTTTGCTAAAAACCAAATTTTTACGCATATTTATGATTAGGAGAATATACATCTACCATTTAATTGTTGCCGCTTGTATTTTTGATTAAATTATTGTTAATTAATTTTTAGGAAAAATATTCACTTGTTTTTTAAATTTTGATAGGCAACCTGCGGGCCTAGCACGGCACGAGGAGAAATAGTCTTTCCACCTTTTTATCCACCTGTCAGTGGAAATACACCACCACCTGTCCACCACAGGTGGATAAAAACGGGGGAAAGACTATTTCTCCTCGTGCCGTGCTAGGCCCGCTGGTAGATGTATATTCTCCTAATCATAAACATGCGTAAACATTTTGAGTTTAGCAAACACTCGGTGAGTGCACTGAGTCTGCAATCGGATCTTAGACTATATGTATAATTTCCATTATACATTTCCGTACGGTTTTCACCAACGAACGCAGTGATTCATAAGAAAGTTTTAAGTGTATTATTCACCTGTGCGAGGCTGGGTGGGTTGCTAGTATATAAGGTAGTTAGTGTGATGAGAAGTAGGTTGTAATGAGAAATTTGCTATATAAGAAGTAGACGCGCCTAACGTACAAATCCGCAATCGCAACATAGCAAAAACTTTTCCCCCACATTACCATATTACCATTCACAGGAGAATTGCACCTGCGAACAACTTTATTACTAGACATTGTGATCGTAAAACATATGATTTTGAAATTAATCCCATGTCTCGTTTTTACTGCGCAATCAGGAATTGCAGCAACTTCAATTCTCTTATGGAATTGGTGCCCGTTTTGTAAAACTGATTCACTTTTATTCGTGTAAGGATTTCATTTGTGTGATTGGGGTGTACCTAATTTATGAGGAAATCTGATATTTTTGCTAAATAAAAGGTCCCTTTTTTAGCATAAGGCAATAGGAATTTAGTAGAATTAATATTTATAATATAATTTTAAATATAATTAATTAATTAAATTGGATTAATTCTTATTTAATTAAGATTGATTAATTAAATTAGAGTTGAATTTTGATACTAAAATTTGATTATTTAAGTGTATAAAATAAATAAATGAATATTGGTTCACATTCCACACACACCATCCAGCTTTTAAAACCTAGTTCTACAGCCAGATTACTTGCATGTTTTTAAATACATACATGAGATACAGAAAAAACATCTATCTTCATCATAGAAATAAGCATTTCATGAAGAGGTATGAATGTCATGTAACTGAACTGAACTATGCTCTGCGCGCATAGTTCAGTTTCTAGTAAAAGCACACAACAACTAAGTACACAGAGCTCTTACATCGGCCAAACAAAACGTACCATAGCTTGCCGAGTGACAGAACACATCCGGGCGGTCAAAAATATGGACACACAAAAGTCGGCCATAGCTACACATCTACTAGAATCTGGCTCAAACCACTGGATCGAGTTACACAATCCACAGTTAATCTCAACTGAAAAACATTACATCCCAAGATTGGTACAAGAGGCAATAGAGATTACCAAACACAGGAATTTCAATCGAGAAGACGGTTTTCAATTGTCTGGAGCCTGGAACCCTGAGGTGAGGATGTGTGGAAATCGTAAAAGTGAGGTACCGGTTATGCGTCCAGATACCGTGAGTGTTGTGTGTCGTAATCGTGATCGAGTTGTTAGTGACAGTGAAACCGGTAGTAGGGGTAATGTTCGCAGTAAAAGACTGAGAAAGAGGGTAGACCGTTTTGTCTGCCAATAACATCCACCCGCAAAGACTTCAGTTTATCTCGTGATCATGGCGCATGCAACTGTGCCGAAATATCGAGAAGTCCCGTTTTGAGTGAACATTATAAGTACACAGAGTCACCAATCTGAATCTGAGAAAAAACATCTATCTTCATCATAGAAATAAGCATTTCATGAAGAGGTATGAATGTCATGTAACTGAACTGAACTATGCGCGCAGAGCATAGTTCAGTTTCTAGTAAAAGCACACAACAACTAAGTACACAGAATCACTAATCTGAATCTGAGAAAAAACATCTATCTTCATCATAGAAATAAGCATTTCATGAAGAGGTATGAATGTCATGTAACTGAACTGAACTATGCGCGCAGAGCATAGTTCAGTTTCTAGTAAAAGCACACAACAACTAAGTACACAGAATCACTAATCTGAATCTGAGAAAAAACATCTATCTTCATCATAGAAATAAGCATTTCACGAAGAGGTATGAATGTCATGTAACTGAACTGAACTATGCGCGCAGAGCATAGTTCAGTTTCTAGTAAAAGCACACAACAACTAAGTACACAGAATCACTAATCTGAATCTGAGAAAAAACATCTATCTTCATCATAGAAATAAGCATTTCACGAAGAGGTATGAATGTCATGTAACTGAACTGAACTATGCGCGCAGAGCATAGTTCAGTTTCTAGTAAAAGCACACAACAACTAAGTACACAGAATCACTAATCTGAATCTGAGAAAAAACATCTATCTTCATCATAGAAATAAGCATTTCACGAAGAGGTATGAATGTCATGTAACTGAACTGAACTATGCGCGCAGAGCATAGTTCAGTTTCTAGTAAAAGCACACAACAACTAAGTACATAGAATCACCAATCTGAATCTGAGAAAAAACCCTTGAACCCTCTACTATCTTTTTAAATATAGCACAGGCTTTCATGAGGTGTGGCATGAAGGTCTTATAATGAGACCATACGCAGACATCTTAATCAACACTTATCAAATAAGTTATTGGTTAATTACTCAGTGGAGAAATAAAACCACGCAGTTTTAAAAACCAATGCCGCACCTCAGTGGGCACCGGCCTTAAGTGTAGGTACATTGACGTCACCTGTCAGGTAGAAAGTGATTGACGAAGGTAAGTTCCTAAACTAACCTATCGTAACCCTTCGCTATTTTTAATTACAAACTGAAGACAGGCACTTATTAAATTAACGAACGTCTAGAAACTTCAAGAGTTGAAACCAATTTATCAGAAAGCTGACGATTATATTGATGTGTTCTCGTTCAGCTGAAACAAAACAAATTAAATGAGTTATCCAAAAGTTTAGGACCAAACATCCAAGATAATTGCTTCAAGACTTGAATAAATAGCTCTGCGCGTTGGAACTATGAAAGAATTTTATCGGCCATAGAGAAAATAAATAAACTGGCAAGCAAAGTTTTAACAATCGCTTGCTACAGAGCAAAATATCTTTACATATTTTTACCTTAGAATATTTTTGAACGAAATTAACATGTTATCATCGTTCGTAGCTCTCATAATGATTCGCTTAACCTATGAATACTTTATATAACCCCAATCATTATTAAAAGGGTCTAGCCAGACTTTCGTAACACTTCATCGTCGTAAATAAATTCTTTAGCTTTTATAAAACCAGAATTTTTTTGGGAAAAAATCACCTCGGTATAAGATTTTACCTGCCTATAGGTTCATTTGTCTCACTATGTAATTTAGGATTTCAAAAACTAAAACACAGCCAGATTATTATATTAGTACATCAGTACACAGACAGCCTAGTGTTAATCAACAGAAAATAACGTTAGTACGTGGAGGAAAATAATAATTCGCGATTTATCCGAAGAGAATTTATTTCATAACTGCGCGTCCCGGTAACATGCGAAATCCGATTGGCACCTGAGACGTCTTGTTTAGTTTCCCCCACACAATATTGGAAACGGCATGAATACCGTTTTTTCGGCTACCATTAATTGAAATGACTATAAAGACGCTAATTTTTAACTAAGAATATTAAGAATTGTTATTCTTATTTTTATCGTGACATAAGTTATTTGAAATCCATTGGTGGACGACTGGAGTCGAGCCCACGACCTTAGGATCGGAAGGCAGGGCCACTACCGCTAGATATTGATCATTATACTGTATGTAAATTTAGCATATTGTATAGGTTATACGGGCTATCACAATAAAGTTTTGCAATGAGTGAATTATATTAGGTAAATAACCAATTAAGTTCACACAACTCCCAATGCTGAATCTATAAACAACTCCACCTTTCATGTTATACTGCAGGTTTCCTTATCACGTAATCCAATGCAATGCAAACCTTGTGTTGGATTGTTGAATTAAATTGCTTGCCTAACAATACGATTGCATCGTATTCCAGTGCAATTCCTTTGAGTAAGCACCTCTATTCCGCGATAGTATGATAATGAGCCCCAAGTCGTTTGGCGTTTGCCCAATACACGTTAGCGCTGTTTACGATGCTTTATTTCAAATTTAAAGATATCGAAAAATACCGGTTTGCAAATCCTGAAAAACTGCCAAGACACTGCTTGATTTGAGATGAAATACCTATTTGAATATAACAAAGTAACATTTCCCTAGCCGGTCGTGAACTTTGAATAGGATCTCGACTACAATATCTCGAATTTACCACACAATTGGTGCTCAAAATGTGGATATTTGGCAAATGTTTTGTTCATAAGTTTCTAACTTGTTTTTCTTGGTTCGTGTTTCTCTTTCAATTTGCCAAAATGTTTTTATGACAAATGACGTACTTCGCAGTCTCCTAAACGTATGTAGGCACTTTAAATAGGATGGAAAGTCTCTTAGAAATGTCGAAAATACTTATATTTCCAAAGTATTTTAAGGTTGGAAAATCAGCTACTGTGTAGAAGACAACAAAATATTTTCAGAATTATTCTGAAGTTATGAGAAGTCTTAGTAGAAGTCAATCTAAGTTAAAAAGTTCGCCAGGATGATAATTTTATAGCGGTTTTTGCTTTAAAAAACTTGCAACTTTATACTTCCTCATAATTTAAGATTGAAAACTCAAGCTGAAAGTAAGGAAAGTTTTAAATTGAAATGCTGAAAACAATGTTGTGTACTTATAGGTACTTAAAATTAATCATTGATTACAAAGCTTTACTATTGGTACAGTAAATAAATAACATGAATTATGTCAAACACTTTCTCAATAATTTAAATGGAATTTAAGCGATTCAATTTATCTTTTCAAGACAAGACGGTATTTACGAAATGAGTTATTATTCATCTCTGTAACTATTTAACACGAACCTATTCATTCGAGCAATTTCAACTCGTACAAAATTTCATTAACGATCTTAAGAAAGTTCATCTTGACGAAAATTAAGATTGTACGTTCAATGGGTGATTAGCATGCAAATTGCATATTAATTCTCGTCAAATAGACAGGCTATTAAAAGTTAATATTAAAGGTTCAAAGGAGAATATCTTGTAGTAACAGGTACCTACCGGATGATAAATATGGGTGAGATAACTAGTTGAGATTAAACCCATATTTTAGAAAACATAATGGTTCTAATCTTGTGTGAGATGAAGTGCTACAATCTTGTAATATTTCAGCATGGAGGTATCTTGGGAGCTTTATTTAAATTTTCCAGCGTTAAAGGAAAATTACTCCTGAAGTTATGGGATTGTAACTTCTATGTCCTATTACAGCTGTTATTAAAATAACGTCTTAAACTTTTCATATTTTAACTGAAGTACTACGACAAAATTGTTTTATTTCTATAGTTTGACAAAAGTTGAATAGTATTCCTATAAAGAGCAACATAGTTCCGGGGATAGAGCTGTCAACATGTTACGCAAACAGAACGGCAAAGTATTATGATCCCACAAAAGAAAGAATCTATCACCTAGGAAATAGGACGACATTTTCGCCGTTTGTAGTTCCATCGTAACAAGACAAGTTTCTTTATTCGAAGAACTACTATTTGAAATGCTCGAAATATCCTACAGGTGAAACTATTGTCGTTTTGTGAATGTACATTTTGTATATGGCAGCAAAATGTGTTCGGTTCTCGTAAGCTTAGTGAAAAATATTTGTTCACAGTGGAGTAAGGACCGACAATAATAGCGTTTTGTTTAGTTTCCAATTTGTTTTAAAAACGAATACTCACAGTACTTATTGATTTCTTGCATGGATTATTTTTATGAATAAATAGTTTAGCGTATTGGAGTTATGGTACTTGTATGTACACTCGAGAGCAATGAATCCGGGTCACTTAAAGAAACCTATAAATCTCGGAAACTAAGAATGCTAGCTTAATGAAATAAATTGTGTTTAATTATTAGACAATTATATATTCCTTAAATGAAAGTAATAAAATTAATGAGTCACTACATTTTATTTACAAAAAATTACATAAAGAAAAAAAACTGCTGATCTCGCCTTAAGAGTGAACAAGTCGATTATCTTTCGATACAAACGTCGAAGGGTGATCACACCACCGTCTGATGATAAACAACCAAAACTAAAAGTGATATAAATTTGTCTCGTCATAATCTATGCTTGTATCAATACAGAATTGTAAAAATAATATGGGTTTGAAAGATACAAGACTCAAAAAAAAACGTTTTTCATCACTGATTTTAGCGCAACTTTAGGTGTGAATAAATAACAAACGGAGTACGCAAACTAAAAAAATATTCCGATACAAACATAATTATTTATTCAAGAGCTCAAATAACTTTTTTTTTATAAATACATTCAGTAGTTTTTACATGAGAACCCTTGAGCCAAAGGTCTATTCATTATTTTTAGGCAATCGTTTTATTTAGAAATCATAGACTAATCTGATCATATGACTCGAAATTATAATCACGCTATCTCCTTACTCCTCATCTCTATCCTTGGTGCACGTTTATCCTTTTCTCACACTAAGCTAGGTGAAATAGCATGCATTTTAGCTGCGCCCACTAACGAGTTTGTGCCGCTGACTTGTGTATCCTTAAAACAAAAATAGGAAACATGACATTTTTGAACAACATTAATCGTAATGTTGTTCAAATTGAAATTGAATTTTAATACTTTGTATTGCCTCCTCGTGCTTCCATTACTGCGTTTACGCGGTTTGGCATGCTGTACACCAAGTTTCTTATACGATTTTGGGGAATCTTTTCCCATTCCTCTGTGAGAGCAATTTTGTTACATCGATGCTTCAGAATCCAATACTTCTCAACTTCAGTTTATACTTTTGTAGATACCATACCAATTATTTGAAATTTATAAAAATTTGGAAACTACAGATATTTATGAGACTTCCGCCACGATCGAGTATCAAAAAAAAGTAAGAGGCTCGTTTTTAAGTTATGGAATTTGGAGTCGGGCGAAATCATACACTTTTGTCCCCCTATCTATTATCACCAAATATCTGTTATGTACGACAAAGAATTTTTTTCTAAAACGTCTTACAAAAATATCCGAGTTCTCAAATCAGGTTGAGTAAAATAAACAAACTGGTAGATTTTAAGGCTTAATTGCTTACTTTGTAGCTTAGGTCAATAAAAGGTCCTTCAAAACAAACACAGGTGGGCCATTAAAGTGTGGAAACGTAGAGGCGAGTTGTTTACAATGTCCACTAGCACGCTCCGAGTAAACACGGTGTCACCGCGATTGTGATAGCCCACTTCGGGTAATGACGACGTATTTGATGGCATCTATTTGATTGTTATCGGTCGCTGTGGGTAGTTTAATAGTTTTAAAAACGATGTTTTTATCAAAGGAAAAATCTGTGGTTTAAAAATGGGCTTTATAACTATATAATGTCAAAATAACTGAGCATCATATTTTCATTACTGTCATTATCATTATTTGTGATGTTAATGGTTATACCAATGTACTTGTTGTTATTTGTTTTTTAATTTTAATAATTCAACAACACAAGCGTAGATATTTCTTAAACGCCCAAGTAGTTTTAAAGTTTACCTATAATATTTTTTTACACCTTTCGTGACAAAAATGTAACCTGTATCAATTAAGAAACGAAATCCTAAATGGGAGTTTTAGTTATGTCCTCTCACATGCACATTGCGTTTAGTATTGTGAGAGTGAGAAAACTAAAACCGGTATTCATGTTGCTTTATTGAAATAATATACCAATTTCACTTTTTCACGGGTTTTTTGCACGTATTATTTTGTCGATGGAAGTGCCGATACTGTTTCGTTTCATCTGCGAGATGAACGCGAGCGGGCAACGAGCGGATCGCGGATCAAACTCACATTGATGAAGATTCTCTAGATGAATCGAAACAGTGTCGGTGCCTCCATCAACAGGATAATACTCGAGTAAAACCCGTGTTTAACAAAATGTAGGTTATACCTAGTTCTCGAGAACATCATCACGTACCGGAATGGGAATACATCCAATGTCGAACGCAATTAAGCTGGACCGGCCAAGTTCTGACCGCTTACCCTTGTGGGCGCCCCTTTACACCGCAAGGATAATCAGTGTTAGAACTACTGTAATCTGTGACTCCGGTAACTTGTATAATTCCGTGCCTAATTCAAGACTAATCGCCGGCAAATTGCAACGTAAGGGTCTCAGCTTGAGGGAATAACTAGACATCTTAAGAGCGACATTATTAAGGAATTGACCTAATAGAGTTCCCAAAGTTGTACGAAACTCAACGCACCTTTCCCCGAAATCCAACTTTAAGAGCCCCATTAAAGCGATGTGCTTTGATTTATTTCACAATACGATCTTTTACCATAATCATCATCATCTTATACCATCCTAATCTTTTACCAAACGGCACTAAGATATTCGTCAAAATTTGAATATAGTTTGTATTCAAACCTTATTAGTCCCTGAAGACCCGTTAGTTTTTGGTAATGTTTATAATATTCAGCACAAGCATGTAGATTTCCCAAAAGGAAAATGAAAACGATTATTTAGTTACTTACCTAATTAATTTCAACGCATTAGTAACGTAGCTATTAGCTTTATTGCTAAATGATCAATATATAGATTGAACCACATACACTGAATTCACTTATCAAATGTGTACCTAATTTGATTGATACGTCCAAATCAAATCGTATAACGAGTTTTCAAACTCACGTTGCGTTGTAATTTATTCAACTCACACAAAATATTATCTTAATAACTTCAATATAGGGTCTTACTTAAACGTCTCTCAACTTCTGTCAAAATTTAATTACTGTTTGAAATAGTGCCATCCCTTTTTTAACAGACTTCATCAAAAAGGAGGAGGTTCTCAATTCGTCGGAAACTTTTTTTTTATGTATGTTCACCGATTACCTACTCCTAAACGCCTGAACCGATTTGGAAAATTCTTTTTTTGTTTGAAAGGGTATACTTCACAGGTAATCCCATATAAATTTTATCAAAATCGGTCGAGCTGAAAAATCAACGATAATCAAAAAATTGCATACATTGATGATGTTTTCGTGTACTTCGATACCTCGCTGTCTCATTGGAGCGGTGCGTTTTTTTGGCCTAACCATATTATATATATACAAAATACATCTACTTTCCACTTATAGGCTCAAATTTCATTCAATGAAGTCGGTATTCTTTTTAGTTTTTAAAACGTAATTATTGTAAGATGGTAACAAAATAGTGTCAGGGCGAATCTTAAGCAGTGTCCAGGCAGTGTTCAAGTTGAGAAATGTTTTTAAGTAAGACTGATAAGGTTCAGTAGGTTAATGCACTTTATTAGATAATATTATAGCTTCTGTAGTAATGCAAAGAGTCGTATTAAAACTAACGTAAGATATACACAATGATTTACACTAATTTTATTCTCTCAATAAAAAAAACCAACACTTATTTTCAATTAAGTCTTTTTGAAAATTCCCTTCACCCATGACCCAACTGAATTTGAGCGAAACTCAATCATTCAATATTAAAACGGTAAAGGTGGACAAGATAAATAACAAGATAAGATACAGTAGGTATCCAACATGGGTTAGGATAACGTTGGGATCGGACAACGGTCGGGGACTGATTTATTATTGCACATATTCGAACATCGTTTATTTACGTCGCCCTGGCTTATTCTAATGTGAGCTGTGAAAGAACGCCGTCGACACGAGTAACCGGGCCAGAAGGTCACGGACGATTTGCTTTTGTATTTATATCCTTTTGGCAGTTTCAACTATGCATGAGTATATTTAGTAGGTATGTGAGCATACCGATATTAAACTTGTAGCGTTAATTAAAAAAATAATCATATATTGCATCAGTTAAATTTAAGAGATAAGAAATCTTTAAAAATTCAATCAACATCCATATATATTGTTAAAAGAAGCAGAATACAGTTTTGTGAGAATGCTATGATGAGCAGAGTATTCTGTTCTCTAACTACGTGTAAGTAAAATAATATAAATGACATCTGTATTCTCCATTTTTATTTATTCTGAAATATATTTTTCTGTTTGAACTGATATGTGCTTGAGTAACAAATCAATGAGTGTCTATATCTAAAAAAAGCGTTTCAGAGCTAATTAAAAATAAAGATAATACAAGTTATGCTCATATCTCAGACCTAGGATACCTCGGTCTGCGGCTCACATACAAAATGTGTTATGATGACATGTACATCTATAATATCCACATTTATCATCTATTGAAGGATTGGCTTTGAATACATTTCTTCATACATCAATGTAGTCAGCTTAGGTCTAACAAAAAATGCTGTAGGCATAATACATAATTTAATTGAATAGGTACTAGAAAGATACTGCATTATACATTACGTATCAGTTATGAAATAAGTCATGAATTTAACAAACATGTCAAAGTAAAAGTAAATTATTATCTACCTACTTATGGTCAGTAAGTAACTGAAAGTAAGAATTCTCTCAGACACACTCTAATCGTAATCCATTCACTGGTTTGAAATATTACTTGTGGCACGATGGGAGGAAGATGGAGGTATGTGAGTCTTTTGATATTCTTTTTCAGTATAAAATAGATAAAATATAATAAGTATCTATTTTATAATATAATAAAATAGATACTTCAATAATAATTGACAGAAGTGTCTTTTGAGATGATGACCTACATAATTTAATAATGTTTCATATAAAATCTTATCATTCAAATAGCAAGAAACAACGAAGGGTTGATCCATCTCACTAAGACCGATGCATTATTCGATTTTGAATATTATATAAATGACATAAATTTCATCACACTAGACCGATAACTCTAGACCAATCTATATTTAGATCTAGACTTAAATAAAAATGTAATGCTGGACAGCATCATCTGGCCACATAGTAAACAGAAATTGTGTTATGGGTACTGCATGACTGATAAAAATTAAAACATTATATATTCTATAAAGACCTAAGAGAAGATTAAAACTTGCAAACCATACAAACATTTGTCTCGCTACGGGAATGGTACCTATCTCACTGCCCCACAAAGTCATCAAACATAGATAAAATAAATAATTCCGGGGACGATAGAGTCATCTACCTACGTACCTACCTACTCGTACTATTATGACAACACGGGAAGTGCCTCAGACATAAAAGTAACGCTGATGCTGGATTAACCACGACAGTAATGAAGTGTAGCCGCATAAGTGGGGTCTGAGTGACCCTAGTTTAATTTGTACGGGACCTTTCTAGAGTAATTCGGCTTATTAGCTATGACGGGTTCGACATACCTCGGAAACTCTCTAGTGCGCTGTACTTACTAGTACGTACCTCAATGATTCCTGGATATTTTTTTAGTTAAGAAATGTTTGAAATCATTGGTAAGCTTATAACAGTACTTACATAATTGCCTACATTGCATAAAAAAATATGCAATGCCTTTTTTATCAATTTTCATTGAATTTTTGTATGACATTTATGGAGTAAACTCTTGCAAAGTCAGAACGTAAGCTTCGTCGTAAAATACTTGATTTGCTAGTTAACTTTAGGTGGATACTTTTATTTGAACATAGGTAGGTAGGTTACCTTACAAACGGCGAACTTTATAACCGAAACCGTTTACGCAGCGTCTCCGGCGGCAAATCTCAACAAATCTTGGCTGAATCACATCCAATCAGTCGTGAGTGATCGCGCTATTACGCACACAGTGCATCTACTCTCGTCGTAATGCGATCCCGTATTAACCAGAGATTGCTTGGAGCTATGTCGTGGAATTTTCTGAACTATTTTGTAGAAATAGATTAGCCGGCTACTTAACTTAACTACGTAGTATAGCACTGGTTGTCTAGTGGTAGTGGCCCCGCCTTCCAATCTATTTTTTTTATTTTCTTCCAATCTATTTTTTTTTTTTTGATTTTTCTATTCGAAAAATGTTTGTGCGCTATATTCTCAAACAGTGACGAAAAATATCGTGAGGGAACGCTTGTAGTAAAACTTAAATAGTTTAAGGACATGTGCCAAGCGCATTAAAGAAGCCTCTGAGGCACACTTTAACCTTTTCACCACACTTGTTCAAAATAACTAGTGACACGATAAGAAGAAGAAGAAGCTGCAAATACTTGAAATTGATTATATTGCAATTGGTATAGTATTACAAAAATCTCAATTATTTGTGGCATTACATTTTATAGATCATCAGAGTACATCGTATGTTTTACTAAATGTTTTTTATAGCTTCAGCACACTCTTAAAGCAACGAATTTAACCCACATCAATTCAAAATAGCAATTTATGCAGATTGTTATACAACAAATATTCCCCTGATAGAGCAATTTTTCCGTACCATGAGCGAAAAGTCTATAAATTGCGATCAATTTACTTTATGTCTATTGATGCCTGAGAGCTATTGTAGCATGAACAATGATCCATTTTTCGCAAGTATTATTCTCAGATCATTCATTTGTGAGTAAACTTTATTAGCTTCAAACCATTGAGGTGATTGAACCCTGAACAATATTTAAACAATACAAAAACCAAAAATAAGCCAGCATGCTCAAGAGTGTATTCCTCAGGCAGAAATTTCCTCAGATGTCTAACTTTATATTTTTCGCACATGTTCTCATTTTGCACAGACATTACTAGTACCGTATCTAATACTTTCTTAAGACGTATAAGTACTTGTATGTTGTTATACTTTAATAATTCAAAGCGAAAAAGCATCATTAGATATAATAATCATACAAATAAAACTAAAGATCCTTTAAGATAAACCCACTACCTTCTAAAAATGTTTGAGCTGAAAACCGACATTGAAATTAATTGTGCTTCTCACAGATAGATTGGTACAATATTGAAACAGAAATACAAGGGATCAATAGATTAGATCCAATAACCTGAGTGAGAGTGGGCTATTTCCCCGTTCCTATCGAATGGGCAAATAGATTTCTGCTCGTTCCATTACACTCGAGGTAATACGGGAATATAAAAACATTCCGTCAATAAAACCGGCTGTTGAAGTTAGTTACATTTTATATTATGGTTTAGTACTATACCTACTGAGTTAGTAAAAGAGGTTGAGCTTTGTTTGAATTAAGCTATGTAATTTTAGATACGCGCTTCCAGTGTTCGTCTCTGTAATCATTATAAAAAATGTACTAAGTATCAAAGTAAAAAATAAAATAAACACGCAAAACCTCAATCTGTAGGCATTATTATAAAACGGACGTCTCAGCAGTTGATCAGCAGTATAATAAACAACCCACTTTGATTAAAAGTGCTGAAACAATGGAGTTTTGGAAGAACAAAGTGGTTATAATCACTGGAGCTGGTCAAGGTATAGGAGCTCAAATATCTGAAGATTTAGCAAAAATTGGAATGACTGTGATTGGTCTCGAGCCTACTGAAGAAAAGGTTCACAAAATGAAGGACAATGCCAAATCCTGGGGCACAGTCGAAGGCAAATTGGTTTACTACAAATGTGATATTTCTAAAGATGACGATTTAATTGATACTTTTGAAAGCATTGAGAAAAATTATAACGGAGTTGATTTACTTATAAATAACGCTGCTATTGGAAAAGAAGGATTAATCAGCACCGGTGATATATCAGTATTTAAGAATATCATAGATGTAAATATATACGGATTAATGGCTTGCACTCGTCTGGCTGTTGCATCAATGGTCAAAAAAGATTATGGTCAAGTAATAAATATCAACAGTATTTGCGGTCATTACATGCCCAATTTTGCGAAACCACTTGTAAATATTTATATTGCATCAAAGAAATCAATGACGGCTTTCGGGAAATCAGTTTCAGAAGAATGTAAGTTATTTAAACAAAATATTAAGGTAACGAGTGTGTCGCCTGGTATGGTACGCACCGGTTTATTTAAAACTTCCGGTATCACCTTTGTTGATGACAATTTTTTCGAAAAAAATCCACATTTGACTGTAAAAGATGTTTCTATTGTTGTTTTAAAAGTGTTGGCTTTACCGCGTACGGTGCAAGTTAAGGAAATTATGTTTCATGCCTTACATGAAATTTATTGATACGTTAATAGTTCCACTACCTCTGTAGTATATTATAGAACTCATTTATAGTAACTTTATATTTGGAGATGCTGTAATTTGTGTATTTACTTAGAGCAGGTAGAATGCTGTTATAATGTGATGACTTTCAAAGATTAGAAACAATATAGCTACTCATACTTGGTAGGTACCTAGAGACATCATCATTAAGTCCCACTGAATAAAGTCAAAGCACAGTAACTACCCAATCACTTCTTAGTAAAACTCAGTATACTACACAACGTAATACATATTGCGTAATACTTTAGTAAAATAAAATGGAACACTGGAGAAACAAAATTGCTTTGTTAATAAATTATGAAACTGAACTCGGAGTCAAAGTTGCTGAATCGCTACTAGAAGCAAAGATGACTGTTATAGGTTTCTGTGAAAATAAGAATGCCTTAGAGAAACAAATGATTTCAAATACTAAAAAAATCGCAGAAGGATTATTTTTATATCACTGTGATTTTTCCAATATAGAAAACATTCAGAGTGCTTTTAGTAATGCAGTAGAAGTGCACGGTGGTGTTGATGTTCTTATCAATAATATTAATTATAAATCCAATTGTTTTGTGGGTAATGGTGACTTTAATGATATAAAACAACATACTGATAAAAATATATCAGGTACTACTGCTTGGATCAGACTTGCTGCTGGATCGATGATTGAAAGAAAAACTAGAGGCCATATTATAAACATAACACAGAAAAATAAACCTAGCGAACTGAGAAGTGTCGCCAGAGCAACAGAAGCAGCAATAGAGTCCGTGAATGAGATACTGAGACACGAATTCAGGTACCTTCATATTAATGTCAAAACAACTCATATAAAATACTGTGTCACAGAACAACATCTTGATGATGTAGCGAGTTTAATCAAATTTACTTTGGATACGCCAGAACATCTACATATACATGAGTTTCAAGTAGATACTTATGTAAATTTATATAAATGTGAAGATATAATTTTATGAATACCTTTTTGACAGACAAATCCAGAGAAACATTTCGTAATTTTTTTCATATAAAATGCACAGAGCATGACACACTTTCACATCTGCGAAGTACCGTAGTTAGTATCTCATCCGTTTTGATGTAGCAACCATCAAAAGCTGGCGAAAGCACATTATCTTAATTAAATGGCTGGAGCATTAATGCTCATTACGGAATGTTTTTTTAGCGTATTTTTCAGAATCATGCTTGGAATCTACACCAAACCATGTATGAGTGTGCCAACAGACGTACCTACACAAAGCTAGAAAATAGATTCTATGTATGAGTTCATTGAATGCATGATAGTTCAGTCATTGTTTTTACCGATGTAATTTGTTATGCACCTTATAGTGGATAGATAAAAAATCCGTGAGTGTTGTGGAACAATCGGTTGGAATGAAGTTCCTGTCGTAGTATCTTGTTATTGATTTATGTATTGTATTATTGATTAACAAATAAAAATCAGTGCCAATTTTGGCTGTGCCAAAATACAACAAAACACAAAATATCCGACAAAATATGTTATATTATATTTTGTCTGGAGATATTTTGCCCGGGGATGAAGAATCGTGTCACCCTATGGATAACCGGCTACACTAAAGAAAGGGTCGTGACGGAGAAATCTACACTTTTTTTCGCCTAGCCCCCATCCGCCAAGTACGTACGATAAGAAACTTCGTTCCAATACAAAAGAAATATTTTAATTAGCACTCTTGGTACTGGTATTTTTTAAGTTAATGTTTTTCAGATAGTAATAAAGTAGTAAATAGGTCTAATAATGTATAATAAACGTTTAAAACTCATATTGTTTTTGTAGTTAACGGGTATTTATCGCGTATTAACATTTAATTTATTTTTTTAATAAATAAAATTCAAAAATCCCGACGTTTCAGTTATGTTGTTATAACCCTCGTCGTGGGCAGATTACAGATATTAAAGCAAAAAAAATATAATAAGGCTGAATAAACAAAAAGGTATTACATGATAAATACTCGACAACTACAACAAAACGTACGCTGTATTCATTTCTGAAAATAAAGGGTTGTGGGGAAACACGTTTTGTTTTAGTTTGGTAAACTGACTAAAACTCCTAATAAGTTACTGACTTCAGTGAATTTCCACTACACTATTATATGTTATAACAAAATAATTTAAAACCCAAGTGTTTCATTATTCTCAAAGCTTAATTGACTTGACGGACAATAGACGAGAGTGTACTTTTTGTACTTCGCTGAAAGAAACTTAATTAATTTCTTTTCTGTTTTCATCTCTATCAGATGAAGAAGATCATTTGCAAGTCTTCGAGTCATTGTTTTGAGTTTTATTGTGTTTGTAATTAAGTATTCAGTGTCGGCACCTGACCGTCGTCGGTAAGGAAGTTGGAGGTAAGAAAAGCATTGTTTTCAGTGAAGCTACCTACGTTCGCGCAACGTTAATAACCTAACTAACCGAACCTTCTCTGCTGGGTTAATAAAACTTTTTTTTCCTGATAAATTGACTGACTATCAATCATTTTTTTAATCCTTCAAATTTCTCTCACAGAATAAATATTCAAACTGGGCCGGCTGCACACGCACGTTTTACGAATCTGGTAACCTGATTCGGGTTTATGTTCGGCTTTAGACAATGTCAAATAATCCCGATAATATGTGATTTAAGTAAATGAAGAGTAAGGATTTTGCAGTACATAAGACATAAAAAATAATTATGTATTACCTACTTGATAGATTGAATAAACACGTTTTCCCTCCGTTTCGTTTCATCAACTAACTTTAGATTTTGAAAAAAAACTATTCGACTATTGCGAAACGCCATGAATCATTCATCGATCTGTGGTTTTCGTAAGTTTATATTTATTATTGTATTATAAATATTTATTTATGTATATTTGTGTTTATCGTTTATGTATCTATATAATCAATATTCTTCCAAACAATGTATCAAACAACTCCATCCAAAGGTTAACTGGTAGAAGTCGCTTCCTTGCCAATAAGACCGTTTATGTACATATTTTTTCTTAAGCATATCGACGCTTGAAAGGCAATAATTACCAAGCGACATTTTGGCGATATTGAGTTTTATATATCATTGAAGTCAGAAAAAAAACCTGCGTCGATTGGTCCTAGTCTCATGCCGATAGGACGAAGTTTGTTGTCGCTTGGTAATTCTAAAAAAAACGAATATTCTTAGTTTTCGGCGTCCAAACGACTACAATTTTACCGATTTATGAATAACTTTTACTTAGTACGTATTCGATTTTTACTTTTTACACTTAGTAATATTTGCCTAGACTCGAAATAATGCTTTTAAACATAAAGTGTTTTTTGCCCTCAGGTACCTAGGGTATAAATATTGCTTAAGAAATTTTACCTGATTGAATTTTTTTTTCTCGTAATTTAAGACTTATTAACACACCTTAAAGATGTATTCATTTTCATTTAGTACTTTTTACCTACATACAATGTACTTAAAAACGTAAAGTAGTAATATTTACCTGCCTAAAAAGGATATATTTTGTCGTTTGGTAATTTTTACCTACCGTTTTTTTTACTGTTTCTTTTACTTAGATACCTAACTATTCTGAAATTAAATTTGTATAAAACTGAGCTTATCCCTGATGCACGTATTTTGTTTTGTCGCTTATCCGCACTCTAAAGCAGATTTTTAGTGGCTGTTGGTAACAAAATAATGATTTAGTCTTCATCGAACTGTCGCTTAGGCAAACCGCGCACTCACGCGCATCGGGCATAGTGCTTCATCACGTAGTTTGAAGTGTACTTGGTAAGTGCAATGTAAAGATTTTATGTGCTAGATTATTTATAATGCGCATTTTGTATTGATTTAAATTTATTTTTATTTCTTTACTTTCTTTACTATGTACAAAAATAAAATGTCTTTGTTATTTATGACGACAGCTTATAATATGTTCTTTATAAAATCAGCTATACACTTTGCGAGACATTTCACTGCAATATTCGTATATTGAAGGCTCATATAGACGTCATTAACATAGGGTTACACACAGGCCTATTGGCCTAGGCCCAGGTGAAGGTTTTACCTTCACCAACCTGCACTAGGGCAGCGTGGCGGAGTATGCTCTAATTCGTTTCCCCGTCAGATGGAGGCCCATACTCAGCAGTGAGTGATTGTAAATTACTACAAGGGCTTTTGATGTTGATGATGACGGCATCCATCGAAAATCTTTGTCCCAAAGTCTTCAATTTTGTGTACTGAAACCTAAATTCTTTGTTACTTGTTCAAAAAAGACCTACACTTACCTTATTTAATTTATACCATGGTTAAAATTGCCTGGCAGGAAAGTTTTTTGTATTTTAATTCGATCATTTTACCTATGTGTCAAACATCTGTTACTTCTGGATGCATCATTTTGCTTCAAACACAATTATAAAATACAGGTGTTTAGTTAATTTTACATGTTTTATATTAACGTTTTGTTGTCGGTAAGTAATTTTCACCTGTTTGTGATTTTTATTAAAACTTTACTAACCGACAGTATTTCTTCAAGTATTGAGAAAAATCATAATTTTTAAATGGCAGTTTATAAAGCTTTTAAACTACATTCAAATTTCATTAGAATTGAGTAGCTATGACTAATAAGCGATTTCTGACGATTTAAAAAAAAAAAAAAAAACTTTTAAATGGTCTGGTGTAAAGTTGCCAATATGTCGCTTAGTAATTATTGCCTTTCAAGCGTCGATATGTAGTTAACAAATGGTTTCATTTACTTTTAAGGCGTACAACAAAGAGTTTTCATTCATTCATTCGAATGTATCAACGACGTTATCTGCCGATATATCGAATCGATTTGCCGAGTAAAACTGAATCCGACCGAAGAAGAGAATTTGTGAATGTGTGGATTTCTTCCACAGAGTACATAGGGAAATCATCTCACTTTCCGTCATGTTTATTGATTTTTAAACGAATTATTGTCTATGGATTATTATTGGCATTGTATTTGGATTCTTTCCTCAATAGCAGGAAAATAATTTATTCTGGGATTGCTGCAAACGTTTTAAACCTACGCTTTTCTGGTTTTTCGTTGAGAGAATTTAACAATTTAGACTTGATTTTATTTATGTATTTTTATGGCATGTTATAAAATAAAAACAAGAAAGACAATAAATGAAAATGGCCGGACGCACTATTTCCACGATGAACATGATTCCACTCTATGAGGATGACACAGATGAAGATTTAGAGGAAGCTCAAATAGAATGGAGCAATCTGATCTTCCTGCCTTTTCATCCGGTTTTCAAGTTGTTGGTTATTTTCAGCGTAATTTTGAAGTGCATCTTGGTGAGTCCTTAGATCATTATAAGTATTACACGTTGTGCACGATCAGTACCTGGGATGACAGTGGCATGTATATCCTTCCATGCGGAAGCACGTTCGAAGAGCACGTTTAGCTGACCTACAGCATTTCAAAAGTTGTTAAGTCTAGAAGAAAGTCTTAGAGTAAGCACTCATAGACCAATCCACACAACACCATCTAGTCCCAAACTTTCTAATTTATGAGAAGTACATATTCATAAATTAGTCTTTTCTAGTAGTAGTACCTGGATGACTAAGATGAGCTTCGTTCGGTGTTAAACACGGGGTTAAAACGACGTTTTCTAAAAATTAAACCTAGCTAGATCGATTTGTTTCGCGGGACAAATGTTTGTATGATCTGCAAGTATTTGTCTCGGGTCTGGGTGTTTCTATGTATAATATGTATGTATTTACAAAAAAAAAGTATGTAAGTAGTATGTCAGTCATGTGGTTCCCATAACACAAGCTCTGCTTACTTTGGGGCCAAATGATGTTGTGGGAAATGACCAGGATTATTTATTTATTTAAACTACGCATAGATTGTATTATGGGAACCAGATGATTGATATCATATTATAAATATTTATAAAATACTAAGGAATGATACTTTCTAAGACTCAGACGGAACAAATATCTATGTCACACAAATGTTTGTATCAAAAAAAAAAGATTCCGGCGAATTGAGAACCTTTTGATAAAGTCGGTTAGAAAGGAGTCGAACCCAAAACAAACAGCGCAGCCAAAAGATCAGTATTACCGATTACTATTATTGTATTGTATACAATACAATAGTTTTTCATAGCTATATAGTCATAGTCATATAGTCATATAGTCATAGACGACCTCTGTGGCGCGGTGGTCTAAGATCCGGCTGAGACGCAGAAGGTTGCGGGTTCGATTCCCGCCGCGGGAGAAATGTTTGTATGATCTGCATGTATTTTTCTCGGGTCAGGGTGTTTTGTTTGTATAATATGTATGTATTTAAAAAAAAGTATATATATGTAGTATATCAGTCATGTGGTACCCATTACACAAGCTCTGCTTACTTTGGGGCTAGATGATGCTGTATGAAATGTCTGGGATTATCTATTTATTTATCTATACTAATATTCGAAAGAGGAAAGATTTGATTGTTTGTTTGTTTGAATTGAATAAGCTCTGAAACTACTATACCGATTTGAAAAAATATTTTACCGTTGGAAAGCTACACTATCTCCGGAAACCGGCATGTTGTAAACTTAAAAAGTTCCAAAACATGTACCATGTGCACGAAAGGAGCCTCTGAGGCTCACTTTAATCCTTTCACCACATTGGTTCGTAATAATTAGTGACACGATAAGAAGAAGACGAATTAGTAAGTGAGTCTGACAAAAAAGGTAACCTTATGCTATGCTTAAATTCTTTACGTAAGTTCGTAAGAGCCAGGAACCACACATTAATGTGTTTTTCGAAGAACAAGTGCTCAGAACAATATGCCAATGCTGTCATCCATTCAAGTAATTACTGACAGTTTGGGTGTAGCTGCTTTCTAGGTAAGCTATGACCGCTTCAAAATTACGAGTATAATTGTAAAATGTAATCAATCTAACTGCTAAAACAGCATCATAATAACAAGCATATTTATTCCAGGGCCCGATACAATCGGTTTACCCAATCGTGTACTGCTGGGATACAATGGACCGTGACGGTTATTTGATATTTATTAAGTACTTTTATTGGTACTGTTGTGATACAATATACGGAACAGATACCTTCCTACATATTGTTCATAGGTGAGTTTGTATGTTATCTATATTAAATTAAAATATTGATGTGTAAAGGGATGGAAGTAACAGGAAGCCGGAGAAGTGTGCGCTTATTGATTTAACACGCGATGTATATGATCTAACCAATGTGCACGAGTGGTGGTAGAGTTGGCCTTCATATAGTATCAACCCATTTTCCGAGATGTTGAAACTGTCAGCCAACAGTGTGTTCGTGTGTGTGACGAGAAAGAGAAAGGGAAATAGAGAAGGTGAACGCGCGAAGGTTGTCGAGCCATTTTTGAGAATTTTGCGATCTTAATGCACTGCAATAGATTCTTATATATCTCGTAGATAATATCACTTATTTCTACTTCCCATAGAAACGACAGAAGCGCGAAGGTGGTCGAGCCATTTTCGAGATTTTGAGAGACTAACGCACGGCAATAGATTTTTATAAAATAATAATACCAAATAAGTAGTGCCGGACATTTCACACAACATCATCTGGCCCCAAAGTAAGCAGAGCTTATGTTATGGGAACCACATGACTGATATGCTACTTACATACTTTTTTTTGTAAATACATACATTTATAGATAGAAATAGCTTATTTTATTAAAGTTATTGATTGTACTTTTTCAGACAAGTTACGGACAAGGCAATGAGACGCGAACATCTACCCAAATCTGCCTGCTTCCTGTTGTTAGATATAATTTCCCTGATACCGTTCTTCAGACTTGTTGTAACCGACATCTGTCCCCCAGTGTCATTGTGGCCGAATATTTTAGCTTTCACTGAGTTCATTGTGTGAGTGACTGATTACAACTTCTGTAACATTTAATTAAATGAAGATCAAGATTGTCTTGGTTCGGCAATCTTGAATCTTGAATCTTGAGATGCCTAACAAAACTGATACCTAATTAGTTTTGTTAGGCATCTCAGTGACTACAATTCGACATCAACAAGCGGTTTATAATAAACACATTGGACTGGTAGAACAAGGTACAATGTTTAGCTAACCGGTAGTACACTAGGCGGTCTTATTGCTATATTTCTCTGCCAGACAATCTTGGAATTCATAGAACTGAATATAGCTGTACTTACATTACATCATTACATTATGATGACGTTGACAGACGTTGACATATTTGCGGACGAATGGAAGGAGCTAATGTCAGTTTGTCTGATCTATTGTGAGAGGGATGAATGACCGATTATTATTATTATTATTATTTGTTTTTTCTCTATTGTGTAAAATAATATTAACAATTTTATCATGCATTATTTGACTGGCTCTTTGAATACGCTCCCGTAAATCTTCAACGAAATTTATTGGTTTGTTGTAGACTTTTTCCTTTAGGCATCCCCAGTAAAAAAAATCCATAGATTGAGGTCCGGTGACCTTGGTGGCCATAAAATGGTTCCTAGACGCCCAATCCACCTGCGATGGAATGTCGCGTCTAAATAATCGCGATTTTATTTTTTGTGGAGCACTAGGGTTAAAATAGTAAAAAACATTTAATAATACAGGTATTCAAGATTAATTTGTAAAAACAGATTGAGGGAATTCCATAATTTCTGGAAATGGCACGAAAATTAGTGTAAAAAAATTAGTTTTTTTTTAAATTTACAAAATGGCCGATAACTCGAAATCCAGGGGACTTAATACATAATAATTATTTTAATATAAAGGTTTTAGAACTTAATATGATTTGTTTAATCATGATTTAGTATTTAAAGTTTACTTAACTTTTTTTTTATTTTTGGCTCAGTCGCAATGTCCCCCCCCCCCCCAGCAGAAAGCCGCTTGATCAGTAATTACGACACACCCGATATATAAATTATTAAATAAATAAATATATTTACAGGATTTGAAAGAGATACATAAGTTAATACCAACAGGTCGTACCTACATAAAAAGTCCTTTCACTTGATACAATCTATTTTCATACCAAATTTCATCAAAATTGATTAAGCCCTTGAATGGCGAGCCTAAATTTAGACTTTTAAATAAAATTCCCGCGCTAGAACATTCGGGCCAGTTGCGAGTCAACGATGTTTTCACTACCGGGTAAATTGTACCAGTAACGAGTCAACGGGTTAAGCCGGTTTAGCCGTAAATAAGTAACAAACATACAACAGTCATACAGACTGACACTTTAAAATTTGTGACATTAGTATGAAAGGATGAACATGGGTTATTTACCTGGGATGATGAGACTGGGACTATCATTTGACGGGTCATTATTATAAAAACATTTTTTTTGTCGCCTACGCTTGACCACGATCTCGCCTGATGTTAAGCGACGATGTGGCCGACGATGGGGCACGCAGATCTAGAAGTCACCTATTTACTCGAGACTTGAAGAGATCTAGATTGTAGTTTTCAGGAAAGACAGACGATGGCAAAGCATTCCAATCCTTGGCTGTACGCATTATAAATGTGGAAGCAAAGCGCTTTGTTCGTAAGGGTGGTAGGCTGACAAGGTATGGATGGTATTGAGCGGTACGTCTGCTTGTCCTGTTGTGACCATTTTTAACAAGTATTTATGTCATCTTTTATATCAACTAAATATTGATAAGAAATCTTAATTGTTTAAGCAGTATCTACCGAGTTGTGGAGTATTTTTCGTTGGTTACCACGCATTCATTCTGGAAAATGGTGATAGGATTCACAATACTCCTTGGTTGCTCTATCAGCTGTATCTCTTGTTTCTGGCTCTTACTCACTATGCATGGCCTTTGCGAAAACTGCCAAAAAGGCACGTATGATTGGAGGAATTTTGTGTCGCATAAGGTAATCGTATGCTTAGAACCTTTATTTATTATTTTTGGAAGGAATGCATTCTGTACATCTAAAGAACATCTCATAAGTTTAATCTCCTATTTTACCACCCTCGGGAATTATTTTGCAAAAACGTTGAAACACATATTTCTTTACTTCTTACCAAAAGCCTAAATATGAATTTTCTGACCCCTAACTTAAGGAAATATGAGTTTCCCAAACAATCTTTCATCCTCTATTTTACCCTTTCAAGGTGGTATTTTAAAACAGTAGCCTTTTTCCCCCGAATGCAATACATCTTCTTACCAAATTTCATCAAAATCCGTTTAGCCGTTTAGCCGTGAAAACGTAACAAACAGACATAAAGAGACACATTCGCGTTTATAATATTAGTATGGTAGATTAACCCAGGCTGTTAGATCAATAAAATGCATATTATTATTATTATTTTACAGCTCAACGAAACTATTGAAGCTTACACAACTTATGTTTACTCGTCCGTGTTTGTATTTTCATTTGCGGTAAATAAAATAATTGATGAAACGAAACCGTCGACAATTGTAGAGTTCATCGGTGTTAATATACTCTCAGTCCTCGGCCGTATTTTAGCAATTTGTGTACTCTTTCCGAAGATTTTTGCTGAAGCTATTCTAAGACTTAGAAGAGTCTCAACTTACTTTTCACAAGTCAAAAGGTTGGTGGCAGAAACTAAAAGAAGAAACTCACTTAATGCAAGCATTGAAGTAAACAATTTTTTTACCATGATGTGGAAGAAACGAGGTGGTATAAACCGCGTTCCAGATGTCATGGTTGATTTGCCTCGGTACATGAGAGTAGAGCTGAAATTCGATTTAGTGTGGTCGGTTTTTTATCACAGTCCCATACTACGTAAAACATCGACTCCATTAAAACGAATGCTCTGCGAACTTATAATGCCGGATTACAAATTGTCCGGTGAAAAATTATTTTCTGGGATGCATTCACAATCACATCTGTTTTATTTGAAAAGCGGTGTAGTTCAGATACTCTCGGCAGATGATGGGATTACACCTATTATATCAGTAACAAGTGGAACTATCTTCGGGGATATTAGTTTCGTAGTGCCTCCGCTGAAACGCAGGATTGTAGTACGTTGTCTCACGTACTGTGAAATATTATATTTAACCAGACATGACTATTTACGGGCGCTACATAAACACCCTGAAGAGCGCCGTATTATTCTTGGCATGGTAGATGACAGAATAAAGCACGCGCGAACTTTATACACCTGTAAACAGCATGTGAGGGGTCTGGATAGAACCGAAGATGAAGGTATAGCTTGGGTAAAAAGACGTTGGTGGGAAATATCAAACTCATTGAATAAATGGAAAAAAAGACCGATTAATAAAGATAATCAGAAATATGAGCTGCCACCTGAAGAGGCAGTCTACCATTGTGGAAAACATATTGGGCAGCTGGTTCTTTGCAATGACATCCAGTTACAAACCAAGTCTTTGTTTGCAAATACAAAGTTTCCATGGATTTTATTGCCACAGTCCATTTTTGGTATCATTTGGCGTCGAGTAGTTGTTATCACAGTTTTCTTGGTGTTGTTATTGTACCCCCCAAACATTGCAACAACACGACCTATTCCATCCTGGTTTAAATTTTTTGAAGTTTGGACTAATTTTATATACACTGTTGATATTTGCGTATCCCTGCAGACAGAAGTCTCACGTCGGGAGAATCAAATGCCCAGTTTTGCTGCCGTTATGTTTGCTCGGTGTAAAACTTTATATTTTATCCTAGACGTTATGGCAACCGTATGGACAGAGTACATCGTTGTGATCATCGGGTTACCACAATTTTACCATATAGCTCAGCTCAATAGGCTTATCAAAATATACATACTTTTTACCGAAGAGGCCCTACTGTGGGACGTGATGAAAAATCCAATGGGGACAGTGTGTTATAAAATTGTTTTACTAGAATTCTGTGTTGTGTACCTCTTGGGATATGTGATTTTTTTAATTAATCGTGCTACACCTAAAATGACTGTGGAATATTTCTTCGGTGAAAAATCTTGCGAGCCCAATATGCCCAAAGAAAGATGTGAACCGAAGAAGGATCTTCTCTTGGGTATAGCTGCTGCCTGGGCAATGGAACTCTTTTTCCCGGAACTTCTGCCGGTAACTTTAGTAGATGTCTACTATGCAATGGCTGTGGATTACATAATCTATTTGGTCGTCATGTGCTGTAAAACCCTGTTTGTCGCTGCGCTGTACTTAAAATACAGAGAAGTAACGAATTATCAATATTTTGTGTCTAAATTAAAAACGTATTATAACTCTTATAAAATTCACCATGAGTTGCTGCGACGTCTGAACAAATATTTTATTTGCCATTGGAAGTATTACAAGGGAGTGGATATTATGCAAAATAAAATTTTAAACACTGAACCTTATAATATTTACTGGAAGGTTCAAGGGGAAGTGGCAGAAAGGATAATAGGCGAATCGCCACCATTCGTTGGAGCTGATATACTACTCATTAGAGAACTTGCTTACGCATCGAAGTTTATGATTCTACCGAAGACCGCTTTGCTATTTATTTTCGGTGTACGAACCAAAAATGTATCATGGATTGTCCAGGTATATAATTTTTTTTGTATACTCTTGTTAATTATCGCAGAACTACTAACAATTATTATTGTAAATAGTTTGTTGTTGTTGTTGTAATGAAACTGTTTTTTTAGGGTAATATCAAATGTGAGTTTCACAATGAAAACGGAGAGTTATTAAAAGTAATCTTTGGCCCTGGGGAAATGCTCTGTACGGTCTCTGTTTTTTTAAATAAAGCCTCTCTCAGAACATATAGTGCATGCACTGATTGCGAAGTAAACCTTTTTCCTTGTTATTTCTTAAACTTTTATATTTGTCGGTTTTTTTATTAACTTTTACTACCTATGTTTTAGATTCTTTACATAAAAATTCAAGATTTTTTTAAAATTATCCAGCGCTTCCCGAACGAGTGGATATATTTTAAGAATTGTATAAAAGATATTGAGCCAGTATACAACACATTATTTCAAAAATATGTACAAAAACATAAAAATGTTAGTAATTACTTTCAAACATAATATAGTTATAATTAAATAATTTAGCTTGGCTTGGCCTAGCAGCATATAAGCCTGCTTTATAGCGTATTCTGTTTGCTGTTATTAGAATTATTTATATTGGGCTGATTTTGTAGCCCATAATAACAATCACTGAGTGTAAGTTCCTTCGTCTGCCAAATATTCTAAAGATTCATTAGATTCATGTGTTCTCAAATATGTGGCTGCAAAATACAGACCTCATGTTGTTACCTCATGGCGGAGAGTTTCGAGGGGCTTGTTCTCTGTCTCTGTCATCAGAGTTACTTTTTCTACATACAAGAAAGAGACAATCCTAAGGCATCTTTGTCATTTCAAAGAATAATTAATATATTTATTTAAATACATTTTGATAGTAATATTTCAATATTTTTTCAGTATCATAAGAAATTGAGACAACGAGTGTTTCACTCACGGGTATCATTAGTTGGAAATTCCAGGAGTTTAATCTACTATACTCCTAAGTATATCTCCCCCCACGCCATTATTAACTCTGAAGTGTGGGAAGATCCAGAATCAGAGTAAGTCTAACGATGTACTGCTAGCAGCTGCTCGCGGATTTGCCAGCGTGGTACATGTACATTTTAATTATGTTAATCCTGTACCGAATTTATATCTAAACGAAATTTCATTTTAAATCGTCTAGCCGTATGAGTTTAAAGAAGTAACGAACTAACATACACGTACACACTTAGGCACTTATACATAATATTATAGAATATTATAGGATCAGGATGTAACTTGGCATGTGTGTAATTTAATTTTATTCTACAATTTATCGCATTATTTAGTTATAAAGTAGACGGACGTTGAGGGTGGTACATTTTTGTACATCTATATTATGTATCACACTAATATTAGTGTAATTATTTTGATATATACTAACTAACACATACGTACTCGTACACACTTAAACATTTATAATATTATATATTATATTGATATGTAATATAAAATATGATCTATATTTTATATCAATCACACATGCCAAGTTACATCCTGATCCTTTCATGGTTACGAAGTACATACTCATAAATTAGTCTTTTCTAGTAGTAGTACCTGGATGACTAAGATGAGCTTCGCTCGGTATAAAACACGGGGATAAAACGACGTTTTCTAAAAATTAAACCTAGCTAGATCGCATTGTTTCGCGGGACAAATGTTTCTATGATCTGCAAGTATTTGTCTCGAGTCTGGGTGTTTCTATGTATAAAATATATGTATTTACAAAAAAAAGTATATAAGTAGTATATCAGTCATGTGTAGTATACCCATAACACAAGCTCTGCTTACTTTGGGGCCAGATGATGCCGTGTTATATGTCTGAGACTATTTATTATTATTATTGTATATTTTTATCGCCCCCGAAACCCCCTGCATACTAAATTTCATGAAAATCGTTGGAGCCGTTTCCGAGATAATATATACATATATAAGAATTGCTCGTTTACGAATCTAAAGGTTAGATTTATGTATTTTAATAATCTTAATCATTGGATGTGTTTTGCGAAAGATTTGATGAATTAAGAGTATGTATATTTGTTTTCAGTTTCATGAAAGTATGGATATTATTCAGATCATTGGTAGCTGTTGTGTCCATTGTAGCTGCTTCTTTGCAAGGTAAGGTGTTACGAGAGTTTCGTTGTTGAATGACAAAAAAATGCTACTTTCTTTACACTATCAATTTATATGTTAGGCCCCTCAACGTTTAATAGCTCTCGGCAAATGTTTAGTACTACTTTTGCGCTAGTGTACATTCGCGCATAAAATGATTAATTGTTGTTCTAACGGAGAGCTGAATGTGAAACAACTTAATATTCCACATAAAAAAATTGTTTAAAGTTATTTGATTAGCGTAAATTAAAGATATCTACTTATTTTTAAACAAACAGAACAAATGGAATCGTCATTCCCTGTACTACTAATACCACAAAACACAAAATCTACAGACAAACTCGAGAGGTATGATCTCCTCAGTTGCGAGTCGGCGGTACTTACGCAATAGAGATAATCGCCTGCTCAATACTCAATACATATATAATACATATATAATATAATACATACATATATAATACATATATAATATATAATACACATATATAATACATACTCAATTGTCAAAAATAAATCGCCTGCGTTTAGAGTCAAAGTGTTTTATAATACTTAAAACATATGAAAATAAAGTAGACATTCTGAAAAAGGCAATATAAAAACACTTAATCACATTCAACCCCCATATTCATTAGTGAAGTAAATGATTCAGGCATTAAACCTTGTAGAAATACAGGTCGTACAGGTCGTAAACGATTTTTTTGAAAAACTCTATTAAAATGTTTGTTATTAACATCAATCCTTCCGCTAAACAGATCTAAAAACCCATTTATGCGCATTCAAGGTCAGCGCTATTAAATCATACCTTGTTATACAACTGGTATAACAGCTCAGTTGGTACTGGTAACTCTGCCTTCTGCGCAGGTTTCTGTAGGTTTTAGGTTCCCTGACAAACATTTGTGAATGAACAATTGAACATGTTATTGTTCTTTGTCTGGGTTTTATACTCGTAAAGTATTCACACAAACATAGTATACACCGAAACATACATAAAAAAATATACCAGTTCCAAAAAAGAGTTAAGTGCTACCTTAATTACAGGTACAAACCATAATGCAAATATAAAACATCAATGCCTAAAAATTCAAAAAATAATAGTTTACATGCAGCAAAACCTTGAAAATTAGATAATTTTACGCTGAATAAAAATAACAAAAAAAAATAAACATTTATGAACATCAAGATTTAAGAAAACACTCTAAATAAAGTACCATTGTGATACGGATGAAAGAAGTCGCTGTCCTGTTAGAACTGTACTCATGGGTCTTGTAATTTTTTAACTGTTTGTTTTAACTGTATTTGCAGGTGGTAGTGGTATATCGATAAGATGGTATTTACTAATGGTCGGGGCGTTTTGTGATTGCATTGCTTGGATGGACATTGTTCTAAAAATGTTTGTAAGTATCTTTACTCGCTAACTTCAAGTCAACAAGATATTTTATCTTCAAATGAGTCAGTGAACAACTGCAGAGAGCACTGGTTGCCAAGTGATAGTGGTCCTGCCTTCCGAACCTCAGTTCATGAGTAAGGTCATGATTGGTGCACGACTGGATTCGAATCCAGTCTTGCACCAATGGATTTAGTACTCTGAAACGGTGCAGGAAAACATCGTAAGAAACCGGCATGTCGTAGCATCTAAAAGTTAGAAAACATGTGCACGAGCCGTTGAGGCGCACTTTAAGCCTTTCGCCACACTGGTTCAAAATAACTAGTGATGCGGTAATTCGATTCTTTTTACACGTTCCGAAAAAGGGGACGCCCTTTTAACGCTAATAGTACACGCTCGCCATCGTTTGAGCACTGTTTATAGACTAATAGACTACACAAAACATAAACAATTTTTGATGTAACATCTTTCGACTCGCTTACCCGCAATCTATGCATGTGCTTTCGAGAATAGGGACGGGAATAACGTGAAACCAGGGAACGCGCGCTATTTTCTTTTACCAATGAGCGCGCGTGGTGATAGAGTTTGCTGTCAGATGGTACCAATCTATTTTCCAATAGGTTGTACTGCCAAGCGTGTTCTTGTGTGTGTCGAGAAAGAAAAATAGAACGCATCAGCTGCGCGCTTAATCTACAGTGTTGTGTATAAAGTTTGTTGTTATATAAACTAATTCAGGTTGTAATGTTAATTTAATACGAAGGTGAGATGTAAGATGTTACCCATCATTATACGACTTCTGTAAGGCTCATTCTTTTTTTTTTAACCCAGTTGGCCTACTACGATGAGCGGGGCTTGCTGATCACTGAGACCAAGCGATGCGTCTACCATTACATGACGAGAGGTTTCATCGTAGATGTGATCGGTGCCCTACCATGGTTCGAAAGCTTAAGGGTACTGATGAGAGATTACATTCACGACGACTCGGCTATTATGATTAACACAGTCTGTAAATTTTGCCATCTGTACATCATAATCGGCTATTTTGACTACATCGCCGATACACCTACTGTCAACGTGGCATTTATCATGGTTTGTATTTAAATGTCTAATTGTAATTCTAAAGAGGAATATGATCTGCAGTAGCCGCGTAATGACTGAGCAAGCATCCTCGCGAGGTAGCCTAGGGCGTTTGCCACGTAACGTTTGCCGTGCGAGGCAGCGTCGATCTGTAAATTTATTACATGAGGCTACCGCTCGCGGCAAGACCGAGCCACGGTGAGACTGAGCCAGAATCGAGCGTTCAGTTTAACGTGAAGTCGAACAGAGACCCCACGTGACTTTTCCCACCTAAATGATGCTAGCAAAGAATCCATCTTTTTTGTATAAGTCTGCTATTAGAAAGTTTATTTTCCGGTATTAGTATTAATTATACTTTGGGCATTGGGACATTGGGCGTCTCAAACAAGCCTACATTTCTCATATAATTGTATTAATTTAAGGCACTGTTCTTTATCCATTACGCAAACGATTTCGCCGTTCGTCAAACAAGCGATGTAAAAGACAGCGGTCAGCCACGTCCTAACCGTCCGAGGATTCGCGAGGCTGGTCACTCAGTCATTCCGCGGCTAATGTCATTGCGTTCTTGTTTATTGAGCATTGTCCCCTTGCTGATTTGATCCTACCTAGCCCAATTTCTTAATATAGTACTCTTTGGGAATATTGCAACGGCAATCTGGACTGCTCTAGCGTAATGGATGGTGGTCTGCGTTCCCGATTTTGATATAACTTGTATTGTACCACTCTTTCTTACGAAAGGAGCCTATGATGCGCATTTTAATATCACCTCACTTTGAAATAATTACTGACACGACAAGAAGAAAACTGTTTCCTATGATAAATTCTACTATATGTGGCTCAGAAATATGTTTGATAGCTATAGCTTGGACGCAGTCGAAAGTGAATATGCATTCAGCGGGTAAATAATTACGTTTTAAAAACTAAAAAGACAACCGACTTCTTAAAATAAAATTATCGACATTTCGTTAACTAGAATGTCTTATTTTTCCAGCTATTAAACCAAACTTCTGTACCGATTCTTATGAAATTTCTATTTGACCAATCGTAAAGTATATCCTTTCACATATTTTTTTCAAATCATAAATAACGGAGTTATAATGTATCAAACAAAAAACAAATAAAAAAAAACATCCGAATTGAGATCCTCAGGTTGATCTACGTTTTTAAAGTTGGTTAAAAATGATTGCTCGTGCGCTATATTAATCAAAAAATGTTTTTTAGATAATAAAGTGGCAATTGGTCTCAATACTGATAATGGTAGGAGCAAGTCACTTTCTTAATTACAACTGTGTAAAATACACGTTCGACGATAGAGCCAACCTTGTTCACGTGGAGAGAAAAAATGCGTGCTGGATGCCAAAATTCCTTGAGCTGAAGGTGGAGCCCGATATGAAACAGTTGCAAATTGTAAGTTTATAGATAATTGATTCAGGCATGGCCTTGCGGAAATCTATATAACACCTATATAACCTATGTCCACCTATATAACAATAGGTGGACAAATATTTAGTACTATTCCGTGTCGTATCTATCTTATTATGAATAGATTGACGGAATAGTACTAAATATTTGTCCACCTGTATAATATTTTGTAAGTTTATAGTTAAAATAACATCTTAACTATAAAATAAACTCCTACATACAAATCCATTTAACGCAATAACTTTGCTACAAAATTGTTTAGGAAATCGCAACGAAAAACATTTAAGTAACATTATACTGTTTGTGTAAAGGAATGAAGGATATTCCATTACAACAACACCTTTCACAACAGTAGAAAATGTTTTCAATGTTCAACCTAATCAATGTATCAAACTCAACATACATCTTGAGTAGAATTTGCGTCTGCCTCAGAGGCATAATATTACAAAGAAGACTGAACCTCTAACTAACTCGCTGATGTATTATAAATGAACATTGACATGTTCATGTAATAATTATCTAGATCAAGATTATGGCAAGTGAAAGACATTTACGAATCGTTAATATAGTTCCTACATGATTTTTTATTAACCCTTACAAATTTTACCCCTACTATCAAGATTTTTATAAAATTGGTGTTATAGTAGTCTGGTTATGCTGATATCCCCGTTTATTGGGTTCATTGGGCTGTTATAACAGATCAAAAAATAATAAGACATGGTTACTTTGCTCTAGGTCAATCAAACCTAACTTACTGTCTAACCACATGGGGTGGAGCGGGTAAAACATTGTTACTAACTACTGAGAGATCTCAAAGAGCCATACTCCATACATGTGGCCACTTCTCGTCCCTTCAGTTTTCCCACTAGCCTTCTCTATCAATCTTGTAGCGTACTAACAGTTCGTCAGTTATTAATAATGAACATAGGACTAAAGCACCACACAGCCCTTCCATATAGCACTGCACTTACTAACAAAAGACGGAAAGATATAGTTTGCTTTCAACAAACATGCTCTAAACATGCCTTTATATTTAAATTTTACATGTTCCTAGGTCCTAGGTTCTCTATAATAGACAGAATACTTTGGTCAATATGTATGCTTTAAACTACAGTAATTGTTAGACAATCCTTAAAGATTCCCTTCAGAGTATGTCTTACGATGATAAGAGAAATTGTTAATTGTGTGTAAAGAGATTTTTAATTGTAATTGATATAGTTTTTAAAGTTGGTTGAGTTTTTTGATTTTTCACTATACCTTAGGTCTACTTTGTTTACATTATATAACTATGCATTTAATTTCAATATATATATAATATATAATAATATAATAAATAAGTAAGTGATTATTCTTAGATCCCATTTAAGCTCTTATATCCTGAAACACATTTCAGGCTTGTGTTACCATTTACCTTTGTCTAATAAAGATTTGGTTTTGATATATTATTGTACTATTGTACTAATTTTATTGATTACATATTTTATTATTATTTATTATTTTATAACATAATTCGTCATTGCATCACTGTGTTCCGCTATGATAACAGTTTTTGCGTACAAATTGGATACCTATCTAATTATTCCTCTAAGATATTTACAGTCCCAAGATAGAATAATAACGAGTAAGTATACTCCAACACTGACTGATGTGCCTTTTGGGAATTTCACGTATTTTTAAATTTCAGTTGTACGCAGAAAGCCTGAACTTGGTCCAGAGTGGGATCATGAAAATGAACTTTGGAAGATTTCGTATCGATCGGGAGAACCTTGGTGTTGGCATTGTTTTGTTTATACTTGGAGTTATATATTGGTATGGTTTGTTCGCCAACAATAATTCGTTTTATGTTCTTACCCCTTCTCAGTCTTTAAAAATAGTTATTCCTAGTTCCCTCCACTAGAATACCCAACCAATCACTGATACATAGGTTATGCCTATAATTGGTTATTGATTGTTCTTATGCAGTGTGGTTGAGGTGGTTAATTTACAAATAATCTAGCCTAAATATTTTTTTTACCTCCAATCGGGGCCAATTAAGATAATTACATTACCACTCACCAGGCTTGTGATGTGCTACTCATTAACACTTCTGGTACTGAACTCGCGAGGAAACACACTATTTGAGCATGGAATCAGTCAGTTGAGGAACTTTCTCACTGGTGAGAGAGTTGACAAGACGTTAATTAATCAAGCATCCACGTACTTTTCTTATTGGTGGTTGAGGTAAGCTGCAATGTAGAGTACTCTCACTCATTCATAGACCCACATATTCGTCTGCTTAGGTATTCCTAACCTGTGGTGAGTTCACGCATTTATCTGTCAGCTGCAGTTTCAATCGAATAACTTTTCTTGATTTTTGAACTCAATGAAATTGATTGCAACATTGCGTGATCGATCCACTGACCTTTCTCTGTTTAAGATTTGACCATTATTTGTTGTTGTTTTTAGCCCGTACTGTCCCACTGCTGGGCAAAGGCCTCCCCTCGAGTTTTCCAATGCTTTTGGTCCAACGCCATTGTCTGCCACCGACAGTCGCTAAAGGTGTCTAGCTCGTCACGCCAACGCTTGCGTGGTCTACCACGCCGTCTCACTGTCTCAGGGCTCCACTCAGTGGTAGTTTTGGCCCACAGTTCGTCCGTTTGATCTTTAATTATTAACAATTTTTTATATAAACAGGACAAAGGGTATAAATATCCACCAAATGACAAACGCCCGCATCGGAGTTGTGCTTCTACAAGACCTTAACTATTTCTTTTTCCAAGAGTAAGTTGTTGCACGAACTGCAACTTACAAATAATGCCATCTTGCAAATATTACTGGGTTATGGTATAAAGTTGTTAATTTTTAGCTTTAGCATTTATCAAAATCATATAATCATATAATTAAACATTTACGATGATGATTATGCCTCAGTTGAATTCAGTTTTGAATATTATTATTTTACGAAACACAGACCATATCAAGCCATTAGCTAGTACCAGCTTTCAAATCTATGTCGTAGGCGCTGCGCAATCGAAGACACTTTTTGTTGCCGACACGGCTCACCATCACGGCTCACCATCACAGAGAACCGTAGTTGCTGTGTCTTGTGGCGGTGATCGGACACAGTCGCCTGTTGCTACTACTTGCCACTGGTACAATTCGTAGCTTGTTTTCCGTCAGTACAATTGTAAGGATTTTTTTTAATAGTGTCTTCAACTGACTACTTTTAGTTTTCAGTTGCCGACACCGAACACTTTTCGATTGTCAATGAGTATGTGTTAAGTGGAAGCAACTGGACACAAAAAATATTTACGTGTGCGCAGGGAGTGGATGATTTCATACTGGTTCTATAGAAATTATATATTCATCGATTGCTTGAACCCGACACAAGACACAAAAAATGTCCACGTTTGCGCCCTGCCTTACTTACCAGGACACTCTCACTACAAATATATATACTATTATTTTAGAACATTTGCGGCTCTAGATTCCTTACTCCTTGGAGGGGAGACCCTGTTACGTCAATTGGCTAGTGCCAGCACTCAAATCTATATCCCACCTGGTCAAGAGATTATGAGAGAGCTTCAAATCGTCCCGCATGTGTACATTATTCACCGCGGCAGGGTTATCATCAGTCAAGCTGGGGAAGAAATCGTCACACTCACCAAGGTAATATTACACATTTAGAGATTTTTTTTATTTTTGCATAATGGTTTCCTCTGCTGTAATGTACAACATGTTTAATTGGTTTATGGTGGTCGCTGCTGCTTCATAGCAGTGATCTAGATCAGTTGAACTATCTCATCATATCAGCCTTTAGGAAGTCCACTGCTGGACATAGGCCTCCCCAATTGATTTCCAGGAAGAACGGTTTTGAGCCCTCTCCATCCACCGACTTCCTGCGATCTTTACAATGTCGTCAGTCCATCGGATGGGGGATCGTCCTACGTTTCGTTTTCCTGTCCTTGGTCGCCATTCGAGAATTTTTACTCCCCAACGGTTATCAGTTCTGCGAGCTATATGGCCTGCCCATTGCCACTATCTATCTAACTATCTAACGAACTATCTATAGCTACTTATTCTTTTTAAACGGTCTTTAGAATATATCAGCTGTTTATGTATTTTCTTATGACTGGCCTGTCAGCTCAATTGGTAGTAGCGCTGCCTTCTACGCTATAGGTTGAGAGTTCGATTCCCTCCCAGGACAAACATTTGAACGATAAACATTGGTGTGTGTTCTGTGTCTGGGTGTTATAAAGTATCACATTTAAAAATATATACCCAAGTTTTTTTTTATTAGTGAGACATGCTTAGTTTAGGGCTAGATGGTATTGTATGCATTGTTCATCAAACTTCGTTTTTTGTATCTTAAGTACTATTGTTTTGTTTTTATATTACAATAATAATAATTGTAAACATGTTAATTGAATTCCAGGGTTGCATATTCGGTCAACTACTTAACGCAGCGAATAGTCCAGTCCATGTTTCAGCTATGTCAGAAGATTGTGCGGACTTACTTCAAATTAATAAAAGACAATTTCAAGATATAATTGATGATGAGGTAAAATTAACATTCTAATTAGCATTTTAATTCATCTAATTATTTTCTTTTTTTCTAAGAATCTTTATTTTAGAATGACAGTGTTGGTGCCTTCTTCGACAAAATCAAACGTTAGTAAACCCCGTGTTTCTCAAAACGTATAATGAAAGAGATAAAAACAATGTTTGTTTCAGATAAGGACAAATATAGCCCGGCATCCCCACTCTAAAGATGATTTCATGGCGACAAAAAAACGTGTGGTAGAGAAACCTAACGACACTATTAATTATATTCTTCGAGGTCGCAAAACTATGAAACTTCCAGTGAGATTTACATACACAATGTTTTAAGTTTAATTTAAGCTTAATTTCTGTACACCATTATACCTAATTAATATGTAGGTACCCTTAGGTTGACGATAATAATATTAAAACAGTTCTGTGCAAGGAATCAACTTCTATCCAATCTTCTTATTGTATTAATTGTTATTTTGAACCAGTGTATTGAAAGGATTAAAGTATGCTTCACGCTTACCTTTCATGTATCTACTTGATACATGTCTTCCATTGTTTTAGGTTGTACGTCATGCCGGTTTCCTCACGATGTTTTCCTACACCTTTTCTTTCCAATAAAAGGTGCGAGTGTCTTTTGGTTCCCAAATGATATTTCTACCTATTTTCACGGTAGATAAATCTTTGCGCATATGGTGCATAACGCTAAGCTGATCTATGAACATAACAAGGCGTTTAGCGTTGACTTCTTCGACTCACAGATAGCCTACGGCTCTTTGAATCAGGCTTATTCTTTCAATAATGAGATTTGAAAGTCAGTCATTTGTCTGCTAAACATAGATTATAGTTCTGCGTGTAAAGTATCTGAAGTATATTCACGAGTATATAAATATTCAGGGTCGGTCACCAGGAACCCCTAACCCGATCCCCCAAGGGGTTCCTAGTGAACTCATCGGTTCACCAGAATCCCCTTGAAATAAAATTGGTTTAAAGATGTTATTGAAATTACGCTTATGTCATTGTTTAATAATTCCAATTGCGTTTCTTCATAAATAAATTAATCAGATCAAAACCAGTTGGTTAGGTTATGTTAGAGGATAGAAAACAACGCGCAAGGCGAGTGAGCAAAGCGAGCGTGCCGCGGCAGCGCCCGCTGAAGCCCTTCTGGCGCTTCGGCGGCCGTATATATTTCTTCTGTCGATTCAGTGTGAACATCTTGTTTGATAACATCTATATACATTTTATTTCAAGGGGATTCTGGTGAACCGATGAGTTCACTGGGATCCCCTGGAGGATCTGGTTAGGGGATCCTGGTGGCCGCCATCAAATATTCTATCAGTCACTTATTCCCAAAGCTATGTTCAGTTTAGGGCTAGATGTTTCAGTGTGAATTGTCAACCAATATATGTTCAATTGCAAGAAGATTCACTAGTACTTAGATAATTTACTTATATAAACAATATTTGTTCCCAGTTCATGTCCGAGCCCGTAGAAGCACGTCACGGCAACTGGTATTGCGGCTGTTTAACCGTAGCGTGGCTCGTAGCTCCATTACTCTCGAGTGGAATAGCAATGACCTTGATGACGCTACCTCGTTACATGACTCTGATGATGTGGCCTTGCTTCATGGTTTTGGATATTATATATTTCATCAGTTTTGTGGCTGAGTTTTTTACGGTACATTTTTTCAGCAACTAAGACGCAAGATAAGAACAGTTTTGAAACTGTCATGGTTTTGAACATAATTTTCACTCATCATCATCATCAGCCCGTGTTAGTCCACTGCTGGAGGCCTCTCCAGTTCTCATGCGTTAATCTCGTGATCATGGCACATGGAACTGTTCCCGAAATATCGGGAAGCAGAAAAATTAACATATCATGGAAATATCCCTTTTTGAGTGAAAATTATGTGGAACAGTGCTCGATTGAGCATGTAGCATCAGCACTGAAGGAAAATGTATTCTAGGTCTACGCCGTTATGTCTAATCGCATTCATCAGCTCTGCTCTGTAGACATTCGTATGTTTTCAATGTTTCCATTTTTTATATAATGTGATCGAGCGTCAGCGCTTTCTTTCAATCGAGCACTGTTTGGGCCCTTATATGTAAGTTGATGCTCGTCTTTTATGTTTAGCGTTGCAATGCACATTTTGTATTATAGTAAGATTCTGTTTTGTTTATATTCTAAAATACATTGAATTCAATTGTGTTTGATAAAATCCATCTAGCTAGTACACGCGCGATCAGATGGAAATTATTAATCAGTGGTCAAATTTGGAAATACCACGCTAGTCCAACTGTCGATTTTAATATACTTTGACAATGCATTTCATTCTGATCGCGCATGAATTTTATAAGATAATTGAATATTCTTCGTTTCTATATTCATGATGAATATAGAAACATAGAAACATAGCACTTCTAGTTTAGGTATTTTTTTTCGTGCTATTACATGTTTTATTCAGTAATCTTAGCGGAATTTGAAACAATAAATTGTGACTTCATAGCACAAGAACGGACAATTGAATTGTAAGTGTATTATGGTGCAATGTGATTTGAACGACGTGGAATCCCTTGAAAATTCTAGATGGCCATTCCGCAATGACGTTTACAATAAACAAATGACGATTGACATTCGACTAGGACTTTATAATCAAACAATCACTTGACACTGTCAAAATGGTTATCATTATGACACATGCCATTTACGAAGAAGAAGGATAATTGAAGTATTTTAAATTGTTACAGCTGGAATTGGTAGTAGTCGGCAAGCAATGTATAAAACGTATACAAGGACTGCGCAGATTTAAACGATGGCCCGTCTATGTTGATATGATAGCTTTACTAATCCCTATACTGACATACGTGACTGATGATTGGGAGTACCAACTCGTTTGTCTACTGAGACTCAGAACGCTTTACGATTTTCACGTAATTTTTTGCAGAAGTTTCAAGGTACCTTCTAAAATTTACTTAATTGATGTGTGATCAAAAAAATAATCAAATCATAACTCTTTTATTAATTAAAAACAAGTAGTACATCTCTTCGGTTAAGTTAAAAATAACCTGTGTTAGAAGAGTCCCCTCTTTTCCGTGGTCTATATGAGCACTTGAATTTAACATAACAAAACAAACTGCACTTTTACACATTCACTTGTTGTACATCCATCGTTATCAACAAAGTAAGAATTCAAATCCGACTCTCTGATATCGGACAATGCACTGCTTAATTCAATAACCAATAGACTGGTCTGTCATCTCAGTAGGTAGTAGGTCTGCCTTTTGCGCTGTAGGTTGAGGGTACGATTCTCTCCCAAGACAAACATTAGAGTCATGAACATAGATGTTTTTACTGTGTCTGTGGTATTTATTACGTTAATTATATGGGGTATATACTTGAAAGCGTCCCAACTTCTGTCAAAAAATAATGACTTTAAAATAGTGCCACCTCTTTTTTTAATATGACAAATAGTGACAGGGCGAATCTTAAGCAGTGTTAAGACAGTGTTGAGAGGCGTTTATAAGTAATGTCAAATATGTATTTCAGAGTAAAGTGGCTCCAGTGTTAATGAAGTTTCTAGTATTGATTCTGATGATTCACGCCATGTCTTGTGGTTGGATATTTGTCGCTTGCAGAGGTAACTTAATATAATTTCTTGCACAATAACAATTTGCAGTCTTTTTCTTATCGTGTCACTAATTAATTCAAACAAGTGTGGTGAAAGAATTAAGTGCGCTTCAGATGCACCTATTCAAGAGTAGCTGTTTGAGAGTACTGATATAACGAACATATATTATATTATATTATATTATATTATATTATATTATATTATATTATATTATATTATATTATATTATATTATATTATATTATATTATATTATATTATATTATATTATATTATATTATATTATATTATATTATATTATATTATATTATATTATATTATATTATATTATATTATATTATATTATATTATATTATATTATATTATATTATATTATATTATATTATATTATATTATATTATATTATATGCGATCAGAATAGTCAATTGGTGCACGACTGGATTCGAACCCATGACTTTGGGTTTGGAAGGCGGGGCCACTACCACTAGACCATTTAAAATATTGGGTCAGATAAATAAAAAAAAATGTTTGTCCTGTTAACTGACATTTTCTTCCTGTAAATTCCGTTATTAAGTTCTTGTAGGATCCCTAGGTACTCTCATAGACCATTGACCCCCGAAGCCTGGAGAGGTGTTATATATGTATTTGTGTAATGGTGTGGGTGTCTATCTGTGATAGTGTAACTCTCAAACGGATGAACCACTTTTGATCCAATTTAGTTACAAATTTTGTTTGATCAAGTTTACTTGATCGAAGCTATGATTCAAGAACATGTGTTCAACCATTTAAAGATATCGGCTCTTTTCTAGTTAATGAAGGAATTTAGGCAACCTTTACAAGTAACTGGATACCAAATTTTTAATCAGTTATCGATTTTTTTATGATATTGCAAGAGCATTGTAAACTCGACCTGATGCAGCTGCGTCACTTTGAATCTGCAAGAAATCGTTTATTGTGTTTATGCTCATTGGAATGGTCTCAATAAATATGGTTGTAGGTAGATGTATTTTTGATGTCAGAGGTTTTTTTAATTTCCAATTGATACTTGTTTGCTGCTGAGTGTTAAGATGACGGCTGATAGAGGAGAATGGAAGAAGAACACATGTTTTGCCGACCCCACATAATGTGGGAAAAGGGCAGGAAGATGATGATGATGATGACTTGTTTGCGGATCGTTTTCGACACAATATTTAGTAAACTTTTGGTCTCTATAATTTGTTTTTTTATTATCCGTTTTTAATTAAAAACTACGTATATTTAGACGTATTAAGTATTAAGTTACACATTTGTTTCACAGACGATGTATTTCCATTGGACGTGGCTGACATTTCTGGACCTGCTAATCTTTCCATTGATAGAGACGTGTGGGTCCTACCGAAACAGAGAAAGGGAGGTTAGCACTCTGTGATCCGAGAATTCTGAGACTTATAGTATATATAAGGATATGTAGTTAAGTTTATAAATGTACAAGATAATATAAAATACGTGAACCAGATGTGCTAAGGACCGTTAAAATGATCTATAAATAGCTCAACTGATCCAGATCACTGTAAGACAATGCTGCCCAGCACTTGGGTAACACGATGTTTTAACCAGACGCCGAGAAATAATTTCTGTTATATATAAATAATTCTTATAATTATAGTTTGTAAATAAATATCGGTAGAAAATGCACACAACAAGATCTAGCCCCAAACTAAGCATAACTTGTATTACGATGATTAGATGACTGATAAAATACTTATATATATTTTAATTCATACCTATGGTACTTTAATACACCCAGATACAGAACTAACATTTATCTCTATCTTGCAAGAGAATTGAAATCCCAACCTACAGCGCAAAAGGCTAAGCTTCTACCAACTGAGCTAACAGGCCAGGCTGTAATCTTGAAAGATCATTTATTTTCCACTAAATATTTTAATTTCGTGTTATTGTTGCAACCTCTCTGTTTACTTAAACAATTTAAACCTTTAGGCTGTGCCCGCGTCGCCAGGAACATGGAGCCAGATTCACATCAGCCTGTGCCTGGCTTCGTCGTGCCAAAGCATTGGCAGAACGACTATATTGTGGCTTTAACATTCACTATTCTGCTTCATTCACAAACTGGCATGACTCCTGTTAGTTTTATTGATTTTTAACAGACTTTATCAAAAAGGAGGAGGTTCTCAATTCGTCGGTTTTTTTTTGTATGTTCACCTATTACTCGAAAACGGCTCAACCGATTTGGAGAATTCTTTTTTTTTTTGAAAGGATATACTTTACAGGTTGTCTCATATAAATTTTATCAAAATCGGTCGAGCTGAAAAATCATCGAAAATCTAAAAATTGTATACATCGATAATGTTTTCATGCTCTTCGATACCTCGCTGTCTCATTGGAGCGGTGCGTTTATTTGGCTTACCCATATTATATATATACAAAATACATCTACTTTCCACTAAAAATGTATTATAGGCTCAAATTTCATTCAATGAAGTCGGTTTCTTTTTAATTTTAAAAACGTAATTATAGTAGACATAAGTTGTCTCCGATTGACCAAGATATATGGCCTCATGTAACTACGTCACATACCTGGCTTTGTGATGTCAAAACATTGGCAAAACGGCTTTGGCATTGGTTGATGCAACTATATTTTATTATAAACTAGATAGATAGTTGATATAGACGTGCCTTTGCGGAAATCCATTACAAAACATTAAACAGATGGACAAATATTTAGTACTATTCCGCCAATCTATTCCCAATGATTTAGACTCAATCCTAGCCCATGCACCTCCCTCCTGCCCGCAATTGAAAAGCCAAGGAAAACGTTAATAAAAATGTAGCGCACTTCATCATCACACATGCAACCTGAAAAAGAAGTTTGACACGTGTTTCGCCTCTCCACAAGGCACGCTTGTTTAGGAACAATCGACTCGTTCCGCACTGTCAACGCGTAGCCCTAGGACAGAGGGGAAGCCGCGGGCCAGAGGAGCGGTCGGCCGCGACGCATCGACGCGACGCCCGCGCACGACACATACCTACCTAGACTCGTTTGTAACGACCAGCGCGTTTCCACAAATTCAAAACTATACCTGTAAATACTTATTAACTTTTGTAAAACTCAATGAAAGCATAAAAACAATAAGTGTGTTTAGATAGATAGATAGATAGATAACTCTTTATTGACTAGTGTTTGTTATACATAACACGCACTGTAACGAAGACTCTAAAACAAACACCAAGACTGCAGACTTGTTGCTTCGTCGAGCTCTGTTTCTGTTTCTGCATCGTGTCAAACTCATTAGAAATAGATTGGTGGTTTAGTACCAAATATTTGTCCATCTGTTTAATGTTTTATAAACTTGGTGTTGCCACAGATAAAAATATAACGCTCAATAGTTCTATTTTAAAATTTGTTGAAATATCTTGAGATACTTGTCCCAATTAAGAGATTTAACTTTACCTTTTTAAAAATATATTTTATAAGTATAAAGGTCTCTTAATAAAATATTGGTTCGTGTTTCAGGTTGTCGCTGTAACCTTAAAACAAATTTACTACAAGCTAGTTATAAACTTTTTAATTTACGTCATTGATCTGTGGATAGTGAGCATATGTATTAGTTTCATTTATACAAGATTTAGAGAGCTTTATCAATACGACTATGATGTGGCAAATTTGACCACGTTTTTACGATACAGCGATACTCCACCGGCTCTGCTAGAATCTATCAACGAGTATACTAAACAGTTGTGGCAGAGACAAAGAGGTATGTGAATATACGAATATGAATACTTTGTCCAATACTGTGATCACAAGATGTCGGATTCACGTGAAGAATTTGGCCGTGGTTACTGCCTTCTAGTCCAGTTTTTTTTCCGTCATCCGTCAACCAATAATTCAAGTCTCATAAAATAATGACAAAAATGAAACTGTTCGAGAAGCTGGAACCCAAAGGTTCTTAGATCTTATATAAATAAATATTAGTGGACAATGCACAAACCACCATGTAACTCCAAACTAGGCATAGCTTTTATTATGTTGACCAGATGACTAATAGCATACTTACATATTTTTAAATACAAATTTATGTAAATTTTTAACAACCAGACATAAAAAATCGGACCAGAAACACACCAGATTTTAGAAAGTTTTAGACAGACAGTGTTGCCACTGTCAATATACTTTGATGCTCCAAGGTCTAGGTAGCCAAAATGGTTTCAAAACATTCGGCCATTTAAACAAATTGTTACAAGCTAGCTAGATTTTAATTAAGTTTGTTTCAATACCCCCAAGTATTAATTTTAAAGGCTTAAAACAGTTTAAGCTTGAATCGATTGTAATATCCAGCCATAGTCGGGCTAAGGCAATTACTTGTCCCGCTCTGTTTGCTAATATCTCCTCAAGTTGGTAAATAGTGAATTGAGTTTGTCTTTCAGTTGACAATATTGGACCTGAACTGCTGGTTACGATGTAAAATTTAACGTTAATTTGATAAACTATATAACGAAAGACTATTTTCTGCCCGCGGCTTCGCACGCATGATACCTATATATGAAGTAACTTATGCCCTTCCGCAAGATAACCTTGTTGTTTATTACCTCTTTACGGTAAACGGTTGAACGGATCATGATGATTTGGTACGGACATTAATAAGATGGACAAATATTTAGTATTATTCAACCTATTCCTTATGAGTTAGACACGATGTAGACGCATGCACTCTCCCGCCCGCAATCGAAAAGCCATGCAAAGCGGTAGTAAATTTTTAGCGCACACCATCCACACATGCGACCACAATAAAAAATCGACACGTGTTTCGCCTCTCCACGATCTTCAGGAACACTTTAAATAAGTATTTGTCCATTTGTTTAATGTTTTGTAATGGATTTCCGCTAAGTTACACCTGAATCAATTATCTATGATTTGGTAAAGAATTAGAGTGTATCTTGAAGAAAGGAATAGTTTGTTATATACGTACCGCGCGTAAAAAGCTGCAGCTCGTACGTACGTACGCTCTGTCCTAATTGTTAAAATACATAATAGATATATTTTGAACGTAGAAGCTCATTGACAAAATTCGCAAAACCAATCCACACTTCAGAACAGGCTTTACAAAATTAATAGCGTATTAAATGTTTCTTTGTGAATATTCATTATTATGTAAGTTATGTATTATGTAACGCATTGCATAATTAATTACTAGAAAGAGCTCGTGGCTAAAATAGTCATTCTTAACAGATCAACGGTTAAGCAACTTTGTGCGCAGTCAGTATCCGGATGGGTGACCGCAGTGGCTTTTTCATCTGAGCGCTTCCGTGCTTTGAAGGACACGTTAAGCTTGGCACAGACGTTAATAATGTTATGCCGTGACGTAGTCCTTTGTGTAGTCTATAAACTTCGTGACAAGAAGGGCCACCGGCCCTGATTCTTTGTTTCGCCAGACGAACTAAAATATCGGAAATTACGATTTTATTTGCTTAGCACCAAAGTCTAAATTATATTAACATGTTTAAATTAAACTTTCTCAATTTACTAAATTCTGTAATTGACTTGTTTTAGCTCATTTTAGACGCTACGTATTTTGGTGTTGATCAAAACTGTGGAAAATGTCTTTAAAATTATCGTTCTAATAATTAATTGACTTCCACAGGTGCGTGGCTACCAGAGCTAGCTCAGCAAGCTCCGTTATGCCTTCGAGAAGACTTGCTTTGCGCTTTGTATTTACACCACTTGGAAACACCCCCTCTCTTCCGAACGCTGCCTCCGTATTTTTTACGGCAGGTCGCTGCTAGGTTGAGTAGGATCGTCATATTTCCTGGTCAGTATAGCTATTATAGGTTCATTGATACAATAAATGTCTATCAATGTCTATCAATGTCTATCACTTCTTAGTTTGATTGGAAATGGAACTAGTTTTAACAAAATGTAATTCCATCGACTGTTGTCCCTATTCATATGCAGCAAAAAACATCAATCTCCCGTAATACTAATTCATCAATAGTAACTGAAATATTTTTTTAACGTGATAACGTCTTTTAAATCGATGAACGACGGCTGCACGCACGAAAAAGTGTCACGTTCCGCCTGAGCCGAGCGTGCAAAAAAGAGCGCGGAACAAGGAGCACGGAAAAAGTGGCACGATCGGATGTTTTCTTATGACGTTATCACGTAAAATTATCGTCCGTAAACCAACTTTACAGACAACATTTTTTTTTCTATTAATCAAACAAATCCACAGCTCAAACAATATTACTTAGTCTAACGCGTTTATCCTTTATCACCTATAATTTTGAAGAAGTCACTAATCAAACATGTTATTAGTTAATAGAAAATAGCTACTAATAATTATACATTTTAATTATGTGAGTGTACGAGAGATTTGTAAATGTGTGTATGTATGTGTGTGTGTATGCATGTGTGTGTGTGTGTGAGAGAGAGAGAGAGAGTTATATATTCGGTGTGCATAATATGATACTTACAAAAATAAGTGACACATATTTAAGTATCATAATTTTGTAGAACCAGAATTATATAATCGCAGCCTAGTGCCTTGGTTATATTTTATTGACCAACGAGGATCCACTCGCTGTTTCGATCGCGTAGTAACTATGACACCTCATATCTGCACTATGGAAGGCAGATTATATAATCACAGTATTATATAGTACAGTAAACAGTATTATATTTAGATTATATAAAGATTATGTGAGTAAAGAATTATATATAAACACCACACCAACATGCCCCTTCTCTGTTTATTTATAGTCCAATCCATCCAAAGGTTACCTAGCAGAGATCGCTCTTAGCGATAAGGCCGCCCATTGTATTGCCTTTTATTGTAAAATAATTATTTTTGAGTTTTTCTGTGTGGTATAGCAATAAAGAGTTTTCTATCTCTCTACCCTATGGGTGTCAGATTTATATAATTAAAAGTAGCATTTAATTTTTAAAGATTTTTTACATATTTGCCATAATTAATCCCAATCTAGTCTAGTAACCTAGTAGTTATAGCAGAAAGGAGTAACGATACGAGTACATACAAACATAAAACAATGTATAGTAAGATGTTTTAAGGATATTTGTAATTACAGGAAAGTGCATCGTTAAAGAAGGTGATATGTTCGCTTGTATGTTCTTTATACACCAAGGGGATGTCGAAAAATGGTACATAGACAAAAGGTGAGTAGAAACTTTTTAATTTCCTTTACTTTGCGATCCCAATGTGGGATGCGCTGAACGTTGCCTATAAGTACTAGTTTGGTCTGTCAAAAACAACCTTGCAAGAAATCCAAGTTAAGTCAAAGTCAAAAGATACTTTATTCAATACAATCACAAGGATCACTTTGAAACGTATTACATACTAGGTGAAATTGACACAGCACTGAAGTTGCTTTGCTAAAATTCATCATCATCATTTCAACCTTTAAGAAGTCTACTGCTTAACATAGGCCTCCCCAATAGATTTCTAGAAAGAACGATTTTGAGCCCTCTCCATCCACCGACTTCCTGCGATCTTTACAATGTCACACAATGTCGTCAGTCCATTCTACATTCAGTCAGTACATTCTAGGTCGTCCTACGCTTTGTTTTTTTGTCCTTGGTCGCCATTCGAGAACTTTTATTCCCCAACGGTTATCAGTTCAGCGAGCTATATGGCCTGCCCATTGCTACTACAACTTGCAAATTTTGAGTGCTATGTCGGTAACTTTGGTTCTTTTACGGATTTCCTCGTTGATAAGATTGAATGGTCTCAATGCTCAGTTGCTATTAGCTCTGTCTTCTGAAGGTTATTTGTTTGGTTCTCTCCCAGTGGAAACATTTGTTTGATTTGGGGCTAGCTACTGTTGGTTGAATTCACCACCAGTATATATACTTTTTGATCAGTTAATAAATAAATAAAAAAGAATGTGTCGCGGGACACGCGTTTGGAACGAACTCTGCCTCAAAGTAAGCAGAGCTTGTGTTATGAGTGTCACATGACTGATATATTACTTAAAAACGTTATTTTGTAAATACATACCTATTATACATTGATACACCCAGACCCAAGAGAAATACTTGCAGATCATGCAAACATTTGTCCCGCGACGGAGTTCGAAGCCGCAACCTTTTGCGTCTGTGGCGCAGTGGGCTTTTTTCCTTTGTCCAGAGGTCCTCCACACGCAAAAACGCAACACAATTTTCAAGTTGAAAATATATATTTTATTAATTTTCAGCGGAGATAACCAAATGATGTCGCTATTATCAACTAATGGTTACTTTGGCATGATCCCCGGACTTTTCCCGAACGTTCCGTTTCAGTTCTCGTACTACACTCGCACGGTAAATTAAATATATAATCTATACCGGTTACAATAATAGTCTAAGATTCGGCTGCAGAATTAGTTCACTCATCGAGTTTTGCTAAAAACCAAAATTTTAAGCATATTTATGGATAAGAGAATATACATCTAATAGGTTACCTATCATAATGTGGCCGCTAGTATTTTTAATTAAATGATTGTTAATAGATTTTTGAGAAAAAAATATATTTACTTTTTTTTAAACAAAATTTCGTCCACATCACGGGAATATATATAGACTGAAAAATCATGGTTGCCGTTGTGAACTTGGCCGCTTCTCCTCGCAGCCAGGTGTAAAAAGGTATGATTCGATACATTTATACGTTCATAACGTACGTTTATTATATATTATATCTAATTAAAGCAAATTTTTCTGTTTATTATGATATTCGGTTGCCTATTTAAATCTGGCCGCAAATAAAGGTTGCTGGCTGTTAAAGATAATATATATTTCAGGTAGAGTGAAAAAGAGTTAGCGCGTGACATCATTAGTAAGACGAGGATAGCGATTGCCTGAGTGCACTAATTCTGCAGCTGGATCTCGTACTATAACTTATTTATAACGAATAAAACGCTTCTTACCCTATTTCAGGTACAAATCTACAAGTCTGGCATTTTATACATTTGTCTTTGTATGTTATGCTTAGGTGTACATTAAAATAAATAATAAAAATGCCGTGCTTTTTCACACAGCGTCATCTGGCCATAAATTCAGCAGAGCTTATGTTATGGGTACCACATGACTGATATTCTACTTATACACTTTTTTTGTTGTTGTAAATACATACATATTATACAAAGAAACACCAGAGACAAATACTTACAGATCATACAAACATTTTTCCCGCGGCGAGAATCGAAACCCCAACCTTCTGCGTTTTTTTTCTGCGTGACAGAGGTCGTCAAATATAGTTTAGTAAATATTGTAGTATCTATATTTTAAGCTTGTTTTTTTATTATGGTGATATCTGCGTTTTTAGGTTGTGGATTTAATATTATTGAGGCTCCGTGACTGGCAGGACTTGTTAGACGGTTATCCAGAGGTGAAACAAGACCTGTACGCCTCCGCTAAGCAGATGAAGAAAGAATTCGGCGTTTATCGTTATTCTATATAACTGATGATACAATGTTTAAATAGTGAGCTTCCTTTATTAGCATATTTTTTTGGTAGCAATTTTCAATGATCTTTATTAAGATTATGTTCATTTAGTTATAAATAAATATAATTACGTTTAAAAAAAACCCAGTCTTTATTCAATTGAAATTTCGGTTACTTGGATATTTTATCCAACAATTTTGATTTAAAAACCAATATACTGAACCGATTTTGTTTGAAATTAAATAAATAAATAAAAATATTTATTCAAAAAGGTCTTAAATAGATTTAAAGTTATTCCTGTTAGCGCAATGTACCGTTCTGTGATAAGACCCTTGGACCAGTTTTGCTGGGTACCTCGCTCTAACTAAGTTTGCACTTGTATGTAGACGCGAGGGATCACTGCATCCGCTAGTGTCAAAAGGTACTGTTCACAAACACTTTCAGCAATGTATACAGCTTAATACCTTAAATAATCTCAGTAATTATTTTAAAAGAAGTATAAGAGCAACAAAGTATATAAGGTAAAACTAAAATTTAAATTAAAAATTAAAAACAGCAATAAAAGATTTCAAATAAAATAAAAATAAAAGTAAAAACAAGTAATAGTATAGAAGAAGTAAACTTAGGTAATTATTATTCCAAGAGCATTTAATACTGCCTTTATATAACTATTTATATTACATGCGTTTCTGCATATACTTGTACCTACCATGTAATATGTGTGTGTAGAGTGATTGTTATGTAACGTGTATGTGATGAGTAATATCGTGTAGAGTGTGTGGATCTGTTTTATACCTAATATGTTTCGTGAAGGGAGGGGGGAATTAGGTCAAAATTTGGAATAGATTTTCTGTCTGTGTGTAGTCCAGTGATTGTAAGTATGTGTTAATCTTAATTTTGCATTCATTTACCGATAACGCATGGATCATTAATCGTTTATTGATGATGTTATAAATGAATGGTGCCAGGAAACCATTATGTTTGTGCGCGAATGTAGTTCTACATCCTTTAGTGCTGTAAACCCTATCCCGTCGCCGTCTCGTGCTATGCCCTTCTATTGCCGGTTTAAGGTGTTGTTTTAGAGTTGCTTGCTGAACGTAGAGTTGTCTAACTGTTAGAACCCTGCAGTCTAAGTAGAGTTGTGTAGTTGGGTATCTGTATGGTAGGGAGTATGCAACCTTTAGCACGGCTCTTTGGGCTCTCTCTAGTGGTAACATGTGTGTCTTTAATGTTCCCCCCCAGGAGGTCACGCAGTAATGGAGCAGAGATTGGCAGAGCGCGAAGTAGATAGTTCGAAGTTGTAAGTCATTTGCTGCATGCCGTATATTTCTGAAAATAGCTATCAGTTTTCGTACTCTCATGGTAAGGGCATGGACGTGGGCTGAATAGTTCAGTTGTGAGTCGATTACAATACCAAGGTATTTGATGGTACCCGCGTTTTCTAATATTGTACAGTTGCAATCTGCCGAATGGGTGTGTAATTTACAGTCCTGCGAATGAGCTTTTATGGTATGTTCCATTTGATAAGAGTGATCTATCTTCCGCAGAGAGAAAACGACATATTTAGGTTTTGTGGTAATTTCTATGGAACCAATCGTAAGTTTATAAAAACATTTTTTTCCAATTCGGTTTATAAATGACGGAGTTATGAGGTAACAAACAAAAAAATAAAACCGAATTTAGAACCTTCTTTTTTGAAGTCTGTTAAAAATACGAAAGTATAATGTTAATATCAATCAACAGCTTCGGTCTGCGGCTATGCATGCGTGGTGCCTACCTACATAAAAAATACTCTCTGCTATTCGAGATTATACACATCTATGCCATGTTCCGTTCAGGCGTTGCAACGTGATTGAACCACAAATACATACATAAACATTCATATTTTCAACCGACTTCCAAAAGGGAGGTTCACAATTCGACTGTATTTTTTTAAAATTTTACCTCGTTACTCCGTCATTTATGAACCAATTTGAAAAAAATCTGATTTTATGTGAAAGGATATAATTCCCGATTGGTCCCATATAAATTTCATAAAAATCGGTTCAGTAGTTAGATATTTAAATAAAAAAACTGAAAAAAATAGGTCTGTCTTGGATTATTACTTGGATGTAACGACATTTTTTTATTTTGCTATTTGATACATGAAGTCGGTTGTCTTTTTAGTTTTTAAAACGTAATTAGGGTTCTGAAGTGTACAAGGAACCCTTACAGTATCCGTCTGTCTTTTCGCCTTAAATCTTGTTCTTGCTCAGAAACTATTCGTTTTATCGTGATTAAATTTTGCACGGTAATACGTATTAGTGACCCCTACATAGTTATGAAATAGAAACTAAAAAAAAACGGGTTAAGAGATACTTGCAAAGTGGACTAGTTTTTTTTATATGTTTCTGATCATGTGGCATATCGTATCGTTGGAGGTCTGGGCAGTTTTGATACAGGTCAAGTCTGGCCCTCTATTATAATGAAGATATTATAATGAAACTAGCTGACCCGTGCCCACTTCGTTGGGCGGTTACAACTTCACAAAACTTATTAAAGTACTAATATCGCTGTTAAAAAAAAGATAGCTATTGGAATTATTGTAATTATTACAGAGATTAACAAAGTTACGGATAAATATTGATAGATAGCGCTGGCAGCCACCCGCGGCTTCACCCGCTTCGTTTCCGTTCCCTTTGGTTTTCCAGGATAAAAAATAGCCTGTATCATAATGCAAGTTACTAACTATATTCATTTTAAGTTTCATCCAAATTGGTCCAGCGGTTCTTGAGTTATAAGTGGTGTAACTAACACGACTTTCTTTTATATAATAGGTTGGGGAAAAAGTTTCTTCGCATTTTTTAAGAAAATTCAAAACATTTTTTTATACTTAATTTTCACTCAAAACGGGATATTTACCATGATATATGAGTTTTTCTGCTTCTCGATATTTCGGCACAGTTGCATGCGCCATGATCCCGAGATAATTTTTTAATACTGTTTATTTACATTTAACTAAGGTATGTAGGTACCATTTTGTTCGATAACTTTTTGCCATCTTGTAGGTAGAGACATGATCCCATTGCTATAGAAATTTTGGGACTTCTGATCAAAATACCGCGACAAGTGGTTTTGATAGTCCTCTCGTGATGTTAACCTGACACTGCCTAAAGAATTCTGAAGAGACCGAAACAGGTGGAAATCTGAAGGTGCAAAGTCAGGACTATACGGCGGATGCATTAACACCTCCCAACCAAACTCTCTTAATTTTTGCTGAGTGGCTAAAGGTCTAGCGTTATCATGATGAAAAACCACACCCCTTCTGTTGATTAATTCCGGCCGCTTTCTCTCAACTTCTTGCTTTAATCTCATCAGTTGTTTGTAGTAGAGTTTAGAATCGATGGTCCTGCCTGGTGGTAACAGCTCATAATGAATAATGCCCTTCCAATCCCACCACACACACAGCATCACCTTGTTGCGAGTTAACCTGGGTTTCGCCACAGTCTGTGACTGTGCCTGACCGGCCTTTGATCTCGACCTTTTTCGCACGTTCTTGTCGTACGTGATCCACTCTTTATCACCAGTTATCAGCTTCTTTAAAAATGGTTCGGTTTCATTACATCGTAATAAAGAATCACAAATGAGTACACGGTTCATTAGGTTTCTTTCAGTGAGCTCGTGAGGTACCCAAATATCGAGCTTTTTTGTGTACCCAGTTTTTTTCAAATGCGCCAAAACTGTTTTGTGGTCAATTCCTAGTTCTTCAGCTATGTCACAATTACTGATATGCCGATCTTGCATATCAGTAATCTCTACTTTTCAAAAATGGCATTCATTTTATCCGTAATAGGGCGACCAGAGCGATGTGCATCTTTGACATCAAAATTTCCGGATTGAAAACGCTTAAACCAAATTTGTGCTACTCTCACAGACACTGCACTAGGTCCATAAACATCGTAAACTTTTTTCGAGGCTTGCGTTGCATTTTTACCTTTTTTGTAGTAAATTTTTAAAATGTATCGAATTTCTTCATTAGATTCACTCATCTTGACAGTACGAAAAACAAATAAAAATCACACAATTTCCTAATTTGAATTTGGAATTATGTTCTTTAAAATTTAAACATTTAATGATACCAAAACCAGCCAGATACAAATAGTATAGCCAAAGAGATTTTATTACAAGTTCATACATACTATAATGCGAAAAGACTTTTTCCCCAACCTAATATATAGATTATAAGAATAATTATCACGGACAGTAATGCTTTACTAGATTTTGAGTAACAGTATTATGTAAACCATCAAAAACTAAAAAATATTTTATTGCCAAGTATCCTAATTTTGGCGTTGAATTGGTTTATTACCCGACCACTTATTTTTATCCTTACTGAATTCGGAAGCCTTCACATGCACTTGATATTTTTTGTATGTTAATAGGTTAATAAGATTGTGCTTATCACTTTAAAAGTCTCATGACACTTACTTACTCTCTGACTCGACACTGTCTCTCTCTCTCGCTCTCAGAGATTGTCTGAAAACATATTTACAAAACCACTAGTGTATTCTCCTAGCATTATACAAATACAAAATATAAAAATGTATAATATGTATGTCTTTACAAAAAAAAAGTATATATGTAGTAGATATCAGTCATGTGGTACCCATAACACAAGCTCTGCTTGCTTTGGGGGCACATGATGCTGTGTGAAATGTACGGTATTATTATGATTACCTTAATATATTAAGAAAGCTTCTATGTTATAAAATTATCAAAAACGTACTTCAGCGTGCACTCGTGCAACCAAGATCTTTAAATCCACAAAAATATCTCCCCAACACAATTAGTTTCCACCTCAACGACCGCTGAATATCGTTACGTTCGCCTTCGACGGTTTTTGCAATTCCACGGAATTTAATTCCGGCTTCCACTTCGCCTCGCTGAAACAATTTGAGATAATTCCCCTTTGAATATCTTATCCAAATAATATTGTGCTATTATCGCTTTTTTATTAACGCACCGGTGTGTGCCTTCTTTATAGCTCCGTTTACATCATCAATTTGAGAGCTTTAATATGCCGAGTGATATTTGGATAAGGTATACCATTATCCTAATTGTATTACTTGTTCAAATTTTTTAGCTTTCTGTAGAGATATTTATTTACAAGAGCCCCGACCAAATGGTAGCAGATACAGGACGATACTAAACAATTGGCGAAGCACGTGTTGAACAAAACACAGATAAGGCTCCTGAAGGACACGGGTCACTGGTCTCTATCGAAAAAGGCCACATCAAAGCTTAATATTTATCAAGCAGACGGGGGCAGTAAGACTGATAGACAGACAGATGGGTATGGTGAAGATGAAAATCTACAAAACAATAAACAGATCGACAAATATTTAGTACTACTCGAGTAGTACTAAATATTTCTCCATGTGCTTAAATGAATACATTTATTTACTAAAATAACTACAGAATTGTACAGAATAATACAATAATATAAACTAAATAATATAAAATACGTGTGAAACAGTTGAGCTATCTAAGGACCGTTTAAAACGATCTATAGATATCTCAACTGGTTCAGATCACTGCCAGAGGGCAGCGTAATGTTTAATGTTTTGTAATGAATTTCCGCAAAGTCAAACCTGAATCAATTATCTATTAAAAATCTACATCCGATTCTTCCACTTCAGTTCCCTAAAGTTGATTAAATCTAAACAAGATTCCCTACATATTTCATAACACATAATTAATATTTAATCTACTAGAATTTTCCATTATTGGCTATCTAATAAGCTCATCGAAGTTTATCGTGAAATATCTGCGAAACGACAGCGATCGTCGGATGCGATCTTCCAATTAATTATCCGAGCTGGATATTTAAACTGCAGGGATATATAACATGCCGTACATAGTATGCATGTTGGACTTTTAGAGAAAATAATAGGGAATAATAATGTAGGTACTCTTAACAGAATAGGAACGTGAATCAAAATTACATTGATTACACAATACGTACATTTGTTTAGAAACTTATTGCGACAGTCGTTCTGAGATATGACGAAAACAGAAAAGAATGAACGCTGCTCCTTAGTAGATGACGACCTCTGTAGCGCAGTGGGCTAAGGTTTGGCTGAGGCGAAGATGGTTGCGGTTTCGATTCCCGCCACAGGACAAATGTTTGTATCATCTGCAAGTATTTGTCTCGGTCTGGGTGTTTCTATGTATAATCAAAGTCAAAGTCAAAAAGTCAAAAGATACTTTATTCAATACAATCACAAGGATCACTTTGAAATGTCTTACATACTAGGTTAATTTAGGTGCCAATTCATCCTAACCCAAGCCCGAGAAGATCTGGCAAGAAACTCGTGTTCGTCCTAGCGCTTTTTACATGATCTATCTTATAACTACCTTAACTTCGAAATACTAATACAAGAGAGTTTAGACATTTCAAGTGTGTCGGTTAACTGTCTGATGGCAGAGCGACATGAGGCCATGCATGTTTATCAATAATATAGTCATTTATATTATAATAAGCTTTCTTGAAAAGACTACCTTTTATGTATGCTTTAAATTTCATAATAGGTAGTTTTGTAGCATTTTCAGGAAGCTTATTATAGAAGCGCACCGTGTTCCCCATAAATTACTTGTTTACTTTTTCTATTCGAAACCTAGGGATGTAAGCATCACTGCATCATCAAAGTAAGCAGAGCTTGTGTTTTAGGTACTACATAACTGATATACTACTTATATACGTTTTTTTATATGTAAATACATACATATTATACATAGAAACATCCAAGGCCCGAGACAAATACTTGCAGATCATACAAACATTTGTCCCGCTGCGGGAATCGAACCCGCAACTTTTTGTGTCTTCGCCGGGCCTTGGCTCCGTTTAGTCCATCTATTGCTTCTAAAATATTCCTCTTAGGAGTGATACATGTCCATGTATTTCTACTACATTATTCCAACACCCTTATTAGTTTTCAACAGTCGCGTTGACAATGGCAAGCCGTCTATACCAAGGAGATAATATATGAGTACTTGATACATCCTTACGACAGACGCAGACTGACCCAAATAACGCAGTCGCTAATGCTATTATACAAATGGCAAGCAGCACCTCTCTAGATAATGAAGCTGACTAATGAAGATTACATGAATCAATACCTTTGTGAATAAACCTCATTAACAATGAATAGGTACTTGCCCAAGCTTTATCAATTATTTATGTTTAAAGAAAAGATTTTTCAGTTTTATTTTTTGGAAAAACATTATAATTATATTTTTATTTTTAAATTTTTATTATTAAACATTATTTAACTCTTTTGTTTCTAATTATACCAAAGAAATAATTTTGACATTATAGAGCATGTTGGATTGTACCAGTATACTAGGTACATGGACATGTTACTCCAGGGAGAAATACTTTGGGAGCTTTAAGATGACTAACCGCTTGGCTCACTGCGCCAAAGAGTTCGCCAAAAATAAATAACGGAGAACAAGTTTAAACAAAACATTCCTATGTTCTAAACACTTTAAACAGGTTAAAAACAGCTTGGTAAGTTTTCTAGTGGTACAAAAATTGTACAAAACAGCACGTAAAAGCTACCTGTATGAAAACACCAAAATGTGTTTAATCTTTGCTTATTGCACCCAAAATGGCAAAGTAAATAATGAAACAGAATACGTGGCAGTTGAACAACAGGGAATTTTGTGAAACTCGTCGTCAAACTTTGCCGCGGCTCACACTGTTATGTTTTTTGTTGCACGGGGTTATATGATGATGAAATATGTTTTTAACTTTCCTAGCGGCTTGTATATTTCAAATAAGACTAATATACGTTGAAGCAATGACGCACACTGAAGTAAATGGGTTGTGGGAGATGACCTACGTCATCATCATCATCATCATTGGCCTTCGTACATCTGTTGAAGATGATTTAGGTGGCGTCAGTAAGGTTACAGAGCAGTTTATTGTTAGTAATTGAAAACTTTCGTTCATGGATCCACTCCAGCAAGCTGAGGTGGGTGAAGTTTCCTCTCCACTGACGTCACTCTGCCTGGGATTCTGTTTGATAGCCCAGGCCTTCCCAGGTACCCACACTAACCTCTCGACCTTGCCAACAAGACCCGCAGGAAACACGAATCAGTACATGCGGTGTCGGTTCGGTTGCAGGTGCATAACGGCTGGCACCGAGCCGGGCTTGTTTCAAGTTTTCCTTCTCTATTGACCTACGTAATAAACTAGAAATACCCAATGACCTGTAGCAAGATACCAGACAATAATCTAAGCAACTGCGCCAGTGTCTTAAAGATCTGTACAACGTATCTGGCGTTACGTCTTATAGTTAAGTCATACAAATCCAAAATTGCCCTATTGCGTTGCAAACGTGACGTAAGGCTGTCCTTGCCAAAATGTGTTTTTTTTAAGGATACGCTATGAAAAAAAATATGGCGCTACGTCATGACATGATGGCGCTATGAGCGCTTAAGAATGCACTAGTCAACGGCACAAATTAGTCTGTGGGCGCAGCTAAAATGCATGCTACTCGTATTTCACCTAGCATAGTGTGAGAAAGGGATAGACGTGCGCGAAGTATAGTAATAAGCAGTAATGAGGTGGTATAGTATGGATTATAATTTCGAGTCTTATGATTAGATTAAACTATCTACATAAAATGACCGTGTAAAAATCATGAACAGACTTTGAAACTATTCAAAATGAAGTTATTTAAGCTTTTGAATAAATAAACTACGTTTGTATCGGAACCATTTTGGAGCTTTGTCACTAGATATATGTTATTTATTTACACCCAAAGTTGTGCTAAAACCAGTGTTAAAATAATATTTTTTGTGGTTTATAGCTTTCAAACCCATATTTATTTACAAATCTTTTGCGATACAAGCATAGAATATGACGAGAAAAATTGATTTCAGTCTTAGTTGTCTAACATCATGCGGTGGAGTGATCATCCTTCGTTTGTATGGAAAGATAGTCGACTAGTTTACTAGACTACTACAGACTAGTTAGTTAATAAGTCTATTGATAACTTGCCAACAATAGAATAGAATGTACTTTATTGCACAAATATATTGTATTGTCATAAGAAATAATGTTTAGCTACACGGTAGTACAATGGGCGGTCTTATCACTAGATCCCTGCTAGACAACCTTGAGATGGATAGAACATTCAGTTCTTTATAGCTTAATATACGTGATGATAATAATATGAGTAATGAAAATAATGTGTCCTTTATTAAAAATAAAAGTATGTAATAATGTATCAGTCATGACCCCTAACACAAGCTCTGCTTACATTGAGGCTAGAAGACGCTCTGTGAAATGTCTGGCATTATTTATTTATTTTAATGCTTTCACCCAGATACCTTCTAAAGTTATCATGGTTTTGAACATCATTTTCACTCAAAACGGTATATTTACCATGATATATGAGTTTTTCTGCTTATCGATATTTCGGAACAGTTGCATGCGTGTACATATTTTTCTACAGGATAACAAAAAGTTAAATACGTCATACCTAATATAACAAAAATAAATACAATCTGATAAACTAATTTAACCAAAACAGTATTTGTATTGTAATACATATAATATATACCTAATATACCTTTATATATATCTATAAATACATAAATAAATAACCAATAGACAACATCAGGACACAATATTTAATACACACTATTTAATAGTGTTACCTGACCATAATTCGGAAAATGGCATATTAGTTGACGCATCTAATACCATCCGGCAATGCGTTCCATAGTTGAAAAGCTTGTACTGTTGAAAGTCAAACAATATCTCTAAGAGAACATTTTTGTTAAAGCTTGGGTTCCCGTATCCCGTAGCCCTCCTTTAATACCATAATTAGCTAACGTGGCACTTTATGTTCTGTCCTTGTCATTCTAATGTCAAAGAATAAAGATGGCAACATATTTAAATATACAAAGCTAGTGTATGTTTGAATAGAAAAATAGACCCTAAGTAGATAGAGGCACCTTGGTTCGCCATGTTGCTACAACACGGTGTAACTTGTTCAGTGTTTTGTCATACTCCAGTCCGTTGCCACACACTCGAGTGAACAAATCGTGTTTGTTTGCGTTTATTTTACGTTCAGCTGTGTAGGTAATGCTCTACACATACATAACGTTATACTGAGTAAATATTATTGTTGCTGCCGTTGCATTTAGGCTAAAATAACACATGTAGAGGCAGTTATAAAATTCTGCGGATACATAATAGCTTACATAAAATTCGTTAAACTGCTATTAATATTTTCAAGTATTTATTTCTGAATAACTCACTTTCCTTTTTTTGACTTAGACACTTTCGCTTTTATAATACAAGTGGACAATCCACACAACACCATCTAGCCTAACTTGTATAGATGTAATAATTATATATTAACAGATTTATTTATTTATTATGTAAATAAATATATATCAAATAAATATACAATTACTTATAGATTAAAAATACAATTCAGTTCAATGACCGCAGGTAGAGTGCCCAAAAGGCTGGCAACGTTACCTCGTTGAATGGCCATACTAATCCTTTGTCCGAGATAAGCACCAGCCCTTTGATCATTGGTCTTGTCCACAGTCTCTTTGATAACTCTCTGTATAAGAGCCACGCCTCAGGTCCCCACTGGCCTAAAGTTTCTACCCCAAAAGGCAGAAATATATAACCATTGCCAATGGATGCATATTACCGCCTCTTGAGGTCTTCTGCCGCAGCAGCAGCGGCACCCACGGTCTTAGACGTAGACGATACGTGAGATGCTGCAAGAGTATCTACACAGGTCGCATCCCACACCAGAGGCTTACCACAACTCCAGGGAATTAATGTTATGCCGTCAGGCCTCTTACCATCGTCACGTGCGATACCGTTCGTATTTAAATCGGTTTTGAATTATTTGTCCAGGGAAGGTTTAAAAGGTAAGAAAATATGAAAAAAAATGCTTGATTCCATCATTTCAGCTGAAATTCCGAATGAAACAGTTCACCTAAAGTTGCTTGCAGTAGTAACTTACACATGAAACACATGGACCTTGCAAAGATTTCAACAACAACTTTGAACAACAACTTTCCCTTTATATATTGTTTTATCCATTTTTTGTCATACCATTTTTCCATTATCATAGGTCAACTGTTTCCATTATATTTATATAATATAAATCTTCTGTGTGTGTGTTTGTAATTAAACTAAAACGTTGAAGAGTTCCCTTGACTGTCCCTCGTCTCCATCAGCAGACCCCTAATGACAGTCAAAACCCATCTAGGTGTAGGTACAGTTCTCATCAATACAAATTAATCAAGCCCAAACAACAGGTAATTCCTGTAAATCGTTGAGGAGTTCCCTCGACTGTCTTTCGGCTTCATCATCAGATCGACTCCAGACCTTCATTAAATAGTAGTGCTTTAAAATAATTTAATAAAAAATAAACAAACGCACTCGTCGCCACTACGATTTTCGAAAGTTCCCCTCGTTTTCTCTGAAATGCCATCATCAGATCCTGGTTTCCTCATCATGGTTCCACCCTTGAGATAACTCCTTTCCAACCACGCATTAAGGAGTCTTAGAGACGAAGTAAATATGGAACAATTGAAAACGACCTATTATGCTCTAGTGGAGTCAAAACTGAGATATAGTGTAAAATTTTGGGGTAACAGCTATGACTACAATATGAATACAGCTTTTACAATTCAGAAACGTGCAATACGTACCATGGTACGCATACCACCATGGAAATCATGTAGAAATCATTTCACTCCATATTTTGACTCTACCTAGCCTATATATCCTTGTAACTCTTATGAACATTATCAGACATCCGTCAAAGTATGAAACACAAGAACAAAGAGCTTCAAAACTATATACAAGAAGAAAAGATCTTGCGACCCCACTGTGTCCGAAGTTAAATATTGTTAGGTATCGTTGTAGATATCAGGCCGTTACACTGTTCAACTCTCTTCCTGTGGCTATGAAAATCATAGAAAGTCCCACTACATTTAAGTCTGCATTGATAAAGCTTTTGTTGGAGGGGTGCTTCTATACAGTTGATGACTTTAAATTAAGAAAAATGAGATTATTTGTACTTATTCGATATACATGCTACTCTTTTATATTATTATAATGTTTTTAGGCTTAAGTATTTCAGACACAATGTAAAAATTGTTATTGAATAAACTCTTATCTTATCTTAACAAAAACAGAATCATCAAAATCGGTTCATAAACGACGAAGTCATCCGCGAACACACATTTTTGCAAAAATAAAGGACTTATTTTAGGTACTGCTTTAAAGCTTGTAACTACAGTACCTAGAAGCGAGACACCCATTTAATGCAAGCTGAGTATTGCGGTGTTTTCACGAATGCAATTTGTTTTGCGATTTGCATCGCTGCTGTTACAAATGTAAGCTCAAAATTCTTGTTTAAACAGCTGTTTTGCAGATTTCAGAGGTGTTGAATAAAATGCTTGATATATCAACAGATACTTATAAAAACGTTTTTGGTAACGATAACAAGACATTACGATATAAAACTTACAACATTAGTTTACACTGGTAGAAAAATCGCGTGTTAGAATTGTCATTCAATCTGGTAATTCCGCCAGCGTCTTGAAGACGCTGCACTCTATTTATTTCTTCTTTATTTATTTTAGAAATAGTTATAACACCATAATAGACTTTCCAAAGCTATATTATACTTACACATTGATAGCTAGATCTAGATTGTTTTGCGGTCCTTAGATAGGTCAACTATGTCATGTATTACTATTTCTTAATCATGATGTTCTTATTTTGGATTAATTCAGATCAAAATAACAGCAAAAACATTTCCACAACAAAGATATCTTATCGTCAAACCAAATAAGACACGGGCCAACTGTTACACTGTAAAACTATCATCACGGATTCATTCGCAACAAAGTCACGTCCTACTGTATTTCATCCACCAACATTATCTGGCGAATCGGACGGCACAGTTACAATATCTCAATTGTCTGAGCACTGCCCGAACTGGGAGATACCAACTCTATAGACGGTGAAATAATCAAAAAATTTAACAGCCACCGCTAAGGAGGGTGTAGACCGAACGAACAAAAGCTAGAGCTAAGGATAGAACGACAAGTTGCTAAAATACAAGAATGCTTTGAAGAGACCGCTCGGAGGAGCGAGCACGAACACGAAATAACACATTAGGCAACTGTTCGCATGTTCGTAGGTGGATTACATCAAGCGAGCGAGTTTTCTTAGAGTATTCCACAGAATCCCTGAAAGATATATTATCGAAAGATTGCAGTTTCTGTTTACACATCAATCTATCTATTATTATTAATGCGAAAATAACTCTGTCTATCTGTCTGTTTGTTATGTTTTCACGCCTAAACAACAGAACCGATTTTGATGAATTTTGGTATAGAGATAAATGGGATCTTGGAGAAAGACATAGGCTACTTTTTATAGGTACTTCCTACTAAATACTCCTACTGATAGAAGCACCGGGTCACCCAGGTCCTGATGCTCCTACTGCAAAAGTAAATTGTAAAACGCTAAATAGGAGCATCGAGACATAACTAAAATATAATTACTTATAGACATACTCTGATTCAACGGGTGATTTTTTTCTCTGATCAGATTAGATCTGATGAGAATTTTTATTTAGATCGGTTTGGATGAGATTTTTTATTGCAAACCACTTGGTTAGGTTATGTTAGAGTGTAGAAAACAACGCGCAAGGCGAGCGAGCAAAGCGAGCGTGCCGCGGCAGCAGCCGCCGAAGCGCCAGAAGAATATACTTAGGACGAAAATAGGATATACTCTTACCGGTAGGAGCATAAAGACATATTGGTCCTCGTGCTCCTATCAGAAGGAGAACCGAGTAGGAGCAAGTGGAAACGGTCCTTTTTAAGTAGGTACCACATGTGTGAAGCCGCGGGCTGCAGCTAGTAATTTAATAAAGTGGAGATAGAATCGCTCATTCTATCTCCACTTTATTAAATTACCTAACATTTTGGTTTAAACCCAACATAAGACTCGAAGTCTCAATTTCGATGCCATAGTGAACTTAAGTGAGTTCGTATGTAGGTAGCTTGAAGATCTTCGTCATGGTACATGGATTTGACTACCTAGAACAGTGACAGTGTAGTTGATGCCTTCATGACAGTGGAGTCCAGTGTTCGTTCGTTCGTGGCACGAACATTTTCCTACTAAAAGCAATCCCGTTTTGTGAATTTTTCATCGTATTATGGTCGCAATAAAAGTCTTTGATATTTTATTATGGTGCCTTTACGACCTGTGGTGGTTAAAATAACCATTTCAATTATATTTATGGATCAGGTGTGGAGCATCGGTGACCTTATAGAGCCAGTCTACTCCCACCTGTTCTGTTAAATAGTTCTATTGGCAGAACTATTTATTTTTTACTGGGAAAAGAATTCCCTGTAGTTCACGAATCTTGTGACATGAAATTCAGATCGAAACCAGTTAGGTTAAGCAAGCAGAGCGAGTAAAGCGACCGTGCCACGGCAGCGGCCGCCGAAGCGCCAGAAGAATATAGTTCGCCTGTCGATGAGATTGAAGCCAGGTGTAAAGCATAGTGTTATATGTCACAGAACTAGGAAAAAAAATCCAATAGTTCTGCCAACAGAACTACTCAACAGAACAGAATAGACGATAGAGCCGACCTCTTTCTGTTATGCCATAAAGTCAATCTGTTGACTTACAGCGCATCACACTAGCGATTTTGGAGCGTGTTTGAATCGTAACAGGAGCGTAGCAGGCTTGCCGCAAGTTTGCAACGAGCGCGTAGCGAATACGCCGCGGGTCCGCTGCGACCGATCTGCGTTTTGGACAGTCAATAACAAAACGTAAAAACAATGTCGAGGTATGTGACTTAAAATATTGTCTACTAAGTAGACAGTATTTTAAGTCAAGTTAAGTTAAGAGCTAAGTATTATAAAACGCTACCTTATACTGTTTTACTATTTTTTACTAGATTTAATTTGAAAATTAATTCTTACGAGACAACTTATTACAAACTATCGTACGTGTACAGAATGACGTCCCGTGTCCATGACGGCAGACACGTTGCGCGCCCGCGGTGTTTTCGCTGCGACCTTGCTCGCAATTCGCCAGTGTGATAGTAGCCTTAATCATGCATTTACTTAAAAATTAACAATATACTATACTATAATGTGCTGTGTACGCAGCCTTAGCGTAATTTTTCTACTAGTCACATGCCAATTCATATCTTACCCATTATCTTGTTTCAGTGGATAGATTATGGTACAAATATAACTATCCATTAGGTGCCTTAGGTCCAGACAAGGAGTACAGTTTTGCGTTTAGTTTAGTCAGTCGTTAAGTCTAATTATTGCAATTAGTACGAAAATGAAACATTTTAGAACCGACAAGAGGCTATGTACCTACTTATACTTATACAAAAATAACATTAAAACATGCCTACCTAAAAAATCTTGCTATCGAATCACATTTCTTTTTTAGTAGCCATTAATAAAAATATAATAAAGCCTAATACAATTTCAGCTAAGATCTTTCATAATTTCCCTAAGGGTGGGTAATATTTATAGCTGTGTTAATTAAATATTAAACTAAAGCTTCCTCTGTGATAATTCCAGCGTGATAGTCTGATAATAAGGTCGTGTTTAATTTTACCATTTAAGTACCTACCTATTTAAATTAACAATTTCTCTTAAATAATAAATATTTAGTAGGATTTTTTTGTTTTTCCTGCTATTTAGAGAGATGGTTACACCACATTATTGTACACTAGCTGTCCGCGCGCAGCTTCGCCCGCGTTGAAGATTTTTCCCGGGACAAACTAATTTTCCCGGGATTAAAAGTAGCCTGTGTCACCCGGGGATAGCTTTTCAACGGTAAAATAATTTTTCAAATCGGTCCAGTAGTTTCGGAGCTTATTCAATACAAACAAACAAACGATCAAGTCTTTCCTCTTTATAATATTAGTTTAGAAAAGTAATTTAGGTACATTTTCTTTCATTACCTATAACGTCCAAGCTGATACATCCCTAAACCAATCCCAAATCAGATTCCGGCGTTTATTTGACAAGGTATTGAGTATGATAGACAGACATTTCAACGGATAAATGAGCATAAAGAATGATGACGAACATTGGGAGTTTCTAACAATTGTTTTATTTTTTTCTAAACACGAGGTAAAACAGACATCAACCTAGGATATGTTGCCAAGTTAACTCATAATTACTCAACATTTGGCTACAGTTGTAGCCTCCATCAAGATTTTGACACTATGCCAGACGAGACATAGCTTTGATTAGAATTTAGTGTTTTAGGAATGCTCTAATTCCGCATTTAGCGCCCTTATCATTCCTAAGCTTTAGCCCACACCGTGAACTAAAACGGAGAAAGAAGTTTTTCTTACGTCATTATTCTTACTTATCGCCTTGCAAGCAAGACTTCAAACTTCCGAACAAGAACCATCTAATCCACTATCACAATGTTCGTGTTTCCACGGAATATTATATCTCGCGAAGTTTTCGCAAGCTATTCAACTGACCAAGTCTAGTTACAAGCTAACAAGCGCATAACTATCGTCTAGAACTCGGAGCCTCGGATCTTACGACATCAAACAAGAGATTCAGAGGTGCCCCGGACTTAGACAAAGTACTTGAACCGAGATTGAGAGCGATCCGCCACAATGCGCCTCTCGGAAATAACTCGGGTGCACTAACTGTATGTAACCGTGGTAAAGTTGGAGTAGATATTTTACCTTGATTTCACGCGCGTAGGGAATTAATTATCCTTACTAATATTATAAACGCGAAAGTTTGTATGTATGGATGTTTGTTACTTTTTCACCCAAAAATTACTGAATAGATTTTGATGAAACTTTACAATAATATAGCTTAGCATCAGAATAACACATAGGCTATAATTTATAAAGATATTGTGTAAATTGTCCAAAATATAACGTGTCAAGTAAGTAGGAAAAAAATCTGCCATCTGCGAGTTATTCTGGCGTGCGCTGTAAAAATCGTTAGAATTACACGTATATAATGTATAATGGAAAGACAAATGCTTGCAGATCCTCAAACATTTGCCCCGCGACGGGAATAGAACCCGCAACCTTTTGCGTCACAGACAGTCATTCACCCGCAGCGCCACAGTGGTTATGATCGGAAGGCTACCACTAGACTTCTCTAATTTTATTCCATACCAATATAATATTAACAAAAGTGTATCTTTCTAGTTATTTGTTACCTATTTGCGGCTGAACGTATCTTCATGAAATTTGGTATGGAGATAGATTGTATATTTGAGATGGACATAGGCTACTTTGTATGTAGGTAGGTAACACGCGTGCGAAGTTACGGGCATTTACTAGTCTAAAATAAGTCAAAAAAAGGTTACGAACGCATTTTTTATATAATGAATTTTCAGCAAATAAATAATGTGTTCGTGGACATAAGAACATCAAATTGCTACTTTAATTGACTGTGTAGGCTTACAAGGTTTTTTCACAGGGCAGTCAAATATTTTATGATAAAAATCTAATTTAGATAGACTCATAAACTGTGTAGCCTTACAAGGTACACCTAGAAACCAACTCTCGAAAGCATGCTAATATTTGCTTAATTTTATTTTAAGATCCAAAGTGCTTAATTAAATTAAAACAAGGTATAAATGTTTCTTGTTTGTTTCCTAATGAGCCTTTCTCGTGGTTCCACCTATTTTCAGCTTGAATGAAAACATTACTTTTATGTGATGACTACCCATAACATGAAAAACATTTCAAATCTGCTATTATCATTAGAAGTTTGGTACTTACATTCTCACTGTTACAGTTTTTATGTAAACTTTTGAAGTTTTCAGCTTTTAGTGACTGAATGTAGTGCGTCATAATTTGGATGAATGAGGCGCATACTCGTCGGCCATCGGAGATCTTTGGTTATACGTTTCTTCTGTTGTAACAAAACAATATAGAGAGCATACTCATAGCTTTTACTGAAATAAAAAAACCTATAGTACAATCTGTTGAAAGCCTATAAATAATATATACAATGTATAAGCCCACAATATGCCAATCGAAGCACGTTGCAGAACCATTTGGTCATCTCTGCAATATCTATTCAGAACTCCAGAGCACTTTTTGCTCATTTTATCGCCGCGCGTCGAAAGCGTGTAATTCGGTTGCTACATGACTAGGACGCTTGGACAATTTAACGTAGAGACGCGAGTTATTGCTTCCATTTTCCCTCACAAGTTAAGCTAACGAACCAAAGTTTTAGCGTTTCTACTGATTAGTCACATCTTTTCGTGTGATTAGTAGAAACATAACAAAATAAAGTGCTAGCCACCATACCTTCAGTTTGTGGCGCTCATTGGGATCTAGAGTGTGAAGTTTTGTGCCTTTAGATAAGTGAGTGGCGGTGGCATTTTCATAACAGGACTTCCGTGCTTTGAAAAGTAGATTAGGCTCTAGCTCCGTCTGGTCATGACCTAGCTGTAGGCCTAGCATGGTGCTTTCGGCCATGACAAAGGTCCCCTGCTACCAAAGTTGATATCATGGGAAGAGACTATTTTTATTATCACATCCAGTGGTTGAGCTGTCTTTGTTGTGTGAGCTGCATGAACGCCGCAGTTTATTTTCACTTAATATCGAATCTCAATCCTTGTTGATTGCAGACTAGCAGTTTCGAAACGTTCCCAGAGGGCGAAGTGGAATAATTTTCCGCTACGGCATAGAGCGAAAGCGTAATTTAGTTCGCCTTTTGATGGTAAATTTATAGCCCTTTTTAGCAGCTTTAGAGTTCAATAAGTCTTTTTATTTATTGTTATTTCGCTACAATTTGTTACTGACTTGTAGAGGTTATTTAGTTTTCTACCAATTTTTGTTAAACTATTGGTTTTGGCTATAAAATTGCGTGAGAGGCCTTCGGAGAGCTTTAATATATGAGGCTCCGTCACTAAAGTTGACCACTTACGTATTTTACTTACCTCTTTAGTACCGAAGTCGCGATGCACACAAGACCAGCTGACCCCAAACTAAGCATAGCTTGTGTTATGGTGACCAGATGACTTATATCAGCCATCTGGTCAAAACACTCAAAAATAAGTCAAAAATACTTCGATATTTTTAAATACATACTTATGATACTTTATAACACCCAGACACAGAACAAACACATATGCTTATTACACAAATATCTGTCCTGGGAAGTAATCGAACCCTCAACTTACAGCGCTGAAGGTAAAGCTACTACCAACTGAGCTAACAGGCTAGTCAATAAGACTACAGATAAACAATTTTGGTGACATAAGCATAGATTTATTTTAAAAGATCAGCGGTAGGTCGCGGCGACGTAAGGCACCCCTAACGAGGTCAAAAAACCTACTCGCTTCTATTATTAAATCAGTCACAATCTTGACGTCGTACAAAATTTTAATTTCAATAAAATGCCAAAACGTATAGTGAAAGAGGGTAATTCGCACACGCAAACACATAAAAAAGCAAGCAGAGTTACTTTTCACTAGTAAACTTGAATTTTTTTTGTGACGAACAAAAAATGTATTCTAGTGTTTGCGTGTGCGAATTACCCTCCTTCACTATACATTTTGCCATTTTATTGAAACTAAATTTAGTACGACGTCAAGATTGTGACTAATGAAATATTCTCATTTAAAGCATATGAGATCATATGCTTTAAATATGAGAAACTGATTTTTATTTAAATTAAAGTTATTTTTCATTCAAATTTACGAACGAAAAAGTTGCAGTACATAATTTATAGAGTATTTTAAACTAACGGACATTTATTATAAAAAACGATTATAATTAAAAGCTATGACACTTCATAAAATTATGTCATAGCTAGAAAAATCTAGAAAATATCGAATATTCAAAATTTTCGAATAAGGTATTTTCTTTATATCTAAGCGAGTAGGTGTAGTACACCCATAATTACGTTTTAAAAACTAAAAAGAAACCGACTTCATTGAATGAAATTTGAGCCTATAATACATTTTTAGTGGAAAGTAGATGTATTTTGTATATATATAATATGGGTAGGCCAAATAAACGCAACGCTCCAACGAGACAGCGAGGTATGAAAGTACATGAAAACATCATCGATGTATACAATTTTTAGATTTTCGTTTATTTTTCAGCTCGTCCGATTTTGATAAAATTTATATGGGACCACCTGTAAAGTATACCCTTTCAAACAAAAAAAGATTTTTTTAAATCGGTTCAGCCGTTTTCGAGTAATCGGTGAAGATACATAAAAAAAAAAAAGATTTCGACGAATTGAGAACCTCCTCCTTTTTGATAAAGTCGGTTAAAAAGAGATAATGTTTTTGTTTACTTCAAAAGGTTTCAGAGCTACGTCGGTCATCAAAAACCAAAATGGTTATTAGACCAGGGTCTAATTACCCTTTAAAAATAATAAAAAGTGAAAAAAAAAAATAGTAGGATGAAAGCCATTGGAAAAGGAGGAGAATATTATAAAAATAAAAGGAAAAATAATTTACGGGCGATCTGAGGTCGGGAAGGGGAAGGGGTGAGTTTTTAAGGGTAAAAAACGGTTTATCTCGATTTCTGGCAAAACTACAAGTCTTATGGAAAACAATCAAATAGCAAAGTTGTAGGTAAAAAAAAGATCTACAACTTTTGTAAAAACACTTTTTTCACCTGAAAATTTATGTGAAAAATTCCAAAAACCATGTTTTTGGTTTTTTATTTGTATCTTTTACAAAAACTATTCACGAAATTTCTGACAAGAATTAGTAATATATATTTTTGATATGGTGATATCAAATGGTGATCGCATGGTGATATATATATTTTTTTGTTATTACATAATATTATACTTGTAAATTTTGTAAATAAAACCCCGCGACGTTAATCAAACCCACAACCTTCTGCGTCTCAGCCAGGCCTTGGCCCACTGCATCACAGAGGTCGTGTAAATGTTCTAAAGAACTGTAATACAAGCTCGTAAATACTGCAGCAGGACTCAGGAGACTATCCCTAAACCGGTTATTCAGTCGCCTCTTGGAACCGCAACGAAACGTGAAATATTGCTTTGCCGCGTCATAAATACTTCACAGAACGGCCCGTGACAATACCAGCTCTGTAAACATGCATTTGGAAAATCGACTCTATTATTTTATACTAGTGAAACGCCCTCTACTTTTTTCGTTAGCATAATCGCTAACGAATAAAGCAATCAGGGATTTGATTAGCACCTGTAGGACGTGGAACGTGTAGGGCTGAAGGCTAATCCCTAGGCAGGTAGACCTCAGATCTCTGGCTACTTAGAGTAAGTAGAGGTACTTCCAAACATCATAATTTTATTCAAACGTGTCCTCATTTTATACAGAAGTTCCTTTTGCTAGAATTGTGCCAAATATAATTTATACTGTCATATATAGCATCTGTCATAAGCCAAAATAGTATTTGATATGTATTTTTTACATATAAACTTAATTATAATTGTACTATATATATCCTGTTATTCAAATTTACAATATTTTTAATTCTATTACTGTCAAGAATCTATATATTAATACGTGAAGCAAAAACATTGTACCCCTTTTTACTTAAATTGCTCGGACGGAGGAGTAAGAAATTTCGCACACTTATAGTTTATATAGAGAAAGAGTGCAGAATGCAAATTTTTTTTTTAATAATGAATAAATCAAATCATTATTTATGGTCGAATTTCGACCGGTGGGCGACCACTAGTTATTATAAAATTATAGATTTGAATTTATTGTTTTTTTAATTATACCAAAATATATAGCACTTGTGTTATACAAGTAGCCTATAAATTCTTCGTTTGTCATTTCATAAAGTAACATAGCACTTCTAAATTAATTATTTTTTCTCGTCCTATTGCATATTTTATTCAGTAATCTTAGCGGTGTTTTAATCAATAAATTGTGACTCAATTGTGAGCTCAAATATGGACAATTTAATTATAAATGTATTAAGGTGCAATGTTATTTAAAAGACGAGTTATCCCTGGAAAGTTTAGACGGTCATTCCGCGATGACGTTTAGAATAGACAAATGACGATCGACATTCGACTAAGACTTTATAATCAAACATTCACTTGACCCTCGCAAAGTTGTCATTTTAAGGACACATGTCATTAACGAAGAAGTAGCCTACATGCTCTTCCAGGGAACAAACTACGGGTCTATCTTATTATTACAAACTATTTGTTTAAATCTGTAGCCATCTTTATTCATTGACTTAAGAATGACAGAGACAAAACATACTCGAACATAGCGCTAGCTTATTATGTGGTTAGAGGGTATAACCATGAACATACATAACCATCTAACTAATATTATAAATCCGAATCTCTGTCTGTCTGTTTGTTACGTTTTCAAGCCTAAACCGCTGAACCGATTTTGATGAATTTTGGTATAGAATAAATGGGACCTTGGACAAGAACATGGACTACTTTTTATGTAGGTACCACGCGTGCGAAGCTACGGGCAGCAGCTAGTATGTTTATATATCCAAACATCCATGTAAACATTCTCATTTATAAGGATTTCAGTTGTTATTATTAATGAGGGCACTTAGAACAATGTATGTTTTTATAAAAGCGAACTGGAGGTAGCCACGTTTATCTCAGTTAACAAGCTGTATAAATAACTGTAAATCTTGTAAAACGACTCCATTTAACTCAATCAAGTTAATGCTTTCTTTCTTGATCTCGCGTGTCTCTACACGAGACCAAACATTTATTCTAGTTTCGAGAAAGTCGCAGTTGCTAAATTATTGAATGTTCAGGAGTAGGAAATCTATGAGCCAACTTTAGTTAGAGTTAAAACATTTTAATTATTTATTGGTGTACAATATTATGCTGAGACGAGGATATTTGCCTTACACAACAATCTAGATACCTACCCATGTTATCATGCCTTCATAACCATCGATCTAAATTATAATTTGAGTTTTTATAATTTGTATGAATCTACACTTGAGCTTGATTTTGCCGTGGGTCAAAAAAACATATTTTATTTCCTTCTTCCTCCTTTTGACGTGATAACGTCTTATAAATCGATGAACGCCGGCTGCACGCACGAAAAATTGACACGTTCCGCCTGAGCCGAGTGTTCAAGCGAGAGCGCGGAACAAGAGAGGTATAAAGATTTACTTAAGTATTAGTATTAGTAGCCTAGTATTAGCTTAACTTTTGAAAAGCCGGAACCGATAGTTTACCCTTCAGAAGCACAGAAGCTCTCAAATGACAATACAACTGCGGTCAAGAATTTAAGGGCTGAGATCGCAGAAGACTGCTTAACTTCGTCGATCTGTTAAGAATACCACAACAGTTGGTTTGGTTCAGACACGATATAAAGATGTGCTATGCAGTACTGTATAGTGTTTGGACTTTTATTGTAATACCAATACAGAACAGACAGACAGTGAACTGACAGTTTTGCAATGTATAAACTAGTGCAATCTCGTATTCGTTATTCTAGTTAAGATGGATCATACAAAAAAGAGTGAAGACCAATACGAGTTTCTTACCATTTCACGACTAACCAATTTTTTTAAATTTTAAAGTATTAATAAATAAATAAATATTGCTGGACATTTAACATAGCGTCATCTAACCCCAAAGTAAGCAGAGCTTGTGTTATTGTGTTATGGGTACCACTCGACAGATATATTACTTAGACAAATACTTGTGGATCATACAGACATTTGTCCCGCGGCGGGAATCGAAACGCGACCTTCTGCGTCTCAGCCGGGCTTTGGTCTACAGCGTCACAGAGGTCATCGTTTCTTTCAGCATTTCGTTAAACAAACGAAAGTATCATTTTACTTCCTCAAAAATGCCAGAACAATACTTCATGCTTCTGGTAAACTAACTTACCATTCTTTCAATGCAGCTTTAACTTTGCAGGTTTCAATTTAAACTTGGCCTAAGAATAGAAAACTTACAATAGATAGGTCCTTTGTTTCACTCGCGCTGTTCATAAATATCTGAACAGGTTAGAAGTTCGCTGAACAAAGATTTTCAGAACATTATTATTGCACTACTCCTTGGCTCTCCTACAGAATAACATTGTGCTTCTGTCTTAGAACAGGTAAGTACGTCTATTTAGTTAACATTTCAACATTTATAAACTTTGTGGGCAAAGTGTATCAATAAAATTAAGTGTAATATTATTTATTTACTTGATTGATTAACTGCAGTTTGTCTATGGTAATGTACTACAAATTTTATTCATCTTATTCGTTAATGGCATGTGACATAATAATGTCAATTTTGTCAGTGTCATGTGTTTAAATTGTTTAGTATGTCACAAACTCGTATCTAGTCGTTCGTCATTTGATATCTATCTATCTATATAATGGATATAGTTAGTAATTTGGATTAGGATATAGTCTATTTTTTATCCCGGAAAAACTACGGGAACGGGAACGGGAACGGAGCGCGCGAAGCCGCCGGTGGCCGCTAGCGCCATCTATCAATATTTATCCGTAACTTTGTCAATCTCTTTAATTATTACAATAGTTTGAATAGCTATATTTTTTTTATAGCGATAAATACTTTAATACTTTTTGTGAATGTCGTAACCGCCCAACGAAGTGGGCACGGGTCAGCTAGTTTTATATAAATGGTGCCTTTTGGCAAAAGATAATCTTTTACAATATTCTTTGGCATGCAATTTTTATTAATACCCGAGATTTTTCCCCTTTGAATCAATAGGTTTAAAAGTAGTCTTATAAATATTTTCTTTGATAATTAATAAGGCAGTTTTATTTTATATTGTTTATTTTTGTTGTTTTCTGTTAGTTTTGTTTAATAATTAGTTAATTTACTAATGCCATGTTGAGCAGTTGAGCTATCTATAGATCGTTTTGAACGGTCCTTAGATAGCTCAACTGTTTCACATTTATTTTTTAATTGTATATTATTCTATACATTTCTGTAATTATTTTTGTAAATAAAAAATGTGTTACTATTTTGTATTTGTATAGCGTTAAATGTCCACTTTCTTTTTCTTTAATGCATAAACTAACTGTGGAAACTTCACTGGACTATGTGAAATAAAAAAAACCTCTTAGCCTGGATACTTTTGTTTATTTTCTTTGGAGATAAATCAAAATTAAATAAGGATTTAAACAATGTCATTTAATGAATAGTTTAGATAAAAAATAGCTTATATATCCCAATAGTTTATATATTCACGAAATCTCTTTTATGAGAGAAAATACTTTAATTCCACTAAATTTGTATTTCATTATCAACAATAGGTTTAATGTAAATGAGTGGTTCGTGCTAGACGCTGTCCTGGCAGGATTATAGCTCGTGAACAGATAAACCTTGGCTACTGTTTGTGTACTCTACTCTGCGTCGGAAATAATATTACCAAAAACTTCCCAGCGAAAAAGTTCAGTAAACTATTTAAATCTTAAAAATACTAAAACTTATGTCAAATTATGGAATACTGCAGCCTACGGCTTTGCCCGCGTGGTACATAGATAAAAAGTAACCTATACGTTATCCAAGTTCACTTTACCTTCCATTATTATGGACGCTAACAGACAGTCTGATCACGTCTACCTATCACGAACTCTCAAAAATAACTGCCCGAATTTAAAAGCATGATGTATCTCAAAACCTGTCCAGACGCCCCGGAAATCTTTGGTAACGTCTGCGTTTTCGCTTTTATGACACTTTAAAATACAAAGTCAAATCCTAACTAATTTATATGGAAGCTGGTAAGCGGATATTAACTCACAATTATACCAACACTTGGAAATCAAATGAACAACTTATTACACTTATTTACTTATTATTATTATAATTCTTATTATTACAATAAAAATAGATTTACTTCAACGGAAATGGCTAACAGGAAATTCAAATGAACGTCTTTGTAATACAATTCAAAAATAAAAATAAATAAGTTCAGATTAAATAAATAATCAGATTAATCAAACTGTGTTTCAAATTATTTGGTTGCTTATTTTTCATATTATGTCGTTTAATTTCCGACATTAAATCCAAAATCCAAATCTGTACAGAACGTGTAGCATAAATAAAAAATATAATAGACAATCCAAACAATACCGCGTAGCTCCAGAGTAAGTATAGCTTGTATTATGGGAATCAGATGACCAATAACAAAAACATTATATTTTTAAATACATACTTTATAATACTTTTTACCACTCACAAAACAAACATAAATTACATCATCATTCCAGAAGGCAAACCCACTAAGCCAAGAGGTCATACTAACACATACTAACACACATACACAAATTAGCACAAGCTTTCGCATAAAAAGTTTGATATGATCCTGAAGAGCAAAATTGAGATATGGTTCGAATTAACTTTGTTAAATAAAGGATTTTTCTTCTCATATTTTTAATCAAGAAAAGTTACGTGATCTTTTATTTCCACAACCAGAGAAATAACTTTTAACACCTCAAGATTTGATCATGACCAGGAGCCAGTATCAATGCCGGTACGGTCAAACTACAAATGCCATAGTAGTATAATAAAGCCTACTACGAGAATATTTGAGCCTACAAGGCCGCACCAGAAAAAAAAACAAAATGAACATTTATTTTTATTTTTCTACCCCGTATCTAATTAATCAAATCGCTAAAATCCATGCGTAACAAAAAATAGATTACATTTAGTTAAAGGCACAGCTCATCAAACCGTCATAGCTGGTAAACTCCTAAGCCACTCTATAAAAGGCCCTATCACAAAAGCACCAAGTAAACTGAAAAGTTAACCAGCTGTTATCATTATTCCGCACACGAAGTTGATTACTTTTCTGTATTTATTTAACTGCATTGAACCAGTAGTTTTTTCAATAGGGTTCTACAAAATAATACGAGGGCAAAAACCTGTGTTTATTAAAAAGAAAAAAAGAAAAAAGAATAGTACCTATATTTTATGTATTAACACAAAACAGACTGTAACTCAATAAGCATAAAAAAATATAATAGTTTTCCAAGTGTTATACAGGAGCTATGGTTATTCAAAAAATATAAAGTGAAGTTGAGTTTTTTTTCATTTTACTACCTCATTTTGAGGCCTATCTTAGAATTATATCATCGCGCTTAGCCATTTTTTTGATGAGTGTAATAACAAAAATCAATAATCTAATATTGTCACAATTCTTCGTTATCAATCGGACCCCTAATAAGGTACGTAACGATAGTTATTGACAATGTTTAATTGGTGTTCGCCAGTTCGCTGACCACACCAACTTCTGAAACTTCCGATTCTTAACACCAAGTGAATATAGCTCCTGGATGAGATCTTTAGCTTTTTGACGACTTCTGTGGCGCATTGGGCGAAGGTACGCCTGAGACGCAGTAGGATGCGGTTTCGATTCGATTCGATTCGGTCTAGATGTTTATATGAATAATATGTACGTATGTAGAAATAAAAAATATATGTATGTAGTATATCAGTCATGTTTTACCCATAAAACAAGCCCTGCTTACTTTGGGGCCACATGATGAAATGTCCGGCATTATTTATTTATTTATACTAGTGGTTGCCCACTGGTCGAAATTCGACCATAGTTAATTAATAATTAATGTATTTTTTTATGCAAAATAAATAAAAAATTGCATTCTGCATTCCTTCTCTATATAAACTATAAGCGTGTGAAATTTCATACTCCTCCGTCCGCACAATTTTCGTAAAAAGGGGTACAAAGTTTTTGCTTCATGTATTAATATATAAATGTATTTATTATTTATAAATAGGTTAGTGAATGAAGCATGGATGTCGTAGAAGAAGTCCGTTTTCTTTGGAAATGTATAGTAAAACCCAATCGGGAAATTACGTCATTGTTTATACCTACGAGTACAGTAATGAGTACAAGTCACAAGACTTATTCTTATATTATACCTAATGACCCGGTGAACTTTGAACCACCCAAAATTAATTTAATTGTATTGAGTAAGTATTGCGGCAAAAAAAATAAAAGACATATTCAAATAAGTCGAGCCATTTTCGAGGTTTGCGAGACTAACGTACAGCAATTGATTTTTAACCGACTTCAAAAAAGGAGGTCCTCAATTCCTCGGATTCATTTTTTTTTATTTATGTTCACCGATTTCTCAAAGACGCCTGAACCGAATTTTGAAATCCTTTTTCGTTTCAAAGGGTATACTTCCCAGGTGGTCCTATTTAAATTAAAATGAAAACGGTCGAGCGGTTTTTAAAATAATCAACAAAAATCGAAAAATTGTATACATCGATGATATATTTTTATATTCAATGAAATCGGGATTCTTTTTAGTTTTTAAAACGTTATTATTATAAATAGATTGATTGAAGTAAAAAAAACGAACTATGAGTATGTGCTCGAGTACAACATAATGTACGTTTTTTGTCTTTTTCCAATGTTATTCCTTTAAATGTTGGCAGCAGTAAACGCTTTGAACGCTAGGTTATATTTTACAGTCTAAAGTGCTCTATCTTGTTATACTTTAACTCTTTGATTTAAAACTTGTAAGTATTGAGTAATAATCGCTTGTGGAAGTCGCCGCAATGCTGACTTGGAACTCAGAACGTTCTTTTATATCTCGATCAATCGGACTTCGATAGTAATAATTCGTGTCGATTAAACTTGTGCTTTTGAGCAATTTAAATGTTTTTCTTAGAATTGAATAATCCATTATTAATATCATTTGTTTCGTCGTGTCACTTGACAAATATTTAGGTTTAAGCTGCATTTTAGGTCCTCAATTTTAATTTTAATTTTAGGTTCACCTATTAAAATTTAAACACCTTTAAAAGCATTTTATACGTTCCAAAGACATTATACTCCAGTTTGATAACTCTAACTAGGAGTAGATACTTAGTTTCCTTGTTTTTGTTACCTATAGAACGCAGCGGATAGTAATGGCTAAGACATTTTCAACACATTGCTAATCTCCCTACTCCCATTCATCATTCCTAAAATACCCGCCTTTGTGCTCACTGCTATAAGTCGGTGCAAAAAGTGAAACATTTGAGGTCCTATTTTAAACGCACAAGAAAAACGAAAGATTTTGATTCAAGAGAAAAACATAAACTTTGTACGGTTGAGTTTGATGAGAAAAAAGCAGTAGACGTTTCCTCTGTAAGGTTTTTTAAACAACAAATCTCTCTTAATCAGGAAATTAGTTATATAATTTCACTGTAAACAAAAAACTTTTAACAGAAAACAGTCATTTGCCATTAAAGTAGGCTTTAATCGCTAATTAAATCCACTCTCACATTAAGGAGATAATTGCCTTTTTAATGAGATTTAAAGGAGAAACGAAGATAATGTGAAAACAAAGTCTTCATCGCCTGTAATTACGACTTGCTGGCCAACATACTATTAAAAAAATAAAATATATGAAAATGATATGGTGGACAAGGAAAAAATATATTATATCGAACGATACAAGAATTAGGACCTTCTAGTGCACAGATGAACGTATTAGGTTGCTGTAGAGAATCGCTCGCCACAAAGCCTGCATTTCACCATTGCCAACTTTGTTTCGCATTTTCAGTTTAGGTTTTATTTACTTGTGTAATGCTTCTTGAGAATTAAATGCGAGTGGGAATTAATGAATGTTTTGAATAGATTTGACGTAGACAGAAACTTTAAAACTAGTTGTAGTATTTTGAATAAACTTAGTTCTTTTGCACTTTTTTTGTTCAATTTCCAACTTCATTTTGATTGTACATTTTGATAAAGACGTATTATTTTGTCGATGGAGGCACCGACACTGTTTCGATTCATCTAGAGAATCTTCATCAGGGTGCAAATATCAAAATCATCAAAATCGTTGCAAAATAATTCGTGAGTAAAGCCCGTGTATATCATTTTGATTGGTTTGCACTATTTTAGATTGAATGAAATAATAACATTATTGTTTTAGTAGTTACGGGAGTTAGTTGCGTTTTTAAACGCAATGTTCATGTAAGAGGGAGCAGAAGACATCCTAGATGCACCAGAAGAAGCAAGTAAACAAAGGTCAGCAGACAGCCTACGTTCCTGCCCTATGCGAAAGAAACGGGCAAAATTGGAAACGTGTTAGGAAAGTATTCCATTAAATCGATATACTCCTCTCACTAAGGTGGTTAGGCGAACGTTGAAGGATGTGGTACCGTTGCAAGTACCTGGTGTGTATTAAGTAAACTGCAGTTGTGGTCGTTCCTACATTAAGTAAACGAACCGTATAATAGCCAAACGTGTAAAGGAGCACATCGCAGTTAAAAACCGCCACGTTCACAAATAAGCGATAGTTGAGCACCTCGTGGATCTTTAGATTGCACTTCACGATGAAAATGTAATTTCTAATAAACGTAGATTACACAAAAGAATGGTCCGTGAGGCGATTGAAATTAAGAAGTACGCGAATTTTAATAGAGAAGACCGTTTTAGACTCTCTTCGTCGTGGAACCCCATAGTCTGCGCGTTGCGTTTCATCATATCAGTCCGTGGCTACTGTTAATTTGGAGGGTAGTTTCGAAAAACTGTCCATACCTACTACTCGATGACAACTCTCTTAGCATCTACGTGTAATACGCGATAAATAGCCGTTAAAAAAACAATCTGAAAGATAACTGCAAAGGTTTAAATATAATAATAATAATAAAATTTCACACAGCATCATCTGCCTTCAAAGTAAGCAGAGCTTGTGTTAAGGGTACCACATGACTGATATACTACTTATATATTTTGTTATAAATACATACATATTATACATAGAAACACCCAGAACCGAAACAAATATATGCAGATAGATAATTGATTCAGGCGTGACCTTGCGAAAAACCATCGCAAAACATTAAACGGATGGACATATATTTAGGACTATTCCGCAAATCTATTCCCAAATTAGACACGAGTTAGACACGATGCAGACGCATCAAAATTGAAATACTTGCAGGTTTTAAATAATAATACAAAATTTTTTTCCGAAATCGAACCCGAAACCTTCTGCGTCTCAGCCGGACCTTAGTCCACTGCGCCGTAGAGGTATTAGAATAACAATAATATTATTTTAACTAGCGACCTAAAATATCTAAAATCAGACAGCAATATTAAATACTTCATAAACATTGAAGTTAAGCTACTTATTTTGCAAATCCAAATTAAAATATTATAATTATGGTCGCTGTTTTTCTTCACTGCTTTAGAACTAATTGCATTTCTTTTGTTCGCTCTTCATTTCGAAACCGACGTGCAAACGGCATTCATTCATATCGAGTTTTCATTTTTAATTTACTTTTTTCCTATCACGATTCTCCATTCCACCGAGATAAAATATTGCTTTTGAACAACAGATTAATTATATTGAGGTAAGCTTTTCACAGAAGTATGCAATCGAATGAAACGTAGCAGGGACCACATTTTTGAGCGCTTTAGTGCTTCGTAGAGCACTTAAATGACCACGACGGTGGCCTTTGGGCGACCTATTATTAACTCCATCAACACAGATGATCACTCATATGTGACTAGTAAAATACCTATTCAACCAATCCAAATATTATGGGATAGTAAAAAAAACCCTACTATTTAGAGGAGGTATTCCTACAATCCATTTATTTCAATTGTTTTTATTTCATATCTTTATTTCATTCTGCTTTTGTTTACCTTGTCTACCCAAAGGTATGCCTGGAAGAGATCATTAGCGATAAGGCTGCTCGTTGTACATTTTATTTCTGTGTTTTCTCTGTGTACTAAAAAGTTTTAATCTATCTATATAGGTCCACTAATGCGTAATACCCTGCAAAATTAAAAAACAACATCGCTGATTTTTAATAACAAGAGACTACCTATCTTTTTTTACTACCTTTTTTGGCGCTGTGGGTCAATGTCCAGCTGACACCGTTTGTATGATCTGCAAGTATTTTTCTCGGGCCTGGGTGTTTATTTGTATAATATGTATGTATTGACAATCAATTGGTATACAAGTATCAGTCATGTCGTACCCATAATACAAGCTCTGCTTATTTTGGGACCAGATTTATTTTGGGACCTGTGTGAAATTTCCGGCATTATTTTTACAGGCGTACAGACAGACCGACAGACGAACAGACGGACATAGAAAAACGATAAGGGTTCTTTGTAGACTTTGGAACCCTAAAAATGTAGCGTGGAACAATATTGCAAATAATCTCTAAAGGTTTTACTACGCGTCAGTTTATCATCGGATTAATGTCACACTATGAACAGATTTGCGACGAGTTCATATATCTTCCCTGTATTTGGTAGGTAGAGATAGAGTTGGTCTAATATTACGTTGAGTCATGAATTATTGGATTTTGTTCTGACTGGCCTCACAGGACTGTCTTCTACGCTGGGTTGTTCTATTCCCAATCTGGACAAATACTTTTGTGATAAACATAGGTATATATTTGTTGTGTCTGGGTGTTATAAGTATTGAAAGTGTAAATAAATAACAAATAATGCCAGACATAATACACATGGTCATCTAGCCCTAAGGTAATAGTTAGGGGATAGATTAGATGGTGTTGTGTGCATTGTGCACAAATATTTATTTATTTATTTATATAAGTGCAAATAGTTGAAAGGTCTACTAAGTAAATTGTAAGAAAGTAGTGAGAGATCTCGAAGCTAAGAGTTAAGTATCAGGGTGCCCGAGAAATACCTGATATTATGATACTCGGAACCAATTATCCTCAACCCAGAGTGCTGACAACGGCATACATAAGCCAAAACTCAGCATAAACAGACATGAAGTTGGAAGACAATTAGTTTACACTTAGCGATCCAGCAATCCTTACTAATTGGACCACCTGTATTGTCAACCCTAGGTTATATTATTATACAAAAATAGCCCATAATCTCAAAGGCATAGAGCACGTTTCTCTGTTATTTGCGGAACCCTACTGTTTTCATCAAAACTAGCTCTTATTAAAATGTGTCAAAGTTCATTCTGCTGAGTTGCAAAATGTGCATTTAAATGCTAGTTTTATTGTAACTTTTAATTAGTGTGACGTATTGTTTGCTGATGAATAGATAATTAAAACTAAACGCAGATGTGGAAGCTTTGCATTATAATAATAGTTTCAGAGTTTTATATCTATTTACATGTTATAACATGTTAACAAAGTATGTTATATTTATTGACACCGAAAGTCAAAAAGTCAATATTAAAGTCAATATTAATATCAATTTTTTTATTTAATACAATCACAAGGAACACTCTCAAACGTCTTACATACTAGGTGAATTTAGATGCCAATTCTTCCAAACCCATGTGCGAGAAAAATGGACAGAAAACTCGTCCCGGTCCTAGCGCTTTTTTGCATGATCCTTCTTATTGGCATATGGCATAATGATGTAAATTTTGCCAGTGTCAAGTAATTTTTTCATTATAAAGTTTTAGGCGATACTTCGTTTGGCATTTCATGAAATAACATAGCTCTGCTAATTTAATATTTCGTACTCGTTTTATTGCATGTTTTAATCAGTAATCTTAGCGGAATTTCAATGAATAAGTTGTGACTACATGGGACAAGTATGATCAACTGAATTAACTGTGTATTATGGTGCAATGTGATTTGAACGACGAGGAATCCCAAGAAAATTTTGGGCTGCCATTCCGCGTCACGCCTAGAATTGATAATTGACCATCGACTAAGACTTTAACAAACAAATTGACTATAAACAAACTTAAACACTTGACACTGGCAAAATTGACATTATTATGTCACATGCCATAAACAAAGAAAAAGAAAGTCTTAGGCGAATGTCGATGGTCATTTGTATAATCTAAACGTCATCGCGGAATGGTCATCTTTCCTGGGATTCCTCGTCGTTAAATTACATTGCACCATAATACACTTATAATTCAATTGTCCATACTTGAGCTATGAAGTAAAAATATAATTCATGTAAGAGGATATACTTTCTGGTTGGTTCCATAGAAGTTTCATCAAAATCAGTTTAGTAGTTTGGTTTTTAAATCAAAATAGCTGAAAATAAATTTAGTTCCAAGAAAACTAAATTTTGTTTTTTGCTTTCCTGTTACTCTTCAGTGGTGTTTACGTATTTAAAAAAAATGATAATGATAATGTAGGTACTATATTTAGTACATTATCATTTTTCAAAACTCGTAAAAACTTTTCAGTGGTGTTTACGAATTTTGAAAAATGATAATGATAATGTACTAAATATAGTTACATTAAATAAAAAAAATATAGACTGAAAAGACACATAAATAAAAAATAACTTAAAAAAAGGTTCTCTATTTGGTTGTATTTTTATGGACTCAAATTTCATTCAATGAAGTCAGTTTTCTTTTTAGTTTTTAAGACGTAATAATTAGAAAATTGGTGAAAACCGTATCAAAATCCATAATTTAGTCAATTGATAATTCAGTTTACCTTGTTCAGACAGACATTCAGACAGTACACTTTATTTTATAATATGTACTGATATATAATTTATAATTCACGAGATATTAATTATTGTTTAAATGCCAAACTGTACCTACCAATAATGTTTTTGCACAAACCCAGCACATACACACATAAAACCCGATTATTATATGCACAAGTTAAGCCCACTAACAATGCGTTAAACGTAATTAAAGTTGGTGCACCCGATAGGGTTGCCAACAACTTGTAGTTCTGGAAGCTGGTCTGGCAGTTCTGTTTCTAACGGGACCTTTGGTATAGGAGTTTAGATTAGTTTTCAAAATGTGCAATGCACTGTGCACAGTGATTCTTGTCCAGGAAATTACCTTACATTACCGGTGAATATCGATATTGGTCTTCATTTTTGTATAACCCATTTTAGTAAATAAATAAATAATGCCGCTCTTTTCACATAACATCATTTGTTCTAAGCAAGCAGAGCTTATGTTATGGATACATCATGACTGTTATACTTTTTTATTAATTAAAAAAGGAGGATGTTAGTAATAAAAAAAAAAATTCAAAATTCAAAATCACTTTATTCAATAAAATCACAAGAACAAATTTGAATCGTCTTCTTACATGCTAGTGCCGGTTTCTCCTAACCCTAGTTCAAGAAGAATCCGGCAAGAAACTTGTCTGGTCTTAACACTTTTTTGTATGATCCTTGACAATTTTGTTACGGATGCCGAGTCGAGTTGGAGCAGATTCATCCCAAGCTTTTTTGTCATCTAAATAATCAGATATTTTATAATATGCTTTAATAGACAGTTTCTGTTTAATCACGTTTTTAAATTTGCCAATCGACAAATCTGACACGTCGCTTGGGACCTTGTTATAGAAGCGTACACATTGCCCTATAAAAGACTTATTAACTTTAGCGATCCTAACAGTGGGAACAGCGAGTTTATCTTTATTTCTAATGTTAATATTATGATTATCGCAATTTTTTTAAAATGAACATTTTTGTGCACATACATTACATTTTCGTATATATACTGACAAGGCACTGTCATAATATTAATTTCTTATTTCTAAGTGACTCTCTGGGGCCCATGTTATAAATTGCACGAACAGCGCTCTTCTGCAACAAATATGGTGTTAATATCAGCAGCACTCCCCCACAACAGAATCCCATAAGACATAAAGCTATGAAAGTAGCTGAAGTAAACGAGTCCAGCGGTATCTACGTCGGTAAAATTACGGATCTTTTTAACAGCGTATGCCGCAGAGCTGAGTCTCTTCGACAATTTATCTATGTGCGGGCCCCATTGCAGCTTATTATCTAAAGTAATGCCTAAGAACACTGTGGTGTCGACGAGATCTATCTTTTCGTTTTTAATTTTTACATTAGCATTCACCTGTTTAACGTTGGGCAGTATAAAACGAATGCATTTCGTTTTTTCTCGTTAAGTAATAAGTTGTTTACATTAAACCATGTTACAACTTTGGAGATTGCTTTGTTTAGTAAGATTAGTAAGTCGTCGCTTTAATTTAAATAAAAGTGACGTGTCATCAGCAAACAGTACAATCTCGTGATCATCCTTTACAAGTTTAGGTAGATCATTTATATAAATTAAAAACAAGAATGGCCCGAGTATTGATCCTTGTGGTACACCCAATACACCCATTTTTACCATTGACCCCGGAGAACGCTTTCCATATACATCTACTCGTTGTGTTCGATCACTTAAGTAGGATGTGAGAAGCTTAAGTGAAACTCCTACTACTAATAGGGACTACTAATAGGGTTGAACTTTTTGTTTTTTTATGTTGTTACTTCATAACTCATAACTCATAACCCGATTTTTATGTGAAAAGATATTTTCGATTAACTTTTCGATTGATTCCATAGAAATATTATCAAAATCGGTCCAGTAATTTGATTATCAACATAGCTTAAAACAGTATGTCATCCAAGTAAACGAAATGTCGTATTTTGATTTCCTGTGACTTTTCAGTGGTGTTTACGGAATTCGAAAAATGATTTTTTATATTTAATGAAGTTGGTTTTCTTTTTTGTTTTAAAACGAAATTATTTTGAATAGAAACATTTTTTATATTATAAATAAATATTATGGATAGAAACACCTGAACAAAAGACAAATACTTGCAGATCATACAAACGTTTGTCTCGCAGCGAGAATTTACCCATAACCTTCTGCGTCTCAGTTGGGTCTTAGCCCTCTGCGCTCGCAGAGATCGTCTAATAAAGAAACTAATCTGGATGGCGGTTATAGCAATGTTTTCTCATACTAACAAAATACTGCTTCAAGAGGACTTGACAAAGCCGTAATTTTTTGAAACGGGTTTTTATAATAGAAAAAAAACCCGTTTCAAAAAAGTACAATTTAATTATATTTCTTAAGTAAGGTAACGTGTATTTTTGTTTTTTAAGTGATTTTGTATCCATACTAGTAATTATAAGTGTAAATGTATCTCTTTCTATTTGAGTGCATGTCTGTCTGTTTGTCCGTTTCATACTTTTTCACGGATAAACTTTTGAATTGATTGATTAAATTTAGTAATAATAATAATTCCGGACATATCACACAGTATCATCTGGCCCCAAAGTAAGCAGAGCTTGTGTTATGCGTAGGTTTTGACTGATATACTTACTTTTTTTACTTTTTTTTGTTGTAATTACAAACATATATATAGAAACACCCCACCCGAGACAAATACTTGCAGATCATCCAAACATTTGGCATTCTGCGTCTCAGCAGGACCTTAGCTCACTACGCCACAAAGGGCATCAAAGAGTAGTGATAGAGATTGTATGTTGCACGTAGCAGCTACAATTATTATATATTAGGGACTTTGTTATTTCTATACCAGTAACACCCCTATCGGCGAAGCGCTGTTGCGGCAGCCTCTATTGTGCGCAATGCATTGTTGATTTTTAATTGTTGCAGAATTCTCCAGGTTTCCCACTTACCCTTGTTGTGGGGAAATCTTTAATGTAGAGTGACTGATTAAGGTACTGCAGAAGGTACTGATTAATAAATGGGTTTACCCGAGGTATTCTAGAATCTCGATACTATTTTGCGAAATTGATTCATGTTCTAAATTATACGTATTGTACTGGTTGTCAGGATATTATGGTCCATTTAGGATCCACCAAAACTTATGTGGTTTACCTAATGACCTAATGATAATAATAATAATAATAAAATATTTTTATAAAATCTACGAGCTAATGTTACAATATCAAAAAATACGTTCTAAAAAGAAAACCAACTAAATTTATTTAAAAATACGAAATTTCGTTTACTGGGATGCATATTTTTCCAGATATTTTGATTTAAAACGGAACCGATTTTGATGAACTTTCTATGGAATCAATCGGAAAGTAGGTATATTATTTTTAATATTATAATAAATAATATAATATTTATGATTATACTAATATTCTTGTATTATTTATTATTTAATTGACCGAGTTGTCTCCTGCCAAGTGGTTTTAGGCAAAACTGGTTTCGCATATCTGTTTGTCTGGATGTCATCCTCTACAGGTCGCATTTCACAACCGATTCTCGTGAAATTTTGTGAGCAGGTTCCATAACTATATAGCAATTTTTTTGTTGATTCAGATTTTGTTTTTTTTTCAAAATGCCGGAGATATGGGGTTTGAAAACGTAAAAAAGGTAATATTTCAGTCGTTTCGAAAAATGTTCGAAAGGTCTACAGCTCACAGAGCCAATAGTGATAAGGTAACTGATTAGATAACTCCGTAATGAAACGTTGACACGGAATAATTTCTCGCACGCAAAATTCTCGATCCTATACAAGTTATTCGAAGTTCGTGGGCTAAAAGATTTTTTTTTTATAAATGCAACAATCTTATCAATAGGGCATTAAACTTTTGGCATGCAAAGGAACCTTAATTTATGTAATCAGCATCCCTTACTTCTCCTCTTTATTGTGTGGTGAAACCTTACTGGAATAGTGCACGAAAGGTGCCTCTGAGGCGCACTTCAATCTTTTAACCACACTAGTTAGAAATAACTAGTGACACGATAAGAAGAAGACTGGAATAGAACTTGATTATGGGGTCAAGAAATACAATAGCACAGCCAAATAGAGTTCGAAATTGTAACGCAAGTACCTATGAGGTAATGGTAGCTATGAGTTAAAATAATCAATGCTAATGGTTTTATATTGCTGTAGATTTACCACAGTCTCCCCCTTCTCTACTCACATTTTACTTAGCATCTGTATCGTCATAAAATAAGTTTATTTTTTAATGTGTAGTTAGTTCTTTCAAACCATTATAGTAAAAGGATTGAAGTGCGCCTCAGAGACTCCTTTCGTGCACTTGACACGAATTTGAAGTTTTTTTTAGGTTCTTCGACGTTCCGTTTTCATAAAGATGTTTTTCTTCACCGGTTCGAACCCACGACCTTAAGCATCAGGGCCACTATCACTAGCGCTCTCAGTGCTCTAAATAGTACCATATATATATATTCATCTTATAAAAATATTTTATATAAACACTTTTTTCTGTTGCTAATTAATCTTGCTGCAATAATTAATTTTAACTGAAAAAATATATAATGTAAGGCGAACTGCCTACACCTAATTTGTGATGAAGATAAATTGGCCTAATTTATCCCCCAAATAATAGATTTTCTTCCTCTAATTTTATGAAGCTTTATCCTTGTTTTCGTTAAATATTAAAACGACAGACAAATGTTTTCTCCAGACAAACAAACTCTGAATTTTCAATGGACCAATGTTGTCTGCCCTATATAAAGGGCAAGATAAATGTCATTGCAAGATTATATTCTTCTTTTCTTCCTATAATAGGCCAGTCAAAAGAGACGTTTTTTTTGGTCAACTTTGCACTAAATTTCCGATTCAAATTTTTTTTTTATAAGGTGTACTTACTGAGCATTAAATCACAAAATGCTGATAGATCCAGGTGACGCTTCAAGCGCCATCTTGAAAAAACGTTTTTGGCCGATATCTCGAAAACTATGCACTTTAGGACAATAGTTATGGAGACCATTAATGTAGAAAATAAAATTTCGCATCCTTTGTTTTTTGTATACTTTTTTGTAAAACTTACCATTTACGATCTATGGCCCATTTAATGAACCGGTTTTTCTAGGTCCAGTCTAGGTTTCAAGGTTCTTTAACATGCATTCGTGTTAAAGGACGAGGCTAAAGTGAACATGAAAGCATGTTCAGTAAATGATCCTAAACCTTATAAAAATTTAGTGCAAAGTTGATTGCTATTTTGACTGGCCTATAATGACAAATGTCTTGTTGGCAAGACTTTATTTTAATGGAGCTAGACTCGGGTGTGAATAATTGGAATACAAAAAATAAATATAAATATTGCTAGACAATGCAACCAACACCATCTAGCCCCTAACTAAGCATAGCTTGTATTATGTCCGTGGAGGTTCTGGGTTAGAATAGGACCCCTCAATTTCCTCCCGTGGATGTCGTAAAAGGTGACTAAAGGAACACACACCGGGGGATTGGGCAGCAGCACCCCCCGAGTACTTAACACTAAATCTGCGGTCACCAATTCGCCTGCCAAGCGCGGTGACTGTGGCAAAACCCCCCAATAAATGATAGACACAATCAGAAGACGGCCCCCAGTTCCCGGCAGTTCCGCTATTCCTGGCATAGGTGGCAGCCACGGTAATGGCGGAACAGGGGGTGCGAAGAATCTCCGGCAGAGGTCCAGCTAACAATCCTAACGGAAGCGTAGGACGACCCACCACCCGATAGACTGATGACATTATAAATCGCGGGAAATCGGTAGATGGAGAGGGCTCAAAATCGTTCTTCCTGGAAATCTATTGGGGAGGCCTATGTTCAGCAGTAGACTACTAGGGGCTGAATGATGATGTATTATGGTGACTAGATGACTGATAGAATACCTATATATTAAAAAAAAATGATATTTTATAACACCCAGACACAGAATAAACACCTATGTACTTCACACAAATGTTTATCCTGGGAGGGAATCAAACCATCAGCCTACAGCGCAGAGCTACTACCGAATGAGCTGACAGGCCCGTTTAAAGCTTTGTATTACTTTGTGATTCGAGCAAAAATTATCCGTTGTTATTTTATATATTATTATGTTATTTTATTTACCGTTGCACCTTCTTGTATAAAATAACAAATGACGAACGATTTTGTGACATTATCATTTGTCTATTCTAAACGACATCGCGGAATTTCATTCTAGAACTTACTCGAGATTATTCAATAAAACATGCTGTAACATGAGAAAAAATAAATAATTTAGGAGTACCCTATGTTATGTTATGTTAAATGACAAATGAAGAATCTGCAAGATTATCAAATTACCAAATATAATTCTTAATCTTTTAAAATTAGTTCAACGTCATAATGAAAAAATAATGGGTCGATTTCACGTTACGAGTAATATGGCGAGACAGTGCCCAGGGCTGAGTGCTTGTTTGTTAGAACACATTGAGGAATACTCGGGCGAGTTCATAAACACCTACTTGCCTGAGTAGGTGTTTATGAACTCGCCTTGATTCTCTTGGTTTATAATTATTCCTGTTTTGCTTCAGTATCAGTTTACAGTACTCGTTGCCTTTAATTGACTCATTAGACGCAGTAACTCAGTAATATTCTTGCATGTTTACGTAGAGGTACACTTAAACGAGCAATTTTTTGAGCAACATCTAACTCGACAACCAATCAATCAGGAACAACATAAATTGCTACGTATAGACATAGACATAGACATTTATTTGTTACTCAAGCTCACACAATCAGTGCAAACAGAAAAATATATTGCAGAATAAATGAAAGTGAAGAATACAGAGTATGTAATGTATCTGTGTGCCAAAGTAACAAAATAATAATTAAAAGACATTGCACTCAACACCACCTAGCCCCAAACTAAGCAAAGCTATATCAAGCTGTACCTTATGGGAACCAAATGGCTGATAGAATATTTATAATTTGTTTAATACATACTAAAACATACTATAACACCCAGACAAAGACACAGGTACTACTAAGCTGACAGCTGACAGGCTCAAAAGGTCTCAACTCAGCATAATATGTCTCACCACTAGGAGACGCTGGTATTCTGTCGAAACCTTGAGCCAAAGACCCTGTAAGGCAAGTATTGCAAGGTAGTTTTTTTTGTACAATTGGCTACATGTCGCCAAATATGAATTGTTTATTGCCTAATATTGAGCAATTTAAATTGTCCGTGTATGCGTCCCGTAACCGTACCTACAAACTTGCATTTGGCATCCCTACGACGTTGATTAGGGTTAATCAAGCGTTGTGTTTCACAACACTGTGCAAGACAGGTACCTACAATAAAATATTCTACAAGTAACAGCATAAAATACAAGCGATATGTTTAATACGGCGTCGGGTAAGTCGTCATCAACAGCCTGAATTGCACAGTTGAAGCCGACATATAAATTACATCGACTTAATTCAGCAACGGTACTACGACCTGGAAAAGGCCAACATCACAAATTTATATCCACTAGATCTCTAGAATAAAACCTACTTGAATAACCGTTAGTTATAAACCTAGTTTTTAAACCTAACCTTGTATCAAATGATCATAGTCTTAGACTGGCCTGTGAGCTCAGTTAGTAGTAGCTCTGCTTCCTGCGCGATAGGTTGAATACGATTCTCAATTTCGATTCACTCCCAGGATAAACATTTGTGAGATGAACACAGGTGTTTGTTCTGTATCCGGGTGTTATAAAGTATCATAAGTATGTATTTAAAAATATACAAGTATTTTATCAATCATCTGGTCACCATAATACAAGCAATGTCTGTTTCAACTCGACTCGTCTCTGCAACAAAAATGGAATCCGGAATGTTTGTACCTAAAATCGGAATAGCGTTTCTCGCTTCAGTTTGACTCGAGACAGCATAGACTATGGACTATTATTGTCTGAATAAATTAATTTATTATTATAGACACGAGGCTTCAGCGCCATGCATATGTCTTTAGTTAACGCTATTTGTTTTAGTTACTTAGAAGGTGGTTCAATGTATCCGATGTGAACTTCCGTGTTGGGTTAAACTATACCCTTACTGCGTTGGCTTATTTATACCCACCATTCTGTCAAGGACTACTCACCATGACTATCACACACCACGCCATTCAAGTGTCATTTATCCCTTTTAATAACACATTGAAGCAAAAGAGACAATTTTTGCAGTAATGAGCTAATTTAGCCAAATTGGGACATCCAAGACGGTAGTAACGCCTCCTTTGCACGTGTAAAGGAGACCTTATTAAGCTGAGAATATTGTATAAGTAATATTAAGGCTCGTAAACGAGGACTTAACTTAAACTGCTTACCAGTGCTTAATCCCGTGATAAGATAATTAAATTATCGTAGCTACAATGATGTTTTTGAAATGGTAACTTCTTATAGGCGGGTAAACCGCATAGTTACGTAACGCGTTACGGCACCAGTCTGTCTGGCTTCCCTTTCTCTCACGCATACGGCAGCAGTAGGCAGGCTCCTTCTCTCTCACTCTAACACAGCGCTAGTTAGATTATTTTAAGTTATTACTTCTGTCGGGCGTCCCGAGACGCACTCGTATTTTTCATTAACTCAAAACTCAAACTCAAATAGGTATTTATATTCAATACAATCACAAGGATCACTTTGTAACGTCTTGCATACTAGGTAAATTTAGATGCCAATTCCTCATAACCCAAGCCCGAGAAGACTTAGCTAAATAAAAGTTGGTGGATCTGGCCCCAAACTAAGCATAGCTTGTATCATGACGACCAGATGACTGATAGAAAACTTATATATTACTTATTATATAACTTATTTTTCGTCAAACCCATACCTGTTTCTATGGATAGGTCTTCAAAAATGATATTGAGGTTTCTATCATTTTTTTCTAAACTGAATAGTTTGTGCGAGAGACACTTCCAAAGTGGTAAAAAGTGTGCCCCCCCCCCCCCCCCCCTGTAACTTCTAAAATAAAGGATGATAAAACTAAAAAAAATATATGATGTACATTACCATGCAAACTTCCACCAAAAATTGGTTTGAACGAGATCTAGTAAGTAGTTTTTTTTTATACGTCATAAATCGTAAATATCAATAACTTAATTAAAAAAATACACTTTTATTAAAACATCGATCAAAGTTACAACGAACTACAAGAACTTTTATATTGTGTTACTTGCTGTACGGAACCCTTCATGGGCGAGTCCGGCTCACACTTGGCCGCTTTTTTTATTTAATTTTATTTTTTTATATATTTTTAAATACAATGATACATTAAAACACAAAAAACACCTATGTTCATCACACAAATGTTTGTCCTAGGAACCCAACCCAACTTAAATAGAAGACAGAGATACTACAAACTGAGGTCAGAAATTGTGTTTTACAACACTTCATTCTTATAGTAGTAGTAGGTTATGACTACCCCCACCCCCCGGGTTAATCATTCTAGAAGACCTAAATAGAGATCTAATATGATGTCTATTGACGGTAGGGATTATATTCGTGGTCATGAGTATTTTTTTTCTTATTTCCCTGTTTTAAGATAAACAAAGATTAGTATCCGTTAACTGGTCATCATAGTTTCCAATTAGCCATGTCAAATTAAACTTCTAAATTTAGATACAATGCAAAATCACCGCTAAATAACAACAAATCGTTACTCAGCTGCTAATTCAGTAAATTCCTAATCTTAAGATCCAATTTCATGTTCGGGAGTTTAATCAGAAATTCTAAATATTCTCACAATTAATTCCGTTTAAAACGCAGTCAAAATTAAGGCTTTGAGGAGCTATAAAATTGTTAATTCGCGAATCGTTTGGAAACTTTGGCGAACCAAATGTGGCCTTTTAACTCTGTTAATTAATTTTTAATCAGGATCTATAAGGCGGCTTCGTGGGAAAGATTGAGTTTGTTGCGCAAGTTTATCAAACTTTACAGTCTCTGGGCTGATCGATATTTTGTTATTTATATTCTAAACCATGCAAACGAGAGTCTGTTTAATAATAGCACAGTCGTGGGTATGTAAATTAAAAAAAAAAAAAAAACTGTCATCTAGACCACTCATCTTTTATTGATTTTTTTCAGAAATATTATTTCACGGCTTTTGGGGGACTTTGGAGCCCTGAGGCAGAGACTGCACCTTGTGGGGCGTATCAGGTATTTTTTTCCAGACCGGGGACAGCCTCTTCGCTCCAGAAAATCAAAAAGGTGGTTTCCTTTTTTGTAGCTAGTTTACGACAATTTTGACAGAAAGCTTAGCTTTGTTATTTTTATGTCCACAGTAAGGAGCGCGGTTGCCGTGGTGCCAGCCGAGCTACCACGCGTGCGCTTCGCCTGTCTGCCACTGTAATTTGTTAGATTATTTAATTTTATTTAGATTTGTAAGGAAAAATTGTGATGGCACTATGCACACAACCGCCAAATGCAAGTAGAAATGTGAATAATGCTGTCGTGTCCGTGCCCGAACTTGTAGAGTGCACGATATGTTCCCAGCCTCGCTTCTTCAAGGGACAGAGAGGCCTCAAAATTTACCAAAAATGAATACACAACTCTACTATCCCGCTGTCTGCCCCGGTTGCAGGACCGGTAGATATTTCGTTTGTAAATTCTAAGTCTCCGTCTGATTTACGACCCTTTTGGAAAGTGATTAGCCAATGTTAAACTACAACCCCTATTTTGAAACGTATTCCTCGCGGTGCTCGCATCTCTGTCGCTACTGTTCTGTCTCAGGCCATTAGGAATGTTGTATCTAAAAATACGAAGCAAGCATGGGAACATTTACTAATTTTCCCCTATAGTGTACTTCATGTACAGAAAGATTTAGGAAACATATCATCGCTTGCTATTCGGATAAAGCAAAATTGTGTTAGGTATACTTCAAGCATTGAGTGCTAACCTATTGTTGTCAGGTCGAGTTAACAGCGAGATCACTGAACTCCTGTACGGTGCGAACCTATGCGCACTCAAAAAGAAAGATGGCGGAATTAGACCCATAGCCGTGGGTACCACCTACCGCCGCCTAGCAGCTAAAGTCTGCTGTCGGAAAAAAGCTGCATATCTCAGTGACTTTTTCGGACCTGTTCAGCTAGGCTTTGGTTCGCGTGGCGGCTGTGAAGCCGCAGTACATTCTCTTCGTACATTTTTGGATCAAAATTGCGGGGAGGTAATTTTAAACGTGGATATTAAAAGCGCCTTCACTTCCGTAGATAAGGGTGTCTTGCTCAAAGAAATTAAAAATAAAATTCCCGAAATTCCATTTCCATTTCTTCGGCAGTGTTATAGTTCACCGTCTAAATTGATCTATCATGAAAATATTATTTCGTCTGCCGTTGGATGTCAGCAAGGCCCTTGGTCCAGCCATTTTCAGCCTTGCCATCCATCGAATTATTCAACGTCTCCAATCTAAACTCAATGTTTGGTACTTGGATGACGAAACTTTAGGTGGAGATGTGGACACTGTTTTTTGTGATCTAAAGCTCATCAGTGTTGAATTTAGGCAAATTGTTTTAGAGCTAAATTATTCAAAATGCGAGCTTTACGTTTCGGACACTTGTTTGGATAAAAATTCAATTGTTTCAAAATTCAACAGTTTGGCCTCAAATATTACAGTTGTTGATAAATGTTCACTTCGCCTCGGTTCACCAATTCTTGACGAGTCTTTTCCGACCTTCATTGATGGGAAAATTCAAAATTTTAGCAAAACCTCGGACAGATTGTTTAAAATTAATAGTCAAATGGCTTTTACAATTATCAAGTTTTGTCTTTTTGTTCCAAAATTTACTTACGTTTTAAGATGTTGTCAACTGTGGAAACACAGCAAGCTGGTGGAAGGCTTAGACAACATAATAATGGACACATTATCGTCGGTTTTAAATATTAATCTGGATGACAAGGCATGGCTGCAGGCCTCCCTACATACATCTAGACCATTATGTCTATTTGGACCAGACGATACACCTAGGCAAGTCCAACTTCGACAAACAGGTCAGCCTACGAATCCAACTCGGATGGGCAGTGTTCGAGGATTACGGCACATTTTCTCGTCACAGATATCGCAGAGCCTGAAGACAAAAATCTTCAATCAATGCGAGTTGCCAGTGATCACATATGTAACAGAGACTTGGTCGCTAACTATTAGCCTCATATACAAGCTCAGAGTCGCGAAACGATGCTATTTTTGAGAGAGAGAGCTATTTTTGGTGATAAAATACGCATCGAGGAAATCTGTAGAAGAACCAAAGTCACCGACATAGCACTCAAAATTTGCAAGTTGATGTGGCAATGGGCAGCCATATAGCTCGCAGAACTGATAACCGGTGGGGTATAAAAGTTCTCGAATGGCGACCAAGGACAGGAAAACGAAGCGTAGGACGACCCCCCATCCGATGGACTGATGACATTGTAAAGATGAGAGAGGGCTCAAAATCGTTCTTCCTGGAAATCTATTGAGGAAGCCTATTTTCACTTCTTCTAGGGGCTGATATGATGATGATGATGTGTTTTTTATGCATAATTAAAAAAAATTGCATTCTGCGCTCCTTCTCTATATAAACTACTGGCTGTTGCTCGCAACTTTGTCCGCATTTTTGTTTGAAAGGAACTGTAACTTAACCAGGATGCAATTTATCTCCTTGCCAACATTCACAACCCATTTTACTCCTTTACAAGAGTTATTTAGAAAAATCCTGAAAAGTGTTCATTTATTTTGCATTTTAAGTATCAAAGTCAAAGTCAAAGTCAAAAGATGATTTATTCAATACAATCACAAGGATCACTTTGAAACGTCTTACATACTAGGTGAATTTAGGTGCCAATTCATCCTAACCCAAGCTCGAGAAGAATTGGCAAGAAACTCGTCTTGGTCCTAGCGCTTTTTTATATGATACATCTTATAACTACCTTAACTACGAAATACAAATACAAGAGAGTTTATACATTTCAAGTGTGTCGGTCTGTCTGACGGCAGGGCGACATGAGGCCATGCATTCTTATCAATAATATAGTCATCTATATTATAATAAGCTTTCTTCAAAAGACTACCTTTAATGTATGCTTTAAATTTCTTAATAGGTAGTTTAGTAGCATTTTCAGGAAGCTTATTATAGAAGCGCACCGTGTTCCCCATAAATGACTTATTAACTTTTTCTAGTCGAAACCTAGGGATGTATAATTTATGTTTATTCCTAGTGTTGATTTTATGAAGGTCACTATTTTGCTGAATCCCATCTCTATTTTTATGTGTATATAACAAATTTTCATATATATATTGTGAAGCTATTGTGAGAATATTAATTTCTTTGAATATTTCTCTCAAAGATTCTCGTAGTTTCATTTTATAAATGGCACATATTGCCCTTTTTTGAATTACAAATATTTTACCAATATCAGCTGCTTTCCCCCAGAGAATGATGCCGTATGACATAACACTATGGAAGTAACTGAAATAAACTAGTCTAGCTGTAGCTTCATCAGTAAGCCACCGTATCGCACGAACTGCATATGCAGCGGAACTAAGCCTACCAGCAAGCGTTTCAATTTGTGGTCCCCACTGTAGTTTTGCATCAATATTAAGACCTAGGAAGATCGTGGAATTAACAAGATTCATTGCCTCTCCATTTATTTCAATGTTGGACGGGCTATGAATAACATTTGGCAAAGTGAATTTGATACATTTAGTTTTTTTGGAATTAAGCAAAAGATTATTTACAGTGAACCAGTTAAGAACTAACGATAAGGATTCATTTACGTTATCGCATGTACTGGTTTTACCTCTATCAACTTTAAAAATTAAAGACGTATCGTCTGCAAATAAAACTATATCACAAATATTTTTTACAAAAAAAGGTAAATCATTAACGTATACTAGGAATAAAAAAGGGCCTAGTATCGATCCCTGAGGTACCCCTATATCAATAATTGATCCCAAAGACCTCTCACCACCCACGTCTACTTTCTGGACTCTATTGGATAGATAAGACTGTATGAGGTCAATCGCCCGGTTTTTAATGCCATAATATTTTAACTTTGTGATTAGGGTTGCATGACTCACACAGTCAAAGGCCTTAGATAGATCGCAGAATACCCCAACTGTATCCAAACCAAGTTTCCAAGAAATCTCATCACCCGTTAAAAGTTCGCGTTTAAACTTTGACACCCCATCTTATCCCTTTGTTAGGCCTATTTTGAAAAACCCTAAAACACGCGTCCATTTGTTTGTATTTTATTTATTCATATCAAGTTTCAAGTAAATCGCACCACGCGTTAAAATTTTCATACATTTGGTTTAACCCTCTTACACCCTCTTAGGGTTGAATTAAAAAAAAAAACCCGCCGTAGTGGGTGGTTTTGCTGTAAAAGAAAGCCGCTTTCCTAATTTCAGCTTCATAGCTTCAGCGGTTTTAGCTCGGCGATGATAAATCAGTCAGTCAGTCAGTCAGTCAGGTTAAGCTCTTTTATAGGTATAGATAAGAGTGCGAAATTTCATACTTCTTCGTTTGCCTTATATTCGTAAAAAGGGACACAAAGTTTTTGCTTCACTTATTAATACGAGTATATAGATGCTAAATATAGTGTTTGGACCTCTTCCTCTGACTTAGACATCAAAAAGATAAAGAGGTAATGTGACATAGCCTGGGCATTACAATCACGAATCTGTTTTTTTGGAAGTTTAATAGACCATTAATTTACTGATCTCTTATCCAATGACTAAATAGACCGTTCACCGTTTAATACTCACGGTGAGTTGCACAAATGTAAGGGTGCGTTACAAGCAAACGGAAGAGTCCGTCCGAGGTCACTCCACAACTAAGAACATTCAGAGCTTGCGTAACAAGAGTGTCTTAGAGTAGGGAACTTTTAGAGTGTAACGATGACTGTTTTGATTATGATTATTCAACCGATGGTGACGACGATTCAAATATTTTAACCTATTCAAGATCAAACAACCGAACAAACTTATAAAAAAATATGAACAGAAAGTAATCGATCGAGCGAGCAAGAAGCGCGAGCGAGTGTTTTCGTTTCAGCTTAGGCAAAAATGCGTTCGTATGTCTGTCCGAACGGCGTCCGAACGGCACCCGGCCAGCGTCTGTCCGGGTGTTCTTCTCTACATTTCTCAACCATTTCTCAACCGATTCTCGTGAAATTTTGTGGGCCGGTTCGGATTCTGATTCGGTTCTGACAAAAAAAAAACTTTATAGTTATACCATAAAGATTTTTTTTTGTCGATTAAGTTATTAATTTTTTTTCAGAATGGCGGAGAAACCCCATGTCAAATAAGTAAAAAAGATATATTTCAGTCATTTCAAAAAATGTTCGCGAGGTCTACAGCTCACAGAGCCACTAGTTTTACCTTGGTCAGACCCTCACAGGGTATTAACGAAGACTTGGGCAACCTATATACTCTGTACTCCTTCAAGTTCTGTAATTTAGTTAAGAACATAAAAAAACATGCTCAACACTGTTATTCACGGGTAATGTAGACATGGTTCGGATAACTATAAACTATAGGTCTATGACTCAGTTTTTTGATCCATAGTCAAAGAAAACAACGGTTAGGATCTCATTAAATAATGCCATACCTTGATGCTTTTTGATGCAGCTTTAACGATTTGTTTTCTTGGCTATGAGTCAAAAAACCCCCCAGTGCAAGTAAACCAGTCACCAAGATTGGTGAGGTCAGAGAGCACTATTTTTGTGTTTTCCCTTACCTACAAAAACTGTTCATATTTCCCCTACATAGCCCCTACATCCGTAAAGTAGGCCGGCACTACGGTCCGCAGAAACTTAATGATCTGTGAAGTATCGACTAATCGACTACGAGCCTCAATAGACTAGGCAGTTCTAAAAAAAGGTGGACGTCATGTTAACAGGCAGGATAAAGCGATACAGGTCATGGTCTTCAGCTATAACGGACATCTCATCGTGCAGAAAAGCACTTACCTAGTACTCTTATACATTTGCGGTACGTTACCAACGGCAGAGGTAACTGCAGCCGTCGACCCATTGTGACGCTTGCAGTTGTATAGTGCCGCATCCGCCATTTTGTTACCAAATAGTTCACACGCGTCGCGGATTTAAATAAACTCCAGTGACAAATTTGACGTTGAATTGCTAAAATTGTGGTAGTAAAGAGAAATGTTTGTATTTGGCATTATAAATTACAAGAGTAAAGTAACAAAACAATAGAAAACAGAGCATGGACGGCTGTTTCTTTTACGGAAGCAATTTAGCTACTGGCTCCTGTACAAAGAGCCACAAAACGTCCACGGCGGACGCCAATGGGTGCAGGTGCCTCTGCAGTTGGCAACGTGCCGCTCGTATATAAAAGCCCTAAGACGTAAACGAGGTAAATAATGATCGCACAGGGAGCTGATCTATAATGAAGAACTCTAAGAATAATGTGTTCCTTGATTGAATTACTGTGATATGAACTATGTCGTAATATACAAAATACGTTATACACAACAATATATAGAACTAGCAGTCCCGCTCGCGACTTCGTACGTGTTTTGTAAAAAAAAATTAGTTGTCTGTAAAGTCGGTTTACGGACGATAGTATAACGTGACAACGTCATAAAAAAACAGATTTATCTGTTTTGTTATGCGCTCTCGCTACGATTGTAACGGGACAATGAGCGTAACGGGGCTATGAGTCATCCTTTTTCGTGCGTGCAGCCGGCGTTCATCGATTTATAAGACGCTGTCACCTCAAAAAATATCACAATAAAGCACAATCACAAATTACGCATCAGTTTAGTAGTTTCAGAGATAACCCTCTACTCACTCACAAAACCATAAATAAAATTACAGACTTTTTACGTCTTTACATCTATTATAGACCAAGCGTTTGACCACCACTCATTCGTAAAGCTCCTATCCCGTGTCTGCAAAGTAAGTATTTTCTCTACAAACGGGACTACGGGGTATCATAGATACCCCGTAGTCCCGTTGCTTGAAACGCATAAGAAGCCTGTACTTCAGTATTTTCCATTGTCCTACATCTTATTATGCATACATTTATACTATTACAGACTTTAATGTTATAATGATTCGAAAGAAACAGCCGCTAGCAATCAGTTTATCCTATGTCTATAACGTATGTCCCTCTAGGGTTCACCGTCATGGTCTATTGCTTTACTATTACTACATAGTATAAAACAAAGTCGCTTCCCGCTGTGTGTCTGTCCCTATGTATGCTTAGATCTTTAAAACTACGCAACGGATTTTGATGCGTTTTTTTTAATAGATAGAGTGATTCAAGAGTAAGGTTTATGTGTAAAATATATGCATAATATAGTAGAGAAACTCTGATAATTTTAGAGGTTTCTAATGTGATGTCGTAAATAAACACATTTTTTTTCGCTTATATTGCAAACACTGGCTGAACCATTCTGTACCTAGAATATCTAGTATCAGCATTGCACCCGTGCGAAGTCGGGGTGCGTCACTAGTATATTATACATTATATAATGATCGGGAATGATCCGAACTCTAATATTAAAAGGATCGGGATAAACAGGTCAGGTTAGGTCAGGTAGATCAGGTTCATTCCTTAGTAATGTGCTTTCCGTATCTGAAAACTATATTTCCAGATAAATATTGATACCCCGTTGTCCCTTTGCTATGAATTTCCAGACATAAAAATCTAAAAAGTAAGTTTCATCCCCACAGGCTTTGGATCCCGTTATTTATAATGCATAAATTTCATAATTGCATAGTCCATAGTTATCATGGCCGGCAATCATTGAACTTTAAATCCTGGCCGATTTATAGTCTGTATAGAACGATAGTACTAACATAGTTAACAGTTCCTCTCCCCCTTCTTTCATACTTCTTTCCTGCCCGATCAAGGCGTGTTTGTTTCCTATTTTGCTATCGACATCAAATCATTCCAAACAAACCAACCAACCAAACTAACAAGCAACAGCTGTTGTAGTTTCAAAGCTAAATGACGTTGATTTTTAAATTCTGGAAGTAATTTATATTTATCCTCTCAATTCCTGAACCTGTTATTTAATCTCGCAGTAATGTACAAGTTCTGTGTTGTGAGCTGTGCTAGTAAACGAAAGGACGTCAGTTTTTTTATGCTTCCGAAAAGAGAGATTGGACTCTTGGACTGGACTTCGATTGGAATAAATGACTTCTAGACCTGAAGTTTTCAAGATCTTCGCAAGCAGTATGATTGTGTGTCGAAAGCATTTTTAGAAGAGATTTCTCGCTTCAACTCGAGAGCACATGCCTATCCAACGTAATCTGCTGTTACCGAAATGTCTGTCTATTGGTGTTCTTCTGCTATAATCACCAGTAAGTACTTATTGTACCTACTTATCTTACCAAAATCATTAAATAATAATTATAATAATAATAATGATAATGTAAGCAGAGCTTGTGTTATGGGAACCAAGTGACTGTTAAACTACATAATCGACTGGCATGTCAGCTCAGTTGGTAGTAGCCTTCTGTGCTCTAAGTTGAGGGTTTGATTCCCTCCCAAGATAAACAATTGTGTGAAAAGCATAGGTGTTTGTTCTGTATCTGGGTGTTATAAAGTATCATAAATGTATGTATTTAAAAATATACTCTTATAAGTATTCTATCAGTCATCTTGTCACCATAAATAGATGATGTTGTGTGCATTGTCTAGCAATATTTTTTACTTATACCTTTATTTGTAAATACATGCATATTATACATAGAAACACCAATAGAAACAACATAGAATGTTAAACACTCAACATTATTGCATTTGGTTATGTGTGCTTAAATTTCTTTTTTTTCCAGATAGTACTGTGATCATCATGTGATTACACACCATGAAACTACAACATTTGGCTCACACCTACTCCAAAGCAGATTACACCTAATTCAAATGTCAACATCAACATACCAGCTGTTCTCGGCTTGTACAGTCTGATAAGTGATGATGGTAAGAAGCCTGATGACTCTTGTCCCTTAAGAGATGGGTGGGCCATTGATATGAGATGCTACTTGTGTAGACACCCTTGCCGCATCCCATTACAGTCTGGGATTTCTCTTAGAGCTGGTGAGGACAGCTGCATGTGGGGAGGTGCTGAGGACCTGATAAGATGCAAATATGCCTTTCTTTCTTGAATTCAAGGCCGCTTCCGTGAAATAATCAAATTTTCTGGACCAGTTTGGCTATCTATAGATTGTTTTACGCAATTTAGATAGCTCAACTGTTTGACTTGTATTTTGTATTATTGTGTATTATTCTGTATATTTCTGTAAATAAATGTCTAATTGTATAATCAATGTGTTTATTATGATTATCAGGGTCTTTCCTTTGTAGATCAATCAAATATTTTAAAATAGTAAGCAATTGTATGCAAGCAAGCAAAACAATATACTCGGTAGAATGAATACCTTGCTGATGCTAAAAGGTTCATTCAAAATAAAAAAGTTATCTGTCATATGGGATAAGGTGAACAGGTATTGGACAGGATTTCGTCTATGGGAGTGCCCCGTCTGATGTGTTAGCATCCTATAGTTTGTGATAGTTATCCAGACTTCGGTCTAATCGGTAAAATCTACAACTGTCAAACGACTGACAGTTGTGACAAACGCCATAAGGTTAATTAGAAAAGTTTATATTGCCAAAAGCGCTAAGGTTCCATTAGAAAAATTGATATCGTCGTTAACTTTTCTTATTTTTTAAAAGAATCAGTTCCTGACAATAAAAAACACAGCAAAAAAAAATTTTCGAAATCGGTCATCGGTCTGACGCGCCGGCCGAGACCAAGGGATATAGGGATTCATTTTTATATTGGTCCAGCCGTTTAGTAGGAGTTAGATGACAAACACACGTACAGAGGAATTATATATATTAAGATGATTAATCCTTACTAATATTATAAATTTGAAAGTAACTCTGTCTGTCCGTCAGTCACGTTTTCACGCCTAAACCGCTGAACCGGTTTAGATGAATTTTGGTATAGAGATAGATGGGACCTTAAAGAAGGACATAGGCTACTTTTTATGTAGGTACCACACGTGCGAAGCCGCGGTCGGCAACAAGTATAAAATACATGTGAAACAGTTGGGTATTCGAAAGTTCATGTTTAAAATGATTTATAGATATTGATGGCATTGCCAGGTTGAAATGCAATGCTAAAATGTTTCACCGGGTGACTTTCTTTTATTGAACAAACTCTATTTTACACTAGCGAGTTGTATGAGCTTCTTTTCAGATTTTTCTGACTTGGATTTCAAGAAACCACTTAGCTTCTAAAACGATTCAATGACCCTTGTGATTCTACTGGATAAAACTGATATAAACTTTCGCCTTTGAAAGTAATCATATATGTATCATATATATATCACAATGTACCATATAAAAAAACAGATGTGTATTGTCATATTCTATGCACTTTGTATTTGTTTTCCAACTGCTTTGAATGCGCAATCTATTGCTGCAGCTCAGGTAGGAAGTGTGACAACTTGTGTTGATAACGGGCTGCTGTGTACCGGACTTCTGTACCCTCAGCACTACATTTTCTGAGGCATTTGTTGTACATTCACGAAACCTTTATCCCGTGCTGATTCCAAACACGTGCCAGGATTCTTGATTACGTGTCTACGCAGCAGCATGCCTTCCGGTAATCGTTCACAGAAAGAAGGAGCCGAGCTCTGGACTTGTTTGCAGCAGTGCAATGCAATGCAAATGTACGTGCATTGTACATGTAAGCAGAATCATCACGTATGCTTTAACTTATTTATGGTGAGAGTCCCGACAAATCGCGTAGCAACATTCTTGCACGAAGAGCTTCAGCCGAGGGGTGTCAAGTTTCGACGGTTCGCTGGACGTCTACCACCTCACACCGCTGTGCATCGTCACACAACGATTGCGTCACACGTCACCGTCTCTCACGAGTCTCTACTCAAAATTGTATTATTTTATTTTTGTTTTTCTCTTGACCGTGGGTTTAGTTAATTATGATCTGTAACTTATCTATTGTTGTCTGAAATAAAGACATTACTATAATTAAAACGTCACAAAAGACCAGCGTTATAAACGTATTATAGGGTTACCATCTTTGTTATAATTATATTCAATTCGCGTGAAATATGTCCTTTTCTTATCATTTCTTTGGGGAATTTTAATGAATATATTGTGACATCATAGCACAAGTATGTACAATTAATTGAATTATAAGAGTATTATGTTATTTATAACAATTATATAACCATTATAATGTCATTTGAACGACGAGGAATCCCGAGAAAGTTCAAGACGGCCATTCCGCGATGACGGTTAGAATATACAAATGACGATCGACTTTTCGATTAAGACTTTACTATTAAACAATCCCTTGACATTGGCAAAATTGGCATTATTATGACACATGCCATTAACGAAGAAGAAGAGGTGGTAACAGATTAAACAACACAATTAACTGATGCACATGATGCACATACCACATTATGTATTTTATATTTTGGTTTTTCTATGTACATACTGTTGAATTATTTCTGTGACCCCACTTGAATTATTTCATGTGTATTGAATTATTTCTTTGACCTCTGTGGCGAAGTGGGCTTAGGTTCTGCTGAGACGCTAAAGGTTGCGGGTTCGATTCCCGCCGCGGGACAAATCTTTGTATGATCTGCAAGTATTTGTCTCGGGTCTGGGTGTTTCTATGTATTATATGTATGTATTTACAAAAAAAATACCAAAAATACCCATAACACAAGCTCTGCTTACTTTGGGGCCAGATGATGCTGTGTGAAATGCCCGGTATTATTATTATTATTATTGTTATTACTTAAACAGGCTTTAGCCCTAGTGTGGGGCAAAGAGGTACTTAAGGTATATCATTTCTGTATTATTTAGTTCCTCAATTTAAGGAATGAATGAGATCATGGTAGTCCTGGTATCCCCACAATACAGGCTTTTCAGCCCTAGTATGGGGAACAGGTCTACCCTAGCCTTTATTTTGTTTTTTTTATGCGACTGCAGCAGAAGTGTAACTAGATAATTTAGTCCAGTCCATAAGTTGTTTTGTACCAGAACACAAACATTTTATATACGAATAAAAAGAGTGTGAATACGAATAAGAATACGACTGTAATGACTTGTAATGTTTTATATTGGTAATTAACTGAATTTGAGAATATTAATACTTGAATTTTACCCAAGCATGCTGAGTGAAGACCAATTTTGCTGCCATTCGACTACTTATTTGAAGCTATACGACTTTTATGCTATGTAACAATAATACAATTTCTACAATATCATTAATTTTGATATTGGCGTGCTTGCTAGTTTGCGAATTGATTTCTCAACTCCTGTGACAACTAACTAGTGATACAATTACCTTAGAAACCGGTGCTTGAGGATGTTCAGCGGTCTATACAAGCTTATTCTATAGAAGTTATAAAGCACAGCACAACTTCGAGACCCTATGAGCAGATCGGCAGGTATATAAAATATTACATTGGTATCTGCAAGTATTTGTCTCGGGTCTGGGTGTTTCTATGTATAATATGTATGTATTTACAAAAAAAAAGTATATAAGTAGTATATCAGTCATGTGGTACCCACAACACAAGCTCTGCTTACTTTGGGGCCAGATGATGCTGTGTGAAATGTCCGGGATTATTTATTTTATTTTATTTTTATTTATTTTTTATTAAAAATAATGCTTTGTATGTAAGTTATACTAAGCGATACAAATATAATTTACATCATTGATTATTGACCCATCAATATAGCAATTTTTTCTATTGAAAATTGACAGAGGAAACATTAAATGCCATATTCCAAAAATATATACCTAGTGAGGGGAAACCAAAAGTTATTATGACTTAGTTACGGAGCTTAAAATTGTGTTACACTATAGTTATAGGTACAATCGCGCTGTATACAATTTGCACCAACTGTGGGCACGTCGAGTTCGCGAGTTTCTATTGAATGAGCCGTTTGTAAGCTGACCAACAGTTCTGTTTGTAAATGAACTTCATGTTTATAAATGACAAAGGAAATAAATAATGATGGACAATTCACGTAACACCGTCTAGCCCCAAACTAAGCAAAGCCTGTGATATAGGTACCACACTATGTTGAGGAATGGTGGTTTAATGGTAGTGGGGCCCACTACCATCCTAAGAACATGCCTTCCAATCCTAAGAACATGGGTTCGAATCTATTCGTGCACCATTGAGTTTTTCTGTGTAATAAGTTAATGTACTTTATACCAGTACTCTCAAAGATATATTGGTAGACAATCTACACAACACCATCTAGACCCAAACTAAGCATAGGTTGTATAGTGAGGGAAACCGGCATTTCTCGACCTAAAAAATTCAAAGACATGCCAAGAGGTAGAGTTAAAGTCAAAGTCAAAAATATTTGTATTCAATACAATCACAAGGATCACTTTGAAATGTCTTACATACTAGGTGAGTTCAGGTGCCAATTCCTCCTAACTAAAGTCCGAGATGATTTGACAAGAAACTCGTCCTAGCTCCTAGAAGTGAGCATCTGGGGTCTCTAATCCTTTCACGACACTAATTTAATTTTTGAGTTTAAAAAAACTAGTAACACTATAACCAAAAGGCTATGTTTATCATACATTATTTTAGTTGTGTCTGAGCTATGGTTACATGCTATAGTACCAGTTGTAGGCTTTTTTAAGCGATGTATTAAATTCCAACTATATAAAATTTATATTGTTATTTATATATATTTTGTTTTCCTTAAACTAAGCTATATTTCAAGTTTTCTTCTATTTTTGTCTACTTTTACTTGTTCTAATTTTAGTTATTGTTCGTTTTGTCACGGCATAATGTCACCCTCCTCCGGCGCAGTCTGAAAACCAGTGCTATTTCGCAATGTGTGAAATAGCATAAAGCTGAGACTGTGCTATTTTGACAAACGCAGACTAGGTTTGGAACATGGTGGGTACACGTACTTGTACTCAAAATAGTAAAAAAAAAATTAGTTAGTTAGTTCGGTAGCTTTCTTACCTGTGTACCTGCTATGTAATTATGTTACTTATATCTGTGTGTGTATGTCAAAATAAATTTATTTCATTTCATTTTCATATGCGTTCTGGATGGTGGTCGACTTCAAAACCTACAGAGTTACTAAACTGAGGAGTGAGGTCAATCAACATGCACTGGCTTACCTGATTTAGATTCCTTTCGGTCAGCGATTGCCTTATCGGCTGAGGGTAATGAAAAACCCCGGCGTGTCCGGAGACCAGTCGTGTGGACAGCTTTTAATTAAAATCCTACGTTCATTATCGACTGCAGCTAACTTCATTCGTATGCATGTCACTGCCAGGAGTTCCGATGGGGTGCTGGGGTTCGGTTTCTGAAATAACGGTAGCCTTATTACGGCCATGAGATGTTTCACTTATTTGTGGTATCGAAAATTGGTAGTTGCTCGGCCTTCTGCGAGGTAGATTGTGAGTTCAATTTCGATTCCTTCCTAGGACAAATATTTGTGTGATGAACAGTGATTATTCTTGCACCTCAACATGCAGCGTTATTCATTTAAACCTATATAATATAAGAAACAATGTTTTTTAACCGTAGTTTTCATGTTTATACTTCTCCGAAACGGCTTGACCGATTTTGATGAAATTTTATATGTATATTTAGTAGGTCTGAGAAAAGGTTTATAACTAATTTTTATTAGTGTTAAGGCTCACACCAAACATTTTTTTTTATGTTCAATAAGGCAAAACAACGTTTGCCGGGTCAGCTAGTATTATATTATAGAAATGGATGATTTGACTTTTTGTTGTTTTAAGCTTTAAGCTTGAAACATCAAAAAGCAACAGCAGACCGTGTTCTTCAGGTATTTTCTACACCCGAAGAACACACTGGAGACTTGGAAACGTTTGATAATATACCATATGAGAACTTAGGTACATCTAGGACGAAAACAGCATTACTGCGGTGTATAAATGTCTGAAGGTTGATTAAATCAACCTTAGCTTACTGGCTTGACAGGTTATCTCCTCTGGAAGGATCAACCTAGCTGAAGATATCAAGTGCTCTGAACTTCTTAACTTTAGTGTAGACATTACTAACGTTATATAACAGTGACGCCGTTTCAGAAAACGCCTGGCATTTGGCATGGGGCCGCTAACTGGATTGAGGCGTGTTGCGTCGCTAACACAAACTGGACTTCAACCGCCAATTTGTGTAATGGGTGAAATGGTTTCCGTTATATGGCGACCGTTATAAAATCATCGTACCAGTATTAACTTAACCTACACATATAATAAGTAAATTTGTAACCTGTAGGCAATTTGTAATTTTTAAACTGATATAACCTACTTCCTGTTACCTTTTGAATAGTTTTTCGTAGATAAGTTATAGTAGAATCATACAAAAATATGGATTATAGTAATTAATATGAAAAAAATAAAAATATAAGATTTAGTAATATTAAAATGACGAATTTTGTGCCAAAAGCATTTAATACTGTAAATCAGATATGCCGAAATGTAAACCAGATATGCGTAAACCATGTTTGCACATACTGTTGAGCCTATTTCAATTGCAAAATTTATTGACAGAAATAATTACAGAAACGTACAGAATAATATTCAATAATATAAAATATTTGTGTAACAGTTGAGCTAACTAAAGACCGTTTAAAACGATCTATAGATAGCTCAACTGATCCAGATCACTGCCAGAGCGTTTTCAAGACACTGGCGGCATTGACACGTTGAATGGCAATGCTAATACGCTGAGCCAGATAGGAGCCAGCCCTTGGGTCACGCAATGTATCTACCAAACGCCGAGAAATAATTTTGAAAACGCGGTTGGATCTTATTTCCCACGGGCCCAGGGTCTCGACTCCAAAAGCCTCAAATATGTAATAATAATGATTATGTGTAATTGCTAAATTACACCCAGAATTGTATAAATCTATGTGTGATTCTGTAATAGGTTTATTTTTTTTAAGCAATAAACCTTTTTGTATATGTATTTATAAAGACCTAGGACCAGAACGAGTCTCCTGCTAGTTTTTTCAAAGAAGTAAGGAGGAGTTGGCATCACAATTCACCTAGCAAGTAAGACGATTCAAAGTGATCCTTGTGATTTTATCCATCGATCGTGTATCGTGACTAAGATTTAGAGTCTGAACTAAGAAAACCTGAGCTACATTTCCTTAACGTAATATTTAAATTAGCCTTAGAATAACTAGTTTTTAAGTTTGGACCAATTTTGTAAAGTGTCGGCTTACATTAAACAACAATGTCCAATTTTACAAGATTTTTCAGCTGAATTTGACAACTGTTCATGTAAATGTCGACAGTATGAGCAATTGTTGTTACAATACTGCCGGTAAACGATAAAATCGTTTGTCGTGATACTACTCGAATAGTGTGAAATATATTTTGACAGGTGTAATAAAAATTTACACTCGGCAGATCTTCTTTTCAATGTTGTGTATACAATAGAGTTATGCTCTCCCAGTGTTTACCTACACCTATATTATTTTAGTTGTTAGCATTAGTATTCGGAAAATTAAATCAACTGGTATGCTTATATCTAATAAATAAGGATTTTGATAAAAATGGTAAAAATTCGTGGCTATCAAATTTCTTGTTTGAGAAGCAATGTAAAAAATTGGCCATGCTAAAATGTTTTTTAAGTATTTCCTAGTTTCTACTTATTACCTCATAATTTTCTGATTTTTAAATGGGCATAGACTTGTCTTGCGCCAGTGTAACTCATATACGATATGCGACTTTAATTATGTCGTCGACCCATTATGTCAGCGAACGGTTTTTCTTGTGCCTTTTCTTATCAATTTATAACAAATTTAAAACTTTAGTGAGTAATAAACTCCGTGAGTAGTTTTCAGTAGTAGATTTCTCCATAGACTTGTGCAATAAAACAACAGCTGTCAAACTTTCGTCCTAAAATGCCAATTCGTGGCATAATCGTTTGTAAAAGCTGTTGGTTGGTACACTGTACTTGAACGATGCAATAACAGACTCCGTGTTTTGGATGCTGTGTAGTTTTGTAAACTAGGAATCGAAAACAAAACAAGTTTCAATATTAACAAAGCGTCTACTCTGCAAAACAATTTCGTTATCGTTATATCGGAACGATAGCGTCATTAATACGTCGTCATTTCACGCCCTCTGTAGCGCAGTGGGCTTAGGTCCGGCTGAAACGCAGAAGATTGCGGGTTCGATTCCCGCCGCGGGATAAATGTTTGTATGATCTGCAAGTATTGTCTCGGGTTTGGGTGTTTCTTTGTACACAATGTATGTATTAACAAAACAAAAAAGTATGTAAGTAGTAAGTATATCAGTCATGTGGTAACCATAACACAAGCGCTACTTACTTTGCGGCCAGATGATGTTGTGTGAAATATCCGGAATATTTATTTATTTATTTATTTATTCAAATGTTTGTCGAGTTGAAAGTTGTTTGGTTGTAAAATTAATATTATCGTATTAATAATTTCCGTAGTGTAGTGTTAATGAAGTCAATGTTTGTATAATAAACATTTCTTAACGTAGTTGTCGAGATTACTTTTGGCTGTTTTGCGAAGATAATCAAGCGCTCTTATTATTCTATCTTATTATTATTTATTTTTCTCGAGAAATCCTGGATTTGATAAGTTATTTTGGTGGTTTATAATTCAAATAAGGTGAGGGTTGTTGACAATAATTATTTTATATGAAAAGTCTCAATTTTATATACAATAACAAATAACGAACGACCACATACGACTTTGTGACGTCTTTTTCTTCTTTGTTTATGGCATGTGACATAATGATGTCAATTTTGCCAGTGTCAGTGCCAGTGTGTTTATGTTTGTTTATAGTCAATGAGTTTGTTAAAGTCTTAGTCGATGGTCAATTGTCAATTCTAGAGGTCACGCGGAATGGCCGTCTAAAATTTTCTTGGGATTCCTCGTCGTTCAAATCACATTGCAGTAGCACAGTTAATTAAATTATTCATACTTGTCCCATGTAGTCACAACTTATTCAATAAAATTCCGCTAAGGTTACTGAATAAAACATGCAATAAAACGAGTAAGAAATATTAAATTAGCAGAGCTATGTTACTTCATGAAATGACACACGACGAATCTTGTGATGCCTTACTATAAACGATCTAAACATTTGTCATTGGCAAAACTGACATTATGCCATTAACGAAGAAGAAAAGGAATTATATCGCCTGTAGTGAAGGATTACGACATTGATTGTCGAGATTATTTTTGGCCAGTTTGCGAAGTAAACGTTGTGATCTTATATTAATTACTTTTCCTGAGTTATTTCTGGTTTTTATTTATAATTTTGGTGATTTTATTTAAATAAAGCTCGAGTTATTGATTCGGGTGTGAATAATTGGAATGAAAGTTTTGTGTTTCTTTGTGATTCGAAGAGACACCAATTTTTATAAAATAAACGACAAACGACAACATACGACTTTGTCACGTCTTACTATAAACAATCTAAACACTTGACATTGGCAAAACTGTCATCATATGACACATGCCATTAACGAAAAAGAATAAGACATTGATCGTCAAAAGTACAAAAGTCATATTTTTCAGTCAAAGTCTAAAGCCTGTCAAGTTTTGCACGATTATTGTTTTGATATATCGGTTTATGTTTTGCCGTAGACCCCCTGTGGTGAATTTCCAGCCGGAATACTAATTGCTGAGGGCATCTGCTTTTCTATTGTGGCCATGCTTCTGATCCTGCAATAGGTTTCAAAGCGATTTAAAATCGAGCCTTTTATGTGGAAGGAGAAGGCAGCCCAGCGTACGGTGACGGCGAATCAACCTACAGGTGAACGAGTTCGAAGAAGAACGTCGACTCGATCTCAATAAAAATAGAGAAAATTTGAAGAACAGACCACCAGCGGTTATCTCTTACAACTACATTGGCGGGGTACTAACGTGCCCCAAATGTGCTCGTACTTTTATAAATAATATTGGGTTTACGAGCCAATTTAGAGCACATCATAGGGCAGAACAACGAAGCCCTCACCGCATATAGAGTTAAATATGCCTGTCCATTATATAGTCACCGTAGCCGAAATCGGCTAGGACAACATTACAAAGATCAAAGATCAAAGGTTTCAAAGAAATATCTATCTACCGAGAGATAAAGTACCTTATTTAAAAAGATGTTAAATAACTCTGGGGTCCACGGTCATGAACATGTACGAGTATAAATAAATAATTAAATAAAATAAATAATCCCGGACATTGGCACAGCATACTTTGTTTTTGTAAATACATACATATTATACATAGAAACACCCAGACCCGAGACAAATACTAGCAGATCGTACTAACATTTGTCCCGCGGCGTATGTATAACATGTATATACTAAAAAAAAAGTATTTAAGTTGTATATCAGTCATGTGGTACCCATATCACAAGCTCTGCTTACTTTAGGGCCAGATGATTCCGTGTGAAATGTTCGGTAATAATATATTATATTATATATTATATTTTCGTTGCGTGCAGTGCAGAGTATTGCGTTTAGTTGGTCCACCCATATTCTATATTAACAATATATTATATATTACCCGTATTATATTTATGGTCTCAAATTGCATCCAATAAAGTCGGTTTTCTTTTTAGTTTAAAAAAAGTAATTATTACAGAAACATTCATAATTTAGTAAGACAATCTGAACTTCCACTGACAAGACGATTGAGATATCGGCCTAATAGTCCGTATCTATTAGGTTATTCCCCGCGGTCTCACGGACCAATGCTCTTGATTGGCTGTCTTTTCATGTCCAACAGACCGGGGAGGGTGCTTAAAGGATTAATGATAAGGTATGTATGCCTATTGTGGTTGTGAATGTGTACAATTTCGTTTTGCTTTGTTCGGTTGTGAAAGGGTAAGTATTTTGTTACTACTTCTTTTACTAGAGACAGAGAAAATTGGGACGGTATTATTCGTCGTACATATTATAAAACAAAGTCTTATATACCGTTTCAAAATGATTCATGTATAATTTTCACGTTACTATTAATGTATAGTATGCTTGGAAAACTATATATCTAAGGTAATTATTTTACATTTTAGATGGCATGCATCAGCCGTCATTTTCTCTATTAATTTAGTATCTGTAAATAAATGGCTGAACAGAGTCGGATGAAATTCAGAATAGTAAAGATAATATATATTTTAGGTAGTTCATAATAAATCAAAAGAAAAATAAAATCAACGTAAAGCTAATTAATTTTTCACAAAACATTTCAAAAGTTTTCAACAAATGGTTAAACAGGCCGATGTACCAAAGATGACTTACCGGGGATAAAAAACTACCACATTGATCACCCTCAGCACAAGGCACTTCCAAAGCGACGATGACACACAGTCAACTGATTGAGGCAACATCAGGATGCTGTTATGACTGCCCCGTGCTCATCAGAGACGCAATTTTTTGCCACATGATGGCGTGTATGTAACCTATCAATGTAGTACTGTGCAAACATCTCCGATACACTACATATTGATCTTAAGGTCAAATCGGTTCCTTGTTATTTTAACTAGTTACCTTACGTGAAAAAACTACGGAATCTATATGTATATATAGGAAAAGTCTCACTGACTCACTCACTCATCACGAAATCGCCAAAAGTACAAGAGTTACAGGTTTAAAATTTCGCACGAGCTTTCTTTAAAAGGTGTAGGTGCTAACTAAGAACGGATTTTCTAAAATTCAACCCCTAAGAGGGTGAAATAGGGAAAACCCGTTTGTATGAAAAATCATATAAAATTTAACTTACAATTTTAATTGTGAATTATGCTCTGATACAAATAATAAAAGACTAACATATTTCTATTTTCTTTGCGAATTATTTTATAATTATGTAAAATACGTAGACAATTTGAAACAATAGTTAAAATAATAGTGTTAGTTTTGTCTGAAGTTCTCCGCGAGACTAATAATTACTGGTGTGTAACTTATAATATATGCATGAAAGCGAATAGGGCATATGGTACTTGGATAGCAATTATCTGAGCAGTAAACTACACATACTTGGCTCTAACAAGAATATTATTACAAGAGTATTGTGAATAACAACTGTCATATATCTCTTTCTTCTTCTTCTTTGTTAATGAAGACGACGATATTGACGACCTCTGGGGTGCAGTTGGCTAAGACCCGGCTGAGACGCAGAAGGTTGCGGGTTCGATTCCCGCCGCGGGACAAATGTTGTACGATCTGCAAGTATATGTCTCGGGTCTGGGTTTTTCTATGTATAATATGTATGTATTTACAAAAAAAAAGTATATAAGTAGTATATCATGTGGTACGTGTACCACATGTACCACGTGGTACATGTGGTACGCATAACAAAAGCTCTGCTTACTTTGGGGCCAGATGATGTTGTGTAAAATGTCCGGGATTATATATTTATTATTATTATTACGGTATATTACGCATTATGCCAATCATTAATAACATATTGCATAGACTCCTGGGGTGGAGCCGCTAAGACACATCTACTTCCGTTGGAAAGAGCACAGAGAGCTGTGCTCAAGGTAGCCTACTCCCACCCATATAGGTTTCCAACCACTGAACTCTACAAAGATTGCGAAGTCTTAACTGTTAGGAAACTCTACATACAAAAAGTTGTCCTTAAACAACACACAAAACGCGCTGGCTCAAACCTAACAAATAGAAGACTTAAACATAATGTAAAACAACATTTGCACAGCGTCACACACTTTTTTAGCAGCACATTTATATAATAAAATAAACAAGCATTCCACACTACACAACACAACTTACAGAGAATGTAAAATTAAAATTAACAATTATCTGCAGAGCTTAGAATACCAACAAATAGAAGACCTTCTATCCACAGTCTAAACAAAACACATTACACACACACTCCCAAATTACTAATATACATACATACACATAAACCTACTCACACACACGAACACACACACACCCATTTCAAGAGTATTTAGTTTATTTATTATTTTTTTATTTTAGTGGCTGTATTTAGTTTTAATGAATTATTTTAGTTGCATATTTTTTATATTTTTTTACTTTATCTCTTTTTATTCTCTATCTCCTAATAAGACATTATAATCTCGCATGGTTGAAACCCTACAAAATAAAAATATAAGTCCGAATACACATACATAACAAACTGTTTTCCTACACTTTGTTAAAGGCCGAAGCAGAGATCCCTCACGTCTATTTACAAGTAAATAATACTTAGTTAGAGTGAGGAGTCAATGTCAAGACTTTACAGGTTAAGGCGACAAATGTTTCTTTGTCTGTATTTAGACCTAAGTTACTTAAGAACTTGTAAAGATTTTGTTTTGGAAATAAACATATTATTATTATATTATATTATTATTATTATTATTAATGACAATTTTGCCAGTGGCAAGTGTTTATAGTTTATAGTCAGTTTGTTTGTTATTAGAGTCTTAGTCAATGGTCAATTGTCAATTCTAGACGTCACGCGGAATGGCCGTCTAGAATTTTCTTGTGATTCCTCGTCGTTCAAATCACATTGCACCACACATATATGATTCATTTATCCATATCCGTCCTGTAGTCACAATTTATTCATTAAAATTCCGCCAAGATTACTGAATAAAACATGCAATAAAACGGGTAAAAAATATTAAATTAGCTGAGCTAACTCAAGCAACTCCATGAAATGACAGACGAAGAAACCCCATATATCTCTAATTTTGTAAAATCATTCTTCTTCTACTTTGTTAATGGCATAATGTCAATTTTGCTAGTTTCAAGTGTTTATATTTGTTTATAGTCAATTTGTTTGTTAATAAAGTCTTAGTCGGTGGTCAAATTGACAATTCTAAACGTCATCGTGGGATGGCCGTCTAGAGGATTCCTCTTCGTTCAAATCACCTTGCACCATTATACACGTATAATTCAATTTTCCATGCTTGTCCTATGTAGTCACATCATACATTTATTCAATTAAATTCCGCTAAGATTACTGAATAAAACATGCAGTAAATCGAGTAAAATATATTAAATTGGCAGAGCTATGTTACTTCATGAAATGACAAACGAAGAATCCCAGCGGAAAATCAATTTAACGTGTTATTCTTTTTCTTCGTTAATGGCATGTGTCTATGATGACAATTTTGCCAATGTCAAGTTTTTAGATTGTTTATAGTAAGACGTCAAAGTTGTATGTTGTCGTTAGTTATTTTACAAAAATTGGTGTCTCTTTATAATTTTATTCTTTGTGATTCGAGTAACAATATTCCGTATAATTTTACGTTTATAATTATGAACACAAAACTTTCATTCCAATTATGTACCTACACCCAAGACAACTCTAGCTTTAAAAGCTAGCTTTTTTAGCTAGCTAAAAAATACCAAAAATCACCGCAAAACGGCCATAAATATTCACAATTTTTGCATATAATTCTTGTAGCATTTGAAACGACCGGAACTACTTTTATTTAAAAAATAATAATTGACATCTTCTTGTCATGAACCAGGCGATAATAGAATTCTAATACTATGAAAACATTATAGGCTTTCATTTACTATTGATTAATTTGTATTACGGTAGGTTGATGTTGATTGCAATACATTGTCATATAAATAGAAACCTCAGACAAAACAAATATAAAAATGGAGTGCCGCAATCAACCAAAGTGAAGCCTAAAACAAAGGAAAGCATGGTTTTGACAGTGCTCCTCTTTGTAAAAACATGCACCCACGCGCACACATACACCTGAACCAAACTCCTTGCTCTTATTACATGTCACGATGTCGTCCAATAAATGTGCGTTAAATAAGGTTTCGTGTTCAAAATAAACTAAAAATTACGATTTATATTCAAAATAGGTGTATTTTAAAGTGACACCTCGACACTTTTTCAAGCATTCACCAAGAAATAGGAGGAAATCACGACCATATGAAATGTACTGTGCGTGGGTACGTGGGTGTGTGTAATTACACAGATAAGCACGGTGTGAAGGCTTCACTTTGGTTGTTCACGGTACTCTATATGTTTATTTGGTTTGAAATGATAAACCGACCGTACGTAATACAAATCCATTTCGTCAATACTAGCTCCAGTTACAATCAAACTAATGATTGAAAATGCTTTTTGCTAATTGAAACTGATAGACATTTATTATATCAATAGTTTCATAATCGCCTTTCAGAAGACTGATAGAATACTTTCAAACTCGTAAATACACACTTATGATACCTAATAATGCCCAGACCTAGAACAAATAAATAACATCTTTCATCATAAATAAATAAATAAATAATGCCGGACGTTTCACATAGCATTATCTGGCCCCAAAGTAAGCAGAGATTGTGTTATGAGTACCACATGACTGATATACTACTTACATAATTATATATATATATTTTTGTAATCACCTTGAAGTCCACTGCTGAACATAGGCCACCCCAATAGATTTCCAGGAAGAACGATTTTGAGCCCTCACCATCCACCGATTTTCCGCTATCTTTACAATGTCATCGGTCCATCGGCATCGGGTCGTCCTACGCTTACATACATATTATACACCCAGGCCCGAGATAAGTATTTATGGATCATACAAACATTTGTCCCGTAGTTGGAATCGAACCAGCAACACAGAAGGCTTATCTGCCGGCCCTTGGCCCACTGCACCATAAAGGTCGTCGATTATGTTTGTTTTGGTGATACATAAATGGTGACCGGGCACACTTACAGCAACTTACCGCATTTTCTTCATCTATACTCGCATATGAAGAAAGTTCCGAAGTAAACATCGTTCGAGAAAATTCGAGAACAAGCGCCCGTCATTGTCGGGAAAAAAGTTAGAAACAAGTTGGAAGTTACGGACTTACAAATATGTTCATATCACACTGTTATGAGGAGACGTGCGAATCTACCAAATCTACTAAATGATACATATTACTAATTCGAGATTAATAGATATTACTAATATGTTTCACTCTTCATTAAAATAATCGTAATTTCAGGATTTCAGGAAATATATGTGTGATGAACATACGTATTTATCATGTGTCAGGGTGTTGTAAAGTATCATAAGCATGTATTTAAATTATACTTAATTCATAAGTTATTTACACTTGGAAAAGTTAGATAGGGTGATAGGGAGATAACTTTTAAAACTATCATGGTTTTGCACATAATTTTCATTAAAAACGGGATATTTACCATGATATATTATGAGTTTTTCTGCTTCCCGATATTTCGGCACAGTTACATGCGCCATGATCACGAGGTAAACTTTATCTTTTAGTACTTAGTTTATCTCGTGATCATGGCGCATGCAACTGTGCCGAATTATCGGGAAGCAGAAAAACTCATATATCATGGTAAATATCCCGTTTTGAGTGAAAATTAGGTAGGGTGGTACCAAAAATACTTAATAATAATAGTACTAGCGCATTGTTTATAAGGAAAATTAATGAATAAATAAATAAATATTGCCGGACATTCCACACAGCATAATATAGCCCCATAAAAGTATGCAGAGCTTGTATTATGGGTACCTACCACAGGACTGATATACTACTTATTTTTTTTAAGATTTTTTTTAAATACATACTTATTATACATAGAAACACCCAGACCCAAGACAAATATTTGCAGATCATACAAACATTTGTCAAGCGGCGGGAATCGAACCCGCAACCTTCTACATCTCAGCCAGGTCTTTGTCTACTGCGCCACAGACTTCGTTATAATAATTATTAAAAATGTATTACAAATAGATTAACTGAATTAAATCCTTTATAAAATCATTGTGTTAAATGGTTACCAGCAAGTGCATCGTCTAAATAATAGTACGATTTCTCTTTTAATATATTTCTTATCTTTATAATATAACATTGGAGATCAGAGTTCTGTAATTCAGGCGTCAATTTTATGTACAATTTTATGCCTAAACTAGTTTATGCTGTTTTAATAGCTTAACTGCTTACAAATATTATATTTTATTTCTTGTATCATAATTATAAATGTCACAGTTTAGGCTAAATTTATTTGGGTTTAGATAAACATTAGATTGTGAAGAATGTATTCTCTACAATAAATTAATCATTAATAATAAATAAACTATTGACAAATTTCCAATTCCTACACGATTCTACGATTTTCATAAGCAAAATAATAATAATAATACTGCCGGACTTTTCACACAGCATCATCTCGCCCCAAAGTAAGGAGAGCTTGTGTTATGTGTACCACAGGACTGATATACTACATATATACTTTTTTTGTAATTACATACATATTATACATAGAAACACCCAGACCGAGACAAATACTTGCAGACCATACAAACATTTGTCCCGCATCGGGAATCGAACCCTGAATCTTTTGCGTCTCTAGGCTCTTGGCCCACTGCGCCACAGAGGTCGTCAAATAGAACGGATTGCTCTTTTTTGCAGTACGAAAATTCGATTGGACTGTGAGGCATTTCTAACCAAACTAAAATTTCATACACCATAACGGAATGAAAATACGAGCGCTTCGTTCGACCCAAGATTCTACACAATAGGTATTTTGCTCCGTTTGACCCAAAACATTTGATCAAGTTACCCTTTGTACCCACAACTATTAATTCCTAATTTCTTCGTGGGTTGAACGGGGAAGCACTCGAAAATACGCATGATAAACTATTTTTGCTGCTCGTATGCCACTTAGTTGTCTTATTGTCTTTATTTCGTAAACTGCTGGCTTTAATCTCCATAGACTTTTATCTGCATTGACATAGACAATAAATTTTATTAATCCAAATAAATGTACTGCATATATATATGTCTGTGCCTTAAAATTTTATGATATCAAAAGTAGTCAAAAAGTATTTAATTAAAAGCTAAACTAATTTGTCATTATGTCTACGTCCTAAAAAATCAAGTATATCTTCCATATAATAAAAATCAATTGCTGTTCGTTAGTCTCGCTAAAACTCGAGAATGGCTGGTCTGATTTGGCTAATTTTGGTTTTGAATTATTTGTGGAAGTCCAGGGAAGGTTTAAAAGGTGAGTAAATTTGAAAAAAATGCTTGCTATTTTATTTATTGATTCTGAGGCGGTACGAAGTTGGCCGGGTCAGCTAGTCTATATAGCAAATATCAATTGCTGTTCGTTAGTTTCGCTAAAACTCGAGAACGGCTGGACTGATTTAGCTGATTTTGGTTTTGAAATGTTTGTCGTAGTCCAGGGAAAGTTTAAAAGGAGAGTAAATATGAAAAAAATGCCTGCCTCAGAATCAGTAAATAAAAAGCAATTTTTATTTACTGATTCTGAGGCGGTACGAAGTTTGCCGGGTCAGCTAGTAGGTAATAAATATATAAGTTATACTGACATCTTTACTTTACTATGTTGTCTATTCCAGTTTTATGAATCATTTTCATTATTATACCATTCATGTTATCTAGATTCAGACGATATTTCAGATGACATTATTATGCGCTCGTGGCCTACTATATGCGTTTACCTGGAGTACACATCCAGGTACTCACATATAGTAAGCCATCTAAACGGTCAAACGGTCACACGACCGTGGTATTATATTAATATGAGAGCTTTCATGCTTCGAAAGGCAAATTGAGTTGTCGATCCCAGCTTTTCGAAAATTATCTTTGTACAGCCTATTAACTTCGTCATTAGACCACAGACTCATACGAAGAAGTATTATCTCGTCAAGTTATATAGATCTTTGATTCCTAAGGGAGGGTCAGAGACACGTCCGAACCTTATCTTTGGCATATTAGTTAGTGTTTAAGTGACAGGTTGCAAGCATATCTGACGACCTCTATGGCGCATCGGACTGAGTTCCGGCTGAGACGCACAAGGTTGCGGGTTCGATTCCCGCTGCGAGACAAATGTTTGTATGATTTGAAAGTAATTGTCTCGGGTCTGGGTGTTTTTATGTATAATATGTATGTATTTATACCCCATATTCAGCTATGTTGATTTCTATCCATCTAAAGGTTGTCTGGCAGAGATCGCTATCTAGCGATAAGACCGCCCATTGTACTACCGTGTAGCTAAACTTTGTTTTTTATAACAGTCTAATGTATTTGTGGTGTGCATTAAAGTATTTTCCATCTATCAATGTATCTATTTACAAAAAATAAAAAAAAAGTATGTAAGTCGTGTATCAGTCATGTGGTACCCATAACAGAAGCTCTGCTTACTTTGGGGCCAGATGACGCTGTGTGAGATGTCCGGCAATATCTCCGCTAAAATTACCCTAAGTATTTTAGTTCACACATCAAGGGGCATCACAAAGTTGCAGTGTTAAAAACAATGCAGTGATAGAAGCTTGACGAAATTCTATCGAGTCTAAACTATTTTAGTACCCAAAGCCTTTGTTCTTCTTTGAACTCTGTTATTTAGGTATTTATTCGAAGCTTTCAGCGCATCAATAATAGATAGTCTGAACCGAGCCGAGGAATGAGACCCTTTTGAATGTCTATTCTGAAAGGAATAGGTTTTATTTGTCTTGCTGGGCTTTTCTAGAACTATACTTGCAAAACAGAGAATTGTATCATGATGTTCAATTGCGTTGTTTCTGCCAAATTAATATTTATCTCTGCTATCTGTACTGTGTTCAGAAATTGTTATATCGATCTATAAAATGTATGAATAATAAATCTACAAAACATACAAAAAGTTAAGCTATTAAAATTAAAAAATAACCGTAAGAAAACTTTTAAACCTTTAAATATTTAATCTTAACGATTTGAAAACTTTGCCCCGTTGTGCCCGATACAGTATTTCGGGTTGGTATTAAATATTTTAGCAAGTCAGCGAAGACTACTGAAATAGCCCGTAGAATACTGTGACAATACCTCAAAGCAATCTACAATGGTATAAGAAACCAGTAGGGCGATTATGGAACTCTTGATACAATCAATGTCTATCAGTTTCGATTAGCAATCGGCATCAATGTCTATCGATTTCGATTAGCAATAGGCATTATTTCAATCAATCATATACGATATATTTAAATGCTTAGTACGCTAAACACAGTTCCTACCACAATCGTACGTTGTAAATTGGTCGAGTTATAGTTTGACACCAACTTCACATTGTAACTAGCTATAGGAGCCGATAGAAATCGCAGCGATCCGTAATACCAATTCATCAATAGTAACTGAAAGCTATTAGTATCAATGTTTTGATAGTATCAAAGATCCATAATCCCCCCACTGTTCTAAAGAAACAAATTTTCAAAACGAATATCAATATTTTGTGTTTGTGTAGAACCATAATATAAAATACGGTTCCTTTGTTTAAATAGGTTTTATTGAACTTCAGCATAATTTGAATAAATAATATAAAATATATTTATTTATACCGATATATTTTTAACCGACTTCAAAAAAGGAGGTTCTTTCAATTCGGTTGTTTTGTTTTGTTATTTTAATGTTTATTACCTCATAACTCCGTAATTTATGAACCGATTTGGAAAAAAAAGTTATGTGAAAGGATATACTTTTCGAATGGTTTCATAGAAATTTTATCAAAATCGGATCGGTAGTTTGGTTTTTAAATCAAAAGAGCTGGAAGGAGATTTTTCTTTTCCACTGCCTGTCCAATCCAGGTCTTCCGAGGACTTCAGCTGATGGATCGAACAAACAGATTAACCTCATCTGCTTGTTTGATGAAGTCGGTTTTCTTTTTAGTTTTTATAACGAAATTATTATTCAACAACCTTACAAGTAGGTACAAACAATCAACAACTTGCGGGTTATGTCTGACTCCGCCTTGTGGGCGACCTACCGACATAAAACCCACTACACTGTGCGTATCATCCTCTGACGTTATCAGAGACCTTACCTTACATTAGTGGTTAATTACTGGTCTTTACACGATCAAGGCCCTCGTGGGGCTCTGTGGGGCTTAAGTGAACAATTTCTATATTAATACAACTTATAATCTGGCATGGGTTAACCAAGTATTTTTTTTTACCATAACTACTTATTAATACGCAAACTATCAATATTAAAACTATAAATTATTAAAAACAGAGCAAATGTTACAAACTAAATTATATTGTAAACCATATAATATACTATATAATATACCAATAATATACTATTTAAAACTAGGAACTCTTTTCTACGCCGTAATTACGTAGATAATTACTTATAGATAAAACCAGTGTTCGGTTCACTGACCGCAGGTAAAGTGCCCATAAGGCTGGTAACATTACCTCATAGAATAGCAATACAAATCCTTTGTCTGAGGTAAGTACCAGCCCTTTGATCATTGGTCTCATCCACCAGTCTCTTAGATAACTCTCTGAATAGAAGCCACGCTTCAGGTCCCCACGGGCCTGAAGTTTCTACCCCAAAAAACAAAATATATAACCATTGCCAATGGATGCATATTTCCTCCTCTTAGACTTTCTGCCGCAGCAGTAGCGGCACCAACGGATGTAGATGATACGTGGAATGCCGTCAGAGTGTTCACACAAGTCGCATCCCACACCAGAGGCTTACCACGACTCCAGGGAATGATATACCGTCAGGCTTCCCATTGTCACGTTCCCATAGTGCTACACAGTTCGACGGTGGCGAGTGCCCTAGATGATGTCATTAAGACTAGCGTGGCGAGATTGACGACTTGCACTGCGGTGACAGAAGAGTCCGTTATGACCCTGGCTATGATTCTGTTTTGACTAGTATGCTATGATTCAGACTAATTCAAAACGAAGCGTCTTATAACGAAATTCCGTTTATCAAAATTCAGTGCAATTTGATATACGAAAACATAGACTAAGCGAAGGTATTCTGGGAATATTAGATCACTGTATATAACGACAAGCTCTTAGAATATTGTAAATAACTTATATGATGTGCAATATTTGAAGCATACTATTGCACTTATAATAAACCTATGGCACTTTTGAGCTGTATTCTAATTTGATCTCAGACACGACAGGGGCGCCTCGACGCGGTGGCGCATGGCATCGCGTGAATCTCATGCGTTAAACTACTCTTTGCTTTGATTGGGCCACAAAACTCGAGGTACGCAACGAATTACGTATATTCTGATAATCAACACATTACTATTTGCACTGAAAATAATCTCACAATGTGATTGCAAATAAAATATTATATTCGGCATTCAGTGAACGCGATCGTGTGATATATCGAATCGAATATATCGATATAATAAAAAAAAATTGTCTGTCTTTTCTGTGTTAGCTATAAAATTTCCGAAAATTCTAAAATAAAATAAAATAATATAATGTATATAAATCACAAAATGTAGTGATCGGTCGGTCTGTTTTTATTTTTTTTCCACTAGTTATCTACAAAAATATTTACGGGAATATCTAAGGGGAGATTGCTAGAGATTTAATAATAGATGGATAATTATGATAAATTTAAAAAACTCCACATTTAAAGTGTCAAGAAGAACTAGATGTACTTAGCGACATTCGTGCTACAAATTGATGCACTTTGTTTAGGAAACTGACGTAGAGGCCATGACTTTCAGAGGCTTATTCCGGGTATCCACCCTAAAACAGCCACCCTATGGTGGATACTCGGAAACGCGTGTCCATCTATCCACCCTGACCGGAGTGGATTACTGGAATTCACATCGGATTGTTCTTCCAACTTTTTACCCCAAGTAAAGTTTGAATAAAATTATCTACTTATTAAATAAAAACATGCATCCTGTATTTCTAAACATAAGTTTTTCACTAAACAAAAATAATTATTACTTCTCTATTAATAAATAACAAAGAGTACAATGCGAAGCCGAGGCGGGGCCGGGGCTGAGAGTATTTTATAAATTTTGAAGTATGTCCAGAAAATGACCAACACTAATTTCATTATTGAGTAGACGTAGTTGTGTATCCTGGATAAATTCGTCCCTTTTAATGTATATTTGCAATTTGCTGCAGTAGACGTATTAGCGAAAAACATTGCGTTTTTTTCCCAAAAACTTAACTAATTGTGGATGTTTGTGTATGTTTCTGTAAATGACTGTACATAAGCAGGGGAGACAATCGGAATAACAATCAGATGTGAATTCCGGTAATCCACCCCGGTCAGGGTGGATAGATGGACACGCGTTTCCAAGTATCCACCTTAGGGTGGATAAACGGAACAAGCCCTTTCAGAACAATTACGACATGAATTCCAGTTAAAGGGTTTAAATTTTTCCGCATAACGGAATGTTTTCATTGTAAATTACATTGCTAGTGATTCTTAATTTTATCGTCGCAGTTAACAATTTAATTTTTTTTTGTAAAATTTTGAGATGGTCCTGATTGCAATAATTATATCAGCTCCCTACTAATTACTGGGATCAGATCAGCTTTAATATTATTCTGGGTAATATATGACATGTCAAATTTCAAACGAGCTGTTTCAGTGGTTACGGCGTGAACTAGTCTATACTAATATTATAAAGAGGAAAGATTTGATTGTTTGTAAGTTTGTTAAATTGTTTGACTAGCCTGTCTGCTCAGTTGGTAGTAGCTCTGCCTTTTGCACTGTAGGTTGAGGGTTCAATTCCCTCCTAGGATAAACATTCGTGTGATGAACATAGGTGTTTGTTATGTGTCTGTGTGTTATAAATAATCTTATAAGTATTCTTTTTGTCATCTGGTCACCACAGTACAAGCTATGCTTAGTTTGGGGCTAGATGGAGTTGTGTGCATTGTCCACCAATATTTATTTTATATTTATTTATTATTATTTGTAATGGTTAAACTGAAAAACTTCTTAACCGATTTTAAAATATCTTTAACTTATGAGAAGTAAAATTATTCCGAGGTAACATGAGCAATATTGTAATTTATAAGGATATTGTAATGTAAAAAATATTAAGACGAAATTAAATTTGCGGGGACAGCTTGTAACAAATATATTCACTTCTGCATTTATAATAATAAACTATATTAAAATCAAAGTATTTTTTATCCAATAGAACCATTATAAATAAAACCATTCATAAATTTGATAAACATGGGTTTTACCCATGTATTATTTTGTCAATGGAGGCACCGACATTGTTTCGATTCATCTAGAGAATCTTCATCAGGGTGAGTTTGACCCGCGGTCCGCTCGTTGTTAATGTAATAATAATAAATAAACAATTTATAATATTAATTAAATAATACGTGAGTAACCCGTGTTTATATTTTGATAGTGCTGTAACCCGTATTTTGATAGTGCTGTAACCCGTATTTTGATAGTGCTGTAACCCGTATTTTTCAACTCACGAAAGTTTTGAAAGTGAAAACTATTCATCTTCTTACATGCTAGGCGACTGTATGTGCCGGTTCCTGCTAACGCCAGTCCTCTTCTTGGACTGGTGTTAGCAGGAACCAGCACATGCGTCCGACAAAAAACTCGTCTGCTTTTAACGCTTTTTTGCATGATCCTTGCAAACTTTGTTACAGATCTATTATACAAGGATATGATTGTAGAGTTATCCGCCATTTTTATAGCCCTATAGTGCCTAGAATCTGTTAACAAGTTTTCCGGGATGAATGGCGTACCCTGTACACAGGATCACGTCATCAAGAGCGTATACGTGTTTACATCGTAAACTTGATTGAACCTAGTGATATTTAGTTGGTAGACTTTTCTGTTTTTCTGCATCTTAAACGATTTTAATGGACTTATCTTTATATATAAAAATCTTCTGTGCGTGTGTTTGTAAGTAAACTCCTCCCGAACGGGTGGACCGATTTTGATGACATGTTTTGTTTGTGTTCAAGTGTATTTGAGAATGGTTAAGTTACCCTTTTTTTATTTATAAACGCGCGGACTATGTCGCGAACGGGACAGATAGTTTATATGTATTTTTCTGAAAAGAACTAAGAATAGTGTATATATGCGCTAAAACAGCACTCTCAAACGGTGAAAGTAAACATTGTGAGGAAACAGGCATGTCGTCGAACCTAAAAAAATCGAAGACATGTGCAAAGTGCACGAAAGGAGCCTTTGAGCACTTTTTAAAAAACTAGTTCGAAGATGTAGTCTTATATTAGGTATTAGCTGCTGCGATATCCTACGCGTGATACCTACTTTAGAGTACTCGTAGGCTAAAATCAATCTATTTTCCTACCGAATTTCCATATATGACTAGCATCATCGAGTTCAAGCCACGCCTCCACAGTCGACACTAGCGCCACTAGAAGTCCAGTGAAGTGTGAACCCCCCGCGAAGTGCCCCTCGTACCTCCCGACCCCCGGTGGTCTGCGCGTGATCCCCGCTCTGTGCCCCCACGGCACGGTAGCGGGTGAGTCCCCCACCAGCCAGTCGCGAGCACCCGGGTGCGCTTTCACGAACTGCCTACCGTCATCGGTCTCCCTACCGTGCTCCAGCCACTACCCGGTGTTTAATGAGAAAACATCCCGCGTAGTGGCACTCAGCATCACCACCCGCAACCCACCTGACTCCGAACTTTGCCCAACTGATCTACCTACGCCACCCAGGATGCCGAGACATCCATATCCAGCGAAACGGTTGGAACGCCGCCGCGTGCCACTCCTGGACCGGGCCATCACTTCCATGCTCAACCCTGAGCGGTCCGTAGTGCTGCCCGAAGGAGCGCTGCGGCTCTGGTCACCAACACCGCCAGCAGCAGAAGCCGCACCCCAACCCCCAACGAGCTGCCGCAACCAGAGTCCCCTTTACCGCCCCAGAAAGCCACCAAAGCTTACCCGCCGATCGTGGTGGAGTGCCTGCCAAACTGGACGGCGCATTTCACCACGATCCGTGCCAAGCTTGGATACTCCGTGAATGCTCACCCCCTAGGCAAGGGGGTTCGCTTCACCCCGCGCTCACCGGAGGAATACAGGGTGATCCAGAGACACCTCGTGGACGCTATGGAGGAGGACCCAGCAATCAGCTGGTACTCCTCTCCTACTCCTATAGCGTCCCAACAGAGCTACCTACGAAAGTTGCCATCCGCGGCCTCCCAGCCGACACAGAACCCGAGGACATCATGGCGGAACCCTCGGATTTGAACTTTCCAGTAAAGTTCGTCCGTCAAATCCGAGTACAAAAGGGCCGCGCTGGGTGCCTTTTCCACGCGCAACTGGAGCACTTTACGTTGGACGAGCTGGCGCGGCTGTATCGCATAACAGAGGTTATGTTCATGCCGGGGGTTCGCATCGAGCTCTGGCGCGGCGCGGCCAACCGCGTAGCGCATTGCCACCGATGCCGAGCCTTCGGCCACGCCTCTGCGAACTGCCACCGCCAACAGCGCTGCGTCCGAGTCCGAAGGCCCAGCCAATACCCCACCTAGCCGCCAAATACCTGCACCAAGCGAAACCCACACAGCGGCCAACGGACCCACCGAACGGGGAGCCTAACTCCCTACCCGGAAGAGGAAGGAAAGGGCTAAGAAAAGGAGAAGGAGACCAGAGACCTCTTCCACTCTGAACCCAGCCCAGGAAGGACCTACAAAGAAGCCAGTACCCGTGAAAGCCGGAACAAACGACACAGCCCGAGAAATCCCGCGCCCACCACCCCCTGGAGCAAGCGCGACAGCCACACTCAAAAAGAGTATCCTCATACCGACTGTGCTGTTAGCACGCGCGGTTGAAGCAACAACACAACCGCCACAGCGGGGAACAAGGCAGGCAGGCAGGCCCAGCGCCCCTGCCCCACCAGAATGCCACCCAGCCACCAGCGCACCTACGGTACCCGCGGCCGGGCCAAACACGCCGGGATCGCGATGGTCATACTCGCGATCCTAACGGAACTCTTAGCCACCATCGCTGCTGGAGGGAACCCCCAAGAGGCAGCGGTGCGAGGACTGGCCGCCTTACAGAGGCTCCAATATGGATAGGGGTGCACTGCGCGCCGGTAATCGGAAGCGCTAAACCCCTATGAAGGCCACCGCTAACGCCAAGATGGCAGCGTACCGTTGCAGAACGCAACGAGACCCACTGACCCAGGGGCAGTCGCCCCTGCGAGTTGAAGCCAGGGTAATAATAATAATAATACAATACAAATACAAATTCATTTATTTACCAAGATAATAAATATACAGTGTAAACAAACTTACTGATGGTCCCCGCACTAGGGCAAGCCTGTATTGCGGGAGGCCAGAGGCATAAGATGAGCGATTTCCACAAACTACATAGAGATAAAACAAAACAGATAACAATTAAACAAGGCAAGACACAAGTAGGACAATCCATGAGAAATAAAATAAATATCTAAAATCTAAAAGAAGAAATCAAAATACTAAGAGAACACAATAAATAAAGAACATGACCAACTGTAAGCTGTAAGTTTTCGAAGTTTGTACGAGTATGTGTGTGTGTGAGTGTGTGTGTGTGTGTGTGTGTGTGTGTGTGTGTGTGTTTATGTGTGTGTGTGTGTTTGTATGTGTGTGTATTAGAGAGAGAGAGAAGGGGTAAGTGGGGAGAGGAGTATAGGTCACAATGCTTACAAACACAGCGGTATATAAATGGGAAAGAATAATATTTAAAACGTAATGACAAAGATGTCGAGGACCTTACCTAAACCCCAAGATGGGATGGTTTAGAAGACTAGAGTTAGTTTAGAAATTTCCATATATATACAGTTTTGAATTTATAATATGTATTAATATGGATATGGACTGTTGTTTTACTTTTTGTTGGGTTTTGTGCCTATTTGACGAGCGCCTGAGACGCAGAAGGTTGCGGATTCGATTTCCGCCGTAGGATAAATGTTTGTATGACCTGCAAATATTTATCTCGGGTCTAAATGCTTCTCTGTGTAAACCTAATATATATATTTAAAAAAAAAGTATATAAGTAGTATATTGCCCATGTGGTTCCTATAACACAAGCTTTGCTTCCATTGGGGCTATTTGTTATTTGTTTATTTGTTATAAAGATTTTTCATCTACTGTGGCAGGTATATATTTGTTGTTGCATTTCCGAACGAACTAAAATTATTGCTGTCCTTTTCCTATTGCACTATAATGAAAGGGACTAAGTTTGTATAATTCATTTTATTTTAGAAAAGACGATAACAGAAACGCTGCCAACCACCCTGACTGACTGGCTGATTGATTCATCATCGCAGTGTTGAAGATGCTGAAGCAAGAAAGCTGAAATATGGAAAATTCCTTCCTCTGTTAGCAAATTAATACATTAAAGCGGGGTTTTACAAAATTCAACTCTTAAAACAGTGAAAACGGGTTAAATTTGCATGAAACTTCGTTTGGTTATTAAATATACAAAATAATTGGAGACTTGTTTCAGGGTTTTTTGAATAACCCTCAAAAAGGAGTAAAATGGGGTGTCAAAGTTTGTATGTGAACTTTTTGACGGGAAGTAAGATTGGTTCGAAACATGGTTCGGACGCTTTAAAGGACACGTATTTAAGGATTTTTCATAATAACCATCACAAAGGGGTTATCTGTCTCAGTGTATTAGCATGGCATGCAACATGGCAACGTTGCCAGTGTCTTGAAAACGCTCAGATCTGGATCAGTTAAGCTATCTAATAGATATTTTTAAACGGTCCTTAGATAGCTCACATGTATTTTATATTATTGTATATTTTTCTGTACATTTCTGTAATTATTTATTAAATAAATCCTTCACAAAATATTTATTATATATCTCTTCAGGGTCATTTTTGCACTGAAAATAATCTTACAATGTGATATGGAAAGTAGACCGCCGCATTGCAAATAAAATATTCTATCCGGCATTCAGTGAACACGAACGTGTGATATATTGAATCGAATGTATCTATATAAATCACAGAATGGTCGGTTTGTTATATTTTTTTTTCCACTAGTTACCTACAAAAATATTAAGAGAAAACATCTAACGGGATTTCTAGGGATTGTATAATAGATAGATAATAATGATAACTTTAAAAACTCTACATTTCAAGTGTCTCGTTTACACTTGGTGACACCCGGGTTACCCGGGTGACATAGCCTACTTTTTTCCCGGGAAAATTGGTTTGTCCCGGGAAAAATCTTCAACGCGGGCGAAGCTGCGCGCGTGCAGCTAGTAGATAAATATAAATGTTAAATTGTACTCATTACAATTTACCATTCAAAGTACTCTGAATTGACCTTTTATTAATATAAAAACATTACTTACCTAGTCGCTGCCCGCAGCTTGGCATGCGTGGTGCCTTTATAAAAAGTAGCCCATGTATGATAAAATGTATCTCATTACTAAATTTCTCCATTTTGCCGTGTAAGGTTACAAACAGAGACAAAAATAATATTGGGTAACCAAAACGGTGACATAATAATCTGGCTGAAAAGAAAAAACAAAATCAGGTAAAGTCACACACGAACAGGCACACAATACTTGCCTATAAAATATTCACATAAATATCTTGAGTGCGGCCCGAGTGAAATGGAGCGAAAACGTGATAGTGTCGTGCATGCTGCATGTAGCAAGATACGAGGTAGCTACAATGTTGTATGGGAATCTTTAATGCTAAACGCGCTGATCTATCACGCCGAGTTTTATCAAACAATTCGCCGTCAAAATTTAGCAGCTGATTTCTTCTTCTTCTTCATTAATGGCATGTGTCATAATAATGTAAATTTTGCCAATGTCAAGTGTTTATGTTGTATATAGTATGATGTCGATTCTTCGTTTGTCATTTCATGAAGTAGCACGGCTCTGCTAATTTAATATTGTTTTATTCGTTTTATTGCATGTTTTATTCAGTAATAATGGCGGAATTTTAATGAATAAATTGTGACTACAGGACGGGTATGGAGAATTGAATTAAATGTGTGTTGTGATGCAATGTGATGTGAACGACGAGGAATCCCAAGAAAATTTTAGACACCATTCCGCGTGACGTCTAAAATTGACAATTGACCATCGACTAAGACTTTATTAAACAAATTGACCATAAACAAACATAAACACTTGACACTGGCAAAATTGGCATTATTATGTCACATGCCATAAACAAAGAAGAAGAAGAAGACGTTAACATTGCGCTCTTATAATTAACTAGCGACCCGCCCGTCTTCGCACGGGTGCAATGCTGATACTAAATGTACTACAGAATGTCTTTGTATACAACGTTATCTAAGAGATAGACATATACCATTGCAGACTTTTGTGTAGACCTTTTTTAGGTGTACAATACTGTAGTACATTATTTTGATCTATCTCGTAGGGTTCAGTCAGCGTTTGCAATGTATGCGCAAAAAAATGAGTTTATTTACGACATCACATTAGAAATCTCTAAAATTATCAGTGATTCTCTATACTATGCATGTTTTATACATATAAACCTTCCTCTTGAATTACTCTATCTATTAAAAAAAACCACATCAAAATCCGTTGCATTGTTTTAAAGATCTAAGCATACATCGGGACAGACAGACAGCTGGAGGCGACTTTGTTTTATACTATGTAATGATAATGATTTACTCGAGTTATTTCCGGTTTTATTAGTAATTATGGTGTTTTTATTGAAATAGAGCTGGTGATTTAAGCAAAAATAATCCGTGGTTATTTTATATGACAGGCACCACCCCTACTATAATATTATATATGCGAAAGTAACTCTGTCCATCTGTATGTCTGTCTGTTTGTTACGTTTTCACGCCTAAACCGCTGAACCGATTTTTATGAATTTTGGCATAGAGATAGATGGGACCTTGGAGAAGGACATAGGCTAATTTTTATGTAGGTACCTCGCGTGCGAAGCCGCTGGCAGCAGCTAACGAAACTAAACACATTACAAATAACGAACGAAAAGATACAACGTTGTGACATGGTATAAACAATAAAAGCACTTGACATTGGGAAAATTAATATTATAAGGACCACATTAGGACACATGTCATTAATGAAGAAGTAGTATGAAGTCACAAAGTCGTATCTTATTGTTGGTGATTTGTTATTTTTTATAAAATTGTGTTTCTCTAGTTATACGTATTATATTTTCTAGAATCGCAAAGAAACACAAAGTTTGTATTAGAGTTATTAACAGCCGATTCAATAACTTTAGCTTTAACGACTGGCCTGTCTGATCAGTTGGTAGTAGCTCTGCCTTCTGCGCTGTAGGTTGAGGGTTCGATTCCCTCCCAAGATAAACATTTGTATGAAAAGCATGGGTGTTTGTTCTGTGTCTGGGTGTTATAAAGTATCATTTGTATGTATTAAAAAATTTATAAGTATTCTATCAGTCATCTGGTCACCATAATACAAGCTATGCTTAGTTTGGGACTAGATGATGTTGTGTGCATTGTCCAGCAATTTTTATTATTTTTTATATCTATTTAAATAAAAACACCAAAATTTTAAATAAAACCGGAAATAACCAAGAAAAATAAATAGTTGTGCAATGTTTGCTTCGCAAGACCGCCAAGAATAATCCACCTGAATTCTAAATCTAGAATACATTTGACATAGATATTTCGTTCGGTCATGTGCACGCTCAGCATGAGCGGTATTTTGCTAGTTTTCATTCAGATGTAAAAGCGTGAGGTAACCGGCATGTCGTAGAACCTAAAAAAGATCGAAGACATGCGCCAAATGCCCAAAACGAGCCTCTGAGGCGCACTTTAATCCTTTCACCACAGTTTTTCGAAATAACTAGTGACACGAAAAAAAAAGATCAATGATAATAGTTATTTCTTGATATTTTACGTACCGTGTTAATACGTATTCTAAATTCTCAACATATACTCGTTGAAATTGAATTCGTGTGAACGTGTAATCGAACGACACCCGCGGCCGTGCATTACGCACGCTTTCCCCTTCCGAAAACGTGTGTGGAAATGTATTTTTCTTTTTTAAAAACACACCGTAGCTTATCTAAAGCATATATCGTAGTAAATCAGTCATGTGGTATCCATAACACATGCTCTGCTTACATTGGGGCCAGATGATATTGTGAGAAATGTCCGGCATTATTATTATTATTATATACAGGGTGTCCCGGAACTAGTATGTTATCCTGAGGGGGGACATTTCTCGACACTTGGGAGAACAACAAATGTTCTACGAATTTTATGAATTCATTCAATTTTCATTCATTCATACAATTTTCATTCATTTAATTCTCATTGAAGAAATGTGCAACAAAGTTTGCTTTAAAATTGATAGAAGTATGTATCCATGCCTACCTATCTTAGTATACCAATAAATTTGTACTTGCACCTACTTATTTAGATAGGTAACGTGCTTGGAAACACTGTAAACTAAGGAGGGTTGTCAATATTAATAATTGGAATAAACTTAAAAGTTTATGTATGGAAATTTGAAAATTGGAATTCAAAATAAAATGACCCCCACATCTGCTTATTAACATGGTCGGTATAACCTCGTTCAGGCTTAAAATACTAGTTCCAGGACACCCTGTATAGATGAAACAGGCTATCGATCGACCAATGTAATAAAAACATGTGGTTTAATATTTAATAACAATAAGAACTAACATTATGACTGGCCTGTCAGCTCAGTAGGTAGTAGCTCTGCCTTCTGCGCTGTTGGTTGAGGGTTCGACTTCCTCTCAGGATAAACAAATGTGTGATGAACATAGATATTTGTTCCGAGTCTGGGTGTTATAAAGTATCCTATGTATTTAAATATATATACATACCAGCTGCAGCCCGCGGCTTCGCACGCGTGGTTCCTACATAAACCCTATGTCCTTCTCCAAGGTCCCATCTATCTCTGTACTAAAATTCATCAAAATAAGTACAGCGGTTTAGGCGTGAAAACGTAACAAACAGACAGGCAAACAGTCAGAGTTACTATCACATTTGTAATATTAGTAGGGATTCTATTTGTCATCTGGTTGACATAGAACAGGCTATGCTAAGTCTGGGGCTAGATGGTATTGTGTGAATTATCTACTAATATATTTTTCAATTTGTTTTTATTTTAAATCAGCAATCTTTAGACTAGTACATAGAGACATCAAATGATGTGCATTTAGTTATAATTATTATAGTGTAAATCTATTTAAATATCATTAAGTATTATAACCATAGTTGCAAGTTATATAGGTATCATCAAAACTCGCCGTGAAACGGCAGATTACGCATTTTTATTATTCCAGCCATGCCGCAATCCTCTCCCACGCTAATCCAAAAGGGTTATTGGGCTCCATAAAAACCTTACAATGGTAGTCCTGATAAATGGTAGCACGAACAAAACGTTTTGTGGACAATACGCTCAAAATTAAGTCAATTTAGGCGTAGATAAGTTCAATGAGCTATAATGACAAAGAAAAATACATCATGAGCTACGAGCGATTGATAGTTTCGTATTTCAGGTTTCCACCTACACGGTAATTACTTACCAACGAATGAGATATATATTTAATTGCTAAGTAGTGTAAACCTTAAAAACTATGTCAGGTAGAAATCGTGACTACGATAAGACCAATGATTGAAGGACTCTTAACATATAATTATGTACATAGTATTAATTAGTCAATAATGTTATTATTGTATATATGCTATTATATAATTAAAGGGGTTCAATGCCCTCGAAATAAACGTAGTCACAATCTAACAGCAGTATACTCTTTCAAAGAAAATATGGTTTTCTTCACCAACCTCCTTATTCACTAAGAAGTGAATCATTATGTTGAAACTCTGACTTAACTCGTCTCAATTCAACTCATATTTTAATACCAGGACAGGCTGATGACGTTTTATTATTTAATTTTGATAAATATTTTTAAGCTTGTATATTATATTATTATTTTAGTATATTAACGACAGACATACAATATTTTCCTTAAAGGAATATTTTTGACCGTTACCGCATAGACGATTTGTGTCCGGGTATTTGTATCGAGTATCAATTAACTGTAATAGCGTGATATAAAGTGTTTTATCCATTTCGGTCACGGTTTTTGTATATTTCTAAACTATTACTAAGCAAAGATCTTTTTGAAATGACAACTTCTTATGGGAGGGTAAACCGCTTCGTTACGTAACGCGTTACGGTGTCTGTCTGTCTGGCTTCCCTTTCTCTCACGCATATGGCAGCGGTAGGCAGGCGCCTCCTCTCTCACTCTAACCCACAGCGTTAGTTAGTTTATGTTATCACATCTGTTGGGCGTCCCGAGACGCACACGTTTTTTTAGTGTTATAAATGAACTCAAAAACAGATTTTAATAATTCTTATAAAGAAAATCTGTCGTGACTTTACGGAAATCCATTACAAAACATTGAACAGCAAGGTAATCGCGCTGTTTGTGTTATTTACCATTGAAACAAAAACGTTTTGTGACGGTTTGGACAAATCGAAATCGTTCGTTTGACAGAGATGTCCAAAAATTACGCGGTTCAAATGATTAGCGCGATACGAAATGTGCATAACGTAACGTTATTGGTCGTAGTGTAACTTTAGCATTGTCGGTCTCCTGATAGTCATTTATTATTCCACCAATCCTATCGTCAATCATTAAACCAGTCAACAGATTGGCGGAATAGGACTAAATATATATTTCTATAATTATAAATTATAAATATATTATAAATTATATATATATATTGTAAATTATATATGTTATTATATATTATATCTGTTCAATGTTTTCTCAATAACTAATTAACTGATTTACACCTTACTTATTATAAATTATATATATATATTATAAATAAATAAATTATATATATTACTATATATTATATCTGTTCAATGTTTTCTCAATAACTAATTAACTGATTTTAAAAATACTTTCACATATGTATACGAAGCTAGATTTTCCGTAGATTTTATGTGCTGTATTTTATTTTCAAAAATGAGAGATTTCTACGAAAAAGTAAATAATGTAACCCTTGAACCCATGTCGGTTCTAATAATAAATCGCTAGTATAATAATAAAAATAAGACTAATTCTTTTTAGACATACTTTTTATATTTAAAAATAGGAAAGAGAGTTTTCAAATAGGGTACTGGGACGTCGGTATCCGATATCAATAGATCTTAGTCTGGATCACAGCGCGATGCATCAAACGAGAATTTCCACCGAGAATTGAAAACCGACTGCGTATAGGTACTTGTAAATATAAGAGAAAAAATTTAGGAACTACGTTGTAAAGATACATTGTAAACTAACTATTAACAAATTTAAAGCATTACGTAAAGGGTAGTCTTTTGAACAAAGCGTATTATAATACAAATGACTATATTATTGATAAGATTGCATGGCCTCATGTCGCTCTGCGCTCAGACAGTTAACTGACACATTTGAATTGTATTCTCTTTTATTCGTTTTTCGTAGTAAAGGTAACTATAAGATGGATCATGCATAAAGCGCTAGGACCAGGACGAGTTTCTTCCGGTTCATCTCGGGCTTGGGTTAGGAGGAATTGGCACCTAAATTCACCTAGTATGTAAGACGTTTCAATATGTTCCTTGTGATTGTATAAAATAAGGTATCTTTTTACTTTGACTTTGACGGAAATAGCTATAATGTTAGCAGTTTTCAAATTCCCAATTAGTTTATGACACTACTGTCAAAACTCAAGAACGAAGTAAATAAGTGGTAAGCACCTGGTGGTACAATCTACTCTTGTTCTAGAGTCGTACAACTCTAGAACAAGAGAGTCCGTCATTGTGGGTACAACCATAGTGCTATAATTCAATTCAATCAATCTTTATTCAATAAAACTACAAGGACTACTTTGAATCGTCTTCTTACATGCTAGTGAATCTAGATGTCGGTTCCTCCTAACCCTAGTTCAAGAAGAATCCGGCAAGAAACTCGTCTGGTCTTAACACTTTTTTGTATGATCCTTGCCAATTTTGTTACCTCCAAGCATTAGTGTGTTTAGGTTCGTAGAGCACTGGATCAAGTGACATTACAGAACGAATAGACAAGAGAACATATGTTGGTTTTTTTGTCATTTCATAAAGTAACATAGCACTTATAAAATAATTATTTATTTCTCTTGCTACTGCATGGTTGATTCAGTAATTTTAGCGGAATTTTAATAATTAAATTTTGACTTCGTAGCACAAGTATGGACAATTGAATTATAAGTGTATTATGTTGCAATATGATTTGAACGATGAGGAATCCCGAGAAAGTTCTAGTCGGGCATTCCGCGATGACAATTAGAATATACAAATGACGATCGACTATTCGACTTAGACAATATCAAACAATCATTTGACATTGGCAAATATGTCATCATTATGACACATGCCATTAAGAAGAAGAAGAAGACTTATGTCTAGGACCGGCCGATAACATATGTTTGATACCTTCTAGTATTGCAAGCGTCATTAGTTACAGTAATTTACCTACCATCTGGTGGAACGTATGCTTGTTTGCTGGCTTAGTTGTATACATAATGTTCAATCAAAACGGGATATTTACCATGATATGTGAGTTTTTCTGCTTCCCGATATTTCGGCACAGTTACATGCGCCATGATCACGAGATAAACTGAAGTATATGCGGGTTTATTGGCAGAAGAAAAATATATTAAAATAAAAAATATATAAATATCCTGTTTTGTTTAAACATTATGTTCAAAAGCATGATAGTTTTAGAAGTTAGTTGTATATAATCTTATATAAAATACTGTCTAACAATATACGCTTAGTTCTTAGTTTTCGATACGTTTTTATTTGTCCTGGAATACTACTTTAACCGGTTGCATCTCTGGATTGCACAATAGACACAATAGAATATCTGTTATATCTCGATGAGATTTGCATTCTGGCATAAAACTGGGTTTCTTGCTGTATCAATTGTAAAAAAAACGTAGTTTAAAATTTAGCGTAATTTGCTATGCTTTTGCTATTGCGACTAGACTAATTAGAATAATTTTAAGAATAATTTTAAGCTCTTATAAATGTTTTTTCTACCTCCTTTTTTACCTAAAACTGATTATTCTTCTTTTTATTATAGATGTGTATGTGTGCTTATTCATTAAATAAACAAATATCTTTCTATATGTCTGTGTCTATTTCTAATTCCGAGTATTTCATAGGCTTTTCAAAACATATCAAATCATATAAATCTTTGTCTTCGATCTAGGTCTTTGTCTCACAATGTGACCTACCCATGCAACATTAACCTTAATATCAGATAAACAATAAACACACAACCTACTACGACCTTCGTAGCATTATTTATCAAGCCCATTTCCTATTTTTACCTTAAGGAAATATTTTCAAACTCTACCTCACCCGAAAGTTTTCCAACCAGTCCAACAATCTCTCTGAATCTCCACTAGCCTATAAATTACACGATTGTATACCTTATCTCATCGTAACAAGAAATCAGATGATTATTACGGGGTTTAAGGTAAATTGGTTTACCTTCCGAAGGATGACGCGTCTACTTAGTCCGCCGAATGAATAGGTGATTGATGTGTGTGTTACCTGTCGCTTACGTTGTGTTGGTAATTATCTGTTGAAGCCTATATTTACAAAGATATCTTCTATAGATCATCAGGTATTTGAGGGTGATGAATTTACTTTCTCTGGAAAACTTACTACTTAATAATATTAATACTACATAGCTCCATTCTTCATATATAGAATTATAGTATTTTACAAGGTAGTGCTTTGTCCCACAAGGTAGCTTTGCACGTCTTTTAGATCGATATATCGATATACAACACTAACTCGATTCAATTAATCGATATAAAACAGTGCCACGTCACTACAGCTCGTCTATGATTCTCTCATTCTTTTTTCGTGCGAGGTAGTAAACGCACGCGTCTAACTACAAGCTCATCCAAGTTCCGTGACGACTCCAAATTGTAGATTAAAATATCGAAAAGGAAAAATGCAGACTAGAAAGATTAACTATTGCAGTGATACCAAGCGAAAATTAAAAAGCTTGTAAACAACAGGCTTGTTTGAATTATTATGTCCTCGGATTCTGAATCAGATTCAGACATTGAAGGTAAGCCTAAACATGTATTTAAACATGCAGTCAATCAATTCGACTCCTTTAAACCATCTCTAAGTCTGCCGGGCGGTTAACTGCGGGTTATTCACATGATGCGTTAAACACCTGGGGGTAGACTGAAGGTCACTTTTATGCATGAAGCGAGTAGACATGCAGTTAGTCAATTTGACTCGTTAAAACCATCTCTAAGTCTGCCGGGCGGTTAACTGTGGGTTTTCACGAAGGCTAGACATGATGCGTTAAAAACCTGGAGGTTAACTGAAGGTAATTTTCATGCATGAAGCATGTAGACATGCAGTTAGTCAATTTGACTCGTTAAGACCATCTCTAAGTCTGCCGGGCGGTTAACTGCGGGTTTTCACGAAGGCTAGATATGATGCGTTAAAAACCTGGAGGTTAACTGAAGGTAATTTTCATGCATGAAGCATGTAGACATGCAGTTAGTCAATTTGACTCGTTAAGACCATCTCTAAGTCTGCCGGGCGGTTAACTGCGGGTTTTCACGAAGGCTAGATATGATGCGTTAAAAACCTGGGGGTTGACTGAAGGTTATACACGAAGGTCATTTTCATGCTTGTATGCCTGTCCAAGGAATATAAATTAACACAAAAATGAAACTTTTGTTCGCAAAATTTTTTTATAACTACCCTCATATTAATATTTATTTTTATTCCTTTTCTATTTTTAGAAATTGAATCCACAAAAATGAGGTGTTGATGGACATAGGGCCAGGCCACAACAGTGCGTTGCGGCGTCGCATCGCAAAAACAACATTGCACAGCTATGCGATGCGATGTCGCAACGCAAAAATTTCATCGGATACGACATCGTACGACAAGACGCTAACCGTCAGTTCAGTTTCTAGTGAGACATGGACCGCACTGCGCGTGTTCTACTTCTGCTTGCGTTAAGGCGTATTAAGAAAAAGAAACAGAAAAGAAAGTACTGGGTGCACCCATTACTGACAATTATGAATAAAGATGGAAACCACTTCAAAAGCAAATATGAGGCGCTAAAAGTGGACGAGGTTAAATTTTTCGATTACTTTAGGATGAGTGTAGTAAGTTTTGAAGAACTTCTTAGTTTGATAAAGCCTCATTTACAAAAGAAATACATATTTAGAAGACCCATCGAACCTCTGGAGATGCTGGGATTAACTTTAAGGTAAGAAAAAAATAAACTATTTTTACTATAATCATACTGTTTAATCATTTTCATAATTTAGTGTTATTCAAAACTCGTATTCCGATTGTGTGTCATTCGTCAAATTTGTTAGTTCCTCATCGAAATGAATTTGTTCTGGCTCATTTACATCATCATTCCTTGGCGTTTGTGGAGACGATTGCATAGGTGCCGGTGATGTTTCGGTTCCGCTTTGGAAGGCACTGCGTTGAATGGATGTTTGATAGCCACTCTGCATAGACATTTGAGCTGTTTGATAGCCAGTCTGAACAGTTGTTTGAGATGTTTGATAGTTTGCTTGGACGGATGTTTGTGAAGTTTGATAGTGGCTGGGATAGTATGATGGTTGGTGTAAATCACTTAATATCTGTAGGACACGACTTTGGAAAATTATTGTTTGATTATCATTCAATTTTTATAGGTATTCCGATTGATGACGGTCTAGCGGTCACGCAACATATGCCATTGCCTGATGAAACGCTGCCCGAGCAATTATCGACGGAAAATCAAACTTCCCTCGAAGCAAAACCCTGAAGTACTGGCTGATATGATTCCAAATTAGGTACTGAATTGCGTTTTGCTTTGGGAGACCCATACCCAGACCCAGAAAATACCCATGGTGACATAGCTAAACGCTGGCTCCCCATACTGTGTAAACGGTTAGCAAACTTGGGGAAGGAACAAATTCTATAAGAACATAATGTTCCAGATAATTGTTGGCTTTTAAAAGTCACAAGCTTAAATCCCGAATTATCTGCAGTGGTAGACGACATAGTTCGTTCCCAAAAAACAAAAAAAACAATTTTAAGTGAAACGGGGGCCAATTGGGCCTGGGAATCACCGCCATGCAAAATTATAAAACTTCTATCAGAAGTTTGTAGAACTCTATCATACATATACTTATACATATACTTTGCAGAGACCCAGACACGCTCTAAGTTAATTACACTATAATTGGACATAATTGAAAATTATTTAAGTCTGAGAAAGAGACGAAACCACTTTAGATCAAAACTTTCCATAAAAATTAAGTTGCGAAAGTTATACATAAAATAATTATAATAATAATAAATAAATAAGCCTGCAGATAAAACATAATGCGCCAAGTGTTGGCTAGCTACAAACGCTAACAAAAGATCTGTTTGTTTTAGACTGTGTATTACATGGTTTTCGCATACCTACTACGAATGCAGAGTTCTACATTCGCTTGCATTCGGGTTCGGAATATCCACAATGATGTATTCCGGACCTATACCTTTAACACTCATAGATTTATTTTGAACCCCAAATCATTTAATAAGTTCGTTCAAAAAGACCACTTAAAGATGGAGGATTACAGAACTGTCTGTAATCTATTACCGACAAACGGTTACCTAGCTAGCAGGATCACACTTATTATTACCACTTAGATTATAAAAAATACCTGAGGTTTCAGTATGAAGATATTAATGTACAAAATACGACTTACGAAATTAAAGCTATGAGCTATGGCTTGTCGATCACAACAAGAACCTTGACTAAAATACAAAAAGAAGTATTTGGTTATTTAAGGAATCGCGGCTTCAGCTCAGTATCCTATATAGACGACACCCTTAGCATGGGAAACTACTATGAGGAAGGTCTTCACAATGTCAGAGAATAATGTCAAACTTTTCTAAAGTTAAAAAAAAAAAAAAAAAAACTATATATGAACTTATGTATGATACAGTAGATATGTCCATATCTCGACCCAAAAATAAACGTAATAACATATTTTAACTTACATAAAAGTACATGAAACGCATTTTCTTAGTTTATTGACACGTTGACAGCAGCCTGCCCAGCTGTAATATACGCCTGCTGGCTAGGCTTGGTAAACTAAATTGTTGGAGAGAGAAAAGTTTCTAACTCTTGCCAATTATGACACAAAAATTAAATTATCGGCAGCATTATTACCTGATCTTTACTGAAAGCGAATATACTTATAGCTAAACAATCGGTAGAAAGAAAGTGAACTAAAATATCATATTATTTATTTAGATAAAATGCTTATCTAAGTCTTAATTGTTTTGCTCAAAACAAATTTGATTGTGCTATATTTGATATGTTATTGATAACAATATCCCCATTTGAATGAACTATCGAGATCCATTTAGCGAGACACGAGGTTTGTGGTCGTTCGCTTCATACATTAACACAAAAGAAAATAAAGAAACCGACGAGATGTCACGCAAAGTTTAATATTAGAAAGTAACTTTGTTTTCAAGCGTTTAAAACTATTATTGCAAAGTTTGGTCAACCTGACATAGACATTTTTGCATCCCGCGCCATTACCAAGTGTAACACTTTCGTATCATGGAAGCCGGACCCAGGTGCAATTAATGTTTAAGCCTTCACGTTTTCTTGGCATCAATATTACTTATATTGTTTTCCACCTCTATCAATAAATGCCTACGCAAGATTGAAAACGAACAACCAACTGGAATTATATCTTCCCTTACTCGCCCTCGCAGGCATGGTTTCCTCTTTTAAACTAGTTGTATAATATCTAACAATATATTCTTTAACTATACGATACGGCCTCGTTACAGAGTGCACCTACCGCAGGAGACTATCCTGGCTGCTGCGATTGTCTCAAGCAAGCGTTATAGCGGCAAGCCGCTTCACAATAGGCGTTAGTCAGCGGGTACTTATAAAGCAGAACCTATACCACTATATATAAGTGAACTACATATAACTCATACGGCTCCATGAACAGTCACCGTTCAGTGATCTCGTTGTTATTAGGCAACAAAATAGGTTCAGATGAACAAATTTCACGTTTGTTAACAGGAGCTTATAATCAGATGCCAACTGATCTTAAATATAGTTTCATATGGGATCCTCAAACCTCAAGTACTTGACTTTATTTTTGACTATTTTGACCCTAACGTTAAATCACCCTTAGATCATAATACAAACAAGAAAAAAAAAACAATGCTTCTTGCATTATGAACCTACTGGTCACTGTGAACAAACTATTTCAGTAATTAAAATAACAGATATTGTTATTACGATTCTGATCAGTAGCAGGATATGAGCAACCGACTTTAATACTGCTCAACTTTAATAATAAACCTAATAGTTGCCCCGCAAAATGTAAGGTCGATTATTTGTGTGTAACAAAAATCTTCGCATTTAAATAAATTACTTATTTAAAACTCAAAAGTGCTCACACATGCGAGCCACGACTCCCTCAGTAGATGGATAAAAGGCATTTTAGCGATGCCACTCGCCATCGACATGACGACACGCAGCCGGCCTTTCTGTAAAGCAGCCGGTTGGACAGTGAACTCGCAAGCCTTCGCAAAGTTTTACAACTGCCCTGTGGTCACTGAAAACTTTGCAAGATCAATTATAGAAAAATAAGTTAAGATTGTATATAATTCTACTCTGATTATAATAAAATTATGCGATGGTCGACTCTTCCGAGTTCATAGAATTATTATGAAAAATATTGATAAACGATATTATCATTTGCTTCATGATATAAAATTGAATTTTATTTAGTTACATAAAATTGTATCATATGAATAAAATGATCCAACCAAAAACTTTTAAGAAGTAGGTACTCTAGACATCTACCTTGTAAAATACTATAATTCTATATATGAAGAATGGAGCTATGTAGTATAATATATGATTAAATGAACTTCACAAGTGAAATTCTATCATTATTATATTAATAGCTCCATTCGAATATATAGAAACCCACCCACCACAACCCAATAAAAGTTTTCGGGTAAACTCTAAAATAATGAGAGAATCATAGACGAGCTGTAGTGACGTGACACTGTTTTATATCGATTAATTAAATCGAGTTAGTGTTGTATATCGATATATCGATCTAAAAGACGTGCGAAGCTACCTTGTGGGACAAAGCATACCTTGTAAAATACTATAATTTTATATATTCGAATGGAGCTATTAATATAATAATTACAGAATTTCACTTATGAAGTTCATTTAATCATATATTCTATGCTACTGTATCTGTGACGAACGACGTATATATCGTGTTTCAATTGAGAAACGATAATCATATATGGCGGATTTATCCAGACACAATATTTTGTTAGTAGTTTGAACCGAACCAAAGTTTTAAGAATTTAATTTTAACTGTCTCAATAGTATAAGCAATATGGTGCAAGTGAGAGGACAATACTAAAACTACCACTTAAGATTATATATTGAAATAAGCATAATCAATAGCGGAGAAATCATCTAGTGAGGTTTTGAGACTTATTTTGACTATAATTTTGCAGTTTTATCTAAAATTTGGAGCGTTATAAATACATTTTTAAAATAATGACTGGTAAAATCATGAAAAAAACATTGGTATACTTATTAATTTTCCTAAAATCTCCCCTGGGTTGTTGTAAGCTAACGAACAGATCATTAAGATCAATTCTTATCGAGATAAAAAGGCAATGGCGGCGGTTCCCTTGAGAATAATTACAAAACCCCTTTGACTAACATTTTATTAAGTTTCTTGGTTCTTTTACAGCCCAGGTTATATCTTTGAAAATCTAAAGCATAAGGGTTTACGTTATCTTCAAATCAACTACATTAAAATTAACTTTCAATCTTCACCCAACCATGACAGTTTCGCATTAATCTTTAATTTACCTTAGAAAACTAACAAGGATCGAATGTCAAAACTTAAAGGAAAACGCGAAAATTAACGGAAATCCAACCGTCCAGTGGAACTTTCGGGTTAATCTACATACGCTAGCATGCATCTTGTATGTAATTTTAAAATTACCTTTGAACTACCTTAATGGATTTAATCCTTTCACCACACTGGTTCGAAATAACAAGTGACACGTTAAGAAGAAGAGGAAGAACAAGAGCATAAAGTGTATGGCTGCATGTTTGTATAATCACATAGATAATTGATTGCGGACCTTGCGGAAATCCATAACATTAAATAGATAGAAAAATATTTAGTACTATTCTGCCAATCTATAGATTGGCAACTTCCTTTGATTGCATTGGACGCTCCTAGTCATCCTGTTTTCAAGAGCAAATTTAAAACTGTTACTATTGGGGTTATTACTGTACACAAGAATACTTAGATGATAGGATAGTCATTACTTAACTTGATCATAATAATAATAATAAACATTGCTGGATAACGCACACAATACCATTTAATCCCAAACTAAGCATAGCTTGTATTATGGTGACCAGATGACTAAAAGAATACTTATATATATATTTTTAAATACATACTTATGATACTTTATAACACCCAGACACAGAGCAAACACCTATGTTCTTCACACAAATGTTTATCCTGGGAGGGAATCGAACCCTCAACCTACAGTGCAGCAGGCTGTATGAATGTATAATGTATACATGTAAATAGAAATGATTACTACCTATGACACATGTCTTCCAACTTTTTAGGTTCCACGACATGCCGGTTTCCTCACTGTTATGTCACTTTTAGTCAAAGTTAAAGTACAAAGATACTTTATTCAATACAATCGCAAGGATCACTTTGAAACGTCTTACATACTAGGTGAATTTAGGTGCCAATTCCTCCTAACCCAAGCCCTAGAAGAACCTGCAAGAAACTCGTCCTGGTCCTAGCTCTTTTTTGCATGATCCATCTTATAACTACCTTAACTATGATAAACTACACAATAGAGTTTATACATTTCAAATGTGTCGGTTAACTGTCTGAGCGCAGAGCGACATAAGGCCATGCATTCTTATCAATAATATAGTCATTTATATTATAATGCGCTCTATTTAAAAGACTAAAATCTATGTATGCTTTAAATTTATTAATAGGTAGTTTAGTTGCATTTTCAATACGCTTATTATAGAAACGCACCGTGTTCTAAAGGACTTATTTACTTTTTCTAGTCAAAACCTAGGGATGTAAACTTTAACTCTACTATTTATTAGCAAACATAATCGAGACATGCTTATGTATAAGTTCCAACCCGAACCCGTATCTGAGTAAAAGGCAAAAGCCATTAGTATTAATAAAGTAAGCGTTTGGTCTCATTAAAGTCGGCACTAAGCCGAGGTCCGTTCGGAGGGAATAGTTGGTTAGGTTGAGAAATTGCAATGGCCATTGAATAAATAGTTTGTGCCGTGTAGAGTACGTAAATTGTGGGATAGATTACGAATTATCAATGTTTAGGACTCCAGGGCAAACGTAATAACGTTTTAAACGTATATTAGCTGTCCCGTTCGCGATTTTGTCCGTGCGTTTTAGAAAGAAAAAAATAATATATTATATATAATTGTAAATCAAAACCATTCTCGAATCCACTTGAACAAACAAAAAATGTTATCAAAATCGGTCCAGCCGTTTAGGAGGAGTTTAATTACAAACACACGCACAGAACATTTATATATAAAGATTATAAAATACTAGCTGTTTCCCGCGACTTTGTCCGCATGGTAGATAAAAAGTAGCAAGACAATAATGAATGTTTCGGAAAAAATACAAAGCATTATTGCGGTTTTCGCGGTTTGACCATGATCCCGAGTGATTTTTTAAAAAAACATTCTTAGCGAGCACCTACGGCCCTAGAGGAAGCTGCATACCAAATTTCATTCCAATCCGTTCGGTGGTTTCTGAGATTTCGTGATGAATGAGTGATTGGTAGATTGATTTAAGTGAAAGAAGGATATTTGAATTAAAATAAAAAACAGTGCGAACTGCGAACTTTGATACCAGATGATGCTGCGTGTAATATCCGGGATTGTTATTATTATTAAATATAATATAGCGATGTCATATTTTATAGTCACATTTAATTACTATGTGGTATGTCCTATGTAGCATCTTTATAGAGCTTGAGTCTCTAATATAATTAGAGACTCAGACTCAGTATGTCTATTATTAATTCTACATTCACATAAGTTAGTGATCATTTCTTGTGGCGGCGTTCCGTCATGGCTTAACAACGTTTGAAAACCCTTAACCAAAAGGTAACGTCCCCTCCGGAGCAGGGAAGCGTTCAGGTAACAATACCACTGCATTCATCTGTCCAGGTATTTATCTCGTACGTTGTTGGTAACGATTTAGTTATGAGTATGACGAGCAGTTTTGTATATTTCATCTTAATTGTTCATAATGGTATATCATAAAGGTATAGAGTTCGAGACAGTCGCAACAGCATCCTGAAAACTATACCGGATAGGTACTCGTCGCCGATGTGGGCAAGGTTGGTACGCAGGATCCTAGAAAACTGCTCGTTACTCTGGTGAACGCTCTGTGAACCAGCGTCCCCTGCTTTTTTTTTACAAATACGAAATACAAATACAAAAAGGTTTATTGCTAAAAAATATTTTACAAGATCACTTACACAGTTTATACAGTTCTGGGAGTCATTTAGCAATTGAAGTACACTCAGCACTATATCTTCTCAAATATGGCTTACGCAGGGCTGGTTTTCAGTCTACCCCTTAGCTCGAACTTGGGTGACAGTCGAGCAATAAAAATGATAGTAACAGCGGAAAAACTAAAGATCATACTCGTATAAACAACAAATAAGAGAAAAAAAATTACAAGAAAAATGACATATAAAATAATATAGATATAAACTATTAAATAAAAATATATAGACTACTAAATAAAAAAAATAAAAAAACTTTTTACTGCATATTTTTTTACTTTTTATCTCTTATAATCATTGTCTTACTACTTCCCTTTTTTCTAAGTATATGTGCTACTAACCTCTATGGATCTAAGTTGTCCGAAATAAAAAGATTTGAATTTGAATTTCATACCGAATTTAATTAAACTCAAACCTCTAGCCTCGAAAGAGGCTAGAGGCCCAAATTATTTGGAACGTTATTATAGAAGTATTAAGTGTCAAGTTTCGTTTTATCGATTTTCTTGCGTAGATACCCAAATTATTAGCTACCTTCAATGTAGTGATTTATTGTTCAAAGGCAGCCACAAATAAACAACTTATGATTTATGATTATTTCGTCTACAGGGGTGGGGGGTTGGCACCCGTTTGAACGTTTGAAAGAGGAGATTTCTCTATATGGATTGTATTTGTATTGTGTATATCTTTTTACATTCATTGTGATAAGCTTGTGTTAGCTTACTCTTCGAATATAATCTGAGCACTCTTTAAATTGGATTAGTCAAGAAGTCCGTATTATATTGACAGTTAAATGGGAATAATTCAGACCACGCTTTTACGACTCACTTAAGTAAGTAATTAGGGATTTATGTAAGGTTTATTTATGTCTATAAAGAGGGCTATTTCTTCATTCAGCTTAGTTGGTAGTAGCTCTGCGTTGAGGGTTCGATTCCCTAACATTTGTATGATTAACATGTATGCTTGTTTTGTGTTTGGGTGTTTAAAAATATATAAGAAGTATTATTTAAGTCATTACGTCAACATAATACAAACTATAGCTGAGACGCAGAAGGTCGCGCGTTCGATTCCCGCCGCGGTATAAATGTATTATATATAATATGTATGTAAAAAAAATGAAGAATAAAAGGATATAAGTAGTATAAAGTTTTTTAAACTTACGCGATCAGAACACATTATTATAAATACTTACGGGTATTTATCGCGTTTATTTACCTATTTATTGAGTTTATTGAGTCATCCCGTGACCACGACAGAGTGTAAACCTGTCGAAACGTCGGGAAAAATAGGTAAATAAACGCGATAAATACCCGTAAGTATTTATAATAATATAAGTAGTATATCAGTCATGTGGTACCCATAGCCATGTGGTACACAAGCTCTGCTTACTTTGGGGCCAGATGATGTTGTGTGAATTGTACGGCATTATTATTAGTACCTGGATGACTGAGCTTTGCACGCTATAAAACGACGTTTTCCCCGAAACTCAGACCGTTTCCGAAATTCAGATTATACAAGATATTAGATTATTATTATATTATATACAGTAGTGGTCATAAAATTAAGAATGCTGATATAAAGGGAAGATTTTTTTAAACTAAGACGAAAAACTAATTGCATTTTTTTTTATTTCTCTCGGTATAGTGAAACTTTTCCATAATACCACTGCATTCATTGATACACATGATTAGCTAAAAATAAATAGACAAACTTTTTACACCATTTCTAAACATAGTATTCCTATTTACTGGCTGGTCACGTAATTAAGAACACTAAATAGTTTATACCTTTATTCAAATTTAAATAGAGAACACTTAGTCGATTTGTTACTGTTTGTATAATTTTGGCGCCATTTAGTGCTGTAAAAGATTAAAAGTGATTGCTTCTTACGATAAAACATTGGGAAAAAATAAAAGTTGTGATAAATCTACAAGGGAAGTAATAATAAATCTTGGCCGGAAGAATTGGTCTTATAAAAAGATAGCCGACCATCTGCAATATTCAAAAACGATGGTTTTCGACGCTGTAAAGCATTTTGCTACGTATCAAACTACTTCAAATGTTCCACGTGTACCTAAACAGAGAAAAACAACTCCTCGAGATGACCGAAACATCGTTCGTATGGCAAAACACAATCCTTTTAAAGAGTCCAATGAGCTAAGAAAATAATATTTTGGTGAAAACAACCCTTCAGCAATCTCAGCACGCACACGACGTTTGGTAGGAGAAAAATTGCACGGTAGGATAGCAAGAAAGGTTGTTAAACCCATGTTGAAACTTTGCCACAGACAAGCCCGGCTTGCATTTGCGAGAAAGTATGAAAACTGGACTGTGCGACAGTGAAAAATTTACTTTTTTCTGACGAAATGACAATAAACAGAGTATGTTCTGATGGAAAACGATATGTACGACGTCCCCCGAATACAGCATTCGACCCTAAGTACACGAAAGTTACATTAAAGCACGGTGGCGGAAATGTGAAAATTTGGGGGTGATTTTCTGGTCATGGTGTTGGACCTGTAAAGTTGACAGAAGGTAACATGGATCAGTTCCAATACAAAAATATACTGGAAGAAACAATGTTACCTTATGCTGAAGACGTTCCACCGGTTATTTGGACATTCCAGCATGACAATGATCCAAAGCACACTGCACGCACCGTAAAGGAATTTCTTACAGCGCAATCAGTTTCTGTCTTAGACTGGCCAGCTAACAGCCCAGATCTAAACCCAATAGAGAATCTGTGGTTTGAAGTAAAGAAAAAGGTTTCAAATACACAGTGTGGGAATTTAAGAGAGCTGTACGACGTTTTTTTAGAAGAATGGAACTCTATTTCTCTTGCGAAATGTCAAAAATTAATAGAGTCAATGCCTCACCGGTGTAAAGCAGTAATTAAAAGCCGTGGATATGTTATTAACTATTAATTTTAGTTTTAGTAATTTACAAATTTTCTGCGCTACATATTATGTGATTTTTTAAATGTAAGTGTCATACAAAGCAATCCCGAGCAGTTTAATAAATCGTTCTTAATTATTTGTCCAGCTTTAGTACCTACTACTTGAATGTGTTACTTTGGTAAAATAAATAAAATGTGAAAAAAAATGCAAGCAGTAGACTGCTTGCTTTTTTTTTGTCTAGAGACATCTCCTAAAAAGACACTAGTCAGGCATTAACTGGCCTCACAGCTCAATTGGATTAAAAAAAACTGACTTTTACGCTGTAACTTGTGGGTTCGATTTCCCTCCAGGACAAACATTTTTGCAATGAACATGGAGTTTTTAAGAGGTTTACATCCTGTGTATGTTGTAAAGTATCATAAGTATGTATTTACTAGTTTTTAAGTTTACTATCAGAGATGTTATATAACTTCTTATTTATTTATTTAAAAATACATAAGTATTCTATCAGTTATCTGGTCACCATAGTACAAGCTATGCTTAGTTTGGCGTTGTGTATATTGTCCACCAATATTTATTTATTATTGTTTATTAAGAACCTTTTGATACATTATTTGATGGATTGATATTTCATACATTCGGTTCCTTTCCTAGTTTCTATTTGTATGTTACAATCAACATCGACCTTCCATCATACCTTTTATAATGATTTGTTTTCAATATTCAATAATTTTGACCTCTTTCTTTCCAAATTTAAACACAGCAACATCAGCGAACAACTACTATCTTTAAATAACTTATCTACTGTTTAAATCTATCACCTTTTCAGTCTGTCCATATTATTTTCGCATTTTTTAAGCTTTACTTATTAGTGGATTATCTTGTATTTAAGTGTTTTTTTTCCAAATAAACAAATACTGCCCGATAGTCGGAGACGACGCAGCAGACCCAGAAAAAGATGACAAGACGATCTAGGTGCATTCGAGCCAAATAGGCAAACTGTAGCTTTGGAGCGCCAAGAGTAGAAGGTAATTTAGGACTCTGCAGGTTAATAAAATAAAAATACTAATTCATCAATAGTAAGTGTATCAGAATTCCATAATTGCTATGCTGGTTCTTATAGTAAGTCCATTTCTTTGTTTGGGGCTAGATGACGCTGTGTGAAATGTCCACCTACATTTATTTATTTCATTGCTGTCCCCACTGAGTTTGAGTAGCGAAACTTGTAAAACCAACCTCTTTTGCTGTCCCTTCATGGTTAATTCTACACATGGCCCACTCCTCGGTACAAAATCAAAATTAACATATAGATGTGCGACCGGGTCCCCTTTTAGCGAAATTACGAAAGACACGCTTTTAACAAGGTCTTCTAAACTTGTCCGCGTAAAAGCAAATTAAAATTTATCGCTTGGAAAATTAGCACACATAAACAAAGTAAGTTTTTGGACTACATGATAATAATGTGACGTGTTTGTTTGTAACTTAACGGCACGCAGCGCTTGCAGAACACAGAATACATAGAAAAAAATTTAGTCCTTCTACATGTGCTGTTTGACTAATTTGAACATAAAGCGATTTCTGTGAAACTTTATAGTTTCGCGGACTTTTTTGTGGGTAATGATGATAACTATAAACAAATAATATTTTTGAAGTGAAAACTTCTTTTAGCGCGGTACGCATATTTTTAGATGAGGTAAAACCTTTGGACTCTCGACACCGTTGCCACACCACTAGAGCTGCGTGTCTAGGCTGCCGCGCTCGCCCCATTTGATAATAAACCTTAATCACATGTTTACAGTCTACTTTTGTAAGGAGAAGTTTATTGAGTTAGGTTCTTGGATATATTATCTACATTCTGAACAAAAACATAAAAGAATATTAAATGTATTATAAAGTTTCTAATAACTAATAAAATACAATTCATAAATAAAATGCAATTCATAGCCCAATAACCCAATAACCCTAGTACCCATCTAAAAAATAACGCGCCAAAATAAGTTTTCACCTCTGTTGGCACTCCCGGAGTGCATTTTTAAAAATATATTATTAATAAACCCGTACAGTTTTCGCAGCAACTAATGATTTTTATAGGCAAATTTTTGACGTAAAAATCTCCAATTTAGTTAAAATTTTATTGTAAAATTAAATTAGATAACGTAGCATTTAACAGATGGACAAATATTTAGTACTATTTCGCCAATCTATTTCTAATGAGTTAGATACGATGCAGACGCATGCACCTCCCTCCCGCCGCAATTGAAAAGCCATGCAAAGCATTAGTACAATGTTAGCGCATACCATCCTCACATCGACACCTCAAAAAGAAATCCAACACGTGATTCGCCTCCAAGAATCCAACACGATGCATCCTCAAGAACAATTGACTGACTGCAATTTGACGAAAAAACACTGTTGCTTCACCGATCGTTGAAACCTAACGTTTTCAAATCGTTCGGCGAAGCAAACAGTGATTTTTTAATTTTTTTTTAATTAGTCTATTAGCTTTTGAGTTTATCAGCTATAGGTACTCATACATAAATAGCTAATCTCTCAAAGAATAATATATTTAGATCTCGCACTGGACTCGTATGTGATGAGTCACATACGAGGTGGTGTGTCTTTAAATAGTTACTGGCCTAGTGGCAGTCAAATAGCAAAAATGAAGCTGAAGTTTATCATCACATTTATGTATTTAAATTACGACTTTATTTTTTTTTTGCTGTCTTGTTAAGCAAATATTGTGCTCTTATATTATTTATTTTTCTAGAGTCATTTTTGGTGTTATTAATTTTTTTTTTTTTTTTTTGTGTGTTTTCTAGTGGATTTGTGAATTGTTTAGATAGGTTGTACACAATTAGATATTTTTTTTTTGTAAGACGCGCGGACGAAGTCGTGAATGATACAGCTAATTATTCTATAATCAAAGACACAGTTTAAAAATAACAAATGACGAAAGACAATATACGACTTTGTCACATCATACTATAGGCAATAGAGAAACTTGCCATAGGCAAAATTTAAATTATTATGACACATGCCATTAACGAAGAAGAAGAAGAAGAATTACGACTCTAGTACACTTCATAACCTTGTGACAGCTTTGAAAAGCTTTTCTCAAAACCATATGAAGGTTTGAATTCTATCTTTTCGTCACCTATGGCTTAAAAACCAAAGAATGCCAAATAATACAGAATTGGATCGCCAAAGTCACATGCATAGGCTTGTTTCGCTGTGTTCCACACAAGGTTGTCGAAATAGAATGGGAAATGAGCCGGTGTTTGTGCTGTCACAATGGAATTCATTAGTATACTCTTGGGAAGGCGGACACGGGTGGCTACGTATTTTTGTATGAGCTTAAACCGTGGTCTTCTATATACAACCACCGCTGTTCGGCTTTTGTAAGCAACAGATTTATAATACACTAGCTGCTGCACATGGCTTTGCCTACGTACATAGATAATAAAACGGTCAAGTGCAAATAGAGTGACTCTGAGACAGAGAGTGTGCAGTACCTACGTACCTACTTTTTTAATTAGCATTGTTCTTTTACCGTCAATTGCATACAATTACAATCTGTCCTATTAAAATTCAAGTTCAATTAAAGAAATGTTCCGATCGATTCATCGCGGTAATATTTTTATGTGAATAACTACAAACTAACGGTTTTCACATGTGTTGTTTAACTTTATTTGTATTGTAAGACCTTGTTTCTTGCTAAAATTCATGATTCTAGGTCAACGGAAGGTACCCCATTGTTTTTGATACACTGGATGTGTCAAAATAGCCGTATTTTTGATGTTTTTTTTAAACGTTGAATTAAGCTTGTTTTTTTACAGCTTCAAGACACTGTATATTTTAATAGGTATTTAATAATAATTTCAACTGGACACCTCCACGCGTTCCGCTAACATACATACAGATATACAGATAGACATACACACAGACAGACAGACGGACAAACAAATAGACAGACAGATAGACAAATTGACGGACTCAAAGACAGATGGGTTTTAAGGGCTCCGGAGGTACAGAACCCTAAAATATACGTTATTCCAAGTCTACATGTATATCTAAACCAGTTTTTCCAGGTCGTTTTAGCTATAATTGGGTAAGTAATAAAATAACAAACAAACATTTATGTATTCACACAATCTTTCACATTTATGATATTAAACGACCTCTGTGGCGCAGTGGGCCAAGGTCTGGATGAGGCGCAGAAGGTTGCGGGTTCGATTCCTATATGATCTGCAAGTATTTGTCTCGGGTCTGGGTGATTCTATCTATAATAATGTATGTATTTACAATAAAACAAAATTATATTTGTAGCGGTCATGTGGTACCTATAACACAAGCTCTGCTTATAGCCAGATGCCAGGTGGAGCCAGATGATGCTGTGTGAAATGTCCGGTATTATTATTATTAATATTAATAGAATTGCAACAACGTTTGGTAAATTATTGAATAATGGTAATGTATTATGATAGCAAGACGGCGCCGTGGTAGACTCAAAAACCGATGGCGAGATGATCTCGACATCTTGATAGAGCTTGGGTCCAATTAGCTCAAAACCGAGATGACTGAAGAGATCAAGGGGAGGCCTTTGCCCGGCAGTGGGACAAAATGGGCTAATCGTAATCTTGATCGATAATCGATAATGTATTAATAATAATGTATTTAATAATTGTAGATATTCCGCTTTATTGTGTTCACCGTTACATAAAAAACCAACACTTAACTCTGCAAAATAACAAGGTGCTTAAGTAGCTAAATTTAAGTGCAAGTTATAATATTCACACCATAGATTATTTTATTAAGCACTTAAAAGTTTAACAACATAATGGACCACAACAAAACTGTACTGAAGGCCTTCGTTTTAAATTGGATAATTACGAAACAGCTATGTAATCACGCCATTGACACTTTAGAGCCACCCGTAGACTAGAAACTTTTGTAAAATCGACCGGTGATAAAAAATATTGAGAGAGAATTCACACAACACCACCTAGCCCTAAACTAAGCACAGCTTGTTCTACGGGAACATATATACTCACTATACTCTTCTCGATAGATATTTCAAACGATACATATTTCTAACCAGTGCGATGGAAAAATTAAGGTACGCCTTTGAGGCTTTTCGTTTAATTTTGCAACTTTATGTAAAAATATTTTTTTTCCAGATTTTTCTTGCAAGCCTGTGCTTAGTTCGAGCAAGGGAAGCAAGAAGCGATGGCTCTTAATTTGGCTAGCTAGTAGCATCTCAAATCGAGCGTGCTTTTTGGCGTCTTTAATACTACAATAATGAATTCAGATCGAGATCTATGAATACATTTTACACAGTTCTGATTTTGAATTAGCTTCCTCCGTTGTATGTCTGCTTTACAGGGCAGCCCTCCAATAGACTGGACCTCTGGCAAAAAAGTTTGCCCCTCCTCTTGATCTTTTAAGCCCTGATGAGCCCTGATGACTACCACCAGGAAATGATTGAACCTTACGCAATCTGGAAATCCCTCAACAGACTGCGAGCACATGTGGGTAGATACAGATATGATTTGCGAAAGTGGGGAATGCTAGACAAGTCACGTGTACAGTGCGACTGTGGTGCTCCCTTCCAAACTATGTCTCATCTACTTGATTGCTCTACTTGCCCCTCTTCCTGAACAAGAGCTGACCTCAACACCGCCTCGGACGCCGAAATAGCGGCAGCAACATTTTGGTCGAGGCAAATTAAATTTTTATGAGAGAAAATTGAAACGAAAGAAGAAGAAGGATTTGAATGGCTTACATTTCGATCTGAGTTTAAATTTAAAGACCTTTGCGCAGTGGCCGAAGTCCTGAAACTTGCTGGTTTGCGGGATTATCGAGGGAAAAATGGTTTTTATAATCTGCAAGTATTTGTCTCGGGTCTGGGTGGCTCTTCTTTGTATGTATGTAATGATGTATGTCGTATAACCATCATACGGTACCCATAACACAAGTTCTGTTTACTTTGGGGCTAGATGACGCTGTGTGAAATATTTAGCATTATTTAATTAATTTATTAATTTAGATCTTCAATCGGCCGACAGTCGGTGATTTCCATTTGCCATTCAGCCGCCTATTCTACCTGAATTAATTACATGATTCTATTTCTATACACAAACTATTAATAATAATAGTCAGCGGGGTTATTGGATTATAAGCGATACCCAACGGATTACATACAGAACTAATTTAAAGGATTTGATTTGGGAATATTGTGGGTCCATTTGATCTATTCATACGCGTTGGTCCGGATTGTGGTTGGGTAGGATCTATTTCTGATCTATAATACTGGATCATTATTCTGTCAGTTATTCTAACTAATATTATAAATCCGAAAGTAACTCTGTCTGTCTCTCTGTTTGTTACGTTTTCACGCCTAAAGCGCCGAACCGTTTTTGATGAATTTTGGTAAAGATAAATGGGACCTTGGAGAACAACGTAGGCTACTTTTTATGTAGTTACCACGCGTGCCAAGCAGCGTGGTCTTTCATATAAAATAACTACCTATAGGATTATTTTTGCTCGAATCACAAAGAAACACAAAGTTATTATTTTAATAAATCACAATTTAATTCAATTCAATAACTCTTTATTCAATAAAATCACAAGGACCACTTTGAATCGTCTTCTTACATGCTAGTGAATCTAGGTGCCGGTTCCTCCTAACCCCAGGTCAAGAAGAATCCGGCAAAAAACTTGTCTGGTCTTAACACTTTTTTGTATTTTTGACGATTTTGTTACGGATGCCGAGTTGGAGCAGGTTCATCCCAAGCTTTTTTGTCATATAAATAATCAGATAATTTATAATATGCTTTAATAAACAGTTTCTGTTTAATTACGTTTTTAATATTGCCAATCGACGAATCTAACACGTCGTTTGAGACCTTGTTAAATACATCCGAGTCCTAGCTCTATTAACAATAAAACCGGAAATATCATTAGAAAAATAAATAATATAAAAGCGTAATATTTGCATCGCATGTCGGCCAAAATATAATCAAGGCCGTGCTAATAATTTTAACCGTGTCATTTTGTGACAGACCTGTCAGACACGATTTTGATTTTTACGAACCAAAGACAAAACATTTCCGTTTCAATGGTAAATACGATGACAAAATTAAATAACTCGATTGATTTGCTTATCATTTTGTAACTATACCAAGTCCTTTCAAAATGATAGTAAGGTAGAGAGAGCGCCTCGCAGAATTATTAGTAAAGTAGAGAGATGTTAATAATTCACTAGGGGAATTTGTAAAGCATAAGTTAAATATAATAAAACACAGTGTTACAGGCCTCCAACTCTTAAAGCTCGATAGAGATAAAGTCAATAGTTACTTGGCCACTGCGCTGTTGGTCGTGGTTTCGATTCCCTCCAAGGACAAACATTCATGTGATGAACATAGATTACTCATAGGTTCTGTGTCTTAGTGTGATGGAGTATCATAAGTATGTGTTTACAACTATATATGTTGCTGTCCGCGGTTTTGCACGCGTGTTACCTACATAAATGTTCTTCTCCAAACTCCCATCTATCTCTATACCAAAATTCATCAAAATCGGTTTAGCGGTTTAGCGGGACAACGTAATAAACAGACAGAGAGACAGAGTTACTTTCACATTTGTAGTATTAGTATAGATTATATTAGTCATTTGGTTTACATAGTACAAGCTTTGCTCAGTTTAGGGCTAGATGGTGCTATGTGAATTATTCAGAAATATTTATGTATTTTTTCTACTTAATAGTTATTTCCCATGCTTTTACGATTGGTAAATGTTATTCTCGATTCTACTATATTCTTACAACAGCTAGCTCCTATCTGGCCCGACGTATTAGCATTGTCATTCAACGTGGCAAAACGGCCAGTGTCTTGGGGACGCTGCCCTCTCTGCCCTCTGGGCAGTGATCTGGATAAGATAAGTTATCTGTAGATAATTTTAAACGTTCCTTAGATAGCTCAACTTTTTTACATGTATTTTATAATGTTGTATATTATTCTGTACATTTCTGTAATGATTTTAAAATAAATATGAAAACGAACTTATTTCATTGTCATTAAATAACCATTTTCATTTCAGGAGATCGAAATATAAATAATAATAATCTCGGACATTTCACACAACTTCATCTCGCCCCAAAGTAAGCAGAGCTTATGTTATGGGTACCACATGAATAATATACTACCTACTATAATTTTTATTTTTTTCTTAATACCTACGTATTGTTACATAGAAACACCCAGACCAGAGACAAATACTTGCAGATCATACAAACATTTGTCCCGCAGCGGGAATCGAACCCGCAACCTTCTGCGTCTCAGCCGGACCTTAGCCCACTGCGCTACAGAGGTCGTCTAGAAGATTGATGTTTAGCCAAAACAGGTGTTCACAAAAACGTTTCGGCATCGATCACTGTATGTACCGTCTCACAAGACAAATGGATGGATGGTTGTGGCTTGTGAGTAAAGACCTGTGACGTAACCATTGGAATGATTTAGATATATCATGAAAACATTGTGTTTCTGTAAGATTCGATAATTTGAGAATGTCTAAGGCAAGACCAAATATTATATCTGTAGTGGCCAAGCCAGGGGATTAAAACAGTCGAAAGATGTTATTCGTTATTATGGTTTCCCCGAAAGGAAAAAAAAGCGATACCTTATAGGATTTTTTTTAATTAAAAATATTTATGAATAACAGAATAACAAATTTGAAATTTACGGGCTTAGTTTTAACGATTTAACATGTCAGTCTGTCTGAATATGTTCGACGACCTGTGGCGCATTAGGTAAACACCGGCATGAGTCCCGAGTATGGCGATTATTGTGCGGACATCACTAGTTTTATATCCCCTCAATAGACGGCCTGTTCCGCTTAGTGAGCAGGTCGTCCATATTGGTTTACTTGGACGGACGCAAGGATCTTTCTGTAACGGCACTATAGTTTTTATATTGTTTTCACTATATAATTAAACTGTGCGAGCTATTTTCAATCTCTAAGTTTTATTTTCACTTCCACCGTCGATCTTTAGCGGGAATGAAGAAAATTCGCATACGAGTTCGATTCCCGCCGCGGGACAAATGTGTGTATGATTTGCAACAATTTTTCTCGGGTTTAAGATGTTTTAGGTGTTTCTATATATAATAGGTATGTTTTTAAGAAAAAAAGTATATAAGTAGTACATATATCAGTCATGTGGTACCAATAACACAAGCTCTGCTAAACTTTGGGTCCAGGGGGCCGACCGCGGTAATTTTGAACGTTTGAACCAAGGCTCAACCAAATATAAACCAAAGTCAAATCGTTATTTTTTACTTATTTCGTACCGTGCTAATGACTATAACGGGAATTATTTATTTTGTTCTAATTTTCTTGCTCTAAACTTTTATAATAGGTTGGGGAAAAAGTTTCTTCGCATTTTTTAAGAAAATCAAAGCATTGTTTAATATAGTTTATTTACATTTAAGTAATGTATGTAGGTACAATTTTGTTCGATAACTTTTTGCCATCTTGTAGGTAGGGACAAGATCCTATTGCTATAGAAATTTTGGGACTTCTGATCAAAATACCGCGACAAGTGGTTTTGACAGTCCTCTCGTGATGTTAACCTGACACTGCCTAAAGAATTCTGAAGAGACCGAAACAGGTGGAAATCTGAAGGTGCAAGGTCAGGACTATACGGCGGATGCATTAACACCTTCCAGCCAAACTCTCTTAATTTTTGCAGAGTGGCTAAAGGTCTAGCGTTATCATGATGAAAAACCACACCCCTTCTGTTGATTAATTCCGGCCGCTTTCTCTCAACTTCTTGCTTTAATCTCATCAGTTGTTCGCAGTAGAGTTCAGAATCGATGGTCCTGCCTGGTGGTAACAGCTGATAATGAATGATGCCCTTCCAATCCCACCACACACACAGCATCACCTTGTTGCGAGTTAACCCGGGCTTCGCCACAGTCTGTGAAGCCTGACCGGCCTTTGACCACCACCTTTTTCGCACGTTGTTGTCGTACGTGATCCACTTTTCAAGCATCAGCTTCTTCAAAAATGGTTCGGTTTCATTACGTCGTAATAATGAATCACAAATGAGTACACGGTTCATTAGGTTTCTTTCAGTGAGCTAGTGAGATACCCAAATAACGAGCTTTTTTGTGTACCCAGTTTTTTTCAAATGCGCCAAAACTGTTTTGTGGTCAATTCCAAGTTCTTCAGCTTTCAGCTACGTCGTAACTACTGATATGCAGATCTTGCTCCACTTTTTCAAAAACGGCATCCACTTTATACGTAATAGGGCTACCAGAGCGACGTGCATCTTTGACATCAAAATTTCCGGATTGAAAACGCTTAAACCAAATTTGTGCTACTCTCACAGACACTGCACTAGGTCCATAAACATTTTTTTTTCGAGGCTTGCGTTGCATTTTATCTTTTTTGTAATAAAATTTTAAATTGTATCGAATTTATTAATTAGATTCACTCATCTTGACAGTACGAAAAACAAATAAAAATCATAGATAATTGATTCAGGCGTGACTTTGCGGAAATCCATTACAAAACATTAAACAGATGGACAAATATTTAGTACAATTCCGCTAATCTATTCCTAAAGAGTTACCTCCAAAAGAAATTCGACACGTGTTTCGCCTCTCCACCGGAAAGTTCCGGTGGTCTGACTGAGTGTATAAATAGTAAAGTTGGAGCGCGAATGGCCCAGTCTTATTCTGACGTTGGTCGAAGCAACAAGTCTGCAGAGCAGAGTGTTTTTTCGTCGGGGTGCGGAGTGAGTCAAGTGTTCCTGAGGATGCCTCGTGGAGAGGCGAAACACGTGTCGAATTTCTTTTGGAGGTAACTCTTTAGGAATAGATTAGCGGAATTGTACTAAATATTTGTCCATCTGTTTAATGTTAAATAAAAATCACACATTTTCCTAATTTGTATTTGGAATTATGTTCTTTAAAATTTAAACTTTTAATGATATTAAAACCAGCCAGATTTAAACAGTAAATCAAAGCTTATGGTGCACTTCCCGTTGATCTAGAATCATGAAATTTGGCAAGAACCATGGTCTTACAGTAAAGGAAAAAATCCTAAAATACTTAGTTAATTTATATTACGAAAATAAAATTGCTTGCAATAACTTAGATGGCCGTTAAGTATGTATAGGAATAACTACAAAGTTTATTTACAAAGTGTTATGTATGTAACCTACCTACCTAAACCTAAGGGTTTAGGTAGGTAGCTTATTATATGTGGCGCAGCCACGTCTACCTACTTATAGGTAGATGTAGCTGCGCCACATATAATGCATCGCTAACTGTGTGAACTAATAAAGCAGTGTGAATTGTACCGTCTTTACGTGAACACCTCAGTAGGCTTCCTACTTAACACAAAGTTTATATTTACAGAGCTTCAATCCAACGTCATCATGAACTTATCTTTAGAACATAGATGTTTGTTATGTGTCTCGGTGTTATAAAGTATCTTTTGTATTGAAATATATATAAGTATTCCATCAGCCATCTAGTCACCATATTACAGCTATGCTTAGTTTGGGGCTAGATGGTGTTCTATGCATTGGCATTAATATTTATTTTCGAACCCCTTATAACTTTGTTGTGGATAAAATTAGAAACCTGAATTTTCAGTAACCAAGCAGGCATTGTATAAACACGGTATTTTTCAAATTAGAATTATAATTAAAATTTATTTATAACATAAAATAATTTTAATATTGATATGATCACTATAAGATGTTGTTAGGTTAGCTAATTACGTAAAAACTTAAGACAGAAGGTCCCTTAAGGCTGCAGTCTTGCAAAATTCACTCGCGGCGAATTGTTTGCGCAACTTTGTATTTTTTTTCTAAACAAATGTAATGAAATAAAATGAAATATTATTATTGCACATAAATGATCACAATATAAGTAATAGCAAATTATTTTATTTAAGCGCATTTATGTTAGGTAAATCAAGCGATAAATACAGCTCTTTCGCGCTTAACCACATTTCGAGGTATGTTTGGGTACTTGCTTTATCGCATTAAACAATTAATTTAAAAATCGGTTCAGCGCATAATTAGCTCAATATTCTCGTCTTTAAAATGCGCTGATTAGTTTTTTCTAATTTTCATTCATTTTCTTAATTCGGAGGTCACAATGTCATCAAAATTCTATGTTTTTATCTCTTAATAAACGGTTTTTTTTCATAATAACAAGGCATCGTATGTATGTAATAATTAGATCATTTTAATGCAGAGTTTAATAAAAAAAAATGCACTTAAATCGCCTTACTCTAAAAATAATGTTAATTTCAAAAAATCTACGAAAAAGAGTTTATAAACAAGAATTGCGAGGGAAATTTCTTAGTAGCCGCTGCAGGATAGGAGCGTTCAGACGTGTGGTTCACGACGAATTTAAATTGTTCCCTCTCGTTCTAACAAAGCTCTTGCTCTAACGAAGATTGCGCACTGTTATGTGTCTAAAGTTGCTCTACTTTATTATTTTTTGTATATAATATTTGGAGTGTTTTGTAAATATTTGTGTTTTAGTAATCGTTTTTGTAAATATTTGTGTATCAGTAATAGTTTTGTAAATATTTGATTTCAATATGGATCGCAAACGTAAAAAATATGCTTGTACGAGAAAAAAGAAAATGGGTTCAAACGTAGAAGTTATGAAGAGAAATAAAATCCAAAGGTAAGTAGAATTGTTTACAGTATTCATGTATGTTATGTCATTTGTGTCATTTTCATAGTTTTCGAGGATGCTCCGGCGGCTCCGAAAATTTTATTTTTGTTTTAATTTTGTCAAAATGTGTGTGTATATTTTTGGTGTTTATGTATGCATGTATCGCTAGTCTAATATACTTTGATCAAATTAATATTCTGATTGCGATTTGCGTGTGTGTATGTTAGTTTCCTCTAAACTCCGTTATGGCTGAATTAATAGAAATAAAATTTTATATGGAGATAGCCTGAGACCTAGACTACACATTGGCTAAATTTTTGCAGCAGAAGAAATCGCAGGGTGCTGCTACGTAATATTAGTATTATGAAGATTTTTTACTAACACTTCTGAAAACTCTTTTAAAAATATGACTTATTTATTTTCACAGTTCCCCTTCTGGCCCTCGTCAACCATTGCCAGATGTTAGCAACCTGCCAGAGTACCGGAGTACCAGAGATGATTGAAAATATTGACAGAACTGAAAATGTAACAAACTCAAATAAGAAAATGAACCGGAAACGAAAATTTGAGGAAGCTTTTCCTTTCCGCCGAATTTTAGTAAGGAAACGGCTACCACCTGTAATTATTAGTGACGACCAACAGCTACATATTGAATATGAAACAGAAATTACCAATGATGACAAACTGTTTTGCATAGAAGGACGCAGAATCGTATCGATCAGATATTTTTTAGAAATCTTGGGGCAGATTGCTGATCATAACGAAAAATCTTTTGGATTTGGAAAGCAATCCATATTAGAACTGCAAGGTACAGAAGATCGAGTGCGAATTGAGAAAACTTTGTAACAAACTGAGAGCGCTTACTAAAGATACTCATATTCCTATTCGACTAAGGAAACTTTTAACTGACTTCAAAATCATGAAGTTACGCAGATACACAGTGCGGGCTATAAAGTTAAGGAAACACGACGATGTTTCTGACAGTCAAAAAATGGTTAAACTTCGTACAGATATTTTGAATGCAATACACCATTCTTTTGGTTCACCAGTCACTCTGATTGTGATGATGCTACATGCCCCGCAACTGACAAAACTGACCTAAATACGGCACTTGATTTAGCTAACACAGTTTTGTGGAGGAAAATGATTCAAATTGTCTTGTTTTTAGCTGCAAACGCTAAAAGTATCATTTTTGACGTTGATAGCAATTCTGCTGAGACATTCAATTCAGTGATTGCCAAATATGTGGGGGGCAAACGTATTAATTATACACTAAAAAAATCATACCAGGAGAGATGTTCCGCTTCAGTTATTTTCTTTAACACCAAACAACCAATAAAAGCTATCCATAAATGCATATTTAGTAAACCTACTGGCAAATACACAAATATATATGAGGTACAAAAAGCGAAAAGAAAAGTTTACAAAAGATCATTTCGAAAAAAAATCCGTAGAAATATGGATCCAGATTATGGACCGAAAGCTCAAAGACCAGATATGAACGATGAAGATTTTCAGATGACAAAAAATGATTTTCTTAAACAAATGGAACTTTCTGACCAAAAAAGAGACGAACTACAGAAACAGACGGTAGACCAAAGTTCCAGTCGAGAATGGTTAGATAACAGAAAAAACAGATTTACCGCGTCTATATTTGGTAAAGTATGTAAACGGAAAGAAAACATTAGCTGCGCTCCTTTAGTAAAAGCTATTGTGAAACCGCAAAACTTGTTAAATGTCCCATCGATCACATATGGTAGAGATAATGAACAAACAGCATTGGCCCAGTTATCTCTGCAATAAAATGTTACAATTGTCCGCTGCGGTCTTTATATTCATAAAACACTCCGATATTTAGGAGCCAGTCCCGATGGTATTTATAAAGACAAAGATGGAAAAACAGGACTGGTAGAAGTCAAATGCCAATTTTCTGCAAAAACATGCAAGCTGAAGAAGCTATAATCGCAAAAATAAAAAAAATTGACTGACAAAAACCACGATAATTATTTTCAAATTCAGGGCCAATTAAATATTACGGAGATGGATATGTGCTTATTTGCCATATGGACTGGAGAGGAGTACTCAATGAAAATTGAATGTATAAAAAGAGACCCTACGTTCTGGCACGACAAAATGGTAGGTCCATTGTCAAAATTGTATTTGCATTGTCTGCTTCCTGAGCTAATTGATTCCCGCATTGCTCGATGCCAATAAAATACCCTCCATATATCATGCAAGCTATTGAGAAAAAAGTATAAAATAATAAGAACGCGTCCACGTTTTCTGCCCCAGACCCTGTCGTACAAGAAAAGTAATTCCTGTATAGAGTAATCGTTACATAGAGTTACTTACAGTTTGAGAAATAAGAAACAATAATTTTGGGTTTTGTAACTACATATTTCATGAAAAAAAATAATAAACTTTCTTCACATAAAAATATGGAGTATTCTTTTAACCTTAAAAATAACGCTTCACACTTGCATTCATAGGCACTACGATTATGATTTTCCCGCCGCCTTCCCGCCACTATGATTTTCTATGTCCGAGATACCACAGATCACACAAAAACACGGACAACTAACACCCAGACCCAAGCACCTACCACAAATAATATAATACTAGCATATCCCTACCATTCAAATATAAATAAATATTGAATAATTTTTAGTAGAGCAACTTTCCGACCGTGTCAAATATTGTATAATAAATTACGCTAGGTAGGATGAATGCGGGGAGTGCGGGGAGCTTGCGTTCAGACGCTCGGCGCCTTGACTCGCCGCACGCGATTCTTAAATTGTGCAGTAAAAGACTAGGCCCTTAAGTAGGGACTGAATAAAATAATCGACTTGGTATTACATGGATCTCTCAACTTTTTACGGTAAAAGAACTGATTTTACTAGCGATATTACTAAAATAATTAACAAATGCTTGAGTGAAGGTCATTTCCCTGACTCCTTAAAGGTAGCCAAGGTAAGCACAATTTGCAAGTCTGGTAACAAGATGGATCCCGGTAATTATCGACCAATATCTGTACCACCAGTCCTATCAAAGGTTTATGAAAAAATCTTGCACAACCGTCTCAGTAAATTTCACGCGAATACAAACTTTCTTTCCAATAAACAATACGGCTTCCGTTGTAAATCTAATATACTTACCGCAACGGTAGACCGAATAACAATGATTAAAGTCAACATTGACCAGGGAAAAATAGCACTAGGTTTATTCATAGACCTCAAAAAGGCGTTTGACACCGTAAGTCATAAAATACTGATAATGAAATTGAAAAACATAGGTGTTGATGGCATAGCTCTTGAAATGTTCCAATCGTACTTAGCGAATAGGCAACAAATTGTTAATCAATAGCCACCAAAGTGCCCCTTAAGAGGTCACATATGGCGTTCCTCAAGGATCGATAATAGGGCCGTTATTATTTTTAACTTACATTAATAACATCTGCAAGATAGGTCTGAAGGGAGACATCACTCTGTACGCAGACGACACAAATCTGTTTTATTTCGGCCATTCAATAGTCCCACTAATGGAACAAGCGCAACATGACCTGGAACATGACATGACATAGTTGGTTACAATCAAACCTCCTGACTATAAATGCGACAAAAACGAACTACATCATATTCGTGGCAAAAAACAAGAATGTTGGAAATTATAAACCCTTAACAATCAACGGCGAAGTAATAAACAAAGTCAACAAAGAAAAATACCTAGGCCTAACTGTAGATAGCCAACTAACCTGGAAACCACATATAGACATCCGAAGCAAACTGATAGCGGTATCAGGTACTATGCGTGGCATTGTGCGGTGTCTCCCTAGAAAGGTTCGGTATACCATATACAACTCCTCGGTTAAATCCCACCTAGATTATTTGATTAAAGTTTAGGGCACGGCTGCACAAACTAATTTTAATGTCTTGCAAACAACACAAAATAAATTGATTAAAATATTATTTGGATATAACCACTTAGAACCTACTCTTAATAATTTACAAACAAACAAAATTAAACAAAACAAAACAAAATTAATGAACCTAAATCAAATATATAAATACAATACTTGCTTACTAATTAGAAAACTATTAACTTAAGACGTACACTCTCAAATAACATTCACAAAAATAAATAAAACTCAAACGCGAATGACAAGACAAGCAAACAATATTATTTTAAGAGCACCTAGGACTGATTATGGGAAAAAGAACATATTGTATGAAGGTGCGCAGCTGTACAATAAACTACCAAAAGACATTAAGGATGTCAATTCATTAGTCACATTTAAAAGATTGCTAAAAACTCAAATTTTATTTTTAAACATAAATTCTACCCAACTATAACTAAGCATCCTAACTCTAGTGTAACATCTCACCATGGCCGAGGCCTTACATAATTGTCACGGAAACGCAAGCAGAGTTCTCGCTCGGTAATACCTACTAACACATATTAACGAATTAAGCTCCTACCCACTTTTATATCTATATTTTCTGTTTTTGTTGTTGTGATTGTTATTTTACAGCTATATTGTTTTTTAAAACTAGAATTATTTTTACAACTAATATCCTATGTTAACGCTGTAATATTAAGTTATTTTTAATTTTTCTCTGTAAGTGAATTACTTAATTCTTGTGAGAAAATAAATATCTTCAACCATATTAGCGAAACTTGTTTTTTTTAATGTTATGTTTTTGATGGTATTATTATTATCCATTCGTTAGAGCCATGTTCGGTGCTATATGATGTTGTTGTTGACCGATGATAAAATAATCATTGTAGGTAGGTACGGTAGCCCTCACGAAACGCAGTACTGATAATTGTGTTGTTCTTACTCGTTGTTCGTGGAGTCTCTACTACACAGGCTCAGTCTGAAAACCAGCGTTGCCCTACGCCTAATGGCGCAGAGTAACAATAAGCTGAGACTGGTCCTTTTTGGCATACCACACACCTCCTTGCACCTACCTGTTTCTTAGCTACTTTGTGTGTTAGTTATAGTTCGTGTTTTGTTATTTTTCTTTTAGTGTTAGTAGTTAAGTTTTAATAGTATATTTTTCTACTTATTTTGTGTCTGTGTAATGTTATGTCAAATAAAGCTTATATCTATCTATCTATCTAATTTAAAATTAGTGTGTTATAATCTACCTGCCTACTGAAGAATATGATACTGAGTATATGAATACACTTTACATTGTAATCTTTTCTTCAGAATTATGCCTTATATCTTTTATATTACAACCATGGCGTTGGCAACGTTTAAAAAACAAAAAAAAATGAAAAACTATTACCTAATATCCTGTTTTGAGTGAAAATTATGTTCAATACCAAAACATAATTTTCACTCAGACCGGGGTATTTATCATAACAGTGTTAGTTTTTCTGTTTCCCGATATTTCGGTAGAGTTGCATGCGTCACGAGATAAACTAAAACACCGGGAAGCAGAATAACTCACGTAGCATGGTAAATATCTCGTTTTAAGTGAAAAGTAACTACCTATTTTATCATAAACATAAACGTAGTATTATACTGGTAAACAAGTAGCATCGCCTTATTACCTTAGTCAGCAAAACAATGCCCACTCAGATTTCCTTTCGAAATACTCTTACTTATATAAAGCAGCGTCAGAATAAAAACTCTCCGTTAATATAAGTTTTTAGATCGCTTTTCTTTAAGGAGAAGAAAAACCAATCCGATCCAACGACCTACTTAACTGGCTCATTGTAGAGAAACCCTGGCAATCTTTCGCTGAAGGTTGCTGGAAAAGTTTTATTAAGTTTACTCGGTGACGTAACGAAACAGGTGGAACTCAGAGAAACCTCAAATTATATATAGCCACTTATAGAGACAGTACTGATATATAAAAGACGGATGGCAGAAGGAAATACTGGTGTGGAATAATTGTTATTACTTTGTAAAGTGCTTTCAAAACATTTAGAATGATGTAGATGACAACGCACACATCTCTTTCTAAGCGTAAAGAAACTTTCGTTTCCCACTGTTCTTGTTATATTTCGGAGTTCAACAACTAGTTTGAATAAGCGACTTTGACTTGAGTTTCAATAAAAGTTAATTTTCGTTGAGTTCAGCTGACGTGGACCGACTTGGAAGGAGTATTGTATTTACTGGTAATTTCAGACGCTGAATGCTGAAATCTTGAAAGAAAGACGAGAAATTATAAACTACCGAATATCCATACTAATATTATATATGTGAAAGTAACTTTGTCTGTCTGTTTGTTACGTTCTCACGCCTAAGCCGCTGAACCGATTTTGATTTTGGTATAGAGACAGATGGGACCTTGGAGAAGGACATAGGTTACTTTTTATATTGGTAGGAAATGTGTAAAATAATATCAAATACTTCTGTGAGGGGATTCGCGTGGTACCTGCATAAAAAAAACTAAAATACAATAATCTACCGAATTTATCAAGCTCCGTTAAGTTTATCCTTGATAATGTAACAAAGAAACACTTAGTTTGGAAGTATGGAAATGGATATGTGAAATAGTCGATTGTGGTTATACTTTTAGGAAATTTAGACTCAAAAGCTTAAAAAAAAAACAAATCTCAGGTTGACCTAACCATTTACTCATAATTTAATCAAAATAGGTTTTACATAGAATTCAGATAAATCACACACATTGAAAAAAAAGTTCTAGATCACACATGAAATAACCAAACCAAGTAACACATAATAACTCACGTGACCTTTACACAATACTTCAGACACACTCTAATTTTACAATCGTTTAGCTGTTGTACCGTCGAGCACCACGAACAAAAGTGTCTGAGTAATGTTTTCGCCCACCTTATATAGGAGGGTTGCATCTTCGCTGGTCTCATGGTGGGGGAAATGCTAACAATACAATATGTGTAAATTTACCGTGAGTAATCTTCCGGCCGCTTATGATCTTCTCGTTTCTAGGGTCCCTAAGACTACAATTGTTTCGCGTTATTCGTCTGGCTGTCTGTCTCTCCGCCCTTAATCAGAGATCTTTCTCGCAGACTATTAGTTTTACGTAATTAAATTTTACACTGTGATACATATTATTTGCTTCTACAAAGTTATGAAATAAAAAAAAATTAAAGTGTTTTTTAGGAATAATTTTACTTTTATAATATATTTTTTTTAATAATTTTATTAGTGGGAAGTGGGGTTTTTTTTTTTTAATTTATTCAAATAAAACAACCCCACTTCCCACAAAAAATTCCCATCCTGTAATACGTCGTTGGGTAAGTATTTTTAATACTAGAAGGTACGAGTATCTTAAACAGTTATTTGAAACAGATAATTGTTTGATAAAATGTTAAGCTAAAATTGGATATGTGTATCGATGTGCGAAATTCCATCACGATTAGACTACGCAAGCAGGTGAGGTGCATGCTCTGATGAGGGGTGGACAGACAAACAAACAGACTGACGCACATGGATAATCTAAATAAGGTTCTTTATGAACTTTGGAACCCTTAAAATGTCAGTTCAAAAATGTATTTAAGAAAAATCTTGATTAAAAGTTATCTCTTTACACGCGTTTACAGTGCGACCCGTGATAAAAAAATGTAAGTAATTTTCGTTTAAAATATATGCAGGTATATAACATTTTAAAGGCTGAAGCACTAAAATGCCTCACGTAGGCTGAGTCGTAAAACGGAGGCAAGCCAAACATGGTTAACGGTTATGAGGGAACTGGATAATAATATTAGCTTTTACCCTACTACTTGATATTCTGCGTCATGTAAAATATTGCAAATTATTTTTCCAACATTTCCATATCATTCTACAGTGAGATAGTGCTTGTCCAGGTTGACTCGCAGGCGCGATGGCAGGCGCGGTCACGAAATATCAATATATGATGTATTATTCAAGTGTTCACGGTCTAAGTAGCGGGCAAGCTAGCGTATGACGCGCGCGGCGCGCTCGCGGCAATATCAACGTGTGAAGATGTTTGTGTGTGTTTACGTCGACCTAGCGGCAGAGCGCGCGACGTCATGTAAATTCAACCAGTTTGAACTTTTTGCTAGCGACAACGCCTGGCGGCCAATGTGAACACGAGCTCACCACGTCTGCCGCGAACGCACCCGCCGCCGCGCCAAGCGTTCCTACGTGAACAAGCACATAATAGAGTGGACACTATTTTTTTAACCAATGATAAAATCGTTATATACAATAAACTTTGATCGCGCAAACAAAGCGAAGATCTCAGTGGTAACTTAGGCGATTTGACTTTATATATTCGTTTCTTCGACGATATCCATCCAACCGTTGATGTGATCTGCATGACTTTTAGCAAGTCGATTGATTGAAATTGAGAAATTAGCTTTTATACCTTTTTGAGCTAAATTGGACAAGGGGTAGTTAAGATATGAGGTACCAAAAGGATTATTCGTTCATTCATGTACATACTTTAATTATTATTATTTTTTAAATTAATTTTGGACATTTTACACAGCATCATCTAGCCCCAAAGTAAGCACAGCTTGTTTATTGGTACCACGTGACTGGTATACTAAGTAGTATACCATATACTATTTTTTTGTAAATACATACATAATATTATACATTTTGATAAACGAGAGCTTTACTCACGTATTATTTACTTTTCTTTACTTTTGATTCATCTAGAGAATCTTCATCAGGGTGAGTTTGATCCGCGGTTCGCTCGTTGCCGCTCGAGTTCACGGTTCGTACCCATAATAATATTATACATAGAAACACCCAGACACGAGACAAATACTTGCAGATCATACAAACATCCCGCGGTAGGAATCGAAGGATCATTCATTTCCAAAGATTGGTTTTCTCGATCTAATCTCACAAATCACAGTAGTAGGAGCGTGTGTATTTTAAGGGTACTTAGCCCAGCTGGACGCACGTAATCCCTGCGTGGATTTTACAAGAATGGGGATCGGGAATTATTCTGTCCACCCTTAATAAAAAGGTCATTTTGATCCGCTACCTCTTACCCTTCTTGTAATATTTCAATTTCAGTTATACGTACTTAAGGTCTTAGGTATTGGGCGGCTTATTGATATTGAGATTTAGAATATTATTAAAAATTACCGACCTTTGGGAATATCGAGCCTGAAACCCAAATCATTATATCCTGATGGTGTAAAGTACTTAAATACCTATTCTCTATCTTATAAACACATAATTAGCTTGCATTAGTTTAAAATGTGGTTTGTCCTTTTCATTTAAACGTCAAAGAATAGAGATAGCAATAGGTTTAAACAACACATTTGCATGTGTGTTATTATTATAAAATAGAGAGGTAATGTTTTGCAATATGCCAAACCGTTATTAGCTACGTAGCTAAATAAATAAATAATGTCGGACATTTCACACAGAATCATCTGGCCCCAATGTAAGCAGAGCTTGTGTTACGGGTAAATATTATGCATAGAAACACAAAGACCAGAGACAAATACTTGCAGATCATAAAACATTTGTCTCGCGGCGGGAATCGAACCCGCAACCATCTGCGTTTCTGCCAGACCTTAGCCCACTGCGCCACAGAGGTCTTCTAATAATAAATAATTGGTAAGTACGTGTAATTTAATTGAACAAAGTCATTTATAGCAGGCTTTATTATAATACATCTCTCAATTTGTGGAAATCGATTAGAAATTAATAATGATGATGAGTAGTCGTTTTTACTTAAACAATAAAGTTCGATCCATACTATCCAATATTGTTCTGTAATATAACGCTCTATCTTACTAGACATCTCTAATTACACTCGCCCATACCTTCCACATGCACGTGGGCCTCTTTTGTTAACCAGTATCTTAAGATACTGCTGCTATCAGAAGAGCCCACACCACATGACACGAATATAAATTCATTCTCTCACTCATACACACACACCCACAAACTTTTTGCACTCATATTTTCACTTACACGCATTCAAACTATTGATACACTGAATGTTGTGTTTCGTTTTCGGCTCGTCATCTCGAGGGTAATCGTTGAAAATCAATGTTTGCTTCTTAAGCAATATTATCGCTGAGCTATAATCCTTTTGGAATTGCAACACACACGCACTTTTAGTTTTAGGTAGGTATCTAGTGTCTAACCTAGTTGTTTACCGTTATGTACAATGGTACCATTGATTGTACGTGTTTGCTGGTTTATCAAATAAATGTTTTATCTATCTATCTATCTATCTATCTATCTACATACCTATCTATTACAAACCTTAGGGTTATTCTTTGCTATATTTACCAATTTTTATTGTTAACTTTATAATTATGATAAAAAAAAAAACCTAATTAGCTAACTTGGTGCTTAAGCATTCTCTGAGCATTCGTATGTCAATAAATAAAAATGACAACAGGTATAAATAACACATTAGCTAGTGTGGGATTATATGGTAGATCGTAATTCTCATGATTATTCATGTTGTGGAAGGAGTGTGGAATAAAAACAAGATGCATTGTGTCAACACAATTTTAATGTTTCATTACAATATTTCAGCCTTGCTTTTATAAATAGATTTATACAATATTTACATCAACATAACTTTCACATTCGGGTACAAATTCCGTAAAAATTTACCTCATTAAAAACTATCTACTTAAATATAATGTAGATACGAGAAAATATACATTCATATTACGAAGAATACATGCTTATACTGACGGGTCTTTAAGAAGAACTAAATACATTGACCCTTGGTGAATAAAAGAATCCTCGAATCACACTGGATTATTTCATCACCCTGGTTTTAACCTTTAACTAGACCTAATAGAACTAAATCACTTTTCTTTATGTGACCAAGAAAGAACCCAAAGTGAGTAAACTCTTTGTTTTATAACGATAATCATAACATAAGATGATTGTCTGTCGAGCTGCAATCGCTCTTCTCGTAATGTCATTGCCTCGATAACCCCAAAGTATTCGCTAATTGGGAACACCTATTGACAACCTCATCTTGAAGCAACGTGAACGCCATCGCTATGAGAATCAGTCCAAACACTAGATATGCACAACACGCTATCATTTGCACATACTCGCTCTTAGAGCTTTCCGTGTTCTGCTTTGAAGTTAGAAAACTTGTCGGTACAAAGTCTCCGAAGCCAATTGTCGCTAGAGCTATAAAGCAGAAGTAAGCTGCATCGAGGAAGCTCCAGTTTTCCCAAGCAGAAAAGAGAGCTGCTCCAACACAGATGTAAGCCAGTAGCAGGAACAGTATGATGCTGACGGGAATATGGCAGTGCTCTAAGCTGTGGTGGATGTGGTGCTGGACACTGGTGGAAGCGTTACTGCTGGGCACAGCACAACTCTTATTCTTATGGCTCTCCTCGCTCCAAATCAAAGGCACACGTGATGGCGTGTCATGAGGACATATTCTGCAAACAACAATAATAGTTAAATATAGTTTATTTCAAGAGTACTTACTAACATTATAATCTGATTCAGTAGAAAGACCAAAGACTGAATTTAGTATTTTAGCAGGATGCTATTATATAATATGTATCCAGCAGTCAGACACAACGTCAGACGTTTTTAAGCTCAACCAGTTACGGACAATCAACTAGTCATAGAGGTAAGAATAGGTGGCTTACGCTTCATCAGGATCCTCAGAATCATCCAGGTCTTCTAAGCTCCTGTTCATTGGTAGCTCCCCACACTCTTCAGCGATCAACTGCTCAATGATGGCTCCTCTAGGGCGTTGGATGGTCCCTCTACCCCTCCCTCGGCCCGGCCCGTGGACTGTCGCAAGACATTTCGAGCCGATAGTCTTCTTTCTGTCTAATGTCTGGGTTTGATATGCGGATGAGGTCTGAGGCTCTGAAAATAATGAGACGTTTTTGTCAAACTCAAGTTTTCATTGAGGAGCAGCAGTCGTAGATGTATGAACAAAATAATAATATCTAGGAGAATAGTCGACAAGTAGTTTTCATGTCTTTCTCACCACAGTATAACACAGTTAAACATAAAAGAAACAGGATTAATTATGAAAAACTAAGGAATAACTATACATACCATCGGCCAAGGCACTTCGTTTCACTCGGCCCAGTGTGGCAGCTCTCGGACTAGTAGGTGCCCGTTCAAACACCTGGGAGTATTGACCTCTATCCCCAGCCCTTGCTCTGACAGTACCAGATCGGTGCAGCCGAGGGGGGAACGAAGTGTACTGGTTGTGTTCTGCTGGTTGTGGGAGCAGACGTTGTTGCTCATGGAGCTGCAGGTGATTCTCCAACTGGTAACAAAAGAGTGTATCAAACTCGAGTTCATAGAGCACATAAAGCTATAAGGGAAGACAACATGCACGTTTTTAACGATAATCTACTACTGCTGTTATATGGCCAGCTAACCACCAAATTACCACCACTATAGAGGTATTGAATAGTTATAGTATTACATTTTTAACTAACAAGCTAATCAAGAAACTGACCTCTCTTTCCTTGCTCCAACTGCTTGGAACTTTGCTCTTCGTAGCCTTCAACCAGGCTATTCTGGCAAGCCTGGCCAGTGACGCCCCCAGTCCGGCCAAGCATGCCAACGTGAGAGGCACACCCGCAGCTGCATAGGCGACTGTAGCTGCTCTACCGGCCGCTGTTCTCGGAGAAACATTGCCGTAACCTGGTGATGAAAAAAAGTCATTCGTAGTACTGCATTATAGGTGCGAAGAATGCTTTCTTTTTGCAGTTGCTTGGTCGAAACCCTGTTTTGGTCGTAATAATGGTTTTAGATTTTTTAACTAAGTTCTATATCACACGTTATAGACTCTTCATGGATAAGAGCTAGGCTGAAAAAATACTAAAATTTCAACTGACGTCAAATTCGAAAGAAGCTGTTTACTAATTTTGCACATTTGTTATGGATCACGTTAGCTGAGTGGTTGACAACGCTGATCGTCAATACTGAGCACTAAGTTCGAACTCTACCTAATGAACTGTTCTTTTCTGCTTAATAATTTATTTTGACCCGAGCGTTGACGTCATCTTTTATGAATTTCAACTTCGGTTCTACCGGGTGTCTTTACCGACACATATCGTTTTTTTTACCTCCAAACCACTTGTTAGAAACCTTCGAGGTACTGACTACTAGTAATAGAAAGGATTTTGTAATTTAAATGATAGTTTTAGCAGCTTTGGGCAAGCCTCACTGAAATAATTAAAACCATTTTTAATATTTACAGTGTTGCCGTTAGCACAGGACTCGTTAAATTATCTCGGTAGAACGACCGCTTTGTGATAAAATAGGTACTTTGATACTGAAACGCGGTTCTCATTGACTATTGTAATAACATCGATGGGATGTTCTGTGTTCACTAATGGGTTAATATTGAGGCCGAAATGGAAATGGAGTCGACATAATAAGGAATAAAATATGCCTTTGTTCTGGGGCAGAGATCAACTACAAAATTATTCGGTTTATAATAAAGAGATGAAGTGATGAATAAATCGATATTGAAAGCGATTCAATTGAATTTATTAAAATACGTGTAATTTGAAGTCTTAATTTAAATTTTATTGCTCTTGTATTTGTATCCAACGCGTTTTATAGTGGTAAAATATTGTGTTAAAGATATAAACGGCCCGCATTTTGCAACAACCATAGCGCAGAGTGCCAAAACAACTGCGGAAACGCTGAATTTATCACCTACGTGAATGTAGTGCTAGCCTCGATCACATACAGACTAATATGTGATTTTGGAAATACTTTGCAATTAGCTGATAATTAGAGCATTTAAATAGGTGCAATCAAAATGCTAGAAGATTCATCGTTTGTCATTTCAAGTTTGTTCAATAATCTTAGTGGAATTTAAATCAATATATTGTGACTTCATAGCACATGTACGGATATATATATATTTATTATGTTGCAATGTGATTTCGACGAAGAATCCCGAGATTCTAGACCACCATTCCGCGATGACGTTTAGAATAGACAAAGGACGATCAACTAAGACTTTATAACCAAACAATTACTTGATATTGGCAAAATTAGCAACAAGACAGATGCCTGGAAAAATGGTAAGAAAATGAAAAAATGTTAAAACATGAAAGAACGAAAATGAAAATGGTAAGATCATGCATGAGTAGAAATAGCAGAGTTAGCTGGGTTCTTTTCTATTTGCATTGCCCCAATGGTCATCAAGATTCGAATTAGCCTCTGTGGTCTTAGCTGTAGTGCAGCAGACGAGTGCTTGGCTAAAACAGGAGAGGTTGAAGGTTCCAATTGTGCGACATATTTTGGCGACAAATTCGGGTATTTCAGGTTTTTTTTTTGGTAAGCGCATTCCGTGCATTGAAGGGATGGTTGAGCTATTAGTCCCGGTAGTAATAGTAGTACCATGGTGCTAACAGAATTATATTTACTAAAAAATGGGAACCTACCTATCGTAGTAATAAGCGTGATACAGTAAATCAAAGCTCCCGAGAAGGTCCACTTGGAGTCCAGGGTCAGTTCTGGCTGCGCCTCTGAGGACTGCCTCGCGGCTGCCACTATGGAGATCTCGAACTTGCGTAGCTGCTCGTGGACTAGTTTGGTCCAATTTCTCTCGTAAAGGACGTTGAGACGTTCTGAAACAAACAAAAAATTATTATTAATGTATCTTTTTCTGACCTTATATATAACGAGTGTGGGCGAAACGATTGGCAAGTGCCGAAGCGATTCACAAAACCTACGCAATAGCCCGATAGCTAAGTACTTGTGGCAAGCCTTCACAATAATGAAGAGTTATATCCACAGGCTTTATTAATAGAGGTAATGTCCAAAGAAAACAATGTAAGATCATTACATAGTATAAAACAAAGTCGCTTCCCGCTGTCTGTCTGTGCTTAGATCTTTAAAACTACGCAACGGATTTTGATGCGGTTTTTTTAATAGATAGAGTGATTAAATAGGAAGGTTTATATATGTATAATACATGCATAATATAGCAGAGAAACACTGATCATTTTAGAGGTTTCTAATGTGATGTCTTAAATAAACACCCGTGAGAAGCCGGGGCGGATTATAATTTACTTGTATAAATAACTATTATGCTATTAGTTGGTATATCATTTCATTAGCGTATCAGATGTCATGCATATGCTGCTTTTTGGGTTTCAGAGTAACCTGGTCATTGATTAAACTGGTTAAATATTTAAAATAGTGCCAAATTATTATAGGTTGCCTTGCGAATTAAACATTGCACTCTTTACACTATTTAGTTTTCATTTATATAGAGCTAGAGTTATTGACTAGGGTGCGAATAATTGGAATAAAAGCTTTGTGTTTCGTTGTGATTCAAGCAAAAATAACCCGTAGTCATTTTATATGAAAGGCACCATTTTATATAAAATAACAACAGTCGTATCTAGACAAACGACAAGATACGACTTTGTGACATCATACTATAAACAATATAAACACTTGACACTGGCAAAATTTACATTATTATTATGACACATGTCATTAACGAAGAAGAAGAAAAAATAGTGCCATCTCTATTTGTAATATTGTGATAAACAGTGACAGGGCGAATATTATGCTGGTTTTAAACAGTGTTCAAGTTGAGAAGCGTTTATAAGTAAAGCCGCGATTAGAAATTTATTAGAAATTTATTCTTTTTCTCTTTATTCAAACGTCAGCAGTTCGGGATGTGCCTTGATCCATTAAAAAGGCTTATTGTTTTTATATAAACAAATAATTAGGTAAGGCATATAAGAACGAGCCTTCTAACTTTTTATCACCTGAGTAACCAGCGTGTATGGTATATCATTGAAGCCTAGACAAAACCCATTTTCTGTTCAGGTTCACATACAGAAATATCAAATTGTATGGAAATTCCGCAAGCGTGAACGTCAACGTTCTCATCAGGGAACGCCCTCTTGTCCAATGTCAATAAATAATGACGAACGGAAACGAAATTAACAACACAACGAAATTAATAACACTAATGTTTTAATATATGATAGACTATAAATCGTTATATTTTTTCAATCAGAAAATATCTCGCGCTTTAGCAACTTGCAAGTTTCGAAAAACAATAAATCAGATAGCTACGGCGAGCTACAAGCGTTATTTCATTTCTTCTCGATTAGTTTTTTCCACTCGACAGAAGGAGTGTTACCAGAAAATGTACAATCGATGTATCAACAAAAAGTCCCGAGTCTAGTAACTTAATGACTTGTTTGGACCATTATGCTGTGATTTACATAACAATAACAAACAATAGGGGTTATATTTCTATGACAAACGCGTTATACGGCCTCCTATACGATTGGTAAGGTTTTAAAGTTATTATTGTTTGTATCTTTAACGTGGCGTGAAACAAAATACTTCGATTTCTATTTACGAATTATTGTACAAGGAAACAGGCTCTAATACAGAAACAAAATCTGGTATAAGTTTACTGTTTATTTTAGATATAATATATTTATCTAGAAAATTACCCACTGTCAAAAACGAGTTCAGCCAAGCAATTATGTCACTTTGATAATATCAAAACATTGATACTAATAAATTTCAGATATTATTGATAAATTGGTTTCTTGAATAGTTTTTCAACGCAGATATTCGCTTTATAACGATTTGAAGTTTAATCTTAACGGAGATGCTTGGCATGTTTATAAAATAGAAGCATATGTGATGAAATTTTAAAATATTGTAAGGCTATGAGACTATGAGTTAAAGCCTAATTTATGAACGTCTAAAAAAAACTGAAAGCTTCATATTAAATTCTATTTTTTTTTTACTAGATAGTATTAGTTTGGGTCCTAACCGCTAGTCTTTCATATCTATACTAGATACTTTGGAAGCTTTTACTATCCGTAGTCCAGCATGCACTTAGAAAATTTAGTTTTAACCGACTTCAAAAAAAGGCCTCCTCCTTTTTCTCAATCAGTTTTTTATTTTTTATTTTATGTTTGTTACCTTATAACTCCGTCATTTAAGGCCTGATTTGAAAAAAAAAATATCTGAAAGGATATACTTTCCGATTGATCTCATAGAAATTTCATCAAAATCGGTTCATTAGTTTTTTTTAATTAAAGTTGCTGGGAAAAATATGTCATCCAAGTAACCTAAATTTCGTTTTTTTTTTTATTAAGTCGGTTTTCTTTTTAGGTTTTAAAAACGGATGTTCTGTTAAACATTATTTGCGGAAAAGATCAGTGGCACTTAACAGCCATTATAACTCCGGAAACGACTCAGAACAGCTCAGCAAGAGTCTGTCTGTGGTTCAATCAAGAGTTAAAACAACCATTACAATGTTGAACGGTTAAAGTTTGCCAAAATTCGGTTGAGCAGAGCGAAACTTCGTGTTTTGGGGTCCCAAAGACCCCAAAACACGGTTATGGGACGAAAACGGATGCTCTATGCATAAAAGATTTTTAATATATCCAAGAGTTTTACATCTGAGCACTTCGTGCTATGGAGGGTTTGATATGAAGCTGGATTTGATTATAAATAGTCGTTAGGCCATGGAGAGTTTTATGACAGTCTAGTAGCCAGAGTTGACAACTCGTATAACTTGTTTTTGACCTACTTCAAAAAAAGAGGTTTTTTTTAAATTTTTTATTTTATCGCGATTTCGATACGGATGGTTTCGAAATCGCGATAAAGTCGAGCGGTTTTAAAAAAAGCAACAAAAATCTAAAAATTGTATAAATCGATGGTAAACATGAAGTCGGCTGTCTTTTTAGTTTTTAAAACGTAATTATAATGAAGCAACTTATCATAATTAACGGTTTAAATATTTCTAAATAGTTAAAATATGATCGCCAGGAGGTTCCACAAATCATCACCGGACGTGAAATTGACACTATTTAGGTGTCAATTTCATTTAAGCCAATTAGGTTTTTCTGGTCAGACATTTTACACGTGTCAGCTCTGGACTAACTATACTAAAAAGACGCACGATAGGACACGGGTTGCCTACAACAATACCTTTAGGCACTTGATGGGCCTGAAGTGCTTCTGCAGCGATTCAGAAATGTACGCGGATGCCTGAATAGACTCTTTCAATGCTATCCAGCGTAAAAGGATAGCGTCATTCATGTCTAGAGTTGACGCGTGTAGCAATCTTATTATCAAGAGTCTGGCAGAAAGGCTTATACTGACAAAAATTTATAAACGGTGGGTGGATATTGCCACCTAACATAATTATGTACCTAGTCATCATTTATATTACTATTACTATACTTTCTGTGTGTATTGTGTTAGGTTTGTTTCTTATTTAAGTAGGTGTACAATATGGGACATATTCCTGATATAAAGATTTTTATTATTATTATTACAAAACTGTTTTATATGATTCGTTTCTTTATTGAAAATGGTTATACGAATTGTTTACTTCCTAGGTACAGTCAACGACAAATGAATCTTGACCTAAAGTTCTAACTCAAATCCTTGCTCTAAATATCCTTTATGATATCTTGCAATAATTTAGCCAAACAAATTATTCCAAAATTTGTCGCTATTTATATTACTAAACAAATATGAATAATATATTTCGAATCATTTATTTTAATTAAGATTCATTCAGTTGAGATGCGATCAGTCTTTCAATGTTAATTGAAGTTTCAACTGATTAATTTTGTAAGCAGGCAGACAGGACATAGCTATGTTTAAAAAGCTGGTTTCCTTATCTAACTCTACATAGCAATATATGAGTATAGTTTTCACTCAAAATGGGATATTTTAAAAAAGTGAAAGTGAAAGTAACCGAGGTCCATAGACAGTGTCTGCATAGTTTAACTTCGACAAGATCAACGATTCAGTCAAACGTATGCGGACCTCTTCGCATTGGTAGGGTCTTATCTTGTATAAAATTTTTAGCCTATAGAAGCAGTTACGAACACTTTCCGCTACGTGGTTTTCGAAACGCAAACCCGCGTCCATATTTAGTCCCAAATTTCGAGCATCGAATACTCGCTCAACTGGATTGCCTTTAAGTAGTACACTCGTAGCTAAGTGCAACGAGGCTAGGTGGTATTTGCTTCCGAGTACTAAGTATTTTGATTTTAAAGGGTTGAGTACTAAATTGTTTGCATCAGACCATACTGAGGTCCGCGCAAGGTCATCGTTTATAGCAGCAATAGCTTTTGCATGATCTTGGGGCTTAAATGACACATATACTTAAACATCATCTGCGTATATGTAATGTCTACATTGAGTGATGTGGTTTTTAATCAGAACTATACAAAATAAACAAGATGGGACCAAGAATAGAACCCTGAGGCACACCGCGATTGAGAAGCTTTAGTTGTGAACAAACCGTACTGCCATTGGCATTACTTATCTCGACATTCTGGCACCGATCTCTTAAATAACTATCAAACCAATTTACAGTTTAGTATCAAATCCATAATACTTAAGTTTAGACAATAGCAGCGGGATGTTTATTGCGTCAAACGTTCTTGAAAAATCAAGAAGAACAAGTAAGGTACACATGCCCTGGTCTTGAGCGGCCAATATATTATCAGTAACGTCCGCAAGTGCTGTGGCCGTGCTACGATTAATTTAAAACCAGATTGTCCATCAGGTAGAATTATGCTACCTGATGGTTATGCTTTTGTTTTGTATGTGTATTATGCTTTTCTATAAAATTAGTTAGTTTTATGGGTTACTCACGGACTCAACAATTGACGCAACGAGTCCAGAACGCTTGTGCAAGGTTCTGTTTTAATGTTCCACCTAGAAGTTACGTAACGCCTTTCCTAAATACGAATCGTCTTCTGAAAATGAAGTCCCGTCGCAAGCTTCATCTACCTTGTTTGCTTTTTGGTGTAATTTCCTATCAAACCCCTAAATACCTTTATGACAAACTCAGTTGGCCCTCTACGAGACGTGATGGTGCAGTGCAGTGCGCCAATCATTTGTAAACTCACTGTCACAAGACACAGGCCTTCAGAGGTAGTTTTCGATATGCCGCTTCTAAGTGTTGGAATGACCTGCCACCACCAATAAGAAATGTTAAAAGTTCCAAACATTTTAGAGTCAAACCCAAGGCTTTTCTTTTGGAAGCTCAAATACGGCATGGAAATATAAATATGAACGTCTCGTTTATATAAAGCAGATTTCGTAGTCTTTGTAATAGTACCTTTGTTAAAAATTCTTTAACTACTAACAACCTACTTAATTAATAATTTTTTTTATATTTTATTTCAACGCCTATTTATATGTATGATATCTTATTCTACTAATGTACCAAATTATAATATTTACTTATCTTTTATGTTTATTGTTCCACCTTATGTATCCTATACCTTATCTTAATTGTTCTGTTGTTGCTGCTGCACTACTCTCCTAAACTTAGGTAACAGCTGAAAATCAGCGTTGAGTGTAAGCATTAAATGCTTCCATCCAACACATACTGAGCTGGACGCCTTTTTGGCACTTATACTATTATTAACTGCTTGGTATACCTATTTTTATTTAATTTTGAAGTGTTTTAGTTAAGATGTTGTTTTTGTGTGTGTGCCAAATAAACGTTTCATTCATTCATATTTACCATGATATACGAGTTTTTCTGCTTCCCGATATTTTCGTGATCATGGCGCATGCAAATGTGCAGAAATACCGGTAAGCAGAAAAACACATATATCATGGTAAATATACCGTTTTGAGTGAAAAATTTGTTTAAAACCATGATGTTTTGAGAAGTTATAATTTAAGAGTATACTAGCACTGACTACCACCATTTGATGGATGGGTCATAATTATAAGTTATATCCCTTTATTTTATATATTTTTTTAATTCATATACTAGCGACCCGCCCCGGCTTCGCACGGGTGCAATGCTGATACTATTGTGAGTTATCCCTAAGATATAGACATATACTATCGCAGACTTTACTGTAGACCTTTATAAGGTGTACAATGCTGTGGTACATTATTTTGATCTATCTCGTAGGGTTCAGCCAGCGTTTACAATGTAAGCGCAAAAATGTATATTATGCATGCATTATACTATATTATGCTATACTACATTATACTATATACTATTTACTATATTATGCATGCATTATACGTATAAACCTTCCTCTTTAATCACTCTATCTACTAAAATAAATCGCATCTAAATCAATTGCGTATTTTTAAAGATCTAAGCATACATAGCGACAGACAGACAGACAGCGGGAAGCGACTTTGTTTTATACTATGTACTGTTTGTATAAAAAATAGACGAGAGATGGCGTGGGACTGACGGTAGAAACGAAGTTGTAAATTTTAATTAAAAATGGTCAACGTCAAATCTCGGGTCAAAACTAATTATTTTGCACAATAAGACGGTCCACGACTTAGAGTTCGAGCTCGGAGTTCAGTGGTGAAAGTCGTCATTGTCAACCTCTTAGTTGCCGTGATCATTAACAAATGTGGGAAATTTAACAGCTTCTTGTCATAATCATAGTCATAGTTTCGTTTTTAAATTTGGAATTTATTGTCCATCTGTCCCTGTCCTCCGCCATTTGCCCACAGCTTTTGCACCAGCATATCTTTAACGTGCGATAATGAACTGGTTTTGAAATAGAGTAACGTAAAATATAATACGCAAACGGCTTGAAGATTTTTTTTATGGTTTTATTAATTGAGCTTTTCCATTCTTAGCTATGGCGAGAGTCTTTGCAGGCTTATTGTTATAATTGAATTCAATATTGCGACGCTTTACTTTCTTTTAATATTTCATTCAAAGCCTGTTAATAGACTGTGTGTCTGAGTAGTTAATTGAAAGGTTAATTTACATGAAAATATGAGTAGGTAAGAAGAGGTCAGAGGAAAAGTATACCTAGCCTGTGAGGTTTGACTGACTGAGCAACTGAGCCAACATACTGTGTTGGTATGTACAGTGCCAGAACTCTTCAGTCATATGAAATCTTCAGTTCAGTCTTCAGATTCTTTAGACTACCTCTGAAGAATCACTGAAGAGTTCTAGGTGACGAGTTGACGATCTCTATAGCGCAGTGGGCCCGCAAAAAAAAATTTTTGTGTATCAGTCATGTATCCATATCACAAGCTTTGATTACTTTTGGGCCAGATGATGCTGTGTGATATGTCCGGCATTATATATTTGTTTATATTTATCACTAGGTAAGTATCGGTTCCTTAAAAGGATAAATAAATAACACCGGACATTTGACACTGCGTGATCTCTGGCCCTAATGCAAGCAGGGCTTGTGTTATTTTTTATTATATATAGAGCTTTTATTTTTGGAAATACATACATGTCTTACATAGAAACACCCAGACCCGAGACAAATACTTGCAGATCATACAAACATTTGTCCCGCAGCGGGAATGAAACCCGCAACCTTCAAAATGATAAAAGTAATCATTATAGGATTACTTTGACGTCCGTCCGTTTGTCTGTCTATGTGTGAAGACATAGTATTTTTCTCAGAAACAAGTGGAGATAATGAAGTTTAAAATAATATTAGATAATTCTACGGTCCCTAAGAACTGTAATAAAATCAAGCTTTCTAGTTAAACGCAAACAAAAAAATATGCCCTAAATGCTAAATACGGTCAAGTTTACACTCGCCAATAAATATCCAAGTTAAATATATGCTGATATTCTGATATTTCGACAAACAAGTCTAATCTAAATCTATTAACCGTTTCTTTTCGATGAGTTTCGTGATCCTGCATCCTCCGTACAGGTAAGTGAAAACCGGGCCTTATCGAGATTGTATTATATTGAACGTACAGTCAGCCAATCGAGTTTATAAGTATTTTAGAAGAATACTTTAAAACATCGATGTTTGGAATAATATCATTTATTTAAAAATAATTAAGGAAATGTACAGAATAATATACAATAATATAAAATACATGTCAAACAGTTGTGTTATCTAACTATCATATAAACGATCTTTAGATAGTAATGCTGATATTATTAAAATTGATAGTAATCCGGATAACTGCTAGAGAGCAGCAACCTCCTTCTTTTTTTCGGTTTAAAATATTTTCGTTTTGCGCTTTTTAGTTCTGTATATTTTTTCGAAATTTGTAAACATCACTTGAAAGTCACAGTTTGTAAACATCAAAAGAAAGCAAAATATGAAATTTCATTTATTTGGATGACATTTCTTCCAGGTATTTTGATTTAAAAACCAAACTACTGAAACGATTTTGATGAAATTTCTATGGGGCCGATCGGTAAGTATATCCTTTCACATTAATAAATAGTTTTTTTAAATATGTTAATAAATGACAGAGTAATAGGGTTACAAACATACAAAAAAATCTAATTAAATTGAGAACCTCCTCTTTTTTTAAGTCGGTTAAAAATAGTTAGTATCTACAACGTGCTCAGCCTGCATGATATGATATAACACGTACATACATCATTTTAAATTGTTATTTTAGAGGCACCCTGACAAACGGTTTACATTCTTACTACTTTAGCGTTTGAATCAAATCTGTTTGGGTTCAAAATATTATCTTATATTATAATGTAGTATGCAGTAGCACGCGGATTTCATAAATAATTCTCATATCAAAAATCAAAAGTTGAAATGAGACAAGGATATTATGACGAATTTATTTATACATGATATTTTTACGCAGACTGTACCAACTTAATATTGAACAGAAGCAGCGTGCGTGACGTTCTTTGAAAAACAGTTAATTTGATTTTAGGGTTCACCTTAGGGAAACCATAATGATAATTATATTATATCAACTCAGTTCTATTAGTTTAAAAACGGTTAGTGCGTGTGTATAAACTTGTTAGTTATACCACTCCTTAGATAGATTTGACAAAAAATCTCTATACTATGGAGCATCTGCGTGTGGCAGATAAACAATTAAGTGCAACTGTCAAAAGCCGTATAATATATGTAGCTTGCTTGGATTGTATGAACGTGTTTCACAAAATGAAATTCCTCTATCTCTCGAACACGGACGAGTGGATCCAAAATAAAAATCGTTTTTAAATCTCGCATTGAGGAGTGTAAGTCCCAACCAGCCATTTGGATTTTCAAACAATGGCATAAAAACTTATGGTTTTTGCATTCCCCTGGTAATATGGCTAGTGAAACAATCTATAATATAAAAAGGCGCAAATATGGCGGTCTTGATCAAGTCCTACATATTTCAGTCGTTTGGAGTCGAGTCCCTGGGGAACAGGAGCCCACAGGGTAACAAAAAATTAGACAATGAGACAAAAAATCTAATTTATAATAAACTCACTACTGTCCGTAGGTAACAAAAAAACAGCAAATGAAACAAACATTCCAATTTATAATAAACTCACTACTGTCCGTGGCTTAACACGCGTTATACCTACATTAGAAGTAGCCTAGTTAGTCCCCGAGGTACAATCAGCCTACTTGCCAAATTTCATCAAGATTCGTTCTTCTGTTTAGACGTGACAAGGTGACAAATTTTAGGTTTAAAGACACTCTCAAATGTATAACATTAGTGGGGTTATATGTATGTACTAGCTGTTACCCGTGACTTCATACGCGTATGCTTAGAATAAATATTTTTTTTATCTTTCGTAATTTTTTTTTTTTTTTTTTTCAGAAAAAGTATATAGAAAAAATATGTTACTTCTAATACCTCCAAGAATATGTGTAGAAAGTTTCATGATGATCGGTTAAGTAGTTTTTGCACGAAAGCGTAACAAACAAACTTACATCCACATTTATTTGTACATATATTTTTATTAGTTGTAAAATTCTTTATAGTTTTAAGGTGTACAATAAAGTGTTCTCATTTATTCATTCATTTATCAAATCATTTCAACGATTTATTCAATCTACTCGATTCTACTACTTTTTAGTCTGTACAGGAACCGAGTGTGCCGAATCGATAGTATTTCCAGTGTTTTCTAGTGTGGTACATTAAGCGGCACTCGCTGCCGCGAAATGAACTTTTTTCTAGCACCTGTGGTTTTCATCGTTTGGGTCGAACTTCCATGAAATACTGTGTTATAATTGTATATTATGTAGTTTTCAAAGGCTTGATATTGGGAGCTACTATAGTGGAAAGGGTATAGTGTTTCAGCGTAATTTATGACACGCAAAGCCCAACCCGATTAAAATTGTATAAGTATTTTTTTACTGATGGTAAGCGGTCATCAAAGCCTATGGACGCCTGCAACACCAGACGCATCACATGGACGTTGCCTACCTTTGATAAACCTATTAACTCCCCCCTTGCAGTACCTCATACTGTATTCATCCGGGAAAACCTCGGCAGGGAGCTCATGCCACAACCGGAGAGTTCGCGGGAGGAAATCCCTCTGAAACCGCACTGTGGGCGACCATTTAGTTTCCAGTGTGGAACACTGTCGATGGCGAGTGCGATGATAAATGGTTTGTAACGAGTTAGTGTAATCATTTGACTTCTTGGATTTAAATTGTTGCTGCATAGGAGGCTAGTTTAATACTGTTTGGTTCATATTTAGATTTTTTTTGGGTTCCGTCCCGCTCAAAGAAAAAATAACGTTCTGATGCATATCAAATTCTTATGACAACGTAAATAAAACCGACTTCATTGTTGTGAAATTAGAGCCATAAAAATACACCGAATAGAGAACCTTCTATTTTTTGTAGTCGGTTAAATAAACATCTAATTCACGCTTTTTACTACTTTATCATTTTTCGAAATTCGAAATTCGTAAAGTCATAGGAACGTAAAATATCTAAATTTCGTTTACTTGGATGACATATTTTTTCCAGCCATTTTGATTTAAAAACCGAACTACTGAACCGATTTTGATGATATTTCTATGGATCCAATATTCTTTTAAATGAAAAAATATTATTTAAAATCGGTTCAAATGAGTTATGAGTATGAGGTACGAGGTAATATAAAAAAAGACCTTTTTTTTAAGCCGGTTAAAAATACCCGATTTAAATACTGCCATTTATTGCCAATGAATCAAAACAGAATTTGGTTTGAAACTTAAACTTACTAACCATTGACCTAGAATCACGAAGTTGAAACAAGTAAAAGCAAAGGAAATATCCGAAAATCATTAATTTTGTAGCTAGCGCTAACTTTACGTTCAAACTAGTTATTACTAAATTATAGAACAGTAACATCAATGAAACGTTGTAAAAAACTTTCTTATTGAAGACAACAAAGTTTCCCCAGTGATTATTTCTAATTGAAAAAGAAAATCGTGCATTTGAAGTAAGGCTCTATAACTCGTCGGTCACGCGAGGCATCGCTCGATTTTCTTTGTCGTTTAACGAACATCTTAAATTAAACAAACAACTACAGTAACTTTCACATTCATATTAATAGTAGGATGTTTAGGATTTTATTAACCGACTTTATCAAAAAGGAGGAGGTTCTCAATTCGTCGGAATATTTCACCGATTTTTTCATCGGCTGAACCGATTTGGAACATTTATTTTTTGTTTAAAGAGGGACTTCACAGGTGGTCCCATATAAATTTTATTTCAAAATCGTTTGAGCTGAAAAATCAACGAAAATCTAAAATTGTATACATCGATGATGTTTTCATGTACTTCGATACCTCGCTGTCTCATTAGAGCGGTGCGTTTATTTGGCCTACCCATATTATATAATATACAAAATACATCTACTTTCCACTAAAAATGTATTATAGGCTCAAATTTCATTCAATGAAGTCGGTTTCTTTTTAGTTTTTAAAACGTAATTATTATATTACGTATGTACTTAAAAAGCGACTTTTGTATTTTTAAATAATAAATAAAAAAAAAATGCGTCAGTGTCGTGAAAGCTGTTGGAACGAAATTCCTATCGTAGTATATTAATATTGATAAACGTATTATATTATTGATTAATAAATTCAAATGAATGAATTGCGTCTCTAGCGTCAGTAAGTAATTAAATTAAATGAAAATGAACGCAGAAATAACTAATGAATTGAAGGAAGGAAATTTCGTAATAAATATATTTTTTCGAGTTGCTAAACAGAACCAGTGTGATGACTTATCTCTGAATTAATCTGTTCTGGGTTAATCTTAGCCATAAGTTCAAAGTTAAACGAATCGTTCACTGCCATCAACATTTAGGCTAAGCAGACCAGCCGGCCCAACTCTGAGAATTATTAAACACATCAAACGCACGGCCGGAGTTTTTTCCATACCCAATTAAAAGTTTGACATATTGCAAATAGCTCTAGCTCCCGGCCTTGCCTGATGGAAGCATTTTTACGGTTTTTTTGTTTACAGTCGCCAACCTACTTTTAGTTAAGAGTTTTTGTTGTTGAAATCCAACTAAACTGTACACGATAGGATACCTCTCAGTTCCTGGTTACTGCTTGATGTGGCATTTGCCCACTTGCGGCAATTCAATTCAATTCAATATAAATCTTTATTCAATAAAATCCTAAAGACCACTTTGAATCTTCTTCTTACATGCTAGTGAATCTAAGTGCTGGTTCCTCCTAACCTCAGTTCAAGAAGAATCCGGCAAGAAACTTGTCTGGTCTTAACTCTTTTTTGTATGATCCTTGACAACTTAGTTACGGATTCATCCCAAGCTTTTTTGTCATCTAAATAATCAGATATTTTATAATATGCTTTAATAGACCGTTTCTGTTTAAATACGTTTTAATGTTTTTTACGCAATCAAACTTATCATTTAAATAACCACAGATGTGTAAAGTATTTAAAACAGGTATTTAAAAAATATGGCGTCGGTAATTAGTCGTGAAAAAAGTTCAATTTTATAAAATACTTTCTTAAATCCTGGTACAAAGCAGAAGAATTTTAGAGCGTAGAATAAGTAGCAAATAAAATATTGACTCCATTGAGTTATAATGCAAAAATACAAAATGGCGGAAAAAAAATCTTCGAATTAAAAAAATACACACAAAAAAAAACTTTTTGTTTCATTTTTGCTATATATACTCCATAGCTATACTATGACCTCCATATGCTTATTTATTAGGACAGATAAAACATCAGAGTATTTTACCAACAAATCAAATCGATATAATACTCAAGTTTATAAGAAATGACGTCAGCAAAACCGTATGACGTACCGTTCACTTCACCATTCACCATTTACCATTCACCATATTAAATCAATGAAAGCGAGATACAGTTTACTATTCACATATAACTAGTGCCAGTAACACAAAGTTAAAAAAAAAACAGGTGCGTCTCGGGACGCCCGACAAAAGTGATAACTAGAGTTAGAGTGAGAGAGGAGAAACCTGCCTACCGCTGCCGTATGCGTGAGAGAAAGGGAAGCCAGACAGACTGACGCCGTAACGCGTTGCGTAACGAAGCGGTTTACCCTCCATTAAAAAGTTGTCACTTCAAAAATGTAACGTATACCTACTGTTGTTACTCTTCTACGCAGTCTTCTTCAAATTCTTTGTGACGCAATTATAAAACTATCGTCGGTTTTAAAAGCAATTGATTAGCAGAATCGACATCCTGCCCTACATGTTAAAGTAAATATGAATCACGAACATTTTCCACGACCATACCTTATTAACATACCTAGTACATACCTACGTGTAGGTAAGTAACATACAGCTACGTGGAAAGCCTGTTGCCGTAGTCATAAAAACCTTTATTACGGGTTCGGACGCAAGAAAAAAGGGGGAAAATGCTTTGATATCAGAATTTGGTCGTTTCGCGTTTTATATTTTTGTCGTTTTACAGTCCGTTGCGAAAAGGTGAAAGATAAGCTATTTCGCATCAATTTTTCATAAGCGCATATATTCTACTTATTCTAGGTTTGATTTTATTTGCTTTATTTTTACCTCTTCAAAACTGATCACTAGCATTCACGTGGTTTCAAAGCTCAGAAGAAAACGAAAATACAGATGGAGAACTTTCTTGACAGTTTTTAATAAAATCCTGTCAAAAATGTTATACTCCTGAATATGAGTCTATGTTTTGCATTTTACGGCTTTACTTGTAAAATTAATTGACTTAAAGGCTGTTAAAACACACAAGGAATATTCCTTGTTCCTTAAGTTGAGGGTCATTTATTTTATAAATTAATATAAAATTAATGACCCTCAACTTAAGAACTGCCTAAAAACTGGTAAAGATCCGTCGTCACTATCTTACAGAAAGCGATGGAACTATTTGAAACAGTGATTAAGTTTTGATAGAAGTTAATATACGTTTCTTAGTAGAGAGGCTAGTTGTTAACAGAAATATGTTTTTTGTTAAAAAGTGTAGTTAACGCCTCAAATATCCTTGAATTAACAACTACATAAAGTTTAAGCCGAGTTTTTATCCTCCAAAAACGTATACATTTTATATTTAGAGTCGTAAAAATATTTAAACTCCACACATAAAACGGGAAAGTCAAACTCATAATAATAATTCATGCAAAGAAAAAATTGCTTATTTGCCTGATTTGTTAAAATTAGCTTCATTTTTGTCGGTCACTGTTTTATTTTGTTTTTATCAGATTGTAAAAACACAGCCTTCTTTGAAGATGTGTCGTGCGATACACGGCCTGTGAACAATACTGTGAAATACGATGAAGTAGGCCACTTCATTATTTTTATACATGAAAACACGAAGTGTCAATAGGTTGGCCGTATTTTTTGTAAAATTATTATTGTATATTTTTGACGTGACAACGTCTAATAAATCGATGAACGCCGGCTGCACGCACGAAAAAGGATGACTCATTGTCCGGTTACACTCATTGTCCCATTACGCTCATTGTAACGTTACGCTTATTGTAACGAGCGAGAGCGCTGCACGAGCGAGCGAAAGGCACGATCAGCTTGAGTGTTCGGCTTGTTGTCACGTTAAACTATCGTGCGTAAACCAACTTTACAGACAACCAATTTTTGACGTGACAGCGTCTAGTAAATCGATGAACGCCGGCTGCACGCACGAAAAATGATGACTCATTGTCCCGTTACGATCGTAGCGAGAGCGCATAACGTTATGACGTTGTCATGTTATACTATCGTCCGTAAACCGACTTTACAGACAACCAATTTTTATTTTTTACAATTTGTCAAATTTTTAAGCAAAGGGAGAACATGTTTATTTTAGTGCCAGGTCAAGTGAGTGTTTTTTTCCTAGTGTTGGCACTCTGCTAAGTATGTCTTTGAATTGTCAAACGAAGATATAATAATAATAATAATAATATAACAATGCCAGATATTTCACACAGCAACATCTGCCCCCCGAGTAAGCAGAGCTTGTGTTATGAGAACAGATGACTGATATACTACTTACATAACTTTTTTTAGTATAAACACACTATATATTATACATAGAAACACCCAGACCCGAGACAAATACATGCAGATCATACAAACATTTGTCGAACCCGCAAACTTCTGCGTCTCAACCAGGCATTACGCCCACTGTGCCACAGAGGAATTTAAATGTGTTAACGCTAATTGCTTTAATGTTTGACAGCTCCATAATTCAGCGACATCTATTGAACCAGTTAGAATTATATTATTTATCGAAAAGTCCAAAGATAGTTTCTACCAACTGTTTTTTATACCATTTTGATCGCTTTCCTAGAATATACTCGTACTTTTGATTCTAGAATAAACAAGTGATATATAAAATTCCATTATGCTACGTCAGGTTTCGAATTCAATCTAACTTCGATTAATATAATGCAGTTTACCAAATGTTCCTAGAATTGTATAGAACGTACATACTCGTACATTTGCGTGTTAATTACTTTTTAATTGTTTCATTTTGTAGTCAAAGCAAGTAACTTGATCTACAAAAACATCATACTAGACTATAAAGTTACTGGGCTGAAAAAAATGCCTTGACAAGATTTGACACAATCACAATTTTTTTACAGAAAAAAATCCATGTTGAACGGGTAATGTTGTAATTAGTTTATTTTTTACCTATAATAGGTATTCCGATAAGCTGCTTGTTATAATGATCTAAAATTAACGAGAAAATGGTGATAGTTGAATATTTTAGACCTTATTTTATAATTCAAGTAGCTGGAACCCCCGCGACTACACCTCGCCTTTGTACAAGAAATTGTCGAGTTATATAGTATTATATTATAGTCTTATGAATCAGAAGTGTCCTTAATCTTTGAAACAGAAATGTCGAACTCGTCGAACTCGTCTCACCAGATAATTCCTCTAAAAATAATATTATTCATATCAAGTTTAAAGCAAATCGCACCACGCGTTAAAAAGTTTCATACATTAGTTTTCACCCCATTTCACCCTCTTTATGAGGGTTATTTTGAAAAATCCTGAAACACGTTTCCATTTATTTTGCAGCATAAGTATTTATACCAGGTTTTTAAGAAATCACACCTTTCGTTAAAAAGTTCCCATACAAATTTTGACACCCCAGTTTACCTCTTTGTAAGGGTTATTTTGAAAAATCTTGAAACACTTGTCCATTTATTTTGAATTTTAATTATTCCAATTAAGTTTCAAGCAAATCGAACCACGCGTTAAAAATTTCATACATCAGTTTTCACCACTTTGCACCTTCTTAGGGATTGATTTAAAAAAAAAAACCGTTTTAGTGGTTGGTTTTGCTATAAAAAGAAGCTACTTTCCAAATTTCAGCTTTCTAGCTTCAGCGGTTTCGGCTCGGCGATGATGAATCAGTCAGTCAGTCAGTCAGGTTTTAAGTTCTTTTATAGGTATAGATTAAATTAACAAAAACTTCAAAAACAACTTGAAACGAAGAACGGGGCAAGGTTTCAAATAACATAATTTTTTATAACTAAATAGTAATTTCAAATATCGAGCAAGCTTTTACATAAAATACTAATTGTTACCATACCTATATCTGATAATTAGATTGGGGTCTTAAAACGAGTTGTTGGTTATTTCGTATTAACGTAACACTAACGTAACACGTAACACGCCCTTATTATGCTAAAATGCTGCGTCAAAACCGAGTTGTAAAGGTTATCAAAGATAGTATCATTAGACTAATCGAATATGTAGTACCACACAGCTCGGGGACACGCTGTGTTCTTGGCGTTCTGCCAACTAATTAGTCATGTAAATGGAAACTACACAACCTACTGTTTGGTAACGCTTCGTGATGCTCGCGACTTTCGATATAGATTAATGCCCGTTTTCACTAACCTGCACGCGGGTTACGAGTTATTTGATAGTTTATCCATCAAAGTGAGTCGCTAAAATCAGCTGATTTAGAGCGAGCATCTGGTCAATGACATGTGTCATAAAAATGACAATGTTTATATTGTTTTTAGTATGTCACAAAGTCGTATATTGTCGTTCGTCTATTCATCTATTATCTATACCTATAAAAGAGCTTAACCTGACTGACTGATTCATCATCGCCGAGCCGAAACCGCTAATGCAAGAAATCTGAAATTTGGAAAGTAGATTTCTTTTATAGCAAAACCACCCACTAACGCGGGATTTTTTCAAATTCAATCCTAAGAGGGTGAAAAAGGTTGAAAACTAATGTATGAAACTTTTTAACGCGTGGTGCTATTCATTCGAAACTTGATTTGACTAATTAAAATGAAAAATAAATGGACATGTGTTTTAGGATTTTTCAAAATAACTCTTACAAAGGGGTAAAATAGGGTATCAAAGTTTGTATGGGAACTTTTTAGCGGGTGGTGTGATTTCTTCGAAACTTGGTTTGGATACTTAAAATGCAAAATAAATGGACCCGTGTTTCAGGGTTTTTCAAAAAAACCTGCATAAAGGAGTAAAATAGGGTGTGAGTGTTTGTATGGAAACTTTTTAATGGTTGGTGGATATGATTGGTTTGAAACTTATAGTTTTGCAAGGAGATAAATTGCATCCTGGGGAAAGATTTAAGTTAAAATTCATTCAAAAAAAAGGCGGACGAAGTCGTGGGCAATAGCTTTAGTTATATATAAAATGGTGCTTTTTGTATAAAATAACAACGGATTATTTTCGCACGAATCACAAAGAAACACAAAGCTTTTATTCCAATTACTCACACTCGAGTCAATAAATCTAGCTCTATTTAAATAAAAACACCAATATTATTAATAAAAGCGGAACCCGACCCAAGAAAAATAAATAAAATAATAGCGCAATATTTGCTTCACAAGACGACCAAAAATAATCCATGCTGATGCCTAGTAACACTATTTACAAACTGACATTCTTGTCAGTTTATGAATTGACTAGCATTACGCACGGTTAGCAATTGGAGAAACGCTTAAGGTTTTAACAAAGAAATCTTCCAGTTTTGTTATGTCTGTTTGGCTGCTTGTCTATCTTTTAACCCTTAATCTAATCAGAGCTGTTGCCAGCAGACTATTAGTGTTAATGTTAATGTAATAAAATCCAGCACAGTAGCACTTACTGGGCCAGTCAAAGTTATGAAATATAAACTTTAAAATTGTAGTTTAGATATGCTTGTAATGAAAATTCTCATTGCTTTACAAGATTTCGAGTATCAGCTTGATTTGTAAACTCTAAAATAACATAAATCTCTAAATATGTTTGGGACCTGGCCACTAGTCACTTATCCTGACTAACTTCGGAAGCCTTCAATGTGCGTGGTCTTATGCCCTATGCAAAATGATTATCTATTAAGGGTTGGAGAAATTGTTGTTTTAGCTCTGCTTTCTGCGCTGTACGTTGAGGGTTCGATTCCCAGGATAAACATTTGCATGATGAACATAGGTGTTTGTTCTGTGACTGGGTATTATAAAATATCAAAGGTATGTATTTAAAAGTATATGAGTATTCTATCAGTCATCTAGTCACCATAATACAAGCTATGCATAGTTTGGGGCTAGATGATGTTGTGTACATTGTCCAGCAATATTTTTTTATTTATCTTCTATACCCTTCATTGCAGGCTGTAAACTTCCCTGTAGCGAAAAGAATCTAAGGAATAATTTAGTGAAAGTATGCTATGCAATAAAGACAGTTGTTTTGTTAATATTAATAAATAATACACAACAATATTTAGTTCCAAACTAAGCCTAGTTTGTACAATGGGAACTGATTGAATCGTTTTTTTAATACATACATATTTATTTAAACGTATGACTGTATAAAGGCGTTTCTTACGACAGCAAGCAAAAATCTAAAAAAACTTAAAAATAAAACACGTAGGTACTTGGGTAGTTATTAAAATCCAAAAAAATAATTATAAATGTAAAACTAATACTAATGTACAATATTACAAATCAATATTCAGGTCCCCTAGCCAAGAGATCGTTTCAGGAGGAAGTTTCAGTTTACATACTTATGATACTTTGTAACACCCAAACATCAAACCTTAATTGACCATGGTGCGACTATGAAGCGAGTGGAATCGTTCGTTCAGGGCCTGGATGACAATGGTACTGTAGTTTCTAATTACAACTTTAACGTTCCTTATTTTTAAAATAAGGACAAAAAAATTAAAAAAATTAAAAATTGCCTTTACAAAGCTAATATTAAGCAAGTTAACAGGTTGCTACTTAAAAACATTTTTACGATTAATCTTTACGAGTGAAACATCTGAATCCTCAGTAAAAGTGTTTCTTTAATTGTGTCGTATAAAAGTCGCGAGATTTTTTATTGCTTGTCTGTTCTAATCAAAGTTTCGCAACACCCTGTGAATTTTATTAGAGGTGATCTTGACTGTCGTTGAACTTTATACAGACGACCCAATTTAGTTGGCTGGTTGTAAGGACAAATCGTTTTTAAAAATCTTTATTACATACACTGCAATTTTGCATAACCGGGAATTCAGCTGACAGGCCTGTCGACTCAGTTGGATGTAGCTCTGCGCTGTTGGTCGAGGGTTCTATTTCCTCCCAGGCAAACATTTATGTGATGAACATGGGTGTTTGTTCTGTGTCTAGGTGTTATAAAGGTGCCTAGGTGTTTATTTAAAAACATACTTTATGTTATCAAGTATGTATTTAAATAAATATAAGAATAACAGTCATCTGATCACAATGATACAAGCTATGGTTAGTTTGGTGTTGTAGGTATTCGTTGTCCATCAACATTTATTAATTTTATTTTATTTATTCAATTTAGAAATATATGATCCATTTTTAGTTGTGGAACTACGAGTAAAGTCAAAACTAAGTGTTACCTAAATCATTTTTTAAACAATTTTTAAACAATTATTGAACAGATTATGGTTGACGTCCAATTTTATTGGGTTTACCAACTTTGAATCGGATCATCCGTAAAACTTTTTAAGACTTATGACTTTTTTCAACTTGTTATGATAATATTAAAAACTTTGCCTTTGATACAACTTTGTTCACGACGGAAAAATAAATTGAGGATTACTTTTTGTTTATTAAAGTCAACGGTCATAAAATTATTAAAGCTACTTACATTCACCTCATTATTAACAATCTATAAAAACAAAATTGGTGGACAATGTACACAATATCATCTACCCTCAAACTAAGCATGTATTATGGTGACCTGATAACTGATAGAATGATATTTTATAACACCCAAAACAGAACAAACACCTATGTTCATCACAAAAATGTTTATCCTGGGTGGGAATGGAAACCTCAACCTACAGCGCAGAAGGCAGAACTACTACCGACTGGGCTGACAGGCCAGCCAGCAAAGTATTGAAAACCTTTAACTGTACCTGTACTAGTATGTTGTATAATGTGTATAAATCACAATCGCCCGCTATTGCTATTATGCTCGTAGTTATATAACTTTTAAAACTATCAAGGTTTTGAACATAATTTTCTCTCAAAACGGGATATTTACCATGAAATGTAAGTTTTTTTGCTTCCTGATATTTCGGCACAGTTGCATACGCCATGATCACGAGATGCATAGTTTATCTCGTGATCACGGCGCATGCAACTGTGCCGAAGTATCGGGAAGCAGAAAAACTTACATATCATGGTAAAAAAAATGAGTGAGTGTCGTGGAACACTCGGTTGGATCGTAGTTCCTATCGTAGTATATTATTATTTATAAACGTATTATATGATTAATTAACAAATACATATGAATGAATTACGTCTGAGAGCAATTTTATGATCAAGCATGTTGAGCGATTATATTAAATGAAACTCAGAAATAACGAATGAATTGAAGGAATGGTAGGAAATTTCGTAATTAATATATTTTTTCGAGTTGTGAAAATAAACATTGTATTGTACATCATTCAATTCATCTAAATCATTCGTTCATTCGTTCATCTATCTGATTCATTCGTGTCACCCTATGGATAACCGTCTACATTAAAGAAAGGGTCGTGTCGGAAATTCGCGACGGAAAAATGTTACATCCGCATTGGGGGCATCCGCCAAGTCCGTACCTTGCGATAAGGAACCTCGTTCCAATATCCCGTTTTGGGTGAAAATTATAGTCGTTGTTAGCTCAGCTATAAGGGCAGATGATGACTCGTAGGCACACGTGTAGTTTAAGATCCCATTAAAACAAATAATGGGCTATAACAGCTAATATAAACACACAACTACCCCAGTTACCCCACATTTTGAATCAAATTAACGTCGTAAGATCCCGTCCCATGTTCGCAAAGAAGCTGCGTCGTAACCATGGTAAAACTCTTGTCACCTCGTGTCACTGGTAATGGTAAAAGAAAATATCGTAAGGTAACCGGCATGTCGTTGAACCTAAAAAGTTCCAAGACTTGTGCAAAGTGCCCGAAAGAAGCCTCTTTTTTCATCCTTTTACCACACTAGTTCAAAATAACTAGTGACACGATAAGAAAAAGAAGAAGAAGAAGAGTGGTGAAATTATTAAAGTGCGTCTCAAAGGTTCCTTTCGTGAACATACTTGTGTACATTCGTGTTAATATTTCGTAAAATACGGACAATCTTATTTTGTTTGAACCAACGCCTAAATTAGAGTAACATTTTAAAATTTACTAAATTGACGTGTACATATGGCTTAACTCATTTTAGACGCCATGTTATTTTGGTATAATTAAAACTGCAGACAATCCTTGGAAAATAAATTTAAATTTTACAAATGATGTAAATTTTAACTTATTTAAGAACTGTCATGTATATTTTAGAATAATTTAGCTAGTCTGACGAAAATACAGAATCATTACAATTAATAGTTATAATAATAATAAATGCCGGACATTTCACACAGCATCACTTGGCCCCAAAATAAGCAGGGCTTGTGTTATGGGTACCACATGACTGATATCCTACTTACATACTGTTGTTTTGTAAATACATACATCCCTATATATATAAAAATCTTGTCAGTTTTCGTGTTTATACTCCTCCAAAACGGCTAGACCAATTTTGATGAAATTTTATATGTATATTCAGTAGGTCTGAGAATAGGTTTATAATTAATTTTTATACACCTAAGTATTAAGGGTGGCTCACCCCAAAGAAAATGTTTTTATGTTCTATAAGGCAAAACAACGTTTGCCGGGTCAGCTAGTATTATTTAAAGGAACACCGAGAACAGACATAAATACTTGCAGATCATACAAACATTTGTCTCGCGGCGGTAATCGAACCCGCAACCTTCTGCGTCTTAGCCTGGCCTTGGCGCCGCAGAGGTTGTCAATTGCAGAATCTACAGATAATTAAATATCATCAACTACATAGATGATTATCAATTTTATTTAAAATTAGGTATAATAAAATGATATGTGAGTTTTACTGCTTCCTGATATTTTGGCACACTTGCATGCACCATGATGGTGGTCTTACGAGTGAAAATGATGGTCAAAACCTAATACTGATAGTTTCAAATGGTATTATATCAGTCATCCGGTCACCATAATACAAGCTATGCCTACTTTGGGCCTAGATGGTTTTGTGTGCATTGTCCAACAATATTTAAAAGAATTTTATTTATAATATTTCTATCATTTACTATGATGTAATTGTTACTATTGTAGTAGCAACGATTATAAACATTTAAATAGTTTATCTTTATAAAGATATACAATTTGCTGTCACTTTATGTAATAACTAGATGGCACCACAGGAAAAATCGCACTATCGTTCCGTTTTGGAATTTCTATTACATATATCTCGTAATACTTAACCTGATTAAGAAATTTATAATGACAAGTAGTATGTGGAACACCACTCGTTTTCAAATTATGGAATAGGGGGATTGGTCATAAGTCAGGTATGTTTCAGATGGTTTATGAACCAAATAGGACAGGAAATTGTGTTTACGATGTTCTAAGTAATATAAAACGCGTGAATGACTCAGGGGTTAGATCACTCTTCCTTAAGGGCTTAAGGGCTTATTTATTTATATTTATTTTTATTTATTGTGATCCAGATCACTGCGAGAGGCCACCGCCACTAAGACACTAGTGTCATTGCCATGATAAATGGCATTGCTAATAACAGTCTATATTTGACTGGCCTGACAGCTCAGTTGCTAGTAGCTCTGCCTACTGCGCTGTATGTTGGGGGAACCCCCTCTTTTCTGCCCTACCTGGATAAAAAATTGTGTGATGTAAATATGTGTTTGTTACAAACAAGCTATGCTTAGTTTGGGGCTAGATGGCGTTGTGTCCACATTTTTTTTATTTTTTTTGTTCTGTACTAATAAACTAAGTCAGGCAGCAGTCATCTTTTCTTTGGATCAGTGGTCCTGACATAACTTATTTTTTTTACAGTATTTTATATTATTGTATAGTGTCCTATAAAATGTTCATCTATCTTATAATTACATGATTAGCTAGTGTGGCGGTAAGGTCATTGTCCTTGCCATTCTAATGTCACAGATAAAGATGACAGCAGATTGTAGCCCTCTTTTAGCTATGGCACAACACTACCGAGTTATGTAATCGCGTTATCGGTTGGGATATACCTTAGAAGCCAATGGCAAACTCTGGTAAATGATAATTTTCACGCAAAACGGGACATTTAATACGATATGTGAGTTTACTTCTGATATGTTAGCACAGTTGCATGCGCCACGATCACGAGATAAACTGAAGTCTTTGTGGGTTATTGGCAGATAAAACGGTCTACCCTCTTCTTCGGTCTTTTACTACGAACATTACCCGTACCACAGGATTCACTGTCACAAACACCTCGATCACGATTATGACACACAATACTCATGGTACCTATCCCGTTTCGAGTGAAAATGATGCTCAAAATCACCATCACAAGGAATTGCTGGCGTTTGTATTTGAAACAATCACTAAATGTAAAAATCTTATTTAATTATGCAAAAAAACGAAACTTCTTAATGCCTTTTAACTCAATCGCCTGATATAACTTTAAAGCTATCATGAGTTTTAAAAGTTATATCTCCAACTCCATCAGTATCTTAGTGTCTCTAACATAGTCTCAACTCTATCACCAGATATAATTTTTAAAACTATCATGAGTTTTAAAAGTTATATCTCCAACTCCATCAGTAACATAGTATCTCTAAAATAGTCTCTTACTCTAACTCAATCACCAGATATGACTTTTAAAACTATCACGAGTTTTAAAATTTATATCTAGCGATGGAGTTAAAAGGCATTTAGAGGTTTCGTTATTTTGAATAATTAAATAGGATTTTGATAAGTAGTGGATGTTTAAAATGCAAACGCCAACAATTTCTCGTCTGGCCATATAAATTATGTATGAGCCGTAGAAACGGTAAGATTTTAAATGTTTTTATAGTGAATAATACTAACATTTATTCTTACTCAATATCGCCTGTATGTTTAAAACGCTCTATAAGAATAGTCTGTCCTTCTCATTTAAATATAAATGCACGAAGATGGCATATTTTAACGCTATTCTAGCAGTGGCTTACTACATCATTATAATTAATGGGACAAAATTTCCTAGATTTGTCAGGCACAAAAAAATCTGTTGTCAGTAACCAAATAAGTGACTGGCCCCACAACTCAATAGGGAGCACCTTCAGTGCTGTCGGTTATTGGTTCGACTCCCACACAGATCAAAAAATTATGTGGCGAACAAAGGTGATTGTTATGTGTCTGGGTGTTATAAAGTATCATAAGTATGTATTAAAAAAAAAAAACAGTATTCTATACGTCACCTGGTCACCATAATAATAAATAATAAATATTGGTGGACAATGCACACAACATCATCTAGCCCCAAACTAAGCATAGCTTGTATTATGGTGACTAGATGACTGATAGAATACTTATATATTTTTAAATACATACTTATGATACTTTATAACACCCAGACACAGAACAAACACCTATGTTCTTTACATAAATGTTTATCCTGGGAGGGAATCGAAGCCTCAACCTACAGCGCAGAAGGCAGAGCTACTACCAATTGAACTGATAGGCCAGTCATGTTTAGTTTTGGACTAAATGGTGTTGTCTGCATTGTCTACCAATGTTTATATTATTATTATTATTATTTATTTTATTAACAATGTGAATGAGTTTTTGTACGACCGCATAATTCTTTAGTATTTAGTGACCATGTTTTGTATTTAACTATGTGGCAATATTTGTATAGTTTGGACCATGTCGTATTTTTGTAATAATTATTTTGTCAATGTATTCCTATCTATCTACTAAACGTCTGATGCTGTATGCAGAATCCGGAAATGCCTAATTTAAAAAAAATACTGGCCAAGTGCGAGTCGGGGTCGCGTACCGAGGGTTCCGTACAAACCTGTAGGTATATTAGTAAAAGTTCACTTATCACGACAATCGAGTCATAGTTATGGTATTTTTATTGCAAAATGTAATCCATCTAAAAATTTACGGTTATCGCAATTTTTCCATTATCTGTGCATCACTGTGTATAAGACGTCTGTCGTCGGTGTATAAGACATTCAAATTTCAAGATTCTGAGTTCACGGGAGAACCTACCCTGTAGGTTTTGATTCCCTTGCGAGTGTCGAAAATTTGCGGCATAAAATGCTGTATCTTTTGATTGCGTTGACTTGGAAGTTTGATTTTTTTACAGCTTTAAGGGACAGTAGACCTGAGTATTTGATATAAATTGCACCTCCACGCGTTCCTGAGAAAAAGGGTCTTGATAGACGGACAGACGGACGGACGGACGGACAACAAAGTGATCCTATAAGGGTTTCGTTTTTTCCTTTCGAGGTACGGAACCCTAAAATCACCTGGATTCACAAACAATAAATAATTACGATTATAAACGAGTAAAAAATTAAATGTAGTTAATAGTATACCAACATAGTCAACCATCGTTGGAACTACAAAAAGGTAGAAAATAAGGCTTGACTTTAGTAGTGCGTCGCACGAATTGGAGGGTGAAAAGACTCACATTTGGTAGGGTTTTGCTTTCTGATTTGCTTGATGATTTACCACTAATAACATTAGGTTATTCCGAGAAAATAATAAAACATTTTTAACCTCAAATCAAATAAATCAGATAAAGATCATCATCATCAGATAAACGTAAAGATTGACAGACAATAATCAACTTTGTCGTATTTCTTGTCTAAGGTTTAACATGTTGTGTGCAAAATTGATGTGAACGAATTCCCCCCCCTCCCCCCCCATTTTTTTTTCCTTTATTTTCTTGCGACGCACTACTAAATTTTAACCGAAAATAATCATTAAAATTAAATAGCAATCTTCATCATTCGGCCCGATTGCACCCACTGCTTGGTATAAGACTCCTTTTTATTACACCACTCTTTTCGGTCCATAGCAAGTCTCATCCAGTGGTTTCTGATAAGGCTGAATATATCATTCGACCATCGGGCGGGTGGTCTACCTCTTGGCCGTTGAGCATCCTTTGTCCACCACTCCGTTACCGCCTTCGTCCATCTCCCGTCTCCCGCTCCTCATTTCCTAATAGCAAATATTAAATAAATATTCCTTTCCTTACAGTTAAATATTAAATTCCATCAGGAACTGTACTAAGGTAATTTGACAGAACAGGAAACTTAATGCAGAGTTAAGAGGAATTTCTTGTTTCATAATATACGTGATAAATTTAACAGCCTCTGATATTTGGGACGACGCAAGCTTAGGTTTCACGCTCAAATTAATTCTCAACATTCTGAGAAGTCTGATATAAATAACTTTAAATAATTATACTTAATAAATAATGCAGGACATTTCACACAATATTATCTAGCCCCAAAGTAAGCAGAGCTTGTGTTATGGGTACCATTGTCATTAAAGCATTGCAACGGTGACCACAGGCAACAGCTTAATAGGAACTTGTCAGTTGATCAGACCAAGGGCTTGACCCTGAAATAATAAATAAGGACTTATGAAACTAAATAAACAAATGAATAAATAACGCTGGACATCACACACAGCATCATCTAGTCCCAAAGTAAGCAGAGCTTGTGTTATGGGAACCATACAACTGATATACTACATATATGGTATTATTTTGTAAATAAATACAAATTAATCATACAGACTCTAGTCAAATATTTGCAGATTCTGCAAGCATTTATCCAGCGGCGGGAATCTAACCCGCAACATTCGCACACTGCGCCAGAGAGATCGACAAATCATGTTGTGTATTCCTATTTTAATCTACTTATATCTAAATAACACAGCTGAACGAAATTTACGTACAAATGGTACGAATGGTTCAAATGACAAAAAAAAACAATGGTACAGTCAACGTAGTTTAATCCATTAATAGATATAATGATAAAAAATCTGATATATCAAATTTTGAAACTGATGATCAAATCAATGTCTTTTTTTTTCAATCAGTTTTGATTAGCAAAGGGCATTATTTCATGGATTGGTATTACGTTCGGTTTCTATCTCAGTTTCTATTTATAGTGACTGCATGTCTTTCAAACAACATCAACCTTCAGTAATACCAATTTATTAGTAACTGAAGGCTGTTAGTATCAATATATTGATAGTATCAGAGTATCATAATCGCCCGGCTAATATAATTATATAATGAAACAGTAGAGGTGTTGAACAGATATGAAACAGTAGAGCTGTTGAACAGGGCAGCGTTTCCAAGATGCTGGCGGTATTGCCCCGTTGAACGGCAATGCAAATACGCTTGGCCAGATAAAAACCAGCTATTGGGTCATGCGTTGTGTCTGCCAGATTCCGTGAAATAATTTTAGAAACGCTAATGGTTCCCGTTCCCTACGGGCCCAGGGTCTCGACGTCAGATAACTTAAATATGTAGGCCCTATCAAGACCGGAATATTTGCACCTTATATTTGAGGTCCTCAGGACATTCAGCCGCCGCACACTGTTAAATGTAATAGTATAAAACATGCAACTAATCCTATAACTAATATAATAATAGTCGAGTGAACAAAACACATCATAAAGTTGAAGCCATTCAAATCATAACATTTCACTACTGACCTGTTTCGTAATTTGTGTTCAACAAACAAACGCATTAAACTTTCCAGGGTTTAACTTTGAACGAAGAGTTGAGAAATAATATCGTGGAGCACTTGTGTATGCAACTGTATACGGATGCAAGGGGAATGGACGTGGCATCAATATTACTTGTTGGTTTTTAAGTGTGTCAAGCTGCTAATTATAGGGATCATGCGAATCAGAACCTTTTTTTGCTGTAGCATACACACATACCGAAACTAATAATATAATTGTTATTATTTTACCCATCGAGATACATAACTCTAGAAGCAAACCTCTTAGACGCGTCAAAGAAGTGTAACCACATCACGTGACCACGACAGACTGTAAACCTGTCGAAACGTCGGGAAAAAATAGGTAAATAAACGCGATAAATACCCGTAAGTATTTATTTATAATAAGTGTAACCACTTTTTGGTTTTGATGACGTAACTTTAAAGCCACATACAATTTGAAATAAACATAAACTTATCTCTTCTTCTTCGTAAATGGCATGTGTCATGTGTCATGTGATGACGATTTTGCCAATGTCAAGTGTTTGGATTGTTTATAGTAAGACGTCACAAAGTCGTATGTTGTCGTTCGTCGTTTGGTCTCTTTATAAAATAATTATACGGATTATTTTAGCTCGAATCCCAAAGAAACACAAAACTTTTATTCCAATTATTCACACCCGAGTCAATAATTCTAGCTTTATTTGAATAAGATCACCAAATTAACAAATATAACCCGAAGTAACTCAGGAAAAATAAATATTAAAAAAGAACAATGTTTATACCGTAAATCGGCCAAAAATAATCCTAAACTGATCTGTTTTAGTCCTATGAACTACTTCGAAAGTGACATTGATTTTGATAGATACAGCTTCAGTAGTCAGTTTGGTGCCAGCTCTCTAAAAAATGACATTGTAAAATTATGAATAATGGTTAAAAATGTGCAGTAACTGAATGTGTAGCTAATTTAAAACTGAAAATAACCAGTTCAAAGGCAGGCAGTTGTGGAACACAGAATGCAGAACTTAATAAGTACTTAGCTTAGATCTTTTCAGGGTTTACTACACCTACTCACTTAAAATTAATTGTTAGGTAAATAAGTAGAAACAACCTAAGATAAAATTTAGAGTATAAATGTTAGTGTTAGAAAATAATATGTAACTAACATTATTTTATTTATTTTTATTTATTTTTATGAAGTGTTGTAGCCCTTGATTTGAATCTTTTGTAGTGGTAGCCAATCCAGTAAACAAATATAATATAAACGTTTAAACTTCCATAAATTATATATAAACTGCTATAATATGATTTAAACAAAATTCATGTTCCCATGTGCTACAGAATGACGAACGATAAATGAGTAGGTATAAGTTAAAGTATTTCCGCTTGACTTTGTATGTGCTTGCGTGGTTGAATTACACTCCTTCACTATAAAATTTTGCCATTTTATTGAAACTAAATTTGTACGTCAAGACTGACTGATTTAATGATAGAAGCGAGTAGGCTTTTTGACCTCGTTAGGAGTACTTTACGTTACTGCTGTACTTTTTATATAAATCTATGATTGTACCATGTTCTTTTCCTTTCGGGCATGTGTCAAGTATGTTTAAAAGTACTTCTAACTCTCATATACATTCTCGAACTAGAAACTAGCGATCTGGGAAGGTCCACTGAGGACTACAGTCGTAAACGAGTATGTTTTTTTGTTTTTAGCGAACTTCAAAAAAAGGAAATGGTTCTCAAGTAGGTTGTTTATTTTTTTGTTGTTACCTCATAACTCCGTAATTTATGAACCAATTTAAAAAAAACTTATATACAAATCAATCAATCATCAAAATAAAATTCATCAAAATCAGTTCAGTAGTTTGGTTTTTAATTCAAAATATCAGGAAAAAATATGTATATAAAATATGTCATCCATGTAAATTAAATTTCAATATTTTTATTTCTTGTGACTTTCCAGTGGTGTTTACAAATTTTAAAAAAAGGATAAAGTACTAAAAAAACTATAATAAAAATAAAAACATATTTTACCAACTTCAAAAAAAAATTTGTTTAATATTATTTTTTTATTTAGAACTTAATTATTTAAAGCCATCAACTGTATAGAAGCACCCATACAGCAAAAGCTTTATGAGTGCCGACTTAAATTTAATGGGAATTTGTATGATTTTCATAGCTACCGGAAGGGAGTTGTACAATGAAACGGCCAGATACCTACAACCATGCCTAACGATATTTTACTTCGGACATAATGGGGCCTCAATATTTTTTCTCATTGTGTTTAGTCTTATAGCTCTTTGTTCTTGTGTTTCATACTCTGACGGATGTCTGCTAATGTCCATAAGAGCTACAAAGTTTATATAGGCTAGGTAGAGTCAAAATATGGAGTTCAATCAAATGATTTCTGCATAATTCCCATGGTAGTATGCAATACAATCATAATCTTCAAATACTCAAAGACATAACACCTGTTTAATAATAATTAGGTGACATGTACTACAGGTTTTATTCAAAGCCTATCTCAGGCATCAGTCTCTCGTAAAACAGGCAATAGGACATGTCCTTACAATTATTGTGGCATTAACTGTTGTACACCTTTTTTGAGAGTAAAATTTATATTGTATTATATTAATTAGGTAGTACTAAATAGTTGTTACAGAAACTTAAATCATATTCGCAAAACCTTTATTCCATCAATAAAAGTAGACACGTGAATCATTGTATTTTATATCTTATATCATTGACATAAATGTAACCTCAGCACTCTAGCATTATACCCACCGTTTGGCAGTCTCATAAATGAAATATTCATTTCCAGCCTACGAAACATCTATAAAGCTCAACTTAACCAGGTTAAAACGCTCACCAAGTACAGGCGAGTACAAAATGAGTGACTGAAGCGTGCTTAAACATGATTAACGTGCGAGCATTCGTTGAATTATGCGGCGGCACACTTTTACTACTATACCGAGTAATTGCGTAAAAGTTTACAATATAGAGGCAATAGATCGTGAAAAAACCGGCACACCCTAGAACTAGGAACTACGAGGTGTATGTCATTATCAAAAAAGTACATATATAATAATAATAATAATAATGCCGGACATCATCTGGCCCCAAAGTAAGCAGAGCTTGTGTTATGGGTACCACATGACTGATATACTACTTATATACTTACTTTTTTTTGTAAATACTTACATATTATACATAGAAACACCCAGACCCGAGATAAATACTTGCAGATCATACAAACATTTGTCCCGCGGCGGGAATCGAACCCGCAATCTTCTGCGTCACAGCCGGACCTTGGCCCACTGCGTCACAGAGGTCGCATTTATAGACGTATTATTACTAGCTGTCCCGTTCGCAAAAAAAACCTAATTGTAAATTCAAACCATTCATAAACACACAAAAAAAATCATCAAAATCGGTCCTGACGTTAAGGGGGAGTTAAATTACAAACACTCGCACAGAAGTTTTATATATATAAAGATATCAGCTACAAATAAGCTTGACCTCTATGGATGAAGGCCCACCTGAGACGCAGAAGGTTGCGAGTTTTATTCCCGCCGCGGGACTTACTGAGTATATATATATCCCTATATATATAAAAATCTTGTGTCACAGTTTTCGTGTTTATACTCCTCCAAAACGGCTAGATCTCGATCTCGATCGATTTTGATGAAATTTTATATGTATATACAGTAGGTCTGAGAATAAGTTTATAACTAATTTTTATACCCCTAAGTGTTAAGGGTGGCTCACCTCAAAATTTTTTTTTATGTTCTATAATGCAAAACATCGTTTGCCGGGTCAGCTAGTAAATATATATACATAGTAGTATATCTGTCATATGGTATCACAATCCCATAACAAAAGGTCTGCTTACTATGGGGCTGGGTGATTCTGTGTGAAATGTCCAGAATTATTTATTTTTACTGAGTTAGTGTTACGTGTACCACATGAGTGATATACAATTCGTTTTGCGAGGCAACGCAAAATTTTGTGCAAAAATTTGAGAAATCATTGACAAATTTCTCTACATAGCGGCGTTTAATTGGCCACACATCAAAGTTGGTAGTAGGTCAGGTTGAAAACAGGTGTTAGTTCTGTCTAGGTGTTATAAAATACCATGAAACGTACCTACCAAAGTACCTACCAAGTACCAAAAAAAGTATATAATTAGTATATCAGTCATGTGGTACCCATATTTTGGATTTACATACATTTGTACATAGAAACATTTTTAGAAACTCATTTTACGGAGAGCTCCGCTGGTATTTAGTAGAATTTAGTATAATCACAAATGAATTAATAATATCCGCGGAGTAACGAGTTCTAGTTATTAAAATTAGTTAAACAATCATTATTATTAAAAACATTTTGGTCATTTACTTCATAGTTTTCTTACCAAAGCTGATTTTTATATATAATAAATAATGCAGGACATTTCAAACAACATCATCTTATCCTAAAGTGAGCAGAGCTTGTGTTATGGGTACCACATGACTGATATACTACTGATATATTTTTCTGTAAATACATACATATTATACATAGAAACACACAGACCCGAGACAAATACTTGCAGATAATAACAATAATAATGCCGGACATTTCACACAACATCATCTGGCCCCAAAGTAAGCAGAGCTTGTGTTATGGGTACCACCTGACTGATATACTACTTATATACTTACTTTTTTTTGTAAATACTTACTTTTTTTTGTAAATACTTACATATTATACATAGAAACACCCAGACCCGAGATAAATACTTGCAGATCATACATACATTTGTCCCGCGGCGTTAATCGAATCCGCAATCTTCTGCGTCTCATAGATAGTATTGTGTGCTAACCTAACTCATACAAAGATAAAAATGAAGCTTAAAGAAGCTTAAATGAAGTTTAAATGTTTTACATATTGTGCGCTGAGTCGTAGACAGTTAACACGTAAGTAACCTGGCGCAGTAACAAACTGAATAGCAAACATTGCCCTAAGATTGGAATCGAACCCGCAGTCAATCAGTCACCGCCGCTATAAAATTCATGAAACATTTCCGGTAAATAAATACGTAGAAAGTTATCCGTTCAAAAAACGATTTAGCGATTAAAGTCGCATTTGGGAAACGTTTGCTTTGTTTTGATATACCTAATTCCGTGACAAAAACGAAGGTTAATGTATAAAGTATCTCACATCGATGGTTTAAAATAATAAATAAATAATAAATATTGCTTGCACACAACACCATCTAGCCCCAAACTAATCATAGCTTGTATTATAGTAACATACATATGATACATTATAACACCCAGACACAGAACAAACACCTATATTCACCTACCTATATAAAGTATCGTAGGTATATATTTAAAAATATTATAAGTGTTCTTTTCTATCCTATTCTACATACATAAATATATAAAAAAAACCAGCTGCTGCCCGTGGCTTCGCACGCGTGGTACCTCATAAAAAGTAGCCTATGTCCTTCTTCAAGGTCCCATCTATCTCGTAGTGCTTGTTCACGTATGAACGAGCGGGTGTGGCAGACGGGGCGAGATCGTGTTCACATTGGCCGGCAGGCATTGTCGCTAGCAACATATTCAAACTGGTTGAAATTACCTGACGTCGAAAGTGAATCGCGCGCTCCGCCCGCCGCTAGTTCGATATAAACACACACAAACATCTTCACGCGTTGATATTGCCGCGAGCGCGCTTGTTGACTTGTCCGCTACTTAGACCGCACGTGCGTTTCGTACGTGAACAATTGGATATTACGTCATATTTTTGATATTTTGTGATCGCGCCCGCCACCGCACCCGCGAGTCAAGGTGGGGAAGCACTATAACAAAATTCATCAAAATCTGTTCAGCGGCGTGAAAACGTAACAGACAGACATAGAGACAGACACAGAGTTACAGCGTTTATTAATAATATTTATTTGGTAGGTGTTAATCAAAATAATTCAGTTTTGTGTCATGAGCAAAACAATAAACATTTCTTCATTTCGGAATAATTCCACCAGTCTAACGGGCAGGTACAGTAAACCTGGTAAATAAATAAAATTGTCACGGATTTTATTTCGGCAACACGTGGCAGCGGTATCCCAGCTGTTATGAGCACCAAATAAATTTCCTGCCCCAGGCGATCCTCCATAATTTTAAACAAAATATGAATGAAGAGATTTTAACGGTAGGTACCTACAATTTATTCTGTGTCGTGGCTCGGCGAATCAACTTTTGGAGGCTATTTTTAGAAACTCATTTTACTGAGAGCTCCGCTGGTATTGCCGTAGAATTTAGTATAATCACAAATGGATTAACTAATATCCGCGGAGTAACGAGTTCTAGTTATTAAAATTAGTTAAACAATCATTAATAATAAAAACATTTTGGTCATTTACTTAATAATTTTCTTACTAAAGCTGATTTTTATAAATAATAAATAATGCAGGACATTTCACATAACATCATCTTATCCTAAAGTGAGCAGAGCTTGTGTTATGGGTACCACATGACTGATATACTACTAATATATTTTTCTGTAAATACATATATATTATACATAAAAACACACAGACCTGAGACAAATACTCGCAGAATACACAAACATTTGTCCGCCCCACAGAGGTCGCCAATCTTATTAATGGCAATCTTATTTGCATTTGTAGGTCAAGATTTTTTTATACAATAGAGTCAATAAACAAGTATACGGCTCACCATGACCACCATGCCCAGCATCATTGTAAGTGGTTTATTGTAACATACCATGACGTTTCTAGCAATACTAGAAGATATCATACGCACGTTGCCGGCCCTAGACAAAGTTCTTTTATATATTCGCTCAGTAATGTCACTTGCTTCAGTGTTCTTTGAACCTTAATACAGTTTTTTTTACTTTTCTACGGTGAAATAAATGGTCGTTGAATCTATAAGTTGGTACCTCCGTGACAAAAAAACAATTAATGTCATTGATCATTTCAGCCAATCGCCGTGAAATGTTTTCATTGGCCCTTGTATACAATTAACCCGCGGAGTGGTTCAACGGTAATAAATCAAAAACCGCTTGATTTATTACAGTCTAAACGTGCGGTTTGTTTGACGGCTGAAAAGCTGATGCTGAGGGTCGAATGGATAAAAACAAGTGCTTATAGTCCATTAAAATGTTACATTTTTTAGGCCTTAGTGTGCATTTGTCAGAGGACGCAATTTTATTTTTTTAATGTGTAGGGGGGGTCAGTAGAAGCTTAAGTTCAAGTTTGTGGGGTCGGCACCCTTGTCCCCCGGCCGCCATCTTGGAAAAGGGGGTGCAAAGGGTTTTCGCGCTGTATCTCGTAAACTAGTTACCTTACAGAAAATTTAATCAAACATAAAATGTAGCAAATTAAATTTCCTACAATTTTATTTCTATTACTTTTTATCGTCAAGTGACCAACAAAAAAGTTATAAACAAAAATAAATGAAAATTTTGTTTGTTTGTTCTAGGTTTTACAGCGCTCCAAACTTAAACGGATTCTCGAATGCTCATAGGGATGCAATAAAAACTAAAAATTAGGCTTACTTTTCTATCTATATTTTTTTTATTCATACAATTTATTATGATCTTAACATTCCTATGCTATTATTGAACTATGTTTGACCCTTTTACCCACCACCTATGAGGTATAACATGGGCAAAGTCAAATTTATAAAAATTTAATGCATTTTTTAATGCATTTTTTGTCACTGTCTTAGCAAATCGTTTGTATCGCAGAGTGTCTAGAGTATCGTCTTTATTTCCGCCATATAAAAAGACGAAAAAACGTTCGCCAACAACACTGAGTAACGATGACTCGACTTTCTCACTCATAAATAATTTAGTTCCACTTGCTAACTCTGGATGCTTCTGCAAAATTTTTATAAATTTGACTTTGCCCATGTTATACCTCATAGGTGGTGGGTAAAAGGGTCAAACATAGTTCAATAATAGCATAGGAATGTTAAGATCATAATAAATTGTATGAATAAAAAAAATATAGATAGAAAAGTAAGCCTAATTTTTAGTTTTTATTGCATCCCTATGAGCATTCGAGAATCCGTTTAAGTTTGGAGCGCTGTAAAACCTAGAACAAACAAACAAAATTTTCATTTATTTTTGTTTATAACTTTTTTGTTGGTCACTTGACGATAAAAAGTAATAGAAATAAAATTGTAGGAAATTTAATTTGCTACATTTTATGTTTGATTAAATTTTCTGTAAGGTAACTAGTTTACGAGATACAGCGCGAAAACCCTTTGCACCCCCTTTTCCAAGATGGCGGCCGGGGGACAAGGGTGCCGACCCCACAAACTTGAACTTAAGCTTCTACTGACCCCCCCTACACATTAAAAAAATAAAATTGCGTCCTCTGACAAATGCATACCCAAATGTAACTTTTCAATGGACTATTACTCCTCGGAGGAAAAACTTCGAAAACGTTCCTTTCGAAGTGCATGAAAAGTGCAGTAATACCCAAGTTTATTTTATGTTGTAATTAAATCTAATTTAAAACTAGTCTAAATTGTCACGCTGCATTTTATTTAGGTATTAAGTATTTATTTACTCATTGCCTTGTATTTTTTTTTGTTTC